>LR994598.1:1462536-2925072 GCA_905187575.2 Celastrina argiolus
CAGTAGTTCCTGAGATTAGCGCGTTTAAACAAACAAACAAACTCTTCCGCTTTATAATATTAGTATAGATATAACAAAATCATAAGAGATGTTTCTATTGTCTCGTACCTGTAACACAATTTTTATGGATACTATCGCGAGACCAGATTAACGTGATGTGAAGCGCCCATAGATCTATTCTTCAATCTATACTAATCTATACTAATATATACCATTTATAGAGAAAGGCTTTAGGCTATATAACATTACGCTGCGATCAATAGGAGCGAAACGTCAGTGAGAAATGTTGCAAAAACGGGGAAAATTATTGACATATGGGGACTTTCATTGCGTGCGCTGCATCTATACTAATCTATACTAATATTATAAAGCATTATCCAAAAGGACCCGTGTCCAGTAGTTCCTGAGATTAGCGTGTTTAAACAAACAAACAAAAAAACTCTTCCGCTTTATAATATTATAGATTAAATGTATGTTTCCATCACCCGGCCAAACTTCACGCGGGGCCTGATTGACGTGGTGTGAAGTATTGATAGTATGACACGTGCACAGAGTCGCAGGGTGAAGCCAGTAATACATACGTTTAGGTTACATTAAAGCATTTTAAGCAACAACCAAAGCTCTTGACCTCCCCGGGGCTATACAGAGAAGGAGGTCAACCATGGTAGCTGTTAGAACTTTAATGAGCTGACAATTCACATAGGCTATATTTACGGTACGGGGGTAGGCATCATATAGAAGCGACGTTCAGAACAGTTAAGATCCATACTATACACTAACAAATATTGTCTACCAAATTTATCAAACATGTATGGCACCAGAGAGCTAAAATATGTTATACCTAATTACTTAAATGAACTGCCAGCTGATCTACAAAACTTGTAAAATCATCTACACTATCTACACTAATATTATAAGGAGGTAGGGTCCACCCAGAGCAGCAAAGTTTATAGGGCGGCATAATTTGGTTTTGTTAAGTAATAATAAAAATAAAAAAAATTAATTCTATCAAGTTCCTAATAGGGTTTTTTTTTATTTTATAAATATTTCGACAAATTCAGCTCATTTCTAATTATTTGTCAAATCGAAATTAAATTCATTCTCTTCAAGATTTCAAATAATAATAATATTTTTATCATCTGGAATCAATAATTTTTTTTTTATTTGAGTTTGAGCATAAAATCGATTAATTAATTAATGTCTTAATCTTAAAAATTAAATATAAAACCTTTGAGCGAAATTTCTGTGATAGGGCGGCATTTTTTTCAGGGCTCTAGGGCGGCAGGCGACAGAAAAGGAAAGATGTTAGGACACTTGATACGGCACGACAACTTTATTAGAGGAATAATTGAAGGAAAGATAGAAGGTAGAAGAAAATGTGGAAGGCCGAGAAGAACTTTTATGGACCAGGTGAAGGAGAAAGTGATGGTCGTGTCGTATCAGGAGGTCAAGAGAAGGACGGAGTGCAGAGAGGAATGGAGAAAACTCCACCGACAAGAGAGAAGCTCTTAAGTGAGAAGAAGAAGGGCGGCAGGCATAAATCCGCCCCTGCGCGTCGCCCGTCATACTACGTGACTTTGATTCGGGGGTTAACTTAAAAATTGTTTGACTTCTCGGCTGTTAGGCTAGATAACATAGGCGGAATATAAAATATTGTGTGCTTAGGATAAAAATATGCGTACATCGAATAAAGTAATATCAGTTTTCGGTCGCATATCATTTATTTAACCCTTGACGATAACCGAATACTGGTTAAACAAATTTTTTTTTAAGTCTATCCAGGGTGATTCATGGTTCATATATGCCAAAACAAAATATGCTCTACGCGTCCTTCTCTTCTCACTATATTCGGCTTGGTAATTATCAAGCCGAATAGTGTGAAGAGAACGCGTAGAGCATTTTTTGTTTTGGCAACTCATATAAATTACTTACCGTAACGCAGACAAATCACGATTAAAGATCTCCATAAAAGTCACAAAACAGATGAGTTTCAAATCAGGTGTTAGGTCAACGACCAGTGCGTTTGTGTGTATATGTCGCAGTCATCTTATTGAATCTGGTTATTTAATTGAATCACTAGGCAGTCATATAATGAAAATGAAAAATGAAAATGAAAAATCTTTTATTTCCAAATAGGTTAGTTACTAACACTTTTAGAATTGTCCTACATGATGACCTACCACCGGTTCGGGGACTAACCCGGCGAGAAGAACCGGCGTAAGAAACTCGCTCGGGGCCACCTTTTAGCAAAAAGATGGGAAAATTGTTCTTTTTAAAATATATAACAATGTTATAACTTAACATAGATTACAATTTACAAAATTGTATATACTATATAATATAGAAGTAGCCTCGAAAGTGGCCACCTTATTCCCAGGGTGTGCTATCATTAACAAAATCATTAATCTTATAATAAGCTTTAGCCCACAAACGTTCTTTAAGTACTTTTTTTAATTTATTAATGGAAAAATTTTGAACGTTTTCTGGGATCTTATTGTATAGGCGTATACATTGACCTTTATAAGATTTGCTTACTTTGCTAAGCCTGATCATAGGTATATCTAACTTGTGTTTATTTCTTGTATTTCTACAGTGATTGTCTCTTTTCGTTTTAAAATTATTTAAGTTCTTTCTGACATACATTATATTGTCCAAAATGTATTGAGAGGCGACGGTCAATATTCCTATTTCCTTAAACTTTTCTCTCAGATATTCAAAGGACGACATCTTGTAAATGGAACGTATAGCTCGCTTCTGCAGCACGAATATTGTATTGATGTCGGCTGCATTTCCCCATATGGCGTCAAACAGCTCGGACAGATAGCAATGTGTTGATACATTTTTTGTTTAATTTACTTTAATATACGTTATAATAGTACACATTCGGAAATTTCGAAGTTTAAGACTAGAATATTAAATGGCTGTCCGTCTCGGATACTAAAATTTGTTGGTAAAAACAGGATTCAATGAAAGCGCTAGTCATTGAATTAAATTGCGGATTCAATCAGATGACTGCGACATATAGACTAGGAGCCGGTGAGTAAGATTGTACCTTGTAATTTTATACCTTTTTTTTATCAGGATATGGTAAGTAATTTATATGAGCTGTCAAAACAAAAAATGCTCTACGCGTCCTTCTCTTCACACTATATTCGCCTTTATATATAAACACACTTTAAAACTTATGCGGGGAAGGAGTAAACTGCGTCGTTACGTAACGCGTCACGGCACCACAAGCATCCGTGGACTAGTGGGTAGACGTTGATTAGCACTAGAAAGGGTACAAGTTCGATTCCCAGGTTGTGGCATGTACCAATGAGACTTTTTCAGATCTCAAGGACGCTCTAACGGTGAAGGAAAACCTCGTGAGGAAACCAGCACATGGTTGGCCCCAGACGTATTGACCAGTCCTTCCTCTGGACTAGGCCGACTGTAGTCAGAATGCCGAATGTGCTGGACAATCATGCGACATACCGCCTGTCCTAGGCACTACATAGGCCCCAGAAACGGGAGAATGGAAGGGACAAATAGAAAGAGAATAAATGACTTGTAGGGAATCAAGAATTGCGCACCTGAAGGGGATAGCCCAAGGGGTTCCCATGTTTCGGCCCGGATAAACACGACCGGATGATGGGGCCTTTGGTTGGTGGAGGGAATTGTCCTAGGCACTACAGTAGAGTGGTTACATCGCTCGGAGAATACTGTATAGATCAGGGATGAAATGGATACGAAATTTCGGATACGAATAAGGTTATTAAATTATTTCGGTTTTTTTTTTTTCAAGACGTCTTGAAAAAAGGCCAGGTCAAGAGTACCCTAAACCGAAGAGCATGTATGAAGAAAATAATGAAAGTGGACGAAGCGAAACAAGTGTGTAAGGATCGTAGCAAGTGGAAAGAAGTGGTCTCTGCCTACCCCTACGGGAAAGAGGCGTGATTGTATGTATGTATGTATTATCCATTTGTTTCAGATAATTTCGGTTATGGATAGTAAATTTTGGTTTCCTTTTTAAAGTAGAAAAACTTTCATTTCGGATTCGGTTACGAATATTTTTTATATCGGATATCCGATGGTTTCGGTTACGGAGCATCCAATGACGGATGCAAAGGCCTACTTCTGCGCCAGTATTTCTGGTTAGCTTGGTAGTTATCACTTCACACATTTTTTTCAACCTTGGAACTCACGACCTTCAGAGTCTCCTGGACTGGGCTTCCATTTTTACGACGACCAGGCGTATCCCAATCTGGGTCACAGCCTACAACGTCCTCAAACTTTCTCCACCTAAAAAACTTTGCGAATTTATCCTCCCGAGGAACATAGAGTAATAAAATACAGCTCCTATTAGTAGGTCGTGTCGAAGACTTAAATCACACTATAATGACGGGACGGTCCTACTTTTTCCAGGAGCGAGCGATGTGCGTTTATACTAGAGTATTTTATGTTCTCTCGCCAGTCGTGTCGGTTTACCGTCCCACTGGGTTACGAGAGTAAAAGGAATAGAGAGTGCTTCTGTGTATTGCGCACACACTTGGGCACTATAAAATAACTCCTGCTTAGCTGGCCTGGTTTCAATGAAATCGGCTACCGACACCGAAATCGGTGAGGGGAGCTATTATTATATTTTTACCCGACTTCGGAGAAGAAGGAAGGATAATGATTTTGGCAGTCTATGTATGTATGAATGTTCCCTCGTAGCGGCTAAACTACTGGTCCGATTTTAATAAATGAGGTATCAGTGATTGGTAATCATGCTGCAAGTAACATAGGCTATACAATTATTGGAAAATTTTTTGGTTTTAAAAAATTAAATCTCAAAAACTATCGCCAAAAAATTAAATTAAGATAATTGTCTCGTGTTTGGTATCAAAAGATAGGTCTTGACAAGCACACTACGAATATGTACGAGTATGTATATATTTTATTTTAATTATTATATTTTATTGTTAAATTCAAAACAAACGTTTAAAATACGGTCGTACAAGTAGTATCTAGGAGTTGTTTAGTTACAATGAAATATAACATTACATTAAAATGTAATGTTATATTTCATTTGGAAAAATGAAATAAAAATTTTAAAAACCATAATACTGATGAACCATGATTTTTTTCTTGTTTAAGGTTTTTTTGACCCCTTTTGGGTTGGTTTCCAATTATTTTTAACTTTTGCGCGTGTTCTTAGCTGTCATCATCATCAGTTCAAAAAAGCTGCCAAGTGCGATCCCAAATCCCACATGAGCGTTCCATACAAAACGAACAAAAATCACGTTTGTTGTATGGAAATCACGATAGTAATTATTATATTATTTATATTATTAAAAGATGAACAATCAAAGGATTTATTTTGCTACATAAGAAACGCATTCACGTATAAAAATCGGCCGTATCCATAACACAACATGCCCTTTTTTGGTCTATTTTGTTCGGGTACTGTAGTAAGTACTTACATTAAGGGCGAAAAAGGGAAATTAAATATCTGACTATTTAAAATTATCGATCGAACTTAATGAAAGAGGGTGTATTTTTCAGTACCTTTCTTCCTTGTACTTTCATTTTGGTCTGAGTTCCTTATTTTTTATTTAAATTACGAAGAATCAAACTGATCTGGCACTCTTGTACGGCGAGGCCATTTTAACACACTGCTACCTGTACATTAATGTATTATGTATTTTTGTTAAACTATTAACTATGTACATTCTTTAACACTTTTTAGTTGTTTAAGTCCCGATTTCACCAACGCATGTTAGTGTTAACGGCTTGTTAAATTACCATGCCTTCTCATTCATTGATAGGAATTACGAGAGGAACAACATGATATTTAACGAAGGGCTAACTTTAACATTGCTTGGCCCTAAACCTGTGACGCAAAATCGATAACGTCACAATACAATAAGTATCGCAACCAGTACCTCGTACCGTATTTTTTATTTAAAATTGAAACACTCGAAGTGAAGGGCCCTCAAAATAAAACGGCTCGATCGAGTGGTCCAGTATTTGCGTGGCGTGGAGTGAACGAGCGGCCTAGATTCTTCAGACCATAAAAGACCCTGGGCTTGAAGATGCCATTGATATTATCACTTACGAACTAAACAAAATGACCTTTGTTTAGAGTAGTTATAGTAAGAGGACAAACCGCTATGACGTAATTAGTAATAGAACATCACTAGTGTAATGTCCTGCAATTCAAGTGCGGCTATCGGGTATCGGGTCTTTAACATCTGATATACGCACTTCCGGGATATAATTTCCTTTCAGGCCGTATATGGTTTTTACGACCCGATGCGTTTTTATTGGTTCTATGTCTACTATTTAAAAATACAACGAAAAAGAGAGAGTGTCTTTGTGTATTGCGCACACACTTGGGCACTATAAAATAACTCCTGCGTAGCTGGACGGGTTTCAATGAAATCGGCTACCGACACAGAAATTGTTGAGAGGAGTTATTATTATTTATATTTTTACATGTCCATCCGGTTCTCTGTTGTCAGACAATAGATGATCAGCCTGCATTGTCCTAACTAAAATTTAAAACATCATTTTTAGCTGTTAGAACCCACGACCTCTGAGTCGACAGCAGCTGTCTAACCACTGGACCAAGGCGCCATCTATCGTGTGAGACTTTACCAATCTCGTCAAAATGTACGGGTACAGCGTTATATAATTTCAGCATAATGAATGGACAAAAAGGCTGGTAACGTGCTTGCTATTCCGTCGGTTTTACGAATGTCCACGGGAGTATTTCCTTTCAATTAGACGATAGTATATCTGCTCGTTTGTAAGTCCTAAGTTTGACTCAGCCAATTACTGCGCCGGTTTTGCGAGTGACTATAGTATTTGCTTTCTATTAGACGATCTAATTACTGCTCGTCTGACTAACCCAGTCTAAATATAAGTGAAAGTTGATTAGTGTGTATGTATAAAGACATGAATGGATGAAGGTGATATGTAGCAAAATTCAGATTTCAAGAAAATTGAGCTCAAATTGTCACTTAAACATTTTATAAAGATTATAGAATACGTCGTAATGTATTAAGTACATTAATCTAAAGTTCAATCAATGTACCTAATACTTTACCTACTACCATGGCATGCCATCCCATACAATCTATGTTTAATACAAAAAAAAATGCAATAGATGTCACTACTATTAACGTTTGTAAATTATAAAATGTAAATAAATGCCGAATTAAGTACAATTATTGACATTAAAATAAAGATAAGCATATTTTAAGCATATCATCACATTAAGCTAAATTCAACTCCTCAATTAAGAAGAAGATACGAAACGAAATTAGTAATTAGTATTTTCCAATAGTGGCGCTAGATGGCGGTTTCCTGAATGTGCCTGGAAATCGAAGAGAACAAAAATAGCCAGTCGAATTTCCAGTATTAGGGTGGTAGCATTTTCTAGTACTAGGTCGTAGGTTGTGCTACTACATAACCTAAAATGTTTTAGTGACAATTTAAACTCAATTTTCTGGGTAAAATATTCTTCCAACATATCACCTTCATTCTTCCAACATATCACCTTCATTCTTCCAACATATCACCTTCATTCTTCCAACATATCACCTTCATTCTTCCAACATATCACCTTCATGCATTCATGTCGTCTGTTAGTTACCTCCTCACGTCTAAAGGCTGAAGTGATTTAAATAAAATTTTATATGGAGTTAAATGTCACCTTGGATTAACACTAAGGCTACTTTAAACAGCACTAAAACGTACGGTCCCTGAGGGTTTTTCATTTTGCGCGTACGATGTAGGACACATCTCAACCAAACTTATGTCTAACTCAACCAATCAAACTTACAAAAGTAAAGCGAGCGAAACCCAGCTAATTGGACGCGAAAAAGACTTCCAATCTATTTCATGCTAGAGCACTTTGGAGTTTAGAGTAGTTTGTAAGTCTCATTTAGGGTGTGCAGACACTGGGACGCGGTGCCGTGTGCGTTTATCATTGCGGTTCAATTTGGGTGGCAATCACGCGTCCTTACGCGACGCTTATACCTATATTTTTCTTTTAAGTATAGATTTAATTTGTGTCAATAAAGAGTACACAGAGCCAAAATCGGAGATTAACTTTTTGTAGGTGAAAAATAGAACATACTGATTGCAATTACAGTCATGTAGTGATCCAAAAAGTCGGTCAGAAATCTGTCCGATTATCAGTGCTACAAACCAAAAATATTATAAACCTGTGCTTATAATTTTTTTATCCGTAGCCTGACTATACGTGGTGCCCACCAGCAACCGACTTTTTGTCGGCCGATTTTCTGTAGCCTGACTATACGTGGTGCCCACCAGCAACCGACTTTTTGTCGGCCGATTTTCTGTAGCCTGACTATACGTGGTGCCCACCAGCAACCGACTTTTTGTCGGCCCATTTTCCGTAGCCTGACTATACGTAGTGCCCACCAGCAACTGACTTTTTGTCGGCTGATTTTCCGTAGCCTGACTACGTGGTGCACACCAGCAACCGACTTTTTGTCGGCCGATTTTCCGTAGCTCGACTATACGTGGTGCCCACCAGCAACCAACTTGTTGTCGGCCGATTTTCCGTAGCCTGACTATACGTGGTGCCCACCAGCAACCGACTTTTTGTCGCCCGTTTTTACGTAGCCTCACTATACGTGGTGCCTACCAGCAACCTACTTTTTGTCGTCCGATTTTCCGTAGCTCGACTATACGTGGTGTCCACCAGCAAGTCCAGCAACCTACTTTTTGTCAGCCGAGTTTCCGTAGCTTGACTATACGTGGTGCTCACCAGCGACCTACTTTTTATCGTCCGATTTTCCACCGATTTTTCCGCATTCTGTTTCAACATCGAACCGATTTCGTGACTTACTTTTTGTAAGACGTCGTTGCACTATTAAAATCGGTATATTTTATTTTTCATCTATAAAAAGTCGGTCATAAAGTATTCACTTACGTGGCAGTGACGCGGCCATACGCGCTTCGTGTGTTTTTAACCCCCGACGCAAAAACGTGGGGGTGGTATAAGTTTGACGTGTCTGTTTAAGTAAATGTGTATGTATGTCTGTGGTATCGTGGCTCTCAAACAGATGATCCGATTTTAATGCAGTTTTTTTGTTTGACAGGTATAATATCAGTCGAGAGTGTTCTCATGTCTGGTAGAAATCGGTTCAGGTCTTTAAGGTCATCAGGTCGTTTGTTGTGATAGGAATGTTACACGCTTAGTCGGGGTTTTTTTTTGCATTTTTAAATTACTTTTGTCATACATCTATACTAATATTATAAAGCGGAAGAGTTTGTTTGTTTGTTTAAACGCACTAATCTCAGGAACTATTAGTCCGATTTGAAAAATTATTTTTTTGTTGGATAGTCCATTTCTAGAGAAAGGTTTTATGCTTTTACATTACGCTGCGACCAATAGGAACGAAGCGTCAGTGAGAAATTTTGTAAAAACGTGGAAAATTATTCACATTTGGGGACTTTCGTTGCGTGCGCTGCATAAACGGTTTAACTCGCTCAAAAACCACGCGAATAAAATCGCGGGCACAGCTTTGAAATGTTGTCGAGATCAAAATCGATAATTCTACAAATTATCTAACCAGAAAACCTGACGCGACCGATACAAGTTGGATTCCTTGTGAAACTCCGCGAAGCGTACTATTGACAGCTCCTCCCACGGGAGCAGGGCTGGGAGGCTGGAGGTTCTGTATCGAAGTTAGCATTTTATATCAACATTGTTGCATTTTGTGTTACTTTGAGAAACTGATTTGTTTTAAGTTATAATAATTTATGTAACATTGCTACATGAGTTGTCTACATGTAGCATTGACTTTAAATACATAAAAAACTACGATTAAATAACCCACTTCAACTAAAAAGAGTAAAATAATCTATAATAATATACTAATTTATTATTTTTATTTATATTATTATAAAGAGGAAGAGTTTGTTTGTTTAAACGCGCTAATCTCAGGAACTACTGGTCCGATTTGAAAAACTCTTTTTTTGTTGGATAGTCAATTTATAGAGGAAGGCTTTAGGCTATATAACATTACGCTGCGATCAATAGGAGCGAAGCGTCAGTGAGAAATGTTGCAAAAAGGGAAAGCTTCGTTGCGTGCGCTGCATAAACGGTTTAAGTCGCTCAAAAACACGCGAACGAAGTCGCGGGCACAGCTAGTACTTTTATAAAGTAGATACAATTAATGTTCTTTTTGGAGGCAGCTAAAGAACACCATCCTAAAGCTGACTGGTAAGGTTGTATAAACTCACCTTTGCTGACAGTCGGTTTTTACCCGACTTCGACGAAGCCAAAAGGAAGGATAATGATTTTGGCAGTCTATGTATGTATTTTCTCTATCTACAGCTAAACAACTGGTTCGATTTTAATGAATCGAATCGTATTATTGCCGAGAGTAACATTATTATTAGGTTTAAGTTTAGTATTAAGTTCAGATTGATTTATATAATTATGATTCATTTTAATTATTTAGTTGAACTTAGTTTTGTATAAATTTAATTGATAAATAGCACGTGCAGTATCAAGTAAACAACATTTGTTGTTGTTATTTCTTGCATTGGTAAGCAACACCTGCACTTGCAGGTGTGCTAATTATTGCAGGTGTACTGAAAAACAACACCTGCACTTGCAGGTGTGCTAATTATTGCACGTGTACTGAAAAACAACACCTGCACTAGCAGGTGTGTAAAGCAAAAATATTGTGAAGGCAGAGCACGACAGGCTCCCCACTCTCGACTAATATTATATAAGTGTGGTTTTCCTGCTCTCGAGAGCTTTTGCGATCTGACAGTCGAGGTGGTAAGACGTATAGGAGACATAGTAAATTAATTAATTTTGGTAGTGTTAATGTCAAACTTATATTTAATATTTGTAGTAAGTTAGTTTGAAAAATAATAATTTAGTGTGAAATTTATTTAATTCATTAAATTTATAATTATAATTTTGTTTTATAAATTATTTAAATTAATTTCTGATTTTATAATTTTTGCTATATTAATAATTTAGATATTAATGAAATAAATTTTTAATGAAGTGATTTTATTCTTTATCTTTAATTAAATATTTTTTTGTATAAATTTTTATAATAATTGCTTTTATCAGAAGTGGGATAGGCTCGTGCCTATCACATTCTCTGAAATAAATATGACTGAAAGGAATACACGTAACAGAAATAAAAACAGAAACTTAGACGAGCTCCAAGACAATATTGGAGCTATTTTAGCGCGTCTGTCAGCTTTAGAAAATGACAGACCAATAATTAGCACCGATCTATCGGCGCAAGTAACTTCTATTGTAGAACCGGGTGTGACAGCTGTGTCTCCTGTACAACTACATAGTCCAACCACGCCATCTGTGACGAGCAATAATGTTCCTGTTGGCTCTTCGGCTAGTTCGTCTGCAGATATAACAGGACATCTCATCGGTGCATTGAACGTGCTAACAAAGGTCAGATCAAACCATTATTATATTTCGAATTTCGATCCTAGTTTACACGATATTGATTCTTGGTGCGAAGAGGTTGAACGAGCAAAACTCATTAATAACTGGGATGACAATGAATGTCTATCTAGAATTGCAAATTGCTTAAAAGGTGATGCTCGTAAATGGTTAGATGAATGGGTTACTCATGAAAGAACCTGGTCAAATTTTAAAGTTGAGCTGAAACCTCTTTGTTCACGAAGAATCGATGTTGCGGATATTTTGTTTAATGTCATGAATAAAAATTCAAATGCTTATTCTACATATGCCGATTATGTCAGGCATTCGCTTTTAAAGTTAAATATCGTTAAAGGGCTTAGCGAAGATTTAATTGTTGCAATTATAATACGCGGCATAACTGATCCGAGTATTCGAGCTGCGGCTATAAATTCCAATTTATCTCCTAAAGATCTTGTTAATTTCTTTTCTATCTACACTAAACCAGTTCACAATTCATCACAGTTCAATTTTAATAAGTATAAAAGAATAACCACAGGTAATCAGTTTGATCGTAACTCGCGAAAAAGACCATCTAGTAGTAAAAGCAACACCTGTTTCACGTGTGGCATGCCAGGTCATATGCAGCGTTATTGTCCAAAACGAATTAAGACGGATAAGGTCGATAATACGGATATAACTGCAGAAAAAAATACAAGCAAATTATGCACGTTCTGTAAAAAGCCAGGTCATGATGTCTCAGTCTGTTTTGCTAAGCAAAGATCTGAAATGAGAAATAAAAATAATGTGAATTTGTGTTTTGAATTAGATGATACGACATACAAAGACATCACGACAGCTGTTATACAAGGAATACCTGTAGATGTATTAATCGATACCGGTTCGTGTGTTTCCCTTGTTTCAGAATCGGTATTGAAATATTTTAAACATGTTAAAGAGCCGGTATCTCAAATATTGCGTGGACTAGGGCAACAAAATATTGAATGCATTTGTCGTGTAACACTTATTGTTGAATTTAGTAACATTTCTTTAGAAGTTGATTTCCTTGTTGTAAATCAAAAATGTTTAAATGTTCCATTTCTTATTGGTACAGACGTTTTAAATCGCAAAGGTGTTACTTATATTCGTACTCCTAATGAACATAAAATTACTCTTAATAATAATGTTAGTACAAAGGATGTTATGCTTGTCAATACAGATGAATCGTTTATCATAAATACGGAACTTGAAGGTTCTGAACGCGATAAGTTAATGACTGTTGTGAATAAATTTAAAGATTTCTTTATAATTGGTACGGCATCAACCACAGTTACAACAGGTAAAATGCATATTGAGTTGACAAGCAAAACACCTGTTTGTTATAGACCTTACAGATTATCGATTGATGAAAAATTAAAAGTAAGAGGTATTATTAAAGATTTACTTGATAAAAATATTATTCGTGAATCTATTTCACCATATGCAAGCCCTATTATCCTCGTAAAAAAAAAGGATGGAAGGGATCGTATGTGTGTGGACTATCGTGCATTAAATTCGATTACGGTAAAAGATCGCTATCCATTACCACTGATAGAAGACCATATTGATCGTTTGGGTAAAAGTAAATATTTTAGTTGTCTAGATATGGCAACTGGCTTCCATCAGATAATCTTGGATAGCGAATCGGTGTCTAAAACAGCCTTTGTGACACCAGAAGGCCACTATGAATATCTCAAAATGCCTTTTGGTCTTGCAAATGCGCCAGTAGTGTATCAAAGGATAATTTCAAACACCCTTAAATCACAGATAGAAGCTGGTAAGGCTTTAGCCTTTATTGATGACATCTTAATATTAGCTTCTACTATTGACGAAGCCCTTGTTAATTTACATGAAGTTTTACATACCTTAACTAGTGCTGGCTTTTCTATTAACTTAAGAAAAAGTACGTTCGTAGCCAAACAGGTTGAATACTTGGGGCGAACTATTTCTGAAGGTCAGGTTAGACCGAGCAAACAAAAAATTAAAGTTTTATTAGACTCTCCGGTGCCAACAAATATTAAACAAGTCCGACAATTACTAGGTTTGGCTGGTTATTTCCGTCGCTATATACGAGATTATGCATCTAAAACGATGCCCATTGCTACCTTATTACGTAAAAATGTTAAATTTCAATGGGGAACGGAACAGGAAACGTCACGACAATATTTAATTGAATGTCTTACAAGCGAACCGGTATTGGCAATATTTGATCCAATATTACAAACTGAATTACATACTGATGCGAGCTCTGTCGGTTTCGGTGCAGTACTTTTACAAGTGCATAAGGATGGTAAACGGCATGTTGTGGCTTATTTTAGCAAGAGCACACAAGGAGCAGAAGCACGTTACCACTCTTATGAACTAGAGACATTAGCAATAGTTAAATCCTTACAGCACTTTCGCCATTATTTATTAGGTGTCACTTTTAAAATTGTAACAGATTGTAATGCGCTTAAACTAACAGAGCGAAAAAAAGATCTCCTGCCAAGGGTTGCACGTTGGTGGATATACATGCAGGATTTTAACTTTACAATAGAATATAGAAAAGGTGTTATGATGCAACATGCGGATTATCTAAGTCGAAATCCTGTCACTGTATATCCAATAACGAAGCCTAAAAATTGGGCTCAACTTGCCCAATCTGCGGACAATGAAACCTGTACATTAATTGAGAAACTTAGAAATAATGAATTAGACTCTTCCCGATATATTATTCGTAATGATCTTCTTTATTATAAATACGTACCCAAAGGGCAAGAACCGAGGTTTCTTTGTTTTATCCCTAAGGGACATCGTCTAAGTCTTTTACGTGTGTTTCATGATCAACATGATCACATAAGTGTTGATAAAACGCTCGATTTAATTTTACGTCATTTTTGGTTTCCGGGTTTGTCAATATTTGTACAAAAATATATAAAGCACTGTATAATTTGTTTATCTTCAAAACGAGTACCAAGAGCTTCCCATTATCCAATTTCATCATGGCACAAACCTGTTATACCTTTCTCTACCATACATTTAGATGTACTAGGTCCTTTACCTGTTTCAAATAATAGTAAATATGTACTGTTGATTGTTGATGCTTTCTCTAAATACTGTCTCTTTTACGCTTTAAAAAAGCAAGACGCAATTGAACTTAAACATGTAATTTCAAATGCTGTTTCCTTATTTGGTACTCCAAAACTTATAGTGTGTGATCGAGGCAGAATGTTTGAGAGCTCTCAATTTCAAACTTTTGTAAACAGTATTGGTTGTGATATTCATTTCGTTACTCCCGAGATGCATAATGAAAATGGTCAAGTGGAGCGTTACTGTCGTACTCTGCTTAATATGTTACGTATAGAAGCTAGTAAAATAGATAGTAATTGGTCTGATTCCTTATGGAAAATGCAATTAGTAGTAAATAGTACTAAACAAAAAACTACTCAAGTTTCACCACTTCAGCTGTTGATAGGAATCGAAGCAGCCACCCCGGTAATAAGGTCGCTAGTTCGTGATGTTGCTATAGATGATGTACACCCGAATCGAGAGGGGTTAAGAGAATTACAAAGAAATCGCGCCAATGAACTTATTGAGCGAAATCGTCTTAGACAGAACGATTATGTTAATAAAAATCGTAAAGTTAAGCATACATTCAATTTGAATGATAATGTTTTTGTTATAAAAACATCTCAAGTTACAGGCAAATTAGACTCGGGTATGCGAGGACCTTATCGGGTGACAAAAGTACTACCACACAGTCGATACGAGTTAAAATTACTGACTGGTTCGTTTGGTAAAACCACGCAAGCAGCCGCTGAGCATATGGTTATTTGGCGAGGTGAATGGACTCCTGAGACATGTGCCACATTTTTTGACAGTAAGTTTTTTTTTTTGAGCATTGAGTGCTGTTCTATTATTGAGTATATAATGCTATTCTATTATTGAGTATATAACGTTGGCTCTACTCCTGAGTATTGAGCGTTGGCTCTACTCCTGAGTATTGAGCATTGGCTCTACTCCTGAGTATAGAGCATTGGCTCTACTCCTGAGTATAGAGCATTGGCTCTACTCCTGAGTATTGAGCATTGGCTCTGCTCTTGAGTATTGAGCATTGGCTCTGCTCTTGAGTATTGAGCATTGGCTCTGCTCCTAAGCATTGAGCATTGGCTCTGCTCCTGTGTATTGAGCATTGGCTCTGCTCCTGTGTATTGAGCATTGGCTCTGCCTATAGGTATTGAGCGATGAATCAGTTTATGAGTAATGTATGTTGGCTCTGCTTGTGATTATTGAGTGTTATTTTGTATCGGGCGTTCAGTTGTTCTGCCGCGACATACTTACATATTTAAATTCAAGCATTGAGCATTTTTTGTTATTAACTTTAACATAGAAGTAAAATTTTTGTTTTGTCTTATTTTCAGCCGACGAAAACTCGTTGGGATGCACAGAACAGAATCCGAGTCCAGGAAACAGTCACGCCGACAGGTCATCGCAATCCCGCAGTCCACATGCCGAGATGGAAGCAACAGCGACTTCAGGGGCCTCTTACCCAAACGAAGAAGGTGGCTGAGGACATCCACACGTCAGGAGAGGCCGTATTAGGTTTAAGTTTAGTATTAAGTTCAGATTGATTTATATAATTATGATTCATTTTAATTATTTAGTTGAACTTAGTTTTGTATAAATTTAATTGATAAATAGCACGTGCAGTATCAAGTAAACAACATTTGTTGTTGTTATTTCTTGCATTGGTAAGCAACACCTGCACTTGCAGGTGTGCTAATTATTGCAGGTGTACTGAAAAACAACACCTGCACTTGCAGGTGTGCTAATTATTGCACGTGTACTGAAAAACAACACCTGCACTAGCAGGTGTGTAAAGCAAAAATATTGTGAAGGCAGAGCACGACAGGCTCCCCACTCTCGACTAATATTATATAAGTGTGGTTTTCCTGCTCTCGAGAGCTTTTGCGATCTGACAGTCGAGGTGGTAAGACGTATAGGAGACATAGTAAATTAATTAATTTTGGTAGTGTTAATGTCAAACTTATATTTAATATTTGTAGTAAGTTAGTTTGAAAAATAATAATTTAGTGTGAAATTTATTTAATTCATTAAATTTATAATTATAATTTTGTTTTATAAATTATTTAAATTAATTTCTGATTTTATAATTTTTGCTATATTAATAATTTAGATATTAATGAAATAAATTTTTAATGAAGTGATTTTATTCTTTATCTTTAATTAAATATTTTTTTGTATAAATTTTTATAATAATTGCTTTTATTATATAATACATATTATTATATTAATTATTTTTCGAAAAATTTGTAATTTTGAAAATTAAACCTCAAAATCTAATAAGATAATTGTCTCGTGTTTGGTATCAAAATATAGGTCTTGGCGAGCACACCACGAATATGTATTTAAAATTTTTTATTACTATTATTTATTGTTAAATTCGAAATTATCGTTTAAAATGCGGTCGTACAAGTATCCTGAAGTTGTTTAGTTACTTTCTATGTAATGGTTAATTTAATAAAAATATAATAATTGTTATGTTTGATGTGGATACAAAATATAATCAATAAAACTAAAACCCGACTTCGCAAAAAATCTAAAAAGGCTGAAACAGAAATTAATTCAATTTGAAATCCAGAAATGCATAGGTACAAAAATGGTCAAAGCTTATAAAATCTAAGCATCAGTTCACACTGAAATGCGGTAGACAAAAAGAACTGGAAAGACCATCGTCAGCCATCGCAAAGTTCGATGCCAACATCGGGTGCGGGCCCTACCTTGACCATTTTGTACCTATGCATTTCTGTTTTCAACATTTTTTTGTGTTTAGTGAATCAACCTTATCTGTGGAATTTTAATCTTGCAGGTGCGAGCGTTATGTAATTATAAAATATCTGTCCGTTCCTTTCTGTCTGATATATACTGATATTATAAAGTGGCAGAGTTTGTTTGTTTGTTTAAGCGCGCTAATCTCAGGATCTACTGGTCCGATTTGAAAAACTCTTTTTTTGTTGGATAGTCCATTGATAGAGGAAGGCTTTAGGCTATATAACATTATGCTGTGACCAATAGGAGCGAAGCGTCAGTGAGAAATGTTGCGAAAACGAGGAACATTATTCAGACTTTCGTTGCGTGCGCTGCATAAACGGTTTAAGTCACTCAAAAACCACGCGAACGAAGTCGCGGGCACAGCTAGTAAATAATATTCCACCAATTAGCGTTTAATATGGATTGTTGATTTGAATGCCATGTTGGTTGATCATTCATTTGAATAGCGTTCGGGAAACCGGGGGTATTTTAGCGGTCAAACTGGCCCATTCGTGTCGGAGCATCTTTCGTGGCTGTGAAATGGCGGATTACAGCTTAATTTTGGTTTCCATTAACGGCTAAACACATTCCATATTCGAACTACGCTTGTGGTATTAGTAATAAGCTAGTATTTACCTCGTATTCGATTTAATGTGATGATCATTGACGACCTCCGTAGCGCAGTGAAAGAGCGCGTTGGTGCTCGAGCGTAAGGTCGCGGGTTCGAATCCCGCCGAGAGAACAAAATTTTTCAATGTTCCTGGGTCATGGATGTGCATTAAATGTGTGTATAATAAATAAAGATCTTAAATATATTATGTATAGTATAAAAGTATTAAATATATTTCCGTTGTCTGGCATCTGTAACACAAGTTCTTCGGATACTTAGCACGGGGCCAGATTGACGTGGTGTGAAGCGTCCATAGATATAAAAAATAATAAAAAAATTATATCATGTAAAAATCTCCAGCCTAAGCGTGTAACATTCCTATTACACCTAACAAACGACCTGATGGCCTTGAAGACCTGAACCGATTTTCGGTTCAGGTCTTAACTAAGAACACTCTCGACTGATATACCTTTCAAACAAAAAGAACCGCATTAGAATCGGAGCATCCGTTTGTGAGCTACGATGCAACAGACATACACATCAAACTTATGACACCCCGTCGTTTTTGCGTCTGGGGTTAAAAAAGGCTATTTTGTGCTTTATATTACTACTCATTTAATGTCAATTATAAGTTGAGGCAATTTATTTTGGTCGAATTTCCATTTTGTAGAAAGCAACGCAAAAACCTAATTACTTTGTAGTTCGTCTGTCTGTTTATTTTTTTTTCGGCTGATTGATTTGTTTACACATAAATGTTGTGCAGCTTGCACTTCCAAAAAAAAGTAGAAATTATAATATAAAATTAATTGACTTACAATTTAAAAATACTAATTTCTAATTACGACTATTACATTCGACGATTGAATATAAAGTAAGTTCATAGCTACCAACAAAATAAATGAAAACTGAGGAGCTGCTGACTCTTTAGACGCATTATACGTAGCCTTTTTGTTGACTTTCCGAAAATAGTTAATGGAATCAGGCGTTACTTTGCGGAAATCCATAGCATACAATTAAAATATATTATATCTAGCAATATCCCGCGAAACAGTTATAACCACAACCTGCAAGCAGATGAGTGAGTGTACGCATAGGCATGCGTTTGATGCACCTCCCTCCTCCCACACTGCTTATGCGTACACTCGCAAGCAAAAAACATGAAAACACCACCACCACACAAGCAATAATGTTAACACGATCGTGCAAAGTCCCACCACCATGCAGGTTGCAAAACTCGACGCGCGTTTCGCTCCGACCCCGGAGCATCCTCAGGATGTTGACTCTGCGAACAATGTCCGTTAAGTACTTAATTTGGAAATAAAATATTTTGAATTTTGAATTTTGCTGTCCTCGTGCCGCTGCCGCGTGACGTGATTGGAATGCTGCGTCGGCGCGTAGACGATCTGCATAGTGTACCGTAGCGTGACACATAATATTTTATTAACAATTGCACACCTTGCGAATAAGATGATGTGGCCATCTTATTAGGCCAGCAAGGCTACCTCAATGTACTTTATGTACTCTGACTTTTGTTATAATATATAAGTACCTAGATTAAGTTTTTACATTGTGTATATATTATGTATACACTTTTTAAAAAGAACAATTTTTCATCTTTTTGCTACAAGATGGCCCCGTCCGAGTTTCTTACGCCGGTTCTTCTCGGCGGGCTAGGGTTGAACCGGTGGTAGTCTTTTTGTTGACTTTCCGAAAATAGCTTGTTAAGTTTTATTTGGAAATAAAATATTTTGAATTTTGAATACATCCCATTAAATCGAATTTAGCATTTTTCCGATAGTGTACTAATTGAGAAATAAATAAAATAATAATAATAAGTCTCACACCGATTCCGATACAGCGGTGGCTTTTTCACGGTCTGGCGACGCAGAAGTCATTTTATATTGCCCAAGTGTGTGCGCAGTACTTCACTCTCTCTTTTCCTATTAAAACAAATTCTATGCAACTTCTAAACAACCAATTTCTTCGACTGTACGTTCCTATTAATTACGTTCAACTTCAAACAAAACATTGTTTACTTAAAGTCTACTTAAGTTAATCTCATCGAATTCTCGATGTAAAAGTAATTTAATTTGATCAAAGAAGCCTGAACATTTCTAATGAGGATACCTTCGGGCGTCGACGTATAACACTAAGGATGTCGCAGTGAAAAAGTACAATTTTTAACGCCTTCGTGATCCGATTAGTCTTTTAAATGTTTTTTTTATAATTGACTAGCTGACCCGTGCCCACTTCGTGGAGCATAGAAAGCATAGAAACAGTTTGTTATAAACCGTTTAAACCTTCCCGGGACTTCCACGAATATTTCAAGACTAAAAATAGCCGAATAAAAGTTTTAGCGAGACTAACGAACAGCAATTAATTTATGTACTGGTTATAATATTAACGAGTGATAATACTTTAGGGTGTGCATGGGTCCCGTATAGAGTTTACTGTGAAAGTACCAGCGCTGAAAGACTTACTTTTGACTTTTAAAACTAATCTATGAGAAATGCCCTAACATCATAAATTTGTCCATACAATAAGTAAAAAGTACCTTTTTCAGCGCTGGTGTTTTCCCAATAAACTCTATATACGGGACCCATATACACTCTAATGTATTATCAGTCATTAATATTATAGACTGTATATCCGGAAATGGGTAGCAGCGTATCCTCGGATATTATTATCCGGGAGCTTCGCTCGCCAACCTGCTTGCTAAGCGTGACTAGTATAGGCAACTGAAATGAAAATACTTTGGTAGAAGCTTTTGTCCAGCAATGAACGATATGATAATGATTAATTCTAACCAGAGATGTTAGGGAGATCCGTAACCGTAACCGAAACTGTCGGATATCCGGTATAAAAAAATATCCGTAACCGTAACCGAATCCGAAATGAAAGTTTTGCTACTGTAAAAAAACAAAATTTAATATCCGTAACCGAAATTATACAGCAAAATGGATAATCCGAAATAATTTAATATATATATCCGTATCCGAAATTTCATATCCACTTCATCACTGATTCTAACTACATGTAAATCGTTTACGTCGATGTCGCCAGGTAATCGTGTTACAATCGGACAATGGTAGATCGGATCGTGTTAGGAAATTAAATCTTCGACATTCCTACATTTTAATAGCGAGGGGAATGACACCGTCGCGAATAACAGATATTTACTCG
The DNA here is from genome assembly GCA_905187575.2 of Celastrina argiolus. NCBI lineage: Eukaryota > Metazoa > Arthropoda > Insecta > Lepidoptera > Lycaenidae > Celastrina > Celastrina argiolus. The sequence goes on from LR994598.1 coordinate 1,483,590, forward strand.
ACTGCGACAATGGAGGGTTGTGTTTTTCGAAATTATGAATCTATAGTTTATAATATCCCAAACGTAAACACTCTATAACACAACCATAGACTTGTCAGGGAAGGGAAACGGGGAAGATTATTCATATTTGGGGAGTTTCGTTGCGTGCGCTGCATAAACGGTTTAACTCACTCAAAATCCACGCGAACGAAGTCGCGGGCACAGCTAGTAACATATTATATTTCTCAAATGTAACACCTGACTATTAATTATGTATTAATCAACGTTTTTGTTTCAGGTACGTGTGATAGAATCGACTGATTGTTTTGTGAGTAGACATTTATTAATGCTTTTATATGACTATCTTTTGAAGTATTTCTGCGTTTCTGCTGGTATGGCTGCGTGATGCTAATTATTATTTGAGGAGTGAAGAGAAACAGCAAACAGACTGATGATGCGTATATTCTTCAGTAGTTATTTTCTAATTACATTGAGTTTTAGTAATTTTATTTTAATGCGTACAAAATGGAGCGAAAGTTCTATGCGTCTTACGTTCAAAAATCATCGGCGGCCAATCACAGCACACTTATTCCCGCACTATCCTCGGCGGCCAATCACAGCACACATATTCCCGCACTATCCTCGGCGGCCAATCACAGCATACTTTGCTCCGCGCCATTTATATTTTTTTTTTATGATTCAGGCGGTAACACTATCTTTTGTTTAAGGCTCAAAACATATTGGCGCATAATTGAAATATCAAATTTGTTAATTGCATAATATTCTAACAATACATGAAGTACATTTTTTTTAATTGAATGAAGGTGATGTGTCCCACAATTTTAAACCGAGAAAATCGAGTTTAAGCTCTCACTTAAACATTTTATGGTATGTCGTAACGTATTGACAGATTGAACTCCATTTCTCGATTAAAAATTTTGGGACACATCACTTTCATCTTTTCATGTCTTTATATGGTTACAATAGACGCTGGTATGGTAATTTAATATTAATACTTTGTTGCCAAATTATTAAAAAATACAGTTGATATTAAAATATAACATCATGATTTGTCTTTGAGTCAGTTGAGCATAACTTTCGTAATATTGTCTCCAAAACCATTGTCTTGTAAACAATTATTGTATAAAAAAGAAATGGAATTTATTTGTTACAATATTATAAAATATAGTGGAAACTTAAAAATAAGATTAAAGTAATTGTTCTCACGGGCAATATAGTCAATATCGTATCTACCTGAAAGAATAAGCATCGCCATCCAGCGAGGAAACTCTTTGAGTCTTCTAGGTTTTTTATTTGTAGTTTTATAAGTTTTTTTATTATAATTTCTTATTTTTGTTTGTTTTAGTTAGTAGTTTATTTTGTAATAATTTCTGTGCATTATACATTTTGAATAATAAATATTATTTGTGGAAATGACCAGTTTTTAGGGTGCAGTTTGTTTTATGTAAAACAAATAACAAAAGAATTGTATCGGTGTAAGTGGCGGACATTTTAATGTATTTCGCGTCCTGAAGCTTTCGACTGGTACTAAATGATGTGGGAAAATGCTATCTCCCTCTCACTTGCGACATTTCCGTCCCTGTCTACCTTAGCCTGCCTTCAAATATGCATAAAATGCTGACCCCTGTCGATAATGGGATGGTTTTACAAGGACACTTTGTATGGAATTAGTACTGTTTAGTCTTCTATATTGTCCTTAATTGTGCACCGAGAAATATTTCTGCTTTTAATAATATTATGTAAGTAGGCACTTGGGATTAATTATGATTTTTGACCTCGTTTGCAGTCGATGCGGTTTTTTTGTGTTTAGCAGTTTCCAAGTAATATTGTGTACACACCTATTTTTCCTTCAATTTTTTCATCATAATTCAATTCAAAATATTTTATTTCCAAATAAAACTTAACAAGCCTTTTTTCGGAAAATCAACAGAAAAGGCTATCCCACCAAAAACATTTTCATGCAAAAATGTTGCCAAGATGAGTTTACATAGATGTGAAACTCATCTTGGCAACATTTTTATCTCATGTAGAGCCAAGATTCTTGATCTATGCGCCCTTACTATAATCAGGCCTAACTTCACACACTCTACATTTCAGTCAATACGTGATACTTGGCCGTTTTCATACCGTTACGAAGATTTCATAGGTATTCATCGTGTGTGCAATAAACGGCCAAGCATCATGTTTTGACTAAAAAGTAAAATGTAGACTATGTGAATTTAGGTCTGGTCAAAATTACGGCATACATATAATTTTTTGTTGCTTTTGTAGTAATAACAGTTACATACAAAAATTCAGCTTTATTCTACTTAGAAGTACTTTAAGAATTTTGTTGATCTATAAGTAAGCCAGAAATGAAATCGGGGGAATAGATAAATCTAAAATATTATAGCTACGACAATCAAACTCTGTATTCTTCCTGTTTTTACTGGTGTCTTTATAACGGAACAGAATGGCTGAACCGATTCAGCTATTATTACACTAGAAATATTCGTGGAAGTCCAGGGAAGGTTTAAACAGTGCATGCTCAATGAAGTGGGCAAGGTCAGCTAGTTCTTTTTATTCTTCTTTCTTCTTCTTCTTATAACAAAAAATGAATTACTGTTCGTAAGTCTCGCTAAAACTCGAATACGGCTGAACCGATTCAGCTATTTTTAGTCTTGAAATATTCGTGGAAGTCCAGATAGGTTTAAACGGTGTGTATGCTCACTGGGCACGGGACAGTTACATCTTTTTATAAATGTATAAATAATATATTTACAATGTAATAACCTATCGCGACCGTACCAGCCGACTAGTTATAAGATCATAATGTTTGAATAGACCGTAAGAGACAAATTACAACAATTAAAATATTAAGCAGTAATAGAGCTTGTATACTTACATGTTTTAGGTCATAGGGCGGCAAGGCGGGCGGGAGGTAGGGCGGATTTATGGGCAATTCTGAAGGCTGTGTAGCGTGTAATTATGATATGTGCTCACTCCTTGTAACTTTACTACCGAAGATATAAAATCATATAAAAGCCTGCTAAATCATATAAAACCCTGGTAAAGTATGGGCCTGCGTTCCAAACAGAAGTTTCTGTGCGGTTTGGACTGCGGATCAAACAGAAGTTTCTGTGCGGTTTGGACTGCGGATCAAACAGAAGTTTCTGTGCGGTTTGGACTGCGGATCAAACTGACGTGGTACTGACAAAATTGAAAACCTTTAAGACGTCTCTGCTGAACATAAGCCATGCCCAAATTATATCATCAAACAAACTTTATAATATTTGTAAAGATTAAGTATTAACTAGCTGACGCGTGCCCACTTCGTTGAGCATACAAACCGTTTAAACCTTCCCTGGACTTCCACGAATATTTTAAGACCAAAAATAGCCGAATCGGTTCAGCCATTCTCGAGTTTTAGCGAAACTAACGAACAGCAATTCATTTTTATATATAAGAGAAGAAGACTAGCTGAGCCGTGCCCACTTCGTTAAGCATACAAACCGTTTAAAGCTTCCCTGGACTTCCACAAATATTTTAAGACTAAAAATAGCCACATCGATATAGCTGTTCTCGACTTTTAGCGAAACTAACGAACAGCAATTTATTTATATATAATATAAGAGAAGAAGACTAGCTGAGCCGTGCCCACTTCGTTAAGCATACAAACCGTTTAAACCTTCCCTGGACTTCCACGAATATTTCAAGACTAAAAATAGCCGAATCGGTTCAGCAGTTCTCGAGTTTTATCGAGACTAACAAACAGCAATTCATTTTTATTTATAAGATACCTAGTTAGATATATTTTTGCTGTCTGGTACTGCAAGATGGATAGCACGGGGCCAGATAGCCGTGGTGTGAAGTTTCCATATATATATTATTTTTATTATTAATTACACCATCTAGAAAACAAGCCCTTTAAGTTGTAACTGGGTCAAGAAACTTGTAAAGTTTAGCGGGTGTTACAGCGTCGCCTTTGCAAACTTATATTTCATACTTTACTACCGTAAATATAACATTTTAATTATTTTAAGTGCTTATTCATTTTTATATGATTTTTAATAAGTGCTTATTAATTTTTTATTTATTTATGCGGCTTACGTTAATTTAAAGTTTTGTGAAGGCTTTGTCCGTTGTATAAAACAAGTTATAATCAAGGAAACTTTTTTAGTATAAATTGTTATTATTTTTATAATCTTTTTAAATTTAAATTTAATCGCCTCCGTGGTCTAGTGGTTCAGAGCTTCGCTCTCGACCCGGAGGTTGTGGTATCGATTCCCACATTGTAACAAAAAAAATGTTGTTTTCAAGTTTGGTTAGGACAATGCAGCCTGATCACCTGATTGTCTGACAAGAAAAATGATCCATGCTGTACTGTTGGTTCTTGATGGAAATAAATGTTACACAGTAATAATTCACTGATAAGAAAGATGATCCATGCGTCGGATGTGCATGAAAAAAGTCGGTCCTTCGTCTGTTCTCTCGCCAGTCGTGTCGGTTTACCGTCCCACTGGGTTATGAGAGTAAAAGGAAGAGAGAGTGTCTTTGTGTATTGCGCACACACTTGGGCACTTTAAAATAACTCCTGCGTAGCTGGCCTGGTTTCAATGAAAGCGGCTAACCGACCCCGAAACGAAACGTATTTCATCTGTCAAATAGGTTCTCAAGTGAGGTTGGGTTTGAGACTTCTTTATTAACAGGGGCCTTAGATTAACTGCTATAATTGTCATCAAGCATTTATCACGACTACCCGCAACATGTCGAAAACAATAACGACAAGCCGCCAATGCACGCGAGCTTCCGGTCCGCGCCGGAAGTGGCGTGTTACTGTTTCCGGCGCCGCCGGAAGCAGATGGCGATGATGATTTAATTAACTGTAAATAGTTTTGGTTTAATTATGATAAATGCTCTTTAAAGGTTTCTCGAGTTTGTTTTATCTGAAAAAGGCTTTCCTTAGGTATCGGTTTGTATTGACCCTTAGGTTTTTTTTTTTTATTTATTTCAATATATTTAAACAATTATAATCAATAAAAAAAATTGCCAAACTGCAAAACAGTTTGTTGGCAATAATTGCAATACACATTAATAAACAAAACTAAGTATTAAATCTTAAACATAAAATAACAAAAACAATATTTTCTTATACAAAACAAAAAAAAAAACGAAACTTATGATACATTATAAAAATAATAACAAAAATTATTACAATGTAATATTATACAAAAAAAAATACAAATATTACAAAATAAATAAAAACATATGAATTATTCTTCCCATTCCATGAACCAACAAATCTACCTAACATTGTTAGTACATTAATTGGTCTTCCAATATATACCTCTTTAATTTTTTCTTTAGGGTTGCCCTGCTCATTATTTTGCTATCGTCTCTAATAAAATCTATTTTGTTAAATATAACTGGAGTCAAGTATTTCCTGGTTCTTTTCCCGTAGTAATTTTTTATCGTTGGTATTATATATTTGCCTTGTGTAACATTCCTGGTATGATGTTGATGATGAACTATAATTTCCTTATATTTATTTATGTTGTATTGCTCTAAAGCTATAATGTATTCTACTTTTGAGTGCACAGGTAAAATTTCATATATTTTAAATAATTGGTCATAATTATAACTAACTTTACACTCTAATTTTAGTTTTTTACTTGCGAAGTATTTAATTAATCTAACTTGTAATTGCTTTATTTTATCTAATTGTGTTTTAAATGTAAGGCCATAACTGCTAATACCGTAGCTTATTATTGAATCTGCAAGCGCGTAGTAGATTACATACAAAAGTTTCCTATTTAAAAACCGGCTAAGATGAAAAAATTTACCTAAAATCGATTGTAATCTATTACACACTTCGCTCACCTGCCATTTCCAACTAATATTGCTGTCGACTGTTAATCCCAAGTATCTGTATTTTGTGACTACTTCTATGTATGTGCATTGACAATTATTTTATTATTATGTAAGCAATCGTAACTGTGGCCAATTATATCTATATTTGTCTCCCGCTTTTTAGCATGTTTATTATATGGTGAAATTATGTGCATGACCTTTGTTTTACTGAAATTAATAATGATACCATTATCATGTGCCCATTTAGATATGTTTTCTAAGTCTACTTGCAAATAATGTTTTATTTCTGTCACATTTTTGGAAGAGTATAATAAACACATATCATCTGCGTACATAAAAGTCTTACTGTGTTTTATGACATTTGTGACACTATTTACGTGCATGATGTATCCAACTGGACCATATACAGAGCCAGTGGGTACTCCCAGGGTAACACTTAGCTCATCCCCAGTTACTCCGTCTATCTGAGTGCGAAGTGATCGGTGTTCTAGATAGCATTTGAACCACCTACTGACAGGCCCTCTGATACCGCACTCGTCCATCGCTCTGAGCAGCACACCATGGTCAAGTGTATCAAAGGCCTTTTTAAAATCAATAAACAGAGCACCAACAGCATTACCCCAGTTAAGACTATTGTTGACAAAGTCGGTGAACTCTGCAAGTGCAGTGGCAGTGCTGCGGCCTCGCCGGAACCCATGTTGCGCATCAGATATTATCTCATGCCGCTCTAAATGCTGACTAACCTGATTTACAATAACCTTTTCTACTATTTTGTTAATTACGGATAATATTGCAATCGGTCTGTAATTACCGTAGTCTATATGACTGCCTTGTTTATATACAGGACGGATAATCGATTTTTTTAGTAAATTCGGATAGACGCCTTTGTTTACACACATATTTACAAATTTAGCCAATACTACACTTATTTCTTTCTTTACGTTCTTTATGTCTTGGACTCTGATCTTATCTATTCCAGGCACTTCATTACACTCTAATCTATCTATATATTTCTCAATAGTACATGGTTCTACATTTCTAAAATAAAAGGACTTATTACTGGGCACTACATATGAACTTCTATCCAAAAAAGTAAGGTAGAACTACTTGTAGATGACTTCCAAAAAAGGAGGAGATTTTCGGCCTATTTTTTACTATATTGCCTATCATCTGTCTATGAAAATAATACAATTTTTTGAAAAATTTGTATTTTAAAAATTAAACCTCAGAATCCATCTCCAAAAAAATTTAATTAGGTTAATTGTTTTGTATTTGGTATCAAAAGATAGGTCTTAGCAAGCACACCATGAATATGTTAATAAATAGTTTATTAATTATTACATTATAATGTTTTAACATAAACGTTGAAAATCCTTCGTGTGCGAGTCCGCCTCGCACTTGGCCATATTTAAAGTCCGCCTTGAATTTGGCCATATTTCAAGTTCGCCTCGCATTTGGCCATATTTGAAGTCCGCCTCGCATTTGGCCATATTTCAAGTCCACCTCGCGTTTGGCCATATTTGAAGTCCGCCTCGCTTTGGCCATATTTGAAGTCCACCTCGCGTTTGGCCATATTTGAAGTCCACCTCGCGTTTGGCCATATTTGAAGTCCGCCTCGCACTTGTCCATATTTGAAGTCCGCCTCGCACTTGTCCATATTTGAAGTCCGCCTCGCACTTGTCCATATTTGAAGTCCGCCTCGCATTTGGCCAGTTTTTGAAGTACGCACTGTTGACCGATAAATTATAGTTTTAATGCCCTACTTAATTCAGGCCCTTTAAAATTCCAGTGGGGTGGCTTATGGCAATATAACGTGGCAGTTTTAAAGTGGGGTGCGAAGGATAAAGCTAACATTTTCATTATAATGATTATACAGAGGTACTAGATGTCCACTTAGTGCGCGCAAATCTCACGGAATCTGTACATTTTGGTGTGGTGAAAGTAGCCTGTGTTAATGTAGCATATAAACTACTGCCGTATTGGAATTTCATCTAAATCCATTGAGTAGTTTTTGCATGAAAGAGTAACAAAATCCATCCTAATACATACTTAGAAACTCTGACAATATTGTATAAAAATAAACAACAAAAATTTTAACAAGATAGCTCATTAATAAAGTAGTTCACTTTAAAGTGAAACGAAACGTTGTTTTATCTGTCAAATAGGTTCTCAAGTGAGGTTGGGTTTGAGATTGTTTGTTTTATACGGGCCTTTGTGCCTCGTACAGGTGTATGTTAAAGTGAATACCATATGTACTGAAACGCTTATCAATTTGTCAATTTATCAAGTTAGGAGCTATTTACACGCAGTCACTGCTAGGAAAAATGACAAGGTCAGCAAGTAACTTAGCACTATCGTTTCAGGTCAGATTTAATTTCTTAAAAAAGAAAAATTTAATTTCTGGTGACGAATATCCCTATTTTCTTACTTCAGAAAAAGAATGAGACAGGATATATTTCCACTTCACTTATTCATGTCACATATAGAGCGAGACGGCGATGTTACAAACAATGAGACAGGATATATTTCCAGCTCCCTACATCCCACACGTATAGAACGAGATGGCAATATTAATAATAATTAGAGCGCTGAACGTCAGTGGCAGCCATTTTCCCGCACATTCTTGCCTTTCTTTTAAAACTTACGAGTGAAACAACAAAGGAGTCGCGGCTGGTCCAAGTTAAAGGAGTATCATAAACGAAATCACTAATGGACTGCCCAGAGCATGCGGTCTAAAGGTGTCGCCATGTTTCTCATATTTGTTCATATTCATTTGGCGACATGGTCGTGTCCCCGCCTCGACGAGCGAAGCGAGCGCAAGGGCACTAACTACCTTTTCTCGAAACGTTTAATCGTTTTTTGAACTCTCATAACTTTTATTTGGATAATGCTGAATAGTCGAAATTTCCAACATATAATGACATCAGTAAAACATGAATCATACAAAGTTTGTATGTCGTAGCTATTATACTTTAGATTTACTCATGTCTCAAAACCCCCGATTTTGTCACTGACTCACTTATAGATCATCAAAATTCTTAAGGTACTTCCTGAAGTCCTAGAAAATTGAAAGTTTAGGGAAAATATCTAAGTATTAATAATTTTCTATTTAAAACATATTTGCAAACTATCGCTATTTCAATCCACCCATAAATCACTATCAAAATGAACAAATTGACAATTCGAATACAAAATATAACGCACTAACTGAAATAATAAAACAGTGATCGCAAAATGTTCGTATTCTTTATAATATATAATCGTAAAAATAAAAAAACGTCGTAATATCCGACTGGTCGTTACAAACGGTTTTCACTGTATACAGAGATCGCTACCGCCTGTCGCTCGCGCCGCCTATTGTTCGCGGTACATATTGTGTTATCCCGTCGCTACATCTGCACAGATGCTGGGCTAGAGACTGGAAATTAACTTTTGTAATCTAAACCATTCTGACTGTATCGCAGCTAAAACTACTGAACTTAGTCCGCTGAAAAGATTTCACCTGGGCATCGTAACAAAGGGAATATATACTCAGTGGTTTAAAGCTTCTCTCTCGACTCGGAGATCGTGGATTCGATTCCCGCGTTGGAACAACAAAAAATGTTGTTTTCGGTTTGCTTACCTGTTCAATTTATCAGGGACGAAATATAGACCGGCGACAAAAGCCGACATAATATGTAACATATTATGTCGCCGGCGGGCTCAATGTGTGTTGCGCTTAACGTCTACCAGTGGACGTCACAATGACACGACTAACGTTACTTTTATCATGGCCTACCTACCTACATTCCATACAATATATCTTTAATACAAAAAAATTGCAATAGATGTCACTACTATTAACGTTTGTAAATTATAAAATGTAAATATGCCGAATTAAGTACAAATATTGGCATTAAAATAAAAATAAGCATATTTTTAAGCATAACATCACATTAAGCTAAATTCAACTACTTAATTAAGAAGAGGATACGAAATTAGTATTTTCCAATAGTGGCGCTAGATGGCGGTTTCCGGAATATGCCTGTACTTCACCCTTTGCCAGTCGCATTGCCAGTAGTACTAGGTCGTGTGTCTGTTTTATATCTACTTTGTGCTGTTATGTTCCAGCCTGGACCACTTATCATAATGTAGTCGCAGCCGAGCCCATCCTAAAACTATAACCGTTCTCCACCCCAATAAATCACAACACATTATTCAATAGCCTCGTTATGTGCCCCAGTAATTTACCGGCCCTTCGTGACCCTTTTTTAGGGCACAGATAAGGGAAGTTTATCTAATACTAGCTTCCCCCGTGAAATAGATGTCATCCCCGTTTCACTCTTGGGGGTTTAATTTTGAAAACGTCTGACATTATAAATTTTTGCCGTATTCAATACTAGCTGTGCCCGCGACTTCGTACGCGTGGAAAAGTGATTTAGGACATTTTTATATTTTTAAATATATTTTTAGTTTATTGGCGCAACCGCTGACAACTTTCGCCAATAGGTACTTCCCAGTGTATCCCAGTGTTGATCCCGATCCAGCAAGTCACGTACCCGGCAAGCCTCTTGGTATGCAGGATATAATAATAATATAGTACCATCCTTTCGGAGCTCGGCAAAAGAAGTAGGCCTTCGAACAATATGTAGAAGTCAGCAAAGGTATTCGAAGTTAGGATAATATTATTCGAATGCACCGTATAGACCCAGCCAATTTTTAACCGACTTCCAAAAAAAGGAGGAGGTTCTCAATTCGTCTGTATGTTTTTTTTTTTTTTTTTTTTTTATGTTTGTTACCTCAGAACTTTCGCCTGGGTGAACCGATTTGGATGATTTTTTTTTTTATTTGAAAGGTGGTGCTTCCCGTTTGGTCCCATTGTCACCAAAGTGGTGACCTGATGATGGGATCCGTGAGGAATCGAGGGAACTCCTCAAAATTTATATGGAAACATATATCGATTTTGATTTTTTCTGAAGTAGCCCAAGCATATGTTACCAAATAGTAAGATTTTGCACCATATCCTGGACCTAAAGTACTGAACAGAAATTCTGAGTCCTTAGAGATACACGTTTGAAGATTGCAGCGTTGTTTAAAGAAATGCAAGCATACGCCACTACGTCAATTACAGGGTTGTACCAGTGTTTACCAAAGTGGTGATCTGATAATGGGATCCGTGAGGAATCGAGGGAACTCCTCAAAATTTATATGGAAACATATATCGATTTTGATTTTTTCTGAAGAAGCCCAAGCATATGTTACCAAATAGTAAGATTTTGCACCATATCCTGGACCTAAAGTAGTGAACAGAACTTCTGAGTCCTTAGAGATACACGTTTGAAGATTGCAGCGTTGTTTAAAGAAATGCAAGCATACGCCACTACGTCAATTACAGTCGAACTTGGTCTCATAGTTATCAAAGTGCATGCCTGATGAGGGTGTCGTGAGGAATCGAGGGAACTCCTCGAAATTTATAGGAACACTCATTAGTAATTTTGTATTTTTTTCGAGTAACATGCTTATGTTACTCGATATGCTTATATCCGTCTAAAAACAAACATAATTTTGAATCAACTATCAAGGTATACCGCATAGATCAGAAACAGGCATACAGGACTGCTTAGTCTTTGGAGTTATACGTTTGGAAATTACGACATCGCTTAAAGTACTTTAAGCGATGCCACTATATCAATTACAGTACTCAACACCACCTCTGTCTTCACCAGATAGTAGGTATCCATATATACTATCATAACAATATGACGAAATAGGTAAATATTAAAAAGGGAAAAAATTGTTTTAAGCCAAATAAAGAAATGTAAATCGACTAAAAATAATAAAAGAGTTATATAGAAATCATATTCAGTTTGGCTGGTACCCACTTTGATATTATTAGAATTTGTATATCATTTTATAGTCAATCAACTTGATATATCTAATATTTGCGCTGCTCTGGCGGTACCTTAATATCCCTACTCAGTCTACCCATAACTAAAAATCTTAAAATAAAATAATTTTAAACAAAAAAAAAACCGACTTCAAAAGGTAAACTAAAAAGAAAAAAAATAAATTTACTTCGCACAAAGTAATACTTATTTTCACTTAAGTAAATAAATTTATTCTATAATTTTGAAGTCGGTGCCAAGTATATCAAATTACTAAATATATGTAGGCAATCACAGAAAAAAGAATCAGAAAAAATATACAACTATCAATGTAACTATTACTATATATTATGTACGTACCAAAGTACTGGCTTACAAACTAATATTAAATGAAAACAAATTATGAAACGCTGGACTTGGCACCGACTTCAAAATTATAGAATAAATTTATTTACTTAAGTGAAAATAAGTATTACTTTGTGCGAAGTAAATTTATTTTTTTTCTTTTTAGTTTACCTTTTGAAGTCGGTTTTTTTTTTGTTTAAAATTATTCACGTTAATTTAGTAAATTATTTAACTTCGATGTCCGTCTGTCTATCTGTCTGGTTGTCAAAACTTTAACACGTGTAGGTATCAAGCTAACAATCCTATTAAATACTCAGGATCTTCTGTCCCTTCTGGCTTTGAAAAAAACAGACTCCTTAGCCACATCTATCCAAAGATTCAGCCGTATCTCTCTAATTTTCGACACTCCAAAGGGAACCAAAACCTAAATTTGATACGAAGCAACGTCTTAATAGTGCCGACATAGGATAAATTGCGAAACCATAAAATTATTTTAAATTTTTTTGAACTTACTACCGTTTTTGTCATTAATATTTTGAGATATTAAAATGAAACATAATATATTGCAATTATTAAGGTATTTAAAACGAAACTCTCGGTTAGACATGGGTGCAGCGGCACGCCCCGTCGAGGAGCCAGCAGGCTTACTCTCGACACAACCGAGAATCGAATCAGTTCGATCTCAACGGATTTGATGTTTTATTTGGTAGATTACTTTGGAACTAATTAGGATAAAGAAAACCTTTGGAACGTAACTTTTTGTACACCCGACGATATCAATCGACATAGAACAAAAATAAACAAACGTCAATTTATTCGGGAGTATGCGGCACGATCGAATCTGAATCAAAATCGAATCAGTTTGGAGAGTTAGGCCCCAGCTCGGCGCGCCGATCGGTTTTAGTAGCGTTTTTTTATTAACCTACCCTAAGTATAACAATAATATAAATAAATTAAATTTAGTTTTAAAAATATAAAATAAAAAAATATTAAATTTGAATGTTTGCAGCGCGGTTCCTGCCGCGCTTCATACAAACGTCCAGCATTTTTTTTTTTATTGTCATAAGTTTTTTATTTATGAACCGATTGAGATGAAATAAATGTTAAGTCAAGATTACTACAAATATGATTGAACCACATCTAAATCGGATAAGCCGTTTCTGAGATTAGCGTGCACAAATCCACCGACAAACAGACAAAAATAAAATTCGAACTGATAATAACTATTTTGTAAATCAAGATGACTGAAATAAATGGCACCTGAAAGCGAATCTAAAATTTCGACTATATTTGGAAGTGGAAAACGATCATCTGCAACATTTTCGTTCAGTTTCCGGTAATCCACCACCAGTCTGTATTTTTTGTCGTTAGAATCTGATTTTTTCGGAACCAAAAGTATAGGACTCGACCATTCACTGGTTGTTTCTTCGATGATGTCGTCCTGTAGCATTTTTTTTATTTGGTTTTGGATTTCTCCTTTTTGGGATTTCGGTAAACGGTATTGTTTTCGATAAACTGGCACAGTGTTATTTTTTAATACTATTGATTGCTTGTAAATATTACACGTTGTTAAACTGTCACCTTCTAAATGAAAAACGTCGGAAAATGTTGCACATATTTTCTCAATTTCTAACTGCTCTTCTTTATTTAAATAATTTAATTTTAACTCATGGAGTAACCTTTTTACTCTATCTGCAGAAATGTTAGCCCGATCGAAAGAAAGTAATGAATAATCCTTCAAGTTTTCTATTTCAGGACAGAAAAAACTTAAACTAATAGCTTCTTCTCGTGTATTTAATATTTGAATCGGTATTTTACCGTCCTTAGGTGTCGCAATACATCCAGCCATAAAAACACCTTCACATAATTGTTTAGGCAAAACCAAACATTCATCTTTCATACTTGTCGAAATAAAATGCAAGGATTCACATCTGGGTAATAAATTAATAAATTTTCCACCACTTACACTCTGTTGCAATTGTAAACTAATTTCAGAACCATTCATTAATAAAGTTAAAATATCTAATTATAAATCCAATTTAGCGTTATACTTTTTCAAAAAATCCAAACCTAATATTCCATCGCTTGCGCAACATAACTCTCGGAAAACATGAAACCTGTGTACGAATTCCATGTCCTTAAATGATAACTTTAAATCAACAAATCCTACAGAGCAGAGCTCACCACACACACCGTTTATTGTTACATTGCCTTTTTTGAACGGAATGTTATTTCGATGTAACGTTTCATATTTTATGGCGCTTAGTGACGCACCCGTATCGACTAACCAATTACAAGATTTTGTACCTAATGCTAAGCAAATTGAATTATAATTATTATAAGAACAAATTATCGCATGGCTATCCTGTTTATTCACGAAAAAATTGGTCGACGTTAGATTCATTAGGCGAACTGGTACTTACATTTTGTGTATCACGAACCGAGATCGATGTTACATAGTTTCGTCCACGATTACTATGAGCGTTATTATTATGGATGTACGTACCTCGTGAGCCTCGGTTACCTCGATAACTGCTATAGTATCTGCCTCGCGGCTGCGTCCGTGCTCGAGTAGACTGGCCGCTACCAGCCCCACGCGACCGGAACTGGCCACGCTGGTTGTAGGTACCGTGAGCCTGAAAAAATCGTCCTCTAGATGAATATGAGACATTGTTACGGGGGTATTCTCTGTTAGACAATTTCATGATGCTGTCTCTTGGCCACATAGATGTCTGCTCGTCGGCCGCCTCACGGATAGCATCCTTTAGGTTATTATAATTCCTGGCAGAAATGATAGTACTTATATGTTTGTTTTGTAACCCGGTTGCAAATCGCTTTATAGCCATTTTTTCATTCAACGGCTTGAGCACATCATATTTTTTTGTATCACCCTCGGCCTGTGAAATAGTCAAATTAACAAATAAATTTTCAATTTCCTTACCATAGTCCTCGATATCACGTTGATTTTGTTAAAGCTGTAAAAGACTGTTTAGAAATTAAATATTTTTCATATCATCAACAAGGAGTTTTACCGTACCATAACTTTGATTTAACCGTAATTTGGCATTCTCAGATAACCTGGTTTTTAAAATAAAATTAATAAGAATAGGTTTCGATTTATCATCCAGCAGAGAACCATATAGCTCAATAGCAGAGATAAGCTGCTTCGTTACATTTTCCGTATCATTCATGACCGGTAGTAAGGCCACTGCCGTTTTTAAACTAAAAGACTCCATTTTATCAATTACTACAGTCGAGCTACACAAATTTTTAATCTCGTCAAATAATCGTTGAAATAGAGCCTTGACGGCGCTGTGGGCCAATCTTTACAAGATAAGTTCTTATTTCTAACAAGCAATTATAATACTTTTCTAAATTTTCTGCCATCGATACATATCGGCAAAAACAAAAATAAGGTTACATACCATTAAATCTAAAGTCCTCTAAATAAGTCCATTTTTTTTTTGTTTTTTTACGTTATTGCAGTGAACCGCACTAAATATATTTATTGAGACACGCTATCACACATCACTTTTCACAATGAGACGCGCTTTTCGGCTATGCTATTGTGATGCCCGCCTGGTCATCCTTGGTACGCGATCCATGGGTCTCGTGACGTCGCCGGAACCAACTGCTCGATCTCTGGAGACTGTGCTCGTGTACCTCCCGTCGTATCCAGTCTATGACATCTACCATAAAGCCGAATCGCGAAGAACAATGATATGATAATCAGTATGAGACATATCACTCCCAGGATATAGGTGATGGCACTGGTATGCTGATGCACTTGCTCCAACCAAGATGCATTGGAACCACCGCTAGCGCTTTGTGCGATGATCACAGTTTCCTCTTTTGACTGCTGCTTACCCATTTTTTATTCACAAAATATGAATCTACGAACTCAAGAGAACGTCCGTCGCGGTTATTAATAGACAGTAATATTAATGAACACATAATTGAAACGATGTGACAATGTTTAAGATCACTAATCCATATTAGGCGATCGGAATGCAACGCGAACCCGATCGCTCACTGGCAGGGTCGCCATGTAAGGATGGGCGTTGAGAGACGAATTAAAGATGTTACTAGTTCACTGATCAGATTTATTGTGTTAAATAATGAGCGGTTACATACTTATATACTAAGATAACATATGAGATACTACATATGTATCACTACACTACAAATAACACAGGCACAGTTAGCACATTTTAATAGTATTTTTTACCCAGCAGTCTACACTACACCAGCCCGGCTCGGACGTAAGACGTCACGCAGCAGCCTGCATTACGCGGCGCCCGGTCGAATCACGGCGAAACGATTTTAATTTTGCTATATTTCCTAAACTACTCATTATATTTGCATGGTATAAACTATAAAGGGCAAATATTATAGTCTTCATGGAATGCTTAAGCCAACTAACGTATTAAAAATGATAAGGATTAATACCGTGATGGTATAAATAGCTTTCCAAAAACCGCTTAATTGTCCGTTTTTTAGTTTATCGCGAAAGGCTTTCTTTTAATTATACAGTTAATTAAGTTGATTTTATACAATAAATGATAATTTATTTCAATTTGTGAAGCAAGTTCAAAAATACAATTCTTATATTATTATGACACTGTGAAAACACTGTTTTCCCAGAAAAAAAAATCCTGATAGTTAGGTACTTATTTGATGTTTTAATCTACTTTAGTGCCACGTTCTATTGCTTCGCGTCACTGTGTAAGCGATCTCCCCGCGCCCCCCGCACGAACCGTTCGACCGCAGGCCGCGCGCGCGAAATTCATCCGACTTGCTTCAAATTTATCGTCACTGCTCGGCTCCTATGTATCGTAGCGTTATGTTATATAGCCTATAACCTCCCCAGGAATATGGGCTACAATCGTACCAAGTTTGGTTAAAATCCCTTCAGTAGTTTTTGTTCCCATCGTGCACATACAGACAGACAGACAGACAGACAGACAGACAAAAATTTTACTAATTGCATTTTTGGCATCAGTATCGATCGCCAATCATCCTCCAATATGTATTTTGAAAAAATATTCAATGTACAGAATTGACCTCTCTACAGTTTTATTATAAGTATAGATATAGATATAAAAACTAGCCGTCCCCGCGACTTCGTTCGCGTGGTTGTCGGAAACACTATCGCGATTATCTTTTGATTGCTCACGATTGGTTTTTGTTATTGTGATTATTAAAAAGGAATAATTCTTTTATATTTTTTGAATAACTTAAACCGTTTATACAGCGCACGCAACGAAAGACCTCAAATGTGAATAATTTTCCCCGTTTTTGCAACATTTCTCCGTTTTTTTTTTCAAGATTGGTCGCAGCGTAATGTTATATAGCCTAAAGCCTTCCTCTACAAATGGACTATCCAACAAAAAATATTTTTCAAATAGGACCAGTAGCTCCTGAGATTATCCCTTTTAAACAAACAAACAAACTCTTCCGCTTTATAATATTAGTATAGATATGTACGAGGAATATAATATATAACGTTTACCCCCTTATTATTTCCTTTGGGTTGAATTTTGAAAAATCCTCAGTGAATGCCGTGACGTTATAACTGAAACTACTAACTTAATTGTTTCGTTTGAGGTTGTAAAAGCTATAAAACAAAACAATACTATCTCAAAGTATCACAAAAGCGCCATTTAAATGAGTTAAGTTGTAATGTGTTTTATGAAATAGTTTACGGTCGATATATTCCAAGTGTTTCGTAAAATATCGGCCAACTTTAACTAGTGTTTGTATAACTAGTTTTATAATAGTGAGATGTATTTTCGGTTTGTTATTAGTAATACAGGGTGATCCATTATATATCAAGCCGAATATATTTATTTATTTATTTATTTAACAATTTATTGTGCACATAAACAATTAACAGATAAAACAGAAAGAAATACGACACAAAAGGACTGCTTATCTCTAAAAGAAATTTTTTCCAGCAGTCTGAATATAGTGTGAGGACGCGTAGAGCATTTTTTGTTATGCCACCTCATATAATTACTTAAGGTACGATTCCACCAAAATAGTGTTCAGAACATTTGTTAGCCAACATTTTTTTCAGAATTCCAGCTGTGCCAATTTGTATGTGTTCCAATTTGTTAATGTTGCGTTAGCGAGTCCACCGGAACAAACATCTGTTACGCACAATGTTCGCAACAGTTCAGAACACCGGTGGAATCGCACTCGAGCACCACTCAACCACTGCGCTACGGAGGTCATCAATATCATCAATATAGCATATTGTTTTGTATCTATTCATACAGAACATGGAGTAAAATCTCACCCAGTATTACAAGTATTTTCTAATATCACTAAGCCTCTCCCAATCCAGCACTTATCCCGGGACAGCGGGCTTGGGGCAGGAGCAGATATAACGGAAAATATTTGATTCACTAAACCCGTTGGAGGCAGTTAAGTCAGGGTATAGATTGTGGGTGTTACCAATTTCGTTGGTGAGATTTTTTCCTTGAATAGTACAAGGTCTTTTCATGTGTTATTTTAAAACCCCCGAGGCAAAAACGACGGGGTGTTATAAGTTTGACGTGTAAATGTTATATACACACATCTGCTAGCAGGTTGTGGTTATAATTGTTTCGCGGGATATTGCTACATATAATATTATATTTAAATTATATGCTATGGATTTCCGCAAAGTAACGCCTGATTCCATTACCTATTGAAAACATTGTTGTTAATTAGTTAATGGAATCAGGAGTTGCATTGTGGAAATCCATAGCATAAAATTTAAATATATTATATGTAGCAATATCCCGCGAAACAATTATAACCACAACCAGCAAGCAGTTGAGTGAGTGTACCCATTGTTGTTGCTCCAACGTGGAAATTGAACTCATTTTCTCCAAAGGTCGAGTTTAATGGACTTAAATAGGTAAGCAGTTAAGTTCTCCTTGCACCAAGGAATGGAGTTATACAAACAGCTCTCAGGACTTGTCCAATGTTATTTAAAACACCTAACCTTGGTACGTTTGGCAGCCATCCAGGACGTTAGTTTTATTCGCTAGGACACAATAACTCATACAAGAAAAACAATTCCTAACTCCCAAGTTGGTAATGCGTGTATTTTTAGTAATAATTTAGTAGTAGTTTGGGAA
Organism: Celastrina argiolus; assembly: GCA_905187575.2. Taxonomy (NCBI): domain Eukaryota; kingdom Metazoa; phylum Arthropoda; class Insecta; order Lepidoptera; family Lycaenidae; genus Celastrina; species Celastrina argiolus. The sequence goes on from LR994598.1 coordinate 1,502,779, forward strand.
GTAGTCAAAACATTAGGCTGGCGGCCTCGTAAATATATTTTGATGTATTTATTTGCGAGGAACGGCCGTGAACACGAGTCTGATGTGCCAAAGAAATTTACAATTAATAATTATAATAATCTCACACAACCTGACCACCACACACACTAACAAAGTAACTAAATATACAGACCTCACAATAGAAATTAAATCGCAATGGAAAGTTAACACCGTCAAAACAATACCTATTATAATCTCAACTACTGGCATCATACCTAAAACACTGCATACATCACTCAAAACACTTAACATACATCCACTCACATACACTCACCTTACAGAAAACCGTCATCCTAAATACATGCCGAATCGTCCGAAAGTTCCTTACCATAAATTAATTTCATATTGTACCTGAAGTTGTTTGGCCACAAGCCCGCATCTTCAAGTAGGTCCCGTAAAGGAGAGAAGAAAATTAAAAAAAAGTCAAAATAATAATAATAATAATAAAGCCCTTTATTTCCATGTTTCGTGTGTGTTACATCGTACAAGTACTATTAATTGATTATGTACCCTGTGTTCCAGTACCTGATAGTAAACGAAAATAACGTTCTTTTCGTTCAGATTAGCGTTCCATTAGCACTTTATAGCAACATTATGATCGTTTTAAACTGTTTTCACTAGTGTTTCACACGCAGCTGTCAGCTGTCAAAAACTGTTCAAAACGCTCAGAATGATCACGCCATTTTGCATATTTCTACCCAGCTTGAGGTAAAAGTACATTTTTTGACGTTTACTTGGATTTGACAGATTTCACTGATCACGATGTTATTTTAAGGTTATCGTGGAGGAAATTTATAAGGGATTATTTGTTCTTGAAATTGATAATTTTAAATATAATAACAATTTATTAGATAAACGACAAGTGTCAAAATTTAACATCTGTCAGTCATTCCACTAAAGTAAAGCGAAATTGAATCAGATCGAAAATTTCAGAATTATCAATATTGTGCTAAAGAAACGACAGTGTGCGCGATATGAATGATCTGAGCGTTTAGAGTAAAAGAAGCACTTAAAGGAACATAGTGACTATTATAATTCAACTTTTTTTTTACTTAATATTACGTAATTTTATGGTGTCAAGGGAAAGTTGGAGGAGGCCTTTATCCAAAATGGATGCGTTCACTTGCCCTTGTGATCCACTCTTCGCCCGCTGTTTTTAATTTCATCGTCCCATCTATATTTGGGTCTTTCTTTTCTTCTTTTCCCAGCTGGGCCTTTCCATTTGGTTACTCTTTTTGTCCATCGTTTGTCTGTCTTTTTTTTTCTTTATTAGGGACAACAAACAGTGTTCACAATGTATCTTAAAAACTAGGTCTTACATAATGTATTATTTATAGAGACATCAACACCGTCATACACAAATTAAAGTCATACGGGCAACGTAGCCCGCCCATCTTTATTTAAAAAGTTGTAAAAAGTTGTTACATCTATAAGTTTTGTCTTTTTACGAATATCTTCGCTGTATTGTTTGTCAATAAGTTTTTAATTTAGAATTACTGTCTAAATATAAATATTATGATGTAAAAAAGTACGTTTAAAAAAACCGACTTCAGCAACTAAAAAGTATAAAGTAACTAACTGACCCGTGCCCAGTTCGTTGAGCATATAATCAGCTGTCTTACTCCCGACACAATCGAGAATTGAATCAGTTCCATCTCAACGGCTTTTAGTATTTTATTTGGTTGATTGCTTTGAAACTAATCAGGATAAAGAAAATCGATAGATCGTAACTTTTTGTACTCCCGACAATACCAATTAACTAAGAATCAAAATAAACAAACGTCAATTTATTTCAATTTATTGTGAAGTACGGCACGATCTAATCTGAATCAAAATCAAATCATTTTGGAGAGTAAGTTAAACCTTTCCTGGATTTTGCAATATTGTAATTTTTTCCGAAGTTAACAAATATTTACGATTACTTTGCAAAAACTTGCCACGACATTTTTACCATTGGTTTCTGTTACACGTTGTATATGCGTATTTTACCTTGCTCTTTTAAAGAATTAATTCTGTATAATCTTCTTACACAACACACAACCTACAAACAGATGTCGGTGTAAATTTAAATCGCCGGAAGTGGAGCCTTCAGCCGTCTGCACTTCCGGCGCCGGACGTGTCGAGCTCAATTGCAGGCTCATTTCCGGTTCCGAGTGCAGTTTTTGCGTTATTCATCACTGACGGACAGATATGAGATACCGTGTCATCATCAACAAGACACTCTAATCTTATATATAAAAATGAATTGCTATTCGTTAGTCTCACTCAAACGTGATAACGGCTAAACCGATTCGGCTATTTTTAGTATTGAAATATTCGTGGAAGTCCAGGGAAATTTACCGAACTGATGATGATGAATTATAGCTCAGAACAATCTCTAGCACGTCAGCTTTCAAATACAAAAAAAAAAAACGAATAAACATTCGTTACAATTATACCATAACCACACACAGCAACACATACACACAAACTTATAACACCCCTTGTTTTGTCCGGGGTTAATAAATATTAAATATATAAAACGTATTTCCTTGTTGTATAGCATAAATGCAATTTCGAATATATCTTAAATGTGCGCCCTGTTACGTCGCGAACTTGTTGCTAGAAAGAGAGAGTGTTCGAATTGTACCTCTCGCTCTCCCATCGATAATTTTCCAAACAATAAGGGATGAATTTAAATAAAAATCGACAAGAGAAACCTTTTTGGAAGCACAAAGGTTCCATACAATGTACAATGTCGTGACTGATGAGAACTGTACATAATGAAACTGTTCATTGTCCAGGGTTATGGATGGGGGGGTCGCGAGGGGGTTGGGGAAAAGAGGGGTTGAAATGGGGGGGTGATAAATTATATCGGTCCGTTAATCCGAGTAAGATGGGACACTGATTGTATTGTTCGCCTTTAAAGTGACAGATGGTTTTTTCTAGTTAAAAAAGCTAAGTATTTTAGGTATACCTTAAAGGACTTAAATAATGGAAAAATAATTTGGGGGTTACCAAAGGGTTAATAGAAACGTTGCTTTGTTTAAGGCTATCGAATTCTTTCGCATCTGGACGCAGTAGCAAAAGGACGTATTCTCATGAAGACATTTTACATAACCTCTTATTTGGACATTAATATTATAATTAAATACATAAATCTCGCCTACTGTCTTCTAATATTATCTTAGGTAAACCTATACTATTATTATTATCACTAGCTGTTCCCGCGACGCGTGGTTTTTGAGTGACTTAATCTGTTTATCCAGCGCACGCAACGAAAGTCCCTAAATGTCAATAATTTTCCCCGTTATTGCAACATTTTTCACTGACGCTTCGCTTCAATTGGTCGCAGCGTAATTTTATATAACCTAAAGCCTTCCTCTATAAATGGACTATCCGACAAATAAATAATTTTTAAAATTGACCAAGTAGTTCCTGAGATTAGCGCGTTTAAACAAACAAACTCTTCCGCTTCATAATATTAGTATAGATTTTTATTCATAGCCGTTACTGTCCCACTCATTTGCTATGACTGGCCACTCTTTATGAAACGCGTCTAGCTCGTCGCGCCACCTTTTCTTGGGCCGACCTCTGTTTCGTCGACCGGTCGGTAGCCACTCCGTCGCTAAACGCGCCCACCTGTCTGAGTGCATGCGGGACACGTGCCCAAATCCACTTCAGGCTATACCTATAGAAAAATATTTTAATGACGAAGGGACTGTACTAATAGGAACGTTGACATTTTAAGGAACTCGAATTCTGACGCATATGGAATAGTAAATGGACGTATTCTCACTGAGACATGTGTATCGAGAAAGGGTAAAGCTTCACTTTTTGAAACACTATTCAAGAAGTTCACACATCAAAATGAGGTTTATTGTATACATATTACTATTGTGAGTAACTATAGTAGTTAAAGATTGGGTGGATCTTTATGTATTTTCAATTTCTTGTTATCGATTACTTTGCAAAAACTATCATTCGTAGACTTCTAATCATTGTAACCATATTGTACATATGTTATTGAATGTACAGTAGGTTATTGATGGAAATAAATGTTACACAGTAATAATACACAAATTACTTGCACTTTTTCCACTTTATTAGTTGTTACACATAAGATTTATTGAAATACACGACTGGTTTCGACTAAGTCATCATCAGGTATAGACTCTACACCATGTTTAACAACTAATAAAGTGGAAAAAGTACAAGTAATTTGTGTACCATATTGTACAGTTAATTAATATCATGGACACTACAATTTTTGTCTACTGTCTATTATGACTAACACTAACACTATGGATCTATGGTCTGAAAATAAATGATTTTTATTTTGTTTTATTTTTATTTATTAAGTATGTCTTTTTGCGAATACATCTTGAGATTACGTCCACTTGCTACTGAGTCCAGTTGCACCAGAGCGATTACGTCAAAGTTGTGACCGAAATGTTAATGGAAATCATTACTGTTTGATTTGCTGATGAATTTTGGTTCAACGTGGCTTTAGCTTCAGCACAAACCAGCGACCGACAGAAACCGTCTCGCGACATAACTTTCTAATATTTTTTTTATACAGAGTGTAAAAAGAGCAGTCATTATAACTTTGAGATACGATTATACTACCTTGACTCATTTTGGAAATGTATATTTTTTTTGTCAAAAACTAAAAATTACTTTTTTTTACTTTTTACCATTTCTTATTTTTTTGTCGCACAAATAACAAAAAAAAAGAAAGAAAAGAAAATAAATTTCTAGAATGATAAAAGGTAGTATAATCATATTCGAAAGTTATAGTGACTGCTCTTTTTACACCCGTTATAGCTGCATGAAGCAGCTGTACCGTAGGTTACTAATATTGCATACAGAGTGACTCATGGGTCAACATGGGTCCTAGAACTTTTTTTGTTTGGCACCTCATATATAAATTACTTACCATAACCCGACAAATCGCGATCAAAGATATTCATAAAAGTCACAAAACAGATGAGTTTCAACTGCCATCAGGTGTTAGATCAATGGGATATGATTATACTACCTTTTCGCATTAAGTAATTTTATATTTTATTGAAGTTATACTTCTTTAGGCGCGTTATGAAAAAATGATGAGAGTGAAATTTTAAGATACGCGCGCACCTGTGACACAAAATTAACAGTATGAAGTCGTCTGCTTAACCGCTCATTAAGTCTCGAAAAAATTATATATAGATATATATTATATATATATCTATATATATATATATATATATATATATATATAAAACTATTTTTTAATGATGCTAAAGAAGTATAACTTCTCACGACAGCGTACATAAGTACACGCACCCATTTAAAAAAAAAAATGCAGTTTCGATATTCTTGCGACAAAAAAACCGAAATGCTAAAAAGTGAATTTCTTTTTTGGTTTTGACAAAAAGAATTAAAAGTAACACATTTCCATCATTGCCCTTCCTTCCTTTTGGCTTGGAGGTATAATTGTATCTCAAAGTTATAGTGACTGTACCTTTTAATAATAGCTCCCCTCACCGATTTCGGTATTGGTAGCCGATTTCATTGAAACCAGGAGGAGTTATTTTATAGTGCCCAAGTGTGTGCGCAGGTCACGTAGCGAGGTACGACGATGATAGATGGACTCGGAGATTGACGGAGTGGGCTGGCCCGCAAGGAAAAAGATCCAGAGGCCGCCCGCATGCTAGATGGGCGGACGAAATTGCAGCAACGGCAGGACGAGATTGGCTAAACATTGCCAAAGAAAGAGAGACGTGGTGCACCTTGGAGGAGGCTTTTACCCTCAGGGGGTCCATACAAATAAACTAAAATGAAATAATAATAATATTGATTGAATATCGTAATTTTGTATAGTAACTATTAGATTTTATTGATTAAATTTTATTTTTGAACTATTAATTTTTATGCAACTGTAACATTCTCTAATTTAAATAATTAATGTATTGAAAATTATCATTATTATAGGTATTGTAAAACTAAAAATGTATTTTTGAAATGCATTCAATAAAGCTTTATTTATTTATTTTAAGTGTGTGCGCAATACACAAAGACCCTCTCTCTTCCTTTTACTCTCATAACCCAGCGGGACGGTAAACCGACACGACTGGCGAGAGAACAGGCGCAGGTCCGACTTTTTACATGCCCATCCGACGCATGGATCATCTTTCTTGTTAGACAATCAGGTGATCGGCCTGCATTGTCCTAACCGATCTTGAGAACAACATTTTTTGTTGTTCCAACGCGGGAATCGAACCCAACACCTCAGGGTCGACAGCGAAGCTCTGAACCACTAGTGGTTTCTATTCCTTTTACACTTCCCACAAACAAGTCCCTGTTTAAGAGACATGTCGCCCGTCTGCGCTGACCACGTGTTCGTGTAATTATCATCCAACTGGACCGTGGGCGCATCAATTCAATGATCGTTCATTTCCGGAGAATTAGCGAGTGATCGGCAAACGGGAGCTAAATATACTTGGCTCTGGACTGCGTTCATGATAACCTCGTCAAATATAATTTACTAGCTGTAAATGCTGATAACAATAATCAGAGATGTGAGGGGGATCCGTAACCGTAACCGAAACTATCGGATCCGTAACCGAATCCGAAATGAAAGTTTTGCTACTGTAAAAATAAATCAATATCCGTAACCGAAACTATCCGAAACAAACGGATAATTTGAAATAATTTAATATTCGTATCCGTATTCGAAATTTCATATCCATTTCAACCCTGATAAATTATTATCATTGAAATTTTTTTTGGTAGCCGGTTTCATTAAAACCAGACCAGCTGCGCAGGAGTTATTTTATAGTGCCCACGCCTGTGCGCAATACACAGAAGCACTCGTTCCTCCTTCACTCTCGTAGCCCAGTGGGATGGATAACTCTGAAAGATTCTGAACGATTCCTGCGTTTGAACAACAAAAAATTTTGTTTTCAAGTTTGGTTAGGACAATGCAGGCTGATCACCTGATTGTCTGACAAGAAAGATGATCCATGCGTCGGATGGGCATGTAAAAAGTCGGTCGCCTGTTCTCTCGCCAGTCGTGTCGGCTATCCGTCCCACTGGGATACGAGAGTGAAGGAAGAGAAAGTGTTTCCTTGTCTTGCGCACACACTTGGGCACTATAAAATAACTCCTCCGTAGCTGGCCTGATTTTAATGAAGCCGACCACCGTCACCGAAATCGGTGTGGGAGGCATTATTATTATTAGGTGTGTAATATATTTTCAAATAGAGGTCATCCACCAAAATCATTACCTTTCCTTTGGTCAGTCGGGTAATAATACCCCAATGAAATCTAAGGCGATATTTTTCAATCTCAGTACATTTATTCTACAGTACCTACTATCGCTGCGAGGTTTTCGAGTGAAAAAGAAAATGAGACATCCAAAACATGACCGAAAGTAACATTGATTGATGGTGCTGAGGATTCCCAAACAATTCCGAGAATGGGGTGAAAACTCCCGTAATACAGTTAGGGGGTAACTGTAACGCAAGGGGTAAGTGCGGTCGGTGAGTCCGCAGGGTTCCGTACGAAATTCTACGAAATCTACCAAAAAACGTTTGTTACCACTGAATATATTTTATTTTACTTTTATCTATACTAATATTATAAAGAAGAAAGATTTGTATTTTTGTATGCAACGACTTAACTCAAAAAGTACTGAACCGATTTTAACAATTCTTTTTTCATTAGAAAGCTACATTATCACTGAGTAACATAGACTATATTATAAAAATCAATTGCTGTTCGATAGTCTCGCTAAAACTCGAGATCATCTGAACTGATTCAGCTATTTTTGGTCTTGAAATATTCGTGGAAGTCCCGGGAAGGTTTACACGGTTTCCCTGCCCAACGAAGTGGGCACGGGTTAGCTAGTTATTTATAATTTTAATAATATACTAGCTGTCCCGTGCCCACTTCGTTGAGCATAAAAAAATTGGAAAATACTAATTACTAATTTCGTTTCGTATCTTCTTCTTAATTGAGGAGTTGAATTTAGCTTAATGTGATGTTATGCTTAAAAAATATGCTTATCTTTATTTTAATGTCAATATTTGTACTTAATTCGGCATATTTACATTTTATAATTTATAAACGTTAATAGTAGTGACATCATAGATTTTATGGGATGGTATGCCATGCCCTCGGTAAGGAAACCCAAACGGGGTACTCTGTAACATAACGGGGTAATTGTAACAGCGGTAACTCCGAATAAAAATGAACACGTAATTTTATCAACAAAACTTCCATTACTCGTGAAAGCTTCCTGCAAAAATTAAGCTCGACGTAATAAATATCAGAAAAAGCTCCGCCGAAGTTTCACAATGTATTATTCTGTGCTTTTAAAAAGCTCCAAGTCGCCGAATTGTTTGCTTTACCTGACAGAATACACTCTTGTACCACTTTTATTATTTAAAAGGTATACGTTACTTCGCCATGTCAGTAGGTATCACTGTATGTCTGTGACTTTTGTAGGTCATACGAAAACACGGTTTATAATCAAATAGAAAACATCAATTGATTATTACTCAACACATATACTAGGTACATTAAGGGCGTGTTTCACCAAGCAATGTTAAAGTTAACGCCATGTTAAAATACCATGCCATCTCATTCATCGAGAGGGATAACATGATATTTAACGTGGCGTTAACTATAACATTGCTTGGTGAAACACGCCCTAAGTATAACAATAATATGCAGATCGTAATAGTTTGAAACAAATGAAATGACTAAGGGTTGAATTTAGGATTTCCTACTTAAAACGTAAGCGAGAGGTCTCGATCGAGAGATCGCAGGTTCGAATCCCCTCGAAGGAAAAAAAAGTTTTCTGTGTTCCTGGGTCATGGTTGTGTACCAAAGTATTTCATGGGTTGCCTATTATACTCGCCACGCTGGGCAGGCGGGTTGTCGAGCGCAGTGTTATAATGTCCGTGGATAAGCTGCTGCTTATTTCCGGATTTATCCCTCTTTTACTAAACTCACGGGAATAACAGTTGATTAGTGGTCCTCCAGTACCCCACAGATAATATGAAAAAGGTCGATACTGTGAACTAATCCACACATCACTCAGAATTTCCGATGAAGGTTTTCTAATTTATATTCCCGATTATTCCCCGCTAATCCCGACCCAGGATTCCCGATCCCGGGGAAATATTTACATAGTATTTTTGGGATTTTACCCCAAGATTGGCGATTAGCATAACGGACCAAAGCCTATGGCAGCTGTCAATTTTTAACCCCACAAATCGGGGGGTGTTATACCTTCTTAAGTTTGACGTTTCTGTCTGCGTAATATGACTTTTATTGATTATGTCACTTCTTTGATTTCTCGTTAGAAATGACGAGGGGTGTTATGTTGTAGCCCCCGACGAAAACAGAGGGTTATGAGTTTGACGTGTATGTGTAGGTACATGTATTTTTGTTATAGTTATATAAAGACGGATTTTAGTTATAAAGCAGTTAATGTTTTGAATGTTTTTTTAATTGATATTATTATATCACCCTGGTAAACAAAATATTAAGTACCGTTAAAACAACGAAGATATTAATATTTTAAATATATTGTATTATATTTTGTTTTGAATTACTACTATTAAAGGAACAACCAATTGTGTCGTCACGTTGTTAACCCTAGTAATTATTATGGGTAGGGTTATAACAAAGTTTTTTGATGTAAACCAACCCGCGTACAAATATCGTTTTGCGAAAAAGATATAGATAAATTTATTTAATTTCTTAAAACTTTGATATAAAACTCTTAATTCATATTTTAGATCTTTTGATTTTCTTCATAATGAGTTCAAAAGTAAATAACTTTAATATTCATTCAATAATCTAATTGGCTATTGCCATGATATCTAATATTAATGAGACAAACTTTTGGTATAATAGCCTATTGAAGTTTACCTAAGTATGTACTTGTATGTTTAATCAGAACATACGTTTAAATTGTTTGCACCAAAAGCCTGTTTGTAGTCAAACTTATATGGCAATAAATGCAATGTAATAACCAACTGCCGAAAAGATTTGTTTTATTTTCACGCTTGGCAAGCGGCTTGCTATAGTTATATCTACAGCCTGACTGGTGAGACATGTGCAATACTTACGGAGAGAACTCGGTACTCGATACCCATTATAAATAATGTAATAAAATTAGGTACTTAATTTTTTACCAAAGTTTCCTTTAAATACATGAATCATGGATACTATGAAAATTACGTGGCTAGGCAAGTAGGCATACCTATGCAGCCGGCGAGGCGCAGCGCGGCGGCGTGCGATATCAACGTAGGTAGTACGGACGCGTACCTACGCGCGGTGTCCATGCGTTGGGTAAATAATTATTCAAGTTTAAGATACATTTAGTCAGTGATTAATTGATATATTTTTTTTTCATCTCATAAAATAGCCAAATATCACGTCCTCAAGTATTGCTCATGTCTCACCAGTCACACTGTAAATCGCTGCTTGCCAATCATGAACCCTAGCGTGTACGAGAGCTATATAAGCCTCTGAAGTCAATGAAAAAGTCAGTCTCTGAGCGAGTCTCGCAATTCATTGCTACGACAAAAGAACATCGACAATCGCGAGTTATATTAAAAAATATCGAGTCGAGTAACATGTGTGATGCTGTGAGTTGTTATGAGATTCTGCGATCGTGAGATGTTATGAGATTGTGCGATCGTGAGATCCAGTGAGATGTGATGAGATCAGTGAGATTGCGATAGTTTTTGGGGCATGATGAAATAGGCCTCGTTCTTGTAGTTTTGCAATCAATGTTGTAGGCCTTCGAGGAAACTTCGTGTCGCATATTCTTGTGTTGAATTTTAAACAATGTAAAGTCAACGTCAGATTGACATATGATGTGACATTTGACAGTGATGCCTAACATTCTGTATCAGTCGGCCGAGAGAGTATGTAGGATTAGATACTACCTAGTTATAAGATGTATCCTATACGTATTAGCAACTAAAAAAGAAACTACGAGTTTGTTTAAAAAAACCGACCTCAACGACTATTTTTTTATAATGTACAATTATTGTAACAACCTCATAGGTGAGCAACTTCAGGATATTGTTCTTTGGCTGACACCGATCCCAAAAATAACATTAATTGTAACTACATTATAGAAAAATATTGTTTTATACTTTTTAACGGCTGAAGTCGGTTTTTTAAACCTAGTTTCTTTTTTATTTCTCACTTTTTTGTGTCTTTAAGTCAAAATAAAAGATAAATCCGTTTCCGTTAAACAACATCTTAAAGTTGCTTGAGACCCAGTTTGCTGTCACAGACTTTTAGAAAAAACATTAATTATAACTAGTTACATTACAATATTATAAATAAAATTTAATTTTTTATTACCTTTTATTGTCTTAGTCAAAAACATAGTACTCAGAGACGTCAAACTTGTAACGTTTTTGCCAGGGGTTAAAAATAAATTCTAGTGTTGATGCTATTTAAAATATCTGATTGAATGGTTCTTGATGGAAATTAATGTTCACTATAATAACACACAACTTTTGTACACTTTTCCACTTTTTATTACGATTGATATTTTGTGTGATACGATAGACGATTTAATCGAAACCGGTCGTGTTTTTGTGAAAAATTATTATGACGTAATAAAAAGTGGAAAAGTGTAAAAAGTTGTGTATTATTATCGTAATGCTATTTAAGTTCACCAATAAAACGAGATCACCACAGACGGCTCTCTTTAAACAGCTGTCTATTCCAGCTCGCTCCGCACTCGCGGCTGATCCCGGCACGCTCGCCGCGATCACTTCACGGGAATCGCGGGATTACGCGGGAATGGTGTTTGTTGAGACATCTCTACTACAGAAGAGCTTGTGACAATATTGTTGTAAGTGAAACTGCTTTTTGGATTATGCCGAGGGTTTGATTTCTCGCAAGCAATGACAGGGTTGTAGAACAATGAAGATGGTTTTAAGGTTGTATTTTACGTGATACCTGGAAATTTAAATTAAAACATACTAATTATACGCCTCCGTGGCCCGGTTGTATAACTTGGCTTTCGGTCCGGAGGTCGTGAGTGCGATTCATCCGCGTTGGAACATCTATAAATGTTTTCAAGTTTAGTTAGTTAGCAAGCTGATCACCTGACTGTCTCACAAAATGATCCATCAATTGGAATGTAAAAGTCAGTCCTATAGAATATCGTGTAGGGTATCCGGCTCATTAGTTATAATAAAAGGAAATACCTTGTGTATTGCTCACTATAAATATGACTCCTGCGTTTCAAAGAAATCATCGACACATTTTGTAGGAGCTCATTATTATAGTCATATTTTAGATAAGTGTTGTTGTCAGATAAAATAATAAAATGCTTCCGTCAGAGCACTCAACAAAATAATATTCAGCACAATTCAGTAGCATCGAGGCAATTTTCCAATCGCAACTTGATTCCTTTAAAGTTGATAACTTGAGATGCAATGAATCTAAAAAATTGTTGAATCCGACACTGATTGGGGCTCCGGGGCAACCCGGGCAGCCCGGGGGCGTATTTCTTCGGTTTCAATCGGACTTCACAGCCGATGGCGAATAAATCAAATTTTGACGGATGTTCTTCATCCAGACTCGTTATGTCGGGCATCCATCTTGTCTGATTTATTTTTGCACAAAATGGCCCCCGTAAGTCAGCTGTTATTAATGATTTAATTTGCGCATTACTTGAAAGCTATTTCGTTTTTTGGAGTTTGATTAGAGTATTGGCAAACGATAAATTTGCGCGGTTCGGATGATAAAAATTATCCGATTTGATCGTTTTGTTTGATGATTTATTTGTCATGATTTATGGCATTCGTTTCATGTCATGATAGATGAAAAATAATATTGTAAGTTATAGGCTTTGGGAGAGAAATGTACAAAAGTCATTTTCCTCAGTAGTATCCATATTAAAATATGACGGCATTATGGCAAACCAGGTTTCCGATAATTTATTGACTTGAACATGATAGATAAGTTATATAAGAATATAATAATAATAATATCTATGGACGCTTCACACCACTTCAATTCGGCCATGTACTAAGTATCCGATGAACTTGTGTTACAGGTACCAGACAACGGAAATATATTTAATACTTTCATACTATACACATATTTAAGGTTTTTATTATAGTATACACAAATTTAATACACATCCATGACCCAGGAACATTGAAAACTTTTTGTTCCCTCGGCGGGATTCGAACCCGCGACCTCTAGATCGAGCACCAACGCGCTCAACCACTGCTAAACGGGGGTCGTCCAACGTCGTCGTGTAACATTAAGAGGAAACACCACAGTCGTTTTTTAACCGACTTCCAAAAAAGGAGGAGGTGTCTCAATTCGACCGTATATAATATGTTTTTTTTCTACACAAAATAGAGGTCTAAGGGACTCCTGTTTCCTCCCTGGATAATGACACTAGGGTAACAATTATTTTCCTGAGTATCTATGTATACTATTAGTACGTCCCTGTTTTTTCCTTATTTTTTTCATAAATTAATAATTAAAAGAGATAATGACCTTTAAAAACCTAAAAAATATGGTAATATTTTCGGCTGTGTTTAAACATCCAGGAAACAAATTGGAGAACATTTTATGAAAAAACCTTACCTTGGGAACAAAGCTCAAGCCTTTTTTTCAAGGCGATTTCAGTTCAAGCTGTAGTTGTATCTATCGGTTTGATTGGGCAGTTGCGGAACAGCTATATAATGTACAAATACCTATTTTGCATTTCTCTAGACTATAGTGTTTCCTCTTAAGCATACATTTGACACAATGCTGGAAGTTAACAAAAGTAATGAATGCATTTGCAATGCAATTGTGACATGAAAGCGGTACACTTGGGATCAGGCGATTCAAGCTCGTTAAGAGTAAATAGTGGAAGCAGATTGTTAGATGAATAGGTAGAAATTAAATACTGAGATTGTCTTTGATCATAGAATGAAGGGGCTTACTCCCGACACAATCGAGAACCAAATCCATTCGATATCAGTGGTTTTTCGTACTTTATTTGGTGAATTACTTTGAAACTAATCAGGATAAAGAAAATTATTAGATCGTAACTTTTTCTACTCCCAACCGTATCAATCGACTGAGAATCAAAATAAACAAATGTCAATATCATCATATTTGTTATACGGACCGACTATTTTAATTCCAAATTTTTACGACCTCATAGCGCAGTGGTTGAGCGCGTTGGTGCAAGAGCAAGAGATCGCGGGTTTGAATCCCACCGAGGGAACAAAAAAAGTTTTCAATGATCCTGGGTCATGGATGTATATTAAATTTGTGTATAATATAATAAATTTTTTAAATACGTGTATAGTATAAAAGTATTAAATAAATATATTTCCGTTATCTGGTACCTATAACACAATTTCTCTCTCAGGAACGCGTTGAAATATCATCATGAAATTCATATCAAATACTGAGGTCCATTGCCCCTTTTAGCTGTGAAAAAATCGGATTTTTTAGCTTACACAGTCAAATGATATGACGCAAATTTCCGTCATTTTCGACAATTAATTGAAAAATTAGATTAGCTGTCGATTAATGGACCCCACTGTTCAGTTGTTATCGCCTCCGTGGTCTGGAATGACGGTAAACCGACACGACTGGCGAGAGAACAGGCGCAGGACTGACTTTTTACATGCCCATCCGACGCATGGATCATCTTTGTTGTCAGAATATTAGGTAATCCGCCTGCATTGTCCTAATCAAACTTAAAATCACCATTATTTATTGTTCCAACGCGGGAATCGAACTCACGACCTCTGAACCACTACAGCAAGGAGGCGAACGGGTAATAATACAAATTTCCACAACTATTTCTGTGACGATGTCCAGATTAATTGAAACCAGACTAACTACATTACTCATGGTATGAGGTAACGACCCTATATTGTCATGTAATTTTCGTTTTCAATTAGTGTAGCCCCCGCGTAACCATGACAAATGCCATTGTGCGTAAAAACAAATGAGCAAAAAACATTCCAGTTGATTATGTTTTATGATGTTGGCTGTGGCGAAAAAAAAATGTAAAACATTAAATTTTTGATACCGCAACCCCTGTCATACCGAGCTCTCACGGACAGACTAAATTATATCCCACCAAAAACATGTTCATGTGAAAATATTGCCAATATGAGTCTACATAGCTTACCCTGTAAGTTATCAGATATCGTATAAAGCCAAGCTCTAAAGACTAAACCTACAAGCTCTACAATACACCATTTCGCAAACGACCCGGAGGTCGTGGGTTCGATTCCCGCGTTTGAACAACAAAAAATGTTGTTTTCAAGTTTGGTTAGGACAATGCAGGCTGATCACCTGTATGTCTGTCAAGAAAGATGATCCATGCGTCGGATGGGCATGTAAAAAGTCGGTCCTACGCCTGTTCTCTCGCCAGTCGTGTCGGTTTACCGTCCCACTGGGTTATGAGAGTGAAAGAAAGTGAGAGTGTCTTTGTGTATTGCGCACACACTTGGGCACTATAAATTAACTCCTGCGTAGCTGGCCTGGTTTCAATGAAACCGACACCAAAATCGGTGAGGGGAGCTATTATTATTATTACTTCTTGCAGCCCGATTTTTATACCGACTTTGTCACCGATTTTTTGTATGACGCATTGCACTATGGAAATCAGTATGTTCTTTCGCACAGATTTTGGCACCGACAAAAAGTTACATAAAATATACCGTGGCCAGCGGGCCTACTCCCGACACAGTCGAGAACCGAATCCGTTCGATATCAGTGGTTTTTCGTATTTTATTTGGTGAATGACTTTGAAACTAATCAGAATAAAGAAAATTGTTAGATTGTAACTTTTTGTACTCCCGACCATATCAATCGACTAAGAATCAAAATTAACAAATGTCAATTTATTAGGAAGTACGCGGCATGATCGTATCTGAATCAAAATCAAATCAGTTTGGAGAGTAAGGATGCTGAATGCATCTATTTTTAGTGACTCAATCGTGATACAATCTAAATTACCTTTTGACATTTCAAATAATCACCGTCAGACTGAAGTTCCGATAAAATTTCAATTAAACACCACGTACTGAATGAAGTTTCATTGTGTTTCATTGAATAGATGTTTGTAATCGAGAAATTTTATCAATCAGAATGGTGGCTAGTGTCGATTATGACATTTTCACAAGTAAATAATAATAGCTCCCCTCATTTTGGTGTCGGTAGCCGATTTCAATGAAACCAGGCCAGCTACGGAGAAGTTATTTTATAGTGCCCAAGTGTGTGCGCAATACACAAAGACACTCTCTCTTCCTTTTACTCTCATAACCCAATGGGACGGTAAACAGACACGACTGGCGGGAGATCAGGCGCATGTGATTGGTCTGCATTGTCCTAACCAAACTTGAAAAGAAATTTTTTTGTTGTTCCAACGCGGGAATCGATCCCACGATCTCCGGGTCGAGAGCGAAGCTCTGAACCACTACGGAGGTGATAAAGACAAGTAAATAGTAGTTTGGCAAATGCAGTAAAAATTCTACTTTAAGTGTCACTTATCTTCATGCGATTGCCAAGTCATTTTATTTATTTATTTAAAATATTTTTAACATTCATATTATGAATATAAAATGTTAATTGATCCTCCAACTAACCCAGACATGGTATCATATGGATCACAAAACTTTTTATGCTTTTGTTTTTGATAATCGTTTTTATTTAAAATTTACTCCAATGGTTGAGAACCTAAATGTATGTTTTTTACATCTCGTGAACTTGACTATACATTGTGAATGAATTTAATCTAGCCCCAACTGAAGTATTAAAATTACCATCAACTCCCCAACATCAACAAGATAAATTAAATTATAATTCGACAAAAGTGGCGAAGTAAAAGTCGAGAGTCACTTCATTTGAATTCCGAACAGACAGACATTACAATAATTCCGAATTATAACGCTCAAGATAGAGTTTCGGCTGTGTGCACACTACGCGATGTTATAGAGAAAAATGACACGGCCAAAGGATTGTTAATTGCACAGTGATAAGCTAAGCTAAGCTCCAATATCATCATTTCAACTATGACCTCTACTACTGGACATAAGCCCCAAAGTATTTAAATGTATGTATACCTATATAGGAGGGCGGGCTAGATAGCACAATGTTAAATGTAATGAATCCTCCCGTTGGCAACACTACTGTCAAGTAGACATTGTAAAGTCTCCCGACTAAAAATTAAAATTTAATTGTTAATTAGATTGTAAATGTTTTAAAAACTTAATAATTATATTCTTTTATGTGTTATTAATAAGATAAATAATCAGTTATTGTGCAGTGAACAGTTTTATATGTGTTAATAGCACTTTGTTACCGGTGCCTTACGTCAACGGCGATCAGCTGTCAAGGTATTTCAAATTTTCGTATTTAAACGAATACAATTCCTAATAATTCTCTTATAACATATTAATAATATTCATAATTCTTAGAAGCTGATTTAGGTTGACGATAGGCAGTAATAATAAACGTTGGAAGAAAGCATCAGATCAGCTGTTTATATCGATAATACGTCTTATAGGTTAGGCCTGTCGGTGGGATTGACGGACCCTGTTATTCCTTTTTAACAACTTATTTACCTCACTCTAGCTTGCGTGACCCCTATACACCGAGCAAATATCTCAACATCTAAAGATATCGAGTGACAGGATCATTTAAGGAGAACTTGGTATTGTTAGTTCCACTGACACTGTAGTTTACTTCTAAACCCTAATTCCTATTAAATTTGAAACTTTTAAGATATAATTTGTTGTTAGGTTGGCTTGTAGGTTTGGCATAGACTGATACCTTCTTTTACCATCTTACATACCCCACTCAAGCTTGCGTGACCGCTTTACACCGAACAAATATCTCACCAACTATAGATATAGAGTGGCTGGGACTACTTGGGAGGTATCAGGAAGTGTTGAATTTGCTAGCTAATTAGGTAATTGGTTCATTGATAGACATATTAGTTTGTTAATTAACTGATTATCTCATAGTTTACATTACTATGATGACTAGAGGAAACCTGGCCCGTCAGACTGAGGAGCAACTCCGTCTGACCCTTCAGGAACTAAAGGAATGTAAGAAACAAAATGAACTGCTGCTTTCTGAGCGTGAGGATAATGAAAAAGAAATGCTGAACATTATCCAAAAAAATAGTGAGTTAAAATCTGAACTCAACAGGTTAAATGAAAACTGTGATAATATGTACCAAAAAAACATAGAATTACAAGACATTGTAGACAGTTTTGACAAGTGTAGGGATGAATATGAGGAAGCCCTGAGCAACACAAGTTTGTGGAAGCGGAAATTAGAAGAAGCCCACACCCAAATCCAGATGTTGGAAAGCCAAATACAGGAGCTCAATTCATCACAAACTCAAACCTTATTCCAGGAAATGTTTGAAAGGGATCCAAGTATTTTTGAAAAAGATGTCACAAATAACATAAAAAATTTGCCAATTATTGACTTGACAGGTGACGATACTATGCCCTCCCAAACATTTCAAAGTAAAAATAAATTAAAAAAATATGTTAAAATTAATAAGCACATAAAAAAAACAAGAAAACTATTGGTAAAGAATAAGAAAAATATTTTGAAATTGTCCAAGTTAGCAAAGGATAAAATGTATATTAAAAATCAATACTTAGCTAGTACTAAAAAGCTAGAAAACACAAAATGTACCTATGAGGCAGAGGTATGCAGTCTCCAAACCGAAATCACAGACTTACATAACTCTTTGAAATCAATTACTAAAAGATATGAATTATCTCAGTTAGAAATATCTAGTCACATATCTGCGTTGAATACTTTATTAGAAGTGTCTCATTACAATGAAGAAAGAGTTGAGTCTTTATTGAGACTTAACTCAGTGTGTCATTGTAAGGTAAGCTGTTCAACGGATAGTTCTTGTGTTGAAGGTGTGGAAACTCCTACTAAACCCTCCATTAAAGAAAACTTTGTTGCATCATCGGCCACAAGTTCAGGCTTAATCAGTATATACAGCGATGAGCTTGGACGGGGAGTTGGGGTGCAATTGAGTAAGTTGTATGATGGACAGTCAGTGTACAATACCTGTATGCCGGGTGCAACATTTCAAGATATAATTAAAAAGGTTTTATGTACAGCTCACTGTCCTAATACAACACTGATAATATTATTAGGGAGGCGAGGAAATGTCAATAAAATTCAAATGGAAAATTATATTGAGCATCTAAATAAACTTAAAAATATTAGTAAAATTATATTATTTACGTTTCCTTATATAAAACAGTTGCCACGGGAGAATATTATAAGATATAAGCTCAACAGCCAATTGTATACTGCTGTTAATAATAATTGCATATTATTAAATAAATATGACAATAAAATAAATGTAATTGACATTAATAATATTTTATCTTATAAATTATGTAAATTGACATTAGATAGATATTTTCTATCTTTTTATTATACAAGACTTATAGCTAGTACGCTATACAATTTTTTATATTTAAACTCAGCCAAGAATTTGGCTAGTAAGACAACAACTGCTTCTTTTGAGCAGTCTAGTTATAATAATATGACTTATTATAACAGCTTGGAATATGTTCCAATTAATAATCATTTAAATTAGACTGTAAGACAACAGAGGAAGTCTCTCGCACCATAGTTGTAAGTAATAATACAAATAATATAATTAAACATAATAAACTATGTACACTTACGCTGGTGCATCAAAATATACAAGGTATGGCTAATAAAGAGCTAGAAATTGACTTGTTTTTAAATAATAACAATATAGATATTTTTTGTATTACTGAACATTGGTTCAAAAAAAATGAAATTATATTCAATTTTAGTATGCACCAGCTGGCGAGTTCTTTCTGCAGAGAAAAAGCCATAAGAGGTGGGTCACTTATATTAATTAACAAGAATTTGAAATATAAAGAACGGAAAGACATTGTGAGCCTCTCTACAGAAAGAACAACTGAAATAGCCTGCGTAGAGGTGGGTGACTTTATTATTGTAAGCGTATACAGGCCTCCATTAGGATTATATGATTCATTTGAAAAAAATATGGAAATATTACTAAACAAGGTATGTGCATCTAACAAACAAATACTATTATGTGGCGATTTTAATATAAATATTTTAGAAAGTAATTCTACTACAGTTAGATTCACATCTTTGTTAAAATCATATAACCTAACAAATTTATTTCTGGAACCTACAAGGATCAGTAGCAACTCTGCAACATGCATTGATAATATATTTAGCAACATAGATCCAATTAATAAAGAAATAATCAACATGCTAAGCTCTGATCACTGTGGACAGCAAGCAATTTTTAATATGAACAATAACTGTAAACAAATAAATAAAGACAGAGGTACATGTATACCAATAAATGTTAAACGTATTGAGAAGTTTAGAGGTAAAATAATGGCTAACATTGGAAAGTTAGAATATCATAATAGCCCAGATATGGCATTTGATAAATTATTTAAATTAATTAAATATCATTTTGACACCATTTTTACCTCTAAGACAGTAAGAATAAACAACAAAAGTAAGTTTAGCGAATGGGCATCAACAGGTATTTTGAAAAGTAGATTCAAGTTGTATGAATTATATAATGAAAGGACATTTAATCAAAGTGAAGACTTTAAAAATTATGTGAGATTATATTCTAAAACATTTAAGCAAGTTTGCTCTGCAGCTAAATCTCTTCACATTAAAAATAAAATTAAAAATTCAAATAATAAAGTAAAAACAACATGGCAAATAATTGCGACTGAAACTGGAAGAGTCACCACTCGCAACTCAGATTTTAAATTAAATGTAGATAATAAAGTAATTAAATCCGATAATGAAGTTGCTACAGTTTTTGAGAAATTCTTTGCTGACATTCCAGTTTCAACAACAAAAAATTTAATTGCCTCTTCTGTTGATGCTGAATTGCTTCTTACAAAAAATGTAAAAAAGTGTGAAGTTGACTTTCGATTTAAAGAAATAGCACCCCAAGACATAATAAAAACTTTCAATTTATTAAATATTAAGAATACCGCAGATTTATGGGGACTATCAACGAAAGTTATTAAATCGATAGTCGATATTATCGCACCTTTCCTATCAACAATTTTTAATGACTGTATAAAAAGTGGCTCTTTTCCTGATTTAATGAAACATAGTAAAATAATACCTCTTTTTAAGTCTGGTAGTAAGTCGGATCCATCCAATTTCCGGCCTATATCTATTCTACCAACGTTAAGTAAAATATATGAAAAAATTATTCTTAATCAAATGCTAGCACACTTTAATATTAATAATATTTTACATGAGAAACAATTTGGTTTTACCAAGGGACGCTCTACAACAGATGCAGGCGTCGATTTGTTAAATTATATTTTTAATGCTTGGGAGGAATCGCGGGATGCTCTTGGAATATTTTGCGATCTCTCCAAGGCATTTGACTGTGTGCAGCATACAACATTAATCAGGAAACTAGACCACTATGGGGTAAAAGGTCCAGCACTTGCCCTCTTGAAATCATACCTATCAAATAGAACTCAGAGGGTTGAGGTGAATGGAAAAAGATCCTTAGGCTCTAGAATAGAGATGGGGGTCCCACAAGGGTCTATTTTAGGACCTTTTCTATTTTTAATTTACATAAACGACCTACCATACCTCATAAATGAAAAACATGGGATAGTATTATTTGCTGATGATACGTCTCTAATTTTTAATATGAAACGGCAAAATATATGCCATGACGAAGTAAATAATGCTCTCTCAATGATATTACATTGGTTTAGTGTCAATAATCTTTTACTTAATAATAAAAAAACAAAATGTGTAAAATTCACATTGCCTAATGTGAGGCAAACTGAAACCAATGTGCTATTAAATGATGAACGTATGGAACTAGTGGATACTGCAGTATTCTTAGGTATAACGTTAGACTCTAAACTTCAGTGGGGCCCCCATATTGCTAGACTGGCCGACAAACTCAGTTCAGCAGCATATGCAGTTAGTAAAATTAGACAATATTCAGATGAAAGTACAGCACGCCTAGTGTATTTTAGTTACTTTCATAGTATAATGTCCTATGGCATTCTGCTATGGGGCAGTGCTGCAGATATAAATAGTATCTTTGTGCTGCAGAAGCGAGCTGTTCGGGCAATCTACAAGCTGGCCCCCAACACTTCTCTTAGAGAAAAGTTTAAGGAAACTGGAATACTAACTGTAGCTTCTCAGTATATCCTCTCTAATGTATTATATGTTAAGAAAAATGTAAACCTGTTTATAAGAAAATGTGATAATCATAATAGAAATACTCGGAATAAGAATAAACTTGTTGTTCCAGTGACTAGACTAAGCAAAGTAAAGAATTCGTTTAAAGGCCAATGTATACGCCTATACAATAGGATCCCAGAAAACGTTCAAAATTTTTCAACTAATAAGTTTAAGAAAGTAGTCAAAGAACGTTTGTGTGCAAAAGCTTACTATAAAGTTAATGATTATATGAATGATAGCACACCTTGGGAATAAAGTAGCCCCCTACAAGGCTACTTATATATAGTACATTCTATGTTATTTAGCTTTAGTATTGACATATTTATATGTAAATTTATACTTTTTTTAAAAAGAGAAATTTTCCATCTTTTTGGTAAAAGATGGCCCCATGCGAGTTTCTTACGCCGGTTCTTCTTGCTGGGCTAGTTCCCGAACCGGTGGTAGGCATCATATAGAAACGACGTTCAGAAAACATTTTTTTGTAAAATTTACTCTGAATAAAAATATTTGATTTGATTTGATTTGATTTGAATGCTGCTACCTACTTCTAGATATACATTCCCTTTGTAGCCTTTTACAACACTCACGGTATGTAGCTGATTCGGAACTGGTGCTATTCTTTCTACACTCTCTCCACAGATAATAATACTAAGACATGATTATGTGTAGAAAAAATGCGACAAAATTGATGTGTGTTACTCATGCATTGAATCTAGTTTCAATGAGCTAAGGCTGAGAATTAAACACACTAGCATTCATATAGATGTCAAAGTGAAATTGGTAAACTCGACACTCGTAGATTCGATTATCAGCTCTAATACATTAGCACAGAGTTAAATTCTTAATGCTCTATATTTCCTCCAGCCTTAGTTACCTGACCGTTGCATTTATTATAATCTTCTCAGTATATAGTAGAGACAAGACCAGAGAGACATAACTAAGCACTGCAGCTCAAACCAACAAAATTATTATTAAACGTTAGACACCGTCGTCTCGTATGTACACACCCCTTTTCCCAATTATAATGCACAATTTTACACGAAGTTTTAATAGAAGGCTCTTTAGACGCTTCGTACTAATACAGAAGGCAGTTTAATGGTCTAATTATGATACTAGAGGCGATATGCACGGGGTGTTCCTCTGGGATCGTTATTTAAGCCTTCTCTTTTTATAATGCTAACAAATGACCTATATTTACTGCCTTTAGAAGGCAAACAGATGAACCAATTTGATTCTACTTTTCTTGTTTGAAAGCTACCGTGATCAAGACTGTTCTTAGCTATAATTCGTCATCATCAGTTTGTTCAGTGACTTTATATATTTTTTTTTATTAATTACAAAGTCGGGGGCTTATTGTGTTTATGATAAATAGTAGCTTTATCTTTGGTTACGACTTGAATACAATTTTGACGTGAACTTCTTAATTTTAATATATTTCCTAAGATTTAAACTGAATCACAATAGTAATTGTGCTTTAGTAATAAATAATCACCGTAAACAGGCTGTAATATTAATGAGTGATAATACTTTAAGGTGTGTAAGGGTCCCGCATATAAAGTTTTCTGTGAAATTACCCGCGCTGAAAGACTTGCTTTTTTTAAAATTATTGTATGGACAAAATTTATGATGTTGAGACATTTCTCATAGAAACTCTCCCAAAGTAAGTCTTTTTCAGCGCTGGTACTTTCACAGTAAACTCTACATAGGAGGCACATGCACACCCTAAAGTATTATCACTTATTTATTTTACACCTTGTATATTATGTTTGTCACAATTTATTCGTTTTTCATTCGGTTCCCACTTGTACGTGACAGTGACCCTTTGGAATCACAGAGTTAAATATTATAATTCGTAAAACGTGTGAAAAATTTAATTTGCAAGTTCATGCCGGGAATATTTATCTGTTTTGAGACGAGCTTTTAAGTATGGAATGTAAATGAGCTTCGGGCGAATAACAAGTGTTTCCACTCAGTTGAATATAAAATTAAAAAGTGTGTAAAAACTCCAGTTATAACAACTTTGGGTTGGTATGGTTTTACTGCTTTTTCTCATTCTGGATAAGATTTTTTATTTTCAATAAGCATAAAAAAATATTACCATTTGACGACCTCCGTAGTGCAGTGGTTGAGCGTTGGTGCTCGAGCGAACAGTTGCAGGTTCGAATCCCACCGAGAGAACAAAAACATTTCAATGTTCCTGGGTCATGGATGTGTATCAAATTCGTTTAAAATGTATCTAATAAAAATCTTAAATGTGTGTATGGTATAAAGGTATTAAAAATATATTTCCGTTGTCTGGTACCTGTACCACAAGTTCTTCGGATAGTCGGCACGGGGCCAGGTTTACGTGGTGTGGAGCGTCCATAGATATATTATAATATATATTTTTTATTGTTTCTAAAAAAATGGTCGATCTAACAGTGATCATAATATTAATATAATTTTCTTTTTTTTGTATAAATAAGTAGATTGATATGGCAATCTTAAGAAAATACAATGCTTGACTGTATGATCATGAGATCCAGGATTATCTCAGGGATACTGGAGCAACTGATCATACAATACGAGGATGGTTCAACTACCATAATAATAATCACACAAAGACACTATCTCTTCCTTTTACTCTCATATCCCAGTGGGACGGTAACCGATACGACTGACGAGAGATCAGGCTCAGCACCGACGTTTTACATGCCCATCCGACGCATGGATCATATTGTCAGACAATCAGGCTGCATTGTCCTAACTTGAAACTTGAAAACAACATTTTTGTTCCAACGCGGTAATCGAACCCATGACCTCCGGGTCGAGCTCAGAACCACTAGACCACGGTGGCGCAACTACCACGCTACACCCACAGCCCAACAGTTTCCGAACAAGTGAACACAGCTATTTACTTACGCGCTCCCCCGCTGTGTGTAGCCCCGACAATTACAGTAAGACGCTAAGTTTTAAGTAACATCCGGAGGGCCAAGGCATAAGCGGTAGCGATTTATTTTATTCTTTAAAGTACAGGTATAAAAATATAAGTAAGTATTCATATACATTTAATTCTATTTAATGTATTTTTTATATTTGTGTATTCTAAGTGGTATAAATATTTTTATAATGTTCGTAATGTTTTTGTTATTTCTATTACCATACCACTTTTATTTAATTTTATTTTAATTTGTATTTAGGTTAATGGTTGACTGGAAGAAACTGCTTTTAGTCACGACGTTAAACGTTAAAAAAAACATTAAACACCCTGACAGTAGTAATTTTATTAAATGTCGTAATTTCATAAACGCGCTAGTCGTTCAATTAAATCGCTGATTCAATAAGATGACTGCGACATATATAAATAGAGTGCCAAAATTACCCTTCGGTTTGGCACCGCATATAATATTCACTTTCACTGCCAGTAAAGAGTTTAAAACTGGAAATTCTCGGTAGTTTTATTTCCTTCGCGGTGGATTTATGGGGAAGTGAGGAATGAAGTCGGCTTAACGATGGGGCTCTTAGAATTGGAACTTCCTTCTGTGAATTGGTTAAAACGCCTACGCTTATAATATCTAATGTATTCTTCTAATATCTTCTAATATTAACAGGGTGATTCATGATTCATATATTAAGCTGAGTATAGTGTGACGAGAACCCTTAGAGTATTTTTTGTTTTGGCATCTTCTTCTTATATATAAAAATGAAATGCTGTTCGTTAGTCTCGCTAAAACTCGGGAACGGCTGAACTGATTTGGCTATTTTTAGTCTTGAAATATTCGTGGAAGTCGAGGGAAGGTTTAAACGGTTTGTATGCTCAACGAAGTGGGCACGGGTCAGCTAGTCTCATATAAATTACTTACTATATCGCGATAAATTACGATTAAAGAACTCCATAAAACTCTCCATAAAAGTCACAAAACAGATGAGTTTCAATCCTGGTCAGGTGTTAGGTCAACGACCAGTGCGTTCGTGTGTATAGACTAGGAGCTAGGTAGCCCCAGCATAGCAAGATTCACTCCTTGTGGTAATTTTAGACCTTTGATTTTTTTTTAGTTGTATTATAAGCCAAAGCTCCATAGTATTTCATTAGAGCTGGTTGCTTATAGTTGCCACGTTTGGCAGGCGGGTTGGCAAGTAGGTAAAGCAATGTTCGTGGAAGCTCTGCTGCCTATTTCCGGTTAAAAAGAAAAGTCACTTTAAGATACGATTAAGTATAATCGTATCTTAAAGTGACTTTTCGTTTTAACCGGAAAAGTCACTTTAAGATACGATTAAGTATAATCGTATCTTAAAGTGACTTTTCGTTTTAACCGGAAATAGGCAAAAAAAATACATTTCTGGAAATGTATTTTTTTTTTGTCAAAATCTACATTTTTGTTTACTTTTTACCATTTCTTATATTAAAAAATAATAATAATAATATTTCTTGTAAAAAAAATACATTTCTAGAAAGAGAAATGGTAGTATAATCATATCCCAAAATTATAGTGACTTCTTTTTACACCCGTTAATAAGCTCTAACATTTACGCCCGTTAATAATTTTAGTCTTCTCTTTCTTCTTCTTCTCTATTACCTTTTACGACACCCACAGGAAAGATGGTAGACTCTCCCATCTTTCCTATACGTGTCATAAAATCACCAGCACCTGGACGTAATACATCAAATAATATTGTTTAGAACACGTACTCAATATTCAGGAACAAATGATAAATTCAATACTACAAAATGACTGTATTCAGTAAATTCTAACACACATCGCGCAGAATTTCGGTAACAAAAATCGTCACGTACTCGCCGGGCCACGGAGTTATTGATATTGAATATTACGTCACTTCCAGACGCCTGGAGAATGCTCAATGCGGAGATTATTGTATGTTAAGTATTGTTAGAAATGTAGCTTTGTTTGCGTGGAATTTCAAATTAAAATATTAAAACTAGACTTATTTGACGCAGAACGAAAGTCCGAAGTGACCATAGTTTACTCAAACTCGTTTTAAGAGCCTACAATGCAAACAAACATAAGATACAAACAAAAAATAACAGTAATTTGTTCATCTGCAACTAAAATAATACTAATAATAATATTATAGTTTACTTTGAGAATAAATAATTATAATTGAATGAAAAAAAACTTGAATAATTCACCGATACTGAGGTTTAGATATATAATGTTTTCTTTTTTATAATATGTGGAATATTATAAAAAAGAAGTCATAATAAGAAGCCCGCTGTCATCTCGCTTCAGCCTGTCACTCGCACTGGCAGTATAAGCCGTTTATAATTTCAGATACTACACTTGACCGTTCGCCTTTAATTGCCTACATCTGCTCCGCTACAGCTTATCACTCGTACCGGTAGAATTAAATGCTCATAGACGCATGTACGGTATACAATACTCAATTTCTCATCATCTACATCAACCCTCACCCCTGCTTTCTCAATCTCTACAACAATCCTGGTACTCGATGCTACTCCCGCTAGCACTAATCACTTGAGGCCGACGGATCAGCCGCGAACTCAACATTATAAAGCAATTGCCGTCTCTTTCTCCTCTTCAACAGCCCTGCTACTCACTGCTACAGCTCCCGCTAGCACTCATCACTTAAGGCAGACGGACCAGCTGCGAACACCCGTACATTATTAAACAATTGCCGTGTTTTTCTCTCTCTACAACAGCTCCGCTACTCGCTCCCGCTGCCGCTCATGACTTGAGGCAGCCGGATCAGCCGCGGGCGGATACCCGTACATTATAAAACACTTAGCCGCTACCCGCTCATTATACAGCCCAACTTGTTCCCGGGATAGAACATGCAGAATAGCCTATGTGTAATATGTCTCGGTATATATAAACGATATGATTAACTAATCTTATTGTGTATTTCAACCGTTTTACCTAGTTTTAAGTTTCAAGTTTTTTTTTTATTTTATTGTATAATATTTTTCTCAATGAAGACAATTTTACTATTATTTTATTTGTATAATATTAGATGTTATTGTATTGACTAGCTTTTGCCCGCGAATCTGTAAATTGTTTTTTTTTTTTTAAAGTAGCCTATAATTCAGGGTGTCAGCTGTCTGCGTGCCCAATTTAATCAAAATTCGCCAAGCGAACTGATGGCGATGAGTTATAACAGTCGTGATGATCACGATCACATCAACTTAAAACAAAAAAACTATATCAAAATCAGTTCGTCCGTTTGGGAGCTACAATCTCACATACACTGTACAGTGTACACACACAGGCAAGTCAACTTATAATTATTTTCTTTTGTCGGGCATTAGGAAAAAGAAACAACGTTTAAAAAAGCCGATTTCAACAACTAGAAAGCATAAAATAATATTTTCTTTATGTTTGTTCTTTTTGAAATCGGTGTTATCATAGGTGAGTTTCAGTCAGCAAATATTTTTTCGGATAATTTAGATGGAATCGCCAAATCCACAAACTATATTCTTGCTATCTCTGTTAGCTACCACAAACGAAAGTTCCGTCCAAGAAATTCTTCGGATACTCATAAAAATGAAAGTACTCACAAAAAATTAGCTTAGTATCAAGCTAATTTTTCGTGAGTACTTTATGTAAGTCGTCGTCGTTTCAGCCTTTTAGAGTCCACTGCTGAACATAGGCCTCTCCAACACATTTCCAGTGTGTTCGGTCCATTGCCACCTGCATCCAACGTGACCCGGCAGTTTTCACCAGGTCGTCGGTCCATCTGGTAGGTGGCCGTCCCACACTGCGCTTGCCAGTACGTGGCCTCCACTCTAGGATCTTTTTGCCCCATCGACCGTCCAATCTTCGTGCTATGTGGCCGGCCCATTGCCACTTCAGCTGACTGATCCTACGGGCAATGTCAGCAACCTTAGTTCTTCTACGGATCTCCTCATTTCTGATTCGATCACGTAGAGAAATACCGAGCATTGCCCTCTCCATAGCACGCTGAGCGACATTAAGCCTTTTGAAAAGATCCTTCGTGAAGCACCACGTCTCAGAACCGTAAGTCATCACTGGTAACACACATTGGTTGTATACCTTTGTCTTTAGGCACTGAGGTATTTTAGACGAGAAGACGTTACGTAATTTACCGAACGCTGCCCAGCCGAGCTGGATCCGTCTACTGACCTCTCTCTTAAAGTTGGACCTACCTAATCGGACAGCCTGCCCTAGGTATATGTATTCGTCAACAACTTCAAGAGTAGAGCTCCCAACAGTTAGTGCGGTGGGTGCAACATGGACATTGTGCATGATCTTTGTTTTGTCCATGTTCATTTTAAGACCCACTTGTTGAGAAACTCTATTGAGGCCACCGAGCATTCGCCCCAAATCTTCCAGCGATTCTGCCATGACTACTATGTCGTCGGCAAATCGAAGGTGAGTGATGTATTCGCCATTGATGTTGATGCCAAGTCCTTGCCATTCCAGTAGCTTGAAGGAATCCTCCAGAGCAGCGGTAAACAGTTTCGGGGATATGATATCCCCCTGTCTTACTCCTCTCTTTAAAGGGATATCCTTCGTGCAGTGCTCCTGTACTCGGACTGACATGGTGGCGTTATTATACAAACACTTCAACACTTCGATATACCGATAGTCAATACGGCAACGCTGGAGAGATCTAAGGACCGCCCATATTTCGACGGAATCAAAGGCTTTCTCATAGTCCACAAACGCCAAGCATAATGGCCGATTATACTCTTCGGTCTTCTGTATAATCTGCCGCAGCGTATGTATGTGGTCTATGGTACTATAGCCTTTTCGGAAACCGGCTTGTTCGGTAGGCTGAAAGTCATCTAGCCTGCGTTCGAGACGCATCGTAATAACTCTCGAAAACAGCTTGTAGACATGGCTCAGCAGTGTTATGGGTCTATAGTTCTTCAGTAAGGTTTTGTCGCCTTTTTTGAAGAACAGGACCACAACACCCCTGTTCCATGCCTCTGGCGTTTTCCCATCGAGTAAGGAGGAATTGAAGAGCTTCTGAAGGACTTTTAGTACCGGCGTGCCGCCCGCTTTCAGAAGCTCTGTAGTGATTCCATCCTCACCCGGAGCCTTGTTGTTCTTAAGCTGTTTGAGAGCTACCCTAATCTCGTACAGGCTGATGTCCGGGATGTCTTCGGTATAGTGTCGGGTTAGCCTGGCTCTTGGGTCTGCAGCTAAACTAGCAGGTTCAGCTGAGACCGAGGTATACAGCTGTCCATAGAACCTTTCTATCTCCCGTAGTACCTCGGACTTATTTGACGTTACGCGTCCATCTTCGGTCTTCAGCTTTGTCAGCTGGCTTTGCCCAATAGAAACGTCTCTTGCAAACACTTTGGAGCCTTGGTTCCGCTCTATCGTCTCTTTAATACGCTGGGTATTAAAAGAACGGATATCGTGTCGCAAGGACTTCGTAATCTGTCTATTGAGCTGCCTATATGACTCAGCGTCACTCGAAGTTTGGAGCGTCATTGAACGTCGACTAGCCATGAGGTTCCGGGTTTGGTCGGATAGTTTCTGAGGTCTATTTGTACGGTGGGTCTTGAGAAATTTGGACCCCACCGTATGGACAGTTTCTACCAGCCTGCTGTTTATATCGTCCACTGATGCGCAGCTGTCTAGCCATTGGAAGCGATTTGACAGTTCAAGTTGAAAGCTCTCGGGGTTTTGGATATGGGCATTCGACGGTCGGAGCGTAGACTTCATCAGACGCGATCTCTCAAGTTTGACGTTGATATTCAACATGCCTCTGACGATTCGGTGATCACTACCGGTCTTAACCATGTTGATCACAGAGACATCGTTGAATATCTGCCGCTTGGTGCTCATAATGAAGTCAATCTCGTTTCTAGTTACACCGTCGGGACTCAACCAGGTCCATTTCCTCTGCGGCGGCTTTTGGAAGAAAGAATTCATCATGAAGAGTCCTTCCTTCTCCATAAAGTCCGCCAGCATCTGTCCTCTGGGATTCCTCTGCCCAAATCCAAATGGCCCCACTTTCAGCTCATCATCGCTTCTGCAGCCCAGCCTCGCATTGAAATCTCCCATAACAACTGTGAAGTGTGTTTTAGGGCTACGTATGGCCCTACTGACGTCCTCATACGTAGCTTCTACTTCATCGTCTGGATGTGTTGACGATGGGGCGTATACCTGTACAATCTTCAACGAATATCGTTTTGAGATTCTCAGTACAAGGTATGCAACCCTATTTGACACACTCTCGATGGACACAATGTTGTTGATGAGAGATTTGTGGACGATAAACCCAACACCACCTTGGGACTTCTGTTCTCCCTCCCGGTAGTAGAACAAGTGGCCGGACTGTAAGGTTATCGTATCCTCGCCCTCTCTTCGGATCTCCGATAAACCAATAACGTCCCAGTGCAACTTGTTCATCTCCTCTTCCAGCTCTACGAGCTTCTCGTCCAACCTCAAAGTGCGCACGTTGTGTGTTACCAGGGCCAGTTGTCGTTTATAAGGGGGGTGGTAGCCGGATCTCTTCCGGGGATTCTTAGCACCCCCCGCCCCGCCGTTACCGTGGCCGCTACCGTAGCCAGGAATAGCGGGGCCGCCGGGGACTAGGGGCCTGGTCTTCTGGTGCGTAAACATAGGAGGTTTTTAAATTATGTATTATGTAAGTAATAAATTGAAAACAATGTATGGTTCCCCCATACACTGACTGTAACGTTAAATTTTGCCACATTTTCGTCGGAGGTTAAAATATGATGTACGAGCTGACCCCAACATACAATTATATCGTGTTTTAACAACATACAAGCGATACATCATAATATTTTAGGCAACACGAAATAGAAAACATTACAATGTCCGGACTAAAACAAACGGAGCCGAAGTAAAAGTGATATATGGGGTACGTACTCCCCTCTCGCGGGTACATTTCACCCCCTACATCCCCCTTCTCCGGGTATACCCGCGGAAGGTAGTTCACAAGATGAATGGTTATTATAAGCCTATTTCTGAACCACAAACTAGTAGTGAATTTATGTTTTATGTTAGTAGCTTTTGCCCGCGACTCCGCCCACTTATATGCTGCATTCCATTCCATCATTGTACTTTATCGAGATAAAAAGTAGCCTTTGTGTTAAAAAAGAGTGTCAGCTATCTTGATACCAAATTTTATCGAAATTTGTCCGGCCGTTTACGCGTAAAGGACACACAAACTCTTAAAAACTAGATCATCCAAAAATTGTCGTATGTTTACTGTTATTATTATTTACCAAATTAATGTTTTTCTTATTTCTTCTTCTTCTTCAGTATTAATTATTGATAATACGTAGGATATTTATTGGTCCCATATGAAGAGTTTACTGTCAAAGTGCCAGCGCTGAAATAGCTTTTTAAACGATTTTATGTGAAAAGGAGAAAGCCCATTTCAGGCCCAGAGCGGACAGCCGTCTTAAGAAGACTTAATTTCTCCAGAAATGTACCATAAAGAGACATGATTTTTGATAACATTCAAATAACCGCCACTATAATCAGTAATGTTCCAATAAAAAAAGGAATTTTATTGGATTATTTGGAACCTAAGTAGAACGTTGAGGTGAAATGTTACCCGATGATAAAACTCTAATCAATCAATCCGAATATCGATTTATAAACCAATAAAATAAACTCATGTAAAATACAAATAACGGGTAACTGTTGGTAATTCGGTAAAGAATTAATCAAAAGAAAACATTTATCTTATAACCGATGTTTACGTTTGTTACTACAAACGATAAAGATTAATAAAAAGTCATATTATGTCGATTATTTTTTACGTAATCGATTTATCGATTTCATTTTTTTGCGACAAGCGGCAACACTGATGACTGAAATGTCATTTTTCAAACGAATGATCTCGACCGTTCGCTTGTTGCTCAAAGATGCGTTTTGTTTTGTTTTCGATTTTTTCACCGCAATCTGGCTTTCTCGCCCTGAACTTGTTTCGGCTTTTCACGTACGACTTTGGCATTGTTTTACTGGTTTTGTTCTCTCCTTCTACGATTACTTGGCCCTAGATTAAAGTATTACGCTATTTGATTGTGCATACCAAAATGTCTGAAGAACATTGTATAAGTTGTGGTAATAATGTTACCGAGAACCATATTTTAGAGCCCGAAGAATTAAGTGTCATACAGCAATGGGTTGCACGGCAGCAGGTAATCATAATATTATAATAAAATGTTTCTATTATTTCTTTCATTATGGTTTAATCGTTAAATCTTTTACGGTTGAAAATATTTATCATTAATGTTAATATGTTTTAGGTGTCAGGCGATAATCTTGTTTGCCACAATAACTGAAAGTCTTGCACTACAACAAGGGCTATCTTATTTTACGAGTATCTTACTATTATAAATTATTGAAAAGTCGGAAAAGGCCTTGAAAATAAAATAGACAAAAAGTAAAAAAAAAATATATTTCTACATTATTGGCGGCATTTAAAGTTTTTTTCTCAGATATCTAATACTATTAACATTTTAGAACACTCATTTTTAATGCGATTTTTTGATGTCCACATTGGGCCTGAGACACTATGGAGAGTGGGCTTTCTCCTTTATAATGTTGGGCTTTTCTTATACAAACATGAAAGATCAAGATCAAACACAGAGAGAAGAAGAGAAAATCAAAAGTTTGTCTTTCAGCGCTGGTACTTTCATAGTATGCTCAACATAGGAGGTACATACACACCCTAAAGTATTATGACTTTATGACTCATTTATTTTACATCTTGTATATGAGCCTTTCCCAGAGAAAAACTCCGTTTAAAATACTATCGAGTTTTCGGATCTTTCAAAATCTTTTGTAGAGAGACACATTCGGATTTACTTTCTGCATTTCTCCGAAGCTTTACTCTTTTTAACCGACTTCCAAAAAAAGGAGGAGGTTCTCAATTCGTCTGTATGTTTTTTTTTTTTTTTTTTTTTTTTTATGTTTGTTACCTCAGAACTTTCGACTGGGTGAACCGATTTGGATGATTTTTTTTTTATTTGAAAGGTGGTGCTTCCCGTTTGGTCCCATTGTCACCAAAGTGGTGACCTGATGATGGGATCCGTGAGGAATCGAGGGAACTCCTCAAAATTTATATGGAAACATATATTGATTTTGATTTTTTCTGAAGTAGCCCAAGCATATGTTACCAAATAGTAAGATTTTGCACCATATCCTGGACCTAAAGTACTGAACAGAACTTCTGAGTCCTTAGAGATACACGTTTGAAGATTGCAGCGTTGTTTAAAGAAATGCAAGCATACGCCACTACGTTAATTACAGTGTTGTACCAGTGCTTACCAAAGTGGTGACCTGATGATGGGATCCGTGAGGAATCGAGGGAACTCCTCAAAATTTATATGAAAACATATATCGATTTTGATTTTTTCTGAAGAAGCCCAAGCATATGTTACCAAATAGTAAGATTTTGCACCATATCCTGGACCTAAAGTAGTGAACAGAACTTCTGACTCCTTAGAGATACACGTTTGAAGATTTCAGCGTTGTTTAAAGAAATGCAAGCATACGCCACTACGTCAATTACAGTCGAACTTGGTCTCATAGTTATCAAAGTGCATGCCTGATGATGGTGTCGTGAGGAATCGAGGGAACTCCTCGAAGTTTATAGGAACACTCATAGTAATTTTATTATTTTTTTCGAGTACCATAAGCATATCCGACTACAAATAAACAAACATAATTTTGAATCAATTGTTAAGGTATACCACATAGATCAGAAATAGGCATACAGGACTGCTTAGTCTTTGAAGTTATAAGTTTGGAAATTACGACATCGTTTAAAGTACTGCAAGCATATGCCACTATATCAATTACAGTACTCAACACCACCTCTGTCTTCGCCAGATAGTAGGTATCTATATATAGGTACTATCATAACAATATGACGAAATAGGTAAATATTAAAAAGGTAAAAAATTGTTTTAAGCCAAATAAAGAAATGTGAATCGACTAAAAATAATAAAAGAGTTATATAGAAATCATATTCAGTTTGGCTGGTATCGACTTTGATATTATTAAAATTTGTATATCATTTTATAGTCAACTTGATATGTATAATTTTTGCGCTGCTCTGGCGGTAAGTACCTATCCTTACTCAGTCTACCCATAACTAAAAATCTTAAAATAAAATAATTTTAAACAAAAAAAAACCGACTTCAAAAAGTAAACTAAAAAGCAAAAAATAAATTTACTTTGCACAAAGTAATACTTATTTTCACTTAAGTAAATAAATTTATTCTATAATTTTGAAGTCGGTGCCAAGTAAGTACTTCAACAACCTTACTACAATATCAAATTACTAAATATATGTAGGCAATCACAGAAAATAAGAATCAGAAAAAAATATCAATGTAACTATTACTATTATGTACCTACCAAAGTACTGGCTTACAAACTAATATTAAATGAAAACAAATTATAAAAGAACGTTAAACTTGGCACCGACTTCAAAATTATAGAATAAATTTATTTACTTAAGTGAAAATAAGTATTACTTTGTGCAAAGTAAATTTATTTTTTGCTTTTTAGTTTACTTTTTGAAGTCGGTTTTTTTTTGTTTAAAATTATTTTATTTTCTTCTTTTTTTCCCGAAGGTTTAGGCTACCCTCCCACGGACTATTTTTTGTGACCCTTTTCCACGATTCCGATTATGCCACAGATATTTTCACCATACCATTTTGACTGCTACTTTCTGTAGGGCATTTTGTACTATTGAAATATTATGTCCTAATTAAAAAAAAATCGGTTACCAATGATCGCTATACTTTCAAACGTTGAAAAATGTCTCATAAAGACATCTTAAATATAAAATTGAATTGCTGTTCGTTAGTCTCGCTAAAACTCGAGAATGGCTGAACTGATTCAGCTATTTTTAGTCTTGAATTATTCGTGGAAGTCCCGGAAAGGTTTAGTTTTTGTATGATCAACGAAGTGGCACGGGTCAGCTAGTAACGATATATATATGTAATTTGTGTAATTTATGGATTGTTTGTCCGTCTAGAACCAACATGCCTGAGGGAGATATTATCATAATTAGCGAGAGAACCTGGATATCGCGAGATAGAATTCTTATAATTCTATTGACTTTGTGCGATTTTTGTTTTGAAAGTATTCGCTTTGAAGTTATATAGTTTATAGTTCAGGGCCCAAGGCTCTCTATTATCACTTACACAGTTCGAAAACTAAATGTATATTAACATGTGACATACGAATTCGAGTGTCACTTAGCGAAGCTTATGTCAAATCCATAATTCTGTCTTAGAAATCAGTAATCGTAATTGGTAACTTTTTTTATTTCTTTATTTATAAATAAGATTTACCAACGATTGCTAACACGAGTTACATTTTTGGAATAACATTCTATCACATTGCTGTAGAATGTGTCACAATCACTTAAAGGTAAATACAGCATGTACTAAAAGTAAACAACATAAATATTTAAAAATTATTTGCTGGTTTTTCAAAATAGCAAGTTAATCCCAAGATCCAATCAGTAATAATATTCTAAACCCCAATATCTTTTACTTGGCTAAAATGGCTCTTATTTGAGAAGCCATGGCTATTATCACTGACGAAGCTCGAAAACGAAAACGCATGCGATTTCCCATAAGGTTCGCTAAATGACAAGCGAAATCGTATGTCACTTAACGAAGCTTATGTCAAATACCACTTTTGTTTTCGAACTAATAGAAAAATAGATTTTGTAGGACAAATATTTTTTCGGATAATTTAGATCATTGTCTTGAGATTTATAAAAAAAAAATTTTGGAATCGCCAAATCCACAAACTATATTCTACTCATAAAATTGAAGGTACTCACGAAACATTAGCTTGATACTAATCAAGTGAAAACAATGTGTGGGGGAACCCTGAATATAACGTTATGGATATTTTACTAAGTAACAAAGTAACAAAACCTTGATACAGGCTTGATAATTATTATGAATAACACGAAGATTATTTCGGTAATAAAAGTATTTCATAACGACAATGTCATCTGTGTAAATCAAACTCCCCTCACAAATATACACGATATTCGCCCTTATCTTAATGTTCTACCGCCAAAAGTCCACTGTACATTAAGTGTGTGTGACTTTGTGGGGCTATAAGGCCTGTATTTGCGTGGGACGGTTTAATGTTAGTTTGTCATGTTTCTGGGTTAATATTTGACACAGAACGAGTTTATTTTTATACTAGCTGACCTGTGCCCACTTCGTTGAGTATACAAACAGTTTGTGATGAAATTCTGTAAAAAAAAACAAAAACCCGAACCCAGAACCTGGATCCCGGAACTTGCAACGCGGAACTCGCAAACCCGAAACTCGGAACCCGCGAACCTGGGACCCGCAACGCGGAATCCGCAACCCGGAACCCGCAACGCGGAACACGCAAACAAGAAACTCTCAACGTGGAACCTGAGACGTTAAAAACGTTAATAGTAGTGACTCCTATACCTTTTTTTTTTGTATTAAACATAGATTGTATTGGATGGTAGGCCATGATATCAGTAAAGCTGTTAGCAACACTAGTAAATGTCTGTCAGTGTGTCCACCGAGCGATGAAAGTATCCCGCGGGGCTTTACATACGAACATAAATTACTTTAATTTGTTACAGCATAAATATTAAGTACATTGAAATGAGTCTGGAATTCCGTTTTGACCGCTGAAAATTCACATCCATTCAACGTGTAAAATAAAAAAGTGAAAATATATATTTTTTAATTCAGAGAGAAAGGGAGGGGCAGATATTATATAACTAGCTGACCCGTGCCTACTTCGTTGTGTACAGAAACAGTTTGTGATGAACCGTTTAAACCTTCCCGGGACTTCCACGAATATTACAAGACTAAAAATTGCCGAATCAGTTCAGCCGTTCTCGAGTTTAAGCGAGACTAACGAACAGCAATAAATTTTTATATACATAGAAATAGATAGAAGAAGAAGATAACATCACTCTCGAACTGCAAGGCTAAGGCATTCATAAAGTTAAAGTTCCACAGATAAGGTTACTAATTACTATTCACCAAAAGTCCCGTTTTCACCAACGCATGTTAGTGTTAACGGCTTGTTAAATTACCATGCCTTCTCATTCATTGATATGAATTACGAGAGGAACAACATGATATTGAACGAAGGATTAACTTTAACATTGCTTGGTGAAACACTACCTTAGTATTGTAACCAACCTCGCGAAAGCGAGCGTGATGTAAAGCTCTATCCTCCCTTTCTCTCTCCTAAATGTAAGCTGATCGATGATTTTGTTTAAGAGTTATTTTATCATCAACACGTATTTCACAGTGCTGCTGCTAATTATTCATCCCCCCATTATATATTTCTCTAATTGAAACGGTTCTTGTTGAATGAAAGTCCACGTGTACTTAAAAAGTATTTGAAACATACCATAAATGGGTGTTTCAAATATTTTTTGCAATATTTCAAATTCAGTTTTCTCCAAAATTGTATGGTTTGTTTACTAACTTTCTTATTTTTTTAAATTTTTATTTATTTCTAAATTTATTTTCCAAATTAATTACAAAATAAACATCGAGTTTGGTGTCCCATAAATGTTTGGGGTTGTCCCAAACATTTATGGGACAAAAAATGGGGTTTGTCCGTACACCGGCGTATCTAATATAAAACATAAACAACACAAAACCTATTAGTGTGTGTTTTTTATGTGTTTTTAAATTATATCATCTCGCGGAAACCGTACGTTTTCCTGCGGTTAACAGGAGCATACGTGTTAAACCTGGTCCAGCAGTTAGCCCCATTCCAAATTTCATCAAAATCCGTTCGGTACTTTTTGAGTGAAAGTGTAACAAACATTCATGCATACAAACTTTCGCGTTGATATTAGTAAGATGCTATTAGTTAATGGAATCAGGCGTTACTTTGCGGAAATCCATAGCATACAATTTAAATATATTATATCTAGCAATATCCCGCGAAACAATTATAACCACAACCTGCAAGCAGATGAGTGAGTGTACGCATAGGCATGCGTTTGATGCACCTCCCTCCTCCCACACTGCTTATGCATACACTCGCAAGCAAAAACCATGAAAACACCACCAACACACAAGCAATAATGTTAACACGATCGTGCAAAGTCCCACCACCATGCAGGTTGCAAAACTTAACGAACATTGTTCGCAGAGTCAACATCCTGAGGATGCTCCGGGGTCGGAGCGAAACGCGCGTCGAGTTTTGCAACCTGCATGGTGGTGGGACTTTGCACGATCGTGTTAACATTATTGCTTGTGTGTTGGTGGTGTTTTCATGTTTTTGCTTGCGAGTGTACGCATAAGCAGTGTGGGAGGAGGGAGGTGCATCAAACGCATGCCTATGCGTACACTCACTCATCTGCTTGCAGGTTGTGGTTATAATTGTTTCGCGGGATATTGCTAGATATAATATATTTAAATTGTATAAGATGCTATTGCTAAATGTGTAGTAAGTAAGAAATACAAAATAAGATTTTTAATGTCAGTTTGAAGCCTTAAACGTCAAGTGTCAGCTGTCACTTTGACATTGATAGGTCTGTCGCGTGTCAGTAAGTGAACCGTGAGACTTGACATTAAAAATACTTTGTAAAGGCAAACGGATAATATATATTATGTTACTTACGTTTAGAATATAATGTACTTGATAATCTCTAAAGTTATCTTCATAATACAAACGGAAAAATACAACCCAAGTTTAATATACAGGCTGTAATATTAATGAGTGATAATACTTTAGGGTGTGTATGGTTTACTAAAAAAGTAGCAGCGCTGAAAGAGGTACTTTTTTTAAATAATGGTGTGTGAAAATGTACGATATTGGGGCATTTCTCATACAAACATGAAATTCAAAAGTAAGTATTTATGCGCTAGTAAATCACAGTATACTCTACATAGGAGGTACATACACACCCTAAAGTATTATCACCCATTTATTTTACACCTTGTATATTATATGAACAGACAGAATAGAAAACCTTTTTTGGAAGTCGTTTAATAACAAGGAGGTTTGTCAATTCGTCCGTATATTTTTTATGTATGTTCGCTGATAAATTCGCCGTTTATGAACCGATTTTGATGATTATTTTTTTGTTGGAAAGAAGATATTTCGGGGGTGGTACCATGATAAGGAAATCAGGATCTGATGACGGCATCCTAGAGAAATTGAGGAAAAATCGTAGTGATGACAAGTACGATTGTTGATTTCTTTAACTTCTTTTTCCGGCGTGTTTTCCCACTGAGCTGGCTAATAGGCTACATTTTTATTCCTACACATTCCTCCACTCAGCCAATATTTCGTACGCATTGCGGGAGTATTGGAGACCCGCCAAGGTTTCAGCCGGTATCAGCAATATGTCTTACCCAAATTTAAATGTAAATAAATACATATTCAATTCGAACAAAAAGACAATCTGATATTTCCTCTCTACATGCTATAATATTAATGAGTGATAAGACTTCAGGGTGTGTATGGGTCCAGTCTAGAGTTTACTGTGAAAGTACCAGCGCTGAAAGAGATTTTTTTTTTATTCAGGAGTATAAAACCATAATCCGCTATAATGCTTTCTGACTAAATTTGACTTAGTAGCACCGTTGGAAACTTCGTAAAAATTGCTTTAAAAGCTTTGATAGTTTCGTACCAAAACCCGCTAAAACATACAGAAATCTGTCCACGAAAAATAGATTAAAAATCAAAACGCTCAGTGCATACTAGTATCAAAATCCGATTAAGCTTAAACGATTTTTTGTCTCTGTGATATTTTTGAAAAGTACGTATTAGTGGGTTATGATACTATACTCCTCAATTATTGTATTGGCTTTATAATGTTGGCGCATTTCTCATTTCTCATGAAAGTAAAAATAAATCTTCTAGCGATGGTACTTTCACAGTATACTCTACATAAGTTTAGGAAGCACATGCACACCGTAACAATCTCTCATTTATTTTACACCTTGTATCTACACTAATATTATAAAGAGGAAAGATTTGTATTTTTGTATGTAACGACTTAACTCAAAAAGTACTGGACCGATTTTATAATTCTTTTTACATTAGAAAGCTACATTATCACTGAGTACGGTAACATAGGCTATATAAAATCAATTGCTGTTCGTAAGTCTCGCTAAAACTCGAGATCAGCAGAACTGATTCGGCTATTTTTGGTCTTTGAATATTCGTGGAAGTCCCGGGAAGGTTTACAGCTAGTATATTATAGACCAGGTGATGAATGGGGGCAATATGAATAATATCTATCTCTATCGGGCTAATTTGAACTAAAATGAGAATTGTTATAAAAAATGTTTTATTACTCAGTCTAAAAGGTGTTGGAACATATTAGATATTATGTATAATGCTTGAGTTATCGCCTCCGTGGTCTAGTGGTTTAGAGCTTCGCTCTCGACGCGGAGGTCGTGGGTTGGATTCCCACGTTGAAACAACCAAAAATGTTGTTTTCAAGTTTGGTTAGGACAATGCAGGCTGATCACCTGATTGACAAGAAATATGATCCATGCGTCGAATGGGCATGTAAATAGTCGGTCCCGCGCCTGTTCTCCCGCCAGTCGTGTCGGTTTACCGTCCTACTAAGTTATGAGAGTAAAAAGAAGAGATAGTATATTGTGTATAGTGTATTGCGCACACACTTGGGCACTAAAAATAACTCCCGCGTAGCTGGCCTGGTTTCAATGAAATCTTATCTGGATTATGGAGCTATTACTATATTATATTATTTATTTATTTAAGCATCATGCACATTTGTACATAGGCGGACTTAATGCCTTAAGGCATTATCTACCAGTCAACCTTTTGGTGTTATAGAGATAAAAATAAGTAGATACATTACTTGTACAGGCGAAAACATTACGTAAAGACTAAATTAATAATAATATAATTAAATATTTAAATGCCCGATACAAATTAAGTCTTTGTATATTATTAAATATCACTCTCATATTGGAAATATTTCATAATGACCGGGCATTAGGTATGTATAATGCTCCATGTATTACTTGGTCCATAGCATTTATATCCAGCACTTGACAAGTCATTGGACTACAGTTCCAATCTGGTGAAACACTGCGCGCTGAGTCAGGTTCACATTAGTATGGGCGGCGCGGTGTGGAGATCCGGGGACTGACGGCGTGTGCGTATGTGCCAGTCACTGGCGCCAACATATGCCAGGTACTCGTGTAGTCGAAAACGTGAGGAATACTGAAAAATGCTAATCAAGATTTATAAAAGTTAGGTTAGATATTTTATATTCTAGATATAGTTGGTTAAAAGGGTTGTGCTATGGACACGCCCGCTTGTTGTTCGTGAATATCCTTACGTAGCGTAAGTTTCGCTCTTCAGCGTGGTATAATTGAAACTTGTATGTATGATTCAATATGTGTAACTCCCGACGCAAAAACGACGGGGTGTTACAAGTTTGACGTGAATGTGTATGTGGCATCGTAGCTGATGATGCTACAGCTGATGATGATACTGATGAAAGCAATTTTAAAGACGTATTTACTGAAATCAATTGAAAATTATTTGTATGTTGACTGCTCTGGTTGGCCATGATAATAATTAACCACTTCGCCCGATAGTACTAGACATTATCTATACTAATATTATAAAGCGGAAGAGTTTGTTTGTTTGTTTAAGCGCGCTAATCTCAGGAACTACTGGTTCAATTTGAAAAATTCTTGTTTTGTTGGATAGTGCATTTATAGAGGAAGGCTTTAGGCTATATAACATTACGCTGCACGGGGAGATTTTCGTTGCGTGCGCTGCATAAATGGTTTAAGTTGCTCAAGAACCATGCGAACGAAGTCGCGGGAACAGCTAGTTCATAATATCCGCTCAATATTATTAATGCCCGCATTAATCACCTGGTCCATAACATAAACGAACGTATGTTTTAGGATTAAGAAACTACTAGTACAAATCTACTGGCTTACAGGACTAGCACAAGTCCATTGGCACTAGTAAACTGGCTTAAGCAGACCCTCGGGTGTATTTGACCGAAACACAGCCCCATGGTGCTAGAAGTGAAAATCTATCCACTTAAGGCTTATTGCTAAAGAACTTTTTACAGAGAATGTTGTTTCCAAGTTTGGTTAGGACAATGCAGGCTGATCACCTGATTGTCTGATGAGATGATCCATGCGTCGGATGAGCATAGGGTTGCCATCTTCAAAATTAAAAAAACTAGGACATAACGTGTCAAAACCCGGACTCTGGAGCACAAAACTAACAAATATAGGCCTCACCAAATTCCAAAAAATTACAATACCAAAAAAACCTCATTTTGGATATCAGCGGTCCGATCCGGACGTTCCCCGGACACACTCAAAAGTAGGACAAATCCGGGGAAATCCGGACGGATCACCTTAGGCATGTAAAGTCGGCCCTGCGCCTGATCTCCCGCCAGTCGCGTCGGTTAACCGTCCCGAATTATGAGAGTAAAAGAGTGTATGTATTGCGCACACACTTGGGCTCTATAAAATGACTCCCGCTAGCTGTCCTAGTCTCTATGAAATCGGCTACTGACACCGAAATCGTCGAGGGGAGCTATTATTAGTTATATTGTCAGTTTTTTAAATGAAAAATTAGATGTCGTATAAGAGTCGATCCAAATGACCCGAAACAGAATTAATCAGAAGAATGAACGAGTGAACGAGAAGAAGATTTAAAGGCCGGCAACGCACCTGCAGTTCCTCTGGAGTTGCGGATGTTTATGGGCGTCAGGATTCACTTAACATCAGGTGAACTGCCTGCTCGT
This sequence comes from Celastrina argiolus, assembly GCA_905187575.2. NCBI lineage: Eukaryota > Metazoa > Arthropoda > Insecta > Lepidoptera > Lycaenidae > Celastrina > Celastrina argiolus. The sequence goes on from LR994598.1 coordinate 1,546,840, forward strand.
TTGTCCCCTTTTTGCATAAAAAAAAAAAAAAAAAAGATTGAATGAGTAGGAAGTGTTCCATTTATGTTTGTGGCAAAATAATCATAATAATAATTTAATTGCCCGTGAGCAAGGTAAGCTATACACAAACATAATAAAAATAATATCTATATACGCTTCACGCCACGTCACTCCCTGTGCTAAGTATCCGAAGAACTTGTGTTACAGGTACCAGACAACGGAAATATATATTTAACACTTTTATACTATACACATATTTAAGATTTTTATTATATCTATTAATATACATCCATGACCCAGGAACAATGAAAACTTTTTGTTCCCTCGGCGGGATTCGAGAACCCGCAACCTCTCGGCCGAGCACCAGCGCGCTGAACCTATGTGCTAAGGAGGTCGTTAAAAGTAAAAACTTATTTAGTGAATAACTTTACCGCAAAGTCTTAGTTAGCTACGTCTCAAAATTGTGCGAAATTTGGAGGCTCCTAACACTTGTAGTTTCTGGTATTTCGTGATAAGTCAGTGAGTGAGTGACCTTTCACTTTTATTTATTTATTTTATCTTATATATAAAAATGAAGCTGTTCGTTAGTCTCGCTAAAACTGGAGAACGGCTGAACCGATTCAGCTATTTTCGGTATTGAAATATTCGTGGAAGTCTATGGTTTAAACGGTTTGCATGCTCAACGAAGTGGGCACGGGTCAGCTAGTCATATATAAAAATGAATTGCTGTTCGTTAGTCTCGCTAAAACTCGAGAAGTGCTAAACCGATTCGGCTGTTTATAGTCTTGAAATATTCGTGAAAGTCCCGGGAAGGTTTAAACGGTTCATCACAAACTGTTTCTATGCTCAACGAAGTGGGCACGGGTCAGCTAGTATAATATATAAATTGACACACTATGGGGTTATGTTAGTCTAAATTAAATATTTTCTATTCTATTCTATAATTATTTCCACACGGAAGATAGCGCGTACGACCGTATGACCCTAATACCTGTGTTAAGAGGAAATACCACGAAAATTTTTCCATACAAAAATAGGGGTCTAGGGGATTTCTATTTCCTCCCTGGATAACACCTCTAGAGTAACAATTTTTTTCCTGAATATTTATGGATATTGTTTGTACGTCCCTATTTTTTCCTTTTTTTAATAAATTTATTATTTAAAGAGATATGGACGTTTAAAAACATAAAAAAATGGCCAGACTCTCCGCTATGTTTAAATATCTAGGAAACAGTTTTGACTACAATAAACAACAAAAGCAAAAAATAGAAACCTAGCTCAATTCTTTTTTTAGCTAATACAGAAAAAAATATTTAAATCGGTTAAGTTTTGGAGGAGGAAACAGAAATCCCCTAAACGTCGATTTCTGGTACTTTTAATAGGTAATTTCAGTCCAAGTTGCAGTTGTCTCTATCGCGCTAGTGCTGGCTAGCTAAGGCACTACGAGACAGCAATAGATTTTATAAATACCTATTTTATATTTCTCTCAACCGTGGTGTTTCCTCTTAAGGGCCAACTGCGATGATCATCTAAACTGTAAAGCTATCTGCGAACAAAGGGTGAGCCCTTGCGATAAAAATAGTTAAGGTTCCACGGATGTTACTGATAACACTGGACTTTATTTTCACTATCGGACCCAAGTACTATCTGTTATTATGTTTCAACGCTCTAATCTCAGGAAATAGAGGTTAAATTTTCATTTTGAAGTAAAATTTCTTTATGTTCTTCCTGTTAGTTGATAAAAAGAAGAGTATAACAAAAAGTGTGATTGGGAGAAGCGAACGGAAGTGATGGTGAAGATAAAAAGAGATAGTTTGCCACCAGACGTGTGGTTTAACGAACACTCGTATATTTTTTATATCGTTAAGACTAATAGCAGAACATTAATGAAGATTAAATAAAAATTGTTTCATTTCAATATTTACCGCTTATACATAGATAATTACTAACACTTAATATTATATATAAAAATTAATTGCTGTTCGATAATTTCGCTAAAACCCGAAAACTGCTGAACCGATTTGGCTATTTTTGGTCTTGAAATGTCCGTTAAAGTCCCGGGAAGGTGTTGTAGGATAAGTTTTATTTAATGTATGAAACTTATTATTTTACTAATCCACAGTGTAGTTTCATTTAATAAAGCTCAGAACCTAGAGTAACAACCTAGAAAACTAGACCACGGAAGCGTTAAATATTATTATTATATACATAGATAATAATATGTATTCCTGTTTTCGCCATAACAACAAATTAAAAAAAATAGGGGTTTCATCGTTATTTTTCTGGTGCATTTGGTACATTCATTGCTACAGAACCCGCGATTCTGACTCGCACTTGGCACTTTACTTACCAGCCTCATTATACTGACTATTACCAAACTCACATAACTCCATAGAAGTGTCGCCAACTTCTTCATCTCTGTCATCAAAGCCCCAAGTTTTTACGCGCGACAGTAAAATCGAACTGTAGCTATCTATGCGCGCCTGATACAATTTATTATGAAACTCTCTTTTTAAAACGCTTCTATAATCTTGGGTATGAATGTGAATATCTATGTAAAAGAATCTTTAAGCATAATTTTGATACGTATCCAGGACCATAACGGTGATAATCCAAAACGGTGAAATACAACGCATATCAGCTAAAGTGGTCCTTGTTGGAATCTAAAACCGAATTTTCCGCACGAGGAGGGAGGTACGGGTGCTTCGGAGGAGAGTTTCAAATGTCTCAGAAAGAGTAGAAACGAGGGTAATGGGCCGGTATTCAGCGGCCTGATAGCGGTCTTTGTTGGGTTTAGGAGGAGAGATCGATCCCATCTTCCAGGAGGATGGGAGATGACTGGTTCGGAGGATGCGACTGTACAGTGTGTAAAAAGAGCAGTCATTATAACTAGAGATACGATTATGCTACCTTTCCTCATTTCGAAAATGTATTTCTTTTTTGTCAAAAACTAACAAAAAAAATTTTTCTTTTTACCATTTCTTTTTTTTTTCGCAAAAATAATAAAACCAAAAAAATTTTTTTTTTTAATTTTTGTAAAAAAAAAGAAAAAAAAATATAGTGACTCTTTTTACACCCGATAAAGGCGGGAGAGGGCACTCACAGACCTAAAGGGCTGAGTTGGGGATTCTTGGGTTTGTGCTAGATAATCTTCCAGACTTCTCTCAAGTAGCAGGAAAATAATAATCTATACTTAATATTATAAAGCGGAAGAGTTTGTTTGTTTAAACGCGCTAATCTCTGGAACTACTGGTCCGATTTGAAAAATTATTTTTTTGTTGAATAGTCCATTTATAGTGGAAGGCTTTAGGCTATATAACATTACGTTGCGACCAATAAGAGCGAAGCATCAGTGAGAAATGTTGCAAAAACGGGGAAAATTATTCACTTTTAGGGACTTTCGTTGCGTGCGCTGCATAAACGGTTTAAGTTACTCAAAAATCACGCGAAGTCGCGGGCACAGCTAGTAATAATATAAATCTGATAGAGCAGACTGGGAAGAAAGAAATACCTTTCCTTGGAGACGCTCTGTACAGTGTACCTACGTGTTCCGTTGCGGTGGTCTGCAGTGAGGAGAATTGGCACTCGGGGTGGTCAGCGTATTTCTCCAGCACCCCACGGAAGCTGAAAGAACCTGAAAAATACTCCGTCCTCCTCTTTTATATCCGTCTCTGTCGCATCGACCCGCACTCAATATGCAATAAATCTGTGTGTCAGTACACCGTGACACATAGGCTGTGTTTGGCCGGCCGCCAACATACCTGTAGACTTTTATTGACTCCATCTAGTTAGGCACGACTAGCTTCGGCGGTGATCAAAATTTCCCGGGAACGGTGCATTTTGGCGCAGTAAAGACTTTCCTCCTGATCAAATTTGGCCACAAACAAAAATGCTGAAGATCACGAAAAACGACTTCATAACCACATGTCGAAGCTATTCAGCTCTTGGACAACACAGACATAGTCAGAAGACTAAAAGGACTAAACCTTTTGAGTTGGTTTATAAGCGTTAGTGTATAGTGTATACCTAGTGCAGTAAGACTTAAAAAGTCACACAAACAAAGTGACTTCCCCTTAATAGAGACAATAAGTAAAGTGCTGATGGACACATTCTTTAATTTGTAAACATACCAATAATTAGCAATTTAAGTTATAAAAAAATTACTCATAAGTCTTAAGGCTAGACTGTAATTTAATGTTGTTACTATGCTAGTCAGGGATCCATACTTGATTTTCACTTGATTAGTATCAAGCTAATTTTTCTTGAGTAGCTTCATTTTGATGAGTCGCCCAAGAATTTCTAGGACGGAACTCTCGATTGTGGTAGCTAACAGAGTTAGCAAGGATAAAAAAAAGGTCAACTTTCGAGCGTAGGACCGGGATAACATACCACGCACTTTGTAGGACAATTATGTCTGGTGAATTACATTAATATTAACTAAGTAATAAAAACAAAATCAGCTGGTTACTAATAATTTAAGATGACCTCGTTATCGATACAAGTTGGCAAGAGGGAACTCATTGATCAAACCATAGATTTTGAAGGACAAATATTTTTTCGGATAATTTAGATAATTATATTGACATTTATCAAAACAAAATAAAAGATATTTTGGAATCACCAATTGCACAAACTTTATTCTTCCTATCTCTGTTAGCTACCACAGACAAGAGTTCCGTCCAAGGAATTCTTGGGCTACTCATCCAAATGAAGGTACTCGTGAAAAATTAGCTTGATACTAATCAAGTGAAAACCATGTATGGGGGAACCCTGACTATGCGTTAAAAACAGCATACAAATAAAATAAAAAAAATCAAACAAGCAAATGTTTATTTTTATTGGATGTTTAAAACACCATATTCTAATTTCAAAAAAATCTTTCAAACCAGACTTTTCGCTGTGTTTGAACATCCAGGAAACAAATTTGACTGCATTAAAAACAAAACATAGGAACGAAGCTAAAGCCTTTTTTGTTTATAATGAAAAAAATATCTGAATCAGTTAAGTTTTAGATGAGGAAACAGGGTCCCCCCAAACCTCGATTTCTTTTGCTTTTAATAGGAAATTTCAGTTCGAGCTGCAGTTGTCTCTATCGCGCTAGTTCTGTTTAGCTAGGGCACTGCGAGACAGCAATAGTTTTTAGCAGGGATGTTAGGGAGCTCCGTAACCGCAACCGAAACTGTCGGATATCCGATATTAAAAAATATCCACAACCGTAACCGAATACGAAATTAAAGTATTGCCACTGTAAAAATGTAATATCCGTAACCGAAATTATCCGAAAAAAACGCATAATCTGAAATAATTTACTATCCATATCCGTATCCGAAATTTCATATCCATTTCATCATATAAATATATATTTTGTATTTCTCTCAACCGTGAGGTTTCCTCTTAAAGCTGCTCTTCATTTTACGGATATATTCCTTCCATCGTCTTTCACACCGAAAAGATGGTTGATGGATGCTGTTCCTTCCGCCACACCCCAAGACAAGATATACCATGACGAAAAAATCGGTGAACATACATAAAAAAATATTACACATACAGACGAATTGAGAACCTCCTCCTTTTTTTGAAGTCGGTTAAAAACTGTATGTAAATCAACTTTTTTATCACGCACGTAGTTAAGTAACTTTATCCGTTACCGAGCTAATGTCTTCCTAAACACTGTGTTCGGACAGAAGTTAGAAGTTAGTGGGGGGGAGTAGCGGGTGGGTGGTAAGGTGGGGGGTTGAAGTTGGGAAAAATCCTCACGGCGAGCACCTGCGAGTTAATATGGTTGCAGTTTCTTTGAAGTTTGATGAAATTTCAGTTTAGTTACAGTAAGGTATTAGAGTTATATTTATACTCATATTATAAAGTTTGTTTGTTTAAATGCGCTAATCTTAAGAACCACTGGTCCGATTTGAAAAATTATTTTTTTGTTGAATAGTCCATTTATAGAGGAAGGATTTAGGCTATATAACATTACGCTGCGACCAATAGGTGCGAAGCGTCAGTGAGAAATGTTGCAAAATCCGCCGCTTATGTAAGCTCGAGCATCAAATCAGTTCGATCTCAACGGCTTTGTGTTTTATTTGGTGGATTACTTTGAAACTAACGAGGATAAAGAAAATCGTTATATCGAAACTTTTTGTACTCCCGACCATATCGATCGATTGAGAATCAAAATAAACAAACGTCAATTTATTCGAGAGTGCGCGGCACGATCGAATCTGAAAAATCGATTCAGTTTGGAGACTAAGGCCCCAGTAATGACAAAAATGGTTGTAAAGTACAATTTTCAGTTTATCGCGCACATAGACTTGAACAGAATACACAAAATCGCTAAATCTCTTTGAATTATTACATTGTATTTCAATATGAACGAAAACAATGAACATTTTACGTTCATCTTATGTAAGCTGCCAACGCGACAATAAAAGTGTCAAAGATAAAACACGATGATAAAATGGCGGACTCGATGATAAAATGGCGGACTGTGATCAGCTGATCGCGAGATAGTTTGCTTTTGTTTAAATGTCAACTAGCTGACCCAACACACGTTGTTCTGTCTTTTTAACCCGCGACGCAAAGACGACGGGATGTTATAAGTTTGACGTAGCTCCCAAACGAATGATACGATTTTAATGCGTTTTGTTTGAAAGGTATAACAGTTGAGAGTGTTCTTAGCTATGTTTGGTGGAAATCGGTTCAGGGGGCCTATTACAAGCTCTTAATTCCAGCCAGTTTACGCCATACAACATGGCTGCCTGGAATATTCGTATTACGATCACTTATTGACAGTGGTCACGTGACACTTGACTTGCTTCCGAATGTCACTTTCAGATAGCTAAACTAGGGTGGATCGATTCAGTTTAACATGTCGCTGTAATATGAAAAAGAACGAGGCAGTTTAAGACCGTATTATCGAATTGCCTGGAACTAGGCTGGTATTGTAAAAGATCAAATACGGCCCCAGGTCTTCAAGGTCATCAGGTCGTTAGGTGTGACAGGAATGTTACACGCTAAGTTGCGGGTTTTTTTTCATTTAATTTTTGTATAGCATTCCTTCCTCACGGGCAATTAAGTTCCGGATCTTATTAATATTATTATAGTTTTCATTTTAGTGCCTTAATTTATCCCGTATCCTTTATAACCATCGACAGAAAAGATGATATAAGATCGACGTGTCTTTGTCTGTCTTTATGTTGTATCGTAGCAGCCTACTTGATGGACTAATTTGGATCTAGTTTTTTTCATATTTGAAAGCTGACGTGTTAGAGAGTATAAAATTTAAATCTATACTAATATTATAAAGCGGAAGAGTTTCTTTGTTTGTTTGTTTAAACGCGCTAATCTCAGGAACTGCTGGTCCGATTTGAAAATTCTTGTTTTTGTTCCATAGTCCATTTATAGAGGGCCTTCCTCACAAGTCCAATCCTTGGTTACCCGCGGTTTGTAAGCAATGTTGATATAACCGTTACTTATTGACTTTGCGTTGTTTAATTTAAATTATTACATCCCGGCGTGGTTTCACACCAAAACAATATGCTATGGATTAGATCCTTATCTATACTAATATTATAAAGCAGAAGAGTTTGTTTGTTTGTTTAAACGCGCTTATTTCAGGAACTACTGCTCCGATTTCAAAAAAAACATTTTTGTTGCATAGTCCATTTATAGAGGAATGCTTTAGGCTATACAACATTACGCTGCGACCAATAGGAGCGAAGCGTCAGTGAGAAATGTTTCGAAAACGGGGAAAATTATTCACATTTGGGGACTTTCATTGTGAGCGCTGTATAAACGGTTTAAATCACTCAAAAACCACACAAACGAAATCGCGGGCATAGCTAGTATATTATATCAAGCAACATCCCGCGAAAATTCTGTGTCATTAGCTCGCCTTGGCAACATTATTACATGATGTTTTTGATGGGATCTCTTTGTTGTCTCTTTGTTTTTGCCAAAGATAATGTTCATAATGTCATCTGAAAATCGTTGTTCATTGTGAAATTGTATTCAGTTTTGTATTTGCTTAAGAGTACCCAGCATACTACTACATAACTTATAAAAATCGGTGACCTACTTTTTTAGCTTTTGTAGGTTTTGAATAAGTGCATATGACATACGTAACGTCGGTCAGACAAGAAGAGACCAAATCTGCCCGATTCTACAAAAAGTAGGGCTTGAGTGATATCGATCAGATGTTCAGTGCGCGCTATATGTTAATAGTTTTTTAATGTGACTAGCTGACCCGTGCCCACGTCGTTGAGCATGGAAACCGTGTAAACCTTCCCGGGACTTCCATGAATATTTCAAAATAGCCGAACCAGTTCAGCTGATCTCGAGTTTTAGCGAGGCTAACGAACAGCAATTGATTTTTTATATAGCCAATGTTACTCAGTGATAATGTAGCTTTCTAATGAAAAAAGAATTATTAAAATCGGTCCAGTACTTTTTGAGTTAAGCCGTTACATACAAAAATAGAAATCTTTCCTCTTTATAATATTCGTGTAGAAATGGAACCTTAAAAACGAAAAGGGCTAGACTTGAAGCCCTAGAAAAAGTGTGTTCCATTCGACCGCAGTACAAAAAAATTCGACAGGCTAGTTCTAATTAAGTATTCATGAAAGAGCCATTAGCTTCCAAAAAGGCCCGCGCGATAAAGAAATAAAATATTACACTTAATACAAAGCAAATTAATCCTGAATAAAATCCTCAAAGACTTATCAAAGATTTCAAAAGGCAAATATTTAAATTCCCGCTTAGAAAAATTTCTTTGTTTGAGAAAGCAAAAAAAAGCGGAATCCTCGGTTAGATAATTACGAAAATAGATATCGTTGTCTCTGTACGTTGGTTGTGCGTTCCTCGGGGGGTAATTGTTGAGTTTTGGGGCTATGATAATAATTATGATTAATTTAACAAATACTTTTTATAACAAATTCTATAAAACACCATCTACGCTAATATTATGAAGAGGAAAGATTTGTATTTTTGTATGTAACGAATAAACTCAAAAAGTACTAGATCGATTTTATTTATTATTTTTTTTCATTAGAAAGCTACATTATCACTGAGTAACATAGGCTATATAAAAATCAATTGCTGTTCGTTAGTCTCGCTAAAACTCGAGATCAGCTGAACTGGTTCTGCTATTTTTGGTCTTGAAATATTCGTGGAAGTCCCGGGAAGGTTTGAACGGTTTCCATGCTCAAAGAAGTGGGCAAGGGTCAGTTAGTTAATAATATAACGCCTCCGTGGTCTAGTGGTTTAGAGACTAGCTCTCGGCTTGGAGGTCGAGAGTTCGATACCCGTGTTGGAACAACGAGAAATATTGTTTTCAAGTTGAGTTAGGCAATGCAGGTTTATCACCTGATTGTCTGACAAGATGATCCATGCATCGGATGGGCATGTAAAAACTCGATCCTACGCCTGATTTCCCGCCAGTCGTGTAACCATTCCACTAGGTTATGAGATTTACTCTCATACAAGATAGATAATCTTTGTGTATTGTGCACATACTTGCGCACTATATAAATGAAACCTACGCGGCCTGTAGGAAATGTATCGTATGAAATCCAGACAGCGCTAATACAATTGACTTTAGATAACATTACTTTTACGAAACTGCCAAATGCCTTTTACAGGTTTTTAACCGGCCACCGACACCGAAATCGGTGTAGGATCTATTATTCATACGTGTTTGTTACGATTTTATTATTATCACGTAGGAACAAGGTATTTTTGCGAGGATTGGGAGTAAGCGTGACCTGAAAAAACACACTTATGCCCGGTTTCTGTAACACTACTCAAATGTATGATCAACTAACATGCCATTCAAGTTAACAACCCATATTGAATGCTGATTGCAACATTTATCAGAGAGAAAGGATATTTGATAATAAATTTTTTTAATGATTTTTTATATTGATGTTAATATAGCCAGCGCCCTGGTAAACAAATAATGTGTTTAAGTGCCATTCAAAATAATGAAGTTATTAAATTATTGAATATAATGTGCGAATGAGAAGGGAACAATCGATTTTGACGTTTTTGGTTGACTGGTTAAGATGTGGAATTTTAACCAGCCTTTAACTAACGACTAACAAACTAAGGCCGTGATTCACCAAGCAATGTTAAAGTTAACGCCATGTTATAATACCATGCCATCTCATTCACTGACAGGAAATACGAGAGGGATAACATAATATTTAACATGGTGTTAACTTTAACATTGCTTGGTGAACACGCCCTAAATGTTCCACCAATCTCGTTATTTGAATGCCCTGTTAGTTGATCATACATTTGATTAATGTTCCAAAACCTGCTGTTAGGCTTACCGGTATTATGATAAATATAGAAAAAAAAGATAATACAGAATCGGTAAGTTAATGTATTGTAAGTAAGATATATATTCCAGTATATACCAAGTATAGTGTAAGTAGGCTGACGTCACTGAAAGACTTACTTTTGACTTTCATGTTTCTATGAGAAATGCCCCAACATCATAAATTTTTCCATACAATAATTTTAAAAAAGTGCCTCATTCAGCGCTGGTACTTTCATAGTAAACTCTACATACCCATCACACCCTAAAGTATTATCACTCATTAATATTACAGACTGTCTAGCTTAGCGTACTTTTGCCATTTGCAATTATCGCCCGGTTCCTGAAAGGCTGATCAAATTGATCAAATTAGCTAATCTGAACGCTGATTGGAGAACATCACTTCGCAGTCACCGTTTTCACCAATGAGCGTTCAGATTAGCTGATTTGATCAATTTGATCAGCCTTTCAGAAACCGCGCGTGTCTCAAAGCATTCTTAACGCGAATATAGTATGTTGATCCAAGTGTGTTAAATTTTAAACCCAAGATTGCAATTTAAAATTTCAACCCCGCTTGCATCGGATTTTATACTAAAACACGACGTTAGAACACAATTTTCGTGTATGATATTCCCGTGATATAAAACACGCTTTATATTCATAAACTTACAGAGCTTCTAGAATACTAAAACCCTCGGTATTATACCTAGACAAGGCTTATGACAGGTATGTGAGCGTATGTTTTATATGCTTCTATTTAGTTTCGGTTATCCGGATGTTTGTCTGTAATAAAATCTTGCGAGTTTTATTCTTTACGAGTATATATCAAGCCGAATATAGTGTGAAGAGAATGACGAGTAGAGCATTTGTTTTGGCACTATATTACTTAATATAACTCAAAAAATTAAGGGTCTAAAATAAAAAAGGAGTGAATCTTACTCTGGGACTCGCGGGCTCCTTGTCTATACACACGAACGCACTGGTCGTTGAACTAAAACCTGACCAGGATTGAAACTCATCTGTTTTGTGACTTTTATGGAGATGTTTAATAGTAATTTCTCGCGTTATGATAAGAAATTTATATGAGGTGCCAAAACAAAAAATGATCTACCCGTCCTTCTCTTCATTTTTAATATATGAACCATGAATCACCACTATATAGACGCTTCACACCACGTCAATATGTATATGCCAAAAAGTTAAAAATTACAATATAACTGATTGAATGTTGGTTCTTGATAGAAATTCATGTTCACAATAAGTACAGACAACTTTTATTAACACTTTTCCAATTTTCGTTTCGTTTTAATAAGTTTTTAAAAACATGACCGGTTTCGATTAAATCCTACACCTCATGATGATTTATTAAAAACCGTTCGTGTTTTTGTAAAAACTAAAAAAAAACCTAAATAACACTTGTGTGTTATTATTGTGATAAATTAAAATTCAGATATAAAAAAAAGCCTCCACGTATCGCCCATAGTCAAGTTTAATATAATATTAGCTTGAAGCAATATAAATGACTGGACACGTGGTGCAGACGGTTTGATAAATGATCGTCAAATAAACGGCTAACTATGATATTAATCATAACACCGAGAAACACGACTTTCGATGATGAAAATTTCAATCCCCGACTAAAGCCTACTCTAAAATTCGCCCATTTTTTTGTTTATGGTACTTAATCTGTTTTTTAATGTTAATATTTGATAGTCACTGAATGGGTACCCGAAGATGGACGACGCCGACGAGGCCGGCCTAAGAAAAGATGGCGTGACGACTTACATAGATGCACATCAGCCGGGCTGGCCAGTGTTGGCACAGGAAAGATATACGTGGAAGACCTTGGGGGAGGCCTTTGCCCAGCAGTGGGATAGTATAGGCTAATTTAAAAAAAAAATTTTTGATGACATGAATGGATGAAGGTGATAATCGAAAAAAATACTTAGAAAATTGAGTTTAAACTGTCGCTTAAACATTTTAGGATATGTTTAGTACGTCCGAGATAAATTTAACCAGCACGTAAACAAACCAAAAACACCGAAATTTTCACATATTTACTTATTGTGCAAAGGATTACACTTCATTATCCTATACATCCTATAACGATTAAACAACAATTAATATGTTTAAACATTAAATGAAAGTCTGTCACAGAAAAAATACGCCATTTTGACACTGCCGATTGTAGAATATAAGCTTATAGTCTATGGATTCATAGCAAACAATAATCATTGTATTTGTATTGGCCATTTGGCATCACTAGCTAGTCTTTGATTGTGTCATAGACGGGTTTGTTTACGTTTGGGTTCAATTTATCTGGGACGTACTGCAGCTATAGTTGATACTAGGGATGAAATGGATAATTTCGGATACGGATACGGATATTAAAATATTATCGATTATCCGTTTGTTTCAGATAATTTCGGTTACGGATATTACATGTTTACAGTAGCAAAACTTTAATTTCGGATTCGGTTACGGTTGTGGATATTTTTTAATATCCGATATCCGATAGTTTCGGTTACGGTTACGGAGCTCAACATCCGTGCTTGATGCTAAAAGTTAAATAAATATTTTATTTTGGGAGCTCTCATACCTCAAACGTATTTCTTTCATGCCTTATACGACTGGTTTTGTGGTTTTATTTTATTAATTTTATGTTTTGTTTAGAATATTGTACAATGCAATATTAAATGCTGTTGTTACGATCAAATCTGCTAAGTGTTTCGTTTCAGTAAACTATGTTTACTAAAAGGTGTTATTGTCTTATTTATTGAAGTCCGTTTACAAAAACACTGTGGGCTATATAGACTAGATTATAGTATCTAGTCTATATCTGGCGAGAGTTGGATCTCAGCCGGATAGACTGAGATCCAACTCCCGCCAGATACACCATAAATTGTTATAAAAAACGACGGTTTTTTAGATAGAGTTTTTTTTTTCTTTTCAGTGTCTCATTCAAAGTAAACTACAGTTATAAATCCGTTGGTAGCTACTCTGCTACAGACAGACAGACACCATACACTCCTTATTTAGAATTTCCATCTCCTTTTTGTGTCGAGTATTAATAATTATAAATGCGTAAGTGAAAAACTTCTAAATTATATAGATGTAAATAATTCGCACAAATATGATACACCTCTGAAAATTGGTTAAATATGTTCGTAAAATAAAAACTACATCGCCAAACTATATGATAAAATATTTATGGAACTAAATTGCAGCTATTCTGCGTCGAATAAAAAAATAATCACGCAAATAGAATAAAAGAATATTAAAAAAAAAAACAGGCTGAGTTTAGAACCTCCATTTTTGGAAGTCGGTTAAAAATGTACATTGCTTATATTCCCTGATAAAAGAAGAAGATAAGAGAAGAGAAGGCAGTTATAATGACGTGTGTTTGTATGTGTGGCACAACCTTTACAAGGTGTAAAATAAATAAGTGATAATACTTTAGGGTGTGTATGTGCCTCCTAATCCCTCTTATCCCGCCTAGAGTTTACTGTGAAAGTACCAGCGCTGAAAGACCTACTTTTTGATGTTTAAATAATATATTAATCATTGTTTATTTGTTATGAAATGTATTGGATAATGAAGTATGATCCTTTAATATTCCGGTAAAGTGTTAATAAGTGTGTACATTGAGTGAATATGTGAAAATGTCGATGTTTTTAGTTAGTTCACGTTTAGGTTACTGGAACGTTTTATATATACACAATACATTTTATATCAGAAAGAGCGTAAGTTGTGCCTGTGTGGTGGTGAGGCTAGGATCTTCTACTAGGTCCGATCTAGTGTAATATTGCGCAAAACAAATATTTCGTCGTGAATCTGGGCCACACGTGTAAGACACAAGACACCCCCCCGGGAGACCGGGAGCGCGCTCCACTTCATCTGTCAGAAGTGACAGCTGTCAAACGCGACAGCTGTCAAAGTCCTCCCCCCTTTCCGCGGGGCGACTCGGCGGATCTGCCGCTCGAAAGTTTTCGTTTTTCGAAAATTGGTATCAATTGTTTAATTAGTTTTAAACTTTTTAAACAGATTTAAAAAAAAGGAAACTTGCTCAATTCGGCCGTACATATTTTTCGCGCGCTTGTTTCGATTTTGATGATTTTTTTATTGTTGTCGATGATATTTCAGAAAAATCGAGGGGAAACTTAAAATAACGTAGTGATTTCGTTTGTTATTTTTATCATTATCCACTTTAAAACATTATTATTTAGTGAAGGTATGGATGTCTAAACTATTTACTGAAATTTCCTAGTGTTTGGGCTTGACTTGGGCTTACAAATGATTGTATTGATGAAAACTTTACACCTAGATGGGTTGGGTAACGTTTTCTAATAGTTTTTAGTACATTTTGAATATTTTAGATTTTATCTTTGCGCACTGGAAGTCGCTTTTTTTATATAAAAATCTATTATTGGTCTTCGATTTACGGAACACTAAAAATGAAATATAAATAGTGCTACAAAAGTTTGTGTATCAAGTGAAGTAACTGAATAACTAGGGCTCTGCTGGAAAATATTAATAGTTTTTTTGTTTTTCAAAGTTTTCAATAACGGTCAAGTGCGAGTTGAGTGAACAGATTTTCATGTTTGTAATTGAAGATATCAGTGGATGAAGATGATATACGCAATATAATGATTTCGAGAAAATTTACGTCAAACTGTAATTAAACATTTTAAAATATCACGTAACGTATCGAGTACATTAATCTAAAAATCCGTTTTTAGAATAAATGTATTTAATACGTTACAACATATTATAAAATCTTTAAATTACAGTTTAAAGTCAATTTTCTGGGTAGAAATTTTTTGTAACATATATACCTTCATCCACTCATGTCTTCAATTATCCATACCTTATCGTATATTTCATTTACTGATCAAGGCTGCAAGTATATTTCTGTCGTATTGAAAAATACAGCCACGTCATAAAATTTTACTGTTCATTTTCACAAAAAAAATGTTTAATCGATTAAAAAGGTCTGAGGCAGGGATGAAATGGATATGAAATTTCGGATACGGATATAGATATGAAGTTATTACGGATAATCCGTTTGTTTCGGATAATTTCGGTTACGGATATTAAATTTTGGTTTCGTTTATACAGAAGCAAAACTTTCATTTCAAATTCGGTTACGGTTACGAATAAATTTTTATATCAGATATCCGATAGTTTCGGTTAAGGTTACTGAGCTCCCTAACATCCCTGGTCTGAGGTAACAAACACAAAAAATATAGTCGAATTGAGAAATTTCTCCTTTTTTCCCTGTCGGTACCTAAATATTTCTTTTTTTGTTACAGGTAAGATTCAGAATGTAGATGAAGACATCACAGCACACGTAGTAGCCATATATTTCTACGGAAGAATAGACTTACAGATACATAAAGGTAAGCTTTTAGTCTCTGCAATATGTCGGTATTTCTATTTTTGTGTAGACAAAATTATTACTACGTTCATGTATGTATGAAGAGGATTGAAACGATATTATTATCATCTCTTCATTTCCCATCTACGTTTCACCTCAGAGGTCAACATTTTTGCAAAAAACTACATTTTTTGACCACTCGCTTATTTTGTGGGGGACTTTGAAAGAAAGAAAGTAAGAAAAAATACTCTGATCATCACACAACACATAAAAATATACAGAACAATAGGGTAAAGGTAATGAACATAAAAAAGGTGTCTATATTAATACTATTATGTTGTATGATGTCAAAAATTAACCCCAGATCAGCATTTACACAGCGGGCAAGCCTGATATTCTGCCAGGGCCAATGTGTGACATCAAAACACAATAATTCTTTTAGAGAAAAAAAAAGTAAATAATACATACTTTTACATAATGAAAAAGTAAAAAAATAAACAAAAAAATAATTATGAACATAAAAAAGAAGAAGTGTTAAACAACGTAGCTTCTGTTTAATAAGGGTACCACTACTTTTTGTACGACCGATAATCGGACAGATTTTCCTCCGTGTCATTTCTAACCGACTTTTAAATAAAATAAAATAAAAATATCCTTACTAAACACATAAAGGGACATAACACAGCCAAAGATAACAAAAAACACTAACATACACATATAACAATACATACAGGGTGTAAAAAGAGCAGTCACTATAACTTCGTGGGGTAATAACCAGGCAAGAGATATATCCATTGGTACTAGTCATTTGCTTTTAATCCACTGTTTTAAAAATTTAAAAATTTTCAATAGGTAATGTACAACGTGCACAACACAGCGATCAGCTGATTACGCTGAGAGGTCAATAGCACGCGTAAGACGTTCATTACGTACTAGGGCAAAAATTATAAAATTTAAGAATTTAATGCAGAATGTTGTTCTAAACAGTTCAGCCTTGTGACTGAAAATAATAAATTGCAAAAAAAAATTTTTTCAAAAAATTAATTATTAAAAAAATTCATTTCTAGAATGAGAAAAGGTCCTTTAATCATATCCCAAAACTATAGTGACTGCTCTTTTTACACCCTGTATAAGGAAAGAAAAAAAAATAGAAAGTTAAAGTTTTACATCACAATAATTATAATATGCAATGGGCATTGCATGATATAATTGCCCATGCGTTTAAAGGGGAAGCCACTCAGGCTTCGACCACGGCGAGCCATGGCGCCTGGTCTTCCGTGGCCCCCTTTAAATTTGCGATCTCACAACGGCATACTTCATATGACGTGTGCGTTAAAATAAGTTTACCTACAAAAAATCGCTCACCGATTATCGCTTTTGGTCGGCAACCTAAAGGTCTATGGACTAAAAAATTTATGAATCTCGTAAAAATAATTAAAATTGTAAATATTTGATTAAGTAAACGTAAAGCGTGTACGGTCAACAAAAATATCAGTTAGGATTTTTTTTTAACATTGGCCCAAAATTGGGGTGAATACTAGGAAGAAAATAATTATACATGATACTTATAAATAAATAAATAAAATACATTAATTTGACACTACAAATAATACAGATATTGGCATTGGCATCTAATTGTATCAGCTATTTGATTAAATGTCTAGTAAGTTTATTGAATGACGACATTTAAATGAGTGACTAGTCTGAACGTTGATTGCACAAGCGTCACTCAACGTCCAACTAGTTAGCGGACTGTAACAAAGCCCTTTTAACAGAGCGGATGTAAAATCAGTCAGGTTATTGAAATTTGGTTAATTTTTTCCCGCAGTGGCGCTAGTAGTCACCAAAACAAATATGGCGGCTAACAGATCGCATAAAGAGTTATATTTTTATTTTGTGACATGTTATGTTCTTATTTTTGGGGACCTTTTAAGCTGCAAACTTATGGTCAAACCTACCCCTACTAAACATAACTAAGGATGTTTACTTAAGACGTTGAACGTTACATTAAACAACTTGACGAGTTGTCCTTTAGTCATTCAATTAAATTTAGTTATGTCATAATCTTTATATCATAATGACTGCGATATATACATTTGTCACATTGAATCTGAACGAAGCAATTCCTATACTAACCGTCCTGTGTAACGTTAAAACACCGACCACGTTAAAACATTAAAGTGTTAAAATTAAAGTAAATTAAAATGTTTGTTATTACACGCAAAGTTTTAAATTAATGACTTACAAATTCGACCTTAGGGACTCGGGGGCAACCTTTATAATTATGGCTGGGCCGCACTAAAGTTAACGCCATAATCGTCTGTTTTACTTGTTCAATATTTTTGAAGCGACAACTTGGGATGGGGTATAGTTAAACTCGCGTTACGGCACGTGACCTGATCGAAAAATCGTAAGATAGAGTAGTGCTCCGCGGCGTGACGTAGGTGAGGAAGTGATATTATCCCCTCTCTTTCTACTACGCGGCCAAAATGTATGCCTGCTCTTGCTGTTAGTTAAATTCGCGTTAAGGCACGTGACCTGATCGAAAAATTGTAAGATGGAGTAGTGCTCCGCGGCGCGACATAGGTGAGAGACTGATTTCCACTCTCTTTCTACCGCGCGGCCAAAATGTATGCCTGCTCTTGCTGTTAGTGAAATTCGCGCTAAAGACTTGATCGAAAAATCGTAAGATGGAGTAGTGTTCCTTACTCTTCAAACTAATTCGGTTTGAGTCAGATTCGATCGTGCCGCGTACTTCCCAATTAATTGGCGTTTGTTTATTTTGATTCTCAGTCGATTGCTATAGACGGGAGTACAAAAAGTTGCGATGTAACGATTTCCTTTTTCCTGGTTAGTTCATAGCAATCCACCAAATAAAACACCAAAAGACGCTGAGATCGAACAGATTCGATTCTCGATTGTGTCGGGAGTATGCATACTGTTTCCTATTCAGGGTTACACCGTAACGTGGGTAAACTGGTAGTTGGAAGTAACATATTTTCATATCGTCCTTTTAGGTATAGATAGCCTTCCCCGAAGAATTTTAGGGGGGGGTAGTTGCCTATACTCACCAGGTAGGTTGGCGAGTGCAGCTTTAATAAAATACCCATTT
Source organism: Celastrina argiolus (assembly GCA_905187575.2). Taxonomy (NCBI): domain Eukaryota; kingdom Metazoa; phylum Arthropoda; class Insecta; order Lepidoptera; family Lycaenidae; genus Celastrina; species Celastrina argiolus. Next base: position 1,565,644 of record LR994598.1, read on the forward strand.
CCGGATATAACTGGTGTAAAAAGAGCAGTCACTATAACTTTGGGCTTTTTTTTGGCTTTATTATTATTTTTGCGACAAAAAAAAATAAGAAATGGTTAAAAGAAAAAAATTTTTTTTTACTTTTTGACAAAAAAAAATACATTTCCGAAATGAGGAAAGGTAGTATAATCGTATCTCAAAGTTATAATGACTGGTATTTTTACACACTGTATAGGTATATTACCTCAGTCGCCTTTTACTAGACAAATTTTGATAGGAAGGTTTTTATACCCTACCATGGCCTACCATCCCATATAAAAGATATATTTATCTTTGATACAAAAAAATTGCAATAGATGTCATTACTATTAACGTTTGAAAATTATAAAATGAAAATATGGCGAATTAAGTACAAATGTTGACATTAAAATAAAGATAAGCAATTTTTTTAACACATTGAATGCCAACTACGCAATATTGCGTAGGCACTAGTAATGCTAGGGGCCAAATACGTAATACAACGTAGCACTTTCTTACAATTTAAACGGGTATTTGCATTATTTGGCCTCCCAGAAAGGACGTTTTTAGGTTCGTTGGCATCTCAAATAAGACATGACATGGAAAAAAAGTAACTTTATTATTTTAAAACTATTCTAAACACAATATTTATAAGGCACTTTGAAGGCCTAAAGTACAGTATTGTAATGAGATCAAAAATTTGTTTTATAACTAAAGAGATCGATAACTTTATATACTATATAAAAAACAGGAACATCTGAGAGCATCAACATAATTTTATATAAAATTATACAAAATGAGGATCAGTGTGGTAGGTGTAAAAACAGTTTACAAGGCAGGCTTTTCCGGACAAGTGGCACATACAAAAGATGACTCCTTTCGTATTTTATTTTGAGTGCAGACACGACAAGGCTTCGCTGGAACAGCCTTCTTAGGTGTAGGTGGGAGTTTTTCTAAAAAATGAAAATCTCTCAACGGAACACGACTTTTACGCACGGCCGGCGAAGCAGGTGGTACAAAGGGCGCAGGTAGAAACGGGTCTGCTTGAATTTGAGCAGAACCAGGCTGTACTGGGGGTATTTGTGGTCCAGGTGCTTCTGTAGCTGTTGGAGTAGTTATGATCTAGGTGGGAAAGGGATAGAATATGAAATGGTCATCTACGTAGTACTACGTACTCCGGCACCCTGCTTAAAATTGCATGCCATTTTTAAGCAAGGTGCCCAGTACGTAGTATTACGTAGATGACTATTTGTATGGTGGGAACCAATAATGACCTAAAAATATATTTGGCATTCAATGTGTTAAGCATAACAACACATTAAGCTAAATTCCTTGATTAAGAAGAAGCTACGAAACGAAATTAGTAATTAGTATTTTCCAATAGTGGCGCTAGATGGCGGTTTCCGTGCCTGGAAATCGAAGAAAACAAAAATAGCCAGTCGAATTGCCAGTATTAGGGTGATACCATTTTCTAGTACTAGGTCGTGTCTCGGTTATATCTACTTTGTGACCCTACGGATATTTTCATGTGAGAATATCGACGTGGAACAACACCAGACAAGCACATCACTAGTGTAAAGTTAACAGTATTTTTAATATTCCCAAACACGAATGTGCTTGTCGACTCATTAGTATACGCCTCGAGCTCAAACAGTAGGGATGTGCAATTGCGCATATCGATGTTTGGTCATGACATATTTTCAACCCCTGACGAAAACAGAGAGTTATAAGTTTGACGTGTCAGTGTGTCTGTACCCTCGTATTACCCAAACCGGTTTTTTATCTAGTTTGTTTTGTTTGAAAGCTGACATTTCCTCTCCTTTACAGTAGAGTAAAAAAACTTAATGATTTTAGATTTTATTATGACATGGATTTTGGAGGTATACTGTACAGAACTGAACATCATTTAAAACAAAATCCTTATCATAAGAAAAGCTAAAATTATTAAGTTTTTTGACTCTACTAAAAAGTTGTAGTTTTATAGGTACGAACTTGAGAAGCGACGAAATGACAGCTTTCAAACAAAAAAAACTAGACCAAAATCGGTTTAGGTACTATGAGGGTACACACACACTGACACGTCAAACTTATAACTCTCTGTTTTCGTCGGGGGTTGGTTAGTCGGGCGACGATTTACAACAGGAGGCGTTTTCGTCGCTTCTCACGTCGAATGGCGATAAAAAATTACACTCAGCATACTCTATGTTCCAAATAAAAAAAAATGTACGAGTTGTGGGTTCGGGGTTTTTGTTTTTTTTAATGAATTAATAAATATGTTAATAAAAGTCACATAATATGAGTTTCAATGTCCATGTGTTAGGTCAACGACCAGTGTGTTTGTGGGTAGAGACTAGGAGCCCGCAAGCCACAGCATATAATTTACTCCTTGAGGTGTGACTATGGGTAGCCACTAGGAATGTGCCAGAGTGGGCACATGGGTCAAGGTAGATGCAAACGACCAGTCAAGTTAAGACCCAATTTATTAATGAATTCAAAAATACATTAGCAGTATATTGTGTAAATCTAAACAGTTGCGCAAATACTTAATACGCTTACATTTTCGACCGTTAATTTTTTTTGAGTCATATTAAGTTATATATATGAAGTGCAAAACAAAAAATACTCTATGCGTCATTATCTTCACACTATATTTGGCGTAATAAACCATGAATCATCCTGTATTTACACTTCACGTATCCCTTTCGATTTGCAATGAATTTTAGAGGTGACAGATATTCATCTTGGTATATGGACCATGAATCACCCTGTATTATACTGTCCGAGTCATTTTTTATTGGTCTCCATAGACTAATCAATGTAAATTTTTTCAATGTATAAGTTTTCGAGTGACTTAAACCGTTTATGCAGCGCACGCAACGAAAGTTCCCAAACGTGAATAATTTTTTCCGTATTAGCTGCACTGACGCTTCGCTCCTATTGGTCGCAGCGTAATGTTATATAGCCCTTCTAGCCTTCCTCTATAAATGGACTATCCAACAAAAGAAGATTTTTTCAAATCGGACCAGTAGTTCCTTAGATTAGCGTGTTTAAAAAAACAAACTCTTCCGCTTTATAATATTAGTAAAGATTCATTTCTATGTTCTTTTCATTCTCTTGTGTACAATCTGTGGCCGTTTCTGTATCTCACAATGTCCTGTCCTGGGTCTGCTGCCAGAGATCTCTTGTAGAGATAAGCATACCTTTGTACTTCTATTACTGTTTGTCCTAATTCTAAGTTAGTTTTAGAATGTTGTACATCTACACTAGTATTATAAAGAGGAAAGATTTGTATTTTTGTATGTAACGACTTAACTCAAAAAGTACTGGACCGATTTTAATAATTCTTTTTTCATTAGAAAGCTACATTACCACTCAGTAACATAAGCTATATAAAAGTCAATTGCTGTTCCTTAGTCTCGCTAAAACTCGATATCAACTGAACTGATTTGGCTATTTTTGGTCTTGAAATATTCGTGGAAGTCACGGGAAGGTTTAAACGGTTTCCATGCTCAACGAAGTGGGCACGGTTCAGCTAGTTAAGAATAAATTAATACTGTCCAATTAAAACCTGATTTCGATAATGAATTCTGTTGGCCGCCGCCGCAACATTAAAACACAATTAGTAAGCAAACTGCAACTGATATTCAAACATTATAATAACATTAATCCCACGCCGATTTCGGTGACGGTGGCCGATTTCATTGAAACCGGACCGCGACGCAGGATTTATTTTTAAATATCTTCTTTCGAATTATCTTTTATCTAAAATCGGTTCATAATCTACGAAGTTATTAACATACATAAAAATATAGTTTCCAATTGACTTCCCCCTTTTTAGAAGCCAAATGGGATTCTGCAAAATGCGATAGATTAAAAAAACAATTACAAAAAAAACGATACGTTTAACCGTTTATAAAAATCTATCGATACTTTGATAGACAGCCCTAGCACTTTTTTGTTCTGTATGTTTTTGTAACGATCGCTCGCGGGCTCGATGCTTGGCACTCATTACGAACGCTATTTAACATCACAATCATCTGTTGCCAGTTAACAATGATAATGCTGTGTAAACGGTTAGAAAAGCAAATTTTTTTTAACCCGACAAAAACAGAGGGGTTAACGATTGACGTGTGTTTGTCTGTGGCATCGTAGCTCGAAAAAGGGAATGATGTGAATAGGTACACTCACAATTACATGTAAAAAATATACAAATTAAGTTATTTATATTTCCTATACTGAGTTTTCATCATTATATTAGAAATCACAAAATAAGTCACACTCAGGAATCACCCATTATTCATTCTCATATTTTTTACATATTAATATGTTTAAAAGTTCAAATAAAAATAAGCCCAATTGAAAAAAGAAGAAGTTTAATATTAACTTCCGGTTTACAGTACGACCTCTTTTCTAATTTCAATTTATTTTCTAAAATATAATTAAACTACTGAAACTAAACAAACACTATATATATACCTTCATTAACAGCATTCGAAAAATCTGATTTTCAAATTTTATAATGGCGCATAAATTCGTAACTAGGCATAAAAAAAGAAAAATAACGACGTACATTTATTCATATCCTATGGAAGTGCAATTGATCCAATTATGTACAATATCCAAGATCTGGGCCCTAATTCTCAGGCCTCGAACTTAGTTTTTACTATCGGTTTGTCCCGCTCATGCAAATGAGATTTACCGCGCGTGCGAGCGGGATATACTAATATTCGGAACTAAGTTGGAGGCCTGAGAATCGCCGCCCAGGAGCACGATTCTCGGGCAGTGGAAAATAGTTCGAATATTAGTATATCCCGCTCGCACGCGCGGTAAATCTCATTTGCATGAGCAGGACAGACCGATAGTAAAAACTTAGTTCGAGGACTGAGAATCGCCGTCCTGGGCCCTAATTCTCAGGCCTCGAACTTAGTTTTTACTATCGGTTTGTCCCGCTCATGCAAATGAGATTTACCGCGCGTGCGAGCGGGATATACTAATATTCGGAACTAAGTTCGAGGCCTGAGAATCGCCGCCATTATTACTTTTTTTGTCCGCTTGACGTGAAATACCCCATAAATATATTATTTTAGGAAAAAAATTGTTACTCTAGCGGCATTTTCCACAGAGCAAACATCGCGTACAGCTCTATTTCGAATGGAAAAATTGTCGTTGTGTTATGTTATTGAATGTACTGTAGGTTCTTGGTGGAAATTCATGTTATATAGAAAAAAAAATACTTGCACTTTATTCCATTTTATATTATGTTCTTTTACATTAATAATTACTTAAAATACACGACCGGTTTCGACATAGTCATCATCAGGTGTAGGTAGAATTAAATTTTTAAATTATTTGTAAATATTGTGCAGAGTTGCCAGCTTCAAGATTTTTTTTACAATTTTGTGTAGTTTATGAAATTGATCAATTTAATGTGTTATAACACAATAACATAACATTAATTTTGTATATAGTACGAAATAGTAGAATTTCGTAGAAAAAATTAAATTAAACTGCACAAAACTGTAAAAAATTTCTTCTTCTCTTGAAGCTGGCAAGTCTGCACAATATTTACAAATAATTTAAAAATGTTATCCTACTTACACCTGATGATGTCTATGTCGAAACCGGTCGTGTATTTTAAGTAATTATTAATGTAAAATAACATATTTTTTTTTATGGAAAAAGGGGCAAACGAGCAGGCAGTTCACCTGATGTTAAGTGAATCCTGACGCCCATAAACATCCGCAACTCCAGAGGAACTGCAGGTGCGTTGCCGGCCTTTGACGAAGAGGTAGGCTCTTCTCTTGAAGGCTCCTAAGTCGTATCGGTTCGGAAATACCATGGGTGGCAGCTGGTTCCACAAGATGGTGGTCCGACGCAGGAAGTGCCTTGAGAATCTCACGGTGGTTGATCTGTGGACATCAAGATGATGTGGGTGGAACTTCCGGCGCGAGCTTCGATGTCGAAATGTAGCTGCAGGTATTAAGCCAAACAGTTCCTCGGAACACACCCCATGATCAATGCGATAGAGGATGCAGAGTGAACCGACATCTCTACGCAAGGCCAAAGTGTCAAGCCGCTCGGAAAGAGCCTGGTCGTCGACGATTCGAGCCGCTCTACGTTGGATGCGGTCAAATGGAAGGAGCTGGTATTGGGGAGTCCCCGCCCAAAGGTGAGAGCAGTACTCCATATGGGGCCGAACCTGCGCCTTGTACAGTTGCAGGCGGTGAGCAGGTATGAAGTACTGCTTCTTCTTCAAATAAAGTGAAATAAAGTGCAAGTAGTTTGTGTTTTAGTATATTATGCCGTTGTGTTTCCTCTTAAAACATGCGTCGATTTTCCGTCAGTACTTTAACTCGCATGTACAGGCGAATGTTCGACAAATATAATCCAGTCCTCGAGGCGAGAAGTTTCGACGAGTTACTACATAACGCGTATACAGAGTGCTACAAGATTGTATAATATCATCTCCCGACACAATCGAGAATCGAATCAGTTCGATCTCAACCGGCTTTTGGTGTTTCATTTGGTTGCTTTGAAAGATAATTGTTAAATCGTAACTTTTGTACTCTCGACAATATCAATCGACTGAAAATCAAAAGAAACAAACGTCAATTAATTTGGGAGGACGCGGCACGATCGAATCTCAATCAAAATCGAATCAATTTGGAAAGTAAGGCCCAAGGTGTAAAATAAATGAGTGATATACTTTAGGGCGTGTGCCTCCTATGTAGAGTATACTGTAAAAGAACCACCGCTGAAAGTCTTACTTTTAACTTACATGTTTTTATGAGAAATACATCATAAATAACTATTTCAGCACTGGTACTTTCACATTAAACTCTGTATAACGGACCCATACACACTCTAAAGTATTATCACTCATTAATATTACGCCTCCATAGTGCAGTTCTTGCCACTCGACAGGTCGTAGGTTTGATCCGCGTAACATCCAAAATTGTTGTCCTACTGGGTTATGAGAGTAAAAGAAGAACGTGAATCTTTAATTATTGTGCACATACTTGGGCACTATGAAAAAAAACAGATGGCCTGGTTTTAACGTAATCGGCACGTCACGCACAGGTTGCTGAGCCCCGATTCTCATGCCTCGATCTTCGAATCGAACGTCAGTATATCCCGATCTTGCACGAATTCTTTGTATTGTGATTTGTGCGCACTTAGGCACCTCCCAAGCTATCACTTAATTAGGTTACGTAACGGTTTCACATTTACCCTCCCATTAAAAACAATTCAATAAAAAAAAACTAAAATGAAATACCCACATCCTGTACATGGAATATTTGGTGGTGATGTAATTAAATAAAGTTGCGTATAAAAGTAATTACGAACTATCGACACTCGTGGGCACATCACTAGCTGTCATGTTAGGTCTGTAACTTGTAATAACTTTTATAACAGAAAGTTGTAAGCAGTAGCATGGCTTACCATCCCATACAATCTATCTTTAATAAAAAAAAACTGCAATAGATGTCACTACTATTAACGTTTGTGAATTATAAATTTTGTATTCCTCTATTTCTGACTTTATGTCAACAACTAATTCGTTTCAATTTAATTACATAAAAAATAAAAATGGAAGGATACTTGATTTATGTATCTCTAATCAAGCCTGTAATATACTACCTGGTGATTGTCTTGTACAACCTGATGATCATCACCCGCCCCTTCTTATCAACATAACCATTAACTCATACTTTAAGCCTATGCCATATACTCCCATAACTAAATTTAAATATAATACTGCTGACTATGAATTAATAAATCATAATCTTGCGTCGATTGATTGGGTCGGTATCATGAATGGTTTGAGTGCTGAGGAGGCTGTTCATAAGTTTTATGAGGTTATTTACAATGAAATAAGGGAACACATACCCATTGCTCGTAGTAAGTCGAGCCGGTACCCTGCTTGGTTTTCCACCGCATTAGTACACATTTATAAAAATAAAGAAAGAATGTGGAAAAAGTGGAAAAGGTATAACAATATTAGTGATTATGAAATATTCTCGATTTATCGGGCACGTTTCAAGGCTGAGTGTAATAAATGTTATCAGAACTACATCAGTGCAGTTGAGCATAATATTCGTACTAATGTAAAACACTTTTGGACCTTTATAAGTCAACGCAAAAAATCGTCATCAATACCGGAGTCTATGTATTACAACAATGTATTTTCTACTAACCCAAAAGAAACTTGTATTCTTTTTTCAAATTTTTTTCACTCGGTTTATGAACCTTCCACGCTTGACACTGTTAGCTGGCAACCGGACACTTTATTTGTGGATAACTCGGTGCCTATTACAGATATACAAATTGATATCAACACAATATCATTTGAACTTAAGAAACTAGATACATCAAAGGGACCGGGTCCCGACGGCCTACCTGTAATATTCTTAAAATCTACTGCGCCTTCCCTCTCTACTGCACTCCATATTATATACAATCGGTGTCTAAGTGAAGGAGTATTCCCGAAAATTTGGAAAAACGCTTTTATAACACCAGTATATAAGAGTGGTGACAAACGTAATATCGAAAATTACCGACCCATATCAATACTGTCCGTATTGGCAAAGTTGTTTGAGAGATTGGTGCATAATGCTATTTATCCATTATTACATGGTATAATTATACCCCAACAGCACGGTTTCGTCAAGCAGCGTTCGACATACACTAACCTCATGATATATACTAACTTTTTATTTGAAAAAATGGACTCTCGTATCCAGGTAGACAGTGTATACACTGATTTCCAAAAATGTTTTGATAAAGTAGATCATAAATTGTTATTGCAAAAGATTGCCTTTAATGGTATCCGTGGTAATTTATTAAGGTGGTTTTCGTCTTATATAACTTGTAGATCCCAGACAGTTGTAATCAATGGTTTCAAATCTAACATGGTTGACGTATCCTCCGGCGTACCACAGGGTTCAATTATTGGCCCATTTTTATTTACGCTGTTTATAAATGACGTAAATTCTTGTTTTATTCATTCTCATTTTCTTATGTACGCTGATGATTTGAAAATTTATAAAACCATTAAGAATTATACTGATGCTGCATTACTACAACAAGATTTAAATAGATTCTCAAATTACTGTGTCCTAAACAAGCTCAAACTTAATACTGGAAAATGTTCTATTATTTCATTTACAAAAAATAAACATATACTACAATATAACTATACACTACTCAGTAATATTACTTTGAACTCAGTGAATACAATTAAGGATTTGGGTGTCCTTCTTGATTCTCGCTTACACCTAGATCAACACATACATGCTATTAAGGATAAAGCACTTAGGATGTATGGGTTTATTATGAGAGCCTCGTGTGATTTTAAGAGTCCTTCCACACTTATACTATTGTATAATTCACTTGTACGTTGTCAATTAGAGTACGCTACCTCCATATGGAATCCTTTGTATGATAGGTATGCAGATGAGTTGGAGAAAATACAAAAAAAGTTTTTGCGTACCATCGACTTTAAAAACACTGGTATGCGCCAATCGTATGTACACTTACTAGATAAGTATAATATACTTACCCTGGAGAATAGGCGAACACTACTGTGCGCCATGTTTCTGTATAAGATATGTAACAACAAATTTGATTCTATTGAGCTAACGAACAATTTGTATTATATTGTACCCCGCACTGCTGAACGGCGTGGGGTGCGCGTGCGCCGGGTATTCCACATTGGTCCTTGTCGGACCAACGCCGGCGTTCGCGCTCCTCTCCGCCGTATCGTTGAAATGTTTAACAATGTTTTCTCTGAGCTGGACATATTTGGTAGTTCGCTGGTTGAGTTCAGGAGGGATGTCGTAAGGGTTATTGGTGACACGTATGGTCAGCCTTGCTGACATCTTTTCATGCTCTACTGGTTGATTATCGAGTCTGCCTGGGTCATCGGAGGCGCTGTTGTGGAGCCAAATTCTAAGTGTTTGAATGTTTAATGTACATGTATTGCTCAACCTAACTTACACATATCTCACACATAATAATATTGTTACATGCACCCTAGTGGTAATCAATATACTGATCCCAAGACCTCGGTCGTAGGGCTAGGGTGCCAATCACCCCCCACACACATGCACACAAACACACCTACATTACCTACATTTCCTACATTCATACTCACATCTCATGTGACGTTGTGGCTTTAATCTGTGAATTATTATTGGTGTCACTATGTACAATGTATAATTAAAATACAATACAATACTCTGTAAATGTACAACTAACTTTAGAAATACTTGATTGCACTTATAATCATCATCTGAGATATTAATCACTAACTTAAATCTAAATGTCTCGAGCAAATGTACAATATGTAATGTATAATGTCTAAACTAACTATACATACATACACACACATACATATACATACTCATACAACACTAATACTGTCACACATGCACCCTAGTGGTTACATTACACTGATCCCAAGACCTCGGTCGTAGGGCTAGGGTGCTATCCGCCCCCTACACACATACACACATACACACTAATACATAACTACACATTTCGAGTAATATCGCGGCTTTAATTTGTGGATAACGGTGTTGGTGTCACTATAAGTAATACATTATGTAAGACCTAGTTTCTAAGATACATTGTGAACACCTCCCACCCCCCACACACATGCACACAAACACACCTACATTACCTACATTTCCTACATTCATACTCACATCTCATGTGACGTTGTGGCTTTAATCTGTGAATTATTATTGGTGTCACTATGTACAATGTATAATTAAAATACAATACAATACTCTGTAAATGTACAACTAACTTTAGAAATACTTGATTGCACTTATAATCATCATCTGAGATATTAATCAGTAACTTAAATCTAAATGTCTCGAGCAAATGTACAATATGTAATGTATAATGTCTAAACTAACTATACATACATACACACACATACATATACATACTCATACAACACTAACACTGTCACACATGCACCCTAGTGGTTACATTACACTGATCCCAAGACCTCGGTCGTAGGGCTAGGGTGCTATCCGCCCCCTACACACATACACACATACACACTAATACATAACTACACATTTCGAGTATTATCGCGGCTTTAATTTGTGGATAACGGTGTTGGTGTCACTATAAGTAATACATTATGTAAGACCTAGTTTCTAAGATACATTGTGAACACTGTTTGTTGTCCCTAATAAAGAAAAATGAAAAAAATGAAAAATAAAATGTAAATATGCCGAATTAAGTACAAATATTGACATTAAAATAAAGATAAGCATAATTTTTAAGCATAACATCACATTAAGCTAAATTCAACTCCTTAATTAAGAAGAAGATACGAAACGAAATTAGTCATTAGTATTTTCCGATAGTGGCGCTAGATGGCGGTTTCTAGAATGTGCCTAGACTTCACCCTTTGCCAGTCGCATTGCCAGTATTAGGGTTATACCATTTTCTAGTACTAGGTCGTGTCTCTGTTATATATCTACTTTGTGGCAGTAGGAAAGTAATGTGCAGTTGGGCAAAGAATATATGTACCCTTGCGTATTGCGCACACTTGAGCACTACAAAAACGACAAGAAACCGGCCACCGACAACGAAATCGGTGGATAAATTGGCTGTGGCGAGCCACTTTTCAACCTTATATCGTATTAGTTCAATAATGCACAAATATTATATATTTTTGCAATTTCAATTTAAAAATACCGAGTAAATTGGTGTGTCGGATGTCGGCGGATAAATTCTTATGGTACGCTTATATGCTTGCCGAGCCTTGGCAAACGGCAAACGGCACCAAGCCTCCACAAACCTCGTTTGGCATTTGAAAGGCGTTTACACGCTTGTGAATGCGTCAGTCTGCTACATAGATCCAAGCATAGCGGACACCGAACTTGTGTCGGCTGTTGCATTTGGTTTAACGTATCCATCTGGTATACTCCAGAAACGAAAGACACTCCTCATTTGACCAGCTACTCATTTTTTTTTAAGTGCAAGCAAGCGTGTACTCGCCACGAGAGCACAATGACTAATAAACGCGGACCAACGTGTAAATGCATCGCAAACGCTTGCCGCAAACGCCATTTGATCTGCGCCAAAAAACCGACACTCGATTGGATCGGAAGCAAACGCCCACAAACTCACGCATGCCAAGCCAAATTCACTACATGCTTGTGATTGTCGGGGTTTGCCAAGGCTAGGCAAGCATGAAAACGGCACTGGATCGGCAGCAAACGCCCACAAACTCACGCATGCCAAGCCAAATTCACTACATGCTTGTGATTGTCGGGGTTTGCCAAGGCTAGGCAAGCATGAAAACGGCACTGGATCGGCAGCAAACGCCCACAAACTCACGCATGCCAAGCCAAATTCACTACATTTTTGTGATTGTCGGGGTTTGCCAAGGCTAGGCAAGCATGAAAACGGCACTGGATCGGCAGCAAACGCCCACAAACTCACGCATGCCAAGCCAAATTCACTACATGCTTGTGATTGTCGGGGTTTGCCAAGGCTAGGCAAGCATGAAAACGGCACTGGATCGGCAGCAAACGCCCACAAACTCACGCATGCCAAGCCAAATTCACTACATGCTTGTGATTGTCGGGGTTTGCCAAGGCTAGGCAAGCATGAAAACGGCACTGGATCGGCAGCAAACGCCCACAAACTCACGCATGCCAAGCCAAATTCACTACATGCTTGTGATTGTCGGGGTTTGCCAAGGCTAGGCAAGCATGATAACGGCACTGGATCGGCAGCAAACGCCCACAAACTCACGCATGCCAAGCCAAATTCACTACATGCTTGTCTAAACGTACCATATTTTGTTTATCATTTCTCACCGCTTCCTTATTCCATTATAAATACTAAGCTTTCGGCGAAAGTCGGTTAAATTAGATCAAAATCCTTGTGTGTTTATCATTTCCCTCAGACGCGGGCAATTACAACCAAAATGAATTCGTGAGCTCATCCATTCGTTATGGCTTCATGAATAAAACGCGAAATTGATTACGCTTATTTCTGGTGTGGGCACCGCTACACGTTGCTGCAGGTTGGATTGTGAACACATGGTCCTAGATGTAGGATTGTGAAGGGTCGGCTACGTGTTCTATGATGTAGGAATGTAAAGAGTAATATGCGTATTCCTTGATGTCGGATTGTAAAGGTTTGGGTATGTAATAATCATGTGATAATCGTGTCACGTAAAACTTTTTTTAGGTTCAGGATATTTATTTTTCATAAGAAATTACAATGACAATGCACTTAACATTAGAAAACATTTACAGAATTGTATATATAAAACGAAATTATATTATAAGTAAACATTTCTTAAACATTGTTACAAATCAATTTAACAAATAACACTCAGTCTTAACTATGATCATGAGGGGTAGTTAGTAACAGAATAATGTCATAGATTTTATTACTAGATATGGTTAATTAATTTTTTAAGTATTGCATTGAACTTAGATGGTCATTGAATTATTGTCAAAAGTTTAATTAATTATTTATTGTAATAATATGAATATAAAATGTGTGATAGAATGATATCGAGTTTCTTTTATTTTGTTATTATTATAATATTACTGGAACTTAATATTTTGAAATGTTATTTTTTTGAAGGGCCAGTGTTACCGGTATTTTTAACTTTCCCAAAAAACTTTGTTTCATTTGGAAATAAAATTATGAAAATACAATATGAAAAGTATTCCTACGCGTCGCTACTATATTAAATTATTACTGCCTATAACTGTAAATTGGACTGGGTATTGCGTAACCGATCCCGCCCCTCTCCTGCGGGTCGGACCGTGCAGCGTCGCCCTAACGCCGCGGAAGTGTGCCGCCTACCCTCATTAATCACGCGTATTATGTGAATCAGCCATTGCGCGGTCTAAGGTGTTCCTAATGAATAATTATATAGATTACACCGTAATTATTACGCAAGGTATTCGCGGCTTCCGATGAGCGCCGCTATGTAAAGATTTCGAACAAGAATAGAAATAATAATTTAATTCTATTGTTGTTTGAAAATTTACAATAATTTATTTTTATTTTATTTTTATTTAAAAATTTAAAAAATTATGTACAAAGGTGCTACTTATCCCAATTTGGAATTAGTAATACATACTTCAATAGTTGGTAAGACATATATATAACTATATACTCGTATATATATAAACACGAATACATAAATAAATAATACTATAACATACTAATATATAATCATTACGGACGCTGTTAAAATTACTCTTTTTAAGGCATACTGTACATCCTTCTATGCCTCCAGCCTATGGACCATAGATTTTGTAGGACAAATATTTTTTCGAATAATTTAGATCATTATCTTGAGATTTATCAAAAAATTATAATAAATATTTTGGAATCACCAAATCAACAAACATAAAGTCTTGCTAACTCTGTTAGCTACCACAATCCAGAGTTCCGTCCAAGAAATTCTTGGACGTCTCATCAGGATGAAGCTAATCAAGAAAAATTAGCTTGATACTAATCAAGTAAAAATAATTTATGGGGGAAACGTGACTAGGGTTACTATAAAAAAAATTATCGCGGTAAAAGCGATATATCGACTTGCGCAAAGTTACCAAAAATAACCTCCTTCTTGAAGTCGGCGGAATACTTACGAGAGCTTGTTTAATTTATAACTTCGTGTAAGCTCCGTATGCGGAGCTTAAAGTTGTTAAGCGCCGTTTAGAACAACGACAAAAAGCCCCGGGCGAAAGTTTTTCAAAACACCAAAAGTTCCATCATTAACAAATGAAGAGCTTTAGGTGTTGGCCCAATGTATAGGAAGTGATTAGTGTTGTATCACAGACGCCTCCGTGGTCTAGTGGTTCAGCTTCGCTCTCGATCCGGAGGTCGTGGGTTCGATTCCCGCGTTGAAACAAGAAAAAATGTTTTCAAGTTTGGTTAGGACAACGGAAATATATTTAATACTTTTATACGATACACATTTTATATTTTATTTTATACATATTACACTGCGCTTCAGAGGTCAACTTATATAAGATAGATATATAATATAAGGTTATAATTATAATTAAATATTTTTTTTTTCTGTTTTGATTATTCTCGCAACTAAAAAATAAAAACTTGAGAGGTGTCAAGGGACACCCGGATGGAACGAAGTTTTATTATTTATTATTAACAAAAAACCTGTAAACACTCAACAAAAATAATCGTCGCGACACCACACTGTTCAATGCGAAATAGAAATGAAAATATCTGGCTTGCTTTCTATAAGAGAGAGAGAGAGACAGACAGAGAAACATGCGACGCCGCACAGCTTACAATAGCTTACTATAGCAAAAAGTGTCGTGACAACTTTACGTAAGAATTTTTTCCGTACTAGCCCCCTTTCACAACGCGCGATAACGACTTCGTTCCAATAATAAATAGGTATTAGAAAGTTAAAAAATTGTCGTAATTAATAAATATAAAAAAATACATTTCTAGAATGAGAAAAGGTAGTATAATCATATTCCAGAGTTATAATCGCTATTCTTTTTACACCCTGTATGGTTTACGTGGTTGCGTATATTTTTAAACTGCGGTTATTAAATGCAATAATTCTCGTAATATCTGACCCAATATTTGGTCTACTTCAACGTGTGTGGCGGGCGTTTAGTGGCTTAGTTTATGTGTTGGTCAACAGTATAGTACAGTGTCTGGAACAAGCGGTAGCGGTTAGCGATAAGCGATCGGTTTCTATAAATATGTAGTTAATAATAATAATATCTATAGACGTTTTACACCACGTCAATCTAGCCCTGTGCCAAGTATCCGAAGAATTACTTGTGTCACAGGTACCAGACAACGAAAATATATTTAATATTTTAAGAATATACACATATTTAAGATTTTGTATTATATTAATACACAAATTCGATACACCACCATGACACAGAAAACTTTTTGTTCCATCGGCGGTATTCGAATCTGTGACATCTGCGCTACAGAGGTCTTCAAAGTTTTGGTATACAAAGAACTGACGGTTTCTAAAAGGCTATTAAAATGTTATCGCATATTGAACGCTGATTGGTGAAACATTTATCAGAGAGAAAGAGAGAGACAGACATTACATAATTACATCACGCTCGCACTCCCAAGGCTGGTTAAAATATCTTAATTTAACTATGTGTACATCTACAGAGTGATTCATGGTTCATATATTAAGTAGGACATCGTGTAAAGAGAATTACAAAGTAAAAACACGTAAAGCATTTTTTGTTTTGGCAGCTCATATAAATTACTAATATAACTAAAAAAAAGGTCTAAAATGATCACAAGGAGTGAATCTTACTATGCTCGCGGCTCGTGAACCCCTAGTCTATACATTCAGAACGCACTGGTCGTTGACCCAAGACTTGACCAGGATTTAAACTCATCTGTTTTGACTTTTATAGAGATGCAGGATGACAGACACATACACATTTACACATCTGTGTATAAGTTTGACGTATCTACGTCAAACTTATAACACCCCGTCGTTTTTGCGTCGCGGGTTAAGAAAGATGCTCAAAGATTCCGTTTTATACATACACTAGCTGTGCCCGCGACTTCGTTCGCGTGGTTGTCGGAATCACTATCGCGATGACCTTTATTGTAAGGAATAATTTATAACATACATATATTTTTTTAATAACTTAAACGGTTTATGCAGCACACGCAACGTAAGTCCTCAAATGTGAATAATTTTCCCCGTTTTTGCGACATTTCTCAATGTCGCTTCGCTCATATTGGTCGCAGCGTAATGTTATATAGCCTAAAGCCTTACTCCATAAATGGGCTATCTAACAAAACAATAATTTTTCAAATCGGACCAGTAGTTTCTGAGATTAGCGAGATTAAACAAACAAACTCTTTATAATATTAGTATAGATAAATACGACCCGAGCTTATACAGTTAAAACAAAGCCGTAATTTTATTATTAAAAGTATATTTAGACGATCTCCGTAGCGCGGTGGTTGAGCACGCTGGTGTTCGAGCGACCTCTCGCTCGAGCTGGTTCGATTCCCGCCGAGGGAACAAAACGTTTTCAATGTTCCTGGGTCATGGACGTGTATTAAATTTGTGTATAATATAATAAAAATCTTAAATATGTGTATGTGTATTTATATATATGTGTCTGGTACCTGTACACAAGTTCTTCGCATACCTAGCACGGGGCCAGATTGACGTGATGTGAAGCGTCCATAGATATAAAAATCTCTACGAAAACAAAACCCTACAATAAGTCAAACATTTCGAAGGAACTGGAGCAATTTTAATTCGCCTCATGCTACCAGGAGCTGCCAGGAACTACCAGGAGTACCGGGAGGACATAAATTGTAAATAATTTACCGCGGACACGGGTCGCGATTTATACGGCCGGGGACATAGGTCGGGTCGGGGAAAGGACGGGTACAGATGGCAGAAGTGGATGTGTACAGACGGCAAGTAGTGTTTTTTTTTTTTGTGATTAAATACTGTTGGTTTTCATTTTCCAACAGCCTTATATCGCAAACGCATGTTGTACTTCATCTATTAGGACTCATTTTATCTTTAAGCCCTTTCTGTTTTTATATTTAATTAATGTACCAAATGTTGTTCTGTTGGTGAGTCAATAAATAAATAAAATAAAATATTTATATTTATACTTTATATTTATATGTATGTAGGTATAACTTTTTCATAATATTATAATTACTAGCGCGCCCACTTCGTTGAGACTACAAACGATTTGTGATAAAATATTTTGTCACCGTTTAAACCTTTTCGGATGGTAAAAATGTATAGGGAAAGTTAAAAGTTATTAAAAAGTGACCATGCTCCTCACTTAGCGTAATCTTCTCTGTGGGATCAGAGGAAAAGTAGATAGATACAGATGGCTAAGAAAATAGTATATTCTTTTGGTAAATAGTGTACAGGAAAAGTTAGGATTTATATTAAGAATAAAGGTCTCCTCCTTAAAATCTTTAAAACTTTACCTAATTTTCTTACATGCTTTATTTTTTTTTTCTTTTTTAAATCGTAAAAATAAAGATTAAACTTATTTTAATATTTTAATGGTAAAAAAATTAAAGTAGGTTCTATGTAACATTAATAAAGTTGTTCACATTTAAAAGTGAAACGAAACGAAATCTGTTAAATAGGTTCTCAAGTAGAGGTTGAGATTGAGTTTGTTTTATTTATAAAGACTTGCCATACAGGGCACTTTAAAAACTTATAGTACAAAAGTATATTTCTTGAACCAATGATCCTAGAGAATTCCTCTTTGAATCCCTTACTTTATTACATTTTTTTTCGTTGGCCGGCTATTTTCATTTATGGCCCGACTTGTATGTACCCATGCTGCATATCCTTTGACATCTCGACGTTCGATTTTCAGCTCTACTATATTATCTTAACGTTCCATTTTCCATGCTCTCAATTTTACTATGGCCTAAAGCTTGAAAATTGCACGCTCTTTGGAAGATTCAAAGGTTGTTTTATCTTTAATGGTTAATGATTACGGAGAGTCTGGGGGGAAATAAAACAAACGTCAGAACGTCTAGATTTCTAGACTTGAGCTAAATATCCCGAATGAGCGATTATGTACCTTAATGCAGCGAGATACAGCTGCAAATGTTTCGAACTTCAAACAAAGATATACACTGCTATACCGAACGAGCAATTGTGAAGTTTAAATCAACGGTGTAAAGTTCAAAATTGAACAATTTGAAGGTACATAAACAAATCGTGAAAATACAATCTAAACATTTTTGAAATACAATCCTTTTTTATAAAAAAAAAAAGAAAGAATAAGGATGTACTAATAGTATAGATAGATAGTCAGGAAAAAAAGTGAGCAATCAAAATATAATCGCGATAGTTTCCAACAACCACGAACGAAGTCGCGGGCACAGCTAGTTACATTTAAAGCAGCGATTATGTTTTATGTTCCTTCGGTGGGATTCGAACCTGCGTCCTTCTGCTTGAGCACTGACGTGTTAGGTTTCATTGGGATTTTATATTATAGTGTCTCCAGGTCTTTATGCCACCTGTAGTGCTCTGGCTGACAGCCAAGGCTGGTGAAGTGCTGAAATGGTTTTGACTTGGTAGATGTGGGACAGTGCCAATGATGGTTGAGGGTGTCTGTGAATGAATGAAATGAATGAATGAATGAAAAACGGGTGAATCGATTGTTATTCAGTGTTCTTTAGCAGGCATGTTAGGGAGCTCCGTAACCGTAACCGAAACTATCGGATATGAAAAATATCCGTAACCGTAACCGAATCCGAAATTAAAGTTTTGCTACTGTAAAAAGTAAAATAAAAATTAATATCCATAATCAAAATTATCCGAAACAAGCGGATAAACCGAAATAATTTAATATATATGGATATTAAATAGCCGTAACCGTAACAAAACAAAAAAAAAGGTCCATGTTTCGCATCCATAAAAAAAATGTATGGATGCGAAACATGGACCTTAACTAAGAGAGATAAGAAAACACAGTAATAATACACAAATTACTTGCATGCAAGTCATCATCAGGTGTGACTTAGTCGAAACCGGTCGTGTATTTCAATAAATCTTATGTTTAACAACTAATAAAGTGGAGAAAGTGCAAGTAATTTGTGTATTATTACTGTGTACAATGTATTTCCATCAAGAACCTACAGTACATTCAATAACATAGATAATAAAAGGCTAGAGGCGTTTGAGATGTGGTGTTGGAGAAGAATGGAAGGCATAAATTGGACGGAAAGAAAAGCAAATATAAAGGTACTTAAAATTGTGGAAGAAAACAGAAATATAATTAAAACAATTGAAAACAGAAGGGGAATGATGGTTGGGCACTTGATACGACACAACGAATTTCTTGAGAATATTATGGAAGGAAAAGTAAAGGGGAGAAGAGGAAGACCTAGAAGAAGTTATATAGAAGAAATAAAGGAGAAGATAAACGTTGGGTCGTATCAAGAAGTCAAAAGCAAAGCACAGGACCGAGAAACATGGCGATTACTCCGACAAGAGCCTAGCTCTTAAGATTTGAATGAATGAATCCGTATCCGTATCCAAAATTTTGTATCCATTACATCCCTGTTCTTTAGTTAAGATTTCATCGCTGTTAAAACTTTCAAAGTTCGTAAACAAAAACAGAAATATTCAGTGTTCTTTATAAGTGACTAGCTGAACCGTACCCACGTTGAGCATAGAAACGGTTTGTGATGAACCGTTTAAACCTTCCCGGGACTTCCACGAATATTTCAAGACTAAAAATAGCCAATTAACAATTGTTCAGTCGTTCTCGAGTTTTAGCGAGACTAACGAACAGCAATTCATTTTTATATATAAGACTAGCTGAACTGTGCCCACTTCGTTTCGCATACAAACCGTTTAAACCTTCCCGGGACTTCCGCGAATATTTCAATACTAAAATAAAATAAAAGTTAAAAAAAAAACTATAACCCGACTTTGAAAAAAAGGGGTCTAAAAAGGCTGGAACAAGAAAATAATTCAATTTGTAATCCTGATATGCATAGGATAGAAATGGTCAAGGTAGAGCCGCGGTCGTACCCGCTACACAAATCTAAGCGTCAACCTCACACAAAAATACGGTAGAAAAAAGAGAACTTGAAAAATAATAATATTCGTCTGCTGTTGAAATATACAATCCCAATAGCGGGTAAGACCACGGTTCTACCGTGACTATTTTTGTACCTATGCATTATTTGGATTTAGAATTGAATTATTTTCCTGTTTCAGCATTTTTCAGACCCCTTTTATGCAAAGTCGGGTTCTAGTTTTTTAAACTTTTTTTTATTTCATTGTAAAATTGTACTAATTTTTTTGCTTAAGTGACTTCACTCAGATGATTCTGCCTATTTGAGATCGGATAAAATAAACTTGGAGTTTCGGCAATTTATAAGCTAAAGTTACCGAGCATTACATAAACGTTACTTTGAACTTCGGATTAAATTATTGTTAAAAGTTACAAATGTATAATAATTGGAAACACTCCAATGCCGTTTTGCCTTTACAATAATTGTAAATCTTTATTTTAATTAGTTAATTATTAACACAAATGACTCTTTAAACATAACAATAAATTAAAAGTATTTAAGGTAAATTATTCAAAATCACAATCAAAACATTTTATTCAGAATAAATTTTTACAAAATGATTTCTGAACATTCTGATTATTATCTAAACTATAAACTAAATAAACGTATTACATTGATTCTAGAGACGGATCTTTAGATTACTTAATACGTTACTACATATCCTAAAATGTTTAAATTACAGTTTAAATTCAATTTTCTGGATAATTTTATTAAGCTATTGCATAGCTTCTATCGCGGGCCTTGAGCGTGAAAACCGAATCCAGAAATTCCGTAACGAAAATAACCTAACACCCCCCACTCCGAGCGGATACTTTTTATTGCCATCTATCGATGAATAGCAGAACTTTTAATGACTTTTTTGAAATATCCCGCTTGTCTCTTTAGTTCAGCAACTCGCCTCTAGATGGCATTGGTTGTATCGGATAAGTTGATATGCAATAAGTAAGTAAGTATGCAATAGCTTTACCGCTGCAGTCCCCGAGTGCCACATATCTCTTTTTTCCACATATCACCTTCATACATTCATGTCTTTAAACGTAACAGTTGTTCCATAATCATATTGGTGTAATAATATAGGTGAACCCAACAACCATGTTTAATACCAAACTGGTATCTCCCCAACATGACATCACTATGTATTGTAATCCCAGGGCTTTCGTTGCGAAAAGGAGCTTTGTAAAGCTTTTTTTAGCCTTTTTCAGTACCACGGTTAATCAACCCCCGACTCTTTTTGTAGCTTTTGAAGGGAAAGCTATTTGAGAATATATTTAGGGCTGCTTGTGGCGTTTTATATTTTATTTTCATGGGGTGTTTTTGTCTGCTACCCCAATTTTGTGCAAAACTTTAACCCGACTTACATAAGCTTCTAGATGTCCCGTGCCCACTTCGTTGAGCATAGAAGTTTGTGATGAACTGTTTAAACCTTCCCGGGACTTCTACGAATATTTCAAGACTAAAAATAGCCGAATCTGTTCAGCCGTTCTCAAGTTTTAGCGAGATTAACGAACAGCAATTCATTTTTATAACGGGTGTAAAAAGAACAGCCCCTATAACTTTGAGATATGGATATGATTAGAATCTTTTGTCGTTCTAGAAATGTTTTTACAAAAATGAAAAAAAATTGATAACAAATGAGAAATAACAAGAAATGGTAAAAAGTTAAAAAAAATACATTTCCAAAATGAGGAAAGGCCGTATATTCGTATCTCAAAGTTATAGTGACTATTCTTTTTACACGCTGTTTATATTATAGATGTTACCAGGGCCCTCATTCGAGGTGTTATCGCTATTATCACTTACGAAGTTCGAAAACAAAATGTATTTAACATGCTCTAAAAAAAATTCGTGTGTCACTTAGCTAATGTCAAATCCTACTGAATTTCATCAAAATCCATTCAGTAGTTTTTTCCTGAAACAGTAACAAACATACATACTTTCGCGTTTATAATATTACTAGGATTACCAGAGAATAGCCTATTGTAAGTAGACTAACTACGCTAGGTTGACTTAGGTCATCTAGATCAACAGGCTAGACCTAATTTGATTAGGGCGGTTAGATTTAGGTTTCCAGTAACTGTTTACTACGGTCGGTTAGTTAAACGCAATGTTATTGACCTACATGGATTCAATTTAAATATATTATGTCTAGCAATATCCCGTGAGAAAATTATAACCACAAACTGCTAGCAGATGAGTGAGTGTACGCATAGGCATGCGTTTGATGCACCTCCCTCCTCCCTCACTGCTTATGAGTGCACTCACAAGCAAAAACGTGAAAACACCACCACCACACAAGCAATAATGTTAACACGATCGTGCAAAGTCCCACCACCATGCAGGTTGCAAAACTCGACGCGCGTTTCGCTCCGACCCCGGAGCATCCTCAGGATGTTGACTCTGCGAACAATGTTCGTTAAGTCACACTTTTTGACGTCCACTCACTCATCTGTGGTAATATTTTTCTCCCGAGATATTGCTAGATATAATATACTAATATATGGATTTCCGCAAAGTAACGCCTGATTTCATTAACTATCTACATGGATTAGTGGTTACGCGTCGGTTGCGAGTTCGAATCCCACTGGAGGTATAAAATATGTATATTTAGGTGTGTGTAATAATGAGAATTATAATAGTAGCTTGTTTATTATTTTGACTTTCCGAAGAAGCTTGTTAAATGTTTATTTTATTTTGATTTCCCTTCGCAGGCCGAACCATGGACAAAATGGTATCATCTTTCTTGTCATCAGGCTGGGATATAACAATTTTTTTTTCGTCTACGCGCGAATCGAACCTACGACCCTCGCAGACGAGAGCCAAGCCTCTGGGTTATAACCAGAATTTTTTGTCCAATACGTGGGAATCGAACCCGCGACCCTCGCAGTCGAGAATCAAGCTCTCCAAGCCTCTGGACCATATGGGGACATATTCGTATAATGAATAGCCATTAGAGAATCCGAGAATGTCGGAGACGGCCTGCAGACGTCCCCGATTAATTAAATACCAGCGGTGTGTTATTACTAGATACACAATAAAAACATTTCACCGAATTGTTAAGCAGTGAGTAAACTGATTATAATGGCCTAGGTGTGCCCGCGACTTCGTTCGCGTGGTTTTTGAGTTAACTAAACCGTGTATGCAGCGCACGCAACGAAGGTCCCCAAATGTGATTAATTTTTCCCGTTTTTGCAACATTTCTCACTGACGCTTCGTTCCTATTGGTCGCAGCGTAATGTTATAACGGGTGTAAAAAGAGCAGTCACTATAACTTTGGGGTATGCTAGAAATGTTTTTTTTATATATTTTTTTTACAAAAATTTAAAAAAAATGTTTTTTTTCTTAATTGTTATTTTTGCGACAAAAAAATAAGAAATGGTGAATAGTAAAAAAAAAATATTAGTTGTTGACAAAAAAATATTTAAAAAAATACATTTCCAAAATGAGGAAAGGTAGTATAATCGTATCTCAAAGTTATAGTGACTCCTCTTTTTACACAATGTATAGCCTAAAGCCTTCCACTATAAATAAACTATCGAACAAAAAAAGGATTTTTGAAATCAGACCGATTAGTGCGTTTAAACAAACAAACTCATAATAATGTAACAAATTAATGATTTTGAGAAAACTTTGTTCAAACTGTCACTTAAACATTTTAGAATTCGTAAGTAAAAATAACCTATCTCTAGAATCAATGCACTTAATAGGTTACAACATATCCTTAAATGTTTTCACCTATAGCTAAGAACTTTTTGTCTCGGGTTAGTAAATAATTAATAAATAATAAAATAAATATCTATGGACGCTTCACACCACGTTAATCTAGCCCCATGCTAAGTATCCAAAAGTTGTGTTACAGGTACCACAACGGAAATATATTCAATACTTTTATACTATAAACATATTTAAGATTTTTATTACACAAATTTAACACACATCCATGACTCAGGAACATTCAAAACTTTTTTGTTCCCTCAGCGGGATTCGAACCCGTGACCTCCAGGTCTGGAGCCAAACTCTGAACCACTAGACCACGGAGACGTCAACAAACGGATAATCCGAAATAATTTATCCATATCCGAAATCGCATACAATTTGGTATAATAATATGCACATCGCAGCATCTAGATTTAACACCTCGTAGCCCACACTGTCGGACCAATTAAGTGGTATTTGTTCAGCTGTTGGAATAAAATACAGATTTAATGATACACAGTTTTTATTACTAATTGGACACGACACGGAGATGTGCTTACACGCTGTACATGGCCTCACAGAAAACCGGCGTGAAATAACATATTCTTTACGATTTGTCAAAAGTGAGTGAGGTTGGTTTTAGTTGGTTCATAACATGGCCTCACAGAAAACCGGCGTGAAATAACATATTCTTTGTGATTTGTCGAGTCAGAAGAGATCTAAGGGGGTGAGGGTTTTAGCGAGACTAACGAACAGCAATTCATTTTTATATATAAGAGATAAGCCTGCACGAAATACCTAAAATTGTTAAATTTTGTTTAAAGTTATTCAGAACACAATCCATTTATGTAAAAAAATATATACTCAATTATTGCTACGCAAACAGCTACGAACGTGCTACGCGCTACGAAAACAACGACAAAGGAAAATGTACTCTAACACCTAGCAATACGATTAAAATTCATTTGTCGTGAATAAATATCTGTATTGCAATGACATAAGGTTTAAATTCCCCTGCCTGTCGTATTCGTGTACGAAAGCGCTTATTTTACATTCTATGGTGATCTGATTTTGATTAATGGGCTCTTATCACCGGTGGTTCGGTGGTAATTACAGCTGTGTCAGCTTCAGTTCGATTCCTGCAGGCTTTCACACACAATCAAGAATCGAATCGGCTCGATCTCAACGGCTTTTGGTGTTTTATTTGGTGGATTACTTTGAAACTAACCAGGATATCGAAAATCGTTAGATCGTAACTTTTCGTACTCTCGACCATATCAATCGTCTGAAAATCAAAATAAACAAACGTCAATTTATTCGGAAGTACGCGACATGATCGGATCTGAATCAAAATCGAATCAGTTTTACAAGCTCTAGATCATCTGTGTACCAAATTTCATTGAAATCGGTTCAGTAGTTTTAGCGTGAAAGCATACAGATAGACAGTGTTAATTTCACATTTATAATAATAGTTAGGATTAGGATTTTGGTGCTATATTCATAATCAAAAGGTAGTTAGACAGACAGACTGCCAGAGAGAGTATACGTTTATAGTTTGACGACCTTCTACATTCCTAGATCATGGATGTGTATAAAATATTTGCAAAATATAAGAAAAATCTTAAATATGTCAAGTGTATATTATAAAAGTATTTAAGGTGTTTCCGTTGTCAGGTCCCCGTACCACAAGTTCTTCGGATACTTAGCACGGGGCCAGACTGAGGTGTTGTGAAGCGTCTATAGATATTATTATTATTATTAGGATACAGGACCTTAATTCTTAATTCATCAAGTTTATTTCTTACTAGCTGTGTCCGCGACTTCGTTCGCGTGGTTTTTGAGTGATTTAAACCGTTTATGCAGCGCACGCAACGTAAGTCCTCAAATGTGAATAATTTTCCCCGTTTTTGCGACATTTCTCACTGTCGCTTCGCTCATATTGGTCGCAGCGTAATGTTATATAGCCTAAAGCCTTGCTCTATAAATGGACTATCCAACAAAAAAATATTTTTTCAAATCGGATCAGTAGTTTAGCGATTAGCGCGTTTAAACAAACAAACAAACTCTTCCGCTTAATAATATTAGTATAGATATTCTTTTTTATCGAAAATCTAAGGCGTATTAATATTATAATATCAACTGAAAAATATATATCCAATTCTCAAATAAACTATATGAATGAGCCATAAAAAAGCCTTTTACATTTCTAAGTTTTTCGTATAAAATTGCGTTCTCTATTATTCAATAAATATAAGATTTCGATCGTAAAAAGTATCGTAATTTGAACTTGTTAGCCTTTTATATATATTTTATGAAAGAAAACTGTGTGTCATTCGACTGAGAGCGATGTGTTACATCGCCACGCGGCCAGAGACTGAAAGACAGACAACAACGGACAGTAAAATTTTGGAAGTTTCGGAAAAAAAAGCATATTTTTCCGAAAAATTAACTTGCAAAATGTTATATTATATTCATTGATAGGATTTACCAGAGGAACAACATGATATTTAACGAAGGATTAACTTTAACATTGCTTGGTGAAACACGCCCTTAGTTGAACCTATTGCTACCGACTATAGACATCTTGAATAATGGATAACCACTAGACATACTTGGCGAAGTTTCTTCTGATAACCTCTGTAGCGTTTTTGCTCAAGCTAGTTGTCGCGGGTTCGAATCCCGCCGAAGGAACAAAAAGTTTTCTGTGTTCCTGGTTCATGCATATTAAATTTGTGTATAATGTAATAACACTCATAAATATGTGTCTATTATAAAAAAAATCTATAGACGCTTCACACCACGTCAATCTAGCCCCGTCCCAAGTATCCGAAGAACTTGTGTTACAGGTACCAGACAACGGAAATATATTTAATACTTTTATACTATAAACATATTTAAGATTGTTATTATATTAATACACATACATGACCCAGGAACACAGAAAACTCTTTATTCCTTCGGCAGGATTCGAACCTTCGACCTCCCGCTCGAGCACCAACATGCTCAACAACTGCGCTACTGTGGTCGTCAAAATAAAAGTATTAAATATGTTTCGTTATCTGTATCACAAATGCACCGGACACTTAAGTTGTCTGGTACCTGTAACACAAGTGCTTGGGTTCACGGGGCCAGATTGACGTGGTATAAAGCGTCCATGGGTATTAAATTATTATTCTTGGAAGTGGCCGATACTACATTGCAAACGACCTAAACTCATACACGACAAGTAATAAATAAATGAATCAAATAAATGAACTACGAATAAAATGTCCCACAAGTTGTCTCCAAATTGTCACCCCACTCGTCATCTCGATCGGAAATTGCGTTATTCCATGTCGGATGCCCGGTGCGTCATGACGACATGACGCGTCACAGCGCGTCATTATACGTTTGAGTAAGCCGTCGTAATGACACCAATCACTGTCTGTCATTTTGACGCGATTTCAATATAATCCCGATACGATTAAGTCTTATACTGTCATTATTACACAATGTATCGTTGAGTCTGATACGAATATCATGTGAGCGACTTTAATCGGAAATAATAGTAATGGCCCGTATTAATAAATTAATCTGAAACTCGGTCTCAGGAATTGACATCGCAACTTCTACTTGAGAACCTATTTGAAAGAACAGCTTTACGTTTCACTTTTAAAAATTAACAACTTTACTTATGTTATATAATTTCTTTTTGAAACGTTATAAATGAGAATTTAAAAATAATGATTATATCATTTATTTTAATAATCCGTTTAAAAAAAAAAGAAGCATGTTTCAAGAATTTAGATTGCATTCCCAACTCTTGAGACTGAGCTTGGAATTGTTTTATTAATACGGGCCTTAGTGTATTGATAGGTAAGATAAGTGCAGTGTAAATACTGCAACCCAGTGTTGTTTCGCGCAAGTGAGCTTTAGTTAACTTTTAACGGAATATCAATGATTTCAGTAATATATATATATCCTGTATTACATTGTAATATAATACAGGATGTAAAAAGACCAGTTACAATAACTTTTGGATATTATTACACTACATTTTCTTTGAAACTGAACTTTTAGAAATGTTTTTTTTTTTTAACTTTTTGCAACTATTTTTTTTTGCAAAACAAATATAAAAAAATACATATCCCAAAGTTATTGTATTGGTATTTTAATACAAGGGCCTAAGAGATTGTCATTCAGTAAAAGTGTTTTGTATAAAACAATAAGTTTCAGTTGTTGTGGATGACAATCCAATTTTCTTTGTTTGGGAAAACCCTTGGAAAAGCCTGAATCAATTGTAACAATATTTATTTGTATATTTCACCCGGATAAAAATAGAAGTGTTATTAATTAACGCGTCTTTGGCATCATATCACTTAAATGGTTGACCGATTTTATCTTGTTTTTTTTTGTTTAAAAACTGGCGTGATTGAGAGGTTTATAGTTATGATTCATCATCATCACTTCGCTAAAATATTGACAATTCAGAGTAAGTTACATATTTATTTTCTTTTTCAGAAGTACATACGTGTTTAAGATTTACAGTGTGTAAAAAGAACAGTCATTATTACTTTGAGATACGATTATACTTTCCTCATTTTGAAAAAGTATTTTTTTTGTCAAAAACTAAAAATTTTTTTTTACTTTTTACCATTTCTTATTTTTTTGTCGCAAGTTTTTTTTTTTATTTATGTGAAAAAAATAAATTTCTAGAATGAGAAAAGTTAATAAAATCATATCCCAAAGTTAAAATGATTATTATTTTTACACCTGTTATAAAAAATTTGATTATGTAGCAATTTAAGCAGGAAGAATTAACATTCTACAAATTAGCTACATACATATTATTAAGTCTATGATAGTAAATATATAAGAAAATCCCGATTCTAATATATCTTCATTTAGCTTTGCAAGGACAAAATATTACAAACTAAAGTCAAATTCCATAAAATACCAATCAGGACTTGTCCTACGAATAACAAGACGCATGGTCATCCTACTCACGGTAGCCAGGTATCAGCGCGTCGTATAATTAACTTCCGATTATATCGCTGCTTCTTCATCATCATCAGTACCTCCATACTATCACGTTTCGAAAAAGCATGATTCATTGTCACGTTCCGCCTAGGCTGAGCATTCGAAATATTGTAACCAGGATATTATTATAAAGTGAAGTGAAAAGTTGATATGGTTTTTAAGGATTTTGATCAATATATTCACACACAAAATGATAAAATCCATAAATTTTGCTGCGTCCATAAAACTTGAACGGATCAAAATCCGTTCAGTAGTTTTTACGTGAAAGACCAACAAACATCCATATTTACAAACTTTCGCGTTTATAATAATAATAATGCCTCCCACATAGATTTCGGTGACGTTGGCCGGTATCACCGAAACCGGGCCAGCTACTCGGGAGTTATTTTATAGTGCCCAAGTGGGTGGGCAATACACAGAAGCACTCTCTCTTCCTTCACTCTCGTAGCCCAGTGGGACGGATAACCGACACGACTGGCTGGAGATCAGGCGCAGGACAGACTTTACATGCCCATCCGACGCATGGATCATCGTGTCAATGAGGTGATCAGCCTAACCAAACTTGAAAACAACATTTTTTGTTTTTCCAACGCGTGAATCGAACCCACGACATCAGAGTTAGACTCTAAACCATGGAGGCGTTTATTTAGTAGAATGACGCTATAGATTTAAATCAATTTTCTTGACATTAGCAATGACTGCAAACTTAACTCGATTGTGATGTAACAAAAGCCAAATTCTGTCTCCTGGTTTTGACGTGAAGTTAAAAACTTTAACTGTAGGAGTTGAACCACTTTTGACTGTCTCGCTGGAGTGCCATTTAGGACCATCAGAAGGTTGTGTAACTGATTGAATGTACTGTTGGTTTTTGATGGAAATTCATGTTCACAATGATAACACAAAAACTTTTTTACACTTTTCCACTTTTTCTTACGTTTTAATAAGGTCTTCGGTTTCTTCGCTCTCGACCCGGAGGTCGTGGGTTCGATTCCCGCGTTGGAACAGCAAAAATGTTGTTTGCAAGTTTGGTTAGGACAATGCAGGCAGATCTTTTGATTATCTGACAAGAAAGATGATCCATGCGTCGGATGGGCATGTAAAAAGTCAGACCTGCGCCTGTTCTCTCGCCAGTCGTATCGGCTATCCGTCCCACTGGACTACGAGAGTGAAGGAATGTGAGTGGTTCTGTGTATTGCGCACACACTTGGGCACTATAAAATAACTCGTGCGTAACTGGCCTGGTTTCAATGGAATCGGCTACCGACACCGAAATCGGTGAGGGGAGCTATGATCTACTCTCTCAGCCACAATAAAAAGCAATGAGAACCTGTAACATTGTTTATTTAAAAAAACAAGAAAAGTAATTCCAAACTTTTGAGGGGTCCAAAAATAAAGTGTCATTGTAATGTCGGTCACGCTTCTCAAAAGTTGTGACAACATTTGGGGAGCGCTGCGCCTCCGTAGTGGGAGTTGGCGGGGAAACTTTGAGAATCACTGAGTCTGTATTCAATGATATTTCATTACAACTTTCAGAAGTGGGCTTTTTATGATGCCGTGTCTCCGGATTTGGGTCAGCCTCGTTTTGTAATCTATGGAATTTGTAAAACTGAATTTCGTGGAATAAGATGAAAAATAGTATTTTAATATGCTGTAATTAGGGTTTCGTCTACAAAGGGATACAGATTTTAATCTGGACCTTTTTACTGAGCCTTGGCTGTTTGTCCGTCTGTCCCCACGCTGTATAACTGTGATAGATATATTTCATCCTACTTATATTATTAAGGCTAAAGTTTATAAGTATGGATGGATTTTGTTACTCTTTTACGCAAGAACGACTGAACGGATTTTGATGAAACTTTGTATGGTAGTATATTTTATTTATATACTTACAATAAAACCTATAAACAACACTGAAAAGAAAATCAAAACTATTAAGTAACCCTCAGATTGTGCAGTAAGTGAACTCATGATGATTAAATTTCAAAACTTTTAAAAGTTTATTAGCAACCCAGTATAGATCCAAGTACATTGATAAAAATATAACTTAGTGCCTTGTACAGGTAAACGTACATATATAAAGGTTGATTCATGATGCATATAATTATTAAGAAGAATATAGTGTGGAGAGAAGGACGCGTAGAGCATTTTTTGTTTTGGCACCTCATATAAATTACTTACTATAACGCGATAAATAACGATTAAAAATCTCAAAATAGACGATTTTCAATCATGATCAGGGGGCCTACTCAAGATGCCATCGCTAATTATCGCTTACAAAGTTCGATGACAAAATGTATGGGATTTGACATAAGGTACGCTAAATGATCGCGATTTGGTATGTCATTTAGCGTAGCTTATGTCAAATCCCATACATTTTGTTATCGAACTTTGTAAGCGATAATTAGCGATGGCATCTTGAGTATGCCCCCAGGTCTTAAGTCAACGACCAATGCATTCCTGTGTGTAGAGCCCGCGAGCCCCAGCATAGTACATATTTTTTTTGTTATATTAAGTAATTTATATGAGGTGCCAAAAACAAAAAAATGTTCTACGCGTCATTCCTTTCACACTATATTCGGCTTTATATATGAACCATGAATCACCCTGTATATACACTTTTTGTGTGTCTATGGCATCGTGAAGACGGTGATGATGATGAGCCACGTACCATATTTTGGTCCCCCCATAGTGTAAATATAATATGTATTCAGCTCGTATTTAAATGCGAAACAAGCAATCAAGATGTTCCGTTGTTCTAGGGCGTCGGGGTGTGTCCCTAGGGCGTCGAGGAGCAATGGCGTATTTGAAATTTTGGATCTGGATGTTAATACTGATATAATTACTATATCTATAAAATATTACTTGCGTTGGGATCCAACAACCTTAGTGGTTGCTAAAGTTTTATCACTCATTTATTTTATACCTAGTATAAATACTACTTTTTATCAATCTATCTCAATGTATTTTATTCGTCAAAAACCAAAAAAAAACATGTTTACATTTATAATTAGCTTAAGTATAGCAAAAATAATTAAAAAGTAAATAAATGAAATAAAAAACCCCGACTTAGCGTGTAACATTCCTATCACAACAAACGACCTGATGACCTTGAAGATCTGAACCGATTTCCACCAAACATAGCTAAGAACACTCACGACTGATATACCTTTCAAACGAAAAAAACCGCATTCAAATCGGATCATCCGTTTGGGAGCTACGATGCCACAGATAGACACATACATATTTACACAGACATTCAAACTTTATAACATCCCATTTTAATTATTGCAAAAAAATATAATCATATCCCAAAGCTATAAAACTGGTCTTTTTACACGCTGTATATTTGAGACCTCAAATAGCTTCGGTTACGGTTATTTGGAGTTCTATAACTGCGCATTATTATGAAGGTACGTCGTGTGCGCCCCTAGGGCGTCGAGAGGCAGGGCGCCGGGGGCAGGGCGCCGAATTTAATTGCTCAGCGCCTCAGGCGTTGGATGTATGTTACCGAATATTACATTAGTTTATTATTTATCTTCGTACTACTACTAGTTACGCGCGGTTTCACTCGACTAAGTTCATTTGCCTTCAGTTTATGAGTGCTAACGTCAATATCTATGGACGCTTCACACCACGTCAATCTAGCCCCGTGCTAAGTTTATGAAAGAACTTGTCTTACAGTTGCCAGACAACGGAAATATGTTTAACACTTTTATGCTTAACACATATTTAAGATTTGTATTATATTAAACACAAATATAATAAACATCCATGACCCAGGAACATTGAAAACTTTTTG
Organism: Celastrina argiolus; assembly: GCA_905187575.2. Taxonomy (NCBI): domain Eukaryota; kingdom Metazoa; phylum Arthropoda; class Insecta; order Lepidoptera; family Lycaenidae; genus Celastrina; species Celastrina argiolus. The sequence continues at coordinate 1,598,771 of LR994598.1, forward strand.
TTCCCTCGGCGGGATTAGAACCCGCGACCTCCCAACCACTGCGCTACGGAGGTCATCAAATTAATCGAAGACGCTTACCCCGTGTGTTTAACCAATAATAGTAACTTTCCAGACAACAACAGTTCTAGCACGTAAAATAGTAAACAATTAAAAGAAGTATAATCTGAAATATATATATTAAAAAAAAACACTTAAAATAGTATTATAATTAAAAAAAACTATGTTATGTACCTAATGTAATCTTCAAAGAAATAAAACGCTTTTTTGTTTTCGATCAGCCTACCTACAAACAAGTAATACGTATACAACTATACAGTCTGTAAAAATACCAGTTATTTTAACTTTGGGATATGATTATACTACCTTTTCTCATTCCAGCAAAAAAAAGATTTTTCGATCTTCTTCTTCTTATATATAAAAATGAATTGATGTTCGTTAGTCTCGCTAAAACTCGAGAACGGCTGAACCGATTCGGCTATTTTTGGTCTTGAAATATTCTGAGAAGTCCAGGGAAGGTTTAAACGGTTTGTATGCTCCAAGAAGTAGGCACGGGTCAGCTAGTATTTGTTATTTTTAAGTCACAAGAAAAATAAAAATGCAAATATAAATAAAAGCATTTCTAGAATGAGTAAAAGTATAATCGTATTAAAATTATACCGCTCCTTTAACACTCTTTATAACCCATACATACCCTCAGATAGTTTTAAAACATAATGTATGTTAACAAACCAGAAAAAATGTAAGACGTTCTAAGCGGGCGCCATATTACATTCTAAGGCTCCGACCACACGCGGAGGAATGCAATAACGAGCTAAGGGTCCGTACACACTTAGTACTTGTTATATTACTAGATTTACAAATAAAATAAAATACGTTTTATTTCCAAATGAAACAAGCTATTTTCGGAAAGTCGACAGGAAAACAAGCTACCACCGGTTCAACCCTAGCCCGCCGAGAAGAACCGGCGTAAGAAACTCGGACGGGGCCATCTTGTAGCAAAAAGATGGAAAATTGATATTTTTTTAAGGTATAATATATTTTTTACAATGTAACTTAATACTCTTAATATATACTTAATAATCTTAATATATACATATTAATATTAATATATACACGCGCGAATACACCCGCCTTCATGAAAAAAGTAATCCTATGCGTGTGCCAAATAACATCAAAACCTTACTATGTGGTTCTGATGTTAGAGCTTGGGCCATAACTCGGATGTCCTAGGTTCGCATCTCGCATTGGAACAACTAGAAATATTTTTTTGTATGGTAAGGACAACGCAGGCTGATCACCTGATTGTCCATGCATGTGTGAGTATCCTCGTGTATTGCGCACACATTTGGACAATATAACAATAATTCCTGTGTTTCAATGAAACGGCATCAGCACATTTTTTTTACTGTCAGCAATCGATTGCACATCTATCGCGCAATTTTTGCCAATCGCTATTTTCACGTAATTAGCCAGTCGGTCGCCGATACCGAAATCGGTGTAGAAGCTATAGGTATCTGAGGTTTATACCTAATCGACCCGCTGTGCCCGCGACTTAGTTCGCGTGGTTGTCGGAAACACTTATCTGTTGAACATAGCAAAAATTTATCAATTTAATAGAAAGGCCTTTGTACTTACATCATATTTTTTTATAGAAATATTGTTATTAGAGTATTAACTACATAAAATATGTATTTCTGAGGCTTTTAACAAGTATTTCCATGAGATCTTTGAGCAATATCCCAAGTTATTTTACTAAATATTTTGCTTGAATTGCAAGTCAGTCTTGAAGTCGCATATCAACAACAAATAAAGAATAATACTTAAAAAAACGTATCCATTCAAAAAAAATATGGCAAATTAACATATCTTCCAAAAAAAATGTTAAATATTGAAAATTAAAATATATTTTGATAGGCCTTAATTAAGCAAGGTAACTAAATAAGACCTTGGAACGTATTAAGTACCATAATTCGCTTAAGAACATTAATCAGTCTTACTGATAATAAGTACTAGTAGAGGTAATCAATTTCCCTGACAATTAGGAAACACAAATACGTCTACATCACTTTTTGTCAAGCCTTTGGTAACTCGTTGACCATTATAATTTAAAGCTTTCTTAGGTGGATGGTCCTTTACAACACTGTAGTCAGGAGTAGGCATACATTTTTGGAAATCAGTCTTCTGCAATTTTAGCCAGAGGTTCGTCATCTTCAGTGTCTTCGCCATCAGACTTAGGTTAAGTAACGTTGTTGGGATTTACATTTGCGATGTCACACTCTGTTTCTGAAGAAGAATAAATTCTTAAATGTTTCGGTGGTCATAATTTAAAAATGATTAAGATGATCAATCTGTAAACAAACATAATAAAGTTAAAATTGAGTAAATTTCTAATAAGGTCAGAAATATGGCCTATTAAAAAAGTAGGCCTTATTTAGTACATTGCACTTCATAAATATTAAAAGCAGTACTTAATTCGCATATTTTGAAAATTACAATTTGAAGTCATAGTTTTCCTTACCTTTTTGATGAGTTATATTGTAATCCGCATACGTTACTTAAAACAAAACTTTAAAGAATAACGTATTAATATTCGATATAAATGACGACAAATTAATAGCGCGCAATGAAAACACCATTGCTCGACAGACAATTGGTCTTTACCGTCGTTGTGGTCGCCACCGGGCCTTTCGGGGATTGTTTTCAGAATCGTGGAGCTCTTGTTTATGTAAGTGTGAAATATTTTTGATGTAAATATATTTTAAAAAACTTTTTCCCACTACAGGCCTTATTTGATTATAGGCCTTATTTGTATCACTTACCTTACATATTTTTTGAGTTACTTAACCCGTTTATGCAGCGCACGCAGCGAAAATCCCCAAATGTGAATAATTTTCCCCGTTTTTGTAACTTTTCTCACTGGTGCTTCGCTCCTATTGGTCGCAGCGTAATGTTATATAGCCTAAAGCATTCTTCTATAAATGGACTATCCAACAAAATAATATTTTTTTTAATCGGACTAGTAGTTCCTGAGATTAGCGCGTTTAAACAAACAAACAAACAAACTCTTCCGCTTTATAATATCAGTATAGATTAGTATAGATTCCGACATTATGACAATATTTTCAATGCCCGTCACAAAATCTGTCTACCCCCAAATTCGAACCACAAAACTTGTGATTGCTGCATTTTCGACTCTAACACGAGGGAATAGAGTTCGGAATGCACTGACGCAAAATGACACATTTCCACTTTGCAACTGTTTGGACAAGTTTAAAAATACTTTGTGAGAGTTGGCGAAAGTGATTTTGTGTGGCGCGTGTGATGTTCGGGAGATTGATCGCTTTTTGTTTTATCACTGAAAATGAAATATCTTTTATTTCCAAATAGGTTAGAAACTAACACTTTTAGAATTGTCCTACATATACCACCGGTTCGGGACCAGCGAGAAGAACCGGCGTAAGAAACTCGCACGGGGCTACCTTTTAGAAAAAGATGGGGAATTAAAAAATGTATGTTACAAAGTTAACTTAACATAAATTACAATTTACAAAAGTATAGAAGTAACCTTATTCCCAGGGTGTGCTATCATTAACAAAATCATTCATCTTATAATAAGCTTAAGGGCGTGTTTCACCAAGCAATGTTAAAGTTAAGGCCATGTTAAAATATCATGCCATCTCATTCATTGACAGGAAATACGAGAGGCATAACATGATATTTAACATGTCGTTAACTTTAACATTGCTTATATTGCATAGCAAAACGTACTAACGTTCGTATCGTAGCACGTCTAACGTATAATCTCTATTTTTTTTCGGGGGTTAAAATTATTCCTATTTTTATTTCTAAATTTAAATAATTCCTATTTAAAAGTTACTATGTAGCAAATCGCTAGATCGTAACTTTATCCTGATTTCAAAGCAAATAAAATACCAAAAGCCGTTGACATCGAACTGATTTGATTCTCGATTATGTCGGGAGTAAGCCTGCTGGTAAAAATCATAACCCTCGAATTCACTTCGCCATAGTCGGGTAAAAATCGGGCATGAAATGGATATGAAATTTCGGATACTGATATGAATTTTTTTCGGATTATCCGTTTTTTCGGATAATTTCGGTTACGGATATTAAAATTTTGGTTACCTTTTTACAGTGGCATACTTTCATTTCGGATTCGGCTACAGAGTTCCCTAACATTTCTATTAAAAATGAATGGGTTATTGTAACTAATCACATTATTGATGATGACTGAAGTCCGTCATTATGAATGTTCTATTTCAACGTATCACTAATACCCGGCGATAATGTCGCGTGGACTGAGCACAGTGCTGCGACACGCTGACGGCGGAAGCGGAGGCGGGAACGGGAGGGTAATAGTTTCGATCCGTAAATTTTATATTTTAAAATTTAGTATTTTATTTATTTAATAATATTTTATTTAATAACCATTTGCACTATGCGACTTTCTTACGGTGGTTCTTTTCGCCGGGTTAGTCCCCGAACCGGTGGTAGGTGTAGGACAATTCTAAGTGTAAGTTTCTGGTTAGAAACTAAATAGGTTTATTTGAAAATAAAGATTTATCATTTACATTTTTCATTTTACTAACCTCCAACGCAAGAATGAAAAGTGCTGTAGTAGCTCCCAAACGAATGAACCGATTTTAATCAGTTTTAACCGACTTCCAAAAAAAGTTGGAGGTTCTTAATTCGGCCTGTTTTTTTATGTATGTAAGATTACTCTGATGTTAATGATCCGATTTGCGTGATTCTTTTTTATTCAAGGCAAAAAAAATTACGTAGTTTGGCCCAGTAGCATTTATTTTATGAACATATTTCACCAATTTCCAGAGGTAATGCATATTTGTACGAATATTATAATATGGATGATTTATTAATATATAGAATCAGTACGGATAATTTAGGAGTTTTTCACTTTCACGTTTATAATTTGTTTATAAGCTGACGTCACCTTTATAGAACACGACCGGAGCGGTTACAAGGTCGGGGTTGTTATTCTTGAGAAAAATATCGTGATCAAATGAGCCAGACTAGAATAACTGTAAACAAAACGAACATAAATGATATCCGCTTTTCGCTCCCGCCCGTGCCGTGCTCCGGCCGATTATAGTCAGTTCGCTGGACAAGTGCGCCTTACTGACCGCACTACAAATGCAAATGCCACGCCCACGTGACGTCATCATCATCATCATCATTGATACCATATTAGTCCCAACTGTGAAAAATAATATTTTCTGCTCCTTGGGAAGCGTTACAGAAACTGGCCTTAGAAGTTTCTAGGCCCGGTTTCTGAAACGCTATTCAAATGTATGATCAACTGACTTAACATACAAATTAACAACCCATATCGAACGCTGATTGGTGGAACATCAATCTGCGAGAAAGGGAGAGACAGATATTGTAATTACAGCACACTCGCACTTGCAAGGCTGGTTAAAATTCCACAGATTAGTTCAGTTCACCAAGACACTAATCTTATTACTTGACTTTTTGAATCAATCTTGTCTGTAGTGCGATTTTGAAAAAATCTATAATTTTATTTCACTGTATCAGGCGGACAAAGTCGCGAACACGTCGCGAGTGCCCTGCGACCTCGTTCGCGTGGTTTTTGAGTGACTTAAACCGTTTACGCAGCGCACGCAACGAAAATCCCTAAATGTGAATAATTTTCCCCGTTTTTGCAACATTTCTCACTGACGCTTCGCTCCTATTGGTCACAGCGTAATGTTATATAGCCTAAAGCCTTCCTCTTTAAATGGAGTATCCAACAAAAAAAGAATTTTCAAATCGAACCAGTAGTTCCTGAGATTAGCGCGTTTAAACAAACAAACTCTTCGGCTTTATAATATTAGTATAGATGTTTTAAATATAGATTAATCGTAAGCAATCGGCATCAAATGAGGAGTTGCAATTAGTGCGATGTAAATCACAAGTCTAAATTCAATGATTTCGCTTGAATTTTAGAAAACTTATTCCGATGGACAAATAAAGGCTTTCGATTAACTGAACCGTTTTTCTACGGAATCCGGCGTAATGGAAGCGAAATGTATTGGTAAAAGTTCTTTTAAAACACTACTTTTTTAATTGCTGTTTATAAACACTTTTTAGAACTAAGTTGTTTAGTAAAACTCGGTTTATTGAATAAATCGCAAGTAAAACCAATATTATACCAATAATATAGACGACCTATGTAGCTCGAGCATTGGTGCTCGAGCTACATAGGTCGCGGGTTCGAATCCCGCCGAGGGAACAGAAAAAAGTTGATTTCAAATCTGACTAGCACAATGCACCTGATTGTCTGACAAGATGATCCAAACGTCGGATGGGCATGTAAAAAGTCGGTCCTGCGCCTGATCTCCCGACAGTCGTGTCTGTTATCCGTCCCACTGGGCTACGAGAGTGAAGGAAGAGAGTGCGTCTGTGTATTGCTCAAACACTTGGGCACTATAAAATAACTCCTGCAATAAATTGAAATCGGTGTGGGAGGCATTATATCGTTGCAAAAGTCACCTTGCCTTTCGTTTTTCTTTTATGCATAACATCCGACTAGATATTATACATTAAACTTAATATGAGAATGTGTTGTGTTTTATATTATTTTCAACGCTTCTAAGCTAATTAAAAACAGTTCCCTACTTGGCAGCGCGCCAACACAAGTTAGATGCGCTTAAATATCATTTATTTTAATAAATTAATGTTTGCAGATATGCCATTTTAATTATTAAGGTTTTTTTGGTATAAAAATAAAGTACTGATTGCTAGTTCTTGATCTAACAAACGACCTGATGACCTTGAAGACCTGAACCGTTTTCCACCAAACATACCTAAGAACACTCTCGACTTATATACATTTCAAACGAAAAAACCGCATTAAAATCGGATCATCCGTTTGCGAGCTACAATTCCACAGACACATACACATTTACCACCACCACAGACACAGACACGTCAAACTTATAACATAACGGCCTTTTTTGCGTCGGGGGTTAAAAATTTTGGGGAATACCAATCATCGCTGTTAAAGCCGTTGGAATCTTGGATGTCACGATTTTTGCGCTTAAGAGCAAAAGTGGTAACGGTCGAGAGAAATACAAAATAGTTATTTATAAAATCTATTGCTGTCTCGCAGTGCCTTAGCTAGCCAGCACTAGCGCGATAGAGACAACTGCAGCTAGAACTGAAATTACCTATTAAAAGTATCAGAAATCGACGTTTAGGGGATTCCTGTTTCCTCTTCCAAAACTAAACCGATTTAGATATTCTTTTCTTTATTAGCTAAGAATGGATTGAGCTAGGTTCCTATTTTTGATTTTGTTGTATAATGTAGTCAAATCTCTTTCCTGGATGTTTAAACGTCAAAGTTTTGAACGTCCATATCTCTTTAAATAATTAATTTATTAAGAAAAGGAAAAAATAGGGACGTACAAACAATAAACATAAATATTCAGGAAAAAAATTGTTACTCTAGCCTCATTATCCAGGGAGAAAACAGGAATCCCGTAGACCCCTATTTCTGTATGGAAAAAAACTCGTAGTGTTTCCTCTTAAGAATTGCACTGCTATATACCGTACAACCGAGCGGTCGAATAAAGCTTGTTTGCCGACATACATTACGACTTTTGAACTTTTGATTGTTTTCAGAAACGAGTCCAATTTTTAAATTAAATTTTTCAATTTTAGTTCATATTGTGATAAAGTAGCTTCTGGTAGAAATATCAGTATTGCTAACGTTACTACTTTCAAGTTATCTATTATCAAACAACAACTGTAGACCACGTACGAACATTGGATTGTTCTAGTTCTAGAAGGATAAGGGTAAGGGTAATCTAGGTCCTATTATCCTATCCTATCCTCCTGTCAGTTTGGAGAGTAAGGCCCTTAGGACTTACTCTCCAAACTGATTTTCTACAGGTTCAGATTCGATAAGTCCCGAATAAATTGACGTAACTTGTTTATTTTGATTCTCAATCGATTGATATGGTCTGGAGTACGAAAAGTTGCGATCTAACGATTTTCGTTATCCTGGTTAGTTTCAAAGTAGAGCGAAAAAAGAGCCGAACTGACTCGATTCTCGATTGCATATGTTTTGATCGGGGATTAAAAACAGTACGATTTATAAATAACAAACACGCGAGGTGTTCCAGACATGTCAACAAAAACTCGATATTATAACACACAACACAAAAACGAAACAAAATAATAGTAATATAATAATAATAATAATAATAATAATAATATCTATGGACGCTTCACACCACGTCAATCTGGCCCTGTGCTAAGTATCCGAAGAACTTGTGTTACAGGTACCAGACAACGGAAATATATTTAATACTTTTATACTATACACATATTTAAGATTTTTATTATATTATACACAAATTTAATACACATCCATGACCCAGGGACATTGAAAACTTTTTGTTCCCTCGGCGGGATTCGAACCCGCGACCTTTCGTTCGAGCGCCAACGCGCTCAACCAACTGCGCTACGGAGGTCGTCAAAAAGTACGAACGTAGTTATAGTATGACCAAAATGAAACATTCAATCAAACTGGACGCTGGCGAGGAGCCAGGTCACTTGTGCTTTTGTTCCACCATCAAACGCACAAAAAGGTTATATTTCCTTTGATAGCCTGTTTTTTCGCGGATTCGCTTTGGGGAAAAAAATAACAAAATATTTTCGGTCGGCGCGTCAAACAACACGATGGGTATATCCCAAAACGAAAAATACCTTTGGGTCAATTTAATCGTTGAAACAAAAATAGACCGAAGTAGTTATCGATAGCTGAAGTCACATTGTTCCCTTTTTATACAACCTGACTGGTAAAACATGTGCAATACTTACGCAGAGTACTCGGTACTCGATTCCCATTATAAATATGTAATAAAATTAGGTAACTACTTAATATTTTACCAAATTTTCCTTTAAATAAATGAGTAATGGATACTATGAAAATTACGCGGCTAGGGAAGTAGGCATGCCTATGCAGCCGGCGCGGCGCGGCGCGGCGGCGTGCGACATCAACGTAGGTAGTCCGGGCGCGGACCTACGCGCGGTGTCCATGCGTTGGGTAAATAATTATTATTTAAGTTTAATATACGTTTACTCAGTGATTAATTTATACTATTTTTTTTCTTCTCATATAATAGCCAAATATCACGTCCTCAAGTATTGCTCATTTCTCACCAGTCACGCTGTATATGTATATATCCATATCAATCGACTGAGATTCAGAATAAATGAACGTCAATTTATTCGGGTGTACGGCACGATCGAATATGAATCAAAATCGTATCAGTTTGGAGAGTAAAGCCCCAGGATTTCCCCATTCATTTTTGCACTTGATTATCTTAATCCATCATGTGAACTACTGTCGTACCAAATTTCATTGAAATCCGTTCAATAGTTTTGGCGTGGAAAAGTAACAAACTAACAAAAAACCTATTCGACAAAGACAAATCGTCGCTGTACATTGCTCAACCTCGTATCTAAAAAATGTAAGTTTTCTCGATAATATCTAGCTTGTATTAACCTGAAGTATATAAAACTTAAATTTTTATACACTGTAGGTTAATACAAGCTAGATATTATACTAAACCTCATTTAAAACAAAATCCATGTCGTAATAAAATCATAAATTTTTTTTTACTCTACTAAAAATTTGTAGTTTTATAGATATATAAATACGAAGTTGTGAAGTTAAGTCCCGGTTTTACCAACGCATGTTAGTAATAACAGCTTGTTAAATTACCATACCTTCTCATTCATTGATAGGAAATACGAGAGGAACAACATTATATTTAACGAAGGATTAACATTAACATTGCTTGGTGAAACACACCCTAAGGCGACGAAATGTCCTTTTGTTACCCGTTTCAAAGGGCATATCATAAAATATTTTTTGGAAAATAAATTTTTGTATTTGACCAAGATATATAATATAGTGAGTGAAGCTGCGAGATGCAATCTTTGTATCTTTTGAACGAAACATAATAGTATCAATGAATCATAAATGAATCGCCTCTTTTCTAGAAAAAAACCCCTCGAAACTTTAGAAGCGCTCTAAAAACAGAACGCTACCAATTTATGAACTCCTCTCCCAGAGGAGTGACCAATACCGAGCGCGACTCAAACTTACCGAGCCAGGGGACGGTACGTGTTCACAAGATGGACGATATGACAAGTAAATATTGATCGAATATTTTGTAGAGATCACTAATTGGCATTGGGTTGACAAAAATGTTGGAAACAACATCAAAATGTTGACATTGTGAATTCGCAATCGAGTATTTTGGGGAATGTAGCTCAGAGAAGGGTAAATAGTCATGCACCAGGAGCACGATTCTCGGGCAGTGGAAGAAGTTCGAATATTAGTATATCCCGCTCGCACGCGCGGTTAATCTCATTTGCATGAGCGGGACAGACCGATAGTAAAAACTAAGTTCGAGGCCTGAGAATTAGGGCCCAGGGCTCCGATTCTCTATTCTATTGAACGTCTGTCACGTTCGCACAAGCATCAAGTGTTTCTGTACGCACACATTTGCGCTAGTATAAAATAAGGTTTCTTCTTCATATTTCTTCCTGCTTTCGAGCCATTAGTGAGTACCCTTTCGAAAAAAAAAAAAAAAAAAAAATCATATTTCTTGCTGTTTTTGCTTAAGTGTATGAGTGTCCGTGGTAGTAGACCGTTGTTTCACAGATTCGATTCCCAGGTTGTCGCGTGGGACTTGTTCAGCAGACTCCCGACACAATCGAGAATCAAATCAGTTCAATCTCAACGACTTTTGGTATTTTATTTGATGAATTACTTTGAAACTAACCAGTATAAAGAAAATCTATAAATCGCAACTCTTTGTAGTCCCGATCATACCCATCGACTGCGAGTCAAAATATACAAATGTCAATTCATTCGGGAGTCCACGGCATGATCGAATCTGAATCGAAATCGAATCAGTTTGGAGAGTAAGGCCCCAGTCCTACGCCAGGACTCCGATTCTCGATTCTATTGACAGTCTACGCACAAGCGTCAAGCGTTCGAAAGATGGAAGGAAAAAAGAAAGTTCTAGAATGTGTTTCAGTACGCACATTTGGGCATTATAAAAATAAAGATTTCTTCTCATTTTCTCTCAATACGTCATCAAGTCGTTTGTTAGGCGTGATATGAATGTTACACGCTAAGTCGAGGTTTTTTTTTAATTTAGTTTAAGTATTAGAAAGTGGCTCCTTAGCAGTAAATTATAAAAAGGCGTTTTCATTGCGCATTTGACAATGTAACATGACAATCACATTCGCCTATCCCCAAATTTATTCCGCCCCGCCCCGGGTCAGTTTGATATGCCGAAAACACCTTACATAAGAAATACGCGCCAACTTTCCAAGTGGCCAATAATAACAAACCATAGATTGCGCTAATGGCCAAGAAGAAGAAGAACTGTGACATAATAAAATTTTATTCCCGCCAAATATGATTCCGATATCGGGAATTTATTTATAAGGGTGCCAGTCTATGCGGCCCGATTATTCCATTTGCAAATTGTTCCACCGTACAAATACGATTTTGTAACGTACTTGCTGCTAATGAAATTAGTAAAATAAAAATAAATAAAAAACGTTTTATTTCCAAACAGCAACTTAACGATTTCATTGAAACCAGGCCAGCTACGCCAGAGTTATTTTATAGTGCCCAAGTGTGTGCGCAATACACAAAGACACTCTCCCTTCCTTTTTACTCTGATAACCCAGTGGGACGGATAACAGACACGTCTGGCGAGAGATCAGGCGCAGGACCGACTTTTTACATGCCCATCCGACGCATGGATCTTCTTTCTTGTCAGACAATCAGGTGATCAGCCTGTATTGTCCTAACCAAACTTGGAAACAATATTTTTGTTGTTCCAACGCGGAAATCGAACCCACGACCTCTCTGAACCACTAGACCACGGAGGCGCTTTTGGGGTTGACCGTGGGTAGGCAACCTAAACCGAACGGATTATCTGTAAGTCGATTTATGTACCGAAAATATATATTTTTATTTGTTGCCCGCTATTTTCCAAGATGGCGGAAGCGTTGTCTTTGATTCGTAAAACCTTTTACGATATTCTATTGCTTTTGTGTTGAGTTTTAAACGTCAATAAATACTTGAGCCGATGTAGTTATCGTAATGCCGATAACAACTAAGCTATACACGCGTTCGATTCCAGCCAAAAGAAAATATAACTAAAGGCCGATTTTTCAATCGTTAGATAACTTTTATCTGTTAAAATAACATGTGACTTTGACATTTGTGCCATACAAAATCTGTCAAAGTCACTTATTTATTTCTTAGATAAAGTTATCTGATGATTGAAAAATCGGCCCTAAGTAGAAGATCGGATATCTAACTCATCATCATCATCATTTCAGCTATGAGATTCACTACTGGACATAAGTCTCCCCCAAAGTATTTTCCATGGTAGTTGCCATGTTAGGCAGTCGCTTGCCGTACGCTGCCTTATTATTCCGGATTATTTCCGGATAAACAAAATGTAAAAGGTGTTCCTTTTACATTTTGTTTATCCGTATATTATAAAAAAAAATTTAACAGTCACTATAACTTTGAGATACGATTCTTTCCTCATTTTGGAAATGTAGACTTTTGTCAAAAACCAAAATTTTTTTTTTCTTCTAACCATTTTCTGTTTTTCTGTCGCAACAATAACGAAAAAGCAAAAAGATATAACGGGTGTAAAAAGAGCAGTCACTATAACTTTGGGGTATGATTAAACTACCTTTTCTCATTCTAGAAATGTATTTTTTTTTCTTTCTTTTTACAAAAATTAATAAAAAAATATTTTTTTTGCTTTATTGTTATTTTTGCGACAAAAACATAAGAAATGATGAAAAGTAAAAATTTTTTTTTTTGTTTTTGAATAAAAATTATTTAAAAAATACATTTCCAAAATGAGGAAAGGTAGTATAATCGTATATTAAAGTTACAGTGACTGCTCTTTTTACACCCTGTATATTGCTTTAGTCGTAAAAAAAATATTTAAAAAATGTATTTTTTGAATGAGAAAAGGTGTATCATATCCCAAAGTTATAGTGACTGTTCTTTTTACACCTGTTATATTTCCTCTGTCGCCTTATACGGCATCAGAAGATGATTGATGAGGAGGTGATTCTCTTTCTCTGGCTCCCAAAGGATAACTAGTTTCACAGAAAACACCATGAACGCATTAATCTTATTGCTCAAGTGTGTGCGCAGTACAAAAGTGCTCTCTCTCTCTTCCTTAGAACCTGACACGACTGTCGTGAGATGCCCATCCGACGCATGTACAACCTCCGTAGCGCAGTGGTTGAGTGCGTTGTGTTTGAGCGAGAGGTCGCGGGTTCGAATCCTGCCGAGGGAACACAAAGTTTTCAATATTCCTGGGTATGCATTTAATTTGTGTTTAATATAGTAAAAATCTTATTATTATAAAAGTATTAAATATAATATTTCCGTTGTCTGGTACCTGTAACACGGATACTTTGCAGATTGAATTGTTGTGAAGCGCCCATAGATATTATTATTATGTATCATCTTTCTTCGCATCAGATGATCAGCCTTTATTATTTAGCATTTTTTGTTGATCCAGCGCGGGTATTGAACCCATGACTTCTGAGTCTAGAGCCAAGCTCTCACCTGTACCACTGGGACGTACAAAGGGGGCGTATAGCTGTAACATAATATAACATCGTAGGTATTGTGAATAAATTAGCTAACCCGTGTCAAGTAAAACACTTGAAAACATCTCCCCGGAGAGGTAGGTCTGTTATTGTATAACATCCAACATGGATGAAGGTTACTCTAGTGAATAAATAATAAAACGAGACGGCTAAAAAACTAAATAATCCGAGTGTTTAGATATGTTATTAAATGTAGTTCTTGGTGAAAATTCATCTACACTAATATTATAAAGAGGAAAGATTTGTATTTTTGTATGTAACGACTTATCTCAAAAAGTACTGGGCCGATTTTAATCATTCTTGTTTCATTAGAAAGCGAAATGAAGTGGTAATGTACCACTGAGTAACATAGGCTATATAAAAATCAATTGCTGTTTATTAGTCTCGCTAAAATTCGAGATCAGCTGAACTGATTCGGCTATTTGTGGTCTTGAAATATTCGTGGAAGTCCCGGGAAGGTTTACACGGTTTCCATGCTCAACGAAGTGGGCACGGGTCAGCTAGTGTTATAAATATATATGTCGCAGTCATCTAATTAAATCAGCTATTTCATTGAGTGACTAGCGTTTTTATCGAATGACGTTTAATTGAAAGACTAGGCCGAACATTGATTGTACAATCGTCACTCAACGTCCAATTAGTTAGCGGATTGTAACATAGCCCTTATATGAGAGCGGACATAAAATCAGTCAGGTGACTGAATTTTACTAAAAGCGAATCTATCAACCCCGACTCCACGTAGTACTTGTCTGTCAACCCCTAAAGTGTATATTTAAGCGCGTAGGCGCGGAGGGAGAGCAGCCCCCGCCCGCCGTAACGAAATGCAGAAACCAGGACTCCGAAGGCGACCAGAAAGCCGGAGCTGCCTAAGGCGAGTGTTGGTTGATGTCATTCGTTACGCGTGGGCGAAGGGGCTGCATTTCCCGCAGCGCCGGAGACGTGACAGACCGACATTGTCCCAAAAACAAATCTATCAACTCCGACTCCACGTAGAACTTGTCTGTTTTATCTAACCTCTAAACTACAACTGTAAATATTTTCTTAACTAGTGGTTGCTGAGTAGAGGGGAGGGTAGGGGGGATTTCCTTTGTCCCCTTACCGCCGTCTCCACCTTTCTCCCCTGTTTTACTCCTGGAAATATCCCGGAAACACAGACATAACCTCAAAACTTTAACCATAAATATCTTCCAAACTAGTAGTCTCCTAAAGGTGGGAGTGGTAGGGGGGGGTTTTCCCCTCCCCTCCTCCCCCTCCCCCTCCCTCCACCCCCCAATTAAGAGGGATTTATACTAAATTTTTTTCAGCTCCTCCTTTTTTGGAAGTCGGTTAAAAAATCGGAAAATTATTCGGTAACAAACATAAAAAAAACCTGCTTATTCATCGAATTGAGAAAGCTCCTCCTTTTTTGGAAGTCGGATAAAAAATCGGACTAAATGACGTTCAGTCAATGACTACATGACTAAATGACGTTCAGTCAATGTTCAGTCAAGACATTGGACGTTACAATAAACAACTTGACGAGTTGTCCTTTAGTCTTTCAATTAAATGTCGTCATTCGATAAAAACGCTAGTCACTCAATGAAATAGCTGATTTAATTAGATGACTGCGACATATATATAGTGTAAAACACAAACTACTTGCACTTTTTTCCACTATCAGGTGATGATGACTATGTCGAAACCGGTCGTGTAAATTAAGTAATAATTAATGTAAAATAACAAATAAAGTGGAAAAAGTTTGTTCCTTAATATACAAAAAAAATTGTCTATGTTCTTCCCCGTAACCAGTGAGCTATAGAGTTCGTATGGATCTAAAGCTACCCACTCACAGCATATATTTTTTTGTAGGACGATGTTCCCACCGATTCGCCACAGATTGTACCACCATACAAATATAACTGATTGTGTGACCTACCTTTTTGTAGGCCGATTTCGAAATCGGTATGTTCTATTCTTCTCCTGCAAAATGTCGGTCGCAAAAATAACCTAAATTTCAATCGAACCCAAATCAAATTATACCGTACAGCCTTCACGTAATTGCAGTAATCCTGATAGAATAATGCGACTGATGATCTGATTGAACTGATAATTGCTCTCACACAGCTGAAACTATGATGCCTAAGTGCGTACGCAATACACTACACTGTGGTCTAGTGGTACAGAGCCTGCTTCGATCCGGAGGTCGTGGGTTCGATTCCCGCGTTGGAACAACAAAAAATGCTGTTTTCAAGTTTGGTTAGGACAACGCAGGCTGATCACTTGATTGTCTGACAAGAAAGATGATCCATGCGTCGGATGGGCATGTAAAATGTCGGTACTGCGCCTGTTCTCTCGCCAGTCGTGTCGGTTTACCGTCCCTCTGGGTTATGAGAGTAAAAGGAACAGAGAGTGTCTTTGTGTATTGCGTACACACTTGGGCACTGGTTTCAATACAACAGGCCACCGACACAGAAATCGGTATGGAATTATTATCATTAAACTATAAAACACTCCAAAACTGAAGATACTGCTTATTGTTGTATTGCAATTAATTTAACAATATTTGCGATCCTGTTGTTGTTGTTGAAATTGTTTGTTGTCGGCGGCAGGTGTGGAGCAAACAACACCGACACACGGTGGCCGACAAAATGTGGTGCACGTTGAGTTAATCAATTATAGAAAATGTTGCCTCCAATTAGATATAATTTACTGGTAATGTAAAGCGGCATTTTTTTAATTTAGTAGATAAGAAATCTAGTAAGAAAATAATCTTAATCTCTAAGGTCGTTGACCGCATACTAAATGTTGATTTAAAGTTGTAAAAAAAACTGTTTGGTTCAAAACAAAGTGATCCTGAAATTCCATTTTTTTCCTTTTTGGTATGTAACCCTAAAAAACGAAACTCTGTAGGATCACTTTACTGTACGTCTGTCTATCAAGACCCTTTCATGGTAAAACAATGAAAACTATTTAAAAAACACACAAGAAATTTAAAAAAAAAAACCCCGACTTAGCGTGTAACATTCCTATTGCACTTAACAAACGACCTGATGACCTTGAGGACCTGAACTGACCACCAAACATAGCTCTCGACTGATATACCTTTCTAACAAAAAACCGCATTAAAATCGGATCATCCGTTTGGGAGCTACGATGCCACAGACAGACACATACACATTTACACAGACACGTCAAACTTATAACACCCAGTCGATTTTGCATCGGAGGTTAATAAAATAAGCTTCATGAAAATCGGTTCACTCAGTTGAACAAAAAACGGAATCGAATCATCCATTTTTGAAGTCGGTTAGGCAATAGGGAGCCGATTCATTATATATCATGTAACTTTCTATTCTTTTAATATTCACAAAAAATATTTAAAGCTTTCATTATTTACTTTCGTTCTCTTTGTACGGTGTTCTTTTATACTCTTTGCTTTGTAATGTGATGAAAGTATTTCATATTCATTTGTTCAGAAATTGTGAAGACTTTGGAAACGTAAGTTGGACAAATTGTGGGACAATACGAGCGTGGGACAGGGGAGAGGCGGTAGCGAGTTCACATAGTATTATTATATTATAATAATGCCTACTGTTAAAACTAATAAACGCTTATTACGGCATAAGTTACCTATAAGTAAGCTATCGATACATAGATGCATACAGTCCACTGTAGCGTCAGTGTAAAATAAAACTCGGAACTAATTACACGTCTATTTATTTCAAAAACTCCCGTTAGACCAAAATTGCATTAAACACCTACCACGCCGATTTTGATGGTGGCCGGTTTCATTAAAACCAAGCCGGCTACGCAGGAGTTATTTTACAGTGCCAAGTCAATGCCTCTCTCTTCCTTTTACTCTCATAACCCAGTGTGACGGAATACGGCACGACTGGCGAGAGAACAGGTGCAGGACCGACTTTTTACATGCCCATCCAACGCATAGATCATCTTTCTTGTCAGACAATCAGGCGATCAGCCTGCATTGTCCTTACCAAACTTGGAAACAACATTTTTGTTGTTCCAACGCGGGAATCGAACCTACGACCTCCGGGTCAAGAGCGAAGCTCTGAACCACTAGACCATGGAGGCGATTAGATGGGGCTACGATGCTGCAGACCCAAGGGCTTTACTGTCCAAACTGATTCGATTTTGATTTAGATTCGATCGTGCCGCGTACTCCCGAATAAATTGACGTTTGTATATTTTGATTCTCAGTCGATTGATATGGTCAGGAGTACAAAAGGTTACCATCTTTTTCTTTATCCTGGTTAGTTTCAAAGTAATCCACAAAATAAAGTACAAAAACCCGTTGAGACTTAACTGATTCGATTCTCGATTGTGTCGGGAGTAAGCCTGCTGATGTATGATGTTCAATGTATCAGACAGCTTGTTTCGATGTGTTCCAATAGAACATGCCTCGAACCCGCACACAGGAGCGTCTCGGCATTTTTAATCTCGGAAATGACCGAGGAATGTGATCTTAAGAATGTCCATATTGTTAATGTTGTCTTAAAATATCGGATTTTATATTGAACATGCCTCGCGTGGGGTATTTTTCAATAAACTTTAATTCAGTAAACACGACTTTTCATCGCTATTATCGCTCACAGAGTTCGATATCGTAATATATCATCATCATCATCATCATCAGCCTGAAGACGTCTACTGCTGAACATAGGTCTCCCCCAAGGACTTCCACAACGGCCGGTCGTGCGCTGTCTGCATCCAACGGCTGCCCACGGCTCGGACCAGATCGTCGGTCCATCTTGTGGGCGGCCGCCCTACGCTGCGTCTTCCAATCCGTGGTCGCCACTCGAGAACTTTCCTTCCGAATCTGGTGTCTGGGGCTAAGGCCCCAGAATCAAATCAGTTTGGAGAGTAAGCTCTCCAAACTGATTTTTTTTTTATTCAGATACGATCATGTCGCGTACTTTCTAATAAATTGACATTTGTTTATTTTGATTCTCAGTCGAGTGATATGGTCGGGAGTACAAAAAGTTACGATCTAACAATTTTCTTTATCCTGATTAGTTTCAAAGTAATTCACCAAATAAAATACGAAAAACCACTGATATCGAACGGATTCGGTTCTCGATTGTGTCGGGCCTACTGCCCGCTGTTCTCCGAATCGAAATGTCTGGTGTCTGTTCTCCGATCGAAATGTATGGTTAATGTAAATATGTCACTTAGCAAAGCATATAATGTGTACCAAGACACTCCAACTAGTTTGGGGTCCACTGCCACTATCTTAATGTACTAACAAAATACAAAATATGTACATCTAATCACAATTGGAGACAATGGATGATGGTGATATGTCGCAAAACTTCGATTTCGTATATTGAGTTCAAACTGTCACTTAAACATATTAAAATATGTTGTAACGTATTAAGTAAGTGTAACGTATCTAAACATCCGTCTCAAGAATCAATATACTTAATATGTACATTAAAATGTTTAAACTCAATTTTCTGGGTAATTTTTTTTGCGACATATCATTTTCATCGATTCATGTCTTCAATTGTTATAATATTCTATTATAATTTATATAATTATATTACATGCAAACTGATTGTATAAAATAAATTGTTGTGGAATGGCCAATAAAATAAATAAATTTAAAAAAATGTAATTCCACACATTTTGTTTTCGATCTTCGTAAGTGATAAAAGCGATTGGCTTAAGGCCATCTGTGGGAAGTTTAGACATGGATCGCTATTGCCAAATCCTTGTCAGCTATCGAAACTAAAATATATATACAATGTGTAAAATAAATGATTGATAATACGTTAGAGTGTGTATGTGCCTATGTAGAGTATACTCTGAAAGTACCAGCGCTGAAAGACTTACTTTTGACTTTCATGTTTGTATTAGAAATGCGTCAACATCATAAATATTCCTATACATTTTTTTTTAATTACCTGTTTCATCCTAGGTACTTTTACAGTAATCTATTTACGGGACCCATACACCCTAAAGTATTATTACTCATGAATATTTTCTGTATAAACTCAATTTTCTATACTACTATACTTTACTAGATAATTTTGCAGATTATACACACCATTGATTCCCAAAAGTTGTATCACTAGATATGCCTCCCAATACAAACAGATTTGTATCGCAAACATTGAACTAATTCCGAATGTAATGGAAACCGGGGCAATAATCTACAAATAATTGATACACAATATACATTATAGGCTTTGTTTGCTTGTGCCAAAGATTGAACGTTAGATGTGCCATTACGGAGTGTATATAGAATTTAAGTATTTTACAGGATGATCTGCCACATAATTTCAGATTTATAATAAGTTATATTATAAACAGCAACATAGTTTTGTATGTTCGTTTCAGATTAAACTCAATAACTATGCTATGCTATTATTTTATATTAAACTAGCTTACCCGTGTCCACTTCGTTGAGCATAAAAAGCGTTTAAACATTCCCTAGACTTCCACGAATATTTCAAAACCAAAATAGCCAAATCGGTTCAGCCGTTCTCGAGTTTTAGCGAGACTAACGAACAGCAATTCGTTTTATATATAAGATTAAATTAATTTATAAGGAAGTTCTAACCTATAGAATGCTATAACTTAATACTGTCGGTGAAACCACGGACATAAGCTAGTGGTGTACCTATATATTTTTGAAATCAGAATTGAATACACTTCTTGACTATGAATATAGCTAACTGTTAGCGACTGGCTGGTATAAAAACTCTGATCTATCCAGATCAGAGTTTTTATACCTTTTTTTTTAATGTTTTTATAATAATAAAAAAAAATCACATATCTGTATAAACTTGTAAATGGCTTTCTGTCTCAAATTCGTTAGTATTAAGACGTGTAAAGCTGCAAGTTTTTTTGTATACATAAAATAATGACGTATTTTTATATTGAAATGTTTTTTATAGATTCTGTTTTTTGCTAGTTATCTTAAGATATTTTTTATTGTAGTATATTTTCCTATGTTATCTCCATCATTATACATATAGTCCACTCACACTAACTAGCTTTTAGCATTTCTAACTGCTATGATTTCGACACACATCTCACAAATCCAATCTTTGGTAACCCGCGGTATGTAAGCAATGTTGATATAACCGTTACTTATTGACTTTGCGTTGTTTGCTTTAACTTATTACATCCCGGCCTGGTTTCACACCAAAACAATACGTTATGGATTAGATCCTTACATACCTATATACTAATATTATAAAGCGGAAGAGTTTGTTCGTTTGTTTTAACGCGCTAATCTCAGGAATAACTGGTCCGATTTGAAAAAATCATTTGTTTTTGGATATTCCATTTATAGACGAAGGTTTTAGGCTGTATAACATTACGCTGCGACCAATAGGAGCGAAGCATCAGTGAGAAATATTGCAAAAACGTGGAAAATTATTCACATTTGAGGACTTTCGTTGCGTGCGCTGCATCAACGGTTTCAAGTTATGTACGAAAGAATTATTACTTTTTAATAATCAGAATATCAAAAACCAACGTGAGCAATCAAAAGATAATCGCGGTAGTGTTTCCGACAACCACGCGAACGTAGTCGCGGGTACAGCTAGTATTAACATAATAAGGCTGAAGAGTGTTTGTTTGTACGCGCTAATATCATGATCTACTGGTCCGAATTAAAAAAATACTTTAAGTGTTGGATAGCCAATTTATCGAGGAAGGCTTTAAGCATGTACAGGGTGCCTCATGGTTCATATGTCAAGCCGAATACAGTGTGAATAGAAGGATGCGTAGAGTGTTTTTTGTTGTGGCATCTCATATAAATTACTTACCGTAACGCGACAAATCGCAATTAAAGATCTTTTTTAAGTTTAAATCAGGTGTTAGGTCAACGACCAGTGCGTTTGTGTGTATAGACTAAGAGCCCACGAGCCCCAGCTTGGTAAGATTCACTGCTTGTAGTCATTTTAGAGCTTTGTATTATTTTTTATCGCGTTATGGTAAGACACATAAGTCGCATGCACTACGAGCGCTGGGCAAAAATATGCACCGATTGGGTACCAGAGGATGGACGACGACGCCGAGGCCGGCCCAGAACAAGGTGGCGCGACGAGCTGGACGCATACCACCCAGGCTGGCCAGGGGTGGCGCAGGAAAGAAATACCTGGAGGACACTGGGGGAGGCCTTTGCCCAGCAGTAGGACAGTTTAGGCTAGTAATAATAATAATATAGTAAGTAATTTATATGAGGTGCCTAAACAAAAAATTCTCTACGCGTCCTTCTCTTCACACTATATTCGGCTTATATAAACCATGAGACAACCTGTATATCATCACCGCCTCCGTGGTCTAGTGGTTCAGAGCTTCGCTCTCGACCCGGAGGTCGTGGGTTGGATTCCCGCCATGGAACAACAATAAATGTTGTTTTCAAGTTTGGTTAAGACAATGCAATCTGTTCATATGATTGTCTGACAAGAAAGATGATCCATGCGTCGGATGGGCATGTAAAAAGTCGGTCCTGCGCCTGTTCTCTCGCCAGTCGTGTCGGTTTACCGTCCCACTGGGTTATGAGAGTAAAAGGAAGAGAGAGTGTCTTTGTGTATTGTGTACACACTTGGGTTTCAATGAAATCAGCTACCGACACCGACATCAGTGATTCAGTTTTAGTTTAGTGAGCTATTATCATAACGCTAAGATCAATATAATAATACAATTCTTATTCGATAAAGTTAAATATACGTTGTTGGGAATTTTATTGTTCATCCTGAATCTACAGAAATAAGCTGGACTTAAACTTAAGTGGGTAAAGCTGTTGTCTGCAACGAAATGTCTGCACCTTTCCTACTTTAATTAAAAATATATTTGTTTCTTGTTCAACTAATATAAGATTGTGTTAAACTACAAAAGGTTGAAGTTAAGTGAGAAATACTTTGAGTTGATTATAATAACTAAACTCGTACTCAACATAGACTAGAAGCACATGTGTGTGCTCATTACACAATATCGTTCTTTCTTCCCGTAGAGTTGGTTTTTGGCAGTATGTTTATTCCGCAGCAGGCGCCTAAACTACAGAATACGTATATAACGGAGTGGAGGTATTCTGTGGGCGTTTTGATTGTTTGGTATCGTCAGGAAATAATAAGCCGCACAAACAGTACTGGTTTAATCATTTTTAAATAACATAGTTTCACTCTAAAACATTAACTCAGATCGTGGATGCAAACGGATTCATCTCAAGACGTGACGAGGTCAGCTGACATATATTGGCTATCGTGTGTGAACCTCCGCTTCATACGGTATCTTCCAATGGTCACTCCCAATATAATCTCATCACCACCTTTTTAGGTCTCCCGTCGACAATGCCCTCTGTCATCGCTGACATAAGTGACACTTGTCAAACGAGCTGTCATAGCCAACTGTCACTGAACACATCCAAGCGTGATCTTGACGCCAAGAGATCCTCCTTCTTCTTTCTCCGACATATATATCAACAACAACAATTTAAACTACGTAGTATTTTATATGTAATGAAGAAATCGTAGTAAGAAATATATAAAAATAACGAAGTAACAAATTTCAAGCAACGCTGAGTAAATGTACTTTTTTAACATCTCTTGATTTATTAATATTATACTCGAATAACTTTTGCCTCTCCTGTAAAGTACGATTTTATAAGATAGCGTAGTATGAATAGCTGGTGTCAATATACTATACTAAAAATATAATACTAGCTGACCCGAGCCCACTTCATTGAGTATACAAACCGTTTAAACCTTTCCTGGACTTCCACGAATATTTCAAGACCAAAAATAGAAGAATCGGTTCAGCCGTTCTCAAGTTTTAGTGAGACTAACGAACAGCAATTCATTTTTATATATAAGATATGTATAGTATAAAATTAAATATATTTCCGTTGTATAATGTTCCAGAAAAGATAATTTGCACCGGGCCCGATTCATTTGTGAAGCGTCCATAGATTATTTATATTATTATTTAATATTATATTATCTTATATTATAATATTATTGCTATCTTTTATGGAAGCTATTTGAAAGTAGTTTGGCTCGTAAAAGAGATGGAACGATCATACGGTACTTCTCGCTCTAACCTTTTAGTACAAAGGCTTTGGTTTCGTTATAATAGGTACTACAGTTATATTGCCTTACTCAAGAATAACCTTTACAAAAATACAATTTCTAAAGCCTAGAAAATTAAGGCTAGTACCCGACTTACCTTTTATGATCGACTTTTTGTATGTAAGAAAAAAAAGTTTATATCCAAAATCTATATCTATACTAATATTATAAAGCCAAAGAGTTCGTTTGTTTGTTTAAACGCGCTAATCTCAGGAACTACAGATCCGATTTGAAAAATATTTCTTTTGTTGGATAGTCCATTTATACAGGAAGGTTTTAGGCTATATAACATTACGCTGCGACCAATAGGAGCGAAGCGTCAGTGAGAAATGTTGCAAAAACGGGGAAATTATTGACATTTGAGGACTTTCGTTGCGTGCGCTGCATAAACAGTTTAAGTTACTCAAAAATATGTATGAATTAATTAATCCTTTTTAATAATCATAATAATAAAAACCAACGTGAGCAATCAGAAGATAATCGCGATAGTGTTGCCGACAACCACGCGAACGAAGTCGCGGGCACAACTAGTTAAAATATAAAGTTTGTTTTTGAAGGTCAATTTTGAAAATAAATTACAATTACCAGTTACCGCCGGTTCAGAACCCAAACCCGGCAAGAAGAACCGGCGTAAGAAACTCGCACGAGTGTCACATTTGAACAAAAAGGGTAGCCAAAATTGTTCTTTTTTTTAAACAATTAGATGCAATTATACAATAAATAAGATAAAATATAACTAAAACAAAACAATGTTAGTATGAAAACAATGTTATTGTACAGAAACAGAAGTACATTAGAAGTACATTATTAAGCTACTGCACTGAAATTGCCTCATAGGACCTTATGCCCAGGGTGTGTCTTCAATAAATACTTTAACTTTATAACCTTTGGCACATAAATATTTTTAACTACTTTTTTTGATTTATTTATACGCTTTTTTTACATTTTCTGGGAGTTTATTGAAAAATATAACATACTGATTTTACCAGCACACGTCCTACGAAATGTCGGGAACAAAATCGGACATAATTGTATGGTGGTGAAAAAAATCGGGCAACCAAAAGTAGGCTTTGGGGAAAGCACCCTAATGTTGTAATAAAACGTACGCACGGTCGCCCAAAGAGCCAACCAATTTTGAACTTTATAATAACAGTAATAAGATTGAAAAAGTGTTATGTTACCGCGGCTATTAGCTACAATAATTGTCGTAAGGACAGGCCCCGTCCTAGCGTTTAATGTCTTAATGTTTTGCCCCATCGGGGCCAACGCTATGTCACTTAGACACTTTTAAAAAGTAGTTAATGGAATCAGGCGTTACTTTGCGGAAATCCATAGCATAAAATTTAATTATATTATATCTAGCAATATCCTGCGAAACAATTATAACCACAACCTGCAAGCAGATGAGTGAGTGTACGCATAGGCATGCGTTTGATCAAACGCATGCCTATGCGTACACTCATATTGCTAGATATAATATATTTAATTATTTTTTTTTTACTTTTAAAAAGCATTTGAATATTATATATTTTTTTAGGATATACATAATGATTCATGCTTCATATACTTCGCCGAATAAAGTGAGAGAATCTCATGGTTTATATAAGCCCAATATAGTGTGAAGAGAAGGACGCGTAGAGCATTTTTTTTTTTGGCTTCTCGTTTAAATTACATACCATAAAAGTCACAAAACAGATTTGAGTTTTAATCCTGGTCAGGTGTTAGGTCAACGACCAGTGCGTTCGTGTGTATAGACTAGGAGCCCGCGAGTGGGGATTGCAAATGCTGGATCCAGCATACAACAATCCCGCTGGATTCAGCGCCTTTTTAAACATGCTGGATCCAGCATATTATGGTGCTGGATCCAGCGATGCGGATCTGCAAACGTATCATTTTCTATTTTTCTACTGATTAGATGTCTTATCATTAAACATAAACAAGATGTTTCTTACAAACTTTATCTAAAATTTTATTATTAGTTAATGTTATTAGTATATTACTACTTTACTTTAGGAGGTGCACGCGCTTACTATGTAGAGTTTACTGTGAACTACCACTACACTAGTTAGTGTCGTAGTCTCGTAGTGCAATTATTAGTGCGTGAATCTTCTAAACTATTCAAGCAGCCATTCTCCCATTGTTTAAATAATATTTTCATACCTCGGGGCATATTTAAAGGTTAAAATAAAAAATAAAATCGTGCAATTGAAAAAAAAAATAGTTTAATATTAACTTCCGGTTTACTGTACGAAAAAATTATTTTCTAGAAATAGACACTGAACAAACATTATTTACTTGTTTTATATAGGTACCTCCATTAACAGCTATCGAAAAATCTGCGTTTCAAATTTGGATGATTCTTTGAGGTACGCATAAATTCGTAATTAGGCATAAAAAAAAGAAAAATTAGTACGTAAATTTATTCCGGTTCTATGGAAGTGTAATTGATCCAATTATGAACAATATCAAGTATATTATATAAATATCAGTCTATGGTTGTGTCCTAGATATGTTTGTTTGCTTTTGGATTGAAATTAATCTCGTTATACAACATTCTTAAATAATGATTGTACATTAAATTACATTATACCAAAATCTGCCCTAAATTACATCACATCCGCAATGTACATTCCAACTTGATGTGTACATTAAAAGTTTATTTTCCGTGCACTCACGAATGTTACAATGTATCGCCGTAACATATGTCTATACTAGCTGTGGCCGCGACTTTGAGGGACTTGAACCGTTTATGCAGCGCACGCAACGAAACTCCACAAATGTGAATAATTTTCAACATTTCTCACTGACGCTTCGCTCCTATAATTGGTCGCAGCTAAATGTTATATAGCCTAAAGCCTTCCTCTATAAATGGACCTCTTTAACGCCTCCGTGGTCTAGTGGTTCTGATCTTCGCTCTCGAGCAGGAGGTCGTGGGTTCGATTCCCGCGTTGGAACAACAAAAAATGTTGTTTTCAAGTTTGGTTAGGACAATGCAGGCTGATCACCTGATTGTCTGACAAGAAATATGATCCATGCGTCGGATGGGCATGTAAAAAGTCAGTAATGAGCCTGTTCTCTCGCCAGTCGTGACGGTTAACCGTCCCACTGGGTTATGAGAGTAAAAGGAAGAGAGAGTGTATTTGTGTATTGCGCACACACTTGGGCACTATAAAATAACTCCTGCGTAGCTGGCCTGGTTTCAATGAAATCGGCTGCCGACACCTAAATCGGTGAGGAGAGCTTTTATTTTTTTTATTGTATGTACTATATGTTGGTAAACAGCCTCCGAATACAAAACGCTTAGGCCGGAGGTACAGTAAGACTTAAATAGTTTACAGTCTAAGGCCCGTATTAATAACACAATCTCAAGCTCATTCTCAAGACTCGCGATCGAAATCTCTACTTGAGAACGTATTTGACAGAACAACATTTCGTTTCACTTGTAATAAACTAAATTTAAAATTTAAAAAAAAAACCCACTTAGTACTGATTTCACCAACGCATGTTAGTGTCAACGGCTTGTTAAATTACTATGCCTTCATTGATAGGAATTACGAGAGGAGCAGCATGATATTTAACCAAAGATTAACTTAAACATTGCTTGCTGAAACACACCCTTCGCGTGTAACATTCCTATCACACCTAACAAACGACCTGACCTGAAGACCTGAACCGATTTCCATCAAACATAGCTCAGAACACTCTCGACTGATATACCTTTCAAACAAAAAAACGGATTAAAATCGGATCATCCGTTTGGGAGCTACGATGCCACAGACAGACACATACACAGAGACGTCAAACATATAACACAACGTCGTTTTTGCGTCGTGGGTTAAAAATGAACATGGGTATATTTTTTTTATTATCAGACTACTGTCAACTAATTGGTGTATTTTCTGAATTAACCTTATCTGTGGAATCTTAGCCAGCCTTGCAAGTGCGAGTAATGTAATTATAAAATGTCTGTCCCTTCCTTTCTCTCCGATAAGTGTTCCACCAATCAGCGTTCAATATGGGTTGTTAATTTGAATGCCATAGAAGTTGATCATATTTACACAAACCGGGGTTCGATAGTATAAGTCGATTTTTAATAATCTGCGCGGTGTGACTGCAGAACAATGTTTTTATGTTCATAATGAAAAGACTCCATAAATATATAAATACATAATCTGGGGGGCGGATCGCGACAAATTTTTCGGGCATCAATTATTCAAACACAAATGTTTGCCCATCCGAGTGGGGGATTTAGGCTCATTTACAATTTCGATTATTCCGAGACGTGGGCGAGCGACTGCGGCGGTTAAAGTGTTAGGGGAAATCGGGGACCGACATTTTGTAGATGGGAAAAAGACCATAATGATGGTATATGTCATGTTATCGATATACTTCCTACTCCTCATTTTTTTTTCTTTTGATTAATTTCGTTGTGGGTCCCAAGACAGATTTAGCTTGTCCCTCGGGCACCCCTGAGATATCAAAGGGTTTGTCGTGATTGGTTACCGCTGTCAATCCTGTCTTACAGGAGTTGCAGTGGTGGAAATGTGAGGTGAGCCAATGCCCGTTTTAAAAAAAAATGTCATGTTATCGAGACGTGAGACACAGGACACGTAAATCAATCACGAGCGTTAAACCAAGACTGGATTTATTCATGCATACATACAGCTACAATAATAACTATTACCAATGTACCTTATAGTCACGTCATACAGTAAATATCGGTCCTAAAAGTAGGACGTGGGACAGTGAACTGAAAATCAAGCACGATTATTTTGGGCACAATAAAAATCTTTGATCGACAATACACTAATAGTCAAGGTTCCCCCATACATTGTTTTCACTTAATTAGTAACAAGATAATTTTTCGTGAGTACCTTAATTTTGATGAGTCGCCCAAGAATTTCTTGGACGGAACTCTTGTAGCTAACAGATATAGCAAGAAAAAAGTTTGTGGATTTGGTGATTCGAAAAAATTTATTATTATTTCTTTATAAATCTCAAGATCATTATCTAAATTATCCGAAAAATATTTGTCCTACAAAATCTATGGTTTCATCAATGAGTTCCCTCTTGCCAACTTATATCGATAACGAGGTCATCTAAAATTATTAGTAACCAGCTGATTTTCTTTTTATTACTTAGTTAATACTAATGTAATTCAACAGACATAATTGTCCTACAAATTGCGTGGTACGTTATCCCGGTCCTACACTCTAATGTTGAGATTTTAATTTTATCCGTGCTAACTCTGTTAGCTACCACAATCGAGAGTTCCGTCCAAAAATTATTGGACGTCTCATCAAAATTAAGGTTCTCACAAAAAATTAGCTTGTTACTAATCAAGTGAAAATAATGTATGGGGGAACCCTGACTATAAGTAGCGTGTACCATACAAAACTAACGTCACCTAACCAACGACCTTGAAGACCTGAACCGATTGCCACCAAACATACAATACAATACAATACAAATATACTTTATTGTGCACACAACAAGTTACAAAAAAAACAAAAAAATATACATTACAAAAAAATCAGACATGCACACAAAGGCGGCCTTATTACTAGATAGCAATTTCTTCCAGACAACCTTATGGTGTTAGAGAAAACAATGCTAGAGAATGGGAGTTGCGCAAAAGTATATTTAATAAAATAAAAGTAAATAAAATAAAATAATACATAAACACAATAAATATATAATATATGTATACAATATATTATATATTTATTATAGATAAACCTACATGATATTTTAATTTATAATAATAAGTGTTAGTTACATAAGTTAAGGGTTGACACAATATGATTCCAGATAATGATTTTTTATAAGAGTTTTAAAGCGATGTATAGTTTTAGCCTGCCTTATATGGATAGGTAAAGAATTCCAAAGGGAAATGGATTTTACAATGAAAGAGCAATTAAAGTATTTAGTGCGGTGGATAGGAATGTCAAGAAGAAGATTAGATATAGATCGTAGTTCCAGTCTGTCAGAGGTACGGAAGTTAAAATTACTTTTTAAATAAGTGGGACAATGGGAGTCAAATAGGATGTTATAAAGGAAGGAGAGAACACGAGAGTCACGGCGGTAGCGGATTGGCAACCACTTTAACTTGAGGCGATACTCGGAGATATGGTCAAATTTACGTAAACCGAAAACAAACCTCAAAGCCAGGTTTTGAAGGCGCTCCAATTTGTTCAGTTGTTCCTCCGTCAAGTTAGTGAAAGAAGCGTCCGCATAATCTAAATGGGAAAGGAGTAGGGATTCAGCCAAAACTACCTTTGTGGGTATCGGAAGAACATATCGTAGACGTTTTAGGGAACGCCAGGTAGAAAAAACCTTTCTACTAATCTCTTGCAATTGATGCGTCCACGATAAATGTTCATCAAAGTACACTCCCAAGTTTTTAACCACTTTACTGAAAGGTATTGTTACACCATTTATAAGGACAGGAGGTAAAGAATCATGGTCAACTCTAGAAATTAGCCCGGGGCTACCAATTACAATTAATTGAGTTTTAATAGGATTAATAAGAAGTCCATGATTCTTGCTCCATTCACAAATATTCGACAAATCGTGATTCACTAGATCAAAAGCGGAATTCAGATTGTCCAAAGGAGACTGTGTGTATATTTGAAGATCGTCCGCATACAAGTGGTAGGATGATGAAATCGATATTGTTATAGGGTTTATAAAAATTGCAAACAGAAGAGGAGATAGCACACCACCCTGAGGCACGCCGGCATAGATATAACTCCAATCGGAGAAATAATCAGATGATTTAACTCTCTGCCGTCGTCCTACAAGGTAGCTACGAATTAAATTAATTATTGATGGTGAAAGATTTAAAGATGCAAGCCGGGCTAGCAGAATATCGTGGTCTATGGAATTGAAGGCATTACTAAAATCCAGAAGTGTGAGAATAGTAAGCATTTTATCATCCATACCTGACCGTATATCATCAGCTACCTTTACCAATGCGGTAGTCGTACTGTGACCAGTGCGAAAACCGGACTGGAACGGACTGAGTAAGCTGTTGTGGGTAACAAATTTCGTAAGCTGGTGATGAATGATTCGCTCTAAAACTTTTGATAAAAAGGGTAGGATGGAAATAGGACGGAAGTCAGACACAGTCTTAGGACAGGAGGATTTAGGTAAAGGAATTATGTAAGCTGCCTTCCAGGCATCAGGAAAGGTACAAGACTCTAAACATGAATTAAAAATGTGTGCAAGAACAGGAACAATTATATCTAATATTGGTGTGATCATTCTACGACTGATACCGTCATCTCCTACTGCGTTTGACGATATGGAAAGGATGTGCTTTTTAATCTCACACTCGGAAACTGGAACAGTAAGGAACGGATCAGAATTCAATATAGGTAGCGAAGAAATATAATTTAACGTTTGTGATTTAATTTTGGGGTCGAGATTAAAAGAGGAAGTAAAATGGTTATTAAGTGAATCTATATCTATATTATGAGAGTCTTGCGGTTCAGAGCATTTGCCCACGCCGAGGGATTTGAGAAATTTCCATGTTTTAGCCGGATCCCCGTTCTCAACGGAGGCGTGAATATGACGTCTTTGTGCGTCACGACACATCATATTACAGCGGTTCCGGATTTTAATATATTTGTTACGATATTCTTCTGTCTTTTTTATTTTAAATTTGGCTTTGGCTGCATGCTTAGCATTTATCAGAGATTTGATTTCGTCTGATAACCAGGGAGCGGGAAGATGTTTGATTTTAACGGGCCTAACAGGTGCATGAATATCATAAAGAGATTTAAGTTTAGCGTTAAATATATCAATTTTGTCATTAATGGAATCAGCTGAGAGTAAGTTTGACCAGTCTATGTTATGTGCGTCCTCCTCTAGGCTTTCAATATTCATCGAAGAGAAATTTCTTTGAAGAAGAGTTTTTACCTTAGCTTTGGGAGGGCGAACATTATAGGCGACATAGATAAGATCATGGTATGAAAACATATCAGCTGAGACTTGTCCATGCGTAGTAACACGATTAGGAGAGGAGACTATGATTAGGTCGAGCAGGGAAGGACGGGAACCTGGAAAGCAGTGGGTAGGATTCAGAGGTAGTAATTTCATATTATATGAATCTAAAATTGAACTAAGTTTAGTCGATCGACTATCACCCTTAAGTAGACAAGTATTGAAATCGCCCATTATAACACAATGATCGTAGTACGGTGTAAAAGCATCAAGCGTATTTTCAAAGGATGAGAAGTAATCATTGTGCATTGATGGGCAATAGTAGACCCCGAGTAATAATTTATTATAGTGCGATACCTGGACTTCTACCAGCAAAAACTCGAGAGCATCAGATGGAGGGGGTTGCGCTGACGAGCTAATAATAGTGTAGGACAAGTCTGAACGTAGATAAATCGCAACGCCATCTCCACCCCTCCCAATGCGGTCGTTGCGAATTAACTTAAAACCGGGTAAACTGTAGCATGTTGATGGTAAGCAAGGCTTAAGCCACGTTTCCGATATAAAGACAGCATCAACATTAGCCCGATCAAAAGACGCAAGCAAGTCGGGGTAATGAGCCGGAATGCTCTGTGCATTAATATGAACGGCCTTAAAACATTTGTTAACTGTGTTAAAATTTGAAGTTATGGTATCCCTAAGAGACATAAATGTGGCACTTTGAAAACTATCATCGCTGTTGTTAGAAGAAATGGATAAAAAATCATCTGAAGCAAATGAGTCAACGCCTACATTCATGATAATAATACAAACTAAATATAAATAAAATATATAAAACACTATAAATATATTATCCTACAACAATTGAAATATAATTGGCCTGCAGCCCACTGTGTCATAAAAAAAAACATAAGTATATAAATAAATTTGCTATAATAAAATTAGTAAATAAATAGAAAAAGAGTAGGTAAATAAATGGAAAGAATCCAAACATGCCTATTATTTTTTAAACACCTAGCTAAATATGAGCAGTTATTCTAACAAAATATAATTAGCTTTAAGATGAGATGCTAGCCCAACACAAATTGGCAATTAAAATTTTAATGGAGTTATACTGAGATATAATAATAAAGTTCTAAAAACAAGCACAGCTTATTAGTAACAAAAATTGTATAACAAAGATGCAATTTATATACATAATACTAGATTAAGAGAAATCAGTTAAGTACATAATGGCTCATGCTAAATTTCATGTCCACACACAAAAAACAAAAAAAAAATTATAATTAAAGTGACATTAAGAAGACGAAGAAGAATAACTATCACTCACTCCTGTCAGACGTCACCGAAACACATCTGTCAAAAGCTTCGTGTTGAAGAAAATGAAACAATATCAAACATTTTCAAAAAGTACAGATTACAAAATTAAATATGTTTCATTTTCGAAATACCGACAATTTGTGACAAAAGAAATAAGTGATGATGCATAGAAATAAGTAACTATGAGATCTAAGTATGGACAATAAAATTATAAGTGAATGATTAATGAGAAGCGAATATTGGCAAAGCAGAATTATAGATTTATATGTATATATGTGAAGATTGAGAATGTTACCATGCTATTATTTAAAGTATGTTACCCTTAGAGTATTTACTTTTTGGTTCGCCTTGGTCTTGTTCCAGTTTCATTTTTGGTTTTGGATGCCGGAACTTGAGATGTGACTTCTGCCATATCACCACAGAGATCAGAAATGGCATCCAACTCCGCTATGCTACAAACACTGCTTTTGGAGCCATCAGATCTAGCAACGAAAATAGAGCCATTATATGTCCAACACTTTGTAACACCGAAACGCTGCCTGGCCGCCAGGAACACTTCATGTCTCTTTTTAATTAAAAACTCTGATAGAGTGATGCCGGAATTTTTCAGGCTGGTCTTAGCCCTCCAAACCTCATTCCGATCAGTAAAATTCTGAAACTTAACCAAGATCGGTCTGGGTTTTGATTCCTTTAAGCGTCCCAAGCGGTGACAATATTTTACTGAAGAAATGTTTATGTCTTGGACTTTTAACTGGGAAGACAACAAAGATGCAATAGTTTCTTGTGCATCCTTTTTGGCTTCGGGAACTCCATGCACAAGCAAAATCTTTCTTCTGTGCCTCATCTCAGTTTGATCATAGGCATCCATCAATATTTCCAACTGAGCCTGCATCATCTTAAGTGCATTCAATATAAAATTTTTGAACTCACAAAAATCAGATGCCAGTGTTGTAGAGGTGTTTGTAGTCTGGACCGCACACAACTCCTGCTGGAACTCCATCATCTTCGAGTTAAACATCTTATTCATTTGTGTTATTGATTCTTGCAAGGACTCCATTGTAAACAAGTGGAAGAGAAAAATAACAGCAAATTTTGACAAAAGTGCAAGTGATATAATTTGTTTAAGAAAACAGTGTTTATATACTGTATCTTATTATTGCAATTATAGGAGATTGTGAACACTAGTGTACACTAGTAGATGCAGGTATAAATTTTTACATAATATTGATTTAAAATAATTAATTTATAATTTTGGTTAAGGAGCAGTTAAAAGTTCAACTTAACTTTTTGCACGCCTACCCCCGAAAACATAGCTAAGAACACTAAATTGATACAGTCCAAATTCTATCCGAATGCAGTATTAGTTTCTAATTTGAATACCTAGTGTGTCTAAACAGTCTTGGACCTAGGTATTAGTCTCAGTCGAATTCGCCTTTGTGTATAAGTGTCTTAACGCAAATTGATTCTAAAGGACTTATCACACGCTTCCAATTTGCAATATACTGTTAACATTTCATTTTTAACCCCTGACAAAAGGGGAGTTCTACGTTAAACGTCGTGGTCTAGTGGTTCAGAGCTTCGCTGTCGACCCGGAGGTCGTGGGTTCGATTCCCGCGAGCAACAAAAAAAATGTTGTTTCCAAGTTTGGTTAGGACAATGCAGGCTGATCGCTTGATTGTCTGACAGATGATCCATGCGTCGGATGGGCATGTAAAAAGTCGGTCCTGCGCCTATTCTCTCGCCAGTCAGTCGGTTTACCGTACCACTGGGTTATGAGAGCAAAATGAAGACAGACTGTCCTTTTGCAGTGCGCACACACTTGTACACTATAAAATAACTCCTGTGTAGTTGTTTATGGCTATATTAGCCTTCGAATGAACACTAAAATATTTTTTTCCAATCAGACCAATAATTTCTGAGATCAGTGCTTTCGAAGTAGGTACCAACCATACAAATGCTTTCGAAGTAGGTACCAACCATACAAATGCTTTCGAAGTAGGTACCAACCATACAAATGCTTTTTTCGTTTTACTAAAATAGTACAACCTCCTCCTTTTTGAGCTATTATTAATTGTCCATTTGTTGAGCACATACCTAATGTAAATTTCAGACTTATTTCATGGATGCCACTGTCAGAACTGGACGAAATTGCTATGGGACCAAACAGGAAGCACCAGTTTTCAAATTAAAAAAAACATCCAAATTGGTTCACCCAGGCGAAAGTTTTGAGGTGACAAACATAAAAAAAAAATACAGACGAATTGAAAACCTTCACCTTTTTTTGAAGTTGGTTAAAAATACACGACCGGTTTCGACTAAGTTATCATCAGGTGTGACTTAGTCGAAACCGGTCGTGTATTTTTATAAATACACGACCGGTTTCGTCATATGTTAATCTACACTAATATTATAAAGAGGAAAGATTTGTATTTTTCTATGTAACGACTTAACTCAGAAAGTACTGGACCGATTTTAATAATTCTTTTTTAATTAGAAAGCTACATTATCACTGAGTAACATAGGCTATATAAAAATCAATAGCTGTTCGTTAGTCTCGCTTGAGATCAGCTGATTCGCCTATTTTTGGTCTTGAAATATTCGTGGAAGTCCCGGGAAGGTTTACACGGTTTCCATGCTCAACGAAGTGGGCACTGGTTAGCTAATTATCTAATAAAGTGGAAAAAGTGCAAGTAATTAGTGTATCATTACTGTGTAACATGTATTTCCATCAAGAACATACAGTACATTCAATAATAAATCTGTTTTCTTGTTTTTATTTTGTCAATACAATAAATTCTGTCTTACGGTTTGGTTAACCATGGCCCCACAGCGGGGACTCGCAAGTGCGTGCTGATGATGTACTTAACTGTATTACGGTATGTTCCGGAGTAAATTTCCGGCTTTCAGTCCACATGACTCGCTTTGGGAAAACTGTGTTTGTCTACAATGTTACTACAATATACTACATTATATTATATTACATTGTATTATACTACATTTTGGTGCAAAAAGTAGCCCAATTCGTCGACGCGACTGCAATAGCACTTAAAAGCCGCGTATCATTATTTTGTCAATTTTACAGGAAAGTGGAAAAAAAAATAGTAGTTTTTGTATAATTACTGTACTATATCACTAAGAGCAAACACCATGGGTTAGAGAAATGCAATGTGAAGTATCCCATCAAAAACATGACTTGTAAAAACTGCCAAGTCTCGCTATTTAGTTATTTTGCCGTAAAAAGTTGTGAGATCCATGTGATGCCAAGCTGGAGTAAGTCTGTCGGTCTAACAACATCTTATAGTGTTCTTAAGAATATTAATAAAAATATTTCATGTTCTAAATAAATAAGTAGATTAAATTGGCAACATCATGTTATCTACTCGTATCTCACAAGTGATATATATGTTATGTGTAGAAAGACGAGTAATTATATTATAACTAAAAATTAAAATTAAAATACTAGAATAGTTTATATAGGTCTGGCGATAGATGGCGTTGCACGGCTCAAACGATCGATATGCAATACAAAATAATTAGTTCGGCCATTTGTCAATAGATGCCACTATAAGCTAGCTACATCACGCTATCGCTTGTGCGATCACTTTTTATATAGCTTTGAGAATTTTTTGTTAGAATTGATTTCCCGGCCACCGGTGAGCGCCCAGCCGCCGCCGCCGCCAACACCGCAGACCATCCGGCCTGCACCGCTGCATACCGCAGCCTCACCATCACATCACATCACATCACATCACATCACATCACATCACATCACATCACATCACCACCACCACCACTGCCAACACGGCAAACATGGCACCACGGCACCACCACTGCTGCCCGGCCCCGCTTCGCCGCTTGGGACGGCCGACCCCTCCGCGTGCCTGCTGACGTCTGGGTATCGCCCCGTCATTGGGTTGAGCCGCGTCCGCCGGCCTCGCCGCGCCGGCTTACTCGCCCCCTGGGGGGGGGGGGGGGCTAGAGTTCCCGGCCCCGCCACGCTGGTGGACAACACTCCCCTTGCCTGGGTTTGACTCCCGGTCACGCCGCCGCGCGTGGACCCGCGAAGCCACCTCGCCGCGTCGCGCAACCGTCCAGCAGCCTCGCAACCACACCGCTCATTTTGCCGCTCTCTTTGCCTAGCGAAGGAGCATTACAACGGAGCCCCACGCCAGCTTGTGGATATCCCTGCCATCCGAAGGTTCCTTGAAGGGAAGGAGCCTGTGAGACTGGCGGGGATCCTATGGCGGCCCCGGACGACGTCGCACACACCGCACGGTCGAGCCCACCTGCCGCCCGCCGCCCGGCCTCTGGGCAAGGCTGCACGGCGCGCGAGCGCGCACCCGGCGCTCCCAGCAACGCCTCACGGCGTATACCATTTGGCATCCTTATGCCCCCTCCCCCTTTCATGGCTCCCGGAGCCCCCCCCACTCCCTGGATCGGCTGGGTCCGCGAGTCGGTTAAAGACCGACTCGTCAAAGTCTAGCCCTTCAGGCAGTCGCATACTTAATAAAGTGTATTTCGAAGGTTTTTCCCTGCGCCCTGAAAAAACGTCTTGTCGTGTCATTTATTTTGCCCCCACCTTGATAGGGCTTTGGTCCGCGAGACGATGCGCGGCGTTGGAGGAGTGGAACCACACACGCTCCTCGGTCCCAGGACCGGGGCCTCCATACGTCGCATGTCGGCTGGCCTCTCAGGAATAAGTCTTTCAAGGCTTTTTTTCCCTTAGAGTCATGGTTTTCCCCTGCGTTCTGCCGCGGGGGGTTTTCCCTAGAAAAACATAAAGTATAATACGGCTCGGTATCCTCAATACCGGGTCCTTCGACCCCACGTAGAGGGGCTCATTAGCCCCTGGTCGTGGTTCCCCCGCCCCCGGCCACTCTGGCCAGGTGAGCGTGTGAAAAGCATAGGTAGGTTAGAATCGAGATCAAGTGACGTCACGTGAATAAGAGACTAGAGAACTGTGAGTATTGTTAACGTGTTATAACTAATACTGTGTTTACTGTGTATTGACTATTGAGTATTCTAACGTGTGTACTAACAATAAAGGAAGTGAAATAGTGAGTGTTTCATTTTTGACATGTTATTTATTTATTTTCCACAATAACTTCTACCATTGCAGGTTTTCCCAATGCGATAGAAACTAAACATACTTATTATCTAAAAAACAATACAACATTTACAAACAAATTATACCTATATTAACCCTTGTGTAAACAATGACTTATCATATACATGGCAACCCTTGTAAGTTCACTCTTAACACAACAAAAAATGTCAACTTCCAAAGCAACAAGATTAAATCACTTTGTTTAGTGATTACTTACTGATTACTTCTACTACATACTCAAAATACAGGCTTTTAGTTTCATCCACCACGAAGTTGTAGGTTGAATATGGTCTGAACTGTTTCGAGAAAAAAATAGTACCTACAGCCGTGCCCAACTTGGCGGGGGCACTGCCGTGCCCCAGATTTGCAGTCTATTGCTGTCCCGCAACTTCCCCATCAAACTGATAGAGACAACAGCAGCTTGAACTGATTTGAGCTTGAAATCACGAGAAATCGACGATTAGGAAACACCTGTTTCCTCCTCCAAAACTTAACTGATTTAGATACTTTTTTCATTATAAACCGAAAAATGCTTGAGCTTCTTATGTTTCGATTTTATCATAATACTCCAATTCGTTTCCTGGATATTTAAACTCAGCCAAAAATCTCTTTTATTGATTAATTTATGAAAAATAGAAATCTCAAGCAGAAAGCAAACTTCTTTTAGTACGTCCGTATTTACGTACTAAAAGAAGTTTGCTTTCTGCTTGAGTATTCGGAGTTCAATAAATTTTTACACAGAATATTTCTACACTAATGCCCACCATGCACCCCCCTGCAATTCATGGTAGGATATAAGTTCACTTAAAAATCCTAACATATTTTATATTTCCTTGTTTCAGGTACGGATAATAACTGTGCTGTTCGGCTCATCACTTCAGGAAATATATAATTCAGTTTCCACGCAAAATACACCAAATATTAATGATAATAATTAGTCTTTAGAATGTTTTTTCAAATTTATTATTTTAGCCCCCTGCTAAACAAGTAATGTAAAGCAAAATAATGAAGATATTAAACTATTAAATATAATGTGCGAACGAGAAGGGAACAACCGCTTGTGACGTTACGTTGTTAACCCTACCATGGCCTACCATCCCATACAATTTTTCTTTAATACAAAAAAATTGCAATAGATGTCACTACTATTAACGTTTGTAAATTATAAAATGGAAATATTTTATGTCGAATTAAGTACAAATATTGACATTAAAATATAGATATTTAAGCATATTTTTAAGCATATCATCACATTAAGCTAAATTTAACTCCTAAGTTTAAGAAAAAGATACGAAACGAAATTAGTAATGAGTATTTTCCAATAGTGGCGCTAGATTGCGGTTTCCGGAATGTGCCTGGAAATCGAAGAAAACAAAAATAGCCAGTCGAATTGCCAGTATTAGGGTGATACCATTGTCTAGTACTAGGTCGTGTCTCTGTTATATATCTACTATCTGACCCAACATAGACATTACTTCAACCTACGTACAATCTCGTTTCGCGAGAAAAAGATAGATAATAATTTTATTTAAAAGCTTTAAACTTAGGCGTTTTAAAATTTATTCTAATTCCTATTTTAGATTATGCTCATCTTTTTTATTTTTTGCATAATGAGTCCAAAAGTAAATAAACTTGATGTTCATTAAATAACCCAAATTAGTAATGCATCCAACCCCTGCACTACACAGGTCGTCAAAAACTGTAAATAAAAAGTTGTGTATTATTATTGTGATCCAAACAAATCCACTACCTTTAAGTCGAAAGCCAAAGCTTGAAAATAATTTATTGACAGCGCGTCTATCAATTATTATTATTATACACAACTACACCAATTAATCATAACAACTTGTCAAATGTTTTGACAGACGGACAGACAGTGTTTATTTATTTATTTATTTATTTCTTCAAAACTTAAATTCTATCATTACAGGATCATGACCTAATTCGACAGACAAGCACATAAATTTTACATAGTATTGAATAACATACTTTAAATTATAAAAAACAAAATTATTTGCACTTCTTATAAATCTAGATAACATAATAATAAAAATCAGTGTAACATACTATTTTAACTTAGATACAATAAAGTAAGCCGCCATAGTGAAGTCGTTCAATGTACAGCAGAACACGTCTATATGCTCGGCTATTGCGTTCATCGTGCGCAAAGCGCGCGTAAGCGGCGCCTGCTGCAGGAGGTTGGTACGCGCTGCCGGCACCGCTAACATCTGCGGTCGCCGTCGCCTCCCACCGTATCCATCCGGAACGTATAATCTGAGTTGTTCCAGTACATTCGGATTATGGATTTTGCCTCGAAAAAGTTTAAACAAATAAACCGATAACGAAACTTCACGCCTTACCTCCAGCTTATAATATCCAACCATGCCAAGCAAAAACAATGTTGGGTATAATACAGGATATCCTGGGTAAACCTTGTACAATTTAAAATAGAGGAATCTTACAAATTTGTTTTGTATTTTCTCCAACATCGCTTTATACTTGGCTTCATTTGGACTCCAAACAATGGAATTGCATTCAAGATGGCTCTTGACTAACGCTTCATATAAAGCTTTTAAGGCTCTGATATTAGTGAATTCCTTGGCTTGGCGCAGGACGAATCCTAGGTTACGGTAGGCTTTTTTACATACTTCTTTAATATGTTTGCGAAAATATAAATCCGCTGTAAAAAGAACACCCAGATCTCTAAACTCTGTGACACGCTGTATAGGTTGCCCTTCCATGTGATACTCGTAGATACTTGGACTCCGTGTTCGAGTATAGGTTAGTATCGAAAATTTTTTTATATTAAAATATAATTTATTTCTATTACTCCAGTCTATAACCCTGTCTAAGTCACGCTGCATTTCGAAGTGATCCTTGGCTTTTTCCTTGATTACCTTAAATATTTTAAGGTCATCAGCATATAATAGAGACTGACAGTCTTCTATTATTTCCGGTAGATCGTTTATTAATATGTTAAACAGAAAAGGTCCCAAATTAGTTCCTTGACTTACTCCCGATAAGGTGTAGTAAGGTTCAGAGTGGT
The DNA here is from genome assembly GCA_905187575.2 of Celastrina argiolus. Classification (NCBI taxonomy): domain Eukaryota; kingdom Metazoa; phylum Arthropoda; class Insecta; order Lepidoptera; family Lycaenidae; genus Celastrina; species Celastrina argiolus. The sequence goes on from LR994598.1 coordinate 1,639,995, forward strand.
TTCCGCCACAGTCGACAAATTGACATCTCCCGCGCAGATAGTTTGCAAAAAACTTTAGCGTGTGAGGAGTGAAACCTATATCTGCCATCTTACGGAGTAAGACGTCATTATCGACTGTGTCAAATGCCTTCTTGAAGTCTAAGTACGCCACATCCACTTGCAGCCCTTTGTCAACTGCTGGCACCAATGCAACCATCTGAGTAAGTAGGTTGCCTGTCGTACCTCTTCCCGGCCGGAATCCATGTTGTGCATCGGATAAGTGACTACTCACCTGGGGATACAAGTTGCTGTGGATAGCCGCTTCGAAAATTTTTGCGGGTGTAGACAGTATAGCTACCGGTCTGTAATCACTGGCTTCTTTGCATGCTTTTCCTTTAGGCACAGGTACCACGCGCGTCAGCTTCCAACGGTCGGGAAATATGGTATTCTCAATACATACGTTAAACAAATGCAGCAAGTGTTATCTATTGTGAGCATACAATTTTAACCCCTTGTTTATTTACTAACTTCTGGAAGTAACTTTGTTGAAAATACAATAATATGTTCCATGGGAACCTTACATTTCGTCAAAACTACTGTCTTACTTTAGAAGACCTCAGTAGCGCAGTGGTTGATGTTAAGCTGGATGTGTATTATGTTTGTATAATATGATGAAAATCTTAAATATGCGTACAGGGTGTAAAAAGAGCAGTCACTATAACTTCGTGGAGTAATAACTAGACAAGAGATATATCCATTGGTACTAGTCATTTGCTTTTAATCCACTGTTTTAAAAATTTTAAAATTTTCAATAGGCAATGTACAACGACAATGTATAAACAATAAATTGCAAAAAAATTTTTTTTTTATATAATGTTTTAATGTTAAAAATTTATTTCTAGAATCAGTCAAGGTCCTATAATCCTATCCCAAAGTTGTATTGACTGCTCTTTTTACACCCTGTATATGAAAAAATAAATTAAAAATTCCTATCACACCTAAAAAACGGCCACCAAACATAGCTAAGAACACTTTCGACTGTCAATTTATTTTCTATAAAATCAATTCTAATACTCACTATTCACTTGTACTACACAAACACTATTTACTTGTTCTTTATTCCATCTGATTACTTTCAATCAAAAATCAGCTTTTTAAATTTTTATGGTTCTTTGAGGGCGCATAAATTCATAACCAGGGGGCCTATTACAAGCTCTTAATTCCAGCCAGTTTACGCCATACAACATGGCTGCCTGGAATTTTCGTATTACGATCACTTATTAACTCCATGATGACAGCTAGTTAGCGGACACGTGACACTTGACTTGCTTCCGAATGTCACTTTCAGACAACCAAACTAGGGGGGATCCATCCAGTTTAACGAGTCGCTGTAATATGAAAAAGAACAAGGCAGTTTAAGACCGTATTATTGAATTGCCTGGAACCAGGCTGGTATTTTAAAAGATCATATTACGGCCCCAGGGCCTAATTCTCAGGCAACTTAGTTTTTACTATCGGTCTGTCCCGCTCATGCAAATGAGATTTAGCACGCGTGCGAGCGGGATATACTAATATTCTAAACTAAGTTCGAGGCCTGAGAATAAGAAAAATAAGTCCTTATTTTTATTACACATTTATTTATTCATTTATTACATTTATTCAGGTCCTATGGAAGTGCAATTGATCCAATTATGAACAAAATCAAACAAGCATGATTGTTTATTAAATAGATCAAGCAAGATCAAGAAAATTAAAGTCATTAATTTTCTTGCCCGCTTGACGTGAAATGCCCCATAGACATACGAATTAGTTTGTCACTTACCGAAGCATTTTTTATTATTTATTTATCTAAATAAAATGTTATTTTGTCAAATCCCATAAGTTACGGAACTTCATTGGTTATTATAGCCATGGCATCTTGAATCAGGGCTCTTGTCGAGTGGCAACTTGTTTGATTGTACATTGCAGATTACACTGACCGTCCATTATAGGACAGGTTGCTAATGCAATACCTATAATATCTAGCCTATATACAATACTACGTGTAACGCCGCCGTGGTCTAATGGTTCAGAACTTGGCTCTCGACCTAGAGGTCGTGGAATCGATTCCCGCGTTAGAACAATAAAATATGTTGTCTGTTTTCAAGCTTGGTACCATAAAGGTTGTGATCACTCGATTATCTGACAAGATAATCCATGCGTCGGATGGGCATGTAAAGGTCCGACTTTCGGCACCTAATTTCTCGCCAGTCGTATCGGATAACCGTCCCTCTGAGTTACGAGAGTAAAAAGGTATTAGCAAAACAATCGAAACTCGGTCTCAAAAATTACAATCGCAACCTCTACTTAAAACCTATTTGACAGATAAAATAACTCACGTCACATACTCGTCTTTTGGAAATTAAATTTCATAATATAGATTATTGTAAAATATTTAAACAATCTATTTTTATTTTATTTCAAAAAGAATTACATAGAAGTATGTAAAATAAGGAAAGTAGTTTTAAAAGTGAAACAAGGGTTGTTCTCAAGTGAGGTTGCGTTTGCAATTCCTGAGACTGAGTTTGAGAATTGTTTATTATAATAGCTCCCCTCCTATTTCGGTGTCGGTAGCCGATTTCATTGAAACCAGGCCAGCTACGCAGGAGTTATTTTGTAGTGCCTAAGTGTGTGCGCATACACAAAGACACTCTCTTCATTTTACCTTCATAACCCAGTGGGACGGTAAACCGACACGACTGGCGAGAGAACAGGCGCAGGACCGACTTTTTATATGCCCATCCGACGCATGGATCATCTTTCTTGTCAGACACTCAGGTGATCAGCCTGCATTGTCCTAGCCAAACTTGAAAACAACATTTTTTGTTGTTCCAACGCGGGAATCGAACCCACGACTAGACCACGGAGGCGATTAATTGGTAATTAATTGTTTATTAATTGTTTATTAATACGGGCCTAAGACTGCGTTCACCCTGGGGCTCTACATATAAAATAACTCATTCAAAAAACACATCCACGCCACCAAAATCGGTCAGAAAGCTAATATTAGAAACTAAAAAACTGCTATTTTGCTTTAGTAGTATTTATAGATATAATAAACAGAAAAGACAATACAGAAATTAGCAATAAAATATTACATTAATGTACTTAAATTTTTTTTCTTCTACATTAATTTTGAATTCACAAACAAATAGTATAATATATAATATCAGTTGAACCAATTTTAATGTTATCAAACCTATACCTTAATTACTTAACAACAATATAGTTAAAATCAATACCGCTAATAAACCCTAATAAATTAGTGTGGTGTACATAAAGAGAGGGACTGAGACAAGAGATTCTCGCATACAATACATCGATTGATCGTATGCAGACTTTATTGCCGCAGTCCCACTCTTTATACCCTAATTAAGGTATGTGACAGGACATGACGAGGGTATCAAAATATTGTATTGAATTTGCATATATGTAATTGTTTCTATTGTATATTAGACAAACTATCGGGTAGAATGGAAAATCATAGTTATATTGTTCCAAGCTCATACTATATTTTATAAACAATCATAATGGCGTTTTCTGATTTTGAAAAAAATGCAACATAAAGGGGGGTGAATTTTAAAAATATATTAACCCAAAAATTGTTTTCGAAACTTTCCAAAGGTGTCAAAAATGTTTAATCTTCGCTTCAGTCTTTAAAAATTTACTCCCCCGATTTTTTTTTAACTTCTGTGAGCTGTCTGTTTAAATTTTAACAATCATATTTAATTAAAAATTATATAAAATAATTAAAAATTAATAAAAAAATAAATAATTAAAACAAAAAAAAAACAATCTAGCAAAAATATTTATATTTACTAGCTTACTACAGTATAATACAGTCCTTGAAAACTGTACTTTTTGGGATAAGAAAGCTACCTATGTCTTGATCCAGAGAGTCAGCTTCCTGTATACCAAATTTTATCACAATCAATCGAGCCGTTTGAATAAGTACAAATATACTTCACAGTCATCTGGTTGAATCTGCTTATTTGATTGAATGACTAGCGCGGAATTTACTTTAATGTGCGTTATAATAGTACACATTCAGAAATTTTAAAGTTTAAAAATACTATATGAAATGGCTGTCCTAGTCTCGGATTCATTGAATTTGTTGGTAAAAATATAGTTCAATGAACGCGCTAGTCATTCAATCAAATAGCAGATTCAATCAGATGACTGCGACATATACACACAATCTTATATTAGTGATATTATTTCTTAACTGCTACTAACTTGTATATACCATGGTCATCAGAATATATAATATTATTGTAATCATCAAACGTAATACTAAAGACATCAACTAAATCTACTAGCTTGTTCAAGTTATAATTCGGTTGGTACTCCATGTATATACCTCCTGTGCCACAGAAGTACATTCCTCCAGTATTGTCCTGTGCCATCTGTCTAACTTTAACATCATCATTTAAAACTATAGTCTCTTTAGTTACAGCATCTATCTTGAATGTAGCTGTTTTGTTTGAATAGTATATATCTTTACGTTTCGATATGTAGAAGTTATCTATCTCTTTGCCAATAGCTTCGGCTACTGGTACAAATTTATCGTTGAAATATACAAATAGCTGCAGCGTTGGATATTCTATGTAATAAAAGTTAGCTCCAATAAACATATTCCATATTGATGTCTTGTCTTCAGCAAAGAATTCCGCTTGTTCCAATATATAGTTGTATTTGTATATACCATCATGGCCACCGAAATATATGTCATCATTGCCCACATCGTAGGCTATCGCGCAACCCCCTGGTACGTCCAAAGTGTCTACATCATTCTTGTCAATATCATAGGCTACTATTTCGAAATCCAGGTCCGTTTTATTCACAGTGTGACTGAAGAATAGAGTGTTGGTGTATTTGTGATAGACTAGGTCGCTAGGTCGTCTGTAATTTTCTAGAATAGTTCGGGTTTCGAAGACATTGCAGAGTGTAGTTGGAAGTTTGGAGAAAAACAGCAGGAATATTATCATTTTGCTTCTGGGTTTCAATCCAAAATTGAGGTTAATTTTTTCTGGTCTTATTACATAATATATCTTGTAAAAGCAACGCAATCGCAAATATTGTGCAACTTTTGCTCCTGAACTTTATATACGGTTAATGTTTGTTTCGGCGTCAATGTTTCATTGACATAACATTTAATTAATAGTTTCTATGATTGCCACTAAATTATTTTTAGCATCGTTGCAAAAATGAAGCAAATGTCCAATCAAACCACAACAGCGAGAGATTAGCACTATTTTTTTATGTCCGACAATCGATAGCGTGATTTTTGCTAATTGCTATGTTTTACGTAATCAGCTAGCTAGGTTTGTTTTCTCTATCGGTATGTAGATTCGCTTCGTGATCGCTATCATCTGGCAGACATTTTAATTTTATTTTTTATGAGTTCAATATTTTCTGACGTCAATTCTTCAAGCGACATCTGAAATGAAAATTTAACATAAGTGCGCAATGATCTCCACTCAAGAGGACGCAGGTTCGATTCCCAGGCTGTAGCGAGTACCGCTGACACTATTTCAGATATCCAGTACAAACGCTCTCTGGACTAGGACTATGTTGAAATAATATATTATGTGGACAAATAGAAAAATATTAAGTAACTTGTAGGGACTCAAGAATTGCGCACCTGAAAGGAAACGTTCGAGACAGGGCACTGTCGGGCGTTTCCTATGAGGTATCTGTTTAGTGCCGCAGCATATGTTATTGTTATTAGGATCTAATTATACGTCCAATAATATACACTTGTATTTAATCGTATTTGACTTTATTCTACTACGTAGATAATACAATAAACAGTATCTTATAAATAACTATGTAGGTACACTGATCCCACTAACCTATCCGGGCCTCTCAAGGAGACTAACTTAAAACTATCTTAGGCATCAACGTCAATGTCATCTTTGACATCTAGTTGTTTTAAATACATAATAGCATTATGTAACAGTATCATAGGAACCCTCCTATATAGGAGGGTTCCTATGATACCTCATAGTATTATTATAGTATATTTCAACCCGTATAAACCTGTTGATAGGGCCATGGGTTGGATGGATTTGTCCCAGGACTATAATGTATTATGGAGATTCTGGAACTTAACCTAAAAGTAACGACAGCAAAACAAGTTAAAGTTGACTTCTTGTGTCAATTGTTCTTCAAAGTTATATTAAAACCTCTGGAGCCGCACCATCGATCTCTCAGAGCCGCTAGTTCGCGTCGACAGTGAGCGATTGTGCTTTATTTATCGCATTGTAGCGGCTCCGTACGTGCCAAATAAAATAAAAAAAAACATATTATAGCAAAGTTTTTGAAACGAAGTTCCTTATCGCGCGTTGCGAAAAGGTCTAGACGAAAGAAATTAAGAACCCGAAAGTATTATCTCTCATTTATTTTACACCTTATGTACAGGGTGTAAAAAGAGCAGTCACTATAACTTTTAGATACGATTATACGACTTTTCTTTATTTTTTAAATTTTTTTTTTGTCAAACACTGAATTTTTTTTTTTACTTTTCACGATTTCTTATTTTTTGTCGCAAAATAAACAATAAAGCAAAAAATATTATTTTTTATTTTTGTAAAAAAAATTAACCGCGGAACTAACAGTGCTTAAAACCGCGTAAGGTAGGTGCAGTGAATTTTACAGGAACGAGGAAAAACATAATATTTACTAAACCACATGACTTTATATTCTATTGTTTAAACTTTTAAATTGTCAAATTATAATATTCTTCTTGATATTGTAGGCATTAGTTATGTTAAAAATGTATTAATTAATTAGTAAATCCACTTTCGCGGTTTTATTATCACAAATAAAATCAAAATAAGTTTTTTTATGTCACTAACGTGGAATTATCCGCCGAAATAAAACAAAAGGATACAATCAACATCTTATAATTATTTATTCAGTCAACTTCAGAGTTTAATTTTTGGCACATATTTATCACCGGTATATTAGGTAATCAACAATATACAGGAAATGAACACCATAAGTTCCCATAATGTAAAAAAATTGCTCTTTATAGCTTTGTATGTTAAACATACCTTGTTGAGATGGTACTTACTAATTAACAGTTAAAACCAAAAATCAAGAACAAAACGTATAAAAATATTACTTCTGAGTAGAATAATAATTGCACATTGAGGTCTTTGTTAAAATGAGATCAATAAAACATAACTTTTTCTTAAATTGCAAATTATCGTATAATAAGTTTAGTGACAATCTGCAGGTATCACACTCTTTAATTGCTGTAAGTGCTGATACTTTCTGTCTAATATAGGCAGTCTAGATGAATACAGGGGAGCTACATTATTAACTACAGCTGAAACAGGTTTTGGTCTCCGAGGAAGTGGGCTGAAATCATCTTTAAAGTGTTTCTTAAACTCTATTGTGCCGTTAGGTTTATACTTTAAAACCCTCAGATCCACTACGCAATCATCTCCAGCAGAACGCCCAGGACGAATGGAATCATAACTTTGGTAGATATTCTTTTAGACTGTAGTCTTTAAAAAGGTGCAATCTGGTTGAAAAACCTGGTATGGAGAAGGATGCTTCCTGGCTTCTTTTGTAATTGAGGCATACTGAGAAGGTAGAAAAATTTCAAAATTTTTCAGCTTTCTTTCCACTACGGAGTGTACGGAGTCAACCTCCATTTTGAGTGTGACCTTTTTCCAGATACTTTATTTGTGTAATTGATGTTAATGGAATCAGGCGTTAATTTGCGGAAATCCATAGCATAAAATTGAAATATATTATATAAATGTTCGTTAAGACTTAACGAACATTGTTCGCAGAGTCAACATCCTGAGGATGCTCCGGGGTCGGAGCGAAACGCGCGTCGAGTTTTGCAACCTGCATGGTGGTGGGACTTTGCACGATCGTGTTAACATTACTGCGGTGGTGGTGTTTTCACGTTTTTTGCTTGCGAGTGTACGCATAAGCAGTGTGGGAGGAGGGAGGTGCATTAAACGCATGCCTATGCGTACACTCACTCATCTGCTTGCAGGTTGTGGTTATAATTGTTTCGCGGGATATTGCTAGATATAATATATTTAAATTTGATGTAATTGATGTATTTTTGTCTACTGCTAATCTTAGAAGGGCATTAGAAACTATTGTATTTCTGTTCTGTACAGTGCAGCCATCCGTCCAGATGACAACATCCCTGCAATCTTCTTCTAATAACTTAGTTAACTTCAGGCTCAATTTCTCTCTCCACATACCATTCAACGTTTTCATTATATATAGACCCAAATGGAGTAGCAATATGCTGTAAATTTGTTATTTCGGATAATGTAACGTAATCGGGATCATTATTTACATCATCTGTAGAAAAATCGAAAGCCTCTGGAACATTAAAAATCATCATAGATGATGCGCTAGGGCCAGGAGAAGGCTCAGAAAATGTTGTCAGAGTTTCACAGTATGCTATCATGAAGGAAAAAAAATTGGGAAACATGGCAATTGCGTCGCTGGAGACGGTTCAATTAATGTTTGAGGGATGTGTAAGTTAGTGTTAATAACTTTATCCAATATGAGCTTCTTTTTACGCATAAGTTCGGCGCGACGTTTTACTAGATCTCTTAAAGTGACAACAGCCACATCCGCACATTCATTTTCATTTTCCATGATGTAAACTAAAAAAAACAATGGTTTGGTCAGTTACTAGAACTTTTTTTAAAATATTTTATTGACAACAAACATAAAAAAATATACAGACGAATTGAGAACCTCCTCCTTTTTTTGAAAGTCGGTTAAAAAATAAATAAATAAACTAAAACTTTAATTAAATAGTAGTGAATTCTCAAAGATAGGTTCAAAAGTTCCAGAGATAACTTTCTACAAACAGAAAACCTTTAGGTACCTCCTATTTACTATTATTACCTACTAGTAGGGTAGTAGGTATTAGTACAAACACATCTAGCCACCCTCTACTTTTATGATAATAAATACGACAAATTAACCTGAGTTACAGTAGGTAGATAAATTTTGCAACCGCGTATGTAACAGAAAACGAAAAACGTTATGACAACGAAAAACTGTTTTAAAACCGCGTATCTAACATCGAAATAGTTAAAGATGTTTTCTCAGGGTTAATATTAATAATTAAATTAACAAATTATCGTAATAAGTAACTTAACCAATATAATATTTAGTTATAAAGTTCACTTACTAGTTCATGTAGTATTTACAATTAAAATCACACTGTTTCCCGCACGCTTAGTTAAACAAACACACCTTTCATGTTATGATGCGCAGATACGCGGTTTGGGCACAATAAACAATCACCTGACGTTACGCGGATTAAAAGACATTCGATTTGACGGCTTCCTATTGTATAATAGGCCCAGCAATCATCACAGAACGCAGCTAATCACTACAACGAAGCTAAGCCCGCGAAATTTCGATTTTGCTACTTTTGTAAATACGCGGTTTTAAACACTGTTAGTTCCGCGGTTTCAGAATATCACCGACGATATCCCAAAGTCATAGTGACTGCTCTTTTTACACCCGTTATAAATAAAGAAGCGTACTTACGTATGACTGTTGTATTACAAGATTAAACAGGTAAAGGATGGTATTGCCTCGTATATTTATAAACCTCTCATTGTATTATTGGATGAATGGATATTATTATGTATGGTAGGGACAACGAATGAAAGTATATGATGTATGGTTCAGTAGATTTTGGAGGGGGAGAATAGTTGAACAGTAGATATATATACCCTTGAATCTAATTTAACCTTTTTAACCCGCGACGCAAAAACGACGGGGTTGTTATAAGTTTGACGTGTCTGTGTAAATGTGTATTTATTATATACTAGCTGCTCCCGCGACTTCGTTCACGTTATTCTTGAACGACTTAAACCATTTATGCAGCGCACGCAACGAAAGTCTCCCCGTTTTTGCAACATTTCTCACTGACTCTTCGCTTCTATTGGTCGCAGCGTAATGTTATATACCCTAAAGCCTTCCTCTATAAATGGACTATCTAACAAAAAAATAATTTTTCAAATTGGACCAGTAGTTCCTGAGATTAGCGCGTTTAAACAAACAAACAAACAAACTCTTCCGCTATACGCTTAGTGATTATGTTTGTGGCATCGTAGCTCCCAAACGGATGATCCGATTTTAATCCTTTTTTTTTGTTTGAAAGGTTATCAGTCGAGAGTGTTCTTAGCTATGTTTGGTGGAAATCGGTTCAGGTCTTCAAGGTCATTTCACAGTAATCTCTACATACGGGACCCATACACGGGTGTTTATGGGTCATAAATAATAAATTATTTATTTTACACAGATGAATTACATGATTTTTATATTTCACCGTCAATATAAAGAAGGGGAATATACTAGTACGACGCGCCGGCGGTCTACTCTCCCTTCATCTTACTAATTTTCGATCAGGTCACGTGTCCTGAGCTTAACATCCATCCCAAAAAGTGCGCAACGCCGCTTAACAAGTTTACACTTCACTTATATGAGTTATTATAAGCTAATATCAACCACAGGGCGATCTCTATAATATTACATACGTAAATACTAAATAGTTATGACAGTTTTATTTTCATTTTTTCCGAGTTATATAAAACTTGGAGTTACACAGCTATAAAACTGCAAAGCTAATCACTACACTCGCTTTCCGCTGAGAAATAATATTGGTAATGTGCCGCGGCCATTTTGTTAAGCGAAGCGTTTTAGAAAAATATCTTTCAAACTTCGATCAAATAATATTTAACACTATTAATAATACAGCAGGATTACTCCGACACAATCGAGAATCGAATCAGTTCGAACTCGGCTTTTGGAATTTTATTTGGATTGCTTTGAAACTAACCAGGATAAAGAAAATCGTTAGATCGTAACTTTTTGTACTCCCGACCATGTAAATCGACTAAGAATCAAAATAAGGAAACGTCAATTTATTGGGAAGTACTCGGCACTATCGAATCTGAATCAAAATCTAATCAGTTTGGAGAGGCCCCTGATAACATACAATAAAAAAATGGGTGCGTGTACTTATGTACGCGCGTGAGAAGTTATACTTCTTTAGCATCATTAAAAAATAGTTTTTATATAATTATATATAGATACTAGCTGTGCCCGCGACTTCGTTCGCGTGGTGTTTGTTTGACTTAAACCGTTTATACAGCGCATGTAACGAAAGTCCCCAAATGTAAATTGTTTGTTTGTTTAAACGCGCTAATGTCCCGTATATGACGCCCAACGCCGCGACGACCGACGCCGCGACGCCCGACGCCGCAACGCCCAACGTCGTGGAGCCGACGCCCGACGCCGCAGTGCCCGCCGCCGCAACGCCCGACGCCGCGACGCCCGACGCCGCGACGCCCAACGTCGCGACGACGACGCCCGACACCGCGGCGCCTAACGTCGCGACGCCGACGCCCGACACCGCGGCGCCTAACGTCGCGACGCCGACGCCCGACGCCACGACGCCCGACGCCGCGACGCCCGACGCCGCGACGCCCGACACCGCGGCGCCTAACGTCGCGACGCCGACGCCCAACATCGCGACGCCCGACGCCCGACGCCCGACGCCGCGACGCCCAACGTCGCGACGCCAACGCCCAACGCCGCGACGCCTAACGTCGCGACGCCCGACGTCGCGACGCCAACGCCCAACGCCGCGACGCCTAACGTCGCGACGCCCGACGTCGCGACGCCGACGGACGCCGCGACGCCCAACGCCGCGACGCCTAACGTCACGACGCCGACGCCCTTCGGCGCGATGCCTAACGTTGCGACGCCGACGCCCGACGCCGACTTTCAATCCGACGTTGCGCTGCTGGCGCCGACCGCCAAATTTTTCGGCGTCGGCGGTCTACTCTCGGTGCGCAATTCCAACTCGCACTTGCCCGGTTTTTTATTTATTAATTACCATATGCTTGCAGTATAAACGATGTCGAAATTTCCAAACGTATATCTTCAAAGACCGTCAAATAGATAGCTACAATTTTTTGAAGATCCCACGGGAACCCTTTCGTTTTTCGGGATAATAATTTCCCATAATGCTCTTCAGGTCGTAAGCTACCTGCCTGCCAAATTTCATTTAAATACGTTGAGTGGTATGGCTGAAATACCGTCAAATAGGTAGCTACAATTTTTTAAAGATCCCACGGGAATCCTTTCGTTTTTCGGGATAATAATTTCCAATAATGCTCTTCATGTCATAAGCTACCTGCCTGTCAAATTTCATTTAAATACGTTGAGTAGTTTGGCTGAAATACCGTCAAATAGGTAGCTACAATTTTTTGAAGATCCCACGGGAACCCTTTCGTTTTTCGGGATAATAATTTCCTATAATGCTCTTCAGGTCGTAAGCTACCTGCCTGCCGAATTTCATTCAAATACGTTGAGTAGTTTGGCTGGAATACAGTCAAATAGGTAGCTACAATTTTTTTAAAATCCCACGGGAACCCTTTCGTTTTTCGGAATAATAATTTCCAATAATGCTCTTCATGTCATAAGCTACCTGCCTGCCAAATTTCATTTAAATACGTTGAGTAGTTTGGCTGAAATACCGTCAAATAGGTAGCTACAATTTTTTGAAGATCCCACGGGAACCCTTTCGTTTTTCGGGATAATAATTTCCTATAATGCTCTTCAGGTCGTAAGCTACCTGCCTGCCAAATTTCATTTAAATACGTTGAGTAGTTTGGCTGAAATACCGTCAAATAGGTAGCTACAATTTTTTGAAGATCCCACGGGAACCCTTTCGTTTTTCGGGATAATAATTTCCTATAATGCTCTTCAGGTCGTAAGCTACCTGCCTGCCAAATTTCATTTCATTCCATACAGTGGTTTTAGCGTGATGCGACGACAAACATTCCCATATGGACAGACAGACAGACAGACAGACAGACAGACAGACAGACAGACAGACAGACAGACAGACAGACAGACAGACATTTTTTTCAAAAATTTTATTTTTAGGTTCTGTGGCTTATATAGACCCCCTTTTTTAATTTTCACTTAAATATTCTTAATGTACAGACATGACCCCTCTACAGATTTATTATATGTATAGATATATAATATATATCTATATATAATTTTTTCGAGACTTAATGAGCGGTTAAGCAGACGACTTCATACTGTTAATTTTGTGTCACAGGTGCGCGCGCATCTTAAAATTTCACTCTCATCATTTTTTCATAACGCGCCTAAAGAAGTATAACTTCAAAAACAAACCTAAAATATATGTCAATAGAGCTACATTTGTATAACGAACTGAGACAAAAGTTTTGTAACATTTCAAAGTGGATTTGATGATTAGTAATCGATAATTATGTCACTTCAAATTAAAAAAAAAAGTAAAATTTACCCCATAAGTGTATTCGAAATAGGATCAAAAGAATTACCTGTATGTTGAACTTTCGCAGTTCTATTTATCATCTATAATATATTCGAGATAAATTTAACATAAAGGTAAACAAACCGAAAACATCGAAATATTCATATATTCACTTATTGTGCACACTTATCAACACTTTCACAGGTATAATATAGGATCATACTTCATTATCCAATATATTTTGTAACAATTAAACAATAATTAAGATATTTAAACATCAAATGAAAAACCTTCACAGTAAAAATACGCTATTTTTTCACCGCTTACTGTAGAATGTAATCTATAGTCTATGGAATCGTATTGTAGCAAACAATAATCATTGCGTTAATATTGGCCAATTGGCATCACTGACTAGTCTATGGTTGTGTCATAGACGGGTTTGTTTACGTTTGGGTTAAAGTTTGAGAATCTCCTTTTTTGGAAGTCGGTTAAAATGTACGTAGGAGGTAAATGTTGAACAAAACTCGGTAGTGCAGTGTTAATAATAATAATAAACAACAGAAGAACAGCCCCTACCTCTGACTTGCCTTAACCGGCCGGTCAGAGTGGAGTCGCGAGAGCTTTGTGCTCGGAGGGAGGATGTGAAGCGTAAGTGGCGAGTGGGCGTCGTGATGGGACTCTCTGAGTGTGCAAATGATCGGCGTATCAAGTCCAGCGACACCTCTCCTGCCTCAAGCCGCTCGGTAAATGTTGCCGTCTTGGTGCACCGTGCGTGCGACTATTTTAAGGGGCCCATTACGATGAGTTGGCAAGTCAGCGTCTGCCAACTTTGTAACCACGTGGTATCTGGCAGACGCCATAGTCCTTCCATAGTCATAGATACAAAGTCCATTAGCACCTCACCCCTATCCATAATCTTTTCTTATAAACATTCCTTGCAATAGTCCTACACCAACCGGTGGGTCTCCGTGGGCGCACTCCCATGGTGCGTACAGGGAGAGTCGCCGGCTAGTGTCACATTACATTTAAATTAAAATTGTGTAACGGGGCCTCTCACGCATGCCTTCCAAAGGTCCGGGATTTAATTGCCCGTGAGCAAGGAAGCTATACACAATAATAATAATAATAATAATAATAGCCTTTATTCCTAAACAAAAGGTTACAAGAGATCCCTAAGTTCGGTGTGCCTTTTGGCATAGGCCTCCTCCAATTCCTTCCAATGGACAGGCCCTTCCTACTCTCAACCAGTATGGTCCCGCTGTCTGTTTCAAGTCATCTTCCATCTCCTTATTTGACGATCTCTACTTCTTTTGCAGTGTTAAATAATAACAATGTTAGCGGTAACACTGCTTCCCATTTCCAGAAATATATTCCCTCACCTTTTACGATACGGGGAAGACGGTTGATGGGGGTATTCTTGGCACCCCATGAAACGCTCCGCTCATGCGCATGTACACAGTCTATTCTAATTAAATTTATAATTGCTCACTGTTAGACGAACGCGGAATACAATCAGTGTTGGTTAACTAACGCGACCTGTATGTCGACGACTTAATGATCACTCCCATACACAGAGGTAGCCCTAATTGGTAATACATATTTTGAGCAAATTTAAATCGCCTCCGTGGTTTACCGTCCCACTGGGTTATGAGAGTAAGAGGAAGAGATAGTGCTTCTGTGCATTGCGCACACACTTGAGCACTATAAAATAAGTAATAACTGCTACTTAGCTTGCCTGGTTTCAATGAAACCGGTCACCGTCACCGAAATCGCTGTGGGAGGCATTATTATTATGAGCATGGAAGGGAGCGGTCAAAAATGCTATGTATACAGGATGTAAAAAGAGCAGTCACTATAACTTCGTGGGGTAATAACCAGGCAGGAGATATATCCATTGGTACTAGTCATATGCTTTTAATCCACTGTTTTAAAAAATTAAACATTTTCAATAGGCAATGTGAAATGTGAAAAATGATTACGCTGAGAGGTCAATAGCACGCGTAAGACGTTCATTACGTACTAGGGCAAAAATTATAAAATTTAAGAATTTAATGCAGAACGTTGTTCCAAACAGTTCAGCCTTGCGACTAAAAATAATTAACAGCAAAAAAAATTTTTTTTTTAACAAATAATGAAAGGAAT
Organism: Celastrina argiolus; assembly: GCA_905187575.2. NCBI lineage: Eukaryota > Metazoa > Arthropoda > Insecta > Lepidoptera > Lycaenidae > Celastrina > Celastrina argiolus. The sequence continues at coordinate 1,655,482 of LR994598.1, forward strand.
TCATTTCTAAAATGAGAAAAGGTCCTTTACTCATATCCCAAAGTTATAGTGACTCCTCTTTTTACACCCTGTATAAACAGCTCCGTGACTCAACCATAGACTAATCAGTGAGGCTGCCTTTCCACCAGTAATGAGCGAGGGTGTGTTATGAGGAATGTTTTAGGAACCCAAGTAAACACGCCAGAGGCCCCCGAACAGGACCCTGGGCGGAAACCATGACCAGAGGACAAACACCCCTCCTTTTTTTGGAAGTCGGTTAAAAACCAATAGAATCTCATCATTTACCGTTAGCGAAGCGATTCTATTGGTTCTTGAAAACACATTCCTCCTGACAATCAATCAATCAATCAATTATTTATTTGCTATAAAAGTGGTACAAAAGATGTTCAATACACATATTACATTAAGATCTGGCACTTTTAGCTAAACATTAGCATGCAAAATATTCTTATTTTTAGTTTTGACACTCCCTCATTACATTGACGACCTCCGTAACGCAGTGGTTCAGCGCGTTGGTGCTCGAACGAGAGGTCGCGGGTTCGGATCCCGACGTGGGAACAAAAGTTTTCAAAGTTTATGTGTCATGGATGTGTATTAAATTTGTATATAAAATAATAAAAATCTTAAATATGTGTATAGTATAAAAGTATTCAATATATTTCCGTTGTCTGGTACCTGTAACACAAGTTCTTCGGATATTTAGCACGGGGGCAGATTAATGTGGTGTGAAGTGTCAATAGATATTATTATATTATTATTATTATTTCAGGTACAGCCTAACAACATCACTTTACTTCAATGGCTCATTACACAACACCTCAGAGTTTCGCATTAATTGTAATAATTAGTGTATATTAAATAACTTTTGTTATTTTAATTAATATCGTACTACCCTCGCCTTAACCGTTGAAGATTATACTTAACCAAACAGCGGGGCTGCGATGTGGAATACTAGATGCTGCGAATATTGAAAGTAATATTAATATCGGCAAACATTTTAAATACTAGCTGACTCGTGCTCACTTTGCTTAGCATACAAATGTTTAAAACTTCCCTGGACTTCCTCGAGACCAAAAATAGCCGAATGGGTTCAGCCCTTCTCGAGTTTTAGCGAGACTAACGAACAGAAATTAATTTTTATTTATAAGAAAACTAGCTGATCCGTGCCCACTTCGTTTAGCATACAAACCGTTGAAACCTTCCCGGGACTTCACGAATATTTCAAGACTAAAAATAGCCGAATCGGTTTAGCTATTCCCGAGTTTTAGCGAGACTAACGAACAGCAATTCATTTTCATATATAAGAGAATAGAAGAGAAAACTAGATGACTTTCAATACATCTGTTTTGTATATTTAATGGAGATCTTTAATCGTGATTTCGAAGATCGCGTTATGGTAAGTAATTATTTGTATGAGGTGCCAAAACAAAAAATGCTCTACGCGTCATTCTCTTCACACTATATTCGGCTTCATGTATGAACCATGAACCATTCTGTACAAATAGAAAAAAGTAGTATAACATTCTTTATTTAAAGTTGTAACGTTAAATAAAGAGTGTTATATTATTATAAAAATATCAATTTATACAACGATAAACCCCTGGTAGGTATAGAGATTTTTTTTAATTTTCAATCAGTATTAAGAAAAAGGTTTCAAAGTACTTTCATTTTAACACAGCCTTAAGGCGAGGCAGCACCCGAAACTAGCGCCACTCTTTTTAAAATTAGTTTTACAACGACACAAAAATCTTCTTAAAAAAGTAATAGGTTCAAACTCTAAGTAAATAGTTCAACTAATTCATTGGCATTTAATTACAGCTCCAAATCCTATAGTGTATTTACTCTCATGAAAACCGCCAAAAGTGGCCGATTTAGCAATTACTTATGAGAGTATAGGATTTGGAGCTGTAATTAAATGCCAATAAATTAGTTTAACTATTTACTTAGACTTTTAACCGATTACTTTTTTAATAAGATCTTTGTGTCGTTGTAAAATTAATTTTGAAAAGAGTGTCGCTAGTAGCGGGCCTCTCCGCCTTAACCACTTACACGAAGTTCGAAGTTAATTTCCTTGATAATTTCAACGCAACATCTAGATATCCAACGTCGACGGCATAACGACAATTGGCAAAATTAAAAGGATCCTTACAATTCCTGACGCCGGGCGGATTCCGCCCAATGTTTTTTAATTTCCGCCCTTCAGAATTCGCAAAGTTTAAGTTTGATAATCTTGGCGTCGGGTTCCGCGGGGGTTTTCAATTTCAGATAACATCGGAAGGTGTTGACTTGGGTTCGAGGTCGCGGGTATTGGGCCAAATTAATATAAAAGGCTGGCAAGGAATTGAAAACGCTGTCGATATTTTGTTATCAAACGTACTTGAACGGGTGGTGGATTTTTTTTAACCCCGACGCAAAAACGACGGGTGTTATAAGTTTGTCGTGTCCGTGTCCATGTGTCTGGCTGTGGCATCGAAGCTCTCAATCGGATGATCCGATTTTAATGTGACGACTTATGACGACCTCCGTAGAGCAGTGGTTCAGCGTGTTGGTGCTCGACCGAGAGGTTCGAATCCCGCCGCGGGAACAAAAAGTTTTCAATATTCCTGGGTCATGGATGTGTATTAATATAATAAAAATCTTAAATATGTGTATAGTGTAAAAGTATTAAATATATATTTCCGTTGTCTGGTGCCTGTCTGGGGCCAGATTGACGTGATGTGAAGCATAGATAATTATTATTACAATGTGTTTTTTTTTTATTTGAAAGGTATATCAGTCGAGTGTTCTCAGCTATGTTTTGGTGGAAATCGGTTCAGGTCTTCAAGGTCATCAGGTCGTTTGTTAGGTGTGATAGGAATGTTACACGCTAAGGGTGTGTTTCACCATGCAATGTTAAAGTTAACGCCATGTTTAAATACCATGCCTTCTCATTCATTGACAGGAAATACGAGAGGGATAACATGATATTTAACATGTGTATTTTTATACAGCTTGTAATATTAATGAGTGATAGTACTTTACAGTGTGTGGATGGGTCCTGTATATAGAGTTTAATTTGAAAGCACCAGCGCTGAAACATTTACTTTATTATTGCATGGACAAATTTATGATGTTGGGCCATTTCTCTTAGAATAGATAAAAGTAAGTATTTCAGCACTGGGACTTTCACAGTATACTCTAACATAGGAGGCACCCTAAAGTATTATTACTCATTTATTTTACACACTATAAAAGGCACTATATAATCACTTCTGCGTAGCTGGTCTGGTTTCAAGGAAACCGACCAGCGTCACCTTAATCAGTGCATTATTACTATTTTTTGAAGATTTTATAGCCTGTTGGCTGTTGGCTTAAAGGAAACCTTTAAGCCAAGTCTTGTTTTCTGTAACTTACTTTTGTTATTTATTTATTATTTTATAGTTAATTAAAACGGGTGACCCCAATTACATTAATTAACTTATATCTAGGTACAATTAAAATTATGTATGTATGTTTTATAAGCACATCATTCTATAGATCCTGCAGTATTTTTATATATTTAAACTAGCTGACCCTTGCCCACTTCGTTGAGCATAAAAAGAGTTTATGATGAAATTCAACTAAAAAAAAACAACGTGGAACCCGCAACGCGGGAACCCGGAACCCGCAACGCGGGAACCCGCAACGCGGAACCCGCAACGTGAAAACCCTGAACCCGCAACGCGGGAACCCTGAACCCGCAACGCGGGAACCCTGAACCCGCAACGCGGGAACCCGGAACCTGCAACACGGAAACCCGGAACCCGCAACGCGGAACCCACAACGCGAAACCCAAACGCAGAACCCGCAACGTTCACGGAAACGCTGACAAAATATGGAATAAATAGTATCCTATGTCCGTCTACTTGCTCTAAGCTACTTCCTCACCAATTTTCAGCCATATCGATAAAGCCGTTCTTGAGTTATAAATAATTTAACTAACACGACTTACTTTTATACATATAGATGTATAGATTACTCCTACTAACATAAGCTAAGCCCGGTGAATGTCACAGTCGGTCCAGCCAATCCGGTGATCATTAGTTAGATGACGACGATGATGATGATGAAAAGTAGCCTAAATTAATCCTTATAACTTTAGCTATCTACCAATGAAAGTCTCGTTAAAATCGGTCCAGCCGTTCCAGAGATTAGCCGGAGCAAAGAGACACGCTGACAGAATTTTTTTTTTAAATTACATTTTCGTTTTCAGTAAATATCGTTGCCAATGCAAAAAAAAGTAGAAGATATCGTTTAAAATGTCATATGCATTTAGAAAAACGTTGCTAATTGAAAGTTACATACTGACACTTCAATTTTATTTATTTGTATAGATGTATAGATTTGGAAAACTTCTCCAATCTTGGCGTTTTCACTGACGCGGTGCGGGGCGCATAGGAACTTAGTGGTTCCCAAGCGGAGTGGAGCAGAGATTTCGAGCATAGTGATTGGTCAATTCGGGTACCGCAAGCTCCTGTCCGCCTCGCCCCGCGTCAATGGAAACGCAGCCAAACGTCTATAACGTCTACCGGTCGCCATGGTAACGGCGTTGTTTACAAATGGAAAACAAAAATTAGGAAATGCTATACATACCGTATTTATATCAGCTGAAACTATTTGGATTCATGTTTTTGTTAATCCTAATAATTTTATTACTCCAAATAGTTTAAGCTGATATAAAAACGGTATTTATAGCATTTCATAATTTTTATTTTCCATTTGTAAATAATGATGTTGCCATGACAGCCGTGTCATATAAACTGCCAACGACGTGAATCGATCGAGCCCAGGTTCAAACCCCGCGTGACCATCACGTATTTTCTTCTTTTTTCTAATTTTCTGCTTATTTTTTTCAACATTTTCTTTCATAATAACCTTTTCGTAACAATAACGAACATACCGTAAAAAAAATTTGCGAAATTGGTCAAGCCGTTGTCGAAGCGCATACGATGTAAGAAATTTTGGAGGTCGTTTTTTTACTCTTTAGGCTACATTTTTGGGGTTTTAGTAAGGAACCCTACTTTTTTTAAACATATAATATAGCCTATGTTCAGCGCTAGGAATGTAGCTTTCCAACGGTGAAAGAATTTTTCATATTGGTTCAGTGGTTTCAGAGCCTATTCCATTCAAACAAACAAACAAACAAACAAACAAACAAACAATCAAACGTTACCTCTTTATAATATTAGTATAGATATAGAAGATAAAGCACTATTACGCTTCTTGTTTTTAAGTAATTCACACATGTGGCGCCGGGGGAGGCATTATTATTATCAGGCCATAGACAATATTGCAGGCCATAGACAATATTGGAGTCCACAGACAATATAGACTATAGAGCGAAGCAGAAAGCCATCAATTCCATTCCACGGGGACTCCCCGGCTCATATATTAAAATCCTCCTTAACTGCCTTGTTTGGATCATAATTCAAGGGGTGCATGTGTGGAACCGGGTGAATACGGACGGGGACGGGTGAAAACGGATGGGTGAGAATGGGTGTGAATGGGTTTCGTAATGGCACCAGTGACAGCTGCCTTATTTACTCTCAATATAATCTGTATATATAAAAATGAATTGCTGTTCGTTAGTCTCGCTAAAACTTTAGAACGGCTGAACCGATTCGGCTATTTTTAGTCTTGAAATATTCGTAGAAGTCCAGGGGGTGTGAAAAAAACGGTTGAATTTTTTTATTTTTTTTTGCTCAACGAAGTGGGCACGGGTCAGCTAGTCTTATATATGAAAATGAATTGCTGTTCGTTAGTCTAGCTAATACTTGAAAAGGGCTGAACCGATTCGGCTATTTTTGGTTTTGAAATATTCGCACAGGCTACTTTGTGATACAGGGAAAGTTTGTATGCTCAAAGAAGTGGGCACGGGTCAGCTAGTTTATTTCCGTCAGGAACAAACAAAACTTGAATGTTCCTTCGGCGGGATTTGAACCCATTACCACCGACTGGCTTAACCACTGAGCATAAACCACAGTTGTACAGTATGTATCACGATTCATATATTAAGCCGATTATAGTGTGAAGAGAAGAACGTAGAATTTTTTGTTTTCCTCATATAAATTACTTACCGTAACGCGACAAATCGCAATTAAGAGGAAACACCACGAAATTTTTTCCATACAAAAATAGGGGTCTAGGGGATTTCTATTTCCTCCCTGGAGAACACCTCTAGAGTAACAATTTTTTCCCTGAATATTTATGGATATTGTTTGCCCGTCCCTATTTTTTCCTTTTTTTAATAAATTAATTATTTAAAGAGATATGGACGTTTAAAAACCTAAAAAAAATGGCCAGACTCTCCGCTATGTTTAAATATCTAGGGAACAGATTTGACTACAATAAATAACAAAAGCAAAAAATAGGAACCTAGCTCAATTCTTTTTTTAGCTAATACAGAAAAAAATATTTAAATCGGTTAAGTTTTGGAGGAGGAAACAGAAATCCCCTAAACATCGATTTCTGGTACTTTTAATAGGTAATTTCAGTCCAAGTTGCAGTTGTCGCTAGTGCTGGCTAGCTAAGGCACTGCGAGACAGCAATAGATTTTATAAATACCTATTTTGTATTTCTCTCAACCGTGGTGTTTCCTCAAGCCACATAACAGATGAGTTTCATGTCAGGTGTTAGGTCAACGAATAGTGCTTTCGTGTGTAATTTTGCATGCCTGCTATCCCCAGCATAGTAAGATTCACTCCTTGTGGTCATTTTAGACCTTTGATTATGGTAAGTAATTTATATGAGATGCCAAAACACACTACCATGGCCTACCATCCCATACAATATATCTTTAATACAAAAAAATGCAATAGATGTCACTACTATTAGCGTTTTTAAGTTGTAAAATGTAAATATGCCGAATTAAGTACAAATATTGACATTAAAATAAAGGTAAGCATATTTTTAATCATAACATCACATTAAGCTAAATTCAACTCCTTAATTAGGAAGAAGATACGAAACGAAATTAGTAATTAGTATTTTCCAATAGTGATAGATGGCGGTTTCCGGAATGTGCCTGGAAATCGAAGAAAATAAAAATAGCCAGTCGAATTGCCAGTATTAGAGTGATACCATTTTCTAATACTAGGTCGTGTCACTGTTATATATCTACTTTGTGACACTACATTCGGCTTAATATATACCTATACACTATAATATATATATACACCCAGCAAAAGACATTTTGAATTCAGAACGAGGCGCCGCCATTATTGAATTGATAAACTACAGATTTTCTAATTCCATAGAAAAGGTTGTACAGGACACTCATATAGAAAAGATGCTTAGAAAGGTGTAAAACGTGAGGGGAATGCTCAGGTTACGATTTAAATATGAATAACGCTTTTATATCGACTGCGAGCTATTGACTAGGACGGAACACAACTTATTATGAGAGATATAAAAGAAAGAAAAGAACGGAACATCAATAAAAGTACCAGTACGAAATTTTATATGCTTAATAGTTTTTGAGTAGGAAGATAATCAGTGGCGTAGCTATCGTATTATCGTGCAGTGCGCCAGGGCCCCGGACCTTAAGGGGCCCTTTAGTCTTTATATAATGGCTTTAATAAAAACTAAATTAAAAATTAAAAAAAGCCCTGACTTAGCGTGTAACATTCCTATGACACCTAACAAAAGTAACAAACGACCTTGAAGACCAGAATCGATTTCCACCATAGCTAAGACACTCTCGACTGATATACCTTTTAAACAAAAAACACGCATTAAAATCGGATCATCCGTTTGGGAGCTTCGATGCCACAGCCAGACACATTGACACAGACACGTCAAACTTATAACACCCCGTCGTTTTTGCTTCGGGGGTTAAAAAGAGCGGGTCAACAAACACACAAGCTCCTGAAGCTAGAAAACCTCGACCCTAGTCAGAAGTTTTTTTTTATTCCATTATTTTAAGTGGACAGCCACAAATTTTGTAGGGCTTCAAGCTACGTAAAGAGGCGGTGAGGGCCCGATTCTTTGCACCGGGGTCCTTGCCCACTTAGCAACGCCACTAAAGATAATAATAATAATATCTATGGACGCTTCACACCACGTTTGTGGCCCCGTGAGTATCCGAAGAACTTGTGTTACAGGTACCAGACAACGGAAATATATTTAATACTTTTATACTATACACAAATTTAAGATTAATTATCATTATATATAACTTTTTGGTCTCTCGGCGGGATTCGAACTCGCGGCCTTCAGCTTGAGCACACGTACAACCACTGTGCTACAGAGGTCGTCGAAGATGGTTTTAACATTTTGTGTTTAGAGACTACTTACAATTTAAAAAGCTGTTGTACAGGGTGATTCATGAATCATATTATATTAAACCGAATACAGTGTGAAAACAATAACGCGTAGAGCATTTTTTTTTGGCACCTCATATAAATTATGATTAGCTTTAGCACACAAAAGTTTTTTTACTACTTTTTTTAAATTTATTGATGGAACGTTTTCTGGGATCTTATTGTATAGGTGTATACATTGGCCTTTAAAAGATTTGCTTACTTTGCTAAGCCTGATCTATATCTAGCTTGTGTTTGTTCGTTCAATATAAATAAATAAATACTTATACTATAACTGGTGTAAAAAGAACAACTTGTTTTCTTTTCTTTCTTTCGACAAAAAAAAGTGGTAAAAAGTTTAAAAAATATTTTTTTAGTTTTTGACAAAAAAAATCCAAAATGAGGAAAGGTATAATTGCAAAGTTATAGTGACTGTTCTTTTTACACGCTGTATATTAGAATAGAGTGAATTAATCCATCCACAAGTTCTAAACAAAATTAATTTAGATTAATCCATCGCGGGAAAAAATGTCGGCCATACTGCGAAAGTAGTACATACACGTTTGTAAAATAAATTGCATAGTGTTGGGAACATATCGATATTGTTTATTTATTTTTTATTTTATGTGGAAAACAAACAAGCATACAGATAAATCTTTATAAATAAAAATGAATTGCTGTTCGTTAGTCTCGCTAAAACTCGTGAAAAGCCGAACAGATTCGGCTATTTTTAGTCTTGAGACGTTCGTGGAAGTCCAGGAAAGGTTTAAACAGTTTCTATGCTCAACGACGTGGGCACGGGGCAGCTAGGTACAAAAAAAAATTGCATGTTAGTTAAGTTTTTGTGTGTTCCACTACGTTTTCACAGACGTACTTAAAGTACAAAATTGTTAACGTTTTGTTTTTTAATTTGGTGACCTTATTCGAAATAGAGTATTTTAGAATAAGGCTCTTTATATTCTGTGGGGTTTTTTAATCAAATTAATATTAAAAAAGTTACCCGACAATGTACGCTTAGCACTTTTCTTAATGCAAGCAACATTCCCGCCACAATCGGCACTTAACCATCGCGACCGACTTGGAAGTGTCATAACTTTTTATTATTATGTTAATCGTAATATTGTAATAGCTTTTGTACTTAATCCAGTTGCTCGCGGGAGATTGCTACAGAGACCATTACAAATATACTTTCCATCTTACTGCTAATAGTTGAAGTGAAAACTTCTTCAGTGACTTGGTAAAATGTTAAGTCGGCTCCACACTACTCGGCAAAGTACTCGTGATACTTTGGCGAAGTACTAGTAAAGTTTGACGAGGTAAGCCGAAGTGCATCTCTACACTATCCTATTCGTCTAACTTCGTTCAACTTCGCAAGTAGTGTGGAGCCGGGGTTAAACTTGCTCACGTGACCTGATCGAAAATTCGTAAGACGGTAAGATACGACCGGTGCAGCGTAGAAGTAATATCCTCCTCTCTTTTTATTGCGCGGCGAAAATATATTTCGTTATTCACTCCCGGAGTGCAACCCTTGTTTTTATTAATGTTAAAGTTTGTGAATTCCTTAAACTACCAGTAAAATAATTGTTTTTCCAATTGGCAGTATGCTAAGGTAGATGAGTTTATTAAAAATCAAAATTATTAAAATATTAATGATAAAATACGATGTCGACAAGAGCTATCGACTTACAATTATCGATATTGATAAAACAATTTGCAACTATCGACAGGTGATAATTGAAGACATAAGTAAATGGTAATTAATATTTTTTTTTCAATTGAGGTGAAATTTCGCAAATTTATCGAGAAAATTGAGTGAAAACTATCACTGACACATTTAAGGATATATCTTTACGTATGAAGTATATTGAATCTAAAAATGATTCTTTAGAATACTTTAGATTAATGTACTTCATACATACATTATTTAATTGTTTTTAAATTTGGCGACATAATTATCACTTTCATCCATGCATTTCACTATTCATACAATAATATACAAGCGTGAACCAGCGACAGGACCTCGCAAGGTTTTTTGTTGGTATACAGAGTGTAAGAAGAACAGTCACTATAAATTTGATATACGATTATACTACCTTTCCTCATTTAGGATGTGTTTTTTTAAATTTTATTTTTTATCAAAAACTATTTTTTTTAATATTTTTAATTGCAAGAATAACGAAAAGGCAAAAAAAATACATTGAGAAATAATTATATACCACAGCTATAGTTACTGTTCTTTTCACACCAGGGGGCCTATTACAAGCTCTTAATTCCAGCCAGTTTACGCCATACAACATGGCTGCCTGGAATTTTCGTATTACGATCACATTATAACTGCATGATGACAGCTAGTTAGCGGACACGTGACACTGGACTTGCTTCCGAATGTCACTTTCAGACAACCAAACTAGGGGGGATCCATCCAGTTTAACGTGTCGCTGTAATATGAAAAAGAACAAGGCAGTTTAAGACCGTATTATTGAATTGCCTGGAACCAGGCTGGTATTGTAAAAGATCATAATACGGCCCAGTTTTGTGAAATAAATAAATAAAGTATCGATTAAAGGCACATCACTACCTCTAAAAAGGTTCAGATTGATACAGGGCCGCATTTCGAGCGGAGTCGGGTAAAGCATCTATTACGCTCAACTAAATCCGTACCTCGCAGGCCGCTCGCCGGTTACTCTCCATTTTGTTTACTTCTAAACAATTTACTTTCATAAAGGGTAAAGCGACCTAAATGTGTGTGATTTAGTTCAGAAAAACAGATAACACGCTTATTCCCATCGATATCATTTACTTGGAAAAGACAATAGCTCACAATTATAGGACACAACTCTTTATTCACACTTTTCCACTTTTATTATGTGTGATGATGATTTAATCGAAACCGGTAGTGTCATTTTGTAAAAACTTATATCAACGTAATAAAAGTGGAAAATTGTAAATAAAAACTTGTGTCATATTATTGTGAACATGCAATTCCATCAAGAACCAACAGTATATTCAATAAGTTGTAAGACAATAGCTGTTAATATCAGCTATACTAATATTATAAAGCGGAAAAGTTTGTTTGTTTAAACGCGCTAATCTCAGGAACTATTGGTCCGATTTCTGAAATTGTTTTATTGTTGGATAGTCCATTTATAGAGGAAGGTTTTAGGCCATACAACATTGCGCTGCGACTAATAGGAGCGAAGCGTCAGTGAGAAATGTTGCGAAAACGGGGAAAGTTTTTGTCACTCAAAAATCACGCGAACGACGTCGCGTCGCGGGCATAGCTAGTTGATAAACAAGTTTTAACGTTAATAACGAATTCGCCAGATCGGTCGGATGATTTCGTAAAAATGTATACGTAAAAACATTTAAGTTTTAGGCAATTAAATAAAATAATCTATCTCTTACTCGCAAAACGATATTTGTTCGCAGGTTGGTGTAATGTCTATGTAGGTTTAACAAGGTGACGTCACATGGTTGTTCCCTTCTCGTTCGCACATTTATACCCAATTTCACCAACGCATATTAGTGTTAACGGCTTGTTAAAATACTATATTGTCTTCTAATTCATCGATAGGAATTACGAGAGGAACAACATGATATTTAACGAAGGATTCACTTTAACACTGCTTGGTGAAACACGCCCTTAATAGTTTAATAATTTCATAATTTTTAATGGTACTTAAATAATTTCAGTTTTACATTATTTGTTTACGAGTTGCTAGCTATTCACATCAATTAAAAAACGATTCAAAAGTTCCATCAGTTTTTTTAATAAACAACGATCTCAAATGATGATTTCACATTATTTCATTACCAAGAGAGAACCGTTTTGTTTTATAAAAGCGACGTTTTATTTTTAATATTGTGTCTGAGAGGAGTACAAAAAGATTTACGCTCAGAAATCTCCAGTTTTCCTCAGAGCTATTTAGATGTTAAGATATTATACGGATCACTCGGTTTTTATTTGCCTGAAGTCTGGACTTTGTTTTGGATTGGGATTATTCCTGACTCCCGTTCGACTTGCAATCGAAAACTTCGATTGTTTCGTTCGAGAAGATCGTGTGTCGGGAATCCTACATTATTCCTTTCCTTTTGTGAAGGTGCTTTGAAACCTTCTTTCTCAATACCACAATGTAGATATAACAGAGACACGACCTAGTACTAGAAAATGGTATCACCCTAATACCGGAAATTCGACTGGATATTTTTGTTTTCTTCGATTTCCAATAGATTAAGTGTGAAGTCCAGGCACATTCCGGAAACCGCCATCTAGCGCTACTATTGGAAAATACTAATTACTCATTTCGTTTCGTATCTTCTTCTTAATTAAGGAGTTGAATTTATCAAAACTAATAAAAAATCCACAAATACTGTAATCGTCATTATATTTACTAGAGGTTAGTCATATAGTAAACAGATTCATAAATTGATATTTTAATGAAGCTTAGAACAATATGCAAAGTACACCCTTTTTTAAGTTTTTTTCTTAATATTAAAAGAATAATATTATACAAGTGTAAAAATTATTTCAGTATTTTAAGTAAGACAATACTTAGGAAAATATCGTTTTAGTATTTACAAATTTTACCACATTTTTTAAATCGAGTTTAATACGAATTCAATTCATCGCATCATTCGCTCCGATCGACACAATATCCCCTAAAAGTAAAACGTTTATCACGAAGGGATTAGGTTTCTTTATGTCGTAATTTCTGAAAGACACACTGCAATGACATATCACTTAATATTACATTATATTTTTGCGCCCAGGGCTAAAAACATTTTGAAAACCGACCTTTTGTCCTCAGGTGTCGGATGATATCGGCTACGTGGTCTACTCGGCGCTCGGCAGCTTCTACATCCCCTCCTGCATCATGGTGTTCGTCTACATCAGGATATACTTCGCGGCCAAGGCGCGGGCGAGACGGGGGATCCGAAAAAACCCACGGTCGAGGCCGGTGAGTGACACGTCGAGAGAATCCACGGGGGTTGACCCACCAACCCGTATAGATCCTTAGGGCGTGCTTATAAATAAACAAATAGAACTTTATTTGACATTTTAGACAAAACATTCATTAAGTGGAAGCTTTTTTTTTCATTAGGTTATGTGCTGGGCTCATAACCTAATGAAACGTGCTGTTTCTTATTAACAATTGACTTTATTAGACATGTCAAAAGTTATAGTAAAGTCAGATAGATGGCGCTACCAGTGATAATTTTGTTACATAAATAATATTTAACATATTTAAATCACAAAATTTAACACCAGTTAACTGGTGTTAAATTTTGTGTCAAACAGAAAAAAAGTAACAAAAATAAACAAGAAAGTTTCACCAAGTTAATCGTTCGTTAAATATCATGATGTTCCTTTCGTGATTCCTATAAGTGAATGAGAAGGCATGGTATTTTAACAAGCCGTTAACACTAAGTTCCGATTTCACTAACGCATGTTAGTGTTAACGGCTTGTTAAAATACCATGCCTTCTCATTCACTGATAGGAATTACGAAGGGAATATCATGATATTAATTTAACGAACGCGATTTATTGATCGACATCAACGAAGTAAAGAGAAGCCTTATTTATCACTAGGACTACTCTTGAATCTAATTTAATGGATCGTGTTTAACAATCCAATAATAGCTATTAAATTACAATTCATTACAATGTCGATCAAATAAATGAGATTCACGATTCTCATCCGGTATCTGCAGCCTTACTCCCACAATCGAGAATCAAATCAGTTCGATCTCAATGGCTTTTAGTATTTGGTGGATTACTTTGAAACTAATCAGGATAAAGAAAATCGGTAGATCGTAACTTTTTGTACTCCCGACCATATCAATGGAGTGAGAATCAAAATAACAACCTTCAATTTATTAGGGTGTTTGCGGCACGATCGAAAACGAATCAAAATCAAAGTAAGGTCCCTAAATTCTGAATGCTCATCGGTGGACACTCGTAACAACTTCACTCGGTACGTTGACCAATAAATTCAAAAAATTCAAAATTCAAAAATTTTTATTTCCATATAGGTTATTAAATAACACTTATAGAATTGTCCTACATGATGCCTACCACCGGTTCGGAAACTAGCCCGGCGAGAAGAACCGGCGTAAGAAACTCGCGCGGGGCCATCTTTTAGCAAAAAGATTGGAAAATTGTTCTTTTTCTCTTTAAATATAATATAATATACATAACAATGTTATAACTTAAAAGTAAAATTATAAAAACAAAGAGTACAAAGTTGTAACCTAGCATAGAGGCACCTTATTCCCAGGGTGTGCAATCATTAATGAAATCATTAACCTTATAACAACCTTTAGCACACAAACGTTCTTTAACTAATTTTTTAAATTTATTTATAGAAAGATTTTGAACGTTTTTTGGGATTCTATTGTATAGGCGTATACATTGACCTTTAAAAGACTTACCTACTAATAAGCGTTCAGAACAGCATGTTTACCCAAATGTTAGCTGATCGGCGATTTGATCAGCCTTTCCGAAACCGGGTGTTAATTTATGATAGAGATTATTTTTAGCTATCGATCGATAGCGATGCGATGAGCTAAATATTCTGGATTGTGCACTGGGTAGTGTGAGTACCAGAGTCCCATTGAAAATTGACGCAAAATATTCCTTCATATAGAAATAGATCTAACTTTTTAGGCATGAGTTTTTAGTTTTTGTACTAGAAAGTACTCTACTACTCTACTACTCTCCTACTCTACTACTCTCCTACTCTACTACTTATATAACGAAATGAAATGGGCATTGGTTTCTCTTTCACTCTAATGAGTTTTTCCTTAATTTTTATGCGACAGATAGTTTACGGATTTGATTTTAGCACTCAGTATCTGTGGCGTTTAACGCCTCAGTAGTCTAGTGGCCTAGCTCTCGACTCGGAGGTCGTGGGTTCGATTTCCGCGTTGGAACAACAAAAAATATTGTTTTCAAGTTTGGTTAGGACAATGCAGGCTGATCACCTGACGGTTATCCGTCCCACTGGGCTACGAGAGTGATGGAAGGGAGAGTGCTTCTGTGTATTGCGCACACACTTGGGCACTATAAAATAACTCCTGCGTAGTTGGTTTCAATGTAACCGGCTGCCGTCACCGAAATCGGTGTGGGAGGCATTATTCTGTGTGGTAGGATTCTTATACCTCCGATCCTATTAACTTCACTAAACCACCACCTTATAAAGACCCTTTCACCCCTCACATAATATACAAGGGCCACCTAAAGAAGAAGCCTTCACCACTAATATTTATACATAATAATTTCATGTTTTATACAGCGTGTCTCATGGTGCATATATCAAGCCGAATATAGTGTGAAGAGAAGGACACGTAGAACATTTTTTGTTGTGGCATCTCATATAAATTACTGACCATAACGCGACAAACCGCGATTAAAGATCTCCATAAAAGTCACAAAACAGATGAGTTTCAAT
This sequence comes from Celastrina argiolus, assembly GCA_905187575.2. Lineage (NCBI taxonomy): Eukaryota > Metazoa > Arthropoda > Insecta > Lepidoptera > Lycaenidae > Celastrina > Celastrina argiolus. Next base: position 1,671,252 of record LR994598.1, read on the forward strand.
CCTGGTCAGGTGTTAGGTCAACGACCAGTGCGTTCGTGTATATGTCGCAGTCATCTTATTGAATCTGGTTATTTAATTGAATCACTAGGCGGTTATAAAATGGCGTCAAACAGCTCGTACAGATAGCAATGTGTTGATATATTTTTTGATTAATTTACTTTAATGTTCGTTTTATTAGTACTCATTCGGAAATTTCGAAGTTTAAAACTAAAATATTAAATGGCTGTCCTAGTCTCGGATTCTAAAATTTGTTGGTAAAAACAGGATTCAATGAAAGCGCTAGTCATTCAATTAAATAGCGGATTCAATCAGATGACTCCGACATATAGACCGCGAACACCAGTAGTAATCTTCACTCTTTGTGGTCAATTTAGACCTTTATATTTTTATCGCGTTATGGTAAGTAATTTATATGAGGTGCCAAAACGAAAAATGCTCTACTTGTCATTCTCTTCACACTATAATGGTTTGGTATATGAACCTTGGGACACACTGTATTATTTTCATTTGAACATAATTATTTTGTACATAAATAAGTCTCTATCTCGATTCTCAGTATAAAAGACAGGCAGTTTGTAAAGAAATCCTATTAATTTCCCTCCTTACATTCATTTAAAATTCTTCATCTTATGCCTCGTGTTATTATGTAGCTGTCAGAAACGTGCTGTGTTACTTTCATAAATAAAATATGTTTAAGGGATAGACTACACATATGTTTTTATTTATTTACTTTTTAGAAATAAAAAGTAAATAAATAAAAACATAAGACGAGAAGAGAAGTTTTAAGACCAACAGCAACATAAATACGTTAATATACAAGGTGTAAAAAGTACAGTCACTATAACTTTAAAAAAAAGAATTTAAAAACATTTTGGAAATGTTTTTTAATTATTTTTTTGTAAATACTTAAAAAAATTTTTTTTTACTTTTTACCAAATCTTTATTTTTTGTCGCAAGAATTACGAAAAAGCAAAGTTTTTTTTTTTGTAAAAAAAAATACATTTCTAAAATTAGAAAAGGCATCCCAAAGTTATAGTTACTGCTCTATTTACACCCGATATAAAAAAATGCACATATGTGTATTCTGTATGCCACTTCTGAATTCGCAAAGTAACAGTAGGTTTGCAAGTTATTAATTACATAGTTACATGAACGCAAGTAGATTTTTTTTGACTTAGCAATAGACTTAATAACTTTTTTATACTTCTTCCTAATACAAATTATATGTATACCCTTATAATATTGAATGTATCTAAAATTTATAACTAACTAGCTCACCCGTGCCCACTTCGTTGGCAATACAAACCGTTTAAACCTTCCCTGGACTTCCACGAATATTTCAAGACTAAAAATAGCCTAATCGGTTCTCGAGTTTTAGCGAGACTAACGAACAGCAATTCATTTTTATATAATATAAAACTAGCTGATCCGTGACCACTTCGTTGAGCATACAAACCGTTTAAACCTTCCCTGGACTTCCACGAATATTTAAATACTAAAAAAAAATAGCCGAATCGGTTCAGCCCTTCTCGAGTTTTAGCGATACTAACGAACAGCAATTCATTTATGTATGTATGAATTGTATAAATAGATTGCTGTGAAAAAGAATTGTATTTTTGAAAAAAAAAAACAGCTGAAGGTATTGTATCCACATGTCACGAGTAAATTAAAAAATGGTATTTTTGAATGTATGTAAGGATAACACAAGGCGAGCGTACCTACTAACTAAATAATTGGAAAAGTTAAAGAAATCGAATTTGTCAACGTCACTTTGGCAGTGACGGATCTTGAGCATCAATATCAATTGCGCACAGGATCATTTCTACGCTCACATGTGTCGCTTTATCGACAATTTTGAGATTGATCATTAAATTTTGCTTAAACAAAGACACGCGTGAAGTAATGACGTATTGCGTCATTTGGAAGTTAACGTCAAAACAGAAACAAAGTCACAATTTGCTAATTGATATTAATAAATTCTGCCTTTATTATGAAATCATTTTACAGTTATTTCATCCCTTCCACATGGTAGAAGTGATAAATCGAATGTAATACAACGTGTACTATAAACGAGTGTTATACAGTGTGTAAAAAGAACAGTCACCATAACTTTGAGATATGATTACACTACCTTTCTTCATTATAGATATGTTTTTTTTTTGACAATAACTTTTTTTGATAATAATATTTTTTTTTCTTTTTACCATAAGTTATTTTTTTCTCGTAAGAATAACGAAAAAGCAAAAGTTATAATAGTATTTTATACCTAGTTATTAAATTTATAAATGTAATAGGAACAGTCATTATAACAAGTTATAAGGACTGTTCCTATTACACCCGTTATTTTAGGGTACTATATGTATATAATATATATACATATTATATACATTTAGTATATAGAGTTCTCTGTGAAAGTAGCAGCACTAAAATAGTTAGGTCCGTGTAAATAAAGAAGTCTCAAACCTAACCTCACTTGACAACCTATTCGACAGAAAAAACCACGTTATGTTCCACTTTTAAAAGTGAACAACTTTATTAATGTTACATTATAGTACTTTAATTATTTTCTTTTCATACCGTAATATTTATATAGATTACAGAAAAACATTAAAATAAGTATAATCTATAGTGTTATAATTTTTATTTCTACGTTTTAAATACTGTCAAATAGGTTCTGAAGTGAGGTTGGGTTTGAGATTGTTTTATTTATACGGGCCTTAGTTCGTTTTCAATACATTTTTCATACTCATGTGTCAACTGTCAAAGTCAGACACACAACTTATCAGTTCATTACCCATTGTTCCTATTTATGCGTTAAATCATAATGGATAACTAGTTAAATGAAAATCCGAATCATCAAATTAAATATTGTTTGTTTCCAAATTAGTTTTTCTCCAAAATCTTGGATGGTTCACAAGTTTTTGCTAACACTCGAGAATTATGTGAATTTTCATTACTCACTTCTTTTACACGTTGTATACTACTTCCATGACTATTCCTACATAATAATATTCTAAGGATGATGTTCATGTGTATTACTATACTGAGCTATTAATTAAAAAAAAACTTTATTTGTTTTCAGAACGAACAGCAAACGAGCTTCACGAACGCGCCAAAAGGCACGAGGCCAATGCCCTCGTCATCCAACTTGTCAATGCCCACCGGCGATCCTAGTTCTAATAATAATAGGTGAGTAATTTTCTAGAAATAGACAAGAGACAAACTCATGTTATAAAACATTGAGAAATAACTTTTAAAATGTTTTTTTGTGTGTATATGTGAGACTTATCACGGGAGTAGATTTACGTGGTTCAATATATAAAAGGGTTCCTTAGTGGCCGAAATAATATTCCAAACTTCTCAATATCACTTTATATTCACTCACTTTTACACTCAGTTAGAAAATATTATATTAATTATAAATTAACAATAGTATATATAATAACCTTGTATCAGCACAACTAGACAATTTGGCTGTCCAAAAACGAATGAATCCGTCTCTATCTCGCCATACATTTTTATATCCTTTCTAAGAAAAACATAATGTCTGACTTCCGGTCTAAAAATATTATTCCTCAACATTGTGGACTTCCGGGTCTTTAATAACAAATATTAATTTTATGCACTTCCTGTCTATGCTTAAATAGTAAAATTAAAGACATCTGGTATCACCGGATGTCTATAAGTGTCCAAATAATGTTGAGAAATAGTACTTATTAGTAATAATTATTATACAATGGCTTACAAATATATCCCCATAGATATTAATTATGTGATAATGAATAGTCCTGATATTAAAATATAATAATGTCTGCCAACCCCGAGTGTGATGTGTCTGATAAGTGGATGGATGTCAAGAAAGTTTGTTTGAAATTTTGTGAGGGAAAGTATAAAAGAGTTTCTTCTATAGTTAGTTAATGGTTATCTAAATGTATATTGTGTTGCTAATTACGTAGCTTATAACTTGTTAGTATTTTTTAACTGTACTTAGATTGTTAATAAATGTAATTGGGCTCACCCGTTTTAATTAACTATAAAGTAATAAATAAATAAGTAACAAAGTAATTTACTAAAAAATTTTGACCTAATGCCACATAATATATCAGATTTAAAAATGTATCACAAAAATAAATCATTACCGTTTCTTTTGTCTTCGCCGAAGTAGTAAAACTGTAAATACATTTTGAAATTAAGAATGAATAAGAATAAGAATGATTTATTGTAAACATACAGTAGATGGTTTTTAAAAAGCTTGGCCAGTCCTGCAGATCACCAACATTTTTTATGTTGTTTTAAACAAAAAATATAGGTAAGCTAATGTTACTTAATAAAATATTTAAAATGAACAGCTTGTTACTTATATTTTAAAAGTTTACACTCTCTAGTAAAATATAAAATAAAATACAACCACAATTATTACTGACAAAAATATTTTTGAACACCTTAACAAAAAAAAAAAGGTGAACAAAGCCGCATCCTTTGGCATAATGAAAAAAAATCAGCACAGATTTGCATACATATCTTTTGATTTTAGTAATTAACATTCCAACTGTGCTATTTCACACTTATAAGCTATTATAGCATGAATATTCATTTTTTATTTTAATCGCGACGTTCTGGGTTTCAAATGTTTTCGTTCCGACATTTGCAAGTCATATTGTAGTTTTCACGCTTCATTTACAATTTATATGGTTCATTTGGTCGAGTTTTGATAATTTATTGTATCTATTTACATTCATTGCAATCTTATTGCATTTCACAAACTTGCAACACTTAGCTCACAATACTGAAAACGTTACATTGATGTCAAACCCATAATGCATTACATTAAAAACTATCCTTGAATGTATTCGTAATGTGAGAAATACCCGGCGACATTAAAATTTTCTGCCCTTGAGAGTTTGACTTGAGTTTTCATCCATCGGTCGATCACTACTTCTCATAATAAAATATGTATATCTCGCTGGTTGAATTTGCTATTTAATTGAATGACTAGCGCGTTCATTGAATTCTGTTTTTACCAACAAATTCAATTAATCCGAGACTAGGATTGCCATTTAATATTTTATTTTTAAACTTCAAAATTTCGGAATGTATACTATTATAACGCACATTAAAGTAAATTAATCAAAAAATATATCAACACAGTGCTATCTGTACGAGCTGTTTGACGCCAATAAATAACCGCGCTAGTCATTCAATTAAATAAGTAGATTCAATCAGATGACTGCGACATATATTATAACGGATTATTATTATCAAATATATGTTTTATTCCAACAAAAATAATGTTTAAATATTATAAAGATTAATAATAATTAAGATACCAAAACATTTTACCCAACTACAGCGATGCCAAAAGGAAGAGTATTTATTTAATGTTCCATCATAGCGCCTAAACTACTGAGCCGATTTAAATAAAAATGAAGTCTATACAGGGTGTAAAAAGAGCAGTCACTATAACTTTGAGATACGATTATACTACCTTTCCTCATTTTGGAAATGTATTTTTAAAAAATATTTTTTTTTCTTTTTACTATTTCTTATTTGTTCGTCTCAAAAATAATAATAAGCCGTTTTTTTTTTATTTTAGTAAAAAAAATACATTTCTAGAATGAGAAAAGGTACTATAATCATATCCCAAAGTTATAGTGCCTGCTCTTTTTACACCCGTTATATTCGTAGCATAGGCATACAATTTACGTACTCGGATTATTTTTTATAAGCGCTTTTATAATGCCATAATGAACCAAACTATTTCCCCCCAGGGAGGGCCAAATATCAACGATAGAGACGCAGCAGGTCGCCATCCCGACCGTGACTTGCGACTTCGCCTCAGACATCAGCACCAGCGAGGCGGGCGAGGCGGCGCAGCAGGGGGAGGAGAGGAAGGACACGCTCAAGGTATACCTAACCAAGGTAGACTAAACTATACATAACCTATCCTAACCTATACATAACATATCCTAACCTATACATAACCTATCCTAATCTATACATAACATATCCTAATCTATACATAACCTATCCTAACCTATACCACAAAGTAGATATATCAGAGACACGACCTAGTACTATAAAATGGTATCACCCTAATACTGGCAATTCGACTGGCACAGGGTGAAGTCTAGGCATATTCTGAAAACCGCCATCTAGCGCCACTATTGGAAAATACTAATTACTAATTTAGTTTCGTATCTTCTTCTTAATTAAGGAGTTGAATTTAGCTTAATGAGATGTTATGTTTAAAAAATATGCTTATCTTTATTTTAATGTCAATATTTGTACTTAATTCGGCATATTTACATTTTATAATATACAAAATATGTTAATAGTAGTGACATAGGTATATTGCAATTTTTTGTATTAAAGATAGATTGTGTGGGATGGTAGGCCATGCCTATACATAACCTATCCTTACCTATACATTACCTATCCTAACCTATACATAACCTATCCTAACTTATACATAAGTTAGGATAGGTTTAAGTTGTCCTAATCTCTTACCTATACGGGATGTAAAATAAGTGAGTGATAATACTTTAGGGTATGAATGTGCCTCATATGTGGAGTTTATTGTAAAATGACCAGCACTAAAAGACTTAGTTTGACTTTCATGTTTGTATGAGAAATGCCCCAACGTCATAAATTTGCCCATACAATAATTTTAAAAAAGTAACTCTTTCAGCGCCTTTACAGTAAACTCTATATACAGGACCCATACACACCCTAAAGTATTATCACTCACTTATTTTACTGCATATAACCTATCCTAACCTATACATAATTTATCGAAGCGAAAGCTGTTTATAGCTTTATTGACAGTTGGCCACAGATTTTTGAGGCTAGCTAAATCTTGAAAATAATTTAATAGATTTAATTGTGCATGGTAAAGTTACCCTCACGTCAATGTACAAAATAAATTAAATAAGTATAATATTATGTTTAATTTCTACCGAGTATCTATATGAGTGTTCATCTACTTTTATCAATTTGGAGCGGGAGTACGATTTTTATTCAAAATACAATAGAATAGCATTCGCCATTACAATAGAGTTCTCGAATATATTTTTTATTACATACCTAATTGGATAGTGCCCTGGAATATAGAAAGTTTACAAAAATTCTAATGGGTCGAGCACAAACGATTCAAACCACCAGCACTTTTGTAAAAACTATTGATTGTTAGTTTTTACGAAAGTAGCCTTCTTATTTTTCAGAGTAAGGCTCAAATTATATATATACGGTCGCACGACCTAGCGGCCGGGCGCTACACCACAAAATCGCAAAAACGATGTATTTAAAAGTGGCCCAGCCGCATCTCTGAGTTGCGTATAGTAGAGCCTTACTATCCATTTATGTTAATAAAATACAATCGAGTATGAACTAGCAAAAACGGTATTATCAAAAACACTTCCATTGAATACTTCAATGGGAAGTATCGTAGAATTAGCTTTGCTAACCGTTCCTGTACAAGCAAAGCCGAAGACAGCCACTAGATCACTGAAATATTAATTCAACAGGCTAAGTAGCGAGCCAGCGCTAGTGAATAATAAACGAGATCTCAATACTCAATTTCAATTTACTGGGTGAGACGATAAAACGATGCAAAAACGCTAAAAGCATTCATTTACTTTAAATGCTACAACAATTATTGCTTTTTTTCACTTTGAATAAAAATAAGCGAGCAGAGATTCAATGCACATCTTGATAAATGCATTTCCTAATGGATGTCGGGCGGGAAAAATAAAAATGGCCGCCGCAAGCGGGATTCGGAGAGGATATTCGAACGATTGTCGATTCCTTCGCCTTTGTTACTGGCCGGTTTGAAAGAAATTGATTATGCGCTTTGTTTTTAATTTTGTTTTTTTTTCACTAATCACTGTGTTTTGCCATAATGGAATTCATTTAAATATTTACCCGACTTCGGGTTACCATATGTAAATATGATGCCTGTACATAGTACCTAATGTGCCAGATTTTTCAGAAAAATGTCTGTCTAAAGCAAAACGTTGTAGGTAATAACTAATAAGTAAAAGACATCGCGTAATTTGAAAATGCATGTCTAATACCAATGCCGGCCGCACGCCTATCATATGGTAACCCTAACCCGACTGCGCCAGGAAGAGGGTTACGTTTTCGATAGTATGTATGTATATATGTAGTTGTTTGGCACGTTCTGCAGCCTGAAAAATGTATTGTAGTTTAAAAGGTGTTATCACATACGTGTTTACTGTGAAAGTGACACTGGATATTCCAAATTAAAAAAAAAAACAAAATGGCGAATTTTTGGCGCCAAACTGAAACGCAGTATTTTTATTTTTTTTAATTACCGTATTTATTGTTTGTTACATTTTCTTTATGGCCAGTTATGTTTTATTATAGCCTCATTTGCGGTTTCGTCGTAATTCCTCTCGCCGATGAATCTTTTTTATTTACGCACAATTTATAAGGTAAAAGTAATTTTGTGGGAACCTCCCGAAGAATTCGTTCATTCGTCGCACACCTGTGTCAGGATTGTCCCGAAGTGCTGTCTTGTAAATGTACATATTTTCACTTATTCCTGAATAGTTCACTTCGAAATCTCGCCGTTCGCTGAATTCCTGTGTTGGGTTTGTTGTTTATGCGGAGAATATTGAATATATTTTTCTATGTTGCAGACTTTTGGATTATTATTGAACTTTTTTTATATATAGCTTATATATAACATCTTCTTCTCTTATATATAAAAATGAATCGCTGTTCGTTATTCGTTGATTCTGCTATTTTAAGTCTTGAAATATTCGTAGAAGTCCAGGGAAGGTTTAAACGGTTTGTGTGCTCAACGAAGTGGGCACGGGTAAGCTAGTAGGTTAATAAAATAATCATACAAACTCTCAGGATTTTGATGACTATCTAAGAAACTGGCCCGTAATAAACTTTTAGAAAAACGATACAAATGTATAAGATTTTATTATATTATACATATCCATGACCCAGGAACTCTGAAATCTTTTTTCTTTTGTTCCTTCGGCGGGATTCGAACCCGACTCGTCCCGACCCGACCTCTCAACCAGTGCGCTACAGAAGTCGTCAATATGAAACACATATTTAATACACATCCCTGAAGAAGGAATATAAACTTTCTACTCACTCGGGATTCGAACCCGCAATCCCCGACGCTCTAACCATTGGTCAGAGATCGGAGAGCCATTAAAGAAAGTCATTTTGCCATGTACACCGCTGACTCACTGCTGTAGATAACAAAAATTTCTTTCGCTAATAAAATTCTACTGACCAATTTCTTAAAAGGGCAAATTGCGCCTTTTAGTACAAATCATCATCATCATCATAATCATTATCATTATCATCATAATCCTAATTATTAACAGTCACATCATTAACAACAATCGCAGTTACAGCTATTGTTTAAAATTGACAAGTAGCAATTACTGAGTATCGTTATTTTAAATTCAAAAATGAAACGCAAAAACAGTGTCACCAGAATTGTGCAAAACGAAGTATAAAATTGGCGAAAATTGTATACCATACACACTGTTTAAACATTCCCTGGACTTCCACGAATATTGCAAGACCAAAAATAGCCGAATCGGTTCAGCCGCTCTGGAATTTTAGCGAGACTAACGAACAGCAATTCATTTTTATATATAAGATACTAGCTGACCCGTGCTCACTTCGTTGAGCATAGAAACCGTTTAAACCTTCCCTAGACTTCCACGAATATTTCAAGACCAAAAATAGCCGAATCGGTTCAGCTGTTCTCGAATTTTAGCGAGACTAACGAACAGCAATTCATTTTTATATATTACGCCGCCCGACCCCCGGCCGGCCGCGGGTCGGTACCGCCGCGGCGCAAACAACTACGACCCTGCATTTTAAATTTGTAATATCTTCGGTAATATACGCTTAAATTACATGCTGTAAAAAGCATATTGATCTATAATAAATGCACAATTTATTAAAGGCACTTAATTGGATAAGGATTAATGCTGTATTGTTTAAAATCACTTCGTAAATAACCATTTTTATTAAAGGATAAAAATGGTTATGGTGGGTTATCCCTAAGAGATAGACATATACCATCGCGGACTTTTTTGTTGAACTTTTTAATGTGAACAATATTGTAGTACATTATTTTGGTCTATCTCGTAGGGTTCAGCTAGCATTTGCAATATAAGCGCAAAAAAACGTGCTTATTTACGACATCACATTAGAAACCTTTAAATTTATCAGTGTTTCTCTACTATATTATGCATTTATTATACATACAAACCTTCCTAAAGAATCACTCTATCTATTTAAAAAAAACCGCATCAAAATCCGTTGCGTAGTTTTAAAGATCTAAGCATACATACGGACAGACATACAGCGAAAGCACTTTGTTTTACACTATGTATTGAAGATATAAGATACTACCTTTACTACCTTTTGTTTGAAATATTATACTTGACACACAATCTGTCTGAAATTATCTAAGAGTAACCTTATGAAGAAAAGATCTCTGAAATATAAAAATCGTTATTTCGACAGTTCTACCCCTTGTAATGTCAATAATTAACGTACTTTTGATTTAGATAATATAATAGACTGAAATATTAGAACTTGATACACAGTCCTGGCGGTGATCCGTCTAGCGAAGTCTACTCCCTGAGGGTCAATAAATATCTTTAAACCATTAATTATTCATGAGTTACAGTTATGAAATTGATGTAATGTCCTGAGAATTGTAATTACATTGTAATTATAAAAAAATATACCGTGCACTTGTTTTCGTAATGTTACTAGGATTTATTTTAAATAGCTATAACTATAAACTAGAAAAATAAATTATAGCTAAAACACTTTCGATCACGTCAGCTTTTAAATAATAAAAGCTAGATCAAAATCGGTTTAACCGTGTGGGAGCTATACGTGATGACTCGTGGTGTATAGATTAAGACGAATATAGTGTGAAGAGAATGACGCGTAGAGAATTTTTTGTTTTGACACCTCATATAAATTACTTATCTTATCGCGACAAATCACGATTAAAGATCTCCATAAAAGTCACAAAACAGATAAGTTTCAGCCCTGGTCATTCTCTTCACACTGTATTCGGCTTAATATATGCATCATGAATCATCCTGTATAGAAACAAGAGAGAACCTCTCAAACTTTTTTTATAACGAACTCAAAAAGAATAGGAGTTCAATTGGATTTGATTTGATTTTTTATTATCACATGTTTACTTCGTTATGTAATGTAATGGCCTTATGAATAACTATTAATTTATTTAATCCAGGTGGTGACATCGGCTCAAGTGACGAGGAACCCCCTAGCGGCGTGTCCGTACAGGAGCTCCACGTTGTCCGTCAACGGAGAGCTGCAGCTCCAGGCCCAAAGGACCAGAGCACCTAGCGTGGCGATAGACACCGACATGGTCTCAGAGCTGGAACCCTCTTCGTCAGACTCGGGAGTCGTGTCCAGGTGTGCGGTCGTCAAACCGCTGAAGCTGAGGATATGTCAACCCATCTTCGGCAAGAAGGCAGACTCGTCGCGAAGACAGGAGAAGAGCCAGCCCACGAAAGCGGAGCTGGAGCCGGCGTTGCCCAAACAGCACAAGCCGCGGGACCCAGAAAGGGAGAAGAGAAGATTGGCGAGAAAGAAGGAGAAAAGAGCAACGCTGATCCTCGGTCTCATAATGGGGAGTTTCATCGCTTGCTGGCTGCCCTTCTTCTTCCTCTACATTTTGAAGGCTGCGTGCAGACGCTGCCTTATCCCTGGTAGCGCTTTCGCGATAGCCTTCTGGTTGGGCTACATGAACTCTGTGCTCAACCCGGTGATCTACACGATCTTCAACAAGGACTTCCGAAGGGCCTTCAGGAGGATACTGTTCAAGTGATGTTTCGCTTACCTGTGCTGCTACCGGTGTGTCGCCAACAGGATCATGTTGGCCCAGGAAAGAGCAGCGCCAGGTTTGTATAATTACCGTTGAGTTGGTTTTAGGATGGTTTCGCTTCTCGTGTACATATGTTAGGGTTATTTTGCGAGGGTGTGATTTGATTGCATTTGTATGAATATCTGTAACCTCTTAAATCTGTAAATACAGATCCTCTAGGTAGATGGGGAAATGCGTAATAGTTTTTAATATATTATTGTATGTATATTCAATACGAAGTATCATGGTAACAGACAATCTTAAAGCCATATATTTACATATGGCCAACAATTTCAACTTACAGTACGAAAGAGAAAGAAATATAATGTTTCGTCATTACAACAGTTAGTAACCACACACGTGGCTGTATGCTAATGAGATAAAGCGTGAACCGAAAAAAAAATGTTAATAAATATGACACCTTCCAACACCTGAATTACCTCGCGCTTATTGTTCTTTTATGGAGGACAAAAACATAGTAGTCAATTTTAATATATAGGTAACATGCAAACGACAATCAAATTATACTTTTTACTTGTCTACTTCTTAAGTTAGTAGTTAAATAATGCTCGTTTGAGAATGTCAGTCAGTTTTTGTGGGAAAAACACTGACATTTCAAAATGTGGCCAAAAGTATACTGCAACACTGAAGGATTTGAAAAATTAATTGTAAATTCCAAATATCCTATTGTAAAAAGGAATTGTATAGAGGACGGCCATTTTATTTTATTGACGTTTAGCTTTTTTTACGCGTACCGAAAACGTGCAAAGGACTTCGTCCAATCGGCTCAATGTTGATTTGATTTTAAAAAATATTGATAGTTTTATTTATTCTGTATCATTTTCTATGTACATTCATAATATAAAGTTTATTTGAAAAATATTTCGATATTTTGGCGAAATGTAAAATTTGTCACGTAGCATATAGCTTTGAAAACCCTTTTAATTTAAATTATTAAATAACAAATGGTTTTGTATTATAATTAGAAAGTCCTTTTAATATATTTAGCTATATTAAATAACACTTTAAATTAGGCTGTGCTGTTAATCTTTTACGTGTAAAAAATAGAAAATGTAAGTAAAAAGATTTGAATTTGGAATGGCCGTCTTAGCAATCGTAGATTTTCGCTTATAATAAATTTTAATGCAATAATAAACTTAAAAAATATACGCTTATATACGTACAAACTATCTATTTATAAGTAGGAATGTGTTTGTAAATAATTTTATTTATTTGAAAAATCTATGTCCATGTCCATTAAAAATAATTAAACTATTTTAATTAATGTTATAAACAACTTTTTGTGCTGCCATATCATCAATGTTGTCATTATTTTGCTAAAATGGCCGACGGCATTAGAAAAAATATTCAAATATTGTCTTATTTGTTATGGCCAAGTAGACAATCAAGAGATATGTATTTTAACCGACTTGCAAAACAGGAGGAGGTTTTCAATCCGGCCGGTTTTTTATGTATGTATGTACACCGATTACTCGATTTGTGAGGTTAATTATTGGATTTGCGTGATTCTTATTATATATATAATAGCTTGCGTGCCACATTTTATTACTCACTATCCAGTTTAGTATTCAAATGCCTTAAAATAAATATACAATCATTACATAAAATGTTGATCACAAATGAAAGGTTAATATATTTTGAGATTCGACTTGTTGGGACTTGTTTTTTCGGAAACTAAAAGCGCTTAATGATTTTTCTCCAAGTCCTCGCGATGCTGTACCAATTCACTGAATGGTAAAAATGGATTCCGCAATTAGTTTTTATGGTTGCGTTAGATTTTTAATCTTATACCTCGGCTAGAGAGGAAATCGTCGCAAAGGCTAATCCATATCTACTATATGATCTAAAGACGGATTCACGACAATCGGATTGTATCGACTCAGTTGGACAGATTAATGACAACATATGGGCAATAGCTTTTAGGCATTTGGCCATAACAAATGTTTGTTTCCAGATTTGTGGTACATGGATCCAACATCTTTGAGAATTTATTTGTTATCTAGTCATAGTACAATTAATTCCGATAGTTTACGATATAGCGAAACCAATTTCTCAATTGAACGTTACCAGCATGACCAGGAAAATGAAATAAAACTTTATGTCGGGTTGAATCACCACTAAATTGAAATGTCATTTATGTGAAATAAATTTTCGAGATTCAATCGCAGAATAACTTTTAACTGAAAAATATGTAATATGTAACTCGTACAGGTTTGGTATGATAAACATATTTGTTCAACGGACAAAAGTTATCAGTCGGTTGAAAAATCTACATTTCACGAATTATTTAATACATTTCTGTGCTGCAGCTGCAAAAAAACGCTTAATTAATTTTCCTGGTCGTCTTTATTTATTCGAAAAACCATTTTTATTAAACGTTTTAGCAATTCCTTATAAGACGCCAAAAAAATCAAGTTGTCTCGTAGTTTTTCAAATGTACATTACTTTGTAGTTAGTATAAATCATAGTTAATTTATGAAGGACCAATGAAAAAGACGCAATGGCCAAATGTCGCTGTCTCACTCACACTTTTCTGTCACTTGCGTAGACATAAAAATGGACCGAGCATCTCTTGTGGAATATTCTTTAGAAAGAGACAAAGCGATTTCGAGTGTGTTGTGTGATTTTCTCCTTCTAAGAGTTTTTTACTGAGTTTGCTCAGTCAATTTTTACATCTATAGTCACTAATAGCAATACATAGTCACTTTATTGTTAGTTTGTTAAACAAATATATGATAATTTTAAGAGGAGATCGGTTACTCTTATCATAGTATTAACATAAGCGTATAGATGGTTATATATTTTATTTCATAGTTTAATTTATTAGTGCACTTAAAAAGCGCTGGTCGCCATATTGATTTGTAAATATAATTTTGTAAATACATTTGATCGTAAACTATGTAATATACAAAAGAGAACACCAAATTTTATTATAACTCGTAGGGAATGTACTCATTTAGTAGGACTCGTTGTAAATATGTCAATAACATGTACTTATGACTAGCGTTATCTTTACCTACGACTGACATGCGTTATTTGTAATGTAAATATTGTAACAATTTTACCAATATCGTTATATGAACAACGACTTTTAATTCTAAATAGGTGTAACTTAGAGTCCTGTTAGATTTTATCTATCGTACTACGCTGTTAGATACCGTAATTTAAGTCACCGTTGCCGTTCTTCGTTTAAAGAATTTCATATATTGTCTTCCAAATGATGTCTGTGGTGTTAATAATTTTATTTGATAGTGTAACACCAAATATTTTCCATAGAGTGCAGAGTCACGAGCCGCGCCGCTGTCACGCAATTTTCGCGGTTTTAAAATTTTAAAGTCTACGGCAGCCTCGTTTATAGTTTTCGGCGCCGACATTAATTTTAACTATATCCTGTGCCTCGATTTTAAATATTGTACCTATAAATACTATAATTAGTTAACTACTGACCATATTTTATCGTGATAGGGTAGAGAAAACTGTTCTGACAGCTGGCGCGCGCGGTCTTTGAGTCTGTACCGTTTGACGTTTGAGATTGACGTAATAACTTTTTTAGAACTCCGCAATAGTGCAAAGAGCCCTTGCCTATTGTGCCGTTCTATCGCTAGGATAATTAATAATAAAATAATAATGATGCAATAATCTACTTAATATTATTTTCATATCTCTGTATAGACTTTTAATAATATTTTGTACAGTTCTTATAAAAGAAATTATGCCAATATATTATTAATAATTATTAACCAATTAGAGAGTTTCGATATTCAAATAATTGTTTATATAGATAAAATCAAATCTCCTAGATATATGTATTGAATAATTATTAAATAACTAGTCTCGTTCAACATTATTGTTCTAAAAATATTATTAATAGTAGTTATATTGAATAGTGATTTGTTGAAGGTAATTTTAAAGATTTTCCGAAATACAGTTGCGTTTATAATCTTTATAATAATTATCTAAGATTAATTATTTATTCTGCAGACTTGAAAATTGTAAATGATAAAATATACGAAGTACCAAATATACAAATTCAATCTTTACTACTTGTTTTTTTTTTATTGATATAGTATTTTTCTTCAGAGCTTTACATAGGGCACTCGCATCACCAGAGGATTCACGAGTGCGTTAAATTACAAAAAATTAAATTATTACCAAAGAGTGTAAACTGAAATATAACGAGTGTAAAAAGAGCAGTCACTATAACTTTGGGATATGATTATAATACCTTTTCTCATTCTAGAAATGTATAGGTATATTTTATTATTTTTCAAAAATTTCAATTAAATTTTTTTTTGGCTTTATTATTATTTTTGCGACAAAAAAAAATAAGAAATGGATAAAGAAAAAAAAATATTTTAGTTTTTGACAAAAAAAATACATTTCCGAAATGAGGAAAGGTAGTATAATCGTATCTCAAAGTTATAGTGACTGCTCTTTTTACACACTGTATATACAAGCTATATCCTCTTCTATAGGTAGATGGAATGCATATATGATATACCATAGGAGTCACAATAGATCCAGACGGGTCGCAATGAAAACACCAACAGCTTGCTGTCACAAGCATCTTGATGCCATCGCTATTATCACTTACGAATTTCGAAAACGAAATGATTTGACATTTAAAACGAAAGGATTTGACATTTAAAACGAAATGATTTTATATTTAATACGAAAGGATTTGACATAAACTATGTTCTTCTGGCATCCCTCCCTAATAGGAGTTGCCAACGTGCAAAAAAGTTAGCAGCATAGTGGTGATAGCGATGGCATCTTGAATAAGGCCTGGACAAGGACCAGGACCAGGTCAGGATTATAAATAAATAAATGATAAATTATTTTTCTATTAATTTGAAATTTCATAATTACAGAAGTTTGGACGACACACAGACGGATGGACAGACAAAAACTATAAATGTCTAGTTACACTAAAGAACCATAAAATAAATGGAAAATACAATATAACTAATTTACGTAAATTTATAATCGGTGTTAAAACCATTCACTATAAGTTTGCTATACCTATAAAATACTACCTTTTCTCATTCTCGAAACATTTTTTTGTCCAAACCAAAAAAAATTGCGTTTACAAGTCCTTATTTAGTCGCAAGAATAACAAAAAAGCAAAAAGTTTTTATTTTCTAAATAAAAATCTCTTCTTGACTGAGAAAAGATACTATAATCATAATCCAAACTAATAGTGACTGGTTTTTCAACACCGATTACAAATTTATTTTTTATAACTGTTCTTTTAACATTCACTGTATAACTGAAGACATGAATCGATGAAGATGATATGTAACATACTCGTAATTATCATTTAGATAAAATTTAGTTCAAACTGTCACCTTTTATAAAACCTCGTAAAGTATTAAGTACATTAATCTAAAGATCCGTCTCTAGAATCAAACTACTTAATACGTTGCTACATATTTTAAAATGTTTTAGTGACAATTTAAACTCAATTTTCAGGATAATTTTTTTTTGCGTCATATCCCGTACATCATTTCATGTCTTCAATTATTAGTAATTATAATTAGAACATTATAAAATTACTTATATTATTATAAAAGTACAGTCTACTAGAACTTAGAAGTGCACTGTGTTGTGTGTAGTCTACAAGACTCACGTCGTGGGTGTGCTACACGACTTCCGCTACGCCGTAGGTGTGCTACACGACCTCCGCTACGCCATAGATGTGCTACACGACTTCCACTACGCCGTAGGTGTGCTACTCGACTTCCGCTACGCCGTAGGTGTGCTACACAACTTCCGCTACGCCGTAGCCGTGCTACGACCAACTCTGCTACGCTACCAGCTTACATGCGCTATGCTAAAAAACACGCCGTAGATATGTCGCAGTCATCTGATAGAATCCGCTATTTAATTAATGGCTAGCGCGTTTATTGAATCCTGTTTTTATCAACAAATTCAATGAATCCGAGACTAAGACAACCATTTAATATTTTATTTTTAAACTTCAAAATTTCCGAATGTGTACTATTATAATGTATATTAAAGTAAATTAATCAAAAAATATATTAACACATTGCTATCTGTTCGAGCTGTTTGACGCCATTATACGCCTAGCGATTCAATTAAAAAAGCAGATTCAATCAGATGACTGCGACAGATACTTCAAACTCTGCTACGGTATCCTACGGCTTACATGGGCTATGCTAAAAAATGCTACACCGTAGGTGACCTTATTTCCAAGCTCGATTTCGATAATAACTAAAACTGCATAGAAAATTTTTTAATAAACCCTTATTTCCATAGCCCTTTCGTATAGAATCAAATTATTTAAAAAAACATTCCTTATATTATTACTTCTTTCGATAGTGTTGCATAAAAGGATTAAATCCATGAATGAAATTATGGTAAGTGAAGATGATAGGCCCCTATATTTTTGTTATAGGGTTACAAGGTTAGTTGTTGAAAATTATTTAAATACCATAGACCATTTGCAAGCTGGTCAGGATGTCCCTTAATTATTTTCCAAAAGTTGTAGACAAGAAACAAATTGAATTGCCAAAATAATATAGAAAGTTAAATCATAAAATGCCTGGAAGTTCTAAGACACAAGTTGTAATAGACAAACGGACGGATTAAATTTTCAATTACAAAGTTAGAGGACTCAAACATTAACTAATGCAGTAAGGACAGGCCCTACGCGTTGAAATGAATCGAGTGGGGCCAACGAGACTTGTAAGTTTGTTACACTCGCGCGACTCTGATTAGATAGAACTTAATATTTTAGTAATTCTAAAAACAAATAGTACCCAATAATGGTACTAATAAATAAATGAATTGACACATTAATCGGTCACTCTCCAGTTCGGCGTTATTTGCCTAATTACCGTAACCGTTATTTTTTTTCTACTAATCTTTATTAAACTCACTGAAATATAAAACTAATGGAAGATACAAATACAATAATTAATGAGGCATGTAACAGCTAATTATAGTTCTTGAGATAATGAGACTTAAAAATTGTATGGGTACGGTAATTAGACAAATGTAATATTTCATGTTACGGTAATTAGAAAGTATTATTTATTATACCTAAAAAATGATATAAAACTCTGATTAATAAGTTCTACATAATATTATATAATTATAACTAAAGATCGGGTAAAACTAGTTAATTTAAACAACCATTGTTTTATTTTCGCAAATAATATTTATTTAAACAATAAGTAGGATATACCTAAAAAATAAAAGTTTAAAAAACTTATAACCCGACTTCGGAAAAAACAAGAAAACAAATTCAATTTGAAATCCAGAAATGTATAGGTACAAAAATGGTCCTGCTAGCAAAATCGATTGATATCATTTGCTTGATACATACACTGTTGTGCATTACAGCTTATCTTTCGCATTGCAAGTAGACCTGGTTTTGAGGAACTCCAAATGACTTGGTGGACTTTCATTGTGCCCTTATACTACCACTGGAACCCTTGAACCCTTATAAAACGTATTCATTTTTCATACAACGGTAATTAGAAAAATACGGTTATTAGTATACGGTAATTAGAAAAAGTAAGATTTTCTTAAAAATTTCAAAAACCAACAAAGTTTGCAAAAACTGTCTTGAGACAACTTATGTAGGCCAAAGTACTGTCTAGATTTATATGATCAAATTAGTTCTATTTTAAATTTTAAATATTTAAATAAGAACAACGGTAATTAGAAAAGTCTATTACCAAAGCTACGGTAATTATATACTTACGTGGTTCACTGGCGGCACACAAACATTAACGACCTGTGATGGCTGTCGGGCCGTGGTACACACGGAGGTGTCGCGAGCCGCTGCCACATGGGCAGTGATGTGCCAAATCCTGTTGCTTTGGAGTGTGGACCCAAGAACAGTGTGGGTTACGGTAATTAGAACATTCGATAGGACACGCTATTATTTCATGGTAATTATTTATAGACTGGACCTATTAAGTCGATATTTTTTCATGCGATACACGATCCTTTGTATAGTTTAGAAAGTTAATTGGATTAAAGTAAATATGTACGTAAAAAAAAATACTAGCAAGTTTTCAGATCAAGTTGATGTCGGGACACGTTACGGTAATTAGAAAAAAACTGCTTTTTCAACGCAACTTAAAATAATTTAGTCTTAATCACTTAAAGCAGAAGCCTATATTTTTGTTTACAGCTATCTAGCTGTAAACAAAAATCCATCCGTAGCATCCGTATCTACGGATGCTATCTATCAAATAAAAAGAAAACATAGATGAATATGACAATAATACAGAGTAGACAAGCCCGGGACACGTAAAAATTTATTACCGGAGAATGGCCGTAATGTGTCAATTTTAGCCGAGTTTAATGTTTACTTTACAAAATTTTTTTTAGATCTGTACATAATGTACACGCGTTGATAAAACAAAATATGTTATGATTCTGTTAGAGTATTGGAATGTAACCTATTATGTATCTAGTTTTTTTTTTTGTATCTGGCATCTGTCACTTCTGGCATCCGATCTTTTAGGTTGAAGCCGCGCTAAAATAAGTCTTGCAATAAAAGAATATTTTATATAATTAAAACATTTAATTATTTATATACCACGACCATTAAATATTCCCTTAATAATAATCAATTAATAAATGTATTTGCGATAAAGGAAAATACGGCGTCATGTTAAATATTTTAGGGGCCTATCCCTACTTCCAAACCTGGTCTAACTTGATGTTGACTTGCAGTTGGACAAATATTGATATACAAACAGACATACCAGACATACATATTTGGTTTAAGTTGTCGAACATACATGGCAATTGTCAATAGAACGAGACCTCTTGGTGTTTTGAAGTCAAATCTTGACAATTCAATAACTGGAATTCAGGGGTTAAAGTTAGCGGTTTAATTTTTAAGCCCCTACAAATACAGGATATAATATTAATGAGTGATAATACTTTAGGATGCGCATGGGTCCCGTATATAGAGTTTACTGAAAGTACCAGCGCGAGAGATATTTTTGAAATTATTGTATGGGCAAATGAATTTGGGGCATTTCTCATACAAACATGAAAATCAAAAGTAAGTTTTTCAGCGCTGGTACTTTCACATGAGGCACATACACACCCTAAAGTATTATCACTCACTTATTTTACACCTTGTATAAGGGGTGAAAGGGTAGAAAAATCTTTGAGTGTGTTTTTGTGTTCCAGTGGTTTAAGAGTTTGACTCTCGACTCCGAAGGCCGTGGGTTCAATCCCGTGTTGGAAGAACAATAAATTCATATCTGATTAGAACAACGCAGGCTGTTCGTCTGATTGTCTGACAAGAGAAATATAATAATAATAATAATATAATCTGTGGACGCTTCACACCACCTCAATCTAGCCCCGTGCTAAGTATCCAAAGAACTTGTGTTACAGGTACCAGACAACGGATATAATATATTTAATAACTTTATAGTATACACATATTTAAGATTTCTATTATATGTATTTATTTTTTACAAAATTACAAAACATTTATGTGGCAACTTAATAATAGGATTAAAATAATGTAAATAATAATATATACAAATAATAACAAAATTAACTAAACTAACTTAACCTAGACCTACCTACACTATAAATAAAAAAAAGCCGCCAGGTCGTCCCCCTCTGGCAGAGTATATTATATTATACACAAAATTTAATACTCATCAATGACCCAGGAACATTTATTTGTTCCCTAGCCGGGATTCGAACCCGCTACGTCTCGCTCGAGCACCTACACGCTGAACCACTGCACTACGGAGGTCGTCAAATGTGTGTAAGTATTTTGTCAAACGAACACACCTTCACCATTCATGATCAAGTAGTGGTAGTGATCTCTCAATTCATCTCTTTACAGCTCATGTTAGCCTGGTATGCCCCTATTATTTTTAATGTGATTTTTTTGTTTGTTCTGCTTTTACGCAAAAACTACAAAACCCATCATCATGAAACTTTGTATATGTCGCAGTCATCAGATTGAATCTGCTTATTTAATTGAATGGCTAGCGCGGTCACTTGATGGCGTCAAACAGAAGGCAATATGTTGATATATTTTTTGAATAATTTACTTTAATGTGCGTTATAATAATATTTCTTCAGAAATTTTGAAGTTTAAAAATAAAATATTAAATGGCTGTCCTAGTCTCGGATTCTAAAATTTGTTGGTAAAAACAGGATTCAATGAACGCGCTAGTCATCCAATTAAATAGCGGATTTAACCAGATCACTGCGACATATATACATATTCTTGGAGGTATTAGAAATAACATATAATACTTTTTAATCCACCTGGGCAAACCGCGGGCAAAAGTTAGTGTATTACTGCAAAATGGTAAGAAATTGATTAAAAATTTCGAAGCTCCAGTGTAAGAAATCATTATTTAAGTTGGACACTAAGAAACAAACACCCAAGTTGAACGTAAACTATAATTGGGTTTAGTTTATCCGGCAGTTAAACTTAACCGTCGAGTTGTGCCACGTGTGCGAGACAGTTAGCTTAAGTTTCGCTCCACTACATATACTGTTTTATACTCAAATGCTATATTTAAGTTAAGAGGTTCTCAAGATAGCTACACGCTTTATCCGTGGGTGTCGTAGAAGAGGTAATATACAGGGCGATTAATGAGTCATCATATATTAAGCCGAATCAGTGTGAAGAAAATAATTCGTAGATCATGTTTTGTTTTGGCACCTCATATCAATTACTTTATACAATTTTTTTTTTCAAAATAAAAAATGACCAATAAATGCGAATCTTACTATGCTGGGGCTTTATACAGAAGGCTGTCCTTGTCAGGCCCAGACGTCGCTGCGACCCTTCTGGATCTATTGTGACTCCTTCGCTCTAGAGTACCGTCCCCAGTCCTATGTTACTCATGAAGCGAACGATATGGTGGGGGACTGCGGTGCGGATTTCCTCTGCATAGTATTCTTGCTTGCTCTTCATATAAGCAGGAGCAAGTACCTCGGGCAGCACGAAAGTAATCTAATTGTATAAACATTAAACCAATCCTTCATTTTGTTCCTATCCAAATTTGTTTCTTATCCACTTTTAAATATTCGCGCCTCTCGCCCGCCGACCAATGGCAGCGCTTACGCAGCTCAAGGCAGCGCTGTATCGAGTACGTGCCAGTACATAAAAAAAGACGTGTGGTACTCGGGGACTGCCGTGGTAAAGCTATTGCATAGCATTTTTTATCAACTTATCCGATACAACCAATGCCACCTAGAGGCGAGTTACTGAACTAAAGAGTCAAGCGTGATATTCCAAAAAATAATTAAAAGTTCTGCTATTCATCGATAGATGGCTCGATAGAAAAGTATCACTGTGCGGGCCGGAGTGGGGGGGTTAGGTTATTTTCGTTACGGAATTTCTGGATTCTATCTCCACGCTCAAGGCCCGCGATAAAAGCTATGCAATAGCTTAAAAATATGGCCACCTAAAGCGTTATGTGAATAACGTAATAAAAATAAATTCAAAAACTGTATTTCTAATAACCTCGCTAGAAGTTTACTGAATTGTGCTCAATCTATCCTGCCTGATATCGTGGTAAAAGTGAAATAGTGAGCCCGAGGTGTTCGGAGAGTTTGCTGGCCGGTCGACTACATGCGGCAGTCCCGACGTTGGAATTCCCTCCTTGTTCCTGCCTTCCAGGTTAGTGTTTGTGCCTTTTCTACCATTTGAGTCACAGGGTATTGAAGTGCAATCTTCAGGGAAATGCAGTTGCTTCTCCAGCGAGTATCATACACTAATAGTGGATCAAAAGCTTAGCATTACCACATTACTCCTCCAAACGCAAACTTCAAAAGGTATTCAGCCTTTAATCGTCTCACTCCGTTCAGTTTTTAACAAAGTTAGCGGAAACTTTTAGGATAAATCAAGCATTTGGAAACGATAACGAACATTTTAAATTTAAATTTCAATCTTGGATTTTGTGAGTGCTCAAATAAATGGTACAGTGCGCTAGGGATTTCTCGGGTGAGTTTTATAAACGCTTCGCCGTTGCGAATTGAACTGATAGTTCCAGGGATGCTGTTTTAGGGACCTATCAGGCGATTCGGGAGCGATTTTGGTTTTATACGAAAAGCACTTGCAAACATTTGCAAACCATACGATTTCGGAGACATACGAATTTCAAATATGGAAAAAAATATTTGAATGTAATGTATCCATTTTTATGTTACCGCTACAATAAGAAAAATATATATTGGACAGCTTAGTTGGCGGCATGTCTCTGACTTAAGAGGAAACATCACGATCTAGACTATAGAGAAATGCAAAATAGGTATTTGTTAATTCTATTGCTGTCCCGCAACTGCCCGATCAAAGCGATAGAGACAACTGCAGCTAGATCTGAATTACTTATTAAAAAGGACGAGAAATCGACGATTAGGAAACCCCTGTTTCCCCCTCCAAAACTTAACCGATTTAGGAACTTTTTTCATTTTAAACTAAAAAAAGGCTTGAGCTTTGTTTCTATGTATTGATTTTATCATAAAATGTTCTCCAATTTTTTTCCTGGATGTTTAAATACAGCCGAAAATCTGACCAAATTTTTTAGTTTTTTTTTTCAGATTTTAATAATTAATTGATAAAAAAAGGGAAAAATTGGGACGTACTATTAGTATACATAGATACTCAGTAGAAAATAGTTACTCTACTGGCATTATCCAGGGAAGAAACAGGGCTTGCGTAGATCCTTTTTGTATAGAAAAACGGCGGTTGTGTTGCCTCTTAAGAGGTCCCTAGACGGTCAAAATTGCTTGACAAGGATTTACGTGCTTGACAAGCATGCTTGACGAGGCCACGACATCAAAAAACATTCTTGTCAAGCATTCGCATCATTTTGTCGGATAGAGTGACCCAGTGTTGAACTTGCGCCAAAACAGAAACATTTGCAAAGTAGTAGAATGTCTCTAGATGCAGATATGGCTTTTCTTGCTCTCACAATTGCTTTGTTGAAGAAAACAAAAAAGAAACGAACAAGACGATGGTCTAAGCAGTAGTATTTGTTAAGAGATAGATTTACCCATGAGCATTTGCAATTGACGGAGCCCAATGATTTCAAAAAATTTTTAAGGATGGATAATGAGGCAACCTGGTCTCTCCATAACGTTCCGTAGTACACTGAATGTGTTGCTTGACAAGCATGTTCTAAACGATCAAGCATGCTTGACAAGCATTGCAAAAATATAATTTTTCATCAAGCTACATCAAGCATCGAGTTTGCTTGTCAAGCACATCAAGCTTCGTTCTAGACGGTCAAAATTGCTATCGCTTATCGTCTAGGGACCTCTTTAAGCCCGTATTAATAAAGCAATCTTCTTCTTCTTTTGTTTATGGCGGCCTCAGTGAGTTGCCAATGTCAGAGTGGCTTTTAATAGACTTTGCTCTATAATTGCTGGTGCGGTGAAGTAACAAGGGTTTGATTACTTAATAAAATCTCAAACTCGGTCGGATTTGACAACTAATTGACAACTAACTTTGTTAAGTGGCACCCGAATTCACTTGTCATTTTGCGAATCTAAATTAATTATAAAAAAAATAGCGATGGCATCTTGAAAAAAAAAACATGGTGGGTCATTTCCATAAAAAAGCAGTACATCTATTTCTGCGGCTGACTGTCCCCACCCGAAGTAAAGTTTTCGAGGCGGAGTTAATAACTCGCGAAATCAAAGTCGGTAATTCATTTACAGCACACTTGTACATGCACGAGTTGTTTACACATGGACGACTCGGTGTGTATGTCGCAGTCATCTAATTGAATCAGCAGTTTAATTGAACGACTAGCGCGTTTATGAAATGACGACATTTAATTTTTTTTATTTACCCCAACACACAAAGTAGATATATAACAGAGACACGACCTAATACTAGAAAATGGTATCACCATACTGGCAATTTTTGTTTTCTTCTATTTCCAGGCACATTTCGGAAACCGCCATCTAGCGTCACTATTAGAAAATACTAATTACTAATTTCATTTCGTATCTTCTTCTTAATTAAGGAGTTGAATTTAGATTAATGAGATGTTATGCTTAAAAAAATACAGACGAATTGAGAACCTCCTCCTTTTTAGAAATCGGTTAAAAATATGCTTATCTCTATTTTAATGCCAATATTTGTACTTAATTCGGCATATTTACATTTTATAATTTACAAACGTTAATAGTAGTGACATCTATTGCATTGTTTTTGTATTAAAGATAGATTGTATGGGATGGTAGGCCATGCCCCAACACAAGTAATCTCTTACTTAATGGGGCCTTAAAAAGCCTCATGACTATGTTGTAAATTATTATTTGAGAAATAAAGGTATTTATTATTATTATTATTATTATTATCATTGAATGACTAAAGGACAGCTCGTCAAGTTGTTTAATGTAACGCTCAACGTCTTGACTGAACGTCCTTTAGCATAGTCATTGAATGGAATATAGCATACTTTGAAAAAGTAGGCGTAGGCTTGACCATAAGTTTGCAACTTAAAAGGACATGACACCGAATGAAAAAAAAAAAAAAAATCAAATGTGCGAGCTGTTTGCCACCATATTTGTTTTGGTGACTACTAGCGCCACTGCGGGAAAAAATTAAATAAATTTCAATAGCCTGACTGATTTTACGTCCGCTCTGTTAATCTCTGTGGCTCTGGCTTTGTTACAGGCCGTTAACTAGTTTAAAGTTGAGTGACGCTTGATCAATCAACGTCTAGTCAATCAATTAAATGTCGTCATTCAATAAGCGCGCTAGACACTTAATCAAATAGCTGATACAATCAGATGACTGCGACATGCACAACTCGTTGTTCACAGTATCTTTTTCCGCGGCTTCGCGTGGAATAAAAGTATCCAGGGTCTTATTACATAGATTTGGAAACCATGTGTGATGAATTCGATACATTTTTAAACTAAGTTTTCAAAAATATTTAAAGAATGATTCACGCATACGACATACTTCATAGTACGGAGTGTAGTGTAGAAGAATTTGGTTCCATTCCATAAGTAGCCTACGTGTTCAGCCATCCATAGAGATAGAACTATAACCTCGCTTGATCGGAGATCTCTCTCTGTTAGTTGGTAATTTTAATGAAAATTAAACATAAAACACGATTTATTATTGGAATACATTTTTGTTATCTTAATTTCACCAAAATAAAAAAATTAAATTCGGATTACATATTTTTTACAATCTAACTGTATTTTGTTAACATAATAACTACAAACAGGAGATATAAAGCGGTTAATTGTGAAAAATTATCGCAAGAAAACAGCGCCATCTATGATCAAGTAGGAAAATGTTTACCTCTCACAAGAGCTTGATAGCTCAAATGTTAGCTAATCCGCGATTTGATCAGCCTTTCAGAAACCGAGGGTGACTGTGGTAAAAATATGATAAATGGATGTAAACATTTTCCAACTTGATCATAGATGGCGCTGTTTTCTTGGATAGCCAATTGGATAAGCCTTTCCGAAACCAGATAATTATCAGATAGAGCAGGTAATGTATACTAACCAACTAATAAAACTATATATAAATAAAACAATATAGATAATATCGATCTGATATTTAGCACGTGCCTTTTATTATTTATTTAAATAAACTGTCTGTCAGAATAAGTTCTTTTTGGTATATGTCATTTCAAAATTATGTAACACTTTAAAAATGCAAAATAAATTATGAAAAGGTTTTCACTATCCATTTTCATTTGAAATGCAGAATCAACAGGAAACAATTAAATATATAAAATTCTAAAACCATTAGTAAGTATAGTTTTAAATACAACAAGTCAGGCTAAGCACCTTGTCTTTTTCTCTCTCGCCAGTCGTGTCGGGAATTCTAAAAGTGGGACGGTTTTGACCGTTAAAGGAAGAGAGAGTGTACTCGTTTATTGCACACACACTTCGGCACTATACCAACCAGGGATACCGAAAGCGGTGTGGTGCTATGATAACATATCGACTGATTAGAGACAGAGATTGGCACAAATCGACCGAGCGATCGGCCAACAAATCCATTGTACTGTCGCAGGTGTATCGATGTGTCTGGCATACCTACTGCCACTAGCGGCCAGCCCGTTCGTATCCTGCATGCCGTGTTGCAACCTGTGTCTTCGGTACATCCTGCCTGACGAGCGAGACGACATAAGGTAGAGCGGGATAGTAATAGTAGAACGGAATAGCAGTAGTAGAGCGAGATAGCTATAGTAGAGTAGGATAGCAATTGTAGAGCGAGATAGCTATGGTAGAGTAAAATAACGATAGAAGAGAGGGATAACGATTGTGATTCAAAGAAATATATTCAGGACATCCCGAATAAATAAATTGTAAACCTACATTCTTTGAATCAAATTGAAAAAAAATACAGTCTGTCGTTTAGTTCAATAAAAAATCTGTAATTTATTTCTTGTCGTGACTATTGGTATAGAATTAGATGTGAAACAATCGAGCGAGATGATCCTTGATAGAGAGTTAGATATAACGAATGATATTTAAAAATGTTTTAGTTTACCCACAAGACATAATATTCCAAGGATTGACGTGACTCCAAGCATGATGGCGCATAGAATGCCCTGACTCCACTGAAGAAAGAAACATACACAAAAAGAGAAAAAGGACAACAAGATGATGATGACGCAAGAGTGAAAAAATTAAAAAGGTCCTATATATACCCTCTATATACCCTTAATCGCCGTAGTCCCTGATTGGTCATTCTAACAGCAAAGGAATTTACAAACAAATAAGGCAGCGCGGAAAATATGCCTCTTAACCAATCAGAGAGGTTTGTTCATAATTTGACGGTTTTACTTCGATTGTACCGAATGACGAAATATTATGTATAAAATATAAGACTATTTTAGTTCAGATATTCAATTCACATTTTACAAACAAATATGCCAGCGCGGAAAATATCCCTATTAAACAATCAGAGAGGTTTGTTCATAATTTGACGGTTTTACTTCGATTGTAGCTAATGACGAAATATTATGTATAAAATATAACACTATTTTAGTTCAGATATTCGATTTACATTTTACATCGCTTTGAAACTCGATATACGAATATAGGATTTCTCAAAGTAAGCTTTACACGATTCTGTCCAATTTATTTTATTCTCAAAAGACGACGCTAACAATCGAGATATATGTTATTGAAGTAAATAATCTGGAAAAAGCAGCCATGTTGCAGAAATTCACGGAATTAAATTGAAATGTCATTAAGGCTTTGTGCCAAATAACCTTGAATTTTTTTAACCAATCTTGCAAGTGCGAATGTGATGTAAATATAAAATATCTATCCATTCCTTCCTTCTGTCTGATTATATTCCACCAATCAGCGTTTAATATAGGTTGTTGATTTGAATGCTATTATTTATTTTTTTATTTATTATTTATTTTATTAATTAAAATCGTAATTTAACCAATTTAATATTTTACAGGTACTCTTTCAATCTTATGCAATCAAGTTTATGCAATGATTTCTTGAGGAATGACCAGATTTTTAATGCGCCATGTGTTTATGTCCAGTGTGTCTTTTTTGTTTTCCAATAGTAACGAGTGTATTGTTGTCCCTTTCGCCCATGTGTTGTCCCTGTCTTCTTGATTGTTTTGATATAAAAAGTAAGAAATCAGATATTGATAAAGTTGGAAATAAAAAAGGATAACCTAGTCATGTATTTTTTTTTTGTATAACATAATATTTATATTTTTACTCCGTACGGCGTAAAAACTAAAGTAACAAGAACTACGAAAGATCACTAAGGTCCTATTACTTTGATAAGCTACTCAGAATATAGTCATATTGCAATTGAATACACTTTAATGTGGGTATGAAGCACCAGCCCTTTATTTTGTTTTCAAGTTTGGTTAGTACAAACCAGGCTGAGCACCTGATTGTCTGACAAGAAAGATGATCCATGCGTCGGATGGGCATGCAAAAAGCCTGATCTCCCGCCAGTCGTGTCGGTTATCCTTGCCACTGGTCTACGAGAGTGAAGGAAAAGAGAGTTCTTCTGTGTATTGCGCACACACTTGTGCAGTATAAAATAACTTTTGCGTAGCTGATTCGGTTTTATTGAATCCGGCCACCGTCACCGAAAACGGTATGGCAGGCATTATCTGGGGGCACGGGAGTGCCCCCGTCAAGACGATTATTATTACTGAGAATAAGATACTTTTTATATGTATATTACACTTATTTAATACACGTCTACGAGCTAATACAGAAAACTTAATAAATAACAAAAGTGCTAAATTAATAAATATAATATAAATAGTATAAAAAATAGTCATTATTCAGTTCATATCACGTCAATCTGGCCCCGTGCTAAGTATCCGAAGAACATGTGTTACAGGTACCAGACAACGGATATAAATTTAATACATACTATACACATAATATTTAAGATTTTTATTATATTATACACAAATTTAATACACATCAATGACCCAGTAACATTGAAGACTTTTTGTTCCCTCGGCGGGATTCGAACCCGCGAATTCTCATTCGAGCACCAATGCGATCAACATGAACCACAAGGTTGTCAATATATTATTATGTATGTTTCACGTCGGGTTTTCTCTACAGACACTCTTTTGTTTCAGTGTTCTTGTGCACAAAATGTAAAAAGGAAATATTTATGTTAAACATTCACGCCACGATCCGCCGGGGGGACGTTACGACATCCAATCCGGCGGAAAGTGACGCGTGTGACGGCGGCGACACGTGACGACATGTGACGACACGATCACGAAGTATTCAAGCTCTACCTGTAGCTTCAATAGTTATAAACTAAGTCAGCGTAAGATGGTTGGATTTTCTAATCGGACCAGTTGACGACCTCTGTAGCGTGGTTGAGCGCGTTGGTGCTCGAACGAGAGGTAGCGGGTTCAAATCCCGATGCAACAAAAAGTTTTCAATGTTCTTGATTCATGGATGTGTATTAAATCAGTGTATTAATATAGTAAAAATCTTCTTAAAAGGATTCGGGCACGGGGCCAGATTGACGTGGTGTGAAGCGTCCATACCTATAGATATTATATTATTATAATTATAGAACAGAGAATGTAGTTCCTGAGATGAGCGCGTTTTAAACGAACAAACCTGAAAATTCATCAGCTTTACAATATCAGTCTACTATCGTGGTAATCGCTTATAACAACGAAACTAATTTTAAAAGTATCTTAATTTGCTAAACTTTCTATTTAAGCTCTTAAAAGCCAATTACGTTTTACGAGATATGTAATGCTACATCATAAAAATGGCGGAAAGCGATCGGGATTGAGACAAACTGCGACTGTGTCGTAAAACTGCGACGTGTCTCGTGCATCGCTGTTACAATGTGTTACATAATGCTATGCATGTATTTAAAACAACTAGATGTCAAAGATGACATTGACGTTGATGCCTAAGATAGTTTTAAGTTAGTCTCCTTGAGAGGCCCGGATAGGTTAGTGGGGTCAGTGTACCTACATAGTTATTTATAAGATACTGTTTATTGTATTATCTACGTAGTAGAATAAAGTAAAATACGATTAACTAGAAGTGTATTATTGGACGTGTAATTTGAACCTAATAACAATAACATATATGCTGAGGCACTAAATATGGTGTCAGAAGAAGAAAAAGGAAATATTAACAAAAGAGAGGGTACGTCGAGAACGGCGAAAAAAGAAATTTCGAGACCGGCTGGGTGTGGTTCAACAACAATGACGACAATGGCTGCAAACGGAGTACAAAAGCTGGAAATTTCGACGGAAATCATCAACAATAATGCTGAAAACTTCAGAAAATGGACTCAGTCGTTCGAGATATATTTGCTGGCGTCGGGAATGGAGAAAACTGAAGACAAAAGGAAGATTGCTATTATGCTACACTCTATGGGTGAAAAAGGTCTAAATATCTTCAACTCCTTCAATTTGGACCTAAGCAATTCTACATTCAAACAAGTAAAGGAGAAATTTGTTGAATACTTTGAACCAAAGAAGAATTTGACAGTTGCAAGACACAGGTTCTTCACATTAAAACAACGTGTGAACGAATCATTGGACAATTTTCTGATGGAGCTAGAAAATGCAAGTCATTCATGTGAGTTTGGTACGCTTCGTGAATCCCTGGTGAAAGATATTCTCATCGCTAACATGGCCACAAACTTCTCACAAATTCGACAAAAGCTGCTACAAGAACAAGATCTCTCCCTAGAAAGAGCCAAGCTGCTGTGTAGAACACTCACTATGGCACAGAAGAGTGAAGATTCAATCAATGGGGGTGAAAGAA
This sequence comes from Celastrina argiolus, assembly GCA_905187575.2. NCBI lineage: Eukaryota > Metazoa > Arthropoda > Insecta > Lepidoptera > Lycaenidae > Celastrina > Celastrina argiolus. The sequence goes on from LR994598.1 coordinate 1,703,464, forward strand.
GAGAAGATGCCACCGTATACAAGATACACAGAAACCGTCCGAACAGTTCTCCGTCATCATCGTTTTCATCGCACCAGCATAGGAGAAAAACCAGATCTCCAGTGCCGCATTATCAACAAAGAAGATCAGCTACACCCGGGTCCAGAACAACGTGCGGGAGATGCAACACAACACATGCTCATCGCAACTGCCCAGCATGGAAGCATAAATGCAGGTCATGTTTTAAATATGGACACTTTACTAATTTATGTTATAAGAAAAATAATGTCAGGAATGTTGTTTCTGAAGTAGACAACTCAAATCTCGATGATGAAGTAACAAAAAATAGTGCTGAGAGATTTACTATAGGGACATTGTTCAACATTGAATCACAAAGTAATAGAAATAGCACAATTTTAAGTAAAAATGATAATTCTTGGCATTATTTTCTTAATATAAACAATAAAAGAGTAGATTGCATAATTGATACTGGAGCAGATATAAATATGATGTCTTTAGACACATGTAAAAGCTCAAAGTTGTATATTAAAAATAAAGACAAACAACAGTGTAAAAATTATAATATTTTTGCTTACAATGGTCATAAAATTCCCATAGTGGCAGTATCTAATGTATCCTGTTTATTAGATAATAAAGTTGAGCCTGAAACAATTACTTTTGTAATAACAAGTTTGAATTGTCCAACTGTAATTGGCTTACCAACTTGTATAAAGTTAAATTTAATAACAAAAAACTTCTCTGTAAATTGTCAAAATGACAATAAAATTGTGAAAAATATACATAACCTATATGAAAAAACATGTGACAATATTGTAATCAAATATAATGATGTTTTTCAGGGCCTAGGATGTCTTCCATATGAACACAGTATTGTATTAAAGAAGGATGCCATACCAAGAATAGATCCCCCGAGGAAGGTACCGTTTGCTCTCATCGAGCCGTTAAGGAAAGAATTAGAAATCATGGAACAACTGGGAATTATACAAAAGGTTAACAAACCCACGTTATGGGTAAGTAGTTTAGTCATTACCATGAAAAAGGCAGGAGGATTAAGGGTATGTTTAGATCCTAGATATTTAAATAAAAATCTATTGAGAAGTCATTATCCTATTAAAAATATTGATGAAGTCAGGTCAAAATTGTCTAAAGCTAAATATTTTTCCCACTTGGATGCGTTCTCTGGTTTTTATAATATAAAATTAACAAAAGAAAGTAGTGATTTGTGCACATTTCAGACCCCATTTGGTCGCTATAAATTTCTACGGTTGCCTTTTGGGATTAATACTGCAACAGAAATATTTTATAAAACTATGATTGATTTATTTGGGGACATTGAAGGCATAATTATTTGGTGTGATGACATATTAATATATGGGGAGACAATTGAGATACATAATAAGAGATTAGAATTATTCTTAGAACGGGCTAGGCAGGTAAATCTGAAGTTAAACAAGCTCAAGTGTAAGTTTCTTTTAGAAGAAATAACATATTTGGGTTATATTTTTAGCAAAGATGGTGTTAAAATTGATCCAGATAAAATTAAAGCTGTAAAAAATATGTCTACACCTAAAAATGTGAAGGATTTACAAAGATTTTTAGGCATGTTAAATTTTTTAGCCCCTTTCATTGAAAACTTAGCAGACAAAACTAATGTCTTAAGAAACTTGTTAAAAAAGGATATACCATTCCTATGGGATGATAATTATCAAAAGTGTTTTGAATCACTAAAAGATATTATTACTAAAGCACCTGTATTAGCTAACTATAATTGCAATGTACCTTTAATTTTGTCAGTAGATTCATCCAAGAATGCAGTGGGCGCCGTAATCATGCAAAATAAGCGACCAATTGCATATAGCTCAAGAACATTGACAAGCTCTCAACAAAACTACGCTCAGATTGAAAAGGAATTGTTTGCTATACAGTTTGGTTGTAATAAATTTCATCAATATATTTATGGAGGTCTTGTTACCGTTCATACAGATCACAAACCTTTAATTTATCTCTTTAAAAAACCTCTTCATGAAGTGCCAGCTAGGTTGCAGAGAATGATGCTTGCGTTGCAAGGATATGACTTAGAAGTAATTTATGTACCTGGTAAACATATGTATATAGCAGACACGCTATCACGAGCTTCACTCACTTGCAATATCATGTCAATTCAATTTTTTCTAATATTTCAGTATCAAAGTCATATTTAGAGTCAATTTTAAAGGAAAGTAAACAAGATGAATCATTTAATTTGCTTAAATCTTATATAAAAAATGGTTGGCCAACAAGCAAAAACAAAATTAGCTGTTTGGTAAAACCATATTGGAATATTCAAAGTGAAATACATATAATGAATGATTTACTCTTTAAGGGCAATAGGCTCATAGTCCCAAAGGTTTTACAAAAGCAAATATTAGATAAAATTCACTGTGGTCATTCAGGTATAAATAAAACACTTAACATTGCTAGGGAAACAGTTTATTGGCCCAATATAAATGCAGACATTAAAAATTTAATTGAACAGTGTCTAGTATGTGCTAAATTTAAACCTAACACAAATAAGGAACTTTTGAAATGTTATGATATTACACAGTTATGATATTTAGCATTGCTACACTACCGGAACACTGCTTAAGGCGATTTTCCCAGCCCAGCATCATTATTAATGTCTAGGAGTTTACGTATGAATATACCTGTCCTGTGTAAAAAATTAAAACCGAATTTAGTAAAGTTTTCTGTTTACAAAAAATCTTATGTCAAAAATAAAAACAAAATGACATATTACTTTGACAGATGTGCAAGGCAAAGGAATGAAGTCTTTAAGCCTGGAGATGACATTTATTTTAAAAAAAAATCCCAAAGATTTTTGGACTCCTGGTGTAATACATAGAAATCTAGATTGTGGTAGGTCTCATTATATTACCGATATGAATGGTGTTATATATAGGAGAAATAGAGCGCATATTAGACATAGGAAAAATAATTTAAAAAATATAAATCCTCCTTCCTCTTTTGCGGGTGACAGTAAAGATGAATTTAAAAAAATAGATCCTTCTTATAATGGTCATGATACGTGCAATATACTTCCCATAAATCCTAGTTGTTTCACGAGTGAAAATTCTCAGGATATTAGTAGGCATAATGATAACTGTGTTCCTGTGGAAAGGCAAATAGGTACAGATTATGTTACCAGATCTGGTAGAACTGTAAAACAACCTAAATTGTATATACATGAGAAATTTAATTAGTAAGTTATATTTTGTAATCATGTATATTTTAAGCATTATTAAATTGTATGCGTTTCTCGAAAAAGGGAGATGTTACATAATGCTATGCATGTATTTAAAACAACTAGATGTCAAAGATGACATTGACGTTGATGCCTAAGATAGTTTTAAGTTAGTCTCCTTGAGAGGCCCGGATAGGTTAGTGGGGTCAGTGTACCTACATAGTTATTTATAAGATACTGTTTATTGTATTATCTACGTAGTAGAATAAAGTAAAATACGATTAACTAGAAGTGTATTATTGGACGTGTAATTTGAACCTAATAACAATAACATATATGCTGAGGCACTAAATACAATGGATCGAGAAACTTTCTTTTGTTTCGTCTCGTGATATTGTATATTACGAGTATATTTCTGTTTCCACATCAAACCTAACATATTTTTTTTAACAAATCCTGAATCCTAGAGACGGATCTTTAGATTAATGTACTTAATACTTTACAACGTATTATAAAATGTTTATGTGACAGTGTGAACTCAATTTTCTCGAAATCAGAATGTTGCTTACATGTCCACCTACATCCATTCATATCTTCAATTGTTTTATGAAATAAAAAAGTCAATTAGTGTAACTACATTATAAAATCTTTAAACTTCGAACCTCGAACTTCGTATTTCGAACCACGAACTTCGGAACTCAAACCTACACTCACTTAAAGCGACTCAAGTGGTCCACGAACGCTATGTAACATAAAGAAGTCCGTGTAAACACATAACATCCTAGTTAAAAGAAAGCCCTGTTACTGGAGGCATTTAACTGTTCCAGTTAAGTATAATATCGCCGGAACGGTTACCGCTCGAGTCGTTAAAATCCTAAGTAAAGTTTGCACTTGGCTAAGTAGTGTAATGGTTCGACGTTAGTTTATTTGAAAATAAAAGCCTCGCACTAACTAGTAATATTCCAAATATTTCTACTATAGTTATAATTTTAAAACTGAGAAAAATACAAAAAAAACTTAAGATTGTATCGGAAAGTCAACAAAATGCTACAAATGCTGGTTAAAAGCAGAACCGGCATAAAATACTCGCTATGACTTCTGTTAATGTCACTACAACAATACAGTCATACAATCAGTACTACTGCCGCTACGACAGTTGAAGTGTTGCTACGACAACTACAACTGCCGCTACGCCAGTTGAGGTGTTGCTACGACAACTACAACTGCCGCTACGCCAGTTGAGGTGTTGCTACGACAACAACAACTGCCGCTACGCCAGTTGAGGTGTTGCTACGACAACAACAACTGCCACTACGCCAGTTGAGGTGTTGCTACGACAACAACAACTGCCGCTACGCCAGTTGAGGTGTTGCTACGACAACTACAACTGCCGCTACGGCAGGTGAAGTGTTGCTACGACAACTACAACTGCCGCTACGGCAGGTGAAGTGTTGCTACGACAACTACAACTGCCGCTACGCCTGCTAGTACTACATTGTCTCTTACTTCACTCTCGTAGCTCAAAAGACAGTTACCCGACACTAGTGGCGAGAGAAATCGGTACTGACTTTTCGCATGCTTATCCGACGCAAGGATCATCTTGTCAGACAAGTGATCAGCATGATATCTCCATGTTTCAACGCGGGAATCGAACCCAAGACCCCCGTGTCAAGAGTCAAACTCTAAGCCTCTAGACTGTTAAAACATTAAATAAATATTATTTAAAACTACTTATTAATAAACCAAGCTACATTTCCTAAGCTGTCTACACAACACAATTATTGTAACAGGCGCTAGATAAAAAGACGTTGTTGAACGTTATCAATACTTTTTCAATATCTCCCCCACAGCGGGTGCCACCGTAGGGGGTGCGGGATGGGGGTTGGGGGATGGGAGCTGCAGTAATAATGCACTGGTAAGTGTAAAGGTTCGATGCGAATTTAACTATCCACTTGGGGTGTGCTCTATCTTTGGTGCTTATAATGCTTTTATTTATTTAAAGTAACCTACAAGTTAATTTTTGGTGTGTAATGGAAAATTTGAATATTTTAGGAAAGTGATGAAGGGTAATGATTTTGTCTATCTATAATAAGCGCCTCCGTGTTCTAGTGTTTCAGAGCTTCGCTCTCGACCGAAGTCGTGGGTTCGATTCCCTCGTTGCAGCAACAGAAAATGTTGTTTTCAAGTTTGGTTAGAACAATGCAGGCCGATCACCTGATTGTCTGACAAGAAAGATGATCCATGGGTCGGATGGGCATGTATAAAGTCGGTCCTGCGCTTGATCTCCCGCCAGTCATGTCAGTCGGATCACTGACACGACTGGCGGGAGATCAAGCTGGGGTCCCACTGGGTTACGAGAGTGAAGGAAGAGAGAGAGTTTAACGAACATTGTTCGCAGAGTCTACATCCTGAGGATGCTCCGTGGTCGGAGCGTAACGCGCGTCGATTTTTGCAACCTGAATGGTGGTGGGGCTTTGCACTATCGTGTTAACATTATTGCTTGTGTGGTGGTGGTGTTTTCGTGTTTTTTGCTTGCGAGTGTACGCATAAGCAGTGTGGGAGGAGGGAGGTGCATCAAACGCATGCCTATGCGTACACTCACTCATCTGCTTGCAGTTTGTGGTTATAATTGTTTCGCGGGATATTGCTAGATATAATATATATAAATTTTATGCTATGGATTTCCGCAAAGTAACGCCTGATTCCATTAACTAAGAGAGAGAGTGTTTATGTGTATTGCTTAGGGACTACAGGACCCCTTTTTCCTCAAGTTACTGTTTTTTCAAAATATCTATGAATATGGTTTCGTCTAATACTCAAACTTCCATTTTTTCCTTTTATCATAATTTATATTATGAAAAAAGATATGGACGATAAGAACTAAAATAATATGACCAGATTTTCGGTTGTGTTCAAACATCAAGGAATCAAATTAGTGTACATTTAATGATAAAATCGAAACATAGGAACATAGACCAAGCCTTTTTTAGTTTATAATGAAAGAAGTATCTAAATCAGTTAGATTTTTAGTCTCTTCCGCGTTCAACACCGCAATTTTATGCCTCCGTCACGTCTTACGTGAAGGTAAAAAAGTTCGGGGTTGAACACGGAAGACATTATTCCAAATTACCAGCCCAACCGCCGAACACAACTCAAGCGTGACATGACGAAGTTCGGCAACTTGTCGATAACTTGTAATTCTATTATTAAGGAAAAATACACGAAATCTTCGTATTGCCTTCGATCAATGTATTGGAGACAAAGAATAAGTTGGACAATGCATGTTGGTGCTGTCATCAATAAAAGTTACATACGAGTTACGTAAAGCAAGTCTTCATCAACCATCTTCCCCGAGTGATCAGACTGAGTAAATCATTTAAAGGTCAATGTATACGCCTTTACAATATAATCCCAAGTAACGTTCAGAGCCTCCCTATCAATAAATTTAAAAATGTAGTTATCTTTAACTTTAAGGTTTGTGTACTAAAGCTTATTATAAGGTCAATGATTTTATTGACGATAGCACACCTTGGGAATAAAATGACCACATGCAAGGCTACCTCAATGTACTTTATGTACTCTGACTTTTGTTATAATATATAGATTAAGTTTTTACATTGTTAACATATTATGTATACACTTTTTTAAAAACAACAATTTTCCATCTTTTTGCTACAAGATGGCCCCGTACGAGTTTCTTACGCCGGTTCTTCTCGGCGGGCTAGGGTTGCACCGGTGATAGTATTTTTGTTGACTTTCCGAAAATAGCTTGTTAAGTTTCATTTGGAAATAAAATATTTTGAATTTGAATTTTGAATTTAAAGTGTGTGTGATCGCCTCCGTGGTCTAGAGGTTCAGAGATTCGCCCTCGACCCGGAGGTCGTGGGTTCGAGTCCCGCGTTGGAACGACAAAAAATGTTGTTTTCAAGTTTGGTTAGGACAATGCAGTCTGATCACCTGATTGTCTGACAAAAAAGATGATCCATGCGTCGGATGGGCATGTAAAAGTCGGACCTGCGCCTATTCTCTCGCCAGTCGTGTCGGTTCACCGTCCCACTGGGTTATGAGAGTAAAAGGAAGAGAGCTTCTGTGTATTGCGCACACACTTGGGCACTATAAAATAATTCCTGCGTAGCTGGCCTGGTTTCAATGAAATCGGCTACCGACACCGAAATCGGTGAGGGGATCAAAAACATGCTTATCTTTATTTTAATGTCAATATTTGTACTTTATTCGGCATATTTACATTTTATAATTTACAAATGTCAATGGTATTAAAGATAGATTGTACGGGATGGTAGGGCATGAGGATGTCTACCACCGGTTCGGGTACTAGCCCGGCGAGAAGAACCGGCGCAAGAAACTAGCAAGTGGACGTCACAGCTCAAATGATGATGACTTTTTGTAGCTAATAATTGTTTTGATTCGTTTCGATTCCACTTCATTCCATTCCATTTTATTTAATTTAATGATCATGATGATTATAATAATTGTAACACTGTTTGTATTGTAGCAAATAAATGATTTGATTAGATTCGATTCCGTTCCGTTCTGTTTCATTTTATTTTATTTTTTGGTGAAGATGAAGGATTATTAATTTAAACTACGCCAACGCGGTGTTTTATATTTCTCGTCGGAAAACTGTGTTGGAACTAACAAGGTTCGGACGACGGACGTGATCGACGAAATAATAATAATAATAAAGTTGTGCTACGTGCGGGCGCTGGGGGCGGATACGGTTACCGACAGAGCCCGCGGTGTGAGCGAGTGAGGTATACAATAACTATAATAATTACCGTGTTCCAGATGCAGCTGTCAGCTGTCAAAAACTGTTCAAAACTCTCAGAATGATCACGTCATTTTGCATATTTTTACCCATCTTGTTTTTGACGTTTACTTAGATTTCACAGATTTCACTGATCTCGATGTTATTTTTAAGTTATGGATCGAGCAAATTTGTTCTAGATTCCTTTTTAATGTAGTTATTATTGTTAATTTAAAATATAAATAGAATTTACGGGATAAAAAGGAAATGTTAATTTTTGACATCTGTCAGTCGTTCCACTAGCTTATGAATGATCTGTAAAATGTAAAATAAAATAAAATAAAAAATCTGAGCGTTCAGAGTAAAAGAAGTGCTTAAAGGAACACAATGAATAATGTCTATGGTTCACACCACACCAATCTCGCCCCGTGCTAAGTATCCGAACTTGTGTTACAGGTACCAGGGGCCGTATTATGACTTTTTACAATACCAGCCTGGTTCCAGGCAATTCAATAATACGGTCTTAAAATGCCTAGTTCTTTTTCATATTGCAGCGACATGTTAAACTGAATGGATCCACCCTAGTTTGGTTGTCTGAAAGTGAGTCCGCTAACTAGCTGTCATCATGGAGTTAATAAGTGATCGTAATACGAAAATTCCAGGCAGCCATGTTGTATGGCGTAAACTGGCTGGAATTAAGAGCTTGTAATAGGCCCCCAGACAACGGAATTCGGCTATTTTTGGCCTTGAAATATTCGTGGAAGTCCAGTGAATGTTTAAACGGTTTGTTCAACGAAGTGGGCACAGGTCAACTAGTCTTATATGTATATAATAATGAATTGCTGATAGTCTCGCTAAAACTCGAGAACGACTGAACTGATTCGGCTATTTTTAGTCTTTAAATATTCGTGGAAGTCCAGGGAAGGTTTAAACGGTTTGTATGCTCAACTTAGACTTAGTTTAAATGATGATGATGATGATGATGACACATACAGTTACATCTAATCAAAAACACATACCATCAGGTACTTCATACATGTTTAAAAGCTCGCTATCGCGACAAAAACTGTTACTAATGATCCGAATATGGGACGAACCCTGAATGCTCAATCTGGCGTACACTCGCCGGCAAGAAAACGGCCACGTCAGATTAACATAATAGACATGTGCCGATAATTCTTGAAACCAAAAAAAAATATTTTGTGACTTTTTTGTAAAGGATAAAAAACCAAAAACTTACTTTTTTATTGTTACGAAAATTTTTAGGGTATGTGAAAAAAGTTGTATTTGCAACATAAGTTATTTTTCAATTTATAATAAGTTATTTTCAATATTTTGTAACTTTTTTGTAAAAGATAAAAAACCAAAAACTTACTTTTTTTATTGTTACGAAAATTTTTAGGGTATGTGAAAAAAGTTGTATTTGCAACATAAGTTATTTTTCAATTTATAATAAGTTATTTTCAATATTTTGTAATTTTTTTGTAAAAGATAAAAATCCAAAAACTTACTTTTTTTATTGTTACGCAAATTTTGAGGGCATGTGATAAAAGTTGTGTTTGCAACATAAGTTATTTTTCATAGTACTTTCAGTTTTTCCGGAAATCGAGAAATATACCGATTTTTTATCCTTAAAACTTACCCCTTTCCTCTTTCCTTTCCCCTTCCCGACCTCAGATCGCCCCTAATTTGTTATTTCTTTAATGTTTATGATATTCCACTTTTAAAAGGGGTTTCATCCAACTATTATTTATTTCACTTTTTACCATTTTTTAATTCTTCGGCACTGGTATATAAGTTAAATGTGATGCGATAGATTCATTTTATTCCCTGTTAAGATTTTGAAAAAAAATTACAAAAGATAACATGAAAGCTGTTGCTTCCATGTGGTCTCATGTCTCGTGAAAAAAGTATGTCAGAAGAAGAATTAAAAAATCAGATATTTCAGTTGCAAGCTCTGTTAAAAGCCTCCTTTTTAAGTCGATTAAAAAACTTGCATTTATTTATTAGTTAAGGAGGTTTGCTTTCTATCTTTACTTATTTCAAGGAAATTACGGTTTTGATTACCCTCATCTCTTACATCCAGCTACGGCATCCCTGGAAGGAAAACCAATCTTTGCAACTGGTATTTATATTATTATATACATATATAGAAGTAACAACGTATATATATCGACGAACGCCGGCAGCACGCACGAAAAAGGATGACTCGTAACGTTACGATCAGAGCGAGAGCGCTGCACGTGCGAGCGAAAGGCACGATCGCCTCGAGTGTCATCAATGTTTTGTAATGATTTCGCCACATTATTAATAATAGCTCCCCTCACCGATTTCGGTGTCGGTATCCGATTTCATTGAAACCAGGCCAGCTACGCAGGAGTTATTTTATAGTGCCCAAGTGTGTGCGCGATACACAACTCTTTCTTCCTTTTACTCTCATAACCCAGTGGGACGGTAAACCGACACGACTGGCCAGAGAACAGGCGCAGGACCGACTTTTTACATGCCCACCCGACGCATGGATCATCTTTCTTGTCAGACAATCAGGTGATCAGCCTGCATTGTCCTAACCAAACTTGAAAACAACATTATTTGTTGTTCCAACGCGGGAATCGAACCTACGACCTCCGGGTCGAGAGCGAAGCTCTGAACCACAAGACATCGGAGGCGAACACATCGCCACATTAAAATACGTAAATCCACATTACATATTGTTAAATTTAATTTTTTTGGTACCATTTTTTTTGCAACACAGTGTACAGTTCGAAGTGCGGGCTCTTCACACACAGTTAGCCGCGCGGAATGGCTACATTAAGTGATATTGTTAATGTACACATTCTGTTGGGCGATAAACCCGCGGGATGGTATATTCTTCTTGTAAATTAAATTGCTTATCTCTGAGGTCGCGGATTCGAATCTCGCCGAAGGAGCAAAAAGTTTTCTGTGTTCCTGGGTCGTGGGTCTGTATTTTTGTGTATAATAAAATAAAAATCTTAAATATGTGTAATATGTATTTTCTTATATATAAAAATGAATTGCTGTTCGTTAGTCTCGGGAAAACTCGAGAACGGCTCAACCGATTGTTCCTAGTCTTAGAACCGGCTGTTTTTAGTCTTGAAAGTCCCGACAAGGTTTCAACAGTTCATCACAAACTGTTTCTGTGCTCAACGAAATGGGCAGTAAAAGTATAAGATGTTTCCGATAACTGGTCCTCGTAAGACAAGTTCTTCTGATACTTAGCACGGGGCCAGATTGACGTGGTTTAAAGTGTCCATAGATATTAAGAAGACAATTTTATTAATTATGATAAAAAACGTAAGTATTTCTACTAATCTGTGCCTTTTGGTGAAATAAGTTTATCTATGGTACATATAACCAGCCGTGGGAGTGCGAGCGTGATGTACTTATATAATACCTGTCCCTCTCTTTCTCTCTTTTAAATGGTTCACCAATCAGCGTTCAATATGAGTAGTGAACTTGAATGCCATGTTAGTTGATCACACATTTGAGTAGCCTTTAAGAAACCGGTCCTATATTTCGGATTGATCAAAAGTCTAAAATATAATATTCCCGTGTGACATGTATTAGTCAGGGCCCACAAGTATCAGCTACCACAAACAAGTTCCGTCCAAGAAATTCTTCACTCATCAAAATGAAGCTAATCACGAAAAATTTGCTAATCAAGTGAAAATCATGTATGGGGGAACCCTGACTATATGCAGGAAATTCACAATGCATTTATAATCCAATAATAACCAAACTAATGTAAGTTCAATGCGAGAATTGGGGGTTCTAGAATACCCCAACTGTATCCCAGATAACTAACAATTGGCAACCTCTATTGTAAGTAACTGAGTTATGTTCGGGTCTAAGTTATACCTTGTATTGGGTATTGATAACTTTTAACTATCTCCACAGTTATGATACGAAGGTTATCGGTTGAATACTAATAAAGTTCGTGAAACTGTCGCGGGATATTGGAGCTTATTTGTATGAGTATAAGGTTGGTTTGCATGCACCCGTCGAAAGTATGACAGTACTAGTTCGCACAGTCGTTTTTTCTATGGAAATATATTACTGAGAGACATGAGACACGTGGTTTAGTATTATAATTTGACTAGCGAGTCATAATTATTGGTTTGATGTGGAATATCTTAACGCCCATAGAAACACACATAACAGACGAATTGTATGTATTTGACACTTTATAGTAGGTACACCTACCCATAGAATTAGGATATACATAGAAAGAGTCATAGATCGCTGTTTTTAGCTCTACTTTTATAACTCCTTCTATGTTTATCCTTATTATATGCACCTTCCTACTTTTTTTTTTTTGGCACTGACACTACCTACCTTGCATTTCAAATTAGACATTTTTTTCTGGCCTTCTAACTAGGCGCAAACTTTCCTGTGTAGGGTTTTAAGAGGAAACACTACGAACTTTTTTCCATACAAAAATAGGGGTCTAGGGGATTTCTATTTCCTCCCTGGATAATACCCCTAGAGTAACTATTTTTTTCATGAATATCTATGTATATTATTTGTACGTCTCTATTTTTTCCTTTTTTTAATAATTTAATTATTTCAAGAGATATGGACTTTTAAAAACCTTAAAAAAGGCCAGACTCTCCGCTATGTTTAAACGTCCAGGAAACAGAGTTGACTACATTATACAAAAAAAAAAAAAAAGGAACCTAGTTATATTCGTTTGTAAAGAAGAAGTGTTCGTAAAGAAAAAATCATATAAATCGGTTAAGTTTTGGAGGAGGAAACAGGAATCTCCTAAACGTCGATTTCTGGTACTTATAGTAAGTTATTTCAGTCCAAGTTGCAGTTGTCTCTATCGCGCTAGTGCTGGCTAGCTAAGGCACTGCGAGACAGCAATAGATTTTATAAATACCTATTTTGTATTCCTCTAAACCGTGGTGTTTTCTTTCCCAGATAAAAATTAGTTAATAATTGTCAAATTAATAACAATAGTTTGTGGAGTGTGTAGGTGTGGCTGTTGTGTGTGTGTTGGAATAGGAATGTGTAGTGTGCATTTTACTTAATTCTCTTTCTACATTTTACATTTTCTGAATCTTTATATTTATGTCCAAATTAAATAAGATTGAGACAAAAAATGTAAATTATATATTTTGGCTGAAATTAATATTTTATGTTATGTTTTTTCTAGTTTATTTCATCTGAATAAAGTATAGTATTCTAGTGTATGTCTTCGTATCCGACGAAACAAAAAGAAAGTAAACAACAACAATAAAGTTGTTGTTGTGTTGTTGCCAAATTTCGTGGCATTGTTTCGTCGTGTTGTATTGTGTTTGAGTCAATTATTATTTAACTTGCGCGTATAAAACTAACGTCATTGTGATTTTGCTAGTTGGCTGCGACATTTGCATTTTTATGACGATCGCTGTAATGTAAAAATAATGTAACAAAATATTCATACCTATTAAAACAAATAATAATTGAGCAATAAGTTTAATTTGAATGTTTTCTTTATGATGTCATTACATCAACAAATGTGAAATAATGTAGAACTTAAATTATTTAAAAGTACCATTAAAATAATTCATTTATTAAAATATATAATGTGCGAACCACAATGCGAACGAACGAGAAGAGAACAACCAATTGTGACGTCACGTTGTTAAACCCATAAAAACAATAAACCAACCTGCTACGTATGGTAGGTAACTATCATTGTTTGTCACAACGGGCGATATTTCGGTATCATACAAATTGTAGTTAACTTCTTCACGACTTCAGTAACAAATTTACTTTATCAATACACAATGTTCTAAACTGTAATCGAAATTCAACATTATTATGTTTAATATAATTATTATTTTTAATATTAAATACAAATAGTATAAAAAATACGGGTGGGTACTATTTATTCTGGACACAATATTATTTTATAGGTACTATTTTGTATTTACCCGCAGTCGAAACTTTGGTTTTTTTGCTTAATCAGGTTCGACGATCTTAAAAAAACTAGCTGTCATGGTCAACTTATCAAATGTCATTGTCAAATTTTCTAAAAGTCATTGTGCTGGCTTAGTGCTAGCATTTTTATTTAGAATTTTAATATTACAAATAATTAAACATGGATTCTACACGCGAAAAAGCGTTTCAAGACTACCGAAAGAAACTTATGGAGCACAAAGAGGTGGAATCCCGGCTGAAAGACAGTAAGTTTTGGTAAAATTGATTTCTAGTTTGTGCCGATTCATCTTCATAACTTTTGTATTGTTTATACTAGTATTTAACCAATGCCTTAAAAGATCAATGAACAATCGCATTAAGCAATTACATCTAATATTTAATTCATATTATAATCAGATATAATACTATTGTCACCTTGTTATAGATACCTTTTTCACAAGTTCATTTGACTTACTCTCGGCAAGAAAGTTAAACCATTTATAGATTTTTTTTAATGCTCCCACTATGTTCTATGTCAAATGAGACATATACTTTTTATGTTGTAAAACATTATGTGGCAAAGGAAGAAGCTAAGAAACAAAGGATATGTGTAATGACTTGAGAAATTTACAATTTCAGTGCGAGAACAGTTGAAAGACCTTACAAAACAGTACGACAAAAGTGAAAACGACCTTAAAGCTTTGCAAAGTGTTGGACAGATTGTTGGAGAAGTATTGAAACAACTAACAGAAGAGAAATGTGAGTATTTTACTGAGATCATGTCTTATTGCTTTTCTACTTTAAATGTTGTGAGATTGAAAATTGTGGAGTGGAAGTGCTTGCCATTAGATTTATAACTTAAGTTTATATAAGTATTGTATTAATTCTCATTATTTTTTGTCTTTTGATTTACTGCTACTTGGCGATCTGTGGTTATACAAAAATCTTTTAATCTGTATTATTTAACAAGGCTTATGATGCACTAGGCATCTATGCCAGCCTTATAGTTTTATTCAAAATAAAATTATAAATGTAGTATTATATATTCCAGTGTGCTCCTTTACGGATAAAATATAAAATTTAATTAAAAAATGGGCATCCCTAGATAGTGGCGATGCAAAAATAATTTGTTCCCCAAACAAATTTTCCGGGAACTGTCTGATGTCTTGAGGGTATATATATATATATATATATATATATATATATATATATATATATATATATATGTATTAGTTATGGCTAAATCTAAGATTCAGTATTCATTAATTCTTAATGACTTGAAAAGTATGATACTAGCTCATACAATTGACATACAATAAAATTATAAAGTTGTCAATTATTCCTGTTTGCTCTGCTTCTGTAATATGGATACTTATAACTCTCAAATTGTTGTTTCCAGTCATTGTAAAAGCCACAAACGGTCCTCGGTATGTGGTGGGATGCCGCAGACAATTGGACAAGAACAAACTAAAGGGAGGAACTCGAGTGGCCCTTGATATGACAACACTGACAATCATGAGGCACTTGCCTAGAGAGGTATGTGGTATTTTAATGATATACTAACTAACGTAAAAACCTCAGCAGGGTTAAATTGGAGAATGTTAGCCACAGATAAAAACAAATGGCAGGATTTGGAGGAGGCCTTTACCCTAGAAGGGACCATATCAGAGAAGGAGAAAAAATAATAAACTAACACAACTAACAAACATAAAACAAACTGTATTGTAACTCTCTGATCTGGAATAAACAGGCTTTATTATTATTATTAACTGAATTAGCCAGTTGCTCTGCAATTGGTGTAAAAAATATCAATAGCACACAGGATATTTTATGATAATCTTGTTTGATTTGCATATATATAGCCGCACTCACCACATAAACCCCCTTGAATAACGCTCATCCCACAATGTGGTCAAAAAATTAAAAAGAAACCACATTCTATAATAATTAGAGACTGAAGCATTGGTTTCCTTCTCTATTAAACGTCATTCTATCTAATAATAGTCTGGCGACTGATCGTAGATTCGAGAACAAGGGAAAAATAAACATTGTGTGCTGTTGTTACAATATATTATTATTGATTATGTTCAAGCAGCCAGTAGCTGATATGACCATATCTCACAATGTTAGAATTGTGCTATTTCTTTATTTACCTTCTTTTTTATGCCAAAAGTCAAGTTCTAGTCAATATATTCAAACAATGTAAATATCATTTAAGCCACTTACACATTACAATGACAGGACAGCAAAAATTACACAGTATAAGTAGACAGAAAAACCATAACCTATATAAAAAAAAGTACTTAAAGATGTATGGATCGGATGGTAGGTAGTGTAATGCCTAACTGTCAAAAAGGAGACCACTCAGGTGTTATACTCCAGTGATAACACCATAGTGCCTGGTATTATGTGGTTCCTAGATTTTTTACATTCGATTTTGTATATGAGAACATCAGCAAGACCACAATAGAATAAATAAATGTAGTTTGTTTCTATAGATAAAAAGAAATGTACTGTACATTCAAGTGGTTCTAAAAATGTGTAAATATTCCAGGTGGACCCTCTGGTGTACAACATGAGCCACGAGGACCCCGGGGATGTGACATACTCTGCTATCGGTGGGCTGCAGGAGCAGATCAGACAGCTGAGAGAGGTAGGTTCTGTGTTTGGGAGTCGGTGGGACAGTTACACCCTTGGATTTTTGGCACATTGGGACGGTTGTCCCAATGTGCCAGGAAGAGACAGGACTGACTTTTTACATGCCTATCCAACCAATGGATCATCCCACTTGTCAGACAATCAGGTGTTCACTGATTGAGTAAGCTCTAAACCATTGGATTACGGAGTTGTTATATAAAACTACTATTGAGTATAGAATATGTAAAATAAATTAAAGACATGAATTGATGAAGGTGATATGTAAATTTTTTACTTAAAAAAATTGATTTTAAACTGTCACAAACATTTTAGAATATGTAATAACATTTTAAGTACACTGATTCTAGAGATCCTTAGATTAATACTTTACGACCTAAATGACATAAATACCTTCTAAAATGTTTAAGTGACAGGTCTTCAATTATTGATAATGTTGATGATGATACTATTGTAATGTTGATGTCCCCAGGTGATCGAGCTGCCCCTCCTCAACCCGGAGCTATTCGTGCGGGTGGGCATCACCCCTCCCAAGGGCTGCCTGCTGTACGGCCCCCCCGGCACCGGCAAGACTCTGCTGGCGAGGGCGGTGGCGTCGCAGCTGGACGCCAACTTCTTGAAGGTGGGAGAAGATTAAAAAAAATATATTTCAGAATTATCTATAGAACACTACATGACCAGTGGCCACTTGGTTGAACATAGAAATAGTTTGCGATGAACCGTTTAAACCGTCCCGGGACTTCCACGAATATTACAAGACCAAAATAGCCATATCGGTGCAGCCGTTCTCGAGTTTTAGCGAGACTAACGTACAGCAACTCATTTTTATTTAAAAGACTAGCTAACCCGTGCCCACTTAGTTGAGCATACAAACCGTTTAAACCTTCCCTGGACTTCCACGAATATTTATATATATACTAAAAATAGCCGAATAGGTTCAGCCGCTCTCGAGTTTTAGCGAGACTAACGAACAGCAATTGATTTTCATATATAAGATAATAATAATAGCTCCCCTCACCTATTTCATTATAACCAGGCCAGCTACGCAGGAGTTATTTTATAGTGTCCAAGTACACAAAGACACTCTCTCTTCCTTTTACTCTCATAACCCAGTGGGACGGTAAACCGACACGACTGGCGAGAGAACAGGCGCAGGACCGACTTTTACATGCCCATCCGATGCATGGACCATCTTTCTTGCCAGACAATCAGGCAATCAGCCTTTTTGTCCTAACCAAACTTGAAAACAATTTTTTTTTGTTGTTTCATCACGGGAATCGAACCCACGACGAGAGCTCAGAACCACTAGACCACGGAGGCGCTAATATGATTAAGTAATAACATATAAATTCCAATTGGCAGGTGGTGTCGTCGGCCATAGTGGACAAGTACATCGGCGAGTCGGCGCGCCTCATCCGCGAGATGTTCAACTACGCGCGCGACCACCAGCCCTGCATCATATTCATGGACGAGATCGACGCCATCGGTCGGTGATTAGTAAATTAAAAAAATCTGGCATAGATTCCTAGTGCATCATAAGCCTCGTTAAATGATGTATAGATTTAAAAAAAGGGGGCGTTACGTAGCGTTATTTCAGCGGGGTTTAGTTATCACTTCGAGAAACTTGTATGGCCAGCGATGTGACATAGAGTGAAATAAGAGCCTACCGCTGTGTTAGAGAGGGAAGCTAGCCTGATTTCCCTCTCGTAACACATCTACATCTATATCCATCAATTATTAGGATTTATGTATATTGATAAATCCTCCCATAAGAATAAGTATGAATTATACAGGGTGTAAGAAGGACAGTCACTATAACTTTGAGATAGTCAAAAACTAAAAAAAAATATTTTTACTTTTCCATTTCTTATTTTTTTGTCACAAGAATAACGAAAAAACATGTTTTTTTATTTAAAAAAATACATTTCTAGAATGAGAAAGGGCAGTACTGTTCTTTTTACACCCGTTACTCATGTAGCGGTACTACTAGGGCCACAATCCTGCATCGCGCTATCGAAGTTTTCTAAGTCCGGCGCTATATATACGACATCTGAAAACTAGTACAGTGGGCTTCGGCCTGACCGAGCATACCATCTGGCGTCGGAGATCTCCCTTTGGGGTTCCACTCGTACTCTCACACTCACATTGTCTGAAATCGTCCATTGATATAACATAACTTAATTATAACTTCAGGCGGGCGTCGCTTCTCCGAGGGCACATCAGCTGATCGCGAGATCCAGCGGACGTTGATGGAGCTCCTCAACCAGATGGACGGCTTCGACTCGCTGGGCCAGGTGAAGATCATCATGGCGACCAACAGGCCGGACACGCTCGACCCGGCGCTGCTGCGGCCCGGGCGACTGGACAGGAAGATTGAGATCCCGCTGCCCAACGAGCAGGCCAGGTGAGCAGTTCGGTGCTGGATGGTCCCTAGGGTCGAAGACCATATTTTTACATAGTGCTAAATTGTTGAATAGAGATACATAAATCATAGACATAGTTATTTCGGTTGAGGCCCATACAATTTATCTTTAATACAAAAAAAATGCAAAAGATGTCACTACTATTAACGTTTGTAAATTATAAAATGTAAATATGCCGAATTAAGTACAAATATTGACATTAAAATAAAGATAAGCATAACATCACATTAAGCTAAATTCAACTTCATAATCAAGAAGATACGAAACGAAATTAGTGATTAGTATTTTCAAATAGTGGCGCTAGATGGCGCTTTCCGGAATGTTCCTGGAAATCGAAGAAAACAAAAATAGCCAGTCGAATTGCCAGTATTAGGGTGATACCATTTTCTAGTACTAGGTCGTGTCTCTGTTATATACTTTGTGACATCACATTCTATGTGATGTCACAAAGTATATATCAGAGACCAGACGCAGTCCAGAAAATATATATATAAAAATGGCTTTGACTACTGGACATAACATCCACTCAATTCATGAGGTAAGTTGCCTATACTTGCCACGCACGGCAGGCGAGCGCAGTATTAGGCCGGCCGCATACATACGTTTTCCGTATTCGGACATCTGAACGCATGGAACCAGTAGAAAAAACTTTAACTGACTGTTTTGCGGTTTGACGAAAGACTACGCGATTTATGACCATTCAAATGATTAGCATTAGCAGAATATCAGTGCAGTGGGCTTGCTCGCTGTGAAATGCTGAGCTGGGGTCAATTTTTGACATCATACAACATAATAATATTGTTATTTTAGATACTATTGTTCTTTTTATATTGTTACATCGCTTCCGTGGTCTAGAGGTTCAGAGCTTGGTTCTCGACCCGGAGGTCGTGGATTCGATTTCCGCGTTGGAACAACAAAAATGTTGTTTTAAAGTTTGGTTAGGACATTGCGGGCTGATCACCTGATTGTCTGACAAGAAAGATGATCCATGCGTCGGATGGGCATGTAAAAAGTCGGACCTGCGCCTGTTCTCTCGCCAGTCGTGTCGGTTTACCGTCCCACTGGGTTAAAAGGAAGAGAGAGTGCTTCTGTGTATTGCGCACACACTTGGGCACTATAAAATAACTCCTGCGTAGCTGGCCTGGTTTCAATGAAATCGGCTACCGACACCGAAATCGGTGAGGGGAGCTATTATTATTATTATTGTTACATTAACTGACTGTTTTGTGGTTTGACGCTACGCGAATTATATCCATCAAATTTGCCCCAATTCCAGACTCGAGATCCTCAAGATCCACGCGGCGCCCATCGCGAAGCACGGCGAGATGGACTACGAGGCGGTGGTGAAGCTGTCCGACACCTTCAACGGGGCCGACCTGCGCAACGTGTGCACCGAGGCCGGCCTGTTCGCCATACGCGCCGAGAGAGAGTACATAGTGCAGGTGAGAGTGAGCACATAGTGCAGGTGAGATAGAGATACAGTGCAGAAAAGAAAGAGACTTGTAGTACAAGTGAGAGAAAGTGCAGGTGAGAGATTGTGCGGGCGGTTGAGAGGTGTAGTGTAGGCGAGAGAAAGATAGTTCAGGTGAAAGAGATGTGATGCAGGCGAGAGAGAGGTGTAGTGCAGGTGAGAGATAGATGTAGTGCAGGTGAAAGAAAGAGATGTAGTGCAGTGAAGATAGAGTACATGGTGCAGGTGAGAGAGAGATGTAACACAAGTAAGAAACAGAGAAGTAGTGCAGATGAGAGAGATGCAATGCAGGGGAGAGAGAGGTATAGTGCAGGTGAGAGATAGATGTAGTGCAGGTGAGAAACATAAGGTTATGCCAAAATTAATTAAGGACATTTTAGGTTACCTGCTATTACGTAACAAATACTAGTAAAATATGAATAAGAATAGCTAAGCTATAAGTTATCCTGAATAAAAATACATTACGCTGAACTAATAACCTAACTTAACCTTACAGAACCAGCTGATTTTAATGTAAGAGCAAAGACTGAATGACGACATTATAATCAGCTGTGTAAGGTCAATGGCGACTGTATGTTTCCTGCGGGATTTCTCTTTTCGTGTTTTAAGTTGCAGGGTACATTTGGTACCGTGTAAACCATGCACTGATAAGAACCTAAGAACCAATTTATCGTGGTGTTTATATTTCAGGAGGATCTGATGAAGGCGGTGCGCAAGGTCGCCGACAACAAGAAACTCGAGAGCAAGTTAGACTACAAACCCGTTTAAAGCATTTTATACTTATATTCAACCTAATGTATACACGAGCACTGATATGGGTACACGGTAAATGTATTATGTCTAGTATTGAGCTTAACTGCCGAATACTCAAGCGGTACTTAAATTGAGAGACGCTTAAGTTGTGCTTGTATTAAAATTATTTTTAGAAATAATTATGTATAAATCCGATCGATTGAAAACAAAAGAGGGTAATGTATTTTTATGTGTATGTATCAAGGACCTGTTCTACAATATAAGAAGTGTTGGATAGTTTCGGATGTTATATTTCTTTTTACTCTATATCGAACGACGGAGACAAAATACGCAATACGTTCTGATCGGTAGATTGTGAAATTTCCTGATATTCGGATGCCATCATTTAGGCAGCCCTTAACTTTAAGTATCGTTTGAGAACTTGGCCGTAAATGTTGAGATTTCGTTCATAACTTATCGGGTATCCATATCAGTGATGGTACTTTATAATAAACTATATTGTAATTTAATGGTGTTTTACTAACGTTTTCTTGGTTTATACAATACGTTAAATAAATTGAAGATGAAGGTGATATGTAGCATAATTGTGATTTAGAGAAAAATAAGTTCAAACTGTCACTTAAACATATAGTATTAAGTACATTAATCTAAAGAACTAAAAATTGATAGTTTAAAACACACTAGAAGAACACCATTCAATGTTCATTTCGTGACCTTTCTCACAAGTACCATGGCTTACCATCCCATACAATCTATCTTTAATAAAAAGAAATTGCAATAGATGTCACTACTACTAACGTTTTTAAATTATAAAATGTAAATATGCCGAATTAAGTATAATTATTGACATTAAAATAAAGACAAACATATTTTTAAGCATACATCACATGAAGCTAAATTCAACTCCTTAATTAAGAAGAAGACACGAAACGAAATTAGTAATTAGTATTTTCCAATAGTGGCGCTAGATGGCGGTTTCCGGAATGTGCCTGGACTTCACCCTTTGCCAGTCGCATTGCCAGTATTAGGGTGATACCATTTTATAGTACTAGGTCGTGTCCCTGTTATATGTCTACTATGCAAGTACAAACACGACTATGATACAATATTCCATCATGGAATGCCATTATCGTCCGGCTTCATCATCAGACCTTGAAACCTAATGAAATCTATACTAATATTATAAAGCGGAAGAGTTTGTTTGTTTAAACGCGCGTTTAAATCTCAGGAACTACTGGTCCGATTTGAAAAATTATTTTTTTGTTGGAGAGTCCATTTATAGAGGAAGGATTTAGGTTATATAACATTACGCTGCGACCAATAGGAGCGAAGCGTCAGTGTGAAATGTTGCAAAAACGGGAAAACTTTCGTTGCGTGCGCTGCATAAATGGTTTAAGTCGTTCAAGAACCACGCGAACGAAGTCGCGGGAACAGCTAGTTAAATATATTTATTGAATTCTAATCACGGTCAAAGTTCATAATGTAAAAAAGCTATGATACGATGTAACGATGAACAGTAGACGACCTCCGTAACGCAGTGGTTCAGCGCGTTGGTGCTCGACCGAGAGGTCGCGGGTTCGAATCCCGCCGAGGGAACAAAAAAGTTTAATGTTCCTGGGTCATGGATGTGTATTAATATAATAAAATCTTAAATACGAGTATAGTATAAAAGTGTTAAAAATATTTCCGTTGTCTGGTACCTGTGACACAAGTTCTTCTGATACTTAGCACAGGGCCAGATTGACGTCGTGTGAAGCGTCTATAGATATTATTATATCTTCAGGCTCCATCATCAGATCAGTTCGACAGTACCATATTATTGTATTGTCATCAGAACTATATTCAGCTGTCAATTTTCATTGGTTGGAATAGGATCGTAAAGAAACAGTTTCAAGTCTCACTCTTTAATAAATTATTTAATACAATAAATACATTTTAACAAATAAATGCAGTAAGGCTCGAATTATTTACAGTCGCGCGACCGAGCGGCCCGGCCGCTATACCACAAAATCCCAAGCAATTGTGTGCAACGATATAAAAGCGGCCCAGCCGCATCGCTGAGTTGCGTATAGTTGATTGCAATTTCACGACATTGCGGCCGGGTCGCTCGGACGCATATAATTCGAGCCTAACACGGCACATTTTCAACTTTCTCTGCATTCTTGTTCTGTTTGGAAATTCTATTTGAAATTGTAATATTAGCTAAATAAATTATTGCTTTAATGATGAATGATTGGTTGATCGATTGATGATTGATTGATTGACGGTTGAACACAGCTTCAAATTCATTTAATGAAACCTGGCAGCGTACCATTTCTTCTCGCCTTAGCAACATTATCATAATAACATGAAAAGTCAACATAACCTTTAATCCGTCTGTCGCGATCGTAGGGCTGGTTCGGATATATATCGGACGACGATTCTATAGACCGATTCGTGTCGATCGTCCGATTCGTATCAATCGATCGATTGTTCGTGTGCTCATTCGATGAATAATCGATTTCGTTTAGCAGCGTATTCGATTTCGACTGCACAATCGGATTGAAACGGACATTTTGTTTCACTTCGCTCTGTATTGGCGGGAAAAAGTTGAAATTTCTTATCAGGAGGGAGGTATGTGTGTTTGATTTTGGAGTTAGGTTGTGTTTGACGCAGTACGAGACGAATTCCTCCTCTATTTCCTGCAGGACCGTCTGGCCGGACTTCCGGAAGTCGGTTTGCTTCCGGAAGTTCTCTACTATGATCTGGGCGAGCTGTTTGTTTGTCTGTTCGTAGCTGCCCCTCACTTCCTGTATGCGCTTGTACACCGCCGCACTCACAAGGACTAAAAATCTGGAATTAGAAAATAGCTTGTTTTAGTCTGGTATAGGACAAGAAAGATTTTTTTTTGCTTGCATATTGCCAGTGTCTTCTGAGCGGTTTCTTAAAAAGCTAGCTGACATCTAAAAAAAACGATTTTTCTTATTTCCATAAAAATCTATTTTTTAATAATCGAATTTTCATAACTAATTTGTTTTAAGGGCCGATTTTTCAATCGTCAGATAACTTTTATCTAAGGAATAAAGACGTGACTTTGGCAGATTTTGTATGGAACAAATGTCAAAGTCACATGTTTATTCGACGGATAAAAGTTATCTGACGATTGAAAATCGGCCCTAACTTGAAAACAATATATTTAAAGTTATTTTTCATTATGTTATTCAGTAAGAAAGTTGGTAAAACCAAGTTGTTGAAAAAGGTTTACATAATAAAATCAACATCAACGGAATCTAAATAGAACGGTAAGTATATAATAATAATAATCATTTATTCCAGACCATAGATCCATAATTGTGTTAGTATTACAATAAGATATTATGAGAAAACGAACGAACTCAAAGAAAGGAGCGTGGTATGTTACAAATCAATCGATAGAAAAATCTATTGTTTGAAAAAAATATTATTTTATGCCTAATTTTAGTGTTTCAGCAAGTTCATATATTTTCCCCGAGATATCCGTCCCCTATCCCTGTCCTTAGATCCAAAATAAAACTTTATTTCTTCTTCTTTCTTCTACTAAACAGTCGTCTTTAAATAAAGATTGAAATAATGTATATGTCGCAGTCATCTGATTTAGGCCGTGTTTCACCAAGCAATGTTAAAGTTAACGCCATGTTAAAATACCATGGTATCTCATTCATTGACAGGAAATACGAGAGGGATAACATGATATTTAACATGGCGTTAAGTTTAACATCGCTTGGTGAAACACGGTCTGAATCTGCTTATTTAACTTGCGCGGTTTTATAATGGCGTCAAACAGCTCGTACAGATAGCAATGTGTTGATATATTTATAATATATTAAATGGTTCTCCTTGTCTCGGATTCTTTGAATTTGTTGGTAAAAATAAAATTCAATGAACGCGCTAGTCTTTAAATGAAATAGCGGATTCAATGGAGAATGTTCACTAGTTTTGTTTTTTTACGTCTCATATAGTCCATATGAAATAAAAAAAGTGTGTGTAAAAATTATTTCGATATGTCGCTTAGTTCCCGAGATATTGAACTTTAAAGGGTGCGAGTGACGGTCGGCCGGCGCTCGGCGCGGTGACGTCACGAGTCATATGCTCACACAGTACGTTGCGCGCTCCAGTACGGTGTACTACGAAATAACGCTAATATTATTCGAAATGTCGAATTCAATTAGAAGAAAATCATGTGTTGTGCCAAAATGTGAAAGTACTACCACCATAGCACCGGAAAGAATTTTTTTTGGTTCCAATATATATTAAAATACGTCAGAAATGGCTAAAAGCGATCTGAAATAGGAAAAATAAAGTGTATACTGCATACATAATTTTTGTATTATGTGCGTTATCGCGAAAAAGGTTTTGTACACCTGTCCGAACAAAAATCCTTATTAACAATAACAGTGCTACTTATTGTTATTATGAATTAATATTTTTTATTAACTACATATTATGAACTAATAAATTCATCTACCACTGTCTATGTATCTCATTACGAGTATTTGTACGAGTAGATATAATCCCACCAAAAACATTTTCATGTAAAATGTTGTCAAGACGAGTCTACACAGCTTACCCTGTGAAAAAGTTATCAGATATCGTATAAAGCCAAGCTCTACACTACACCTTAATCAAAATCTATCAAAAAGTGGTCAGATCTCATGTAGAACCAAAATTCTTGATCTATGCGCCATTACTTCACCAGGCTTAACTTCACTTACGCTACATTGCAGTTAAAACGTGATGCTACTACCTTCTGCTACCTGCTATCCTCAAATCTACCCGCAGACTTGTTTTTTCGCATCTACCCTCAAATTTGTTTTTTTTTTGCATCTACCCTCAAATTAGTTTTTTTTGCGTCTACCCTCAATTTGTTTTTTTTTGCATCTACCCTCAAATTTGATTTGTTTTTTTTTCATCTACCCTCAAATTTGTTTTTTTTTTGCATCTACCCAATCAATTTGGTTTTTTTTGCATCTACCCTCAAATTTGTTTTTTTTGCGTCTACCCTCAATTTGTTTTTTTTTTTGCATCTACCCTCAAATTTGTTTTTTTTTTGCATCTACCCTCAAATTTGTTTTTTTTGCGTCTACCCTCAATTTGTTTTTTTTTGCATCTACCCTCAAATTTGCTATTTTTTTTTCATCTACCCTCAAATTTGTTTTTTTTTTTCATCTACCCTCAAATATTTTTTTTTGCGTCTACCCTCAATTTGTTTTCTTTTGCATCTACCCTCAAATTTGCTATTTTTTTTCATCTACCCTCAAATATTTTTTTTTGCGTCTACCCTCAATTTGTTTTCTTTTGCATCTACCCTCAAATTTGTTTTTTTTGCGTCTACCCTCAATTCGTTTTTTTTTGCATCTACCCTCAAATTTGTTTTTTTTTTTGCGTCTACCCTCAATTTGTTTTTTTTTCATCTACCCTCAAATTTGTTTTTTTTTGCATCTACCCTAAAATTTATTTTTTTTGCGTCTACCCAATCAATTTGGTTTTTTTTGCATCTACCCTCAAATTGGTTTTTTTTGCATCTACCCGAAAAAATTGTTTTTTTGCATCTACCCTCAAATTTGTTTTTTTTTTTTGCATTTACCCTCAAATTTGTTTTTTTTTGCATCTACTTTTGCATATACCCTCAACTTGATATTTTGCATCTACCCTCAAATTTGTTTTTTTGCATCTACCCTCAAACTTGATCTTTTGCATCTACCCTCAAACTTGATCTTTTGCATTTTGTATCTATCACCCCCTTGGGGATTGAATTTTGATCCGTCGCTTACGACTGATACATAAGCCCTTAATTAATTATCATCATCAATCGACTTCGATGTTGGTGACCGATTTCAAAAGTTAAAAATCATATTATTATTATGTTAATAGTCATAAGCTTAAACACTTAAATTATTTATACATTGATCGTGTAATATTTTCATTTATTGTTATCATTATAACGTTACGGACTGTTAAATGTGTTGATAAATGTGTGTTTAGATGTTTCACAGTTCTAAACATAGATTGCGCTGTTAGCTATCTGCATCGCGCTATCGAAGTGTCGAACGGTTTTTACATAAGATTTTATGGAAGTTTAACATTGGTATATAAGGTTCCAATTATCCCTCTATAAACAATATTATGTTAATATAACATCAGCCGGAGCTTATGCCGGACCGATTTAAGTGATCGCCGTAATATTTTGTTTATATATTCTGACTACAATTTACTAATTGCTGCCTGTTAATTCTTACCTAAATTTTACTTTCCATAAAATTAATACCTAATTTTAAATAAGTGGATAAAAACTAATTTTCTCATAGATATATATTTCATTTACAAAAAGTCGGTCACCGATTAATAATCGGAATAAAATAGAGCATACTGATTGCAGTAGTGCAACGCACTCAAATAAATAAAGTCGGATACAAAATAATATGGAGCAAAAATCTGACTGATTATCGGTCCTACAAAAAGTAGGTCTTATTTTTTTATGTACTTATATAATATTGTATAATATAATATTTCTTTTATGTATTAAAGATCATATCCGTATAATAAACATATTAAACATCAATTTTGTACCGTCCACCATATTGGATTCAAAATGGCGGCATTTATATTTTAATAATTTTTTTGTTGGTTTTGTAGCAATAACAGCTTACATAAATAATATCAGCTTACTAGGACGTCAGGAAGTACCTTATGAATTTTGATGATCTATAAATGAGTCAGTGACGAAATCTGGGGTTTTTAGAAATTGATAAAATCTAAAGTATAATAGCTACAACATTCAAACTTTGTATGTTTCATGTTTTTTTTTTAATTTTCAACTATGTAGCACCATCCAAAGCAAAGTTATGAGAGCTCAAAAAACGACGAAACCTTTCGAGAAAAGGTAGGTAGTGCCCTTGCGCTTCGCTTGGCTCGTCTTGACGGGGGCACGGGAGAAATATTTTGTCTTTTGTTTCAATTTATAGTAACGAGTTAACGACTGTTTTGTAACGCCGCGCCATTGTAAAATTTAGGCCGTGTTTCACCAAGCAATGTTAAAGTTAACGCCATGTTAAAATACCATGCCATCTCATTCATTGACAGGAAATGCGAGAGGGATAACATGATATTTAACATGGCGTTAACTTTAACATTGCTTGGTGAAACACGCCCTAAATCTTACTCAGCAATAATAGCCTCAATGTAAGTGAATAATTGTATTCTTTTTTGAGGAATGAATGATCTGAAACCCGAACCCGAAAACATCAATCAATCAATCAATCAATGTGTGTGAAAATTCCGCGCCACTACGGGTGAGTGACATCACAGTCTCGCAGACAACTAGCGTACCTGCACGACTCGTCCAGCAGTATCGGCCCGTGGATCTCGGGCGCCGCCACCAGGGGCTCGCCGGCGGCGGCGCTGAGCGAGGGGAAGGCCCGGTACAGGCCCTTCACCAGGTAGTTGCCGAGACACCGGGTGCCCGGCTGGTTGCCGAGGTATTGCGCTGCGGGGAGATACCGTGTGGTGTAGAGTAGATGTATAACAGAGACACGACCCAGTACTAGAAAATGGTATCACCCTAATACTGGCAATTCGACTGGCTATAGGTGAAGTACAGGCACATTCTGGAAACCGCCATCTAGCGCCACTATTGGAAAATACTAATTACTAATTTCGTTTCGTATCTTCTTCTTAATTGAGGAGTTTGATTTAGCTTCATGTGATATTATGCTTAAAAATATGCTTATCTTTATTTTAATGTCAATATTTGTACTTAATTCGGCATATTTACATTTTATAATTTACAAACGTTAATAGTAGTGACATCTATTGCAATTTTTTGCATTAAAGATAGATTGTATGGGATGGTAGGCCATGGTATGGTTATTGTTTCTCCTTCTATGATGATATATTATGTCTATAGATATTAAATTATTATTATATAAAATAAAATAAAAAAATTATAGTGACTGTTCTTTTTTCACCCGTTATACTTTAATGATCGCAAAGGGACTTTCAGGATAAGAGCCTGAGTAATCCGGCTTCAGCTGGCGCTCATCGTCTTAGGCCCGTATAAACAAAACAATCTCAAACCTAACCTCACTTGAGAAGCTATTTGACAGATAAAAAAACGTTTCGTTTCACTTTTAAAATCGAAGAACTTTTGTTACATATACTTGAATTTATTTCTTTTTTAAAACGTAAAAATAAAGATTATACTTATTTTAATGATTTTCTGTAATCTACAATATAAATAAAACGGTATAAAAAGAAAATAAATTAAAGTACTATGTAACATTAATAATGTTGTTGACTTAATTAAAACTAAAAGTGAAACGAAACGTTGTTGTATCTGTCAAATAGGTTCTCAAGTGAGGTTGGGTTTGAGATTGTTTTATTTATACGGGCCTTAGGGCTCCCATACAAAACGCATCGCATCGCATATATTTGCGATCGGATCGATATTAAATGAGTGTAAAAACAACAGATGCGACATCGTATCGCATCGTGGATTTGTGTGGGGGCCCTGAGTCACATGAAAGTAGCAAAACCTCACCGTTCCTGAGTTTGTTGACGTCTAGACCCAGTTGCGACAGCCGCAGCAGCTCGTCCTCGTTGTTCAGGCTGTGGTCCACCGTCAGCTGCACCACCCTCAGCACCTGGAGCAGAGAATATATCCATCTACCAGCTGTACTGACTTCGTTCGCGTGGTTTTTGAGTGACTTAAACCGTTTATACAGCGCACGCAACGAAAGTCCCCAAATGTGAATAATTTTCCCCGTTTTTGCAACATTCCTCACTGACGCGCCGCTCCTATTGGTCGCAGCGTAATGTTATGTAGCTTAAAGCCTTCCTCTATAAATGGACTATCCAACAAAAAAAGAATTTTTCAAATCGGATACGTGGAAGTCCAGGGAATGTTTAATCGGTTTTTTTTGCTCAACGAAGTGGGCACGGGACCAGCTAGTTTTATATAAAAAATAAAAATGAATTGCTGTTCGTTAGTCTAGCTAAAACTCGAGAACGGCTGAACCGATTCGCCTATTTTTGATCTTGAAATGTTCGTGGAAGTCCAGGAAAGGTTTAAACGGTTTCTATGCTCAACGAAGTGGGCAGGGGTCAGCTAGTAGTTTTATAGATATCACATAGATATATTATGTATTTACCGAGTTATCGTCCGTCTTGCACAGCAGGGCTCTGGTCTCCCCCACGTTGGCCACGTACAGCTTGTTGTTGTGGACCAGCGCCAGGGCCACGGTGGCGCCCCCGGACAGATGCTGGTCTATCTCCTTCAGACGCAGCAGTATGTTGTCACAGTTCTGTGATATCTGAAAATTAGAGGTAATAACTTAAATAACTCTTGCTAGAACTCGAGAACGGCTGAATCGATTCGACTTTTTTTAGTTTTGAAATATTCGTGGAAGTCCAGGGAAGGTATAAGGAAAAATATACTGGTTTCGCGAAGTAATTGAATTTCATCATAAACTGTTTGTAGACTCAACGAAGTAGGCACGGGTCAGCTAGCAAACCGCAGTGTCGTTTGACCTGTTGCGGTTTTATCGTTTATGTAAATAATAATAGCTCCCCTCACCGATTTCGGTGTAGCTGGCTTGGTTTCAATGAAATCGGCTATTTCATGGAGCTACGCAGGAGTTATTTTACAGTGCCCAAGTGTGTGCACACGGAGCACTCTCTCTTCCTTCAATCTCGTAGCCTAGTGGGACA
Organism: Celastrina argiolus; assembly: GCA_905187575.2. Lineage (NCBI taxonomy): Eukaryota > Metazoa > Arthropoda > Insecta > Lepidoptera > Lycaenidae > Celastrina > Celastrina argiolus. Next base: position 1,734,402 of record LR994598.1, read on the forward strand.
GATAACCGACACGACTGGCGCAGGACCGACTTTACACATGCCCATCCGACGCATGGATCATCTTGTCAGACAATCAGGTGATCAGCCTGTATTGTTCTAACCAAACTTGAAAACAACATTTTTGTTGTTCCAACGCGGAGCGGAAACGTCGAGAGCGAAGCTCTGTACCACTAGACCACGGAGGCGATAAAGGAGTAGAGATATACAGGGTGTAAAAAGACCAGTCACTATAACTTTGAGATACGATTATACTACCTTTCCTCATTTTGGAAATGTATTTTTTGTCAAAAAGTATTTTTTTTATAAGGAATCGGACCCACGACGTCCGAGTCGAGAGCACGGCTCTAAACCACTAGACCACGGATCACTGCTGCAAAATAATGTAACGTCATAGGAGTTTGTACTCTATGGGTTCCTCATGGCTCGCCATTGGTAAGTTAGCTCATGCTTAACAACTCATATTCCTGTTTGAAAGGTTGTAAACGCACTTGTGTCCAGTTACCATGATAATCTTAATAAGATCTGTTTGTTCCATCGCTCCACCTCCCTATTTTTTATAAAAAACCCAACCCAATTCGACATGGCCACGAAGTAGATATATAACAGAGACACGACCTAGTACTATTTTTTTTTTTCCTTTATTTATTAGAAGGATTTTCGTACTTAGAAAGACGATGGCAATCCTATAGTACTCTTGCAGATTACTTACAATAAAAAAATTAAACTAAAAAAACATAAATTACTTAATACTACTTATTACAGTCTATCCTATCAGTTAAAATCAAACCTTACCAGCATTCTAGCCGCATCAGAGCTCTGGTTCGGCTAGAATGCTATGTAGAGCGCCTACGTTAAACAAATTTAAATATAATGCAGTAATCAGTTGAGCTCTTTTGTCATTATTCCTGGTACATTCCATCAAGCGATGATATAGGTCGTCCCTATTATTACATTGATCGCAAGTAGGAGAATCAGCTATTCTCATTAAAAACAAAAATTTTTTACTAGGGATGTGTCCAGATCTTAGTCTACATAAGGTAACAACTTGTTGTCTATTTAAACGAGACCCGTAAAACCACGGGGTACGAAGTGCTCACATTGGATACATTTATACCATATACCGCAAGTTTTCGACCGTTCATCAAAATATTCCTTAAACATTACATTACATTTAGATCTATATTTAGTCAAGATTTCAGAAAAACTGGATATGACATTAATTTCTTCTCCTTCCGATACAGCTAATTTCGCTAATCTGTCTTCGTTCCCCGACAGTCCAATATGAGACGGAACCCATTGCAATGCCACAATTTTATCGTTACAAAACATATTATTTAATTTATGTAACTAGTACTAGAAAATGGTATCACCCTAATACTCGCAATTCGACTGGCTATTTTTGTTTTCTTCGATTTCCAGGCACATTCCGGAAACCGCCATCTAGCGCCACTATTGGAAAATACTAATTACTCATTTCGTTTCGTATCTTCTTCTTAATTAACGAGTTGAATTTACCTTAATGTGATGTTATGCTTAAAATATATGCTTATCTTTATTTTAATGTCAATATTTGTACTTAATTCGGCATATTTACATTTTATAATTTACAAACGTTAATAGTAGTGACATCTATTGCAATTTTTTTGTATTGAAGATAGATTGTATGGGATGGTAGGCTATGACATTACCTGTGTTTCATTTAATGTCTGTAGTCTGTACTGAAGGCTCGTTCTCTCTGCTATCATACCATCATAGTTCTCTATGTACGCCTTTTCTACTGACACAAATGCATTGCTGAAAAGCAAAATTGAAATTTTTAAATGTCATGCCCACAATTCCGCCAAAACTCTTGAACCTGGTAGCCAGATTAAGCGCAGAACCAGTTTACATGCTCATCCAATGCATACATCTTTTATTACACAATCTGCCTGCATTGTTGTATCTGTAGACTTGAAAACAACATAATATTTTGTGGTTCCAACACTGGAATGGAGGCTCTGGCCTCCAGAGCCTGGAGCAAACCACTGGACTAAAGAGCCTAAACTTTTCATCATTTCTTTAAACTTTAAAGCAGCTAGATGCTTATCTTGGCTTTTGACTCTGAGGTTGTGAGTTCGATTCCCATTTCGGAACAACAAAAAATGTTGTTTTCAAGCTTGGTAATGACATGCAGGCTGATAATCAGATTGTCTGACCAGATGATCCATGCGTCGGATGGGCGTGTAAAAAGTCGATCCACTGCCTGTTCTATAGCCAGCAGGCTTACTCGTTTTGTTTTGGCTTTTGGTATTTTATTTGGTCCATTACTAATTCAAAACCAACCAGAATAAAGAAAATTGTTAGATCATAACTTTTTGCACTCCTGACCATATCAATTGACTGAGAATCAAAATAAACAAACATCAATTTATTCGGGAGGGTGTGGCACGATCAAATTTGAATCATACAATCAGTTTGGAGAGTGAGGCCCCAGTTATGTCAAGTTATAAGATTACAATTAGATACTGATAAATTGTTTTTGTCCTTGTCATTTTGCTAACTTTGTCAATGGTTTAACTTTAAGATAAAATATAATATAAAGAGCAAGGAAAAATTAACAGTTAAAAATTACTGTTACTAGCATTTGACAATGGCCTTGAGGAACTTAAGTCATACAAACCGAAGTCTTTCTCTAATCTCCTCTTCCGAGTTATTTATGGAAGGTGGTGGGAAGAGTAGCTCAGCAGCCATCCTCTGCATGATGAACCGGGCAGCGTCCAAGCCATTGTGAGGCTCAAACACTCCGTACAAACATCTGAAATCATATAACATATTTTTGTACCCGAAACCAAATCTTTTCCCTTATATATACACTGTATTGTTTTTATTTAGTTCCTGACTATAATATAATACTATGTATGAGAGCCTTGGTCAGTCAAATATTACGATGATACTTACTAACTGGGTTAAAGTTAGGAGTAAAGAAATCTCTCTACTTCAAAGTGTCTAAGTTACTGCTAGAAGCAGTCGTGCTTTAATATAGACATATGAAACAAAACAGGCAGCATTACTAGCCATTATTTTACTCACGAATTATCCTCCGTCTGGCAATAGAAGCAAAGATAGTCATCGTTCTCTGAGCTACCGCCACCAAGTTGAGAGAAATACGAGGCGACACACGTATTTTTACACTTTGGCAAGTCGTCTGTCCATGGTCTTGCAATCATATTAACAACACCTTTTTAAAGTTTTAATTTTTAATCCGAATTCACTATAAAAAGCACTTAAAATATTTATTTTTATCACAGGAAGGATATAAATATTTTTAATTTTGCATGACAGTGACAACTGACACCTAAAGTGACATCTGTCATATTTAAGTTTTTTTTTATTCGCCAATACACAAATCATGCCATGACCATGATCTTGATCTGCGGAATCTAGTTAATTTGTAAAACACCGTTTTACAGTGACTAGCGATAGTGATCGTTTTACAGTTTGAGGGTAACGTAGGGTAATGATAAAAAATACTTAGTCTAAAATAATTACTATAGCTAAAATAGGTATATTTTTAATTTAGTTATCTATCTACTTTGTGATTTCGGTAAGTAGTAAAGTCGTGATTTTATTTTAAGGACCTTTTAAAATAAATCATTTTTTTAAATCAGGTGAACACCAGGGTATAACTTAAAATTTACAACAGTATTGTCCTAACTCCCAATCAAAATCGAGAATCGAATCAGTTCGATCTCAACGGTTTTTGGTATTTCATTTGATGGATTACTTTGAAAATAACCAAAAAAATCGTACCTTTGTACTCTCGGCCATATCGATCGACTGAGAATTATAATAAACAAACATCAGTTTATTCGGGAGTACGCGGTACGATCGATTCTGAATCAAAATCGAATCAGTTTGGAGAGTAAGGTCCCAGACGTTACCTAACCTAACCTAACTCTTCCTTTTACCTTCATATCATGGATGATCCTTAGCGAAGATTTGTTCTCTAGCCGAGATACCTATTTAAGATTAAAATAAAAAGAAAAAACTATTAAATTAAAAGAAAGAAAACTGTTAAATGTTCTAAGGTGTGCATATTTTGTTGACACAATACACATCAAACAACCCTCTTCGCACCGAACCGGCAAAATGATTTGTTAGAAAATTTATTCACGTCACTAATTATCCATGAGTATCATAGCTATATCTTAATATAATTATAAAGCATGGCCTACCGTCCCATACTATCTATGTTTAATACAAAAAAAAAGCAATAGATGTCACTACCATTACCGTTTGTAAATTATAAAATGTAAATTATATGCTGAATTAAGTACAAATATTAATAATAAAATAAAGATAAGCATATATTTAAAGCATAACATAACATTAAGTTAAATTCAACTCCTTTAAGAAGAAGATACGAAACGAAGTTAGTAATTAGTATTTCCCAATAGTAGCGCTAGATGGCGGTTTCTGGAATGTGCCTGGACTTCACACTTTATCTATTGAAAATCAAATAGCCAGTCGAATTGCCAGTATTAGGGTGATACCATAAGGTCTAGTACTAGGTACTAGGTCGTTTTAAATCTACTTTGTGTAAATAGTAATCTAAGATGAATTTATAATATAGTAAGATCTCTATCTACCATCGAATTTGACATCGTATCCCATAGATTAGAGTAATTTTTTTTTTATAGGTCGTATCATGTAAGTTTTCTGTGAAACTACTAGGCAAAGGTATACCTTTAACTATAGGTATATTTATATGCCATACTTAACCACGAATATTTCAACACTGTATTTTCATTCATAGTAAATTCGTCGGCACGGCGAGGCAAGTGGCGACCCACGCTGATATACAAACCATACCTACACGGAAATTAACTGACCACAATTTGATAAGTTAGGTCTCACGAATTGATATAATAGTATGACTAATAGAATTTTTATCATACAACTTACCTACCTGAGTCATTACGTTTTTTTAATACAAGCAACTGATATTACTGACTTGTATCTTACGAACGAAGACTGTAACGATTAACTGGTGCTTAAGTCACTATACTTTTCATCCCGCCAAGCAGCGTCAGTGACATCCTGTGAATATGATGACTTTTTAATTAGCATTTCAGTATTCGATCGTCCCTCGTACACTCAGGAAAATATTAGCACTCAATATTTCAAACAGCAAAACATTTAATTTCCTCAGTCATACCAACCTAGGTGTGGTGTTGTTTGCCCATATACAAGATACCTATTCACAATTTCGTCAAACAAGTTTAAGTGAATAAGGTTCAAGTATTTTTTAATCTGAGTAACCTGTCCTTGTTCAAATGTAAACACAAGTAAGTATGGGATGAAAGTCCATATATTACCAGGTGCACCCACAGTTTAGAGTAAAACTTATACAAAAAGGTGTACCTATTAGGCAGAGGGAGGCAAAAATTTATTCCTCCTATAATTATATGGGACATAATATAGAAGATTTTTAAACTATAAATTTGTATATTGGAACTTGATTCAATGTTTGAAGGAAATAGTATTAATAACATTCTAAATATTCTAATTCCTTTGTATGTACTCAGTTTGAATAAATTTGCATCAATAGTAACTGGAGTTACATTACCATTTTTAAAGAAATTTTGAAGCAAATAATGGCTGCAGCTGTCTTCCTGTTTGCCAAAGTGCTTTAACAAAAAATATACACACTAATCCACACTTCAAAATAATATTATGTAGTAGTTAAATTTTAGCTAAATTGAAAAGACAAAGCTTCTAGAATATTGTTCTCCGTATCTTTGAATAAATGTTTATTTATTTTAGAAGCAAAGCAGAGGTGCATTTTTATATCACAAGGTCGAGGTACAATCATCAAGTAGGTACCTATACAAATAAATAAAATCTTACATTGCTATAGACTTATGCTACTTGAAGAATGTTGGACTTGTTATTTCTCTCGTGTTGCACCAGCTACCACCAGACAGCTGTCAGTCTTACGGACACCTTGAGTCATTTAACACCTACTTATATTTACCTACTTTCTACTAAGTACTTCCATAAGTAAGTCTTAATTGACTATCAGACAAATACTGATGCACTAATTAGTTAGGCGCCCTTATATTCACAGCCTGTCACAATCACTTCTTGGTGAAATGACAGGATCAGAATGTGACTTGAGAGTAACTTAATATAGGTAGGTAGGTAACTAAAGTTTCAGTATTTAGCTGTAAGTGCAGCCATGAAATTCCAAATAAATACAAAAATAATTTTACTGTTCAAAATTTAGAAATCATATTGAATTTATGTTAAAGTCATGCAGAGATAAAATAAAAGTCAATATTTGGAATAAAGTTTATGTCATGTTTCAAACATAACAACGAACCTTAAATTTATACATTTTGCAATTTTTTACCATTTTTTATTATACAATGTTACCTCTCTCTAGAGTACTGTGACTAAATTTATAACCTATTTATATTAAGTTTTTATTGAGACAAAGCAAAATTCTTTTGAACATAAAAAAACTTCATTAGAAAATAGTGTTATAACACTTCTTATAAATATATCTGTGACTGCACAATTACTATGTGTAGGCTTGTTAGTGCAGCGAGTGAACGGCAATATGGACTGCTTCCCGAACCGTCACCCACTATGAATGTTTTATGAACTCAAATTGGACACCGCTTCGGAACGGGGTGAGCAAAATAAAAACTATTTGTATGGGGCACTTCTAGTCGACCTTCTTGTCTGCGGCTTTGGTTTCCGTTTCCTTCTTGTCTTTGTCCTCTGAGATAACCTCCTTAGCCTCCTGTTTCGCTGCCTCCTCGAAGTTTCCGACCAGATTGGGTACATCATCGTCTTCTTCGAGCGGCTTAGGGGGAGCCACACTCGATGCGATCTTTTTCAACTGGTTGAGGCCATCCGGCCCGAGCTGGCTGAGGATGCCAGGGAGCATCTCGGCGATTTGTTTGTTCTCCCCGTGCCCTGTGATGGCGAAGGTGTTCGCGGCCAACGAGGCCTGTGCTTTTGGGTTATTGAAGTGTATAACCGTGCCGTCCTCTTTGATCATATTTACCTCCTCGATACCGGGGATGGTGTTCACTGAGAGCTTTTTAAGGGAGGACTGCAGTTTCTTGTCGTCGGTCGCGGCGGTAGCGTGCACAACCTTCTTCTTGCGCCTCGGAGTGCCCTTGCCGCCTATGCGCACTTGTGATTGTAGTTTCTTCAACTTTTCGGTGTTCATTTTGTTGTTTCTATATGTTACACTTGCGGGGACCGACGCGACGCACTTTTTAGTTATATTATCCTTTATATTCAGTCGCAAACACTACGGCTTTCCATGTAACTTGATCGTACACACGTGTTTTGGACACCGGTTAGTTACAAAGGGAAAATGGTGGATTTTCGACAAGTTATTTCTGATTTTTGACGTCATGTGGTTGGTACTATTGCAGAAAAACCGTTCCATTTTACGCATGTGAAGATTTTCTTTCAAAACTTTCGCAACATTTATAATATTATTTTAGTAAAAAAATAATATTGAATGAAGCATTAAATAAAAAAAAATGTAAGTAAGGTATGTAAGTTTTGAAGTACATAAATGAATAGATTACTTTACGTACACCTTACACTATGAAAATTGTTTCAAAATTATAATATTTCCTTTTTTCGTTTAATATTTACTGGCCTTTAAGTTTTATTTATTTTATTTTGAACGTAGAAATTATATATGCATAATATTATTATTCCTAATCCGTATTAAACTTTTTGTGAAACGGAGTGTTAGTACTTACTAGTACCACGGGTAGGTAATAGATGGCGTAAGTTATACCTATTATGTTTAGTTTATTCGTATAATTGTAGATGTCGCGTGTTGTTAACCAAAGTACAAGTCTTCGTAATTTCGTTGTAGAGAATATAGATGGCGTTGAGTGTAACGATATTTCATTTTAATCAAAATATGTAAAATACGTATAAAGTAAAATCTGTGCTTTATCTGGCTCTTAAAAGTGCTTTAAAAAAAGGATATTGCAGAATGTAAATTATATTGCTGTCCCGCTACTGCCCGATCAAACCGATAGAGAAACCTGCAGCTTGTACCTACTGAAATTACCTATTAAAAGTACGAAAAATCGACGATTAGGAAACTCCCGTTTCCTCCTATAAAACTTATGCGAATTAGGTAAGTACTTTTTTTCATTAGAAACTAGAAATTTTTTTAGCTATGTTCCTATGTTTTGATTTTTTTATCATGTTAAAACACAACCGAAAATCTGACCATATTTTTTAGATTTTTGAACATCCATCTCTTTTATTAATTGTGAAAAAAAGGAAAAAAAAGGGACGTACTTAGGTACTAATAGTTTACATTGAAGTTCAGAAAAAAAACCCTACTCAGTGGCAATATCCAAGGATACAGGGTTCGCATTGATTCCTATTTCTTTATGGAAAAACGACCGTTATGTTCCCGCAAAAATCATCAAGATTTACCTACTATTATATTAGAAAGATTCGGCGTAACTGGCTAGATGACAATTACTTTTTATTACATAATTGCATAGCGAAGTAGATAAATAATATATTTTATAGTTTATACCTAGCTGTATATTTGTAACGATACTTAACCGTACATTTTTTTAGCGCAGGGGTCGAAAGCCAGGAGCCGCTGTACATTACTTCTGCTCTGCCTACTACATATAATATGTACTGATAATTAATTAATGGCATCATAGCGCTTATAGTTATCTATACCACAAAGTGGATATATAACACAGACACGATCTAGTACTAGAAAATGGTATCACCCTAATACTGGCAATGCGACTGGCAAAGAGTGAAATCCTTAGAAATTCCGGAAACCTCCATCTAGCGCCACTATTGGAAAATACTAATTAATAATTTTGTTTCGTATCTTCTTCCTATTTAAGGAATTGAATTTCGCTTAATGTAATGTTATGCTTAAAAAATATGCTTGTCTTTATTTTAATGTCAATATTTGTATTTAATTCGGCATATTTACATTTTATACTTTACAAACGTTAATAATAGTGACATCTATTGCAATTTTTTTGTATTAAAGATAGATTGTATGGGATAGTAGACCATGTCTATACTAATACCCGTGCCCACTTCGTTGTGCATGAAACCGTTTAAACCTTCCCTGGACATCCACGAACATTTCAAGACCAAAAATAGCCGAATCGGTTCAGCTGTTCTCGAGTTTTAGCGAGACTAACGAACAGCAATTCATTTTTATCTATAAGAGAAGACAAGAAAAAGACTAGCTGACTCTTGCCCACTTCGTTGAGCATAGAAACCGTTAAAACCCGCGATCATGGGTTTGAGCACCGACACTCAACGACTGACCCACAGAGGTCGACAGATAAGGACGTGACCTTCTTTTTGATACTATTTTTATTTTAAATGTTCCATCTTTCAGGGATCATCGTTTTTTAATGTAACATTGTTTGTTATTTGATTTTGTATTTAGTGTACCTATTTTCTTAAGTTGCTTCGGTGTGCTCTATCTGCCAATTGTCATAATCTGAGAAAGGCTATTACTCAAACCCATTACACAATATTTACGATAATTGGCAACATAAAACTAATCCACTATAATTTTTACAATCTTCCAACAAACCTCTTTATAAAATAAACATTTCGTTACACGATAATAAATATTTATCTGAATTTACTAAATGCACTCCGAAATGGCGGGGTATTAAAGCTGTCATCGCGATCGCTTCGCGCCATCTTGCGGGATATGACAGCTATTAATGTTTCCGAACGCGTCGATACGATTCAAATATCGAATTTGCTAAAACGCGCCAAACACTTATCGCGCGCGATGACAGATGTACAGTCGAGTGGAACGAGCTTAATTAAAATTGGGGTGACTTTTTGATGTTGTTTTAGTGTTAAGTTAAGGACCACTTTTATGGCAGGTCCAGTTGTAGCAATGTCAACGAAGTTTATAGCCGTCAGTAGGAAAATTAATAAAAACTATTGATATATTTACTATTGCCGGCCAGGATACAGTAATAATATCAATAAATTATTACCCTGGTTGTAATCATCATAATACAGCAGGTTCTTATGCTGAAACTGAATATGGAACAGAGAGTCTAATTGTATGGTCCTGTTTACCAATTTTACCGCAGATTGTTTTACTATTCAAATATGATCGATGTAGAAGAAATGTACCTAATGAATTCTATGTAAAAAAAAATAAGTACTTATGTACAAAAAAAATCTTAAACAGTTCTAACGTGATTAAAGTTTTAATATTTCATAAAATATACTAAACAGACATTTTCAATTCAAAAATATAATAGTGCATAATAATATAATACCTAGCTAAGTACTTATTAGGCTATGCGAAGAAATTATTTTACTAAAGATACCTACTTAATAATATTAATATTGAATGTGTTACCTACACATTTAAATGTATATTCCAGGAATACAGAAATTAAAATTCGATGGAATTTAAACTCGACCTAGAAGTTTGAGAGGCGTGTGTTAGCAACATATTGTTACAAACATCTTCAGTCTCGCCAGTGATGCCGTCTGGATCCGTAATATTACAATAATTATGCGTGTTTATATTATATTAGTGTTAATTTCATTGAACTGTTTATTAATAATTTATCAATCAACTGATTGTTATAGATTATATTATTGTAGTTATTTTAAATGATTTAATATTTAAATTTGGCAACCCATGACGTCACTTCCATAATAATAAACTGTCACACAATTTATTATCTTAACTAAAGTACGAATAATTAAATATTATAATTATGTGCCTATTGATAAAAGATTAATATTTGTTTACCTAATAATTATATTCTATTATATCCGGTCTAATTATAATCATACCGGATATAATATACTGGTCATACTTTCTTGCCCTAACGATTGTCAATAATATATAAGGGCGTAATCTCCCGTTGTCTTCAGACTTAAGAATAGATTGATACTGTTTTAAGCAGAGACTCTTCCCGATTAAATATTATAAGTATATACATGGAGCAACTGTTTTATTTACGTCCGTCACATGTGTTTCTGTCTTTCTCTACGTCTGTGGAACTGTAGCTCTCAAATGGATGAATCAATTTTATTAAGCTATACCGCTTTTGTGCGCAACAGTACAGCAATGAGTAATATATACTAATGCATTTATATTTAGGCTGCTTTAGACGGTCATTACTTTTTTAGAATCATATTTTAGTGTCTAGCGCCTACTCATCTTCGGTATTGCAGTAAAACTTATTTGTGTCGAAAAGTTATTTATTTTGAGAGCGAGGATTACCTAATAAACATACTCAACAAAGTGCGTATTGACAAAAAATGTATTTTATTTGAATATTACAAAATATTACTTAAGGCAACTAATCGGTTTTATCGTAGTTACTTTTTCTTTTAGTTTTTTTAAAATGCCAAAGACAGTAATAATTGTTGTTGCTTCGTTTAAATTAAATTGTTTTAAATGTAAACAACCACGTAAGTATGGGATTTGACATAAGGTTCATTAAATGACAAGCGAATTCGTGTGTGTAGCGAAGATTATCTTGAGATATATATGATTTGAATCCCATACTGAACTTCGTAAGTGATAATAACGAAGGCATCTTAAATCATGGCCCTTCTTGGTCTATAGATTGATAGAGAACTATAATATTATGTTCAATGTACTTATTTTTAAGTGTGCTCCGTTAAGTATATAGGTAAAAAGTTTTAACTATATTTTCAAAATCAGTTGCTTCGATTGCAGCTTGCAACTCCTTTCAGCGTTTTTTGCTATCTTCTATAGTTTACGTTGCAAAAATATGCTTATTTTAAAAAATCACGTTATAATATTATGCGGTTTTACATATGTAGGTACTGACTTATATAGGACGGAATTTCTGGAATGTATCATAGAAAAAGATATTCAAAACAGAATTAATTGCCTCCAACTAACAGTGTTTCTTCTATAATTATCACCCAATTAATCAAAATTTATTTTCGCCCTAACACTGAAAAAACTTTACCCTCAATGCGTTTGTCAACGCGTAAATTGACGTAAAAAAGCAAAGATGCCATGTTGTTTTCATCGGTTCCTTTTTTAAATTGCGCGCCACGATTAATCAGATGCATTCGTTAACACAATTTGGAGGGAATCCTATCATTCTGTCACAAGAAATAGAATTTTACCTAAACAATGTTTTTGTGGTAAGTAATGGCCTTATTAGGCGTAAAAATAGAAAGTATACTGAAATCTTTAGAGTATAGGTACTTACTCTACATATTAAATTTATTTAAGTAGGTTATTTTAGTTTAGTATATCTACTGGCTACGTTATATTATAATTATTTATTTTAGTAGGTACGGCACCTTAGATTATTATGTTTTCATGAATATTGCGTCACACTAATATTAAAAACGTTTGTGAGTGTGTACGTTTGTTATGTTCGTGTACCTATGTTCTTCACATCTAAGCAATTTAAATAATAAAATTTGCTTTTTATCGGAGCAAAATGTAAGTATGAAGTGGTAACATCTATTAAAAATACCAAAAACAAAATACATTAATGCAAAGTCAAATATGAAAATCAAGACTCGGAGTAAATTGTCTGTTTTTCAAGTATTTTTTTATTGTTTTGGGTTTCTGTAAAGTGAGAAATATTGTAAATGAACATTTGAGAGATGGTCTTTGGTCATATTTTTGTGTCTAGTGATTTAATATTTTAGCAGACAAGCTTATTAAATATTTTTTCTCTATCTGGAATTGTCACTCCTATTGAACTGTCTATCCAGCCAACCACAAACTAATTTACCTTCTTTAGAATAAATACTAGCATTTAAAACTTGTACAAAAAGCATTTTTTTTCAAAAATGTCACGGGCCGTAACCATATTGGAACATCTGTCAAAAATTAAACGCCTCCAATCCATTGCGTGAAATTGCCGCCAAAACTTCACGATAATAAAAAAGCAGTTTAAAATAACTAATATATCACATTAACGGTGAGGTTGAACGTTAACGGTTTAATTTTAACACCACTTAATCCGTATCTTGTTAACTAACAAACACGTTGTGGCAATTCATTTTGAAGATTATATGCAATGTGTACGCGACGTCGTATAATATCTAGATATTTTAATTTTTTCGAATTCAGCCCGTGTCCGAAATTTTTCAACGCCAGTTAATCGCTATTAATAGTTAATATAAATATCATGATAACATGATATTGTTTATAAAAGATGATGATTATACATTTTTTAGCACCAACAGTCGTATGTGGAATTGGGACTGTATATTTAAGAGAACCTTGTTTAGTTTTAACTATTTACTGTGCCCCCTCAGTTTTTCATCTCAGTAATCTATGTAAGCTAATATTTTATTTAAAAAATGAAATATTCGTTTGTTTGCATTAAATAGGCTCCCAAACTAGTAGACCGACTTAGATGAAATTTAGATGGAATATGATAGAAAGGGAAGAATATAAAATATGGACAATTTCTGTGCATAAAACAGTTTATTTCACATAAACTGTTTTATATTTAATTCTATATTCGCCGGACACATATGTCTAGACCAGCAGGGCAATCGCGCTAAAAAACTTTAGCTGAAACGCAACCGAAACGTGAACGTTACTCGACTTTATGACGTACTCGGTATCGCGCTATCCTTTTGACAGCTAGGTGAGACGAAGCTGGACCGTAGTTGTAACTCAAACGCTGTCAAACAAAAAGTTCGTACGGAGCTAGTTTAACTCGCACGCACCTCGAACGTTTGGAACAAAGTAACCGTGTATAAGTTAAGTTTTTAAATCTAAATTGTGTAAAGGACCAAAAATGTTCAGCTGGATTGGAAACGAAACGCAGCTGAAACACAAACGAAACTAAGTTGAACCTCAAATGAAACGTTGTACAATAGCGCGATTGGCCTGCAGGGATGAAATGGATATGAAATTTCGAATACGGAAACGGATATCAAATTATTTCGGATTATCCGTTAGTTTCGGAGAATTTCGGTTACGGATATTACATTTTTAGAGTAGCAAAACTTTAATTTCGGATTCGGTTACGGTTATGGATATTTTTTATATCGTATATCCGATAGTTTCGGTTACGGCTACGGAGCTCCCTAACATCCCTCGTCTAGTCATCGGCCTGGTCATCGTTTAGACCTATAGAGTTAAAATGTACGGCTCGTGGGTTTATTCTCTTTTTGTGCACTGATCTGGAACATAAGATACTATAAATACAATAAAATTATTAAAAAGTCAAATATTATTAACAAAACTCGAACACTTGTAATTTACTTTTAGCATCGCTAATTTACTTAACATCGATGGCCAAACGACGCTTCTCGACCACCCAGATTCCGCAAAATATGACAGCTGTCCTCTGTCACGGCGGCGTGTTCAAATGCACTTCAAATGAGCCTGGATTAGGAGGGATTAGGAATTAGGGGTATTAACTAATCTTGAAACATCTTTTTTCTAGCGTGTTAGGTGACGGGTCAGGCACTCGGAGTATTTCATTGGCCATAACGCATCGCGGTTTTGTGACAGCTCCGGCTTTTTGACATTTGTTTTTTTTTTTATTTAAATTTCGTACAGGCGAGAGATTTACGAGTTGTGTTTATATTAGCACACGTATATAGTTCTTATACCATAGAAATATTTTCTTTCTACAAAATAAAATGAGATAAAGGAAAGTTATCTGTCATTTTGTCCCAACAATATGTCAGTCTATTCTTGTGTCTATAGATAAAACATATTTCATTTGCTGGTCGAGAAAGAGTGACGTAAAACATAATTCAATCTTTCTCGACAACTCTAGCAATTGCTCTAGCAATATGATAATACATATTATATTATGCGGTTGAGAGTTTATAAAATGCTTATATTTTATTACAATGGGCAGATAGAGAGAGCCGAACATCTGGGTAGACACAAAATGAAATGCTAATACACAAATGAAAAACGCCGATTCTCCAAAGACATTAGGAGTGTAGCTTCACTGTATTTAAAACAAGATGTGTCTTTGTATCATTCTACAAGTAAAATAAATCACTAATTTATTTTACACCTTCTATATCCGGAAATGGGCAGCAGCATTTTCGCGGACTTTGTTATTACTGTGTTCGCCAACCCGCCTGCCGAGCGTGACGAGAATAGGAGGTCTCGTCCTGCAGTGGACATCACAGCTCAAACGTCTAGGAAATATATATTTTTCTTAATTGGACTTTACAATTGAAGACATGAATGAAAATGATATGTAGCAAAATTATGATTTTGAGAAAATTGGGTTCAAACACTTGAACGTTTATTAGTACATCAATCTAAAGATCCGTCTCTAGAATCAATGTAATTAATACGTTACTACATATCCCAAAATGTTTAAGTGCCTGTTGAAACTCAATTTTCTGGGTAAAATTTTTTTGCTACATATCACCTTTATCTATTCACGTCTTCAATGTAGATAGATGTTCCGTGCGCTCTACATGTGCCTAATGTTTTATAGTCTGAAAAAAAAAACTTTATTTAATCAATATTTATAATAAACATTCTCATACTGTTTAAGTAGGCACTTACGTACTCACTTGTACGGCCATAATAAACCGAAGTGCGAACGCAATCCATATTCATAAAATAAACTCGTTTATACCAATCTGTTCAACATGGAAGCGAACAATAAAATAAAATTGAACACATTATTATATTCCCTTTTATTTTTAGCACCGTTTTGTAAATCGAAATGCGGGCGAACAGTGAAACAAATTCAATTTCGCGGTCCGAAACGAAAAACCCGGGCACAATTTACTAAAACAATCCAACCTTTTTGCACGTTCAGAAAATGGCGGCGATTCCAATTTCCCGCGTGTTTTGTTTAAACAAGAAATGTCAGCGGCCATGTTTTTCTTAAAGATGCGTTCGAATTTCAAAATGGTTCAGCTGGGAGCGATTTTCGTTCGGAAACCGACGAAAATAATATAGAATATTGTTTCCGCGCGGGTTTAGTGTGGTCACAATTGCTTTTTGTTTATTTTATGTTTTCAATTCCTTTTATGTGATAGCGATTTGTGAGATTGCTTGTTAGGGTTCCGTGTCCGTACCCAAATGATAAAAACCTATTACTAATATTTCGCTGTCTGTTATCAGTTACCACTGTTGACAATTGGAATTTCCATAAATTATGTATTCTTACTATCGCTGTATAAATTAAAAGTAATAGCAAACACCTACTTACTAAAACAAAATAAAATAATCATAATATAAAGCACGTAATTTTCCTCGATGTTTGTGTGTTAAATACTGGATGTAAAAAGAACAGTCACCATAAGTTTGAGATATGATTATACTGCCTACCTTTCCTCATTTTGGAAATGTATTTTTTTTTGCCTAAGACAAAAAGAAAATCTTATTTTTTTGTCACAAGAAAAAAATGTTTTAAATTTTTGGAAAAAAAAAATACATTTCTAGAATGAGAAAAGGTAGTATATCTAATCAAATTCCAAAGACTGTTCTTTTTACACCCGTTATGTGACCTAAAGCACTAACTATGTAGCTAGTTGTTAGTTATCAATATTATATTAGATCTAATGATAGTTCCCCACACCGAATTCGGTGTCGGTGGCCGATTTCATAGAAACCAGGCCAGCCAGGAGTCATTTTATAGTGCCCAATACACAAGGACACTCTCTCTTCGTTTTAGTCTGTGTCACTTTTACTAATACCGTGGGACGGATAACCGACACGACTGGCGAGAGATCAGGCGCAGGACCGACTTTTTACATGCCCATCCGACTCATGGATCATTGTCAGATAATAAAGTGATCAGCCTGCATTTTCCTAACCAAACTTGGTAACAGCATTTTTGTTGTTCCAACGCAGGAATCGAACTTAGGATCTCCGACCGAGAGCCAAGTTCTATACCACTGGACCACGGAGGCGTTGAATATAATTGTATCATAGACCACAACATAATAATATGTATTTTTTCTATCCTTGTACGTAATAGGTATAAGAAAATGGTACAGAACCATTCCTGAACGAGTGCATCTCGCACTTGACCGCTTTTATTTTTATTTTGCGTTATCTTTAACCGAACCTCAAAACCTTTTATCTTAACAGTGATTTGTAAGCTTCTTTTATAGATTTGAATGTATTGGTTGAATAATTTTATATTTTTTAAATTACAGGACAACAGCTTGTTATACTCAGTGCTACGTTGCGGGTTGAACTTGGAAGATTGCTCTAAAGAGTTATTAATCTGAAACGTCGAAAAATTACAGTACTTAAATATTTGGAACATGACATTTCTAGAATAGAGTCTGGCCAATCAATGTAAAATGTGGAAAGTAGACAATCGTATGTGGAAAGTAGACAATCGTATTTATTGCAATCTTAGAAATAGCAACACTATAATCAATGTCAAATGCTGATGATGGCGTTTGTCAGAAATAATGTGTCATTGTTTGGTTCGTATTTTTCAGTTTTTAGAGCCCTAAATAAGAATAAAACAATTAAAAGTGAAACTCGCAGACTATTATTTTCTATGATTTCTAAATCTAAAGAAAATCAAGAACAGAAAGAAGTAGAATTCAACCAAAAACAGGATTGTTTGCGTGTGGTGAAGGAATTCTTAGGTAAGTAGGGTTTACTAATTTTGATACTTGATTTTTTAGATATATTTTTGGTAGAATACAAGACATTGTGATTTTAGATCAATAAAAGCATTAAATTTCTTTAAAAAAGAATTTCATGTATTTGTATTTTATTTTAATAAATTATTTATCTTTTGGTTTAGAAAAACTGGAGGATGTAGCAGAAGTTGGTGAAATAATTAACACGATTCAAAAACTCTCTGATTTAGAGCAGAAAGACAGGATAATAACACAAAACCAGTACTTTGAAGAATTAAAGAATTCTTGGACTTTGATTCGTTAGAATAAATTTTTGTACTAAAATGTTTTTTTTATTTCATTTAATAATTATATAAACTAATGTATAATTGTCTATAAAATCGAAGAAATTTACCAAAGGTTGAAACAGAAACTAACATGGAAATCTCAAGTCTTGTAGTAATGTAAATATAATCATTAGCTGGAGCCTAATTCATAACACATAAAAGTTATAAAAATCAAATGCATAAAATAAAAATATTACAAATATCAAGTCGTGTTAGTCTATGTTCATCTTGGGTTGCTGTGCTAATTTTTTTTGAATTTGCCGCGCTTTTTCAATGTCTACTTTCATTAGCCAGACTCTAGCTTTCATAGAACGCAATAAAATGTACGTTCCAGTTGCAAAGAAATACCGTTTATAACAAAATTTTCAATCACATTCCAGTTTCTTTTGGTCTTAGGTAAGTTCGTACATAAAAAAAGAATTATTGAAAATTTCGTTTTGACATTACTTCCTTGCAACTGGAACGTACATTTTATTGCGTTTGAAAGCTATTCTAGAACAGTCATGTTTTTAAATTTGAAACGTTTTAAAGAAACGAATTACCACTCAATAGCTAAATACTAAATAGTCAAAGAATTTGTCACGCTACGTATTCACGTCCAACAAACGGCCGTGTGCATAACACAACCAAACCCTTTTATTGATAAGTAGCTGTGTCAACTAACCTGAATCGAGCCCTTAGGAATCATTTTATGGTGGTTTTGATCGAGAAATCGTTTTAGTATTTATGGTTTCGCGCCAAAATTGCTTTTCCCGCCAATAAAGTGTCGAGTTACATTACTGCGACCGTGTCAGGTTACAAGTGATAGAACTTAGGTCCATAGGCTTATTACGTACTATAGTAACAGTTCGTTCCTGATAAATTTAACCTAAAGGTAAACAAACCGAAAACATCAAAATTTTCACTTATTCAACTATTGTGCACACTTATCAACACTTTCACAGGTATATTAGAGGATCATACTTCATTATCCAATACATTTTATAACAATTAAACAATAATTAATATGTTTAAACATCAAATGAAAATCTTACACGGAAAAAATACGCCATTCGGCACTGCCGATTGTAGAATATAAGCATAAAGTCTATGGATTCATAGCAAACAATAATCATTGTATTAATATTGGCCAATTGGCATCACTGACTAGTCTATGGTTGTGTCATAGACGGGTTTGTTTACGTTTAGGTTAAATTTATCTCGGACGTAGGTACTATAGCTGTGCCCGCGACTTCGTTCGCGTGGTTGTCGGCTTTCTCGCGTTGGTTTTTGCTATTATGATTATTAAAAAGAAATAATTCTTTCACACACATTTTTTGAGTAACGTAAACCGTTTATGCAGCACACGCAAAGAAAGTCCTGAAATGTGAATATTTTCCCCGTTTTTGCAACATTTCTCACTGACGCTTCGCTCCTATTGGTCGCAGCCAGTGTTGCCAGTACGATTTCCCAAAAAAGTACGATTGGCTCTCTGAAAAGGTACGGATTTTAATTCAAAAGTAAGGTTTACAAAACATTAAAATGATATAGTCTACAGACTGTCTACCCATAGTAACCCATAAGAGTATGTATTAGAACATGAATAATTACTAGGATTATGTATAAGGTACGGTGCACACTGAGGTACGGTAGTGGTACTGTTGTATGACAAAAAGTACGGAAAAGTACTTTTTGGTACGTTCTGGCAACACTGGTCGCAGCGTAATGTTATATAGCCTAAAGCCTTCCTCTACAAATGGACTATCCAACAAAAAAATTTAAACAAACAAACTCTTCCGCTTTATAATATTAGTAAGTATAGACTATAGATATCTTGCAGAAGCGAAGAAAATTTTTGCACCTAAACTTTATCCACGGTTAAAGGTAATAAGGGCTTAAGCGAAAACCAATTTAAAAAGGCGAGCAATTTCGAGTTTTGAAATACGAAAAAAGAATTTTGCGTCCTTGTGTATGGATGTTTGTTACGCTTTCATGCAAAAACTTATGGACGGGTTTTAAGGAAATTTGGCATAGAAGTGGTTTTCATGCTGGATTAACACAGTGTACTTTTTACAATAACAAAATGTTATTCGCAGGATTTCATTTTGCGCAAACGAAAACTTCTAGTAAAGAATAATTGTCGTAATATCCGCAAATAAGATAATATTATCTTAACCGCCATTTTTAAATACCAATTAATATACTCCCGTTGGAAGGGGCATGTTATTTGTCGTACCTACAAATTGTATTATGTAGATTTTATCCCCGCAAAAATCAATAGAGCTTCCTCGACGACAGAGATAGATGTATACGGGGTGCCGCGTGTGCGAGGGAGACAGGTATACCCATCTCGCCCGTATTTGATGTCGGAAAATTAGATTGAGCGCGAAAATTACACATATTAGACTTTGAACTCTATCTATATTTATTTAAAGTTGATTTCATTCTAGCAAGCTTTAATCGAGACAATGTCTTGTATATTTCGTTTTGATTTATTTTGTACTTTATGGTGTTCATAATAGGGTGTGTTTTCGCATGTTTATGCCATAATTGGCGAGCATTTCTTAATGGTGCAATAGTTTAGTTATTTGTTCTCTGTTATGATGGTCGTTAAGTCCATAAACCGCCAATTATAGTGTTATTGCTGATTAATGGCTGTCTAGTTGTCTCAGAATGGTCCGTGTTGCGTAACGTGTCGCCACGACATGGAAAACCCTTTGATCTTTATACTCCATTAGGTTTTAGGAGTTTCTTTTTAAACGCTCTAATCTCAGAAAGTACTGATCTGATTTAAACTCCCTTCAGTTGGATGACCTGGGAGTTGGATAGACCGTCAAGGAAGCTTCCAGGGTGTAATTAGCAATCACTAAACCTTTGGGATTTTGTCATAAACTAAAATTATTTTTTATACTTTTTTCCATTACACTATTTTTGCGAGAACGAATCGCGGGCACAGCTAGGAGTACTTGTCCTTTTGGTTACGCCCGCGCTGTAGCTGAGTAAAAAAGCGCTCTCAGATTTAGTATTTTTCAGCCTTCTTACCCGACTTTAGCGTAGCCAAAAAAAGGTAATGTTTTTGGCAGTCTATGTATGTATGTTCCCTCGTAGCGGCTAAACTACTAGTCCGATTTTAATAATTAAATGAATTGCAATCGATCACAATTGGAATTTAACAATTGGCTTCTCAAGAACAAGACAGTAGCGCCATATTGGTTTAATTTATTATTTAGAAAAAATCCCGTTCTATATTGACGACCTCCGTAGCGCACTGGTTGAGCCCGTTGGTGCTCGAGCGAGAGGTCACGGGTTCGAATCCCGCCGAGGGAACAAAAAGTTTTCAATGTTGCTGTGTAAGT
This sequence comes from Celastrina argiolus, assembly GCA_905187575.2. NCBI lineage: Eukaryota > Metazoa > Arthropoda > Insecta > Lepidoptera > Lycaenidae > Celastrina > Celastrina argiolus. Next base: position 1,755,685 of record LR994598.1, read on the forward strand.
ATAAAATGTGTGTATAATATAATAAATTTTTTAAATATGTGTATAGTATAAAAAATTATATATATTTACGTTGTCTGGTACCTGTAACACAAGCACGGGGTCAGATCAACGTGGTGTGATGCGGCCATAGATATTATTATAATTGTTTTCGAAAGTAACATGACATGACAGCAAAATTAACATTGCAATCAGATTGGAATTTAATTTAGTTTCAAGAGTCAATTTTATTCAAATTTTCGATATTGTAATATCGGACCAATGACCAAATGACTCTGCGATTCCGATATTCATGCCCCGATTCCAATCCGGCCACAGAGCACTAGGCCCGTAAAGAAGTCTCAAACCCAACCTCACTTGAGAACCTATTTGACAGATAAAACAACGATCCGTTTCACTTTTAAAAAGGAAGAACTTTACAAGTAGGTATGTTACATACTTGATTTTTTTTCTTTTAACGTAAAAATAAAGATTATTCTTAAACTAGCTGTTCCGGCGACTTCGTTCGCGTGGTTTTTGAGTGACGTACGCCGTTTATGCAGCGCACGCAATGAAAGTCCCCAAATGTAATTTTCAATTTTCCCCATTTTTGCAACATTTCTCACTGACGCTTCGCTCCTATTGGTCACAGCGTAATGTTATATAGCCTAAAGCCTTCCTCTATAAATTGACTATCCAACAAAAAAATAATTTTTCAAATCGGGCCAGTAGTTCCTGAGATTAGCGCGTTTAAACAAACAAACAAACAAACTCTTCCGCGTTATAATATTAGTATAGATAAAAATAAATTAAAGTACTATTAATAAAGTTGTTCACTTTTAAAAGTGAAACGAAACGTTGTTTTATCTGTCAAATAGCTTCTCAAGTAGAGATTGGATTTGAGTCTTCTTTAATAATAGGTAAAGCTTACTCCCGACACAATCGATGATCGAATCAGTCAATCAGTTCATCAGCTTTACTTTGAAACTAACCAGGATAAAGAAAATCGTTAGATCGTAACTTTTTGTACTCCCGACCATATCAATCGACTGAGAATCAAAATAAACACACATTTATTCGGGAGTACGCGGAACGATCTGAATCAAAATCGAATCAGTTTGGAGAGTAATGCCCTGGTCTAAGTATCAACAATATCCCATTTTCGGCAATACACAATATCTGCGTGTTGTGCTGACGTGTGTCGACATTAGACTCGCAAATGGCCGGCACAACACTAAATTATGTCGATAAGTATCGACATCTCTCAGCCAAGTAAAGCTTAGTGTACACTGGAAAATTATAAAGCTCTCTCAAAGAACTCGTAGCTATCCCCAAACCGATCCGTACATCACCCGGGAGATGTGGGGGGTCGGATCCCCCCCTTCTTCTCATTCTCCCAAACAACTAGCCACCCGGCTAGTTATAGTCTGACACAGCTGAAACGGTTTAAATGCCATTAGTGAGTGCCTTATGAAAAAAAAACAAGACTAAATTAAAAAAAAACCCTGATTAAGGCCGTGTTTCACCAAGCAATGTTAAAATACCATGCCATCTCATTCATTGACAGGAAATACGAGAGGGATAACATGATATTTAACATTGCTTGGTGAAACACGCCCTTAGCGTGTAACATTCCTATCACACCTAACAAACGACCTGATGACCTTGAAGACCTGAACAGATTTCCACCAAACATAGCTAAGAACACTCCAATGCAATGCATTTTATATATAACAATAATTATTAAACAATAATTACATAATTAATATATTTAAACATCAAATAAAATACCTTCGCAGGAGCCATTTTGACACTGCTGTCTGTAGAATATAGTCTATAGTCTATGGATTCATAGTTGCAAACAATACCTAATCATTTGTATTCGCATCACTAACTAGTCTATGGTTAATGGTTATGTCATAGATGGGTTTGTTTACGTTTGAATTCAAATTAAAAGTAACGTACTATAGTTTGTTTATTTTTTTGATTTGAGCGTGCAGTTGGTTTAAGGATTGTGACAGTGTGTCCTATACCTAACAGTTTCTGAGATAGGCAGTGATTGACACACGCGCAGGAACAAAGGGACGCGCTCGCTAATGCGGGACAACCGAGGACAAAACAACATCGGCAGCGGGCCAGCAAATTCTTGTTGTACTGTTATAACCAGGAATGTCGACACTCTTTTATGGAGAAAACGAGCTGACGCATCGCATGATGGGCTGCCTGAGTATCCCATAGGATGCTCTCGTCATACTTTTTCTGACCGACACTTTGTAGGTGATAAAAGTCTGGTAGTGCAGCTGCCGCGAGGGAACATTCATACCTACATAGATAGACTGCCCAGAAAATCTTTACCCTTTTGGCTTCGCCGAAGTTTTTTTTAATTTAGTGAATACCCAATAAGCTAAATAAAAAAAAATCCCGGTCTTACTGTATAACATTCCTATCACACCTAACAAACGACCCGATGACCTTGAAGACCTGAACCGATTTCCACCAAACATAGCTAAGAACACTCGACTGATATACCTTTCAAACAAAAACCGCATTAAAATCGGATCATCCGTTTGGGGGCTACGATCAGACACATACACATTTACACAGACACGTCAAACTTATACCACCCCCTCGTTTTTGCGTCAGGGGTTAAAAATAGAACATACTGAGTACAGTTTGACGTGTTTGTGTAAATGTGCCTGTGAATCGAATCTCCCAAACGGATGATCCGATTTTAATGCGGCTTTTTTTCTTTGCACTACTGTGCAACGTACGCGTCATACAAAAAGTCGGTTAGAAAATCGGTAATTTGTATGGAAGAACAAAATGGTGGGGCAAGATCGGTATGAAGGTAAGGTGTCTTAGCCGCCCAATACTGTCATCAGATTTTTAGGCTAGGTGTTTCTGAGGCCATGGTAATATCTATGGACGCTTCACACTGTAACTGTAACTGTAAGTATCCGAAGAACTTGTGTTACATGTGCCAGACAACGGAAATATATTTAATACTTTTATACTAGGTATAGTCTATACACATATTTAAGCGGTTTCTGTGCTCAATACGCAGTGGGCACGGGTCAGCTATCTTCTTTCTCCATCTTATATAAAAATAAATCGCTGTTCGTTAGTCTCGCTAAAACTCGTGAACGGCTGAACCGATTTGGCTATTTTTGGTCTTGAAATATTCGTGGAAGTCCAGGGAATGCTTAAACGGATTTTTTTATTTTTATGCTCAGCGAAGTGGGCACGGGTCAGCTAGTTTAGTATATAATCTAAGGTACATACATCTGCTGATCTACCAGTGATATCCTAAAAGCCCCTACGGGTGTCCCGTTCCCTAGAGCCTTTATATGGAGGGATGCAGGGCCCGCCCTCTGATTTAACTTCACGCGTTCAAATGGGTTTTGTAATGGGGGTTTTATGGTTTAAATATAAAGTGCTGGTAATATTACACCTCACCACTTACCAGTAACACCATTTTATAAAACTGAAGAAGATAGAGATAAAATATTTTATATCTCTATCTTCTTCTTCTAGCAGAGGCGTTTGGTTCTCCTTCAGAGGGAAGACCTGCCCCTAATAGGAATTTGGACGAAGGTCTTCAAATGATAAGCGGCAATTGAATCCGAAAGAAAAATAAAATGAAATCCGCACATATTCTTTCTTTACATTTGAATCAAATTGAATTTTCGCTGTATAGGTTCCCATTGGATAAAATAATTCTTGTCTTCACAGAATACCGTTAGCTGGACAAAATCATTAGGACCAAAAAACCCACGGATTTGGACATAACATGTGGACTGGTGAGAATAAGTCCATTAATGGGTTTTTGTCCAGCCACATTAAGTTGTCAGGCTAAGCAGATACAATTTGGCGCGTTTTGTGTTGCATTTCGAAAATGGAACACTTGGTGACTTTTTAAAAGTTTTTTTTTGTTGAGGCCTTATTTTTAACATGATTTTGTAAATTTGGATTGGATGTAGGTACGAGTATGTAACGGAATCAACTTCCTAGTCTGATTAATTTCATATTTTGCATAATTATCAAGGAACAATGACAATTCAATTAAGCGTGTTTTTTTCTAAAAATATTTATCTGTGCAGTTTTCTTTTGAGTTTATTACCCAGCTAAAAATGTTTAACAGTCCGTTTCACAGCCTATCTGTCTAAAACAAAAACCAGTTCCATTAGCGTTAGCTAATGGAACTGGTCGAATTGAAATGGAAATACCAGCGCTAAAAAACTTAATTTTGACTTTCCATGTTTCTATGTGAAATGCCTCCACATCATTTTGCCCGTAAAATAAAAAAACTAACTCTTTCACCGCCGCGCTGGTACTTTATCAGTAAACTCAACATACGGGACTTTTAAAACCCTAGAGTATTATTACTCATCAATATTATATAGCCTGTATTCAACATAATAATAAATTGTTTATATATTAATCACCTATTTTGTCACACATGTTACACTTATTCACTCTAATCGCGACCTGGGGTGACTGTGTCCCTGTAGGGCCACAGTACCCGCCCTTTCATTTATTACTAATATAGGTTATATGCCTCCGTGGTCTAGTGGGCTCGATTCCCGCGTTGGAACAACAAAAATAGGAGTACCTGTAAAAACGATAAATCGATTTTGGATTCAAAATTCATGAAATCTTGTACAAATTGTATTTCTTCACTCAAGCTCTCTCATCATTTAATACCCATACTGTAGGGGTTGTTATTAAAACGATAAGTCTTCATTTGGTACCATATATCGTATTGGATTCAAAATGGCGGCTTTTATATTTTTTTTGTTCTTTTTGTAGTGACAGCTTACATGCAAAATTACAGCTTTCTAGGATTTCAGTAAGTACCTTAAGAATTTTGATGATCTATAATAAGTGAGTGACGAAATCGTGGGTTTTCGACATTGATAAAATCTAAAGTAGGAATAATAGCTACGACATTCAAACTTTGAATGTTTCATGTTTTTACTGGTTACATTATATTATATTATATTAGTTACATTATATCTTGAAATTTTCAACTATTTAGCATCATCCAAAGCAAAGTTAAGAGAGTTAAAAAAAACGACGAAATGTTTCGAGAAAAGGTACTTATGTATTGCCCTTACGCTTCCTTGGCTAGTCTTGGCGGGGCACGACTGTGCCCCCAGGTTTGGAGTCAACCGTAGAAACGCCTTCTTAGGGGTTAGGTTAGGTTACATAAAACCTAAGTTTTATTGTTTGACATAAAACATGCTCGTATCTTTATCAAAGTAGAAAGAAATTAAAGTTATTACATTTTCCATACAATTGACATTTGACATACGAGTACGTATAGTATGTCCGAGATAAATTTAACCCAAACGTAAACAAACCCGTCTATGACATAACCAAAGACTAGTCAGTGATGCCAATTGGCCAATACAATGATTATTGTTTGCTATGAATCCATAGACTATAGGCTTATATGCTACAATTGGCAGTGTCAAAATGGCATATTTTTTTCTGTGAAAGATTTTCATTTGATGTTTAAACATATTAATTATTGTTTAATTGTTATAAAATGTATTGGATAATGAAGTGTAATCCTTTAATATTCCGGTTAAAGTGTTGATAAGTGTGCACAATAAGTGAATACATATATGAAAATTTCGGTGTTTTTGATTTGTTTACGTTTAGGTTAAATTTATCTCGTAACGCGTCCTTTTGTATAATATATCTGTAACTTTTGTTAATTATTGAGCTAATCTCTGATTAGTATTATGTTTTAATATAGCGTCCACATATTTGTTATGTTACAATCCAGATCATACATTGTAATTAGCATAGATAATAATTTGTGTGATTGTGATGTGTTTAATTTGTGCATTTAAATAATAAAGAAAATAGTTTTGCTTATTCCTGCTTGTCAACTAAGAAGCCGGTGTTTTGAAGTTTATTTATTCCTATTTGTTTCCACAGTGTCATAAAATATGTCTGACATGTTGTATTCGGAATACGTGTTGAGCTATTTAATAAATGACAATATAAATTAAACATATAACTTAAATTATTTAGGACTGTCGGCAAAAAATTAGCTTTGAATTGGCACAGTGTAGCTCTACACAGGCACACAGATGTTAAACTGAAGCCTAACACAAGGCCCGTATTAATAAACAGCAGGCTTACACAATCGAGAATCGAATCAGTTCGATCTCAATTTTATTTAGATACGATCATGCCGCGAACTTCCTAGTAAATTGACATTTGTTTATTTTGATTCTCAGTCGATCGATATAGTAGGTAGTACAAAAAGTTACGATCGAACAATTTTCTTTATCCTGATTAGTTTCAAAGTAATTCACCAAATAAAATACGAAAAACCACTGATATCGAACGGATTCGGTACTCGATTGTGTCGGGAGTAGGCCCGCTGTTTATCGAACTTCACCAAATACTACTTCTTTTTTTGAACATCTATTGTCATTTTAACGTTAAATCCTTTCAAAAACACGATTTAAAAAGTAAAGATGTCAAACTTTTGACGTTTTTACTTTTTAAATCGTGTTTTGTGAAATAGCCACTGAAGTTACGTAATCAGGGGCACGTCTAAACTCGGTCTCAAGAGTTGCGATCGCAACTTTTACTTGAGAATCTGGGGGCACGGGAGTGCCCCCGTCAAGACGAGCCAAGCGAAGCGCAAGGGCACTACCTACCTTTTCTCGAAAGGTTTCGTCGTTTTTTTGAACTCTCATAACTTTGCTTTGGATGATGCTACATAGTTGAAAATTTCAACATATAATGACACCAGTAAAAACATGAAACATACAAAGTTTCAATGTTGTAGCTATTATACTTTAGATTTTATCAATGTCTAAAAACCCCAGATTTCGTCACTGACTCATTTATAGATCATCAAAATTCATAAGGTACTTCCTGACGTCCTAGTAAGCTGATATTATTTATGTAAGCTGTTATTGCTACAAAACCAACAAAAAAATTATTAAAATATAAATGCCGCCATTTTGAATCCAATATGGTGGACGGTAAAAAATGGATGTTTAATATGTTTATTATACGGATATGATCTTTAAGACATAAAAAAAATATGATATTATACAATATTATACAAGTACCTACATAAAAAAATAAGACCTACTTTTTGTAGGACCGATAATCGGTCAGATTTTTGCTCCATATTATTTCTATCCCACTTTATTTATTTGTGTGCGTTGCACTACTGCAATCAGTATGTTCTATTTTATTCCGATTATTAATCGGTGACCGACTTTTTGTTAATGAAAAATATGTCTATGAGAAAATTAGTTTTATATCTACTTATTTAAAATTAGGTACCTATAATAATATTAGGTAAGTAAAAATTAGGTAAGAATTAACAGGCAGCAAGTAGTAAATTGTTGTCGGATAAACAAAATATTACGTCGATCACTTGAAACTATCGGTCCGGTACGAGCTCCCTGATGTTACGTTAAAAAATGTTACGTTGTTTAGAGGGAATCTTATGTAAAAACCGTTCGACACATCGATAGCGCGATGTAGGTGGCTTACAGCGCAATCTATGTTTGGAACTATCAAACATCTAAACACACATTTACCAATATATTTAACAGTCGGTAACGTTATAATGATAACAATAAACGAAAATATTACACGATCAATGTATAAATAATTTTAGTGTTTAATCTTATGACTATTATAATATGATTATAATATGATTTTTAACACGTCACGTCATGACGTTTAAAGATGGCCATAATCAAAAGAAAACCTTAAAGTTATTTTTCAAAAATAAAAATAAATACATTTTTTTTCCTTCAAAAATGATAAGTTGCACTTAGGTGTATGCAGTTAGCATAATATAATATATGTTTATAAGAGCCGTACAAGAATTAGTACCTCTAGTGACCAACAGATGGCAGTGACCGTCGTCTACATACGATATTATTATAGACTTACTGCATTATTTTAATAAGAATCAACATGCTTTATTAAAGGCAATCTCCCTCGTATATATAAGTAATTCTCAAATTCTCGAATTATTAGTGTTGAATTTATACTCGTGGCATCCTAGGATATCCAAATAAGAAGTTTCACTCCAGCAATAAAATAATGTATATTTTATAATTTATATTTATTATATTATAATTAATAATATAACAAATAAAGAAATATGGACGAGACATTTATTTGAAAATTGGCCTCTACCTCTTAAAAATTGCGGTGAAAGTTTATACACGGTATAATATTGACGGTGACATCAGTCGACGTCACTAGGGGTCACTATGCTAAGGCGCTGACTGTTCTATTTTCCGTAAGAAAAGGCCCGGGGTCAAAATAAGTTATCTTTAAATTAAAAAAAGTCCATTAACCAGCTTACAAAAATAAATGAAATCCCACCAAAAACATTTTAATGTAAAAATGTTGTCAAGACGAGTCTACACAGCTTACCCTGTAAAAAAGTTATCAGATATCGTATAAAGCCAAGCTCTACAATCAAAACCTAAATTCTTGATCTATGCGCCCTTACTTCACCAGGCTTAACTTCACTTACGCTATATAGCAGTTAAAACGTGATACTTGACCGTTTTGCTACCGTTACGAATATGTCATACGAATTCATTAATCGTGTGCTAAATTAAACGGCCAAGCATCACGTTTTAACTGCAATGTAGCGTAAGTGAAGTTAAGCCTGGTGAAGTAAGGGCGCATAGATCAAGAATTTAGGTTCTACATGAGATCTAACCACTTTTTGATAGATTTTGATTAAGGTGTATTGTAGAGCTTGGCTTTATACGATATCTGATAACTTTTTTACAGGGTAAGCTGTGTAGACTCGTCTTGACAACATTTTTACATTAAAATGTTTTTGGTGGGATCTATTTGACAGAACAACGTTTCGTTTCACTTTTAAAAATGAACAACTTTACTGACATACCTTATTTTTTTTTCTTTTAGAAACGTATAGTGGCATATTCAAGCCAATTTTTTTTTACATTTCCATCACGTTTAATCGGAACAGACTATACGGTACTTCTTGGGCTGGGGCTCTTTATTATGCCTTCGCAATTATCCAATCGATGTGCTTAAAAATATTTGTGTAATAATACAATAAAATCTTAAATATTACACATATTTAAGATTTCTATTATATTAATGTAAAAATGTTTTAGACATATTTCCGTTGCCTGGTACCTGTAACACTAAGTAGTTCTTCGGATACTTAGCACGGGGACAATTTGACGTGGTGTAAAGCGTCTATCGGTATAAAAAAAAGTTAATTTGTAAAAATGCCCTGTATTCTCTGCGATCTGTCAACCTAACCTTCGTCTGCACTAGCGATAAATCGCCGCCGCTCCTCCCCCGCGCCGCGGTATAATGGTACAAATGTTCTGCGACCATTACGCGCGGTTTCACAGGTTTTTCGCGACGCCTCATGCATTGCGAGCGGTTGCTTCTCATTGCGGCGGTCAAGTGATAAGCGGTAGCGGAACGCTGCAGCTAAGCGTATGGAGTTTCCACTAGTAATGTACAAAGATGCGTTGAGAAGAATTTGTATTTCAAGAATGAATAGAATCGGTTTGTTTAGGTGGTAGGCTTCATGTAGAACAATTATTTATGTGTTATTAAATAACATAAACGGTAATAAAATTCTGTCGACAAATCTTAGTAAAAATATCGGAATTGAGAGATCCAATATCGTAATTTCGGAATTAGGATTTTAAATTATTACAATTTTATATTCCGATTACCAAGTATCGGAACGGAGCAATTCCGGAGTTTTTGGTGAATTAAATTTATCTGTGGAATGTAATTGCATGCGCTACATGTTTTTAATCAGACAATTTTTGTTATATACTGATGTATTTATGTGTGTTGCTGTTGGTGAGTCTAACAAGGAAATAAATAAACAGTAAACAATATTACAGTTCCCAACCTCCTCGCTTCAGCTCCTTTTTTTTTTGTTTCGCAAGGGAAATGCGTTTCTGGGCCGTCAAGTGACATAGTAAACTTATCAATCGCAGAGGGTACTTTTCCGGATATTCTAAAAAAATCTATCATAAAACCGTTATTTAAAAAAGGAGATAGTTGTGATATGAATAACTATCGACCGATAGCATTAATACCGGTCTTGTCTAAAATATTTGAAAAAGTCATGCTAAAGAGACTTTATAATTTCATCACTAGCGGAGTTTTGAAGCTGAGCAATTTGGTTTTAAAAAGAACAGTAACACGACACTAGCATGCTTCGATCTAATAAAATATGTTACAGAAGCCATTAAATAAATAAATAAAAATAAAAAACGTTTTATTTCCAAATGAAACTTACAAAGTTATTTTCGGAAAGTCAACAAGAAAAACAAGCTACCACCGGTTCAACCCTAACCCGCCGAGAAGAATCGGCGTAAGAAACTCGGACGGGGCCAACTTTTAGCAAAAAGATTGGAAATTGATCTTTTTTAACAGTATATATTTTTTACAATGTAACTTAATCTATAGCCTACTCATACATTAACAATAACTTACCTGCAGCGGCTATCTTTTTAGATATGACCAAGGCGTTTGACTTTGTTGACCATAAGTTATTGCTTCACAAGTTAGAAAAATACGGTATTCGCGGAAAAGCATACGAATGGATTAATAGTTATCTTAGTAACCGAACTCAATGTGTAGAGATCGCTAAGATTGAAAAAGGTTTTAAAATAATAAGTAGATCCCTTTTCAGATAAATAAATATGGAGTCCCACAAGGAAGTATATTAGGACCTTTTTTATTCCTATTATATATAAACGACCTACCTAACGTCACTAGTCATAAAAGTATATTATTCGCTGATGATACTACTTTAATAATTACATGTAAAGATAAAAAAACGTACCAAAATGAAATAAATATAAATCTTGACAAAATTCTTAAATGGCTTCACATTAATAACCTAAAAATAAACTTAAGTAAGACGAAAATGATACAAATCCTAGACAGGAAACTATTGATCTTGACATTTGTTACGGCGATACTAAAATTGAAGAAGTTCACTCTACTAAATTCTTAGGTTTAACAGTGGACAAACATTGTGATTGGAAATCGCACGTCGAATACATATGTAATAAGCTTGACAAATTTGTATATGCTATTAAAAAATTACGTTTGACGGTATCTACTGAAGCTGCACTAAATGCTTACCACGGGTATGTGGCCTCAACGCTATCTTACGGTCTTATACTATGGGGCAATTCCGTGGACTTTAGTAAAGCTTTTCGTGTTCAAAAGAAATGCCTCAGAGCGGTTTATGGTACCTGGTCGTTGGATAGTTGTAAACCACTGTTTAATAAATCTCAGACTTTACCGTTCATTTGTATGTACATCAGAGACATCTGTACTTTTGTGAAAACAAATCCTAAACTATTCTTATTAAACTCTGACGTAATTAATAGAAATGTTACTCCACGAAATAAATTTAAACTTTGTTTACCTCAATGTAGATATGAAATATTCAAGCGAAATGTTTACGTAAATGCTGTCAGAGTATATAATAAGCTGCCCAATCGATTTAAAGAACTACCATCCACATCCTTTAAAGAGAGATATCTAAATGGTTAAAACACTGTTTTTATTGCCTTAACGAATACATGTCTCACACAGAGCCAATGTAATGTAATGTTATTCAATTATTCAATTATTTTTATCAATGTAATAATTTGTGCATGTCTTAAATTGTATTATTGTTATGAATGTAATTTTATTAATTTAAATGCTAAAATACACATAATATATTGTCAATTTTAATTAACAAATAACTATAACTATTTATATTTATGTAAAAATGTTAAAACTATTAATAATAATTATTGTCTTTTGCAATTGCACGCCATCTGTATGGCAGGATGTACGAGAACATGTTTTAATTGTAAAGATCTTTGTAATACTATATTCTTGCAATAAATATATTCTATTCTATTCTATTCTACGCATGGGATCCCTAGGGGTATGTGGGACTCCCGGCTCACTGCGGCCGATTTTCCCAATAAAACCACTTGCGGATTGCCATCAGCCGTTATGCTGGGGGGAGTGACCTGGATCTGACAAACACAGACCACTCCTCCTACGACCGGCCGGTCTACCTGGTAGGGGACCGGACTTCCATCAGATTAAAAGAGCACTTCGGCACCTCGCTTCAGCTCCTAACTTAGCCCCACATAACCAATATGTATTTATTTATGAGAATCTCGTCGTCCGCGCGGACGCTTTTTTGTCACCGCATTATACAGCCAGCAGATTTGTTCTCGAATGCCCGCTGGATTCGGAATTCCAATTTCAAATTTCGAGCGATGCGAGATAAGCGCTGGCTGGCAATAGCTAATTGACAAAGGAAAAAAAACAGCGATAATAATCATTTTCGTGTGATTCTAATTAAGTGGTATTTAAAAAACGTTTGTTTGCGAATACGGTTGATTCTTTAGCTATCCAGTGATTTAAAATTTGGATTATATAATATGCAGCTGCAACATTAAACTGTATGATTTTTCATTTAATACTTTGAATTTTGTCCCTATGTCAGCAATTTCAAAGAAGTATTTACGCCAAAAAATAATCATACTTTCCGTACCACAAAAAAGGATCATAAACGTTTTAAAAAGGGTGTAAAAATACCAGTTATAATACTTTGTGGTATATACTCTCATTCTAGACATGTTTTTTGCCTTTAAACTAATAATACAAAATATCCTTGCGACAAAAAAATTATAAATGGTAAAAAAAAAAAAGTTTTTGACAAAGAAAATTAGAAAATATATATACATTTCTAGAAAGAGAAATGGTAGAAATTACTTATCCCAAAGATATTATAACTTATCTTTTTACACAAATCTTGTATATGGAATCTGAAATATTTTTTGACAATTGTGTTAAGCTTACTGTTAATTACTCATGTAGTGTTATGTTCTTATTTTCATTATCATCCGGAAAATCAAATTTTATAATCATATTATGTTCACACAATTGTCTTAAAGCTGTACCTAAACTTAAGGATTTGCTCCACGTTATTATATGCAACCATATCAATAAGTATGCATATTTAGCTTACAATAAAGTGTATTATTCTGTATATTAAGAGGACTTGAAGAAAAAAGTCTTCAACATTCAAACAATTTCCGAGAAAAAAAAAACAAAATTCCAACACGTAGTGATGTAACGATAGCTTACACTCTGACCTGTAATTGATTGCGGCCAATAACCAAATTCTCACATCACTAACAAGTCGCACGCTGCGAGGTGCGAGGTGCAGGCGGCAGCGAGTTGGATAAAACAAGGCATTAGCGGTAGCGTTTTGAGGTGTTATAGGTGAATTGTTGAGGGATAAGCGGCAGCGGGTAGATACGAAATTGTGCTCTTTATCAGAACAGCGATTTGTATAAATGACAGCGATATTATAGACAGTTATACAATTTACGTCTGTCGAATTGCTGTTGCGAGATACATAATCAGCCTACCGGACTGCAAAAAAATCCGACTCAGTGCATTCGTAGAAATAACGTACATCTACTAAAAAAATCGAAAATGAGTAATATTATAAAATAATTTTTTTAAAACATTTTTATGCAGTGATTTAAATTACAAGAGCCACAGGTATTAACATCGTACAGTGTATTTGAAACAAAACTATACCATTATCACACGCTTAACGCTTAAGCGTTTGACTTGCTCTTTAAAATTAGTCCAAATCCGATCTCCTGTGACTTGCGCCACGGAAAAGGGATACCAAACAAAAAACTAATCTATTCAAATGAATCGTGTCTAACAAATGAGCGTAACTAATGTGAGCACTTCCCAACAGGTGCTTAGCTTTTCGGAATATCATTATGAACGAGGTATTATAATATTTTATGGATTATTAAGATGTTAATATTAAGTATTAAAAAATATATTATGCTCAGAAAGTATAATGTAAGCGTGGCGAGAGTTTTGCTACGAGTATTTAATAAATAAATTATTGGGTATATCTAATATCTATACTAATATTACAAAGCTGAAGAGTGTTGTTTGCTAATAAAATATTAAAGCAATGTTAAAATGCTAATTTATGGAGAGCTGTAGGGTAAAGGGCCACATTTTTCGGTATTAACTATTTAGGTATCCACTACCTCTGCCTACTCTGTAAGAGGTGTAAAATAAATGAGAGATATTATTTTAGGTTGTATATATGTCGCAGTCATCTGATTGAATCTGCTTATTTAATTGAATGACTAGCGGTGAATGGTTATATAATGGCGTCAAACTGCTCACAGATAGCAAATAGCAATGTTGTGATATTTTTATTGATTAATTTACTTTAATGTGCGTTATAATAGTACAAATTCGGAAATTTTGAAGTTTAAAAACATAATATTAAATGGTTGGCCCAGTCTCGGATTCATTGAATTTGTTAGTAAAAATAGAATGCATTGAACGCGCTAGTCATTCAATTAAATAGCGGATTCAATCAAATAACTGCGAAATATATAGAGTTTACAGAGAAAGTACCAGCGCTGAAAGAGGCACTTTTTTAATGATTGTATGGGAAAATGTATGACGTTGGGGCATTTCTCATACAAACATGAAAGTCATAAGTAAGTCTTTCAGCGCTGGGACTTTCACAGTATACTCTACATAGTTGGAACATTTAAACCCTAAAGTATTACTAGTCATTTATTTTTTACGGAAAAATGAATTTTGAGAAAGTGTCTATAATGGCACTTTTTACAAGTTATGTTTTCGATGGGATATTGATTAGGTACTCTAATAGACCCCAGATAACTTAAGTCAGGGAGTCTACGGCGCTGAAAGATGCATCTAGTGCTGATCTTAACTGATTTCAATTGTTTGAATTAATTTTATCATTAAAAGTATTGTAGATCACTGTAGTAATGGAAGCTAAGTAAATTTATTCGCTTAATTTTGCCTACACGTCTTAACATAAACAGTTAACAGGTAATGTGCCCAAATTTTTAAACGCTACATTATAAACCCTAAAAGTGCCTAATTTAAAAATTAACCGCTTAACAAATCATCTAATAGGCTTGTTAAAATAACACAATGATCATAAAACTATTAATTTTGAGGCTCTGTGGGTGAAAAAGGGACAAAAAGTATGGGGCAACACCTATTAAAGTTAGCTATTAATCTTACTAACCACAAAAAGTGGAATTTACAAGCGCGAGCGGTCAAAATAAGGTAAGGCGCCGTTATAAGGACGAATTTTTGTATAGTTTTTTTTATAACTATCAAAAACTAGGTAATATTCCATAATCATAATAACTTTTATTTTAGAGACCTTTAGTTTTTTTTTCAATTTTATTATATTACATTCCACATTAAGAAATCATCAACTTATCGTGAAGATTAAAAAAATAAAATAAAGTATCTACACATTTCTAAATTACAAGAATAATTATGTAATTTTTATTAAAACGAATTTTTTTATTATGATTATTATTATTTATTATTTTTATTATGATTGCGTATGTAAGTCATTAAAAAAATCATAGGAATAACGTGATGAAACTTAAAGACTGATTATAATATCTATACTGATTAACCTATCTCTCTCAAACTAATTTTTTAATATTAGTAGGTAGATTAAGTTACATTGTAAAAAATATATTTTTTATAACAACAATTTGTCATGTTTTTGCTAAAAGATGGCCCCTTGATGAATCCTTATAAAGTTTAATTTGGAAATAAATGATTTTCGATTGATCGATTTTAAATATATATAATAGATTTTAAATAATAAATGAACTTTGTGACGAAAAACTTTGGAACTCCAATAACTAATATGTGTACTCACAATGCATTCAAAACTATCTAACAATGTATATTTTAGTAAAAAAACTACTTCAACACTATTTTGTCTCATTATGAACACAGCCTAACACATACAATTTAGACGTTTAACAACAAAAGGTTTTTAACCCAGTTGTAAAGTTAACAAGGTAGATTTTGACTCTTGGTTAAGTTACCAATTGGCGGTGATCACAGGTAATTAAATGATAATTAGTTTGGTAATAATTTGAGGTAGACAACAAAATAATAATAAATACCCTCATCATGAGCAAGTCAGGACATGTCTAACTAAGGAGGGTTCAAGAGTGCAATATGCCTTCGTGGTCTAGTGGTTCAGAGCTTTGCTCTCGACCGGGAGGTCGTGGGTTCGATTCCCGCGTTGGAACAAGAAAAAATGTTGTTTTCAGGTTTGGTTAGGACAATGCAGGCCGATCACCTGATTGTCTGACAAGAAAGATGATCCATGCGTCGGATAGGCATGTAAAAATTTGGACCTGCGCCTGTTCTCTCGCCAGTCGTGTCGGTTTACCGTCCCACTGGGTTATGAACTTATGAGAGTAAAAGGAAGAGAGAGTGCTTCTGTGTATTGCGCAAACACTTGGGCACTATAAAATAACTTCTGCGTAGCTGGCCTGGTTTCAATGAAATCGGCTACCGACAACGAAATCGGTGAGGGGGAGCTATTATTATGATATCGCGAACCTTTTTTATACTTTGTCGAAAGTCGGTTAGTAATGGTTAATGGCTTTTTCTACTGTTAAAGTCGGTGTCGGTGTCGGTGTCGGTAACGATACAGATCATACTTTATTAAAACATCAGCCATTGTTGTTTTTTGGTCGTTTAGGAGATAATAATTTTGAATGCAACATATCGTCCATCTTGTAGATGTTACGAGGTGATATTATGTTAGTGGATACTATATTAACGCTCGCGAGTGTACGTCTTGACGGGAAGGGCGTACAGTGGTAAGCCCTTGACGATATGTATAATTATATACTAAAACACAAACTACTTGCACTTTATTTGTTATTTTACATTAATTAAAATACACGACCGGTTTCAACATAGTCATCAGGTGTAGGTAGAATTTAATTAAAAAAAATAACAAATAAAAAAATTTCAAAAAGTGGAAAAAAGTGCAAGTAGTTTGTGTTTTACTATATAACATGAATTTCCACCAAGAACAGTACATTCAATAACAGATATGTTTGTTATCAATTATCATGGAATACGATCAACTACTGGAGCGATTTTGGTTTGGCACACACCGCGAAGAAGAACACTTACTTTTGTCGCAGCAAATTGTACAGGAATATAGATTTTAAGCCCACTATTATATTATATTTTATAAAATTATTTTATATTTGAGATAAGCTTCGCTAAATGACGTACGAATTCGCTCGTTCTTTAGCGAAGCTTATGTCTAAACCCATGTATTTTGTTTTCGAACTTCGTAAGCGATGGCATCGTGAATCAGGGCCCAGAGCTCCAAGCCATTGAACTAATATGACTAGCGTACTACGCTAGTAGTTATAACTCAATGCTCCAAGCCCTTTAATGTTCCTGGTCCCAGTGTGCGTACCCAGATGTTATCACGTTCCAAGAAGGACATATGTCCCCCAATAAACTAATTGTCCCGAGAATGCTCGCCTGCCCTTATTTATTGTCGGACAGACAACTCAATTTTATATATTATTTATCATTTAATTGGACGATTTATTTTTTGCTTTTTGATTTAGCGCCATCTATTGTTGGTGCACTGTTTTATTGGCTGCTCTAATTCGTGCGCTGATCAGGTTTAATATATAAAAAAAATGAAAGGAATAATACAGTGTTTCTAATTTAAATATAACTTATTTATTATGCAATAAAGAAATACAATAACAGAATACACAGTAATTTGGTAGAATTTTATATCTGAAAAAATTATAATTCCGATGTTTCACGCCAATGTACTATGTAGTGATTTTTTTTATTCATAAGGAGATTTTCGGAGGCTTCTCGTCTTGGCCTGTCTCAATATTCAACGATGTACAAATTATTATTGAAATTAACAAGATCAGTTTTTAGATTATTGAATCAATTAATAAAGAAATCACTAAATGTATCCGAGGTATTTGGTAGCAATTCCCATAAAAATAGCGATAGAAAAAGAAGTTCCAATGTTACGTCGAACTCCTGTCATTTGTAGGTGTATAAGCCATAGACAATACAGGATGGCGTAAAAAAAATTAGATGTCAAACTCAGATAAAATTATAACAGGTGATGACTCCCCGCTGCGCGCTCCACAGCTCGCTCGTTCCTTTTATACGTAGGCGTGAGTATAAATAATTACAAACATACCATAAATTATGTTTATACTTTTTATTATCTCTTAATTTGAGTTGTTAGTTTTGTGGATGATTTATAAAACGTAATATGAAACGTAATGATAGTTTAAGCCGAGTCTTAAGTGATAGGCAAAGACGCAATTTAATTTTAACAAATAATATTTTGTTCTCTAATAAAATCTGACGGAAATCAAGTGGTGACTGGTGACCGAATATACGGTATTATGTTTTATAATATTATTATTAGATTTGACAGAAAATATAATCAATTTAAATGCATTTTAATAGTATTTATTGACGCTACACTTCACGTCAATTAGGCCCCATGATAAGCATCCAAAAAACAGAAGACCAGACAACAATATTTAACACATTCCTGGGGCCGTATTATGATCTTTTACAATACCAGCCTGGTTCCAGGCAATTCAATAATAGGGTCATAAACTGCCTTGTTCTTTTTCATATTACAGCGACATGTTATACTGAATGGATCCACCCTAGTTTGGTTGTCTGAAAGTGGCATTCGAAATCAAGTCAAGTGTCACGTGTTCGTTAACTAGCTGTCATCACGCAGTTATTATGTGATCGTAATACGAAAATTCCAGGCAACCATGTTGTATGGCGTAAACTGGCTGGAATTAAGAGCTTGTAATAGGCCCCCAGACCTAGGAACATTGAAAACTCTCTACAGAGTTCGAACCTCAACTTGAGTGCCGAGCTACTAAGCATTGAGTCATAAAGGTCAAATTTATTCCGGATAATAAAAAATAATGCATTAGCCCAATCTTATTATATTTTTGTATATTTAGGTACACAATACTCATTTTATTAAACTGGTTTTCTTTAACATTCTTTATACGCCTAAGCTTAATGTCCACTAAATATAACCATTGCGATTAAGATAAGTTAATTTGTCGCTTTGACCCCGACACCTCGCCGGCCATTCTACTTAAGATATAGTAATTATGTTATATTTATCACCGCATTAACGTGCTTTTGAATTTACAATCTGCGTTTTAGAGTACTTAGCAAAGGTTTAAGGTCCTTTCCGTGAAAGAAGACCCGCGGTTTGTGCTATTTTATGTAGATATATTGGAGGGCAGAATTTAACTAAATGTTATTTGTACATATAATCCGAAAATCAAAACTTTTTTCTTTGCCTTTTGACTTTCCAAAGTGAATTAATGAAACATACCTCGGAGCAGAATCTTTACGGCTTGCACTGAAATTCCCTATTAAAAGTACGAGAAATCGATGTTTAGAAGACCCCTGTTTATGTTTGTGTTTTCTCTCCCAAAACTTAACCGATTTACGTATCTACTTTTTTCATTATAAACTAAAACAAGGCTTAAAATGTACTACATATTTGCTTCCTGGATGTTTAAAAGAAGCCGAAAATCTGGCCATATCTCTTTTAATATTTAATTTATGAAAAAAAGGAAAAAATGAGGACGTACATAAATATTCAGGGAAAAATGATATTCTAGTGGCAATATCCAAGGAGGAAAGAGGTCGCGTAGACCCCAGTCTGTATAAGAAAAAATGGCCATTGAGTTTTCTCTCGGGGAAGAAGATTTTTTTTTTGGAAATTTGGGAAGATCCTAATAATGTAACATAGAGAAATTGTATCACGGAGTCGAATAATCCGGCTTATTGTATTTATAATTAGTATTATTGCGAAAATTTATATTACTATTGCCCTACCTATAACTTAAAAATCAGCATGAAGAAATTGCGTTCCAAAAGTGTCACTTTCCTCTTTTTTGTCGGCAATATTTTATGTATCGCCAGTGTAAATATGAACCTTTTTGCAACCAAAAGGTTTGCACTTTTTGCATTCGCCTGCCATACCTGATGCCTCGCAGGTGAATCATGGCTGAGTCAGCAAGTATTGCCGATGGTATCATTAGAAATATCATTATAATGATTCGATGATTAACGACACGGATAGCGCTCGTAATGATGGCTAATGATACTTTGTTTTACCTGTTATAGGGTACCGCGAGTGGATTGTAAAACCAGATAGTTTATTATCTGGTCAGGACCTGTTTTCCTTGGATACGGATACTCTTGTAACGAGGTGTCTTAATAAAAATTATTTTCAAGTATAAAATACAACATTATACAACTTGATATATTTTTTTTATTTCATTAAGATTTCTTATACTAAACTGTAGTAAATTGCCTATTTTACTAGGCAATTACATTTATAAAATAATCTTATTCTTATAATCTTTTATATAAAAATCAATTTCTGTTCATTAGTCTCGCTAAAACTCGAGAAGGGCTGAACCGATTTGGCTATTTTTGGTCTTGAAATATTCGTGGAAGTCCAGGGAATGTTCAAACGGCATTTTTATAATTTTTTATGCTCAACGAAGTGGGCACGGGGCAGCTAGTAATATTTATAAAAACAATGACAGATTATGCACGGAAAAATAATATTCCCCGAAATACATTTAGTAGTACTTCGCAAAATCTTAGGTTGGCCATAAATTAGGATAATTGCGAAAAAGCAAAAAACAATTTATACAAATGCACAAAGTAGGTACCTACTATTAAGCTCTAAAAATACACTTTTTATTTTGTAATTTCATAATATTACCAATAGATTTAGATATATGGAGTTACAAACTTTTAAACCTTTGTTCGCCAGTGACCTTGGATGAATATTTGTATGGCGTCACATAATATCGCACAAAATTCATGATCGAATCGTGTTGAAATCGTACAAAAATCATCCTTCAAAAATCTTCGTTGAAAACTTTTTTTTGTCTCAATACGGAACCACAGATATATAATGATTGATACAAGCAGCATGACTGGCTGTTAGTTTGTTTGACTGTCCATTGTCAGTGTTTTTTTCCCTGGTATTGCTGATCATCAAAATATTTGAAGTATTCTCAACGTTAAGTAGCTTATAAAGAGAGAAGTGGATGTAGCATTTGAACTTATTACATCTGAACTAGGATATTTTGTATGATTTAGGATTGTTGTGAAAAATAAATCTCTCCATGAACTTACAATTTACACAGTAAACATTTTTATTATGAAAAAAATAAATATTATTTATCATTACTTTAACAAACTAAAATCCGGATATTACCTATTTTTTTTTGACACAATTATAGGCTTTCAAAATCAAAATAACAATTTATTTACCGGTTTAAGGTATCAACTATATTTGGGAATGAAAATTATAATTAATAATAGTGCAGCACCATTTTTGATTCATAATTTTTCTCTTGTTCCTAACATCTTCTTCTTCTTTTATAAATATATCTCCGTAGTGACTCGCCATTGTCTTAGAGATATTTTTACTGTGAAAGTTTTTCATTTGATGTTTAAACATGTTAATTCTTCTTTAATTGTTATAAAATGTATTTTATGGAAGTATGATCCTTTTAAATTCCGTTGAAAGTGTTGATAAGTGTGCACAATAAGTGAATATGTGAAATTTGGATGTTTGACGTTTATTTACGTTTTATTTAAATATATCTGGGACGTACCTACTATAACACATAATTGTTAGATTTTCTATTAATAAGGGGTAGATATAAAAGGTAGGATTTTTTTTTGAAGTGGTAGGTACCTACTCTGCTAAAACTAGTTGGGTACCGAAACCACTGTTCTAAACCACCGAATTTGGAACCAAAGTACAAAAACCTATTGATTTTACTCTTTCCATTACGTCAAGTGTCAAACGTAATAAATGTTGCCATATTAACAAACATCTTCACAAACATGGCGTCTTATTTCTGTTTTCTATTAGCGCCCCGGGTGATTGGGTTTTGACAGCTCAATGTCTGGACCCTGGAGGTAATGGATATGTTGGAATGATGAGGAAGATTGCCAGCGTTGAGGTTATAAAATATTTTTTACCTTCGACGAAAACAGAGGGGTATATCGTTCTGTGGCAGACGAACGGATGAACAGGTTTTTATCTAGTTTTTTTTAAAGCTGACGTGACAGAGAAGTGTAATAGTGTTCTTACATATATCATTATAATCAGTTCGCTCACTGCCAGAAAACTAATAAAATTCTCTACTAACTTATGTTCATTTACAATTAAAAAAAAATACTCTTACGTAAAAAAATCTGCCTTTGAAATCAATTGTCGTCTTTAATTTCGGTGGCCAACAAAACTTAATCCTAATCCAAATATGAACAATAAAGTGGCTGATTATCCTAATTATGCTGTTACCTTAAGGCGAACGTCAACACCAGGCAATGACCCCAAAATGGCGTCTTCATCCGGATCATATTGTGCTGCGTCCATTTGTTAGTCCACAATGGCACCCCGCTGTGAAGCATAAGATATAGAGAGGACCCTTCGTACTGTATGTCATGTTAAGGTTTATGTTTCTTACCTAATGCCCGATTGGTTATGATAGCTTGCAAAAATATTTAATGGCGTAATTTGTATGATTTCCGGTAATACAGTCACTTTAAATTTATGAGATTGTAATCTTGAAATTGCTAGGACCAGATAATATAGAAAATAATAAAATGCATTATATTGGATATTATAATTTATAGTATTCAAGTTGCGGTTTACCTCAGCCATTTTTTTTACTGTTTTTAATTCTTTTTATGCTTAACGCATTTGATATATTATGCAATTTTATTGTTATTGAAGAAATTAACATTAATTATTAATTAATCCTACATAAGCGCTGTACAATATATGAAGTCACATTTATAATGTTGCACCGCTACAGTACATAGGGCTTGGGACGGTACTATAAAGCAAAGGAGTTACAATAGATCCAGACAAGACGCATTGACATCAGAGGCCTTACCACAAGGCCTTATAGTAGTATTACTTTATTATTATTTATTTCATGTAAACAAATTATAGAAAATAGAATTGGCTTGAAATCCAAAAGTATCATTAAAGTAATACTGCTTTAGGACCTTATGGTAGGGCATACTGGCTGACATACCAGCCTTCGGGGGAAAAAAATAAATATAAAGATACTTCATATGTATGATGTTGCACCGCTACAGTACTTATTCTATGGCCGCTCGCGAGCCGCGGAGACACGCTACCTTGTACCGTTTAGGTTGTATTAAATGCGATGGTGTAGGCTCACATAGCGCCGATATTGTCTACCCCCTTAGTAATAAAAAACACACTGTATATTCTAATGTTTTCTCCTTGTCTAATACGTTAGACTGTAACCTATTAGACGAGGAGAAAACATTAACATATACAGTGTGTTTTTTTTACTCTCTAGTGACTCTCTAACCGTTCGAGAGCCACTTGACAGACAAAGACAAAATGTTATATAGTGTGTACATTGTGTAAATATTTTTAATGGCGAGGGAATATAACAATGTTGTTTGGGAGCCATTACAATTATATACAGAGATAAAAGAATATATAATCTTAATTGACAAATTCCTAATTTTTAGCAGTGACTAAACTGATGATGATGAATAGCAAAGAACACAGACGTCAGCTTTCCAACAAAAAAAAATTGGTTAATCCGATTGAGAACTACGATGACACAGACAGATACGTCAACTTTATATCACACCTCGTTTTTCGTCAGGGGTTAAAAAAGAGGTATCAATATTTTGTGCTCTACACTGATGTGTAGGGTAGATATTGGTTGTAGAATGTAGATGTAGGTGAGCTTGATGACAGAAAATGTTTATGCGACGAATGAATAAGGCACTAGGTCTTTTTATAAATATAAATACGAAGTTAAATTTGAATTTTACAGTTTAATCGTCACTTGATTAATGTACCATAAAAATTATGGCATTTTACAAAAATATTAAATTGCATCTCCCCGAGATTAAAGAAATGCAGATTGAACCAATGCTTTATTAGTGGTTTACAAAAAAAAATATCTGAACAGAGCATGTATACAAACCTTTCATGGTGATAAAAAAAGTAAAACTAGTATCCTTAATGCACAATAAAATACAATATCAACAGTGTCATGTTACCCCACCGCGACATTGCGCGTTTAATTTTAATAAATAAAGTCATTCCCGAGATAATCGCGATTCTCCATGCTCATACACACACAAACATCCGAACCTCGCCCTTGTGGCTTCACTTTTAGGGTTTAATTTTGAACAGCAATAACTTTAAACAAATATTATAGTCCTTGTGCCTGTGAATATATAGTTCAATTTAAAACAAACCGATTTACTCTCAAATATAAACACCCTTATAGACGTACTAATAAGGTTGAAATTAAACCTAGTCCATAAATCACATTAAAGTGCTTGTTACAACAAACATTATTGAGTATTTCTTTTTAATTTGTCACTTATGATACTAGCGCCCCCCGCGGGCCTGCCTGCTTTAAGTTCGGTTTAAACACTTCGTGTTGTGTGAATAATTACATTGTGGATTTTCGCTGCGCCAAAAATAGATGGCGCTTGTCAAAATTACGAATTTAATTACATTTTTATAAATGATAAACCTTCTGTTATATTTAAATAAAAGAGGGAGGATAAACTTATTAATATTGTCGACTAAAACATTAGGCTAGGCAAATTGGTTGAGTATTTTATTACTTTCACGCACAACAAGCGAAACTAATTTTGATAAAGTTGTAGGTTCTAGTACCTACTAGAAGCTGAATCTGTAACAAATAGGCTCGCTCCATCTTGTCCTGAAATAGTAGTGTTCCCGTGGGATAGCTGCAGTAAAAAGCTTATTAAATAATCAATTACAGGAAGTATAATGGAGAATAAAATAAATAAAAGTTAAGAGAATTAAAAAAAGTTACTAGATATACCTACATCATGGATAAAAACTAGTGTCATAATATAGCTTGTATCTATACAAATAGGTACAATAGTTTTTGTTTAATTGAAAAATACCAAATATTAATGTAAATACAGACATTTGAAATTCTTGAAAATATGCAAACGTTGAAAAATTACGTCATCGGATCGAGAATTTGAAATTAAATATTTTGGATCGTAATAATTTTTTGACTCATATTTTATTATATTTATACAAATAGGTACACTAGACTTATTTCATTGAAAAAAATCTAGTAATAATGAGGTTAGTTTCAATTTCAGTGATGTTAAATGACGTCACTGCGTCGATAATGAGTGTTATATTTTTTTCAGACATATTATTTCTTTTCAACAAAGTTTACGGAGAGCTAAAAATAAAAATTTCTCCACTTAAGTACTTAATAGTTGATGAATAATACTCATTTTATATCATTCAATTCCTAATCAAACATATTAAGCAATCAAACACATATTGATAATATCCCATAGCTACCGTCGCTATGGCAACGTCATTAGATGAAGACGTTTAAGCCAAACTGATTGTGTAGTGTCTCCATGTTGGATGGTGGGATAGGACAAGTCCTGTACGTGGGACAGTATTGGTTAGCAGTGGGATATGTCCCCGTGATTTGTGTTTAAGATGGCAGGCACAGATCTCAAGTTAATTAAGATTTTTAGATGGACTGACTATCGTACTAGAGGCGTGCAGGGGCGTAAAATTATCGTACAAGAAAATAAATTATCGTACTTTTTACGACAATGTCTAATATAAACAAATAATGATTTATTTGTTTTTATTATAAAAAGTGAATTAATTGCAATATTTAGATGTATGCAGGCAACTGTATAGTTTATCTTTTAAAACCGCTACTTACAAATCAAAAGGAGACTGAAACCCAAACGTTCTATGCGTGGTATAGACCTAAACCGATTCCCTGTCCACTTCAAGAAAAAAGATATTATTTTTTATTAGACAGATGAATTTGTCTAATAAAAAAATATTACATTTTAAAAAACAATAAAGTATTTGACACATCTCAAATCACTGAACGGTTTGCGCTAAAACATAATGATGATGTCACAGGATCGGATGATATTTTTTTAATACTCTACTGTCACTAAAATCTATATGTCCAGTTTTGGCTTAAAGTCTTGTCCTATTAGCATAATGCACAAGCCTTAATCAAACATATTAACAAATGCGCTGATAAGTCCGTATTAAAATGGTGTCCCGTGGTTGACAGTAACAAAACGCTACCGTGGTAAGCGCGTTATTAGATACTTATGAAGACCTTACTGGCAAAGCCCGTAACGAATTGTGTAGGGTCACCAAGTTAAGGGGCGGGATAGGACTTGTCTTGACACGAATAGTTGGTAATGTTTTTAGGCTGTGTTATTTCATAAAAGTTGTATTTATAGTCCTATTAAAGTGAACCTGTTCGAAATAAACACATTAAATCATGTACTTTAATATATTTTAGGATTTCGTCGATTTAAAATATTAAGTTGTTACCATTATTACTATAGCATTTTTTAATAATACACGTGCCGTGTTAATGTCATTATTTAATGATTTTTTTTTATACCTATAGTTAAATAAACAAATATTAATGTTAAGTCATGGATAGTTATTTAATACAATAATATTATCGCCTCCGTGGTCTAGTGGTTCAGAGCTTCGCTCTCGACCCTGAGGTCGTGGGTTTGATTCCCACGTTAAAACAACAAAAAATGTTGTTTTCATGTTTGGTTAGGACAATGCAGGCTGATCACCTGATTGTCTGACAAGAAAGATGATCCATGCGTCGGATGGGCATGTAAAAATATCGGCCCTGCGCCTGTTGTCTCGCCAGTCGTGTCGGTTTACCGTCGTTATGAGAGTAATAGGAAGAGAGAGTGTCTTTGTGTATTGCGCACACACTTGGGCACTATAAAATAACTCCTGCGTAGCTGGCCTGGTTTCAATGAAATCGGCTACCGACACCGAAATCGGTGAGGGGAGCTATTATTATCTACATTTATCAACAATAGAGTTTAATTTAACAGTTTACTAAGTGGAAATAGTACCTATTTCCCCACTACTTTCACTGGATCTAAAGAGTAAAAGGCTATTTCAGGTGTCCGCTAACGTCCCACGACGATGGTCACCCAGTCCGGCTTGAATAAACATCGTTAACAGTGATAGATATGCGTTTATGAAAATAAACCAAAAGCATAACGAGCTGATACGCTCCCAGCGGCGCGGCGATTGTCGTGTGGGGACGGCGTACATTGCTGGTTACAGACAATTTTTATCTAAGGCATGGTCTACCATCCCATACAATCTATCTTTAATACAAAAGAAATGCAATAGATGTCACTACTAATAACGTTTGTAAATTATAAAACGTAAATATGCCGAATTAAGTACAAATATTGACATTAAAATAAAGAAAAGCATATTTTTAAGCATAACATCACATTAAGCTAAATTCAACTCCTCAATTAAAAAGATACGAAACGAAATTAGTAATTAGTATTTTCAAATAGTGGCGCTAGATGGCGGTTTCCGTAAAGTGCCTGGAAATCGAAGAAAACAAAAATAGCCAGTCAAATTGCCAGTATTATGGTGATACCATTTTCTAGTACTAGATCGTATCTCTGTTATAGGTCTACTTTGTGACCAAGGTCAGCCTCGTCGTTTCAGCTATGACGACAGTGGACGTCTGCCTGGACTATACCCCCAAAGTATTTCATGGGGATAGTTGACTATACTCGTCCCGCTTCGCAGGCGGGCTGGCGAGAGAGGAAGATAAAACTGTCTGCGAAACTGACAACATCTGCGGAAAGTCCACTGCTCATTTTCTGGTACATATTCCCTGTGTTACCATTTATGACACCCACAGAAAATATGTGGGGGAGTAAACATGGGCGCCGCACAAAAAATTGTCTGCAGTCGTTGCGGCGCAAAAACCTTAAAAATCTTAGTAGGTAGGTACAGCGGCGCTGTGATCACGATGTATTGTTATAACATCCTAATGCTAAGGAAAAGCTTATCCGTGTTTGGATGCTTTAATAATAATTTACGGTTTTATCCTATAAATAGTTAAATACTGACCCCCAATATATTATCTAGATAAGATTAAGTTCTAATAGTTGCACGGGACTTCATCATGGAGAGGACAATAATAATGCTTTTAATAATATCGTCAGTAATTACATTAAGTTAGACAAACGTATTTTCTTATTCATTGTGTTCAATTAAAATAAAACTATTATTAACTTTGTCTTGTTATCTTAATAATCTCATTTTTGTAATAACTCGTATTATATTATGTCGATACCCAAATACTTTCATACCAAACCGTCAATGTACTCTCGAGTATTTTGAGTCTGTAACAGTCGTGTAATGATCTGTACCTGGGTGCGAGGGACGGGAGATGTCCCGCTGTGACGTAATAATTCTCACTTTGTCCTTTTTTATTTTCCGTCTCGCTCGCACAGTGCAGTTTCGCTGAGATTTTTTGTAGAGCTAAGACTTGGTTAGAGTGATGCAAAAAGTAAAGGCTTTACCTACATTTTATCCGCGCTTCCTTCTGTTACTGTTTTTTTGAATAAGACTTATAATGATAGAGAAATATTTATGATGAAAGGTGACAAGTTAAAAACTCGAAAAGACTGGGTTGTTTTCTTTTGATTTACTGTGAAAGTACCAGCGCTTAAAGACATACTTTGACTTTCATGTTTGCATGAGAAATGCCCCAACATCATAAATTTTCCCATACAATATCTTAACAAAAAAGTAACTCTTTTAGCGCTGGTATTTACACAGTGAACACTATACAAGATGTAAAAAAAATTAGTGATAAAACTTTATGGTTGGTATGAGTCTCTTATGTAGATATTACTGTGAAAGTACCAAAGCTGAAGAACTTAGTTTGACTTACATGTTTCTATGAGAAATGCCCCAACATCACAAATTTGTTCACATAAAATAAAAATAAATAAAAAGACGTAGGATATAGAGATGTAAGTTGTAAAAAAAAGTATAAGGGCGTGTTTCACTAACCAATGTTAAAGTTAATCCTTCGTTAAATATCATATTGTTCCTCTCGTAATTCCTATTCAGGAATGAGAAAGGCATGGTAATACTAACATGCGTTGGTGAAGTCGGGACTAAATCAAGTCTGTGGAGATGTAAGTTATAAAAAAAAAAGAATAAATCTCCGACTTTAATTGCCATGTCTTCCAACTCACACTCTGCATCATCGCGTGCGGACCAGCTATGAATTAATTAGGGATAAGCGCGAGAGTTATCCTGTGTTATGACGACGAGACATCTTATTCACACTACAGACAGACGGACGTATAAATGATTGTGGTATTTTTACAATTACCTGTGACTTTGTTTTAGGGTTTTTATACCTACTCACACACCATTATGTTATGATTACACCGCCTCCATGGTCTAGTGGTTCAGAGCTTCGCTTCGACCCGGAGGTCGTGGGTTCGATTCCCGCGTTGGAACAACAAAAAATGTTGTTTTCAGGTTTGGTTAGGACAATGCAGACTGACCACCTGATTGTCTAACAAGAAAGATGATCCATACGTCGGATGGGCATGTAAAAAGTCGGTCCTGCGCCTGTTCTCTCGCCAGTCGTGTCGGTTTACGACTATACGGCGGATTTGTTCGAAGAGCAATATGATGCATTTACTTACTGCACTGGCGAATGCTTTTCTTTGGATTGAAGCCATGTCCTATTAGGTTATAGGCTTTGGATGAGGGTTTTCCTAAGGTAAGGAGAAAGCGAAGCCGATAGGAAGGGGTTACAGGAACCTGTCACAACTGGTACAATTTATATAAATAGAAGTTCAATGGTTATTAGCCTTGATCACGAAACATGTACATTTTGAAGTTAATAATATTAATAGAAAGTAATAATCCAAATAGTAACAACTATAGCTGATATTTTAAATACTACTGAGGGGTATAAAACCGAAATCCGCTATAATGGTTCTGGACCAAATTTGAGTTAGTAGCCGTTGGAAACCTCGTAAAAATTGCTTTAAAATGCTTGTCTAGTTTCGTACTTTATACGCTAATACATACAGAAATCTGCCCACCAAAAATAGATTCAAAATCAAAAGCCCCTATAACAGTGCATACCAGTATCAAAATCTGATTACCTAAGCTTAAACGATTTTTTGTATCCTGTGATGTTTTTGAAAAGTAAAGTACTACGAGTACCTATACATACTTACCCCTCAATTGCATGTAGGTAATGTTCATACATTAAATCAATTTAATTATAGTATTTATAATAGAGTCCAATCCAAGATTAAAAATAAGTATAAAATACGTGTGCTGACTCAAATCTTTTTAACAGTTTAGGCGGTACACGCACACATATATAACAAACATTAGTCGCTTTTTTTAAGTGTAAGAAAGTGTTAATCAGCTCCTAGATATTGGACGTTTATTAAAAAATGTCCTAGGCCATAGATAGATAGAGGAAAACACCTTTTTTTGTTATAAAATCGCATTTAAAAACAAAAAAAAAATATTCTAGGCGAAAGATAGATAGAGAATAACACCTTTACTGTGATATAACAACACATTTCAAAACAAAAAAAAACTAAATAAATTATCCTTCTTCTAATATAGTCCTAAATGATGTAACTCTATTAGATAGTAAGTATGGTTACCCTTATCTAAGTAAGTATTTCTTATTTGGCTTATTTTTATTTAAAAGGATTTCCCTTACTAATTATTAAAAACCATAATATTTCTATTGTAGTTCTGTAATAAGTTTGTTAGGTACATATAATTATTTGTATACTATCGCAGGTAATAAAACTACAGGTAAACATCTATTTATTAATTTCACAGTCGTAATTCGAAATTGGATCAATCATCGAACAGTTCAAATCATGCGCAAATAATTTCTCCAATCCCAACCAATCAGAAACCACCATTACATCGCACTTCACTATTACATCTATCTCTTTTCGACATGATTGTAATTTATGTTTCTCTCTCTGTCTACTCTATGAGAACAAGTAGGCGGGAAATGTACGAATGTACTCAGCAATTTGCCGCGTACACGCCTTTTAAAAATGGAATGCTATATTTTTTATTGACGCAAAGCGAAGGCAAAGGGTAAATGTTTTACGGCTCTGCATGGTTTGGTGTAGCCTGTAGGTTTATTCATATACTCTTATTAGGTATACCGGTTTATTGTATAATTGTTATAGGTACTTATCGTTGTGGATAAATAAATTATATGCATTTAAATTTTTGCAAAGAAAAGATAAAGATAAAACTCGAAAAATAATAAAAATCAAATTTTAACAATAAGATCCATTTAATCAAAAATATATAAAAACGAAGTGATGCCAATGACCTTTTTTCGGTGAAGCTGAAAGAAAAGGTTTAACCTTATGCTTTTGACAGTCTATTAATGTATGTTTCATCGTAACGCCTAACATAATGATCCGATTTTAATGACCTCTTATAATATTATGTACCTACTTGTTACCGGTGTTAGACTCTATAATAATATAACATAATAATCCAAATGTTATCAAAATCTGTCAATTAATTTCAAAGCTTAGTCAATGCAAACAAACATATTATATATTTTTTTATTATTATACCTGCTGAATCGATACGGCTTTTTTTAGTCTTGAAATATTCGTGGAAGTCCAGGGAAGGTTTAAACGGTTTGTTTAACGAAGTGGGCACGGGTCAGCTAGTTAGTAATATTCAAAATCCTCACTCAAAGTTGTCGAGTTACTAGTCGTATTAATTTGTCTCAATCCCCTTCTTTATGCAGTTTTTACTCAGTTTTTACATCATCCGTGTCCAATTCATAAACCGCTCTCAGCTCAAGAGCAATAATTAAAGTCATATCAAAAGATTAATAGTTAATTATAAGGTGGTTAGTATTAAAGTCTATACAAACATACAAACAGACCAGCAATTAGTGTTGGGCCACGGTTAAGTGATGGGCCGCGTTAGTGATGTAAGTATAAATTATGGCAGGCAAAATTAACGCCACGCCCAGCCCGCCGCCGGCGCTAGTGAGGGGACATGTCGATACAAACCGTCGATAAATATCGATGGTTTATCGATATTTTAAAGTCGATAAAATCTATGGACCCTTCACTCGTCAAGCCACGGGGCTTGACGAGTGAAGGGTACGAAGAACTTGTGTTATGCTTACGGAATATATTTTATTACTTGTATAATGTATACTAGGTATAGTCTATACACAAATTTAAGATTTTTGTTATACAGGTGATTCATGATCCATATATTAACCCGAATATAGTGTGAAGAGATGGACGCGTTTTTTGTTTTCACACCTCATATAAATTACTCACCATAACGTGACAAATCACTATTAAAGATGCAAAACAGATGAGTTTAATTCCTGGTCAGGTCTTAGGTCAACGACCAGTGCGTTCGTGTGTAGGTATAGACTAGGAGCCCGCGAGCCCCAGCAAAGTAAACTTGTGGTCATTTTAGACCTTTGTTTTTTTTTTTGAGTTTTTTATGAGGTGCCAAAACAAAAAATGCTCTACGTCATTCTCTTCACACTATATTCGACTTAATATATGAACTATGAATCATTCTGTATAACAAAAATCTCAAATTGAACTGAACCATGAATCTGAATCTGTATAGGTACCTACCATTAGATGCCGGCCGAAAAATGGCGATTAGCAAAAATGCCGCGAAAAGACGCGCAATCGATTGCTGAACGTAAAAAAAATGTGCTAATCGCTCGTTATCATTTTCCAAATTATTTTTCTGAATAATAATAATAATAATAAGCCTCATTTATTCCTCAAAAATACAATAGTTTGATACATTAACATTTGTATCAAACATAATATGAAAAAACGTAGGTATACAAAATTACATTTATAATTATAATTATAATATAGACATTTTGAATTCTGAATTGACAATTAATAATTAAGTAGAACAAATAAGAAATTTTGTTAAATACAATTATAATTAGAGTTAGAAACATGCTACATGTTAGCAATTTTTCTGAAATATAAAACTTTTAACTGCTCTCCTGTTTAATTTGATTTTGCTTATGCCCAAATTTTTTCACCATCGAAGTTCCAGAGCAAAAATTGCGCAATTTTAGCGATTGCCTTTTGTACTCCGGACTGTATTATTGTAAATTCTACAGTCCGGAAACTTTAAACATTAGTTATAGTCATAGAAAATGGAATTCTGGATTTTAATTTTTAGCCCAGAATTTTCTAATAATAAATTTGAAAATTGAACCAACGAGCGTCGAGTTGTCAAATTTGACACTGACATTTCGTCGCTCTTCCACAATGACTAAAAAAAAAGTGGACTGGGCATAAACGTAAAATATACGAGCCAGAAACTAACGGAACAGTACCAAAATGGCGGATTGACATAATATGCATAGTGCTGTAGTGTCTTAGTTTGTCATTGTCTCTTTTACTATTTAATAATGTATTTTTAACGACAAACTAATAGACTACTAAAATAGGACTTTAATTTTAAACAATAATGTTAACAATACACGAGTTTGACAATTGAAGTACTGGCGAAAACAATACACTAAAATGGCGGCTTGGAAAAACTTGCCCTGAAAGGTACATCATCGTTTACATACAATTAGACTATTACAACAAGTCCATATGTCCTTAGTCCATCACAATCTCGTATCTAAAAAACTACAACTTCAGCAGAGACAAAAAACTTAATAATTTTAGATTTTATTATGACATGAATTTTAGATGTATTCCGTACATACCTGAACCTCATTTAAAACTAAATTCATGTCATAATAAAATCTGATATTATTAAGTTTTTTGAATCTACTGAAAAGTTGTAGTTTTATAGATACGAGGTTGTGAAGGTAAAGTAACGATTTGTCGTTGCTCGTTGGTTCCATTTTCAACTTTATTGTAGAACCCTATAGTTCTATTTTCAGTGGTCAGAATTTGCTCCGGGCTGGCAGATATATCTCCGGTTTCTGAAAGGCAAATCAACGATCAAATCAACTTGATTATTTGTTCATTTATCTTGCCAGTTGTCAAATTCAGTACTATATTTAAAATTGATAGGAGACTTGAATACTGGTTAGTTAATTTGCATTTCTTGCTTAGAATAATAAAAAAATAATATTGTCAAAAAAAAATAGATATAGATTCATATAATGATAATGATCAAAAATTAATTAACTGATCGTAACATTTCTATAATAATCCAGTTTTAATAGTTCTAGATTAATTTAATCGTTAGTAAAAGGCCAAAATCGATTAGCGCAAAGCAATCAATTAATCTAATGAAGGCTCGTTAAAATACCAACACTATCGAGCACATCACTATCAGATCAGGCCCATCACTATTCCCTAACGAGGCGATGTTGCTGATTAACTGTTATTATATAAGTAAATTCAATAATGACTTCACGTAAGATATTTGTTAACAAAAACATAGATGTGCCTTATTATTATAGTGATAGAGTACAATTTACAACGACAATGTGAGATACAAAATCTTTATTAATGCATTGTATGCTCTATATGTTTGATATAAGGTTAAAATTTGGTATAGAAATGGTTGGACAGCATTTGAGATTATAACAATGAAAATTAAACCTTATCTCTACCACATAAGACATTTTTTTGGGTCAAACATGTACTTGATGCGAAATATTGACGCATTTTGAACTCTACTATATTACAATAAGGCCTATTTTCGCTTGTTTCGTACATTTTGATTGAGTATATTGGATTTATCTTATGATGGGTAATTTTAAGTATAATGTGGGTTATGAAGGACGATTTGTACTTCCGAGGATATTTAACGAAATTGCTTTTGAAAGTTCACGAGAAATACAAATACACACACACATGTGTTGTGAACATCCCTTGACACAAATACATACATATTTTACACTACAAACTGCATACTGAAAAAACAATCCCATCAAAAGTATAACTTGTAAAAAGAGCCAAGTCCTACTTAGTTATTCTACCGTAAAAAGTTGTGAGATACATGTTATGCCAAGTAGGGGTTAGTCGGTCGGTCTAACATCTTATAGTGATCATATCAATATTATTATTAATTCATGTTATATATAAATAAGTAGATTGACTTGGCAATCAGCCTGCATTGTCCTAACCGGATTAAACTTCTTATTGACCTAACGCGGGATTAAAACCCACAACCTCCGGAATAAAGCTGTGGGACTACGAGTGGTAGCCCCAAAGAGACATCTCCGACCTCACGAGGTGGTATGCTCGGTCAGGCCGAAGCCCACTGTACTAGTTTTCAGATGTCGTATATATAGCGCCGGACTTGGAAAACTTCGATAGCGCGATGCAGGATTGTGGCGCTAATAGTACCGCCACAAAGCCAAGCTTTTAAACACTGGACCACGGGGTTGAAAAATTAAAATAGAGAAGAAGAGGCTTCCGTTGGGCGTGAGAGTATGAAGTTTAAAAGGAATTCCAATTCCTTAATTGTTTGAAAATCCGGCGGTTTTTTCGGTAACCCGAAAAAAAAATATGGTCGTTAATTTTGGAAGTCGGCAAAAGTGCGTCTCGGTATAGCCTGTCAAATAATTAATAATAATAATTAATTAACTCAGCTTATTTCACTTTCGAATGAAATAATTAAAACAAGTCAATTAAAAAGTTAATTTATCACATATTGTTTATGTTGATGACGACTAATCACATGTTTAAAGAAATATTTCAAACGTAATGACGATTATAAATCTCCTTCGACGGGCTAGGGAGGGGAACTGTCGATATTCATCGATAGAAACTACTGACGATTTTATCGATATCGAGAACTTTATTAATGAAAACTATCGACATTTATAGTATTACTTTGACTACAATACGGTTTGTACCGAGCGGATGCAGGTTCGATTCCCAGGTTGTGGCATGTGCCAATGAGACTTTTCTAGATGTCAAGTAGGTTCATTACACGGACATTCTTGCGGTAAAGGAAAATCTCACGAAAAACAATTTCATGTAAAAATGTTGCCAAGACGAGACGAGAGAACGATGTGAAGTTAGGCCTGGTAAAGTGAGGACGCATAGATCAAGAATCTTGGCTATACATGACATATCTACTACATGAGATAACTTTTTCACGGGGTACCTACGCTATGTAGACTCGTCTTTAGGTTAGGTTTGGGTTAGGTGTGAGTTAGGTTAGATTTGCTTATCGGTCCTGCAAATAGTCGGTCAGGACTAAAGATAATCGGTAAGCTTAGTCCTAACCGACTATTTGTAGAACCGATAATCGGTCAGCTTAGTCCTGACCGACTATTTGTAGAACCTATAACCGGTCAGCTTAGTCCTGGCCGACTATTTGTAGAACCGATAATCGGTCAGCTTAGTCCTGACCAACTATTTGTAGGACCGATAATCTGTCAGGTTGGTCCTGAATAACATCGAGATCAGTAAAATTTGTTAAAATCCAAGTAAACGTCAAAAAATGTACATTTTGCCTCAAGCTGGGTAAAAATAAACAAAATGGCGTGATCATTCTGAGCGTTTTAAACAGTTTTTGACAGCTGACAGCTGCGTGTGGAGCACTAGTGAAAACAGTTCAAAACGATCCTAGTGGTGCTAAAGGAACGCGAATCTGAACGAAAAAAACGTTATTTTCGTTTAATATCAGTTATTGGAACACAGGGTTAAAATAAAAATTGTTCCTCTCTTTCTCTCTCATAAATGTTTCACCAATCAGTGTTCGCTATGGGTTGTTAACTTGAATGCCATGTTAGTTACACTTACGTTCGATAAGCTTTTCAGAAACCAGCCGTCACTCTTAAAGGAACACTGTATTATTGAAAAATGTTATAAAATCGGGGCTTTAAAAATCGGCCCCACCTATAGAAGGTAATTTATAACAAATAGCATTAACAGATAACTATCAAATAAAAGTTTTAATGCACCTGTAATATAATACAACATAATAAATACACCTTTATAGCTTTAATACACACTTATCATAATATATCTATTGTAGTAAGTTGATATTTTAAATAAACGATAGTATCGTTCAGATATTTTACAAACAGGAAGCGTTATAAAAGAATCTGTTGTAAGCACACTAGTCATAAATCAAAATAAATGTGGCTGAACATCGATCAATCTTAAATTGTAATTAATCCGTTACTATTTATTGGCTGTATTTTTAATCTCGCTGGTTGTTGGTTTGTTTGATAATATGATTTCGAGAAAATTGAGTTCAAACTGTCACGAATACGCCGTAGTTCCGATTTTACCAACGCATGTTGTGATAACTCATTCATTGATAGAAATTACGAAAGGAACACCATGATATTTAACGAAGGATTGACTTTAACATTGCTTGGTGAAACACGCCCTAAATACATTAATCTATAGATCTCTAAAATCATACATCCTAAAATGTTTATGTGACGCCTGACGGTTTAAAGTCAATTGTCTGTTGTTTTCTTTTTGCGACATCACCTTATATCCATTTGTGTTTTCAGTTAATTCTACTAACTTCTACTTTATTATCTACTTTATGCTACTACTAAGGAAAATTATCAGAAGAATTAAAAAAGATAATGAGTAGGTACATGAAAGAACTAACTAGCCAAGTCCGACACACTCAAACAAACATTAAACTTATAAAACCCCTCCGTGGTCTAGAGGTTCAGAGCTTCGCTCTCGACCCGGAGGTCGTGGGTTCGATTCCCGCGTTGGAACAACAAAAATGTTGTTTCAAGTTTCGTTAGGACAATGCAGGCTGATCACCTGATTGTCTGACAAGAAAGATGATCCATGCGTCGGATGTGCATGTAAAAAGTCGGACCTGCGCCTGTTCTCTCGCCAGTCGTGTCGGTTTACCGTCCCACTGGGTTATGAGAGTAAAAGGGAGATAGTGTCTTTTTGTATTGCGCACACACTTGGGCACTATAAAATAACTTCTGCATAGCTAGCCTGGTTTTAATGAAATCAGGCTACCGACACCGAAACCGAAAAAATAACGTGGAAACTCATTTTTTCTGTACCAACGCGATTATCGAACCCAATACGGGATGTATTCTTATTATATAGTCAAGAGCTAGACTCTGAACGACTAAGCTACGGAGGCGTTAAACTTTATAGTGACCAAGGTGAAATGGATATGAAATTACGGATCCGGATACGGATATTAAATTATTTCGGATTATCCGTTTGTTTCGGATAATTTCGGTTACGCATATTACATTTTTACAGTAGCAATACTTTAATTTCGGATTCGGTTACGGTTATGGATATTTTTTAATATCCGATAGTTTCGGTTACGGTTACGGAGCTCGCTATCCCTGTGACTTATTACGACATTAACAAACACAGTTTATTAACAAAACCGATGTGCAAAACAAATAATTCCGAGAACAAGGCTTTCATAACTTCACCAAATTGACACCTTGTACGGCCAACGCGATTCCCGCCAATTTGCAACCGCTGTAAGTGGCCTATTATACCAACACGCTAATGTTGCGATGGTTTACCGATATTCAACTCTAAACCACTAATAATAAGGCGAGCCCGCCCGCACGTGGAACGTTGCGGCGATGTCTGTGAATATCGAATGGTATCGATGTTTTTTTTTTTTCTTTTTTTCTTCGTCCGAGTCACGAATATCAATGGGAATTCTGTACCAATTATACGGTTTTGAGTTCTTTGTCCGTTTGTGTGATTTCTATTTCGTAAAGCTAACGGGTGCTCATCATGGCATGGTATCATGGCAGCTCAAACGCTGCCTAAGTTCAGAGGCTCTCACCACTTTAGTGTATCTCCCGATTTTTAACCGACTTTTAAAAAAAAATTCTCAATTACTTTTGTTTCTTATCGTTAGTTTTAGCGCTAAAAACAGTCTAATATTTCATGTACGTGTGTGAAACTGATTAACCAGTTAAGGCCCAGGTTGGAGAGTAGGTAAGGTCCGAGTTTGGAGAGTAAGGCCCCCGTTTGAAGAGTAAGGCCCCAGATTGTAGAGTAAGGCCCCAGTTTGGAGAGTAAGGCCCCAGTTTGGAGAGTAAGGCCCCAGTTTGGAGAGTAAGGCCCCAGTTTGGAGACTAAGGCCCGTATAAATAAAACAATCTCAAACCCAACCTCACCTTGAGAACCTATTTGACAGATAAAACAACGTTTCGTTTCACTTTTAAACATGAAGAATTTTACTTATGTTACATACATACTTTTTTTCTTTATTAAAACGTAAAAATAAAGATTATAAAAATATACATTATACTTATTTTATTGTTTCCTGTAATCTATAATATGAATATAACGGTATTAAAAGAAAATAAATTAAAGTACTATGTAACATTAATAAAGTTGTTCACTTTTAAAAGTGAAACGACACGTTGTTTTATCTGTCAAATAGGTTCTCAAGTGAGGTTGGGTTTGAGATAGTTTTATTTATACGGGCCTAAGGCCTTAATACAGTTGCCGCAGCATAATATACTATTGTCCAATGTAGTGTATTTCCCATGTTAGCTCCATCATATCATACATACCCTCGCAAGCTATCATAGGTTACTTAAAAAAATGATTTATTTTGCGTTCTTTGAAGGCAATTCTAAGACGTTTTCACGTCAAACAACACAGCTACCTGTTCCCACGTCTGTTTGTCCACTAGTCCAGCTTCCTGTCAGTAATGGTGTGTTTAAAGATAACACTTGATTTGAACAGATTTTTACAAAAGGGCAAAACTGAGTGTTAAAATGTCTCCACAATGTGTGACCCAATGGGGCACTCGATACTGTCTGAGATTGCGCGAAGAACTCGGTAATAATATAATGTTAGATTAAATTAAAAGTATAACAATAACTTCACAAGGTACGTAGGAATTGTCGGTATTTTTATACTTCTTAGGGGAAAAAATAAAAAATATATATATAAGTGATTACGCATATTATAATTTTGGTTTACGTTATAAGTAAGTATAGAATAATTTACGATGTAAATTTAAATGTTACCTCAGTATATTTAAAACTAAAAATATTATGTGAAACTTGGCCAAAAAAGTTTACATAATTAAATTTTGTTTATTTTATTCTAAGTTAAAGGTATCAACACTGAAATTCTAGTTCACATATTTATCCTCATGAATATACATGTAATAATTTAATATCAAATAGAACTTTCTGAACTGTATTTTATTGTAACTTTCGAATGTGAACTGTAAATTAGTACTGATTGTCAGAAAATTAACAATTTATTCTTATTTTTTAGAACTCTACCTCACGTATTTTACTACTAAGTATTGACCGTTCCTATAATAGTTTAAGAACGTATATCATGTAAAGTGTTCCTACGGGCTCATCCTTACTTTCAAACTCATTAACCCAAATACTTGAACTTATCATAACAAACTCCTAAGGAGCATTAGATAGTTTGGAAAAACACGAGTCACTTGAGAAAAAACTAATGAGCCGTCACGTGGAGACTGGTAGACGGGAAACAGCGATACATGTGGCGACGCGTCACTTCCCCACGTCATCATCATCATCATATCAGCTATTTTTTCCACTACCTAACATAAACCTCCTCCATAGTAATAATAATAATAATATCTATGGACGCTTCACACCACGTCAATCTGGTCTCGTGCTACGTATCCGAAGAACTTGTGTTACAGGTACCAGACAACGGAAATATAGGGTGTAAAAAGAGCAGTCACTATAACTTTGGGATAGGATTATAGGACCTTGACTGATTCTAGAAATGATTTTTTTTATTATTTATTTTTTGAAAAAAAAAAAATATTTTTTTGCAAATATTAATTTAGTCGCAAGGCTGAACTGTTTGGAACAACGTTCTGCATAGTTAATGGAATCAGGCGTTACTTTGCGGAAATCCATAGCATACAATTTACATATATTATATATCTAGCAATATCCCGCGAAACAATTATAACCACAACCTGCAAGCAGATGAGTGAGTGTACGCATAGGCATGCGTTTGATGCACCTCCCTCCTCCCACACTGCTTATGCGTACACTCGCAAGCAAAAAACATGAAAACACCACCACCACACAAGCAATAATGTTAACACGATCGTGCAAAGTCCCACCACCATGCAGGTTGCAAAACTCGACGCGCGTTTCGCTCCGACCCCGGAGCATCCTCAGGATGTTGACTCTGCGAACAATGTTCGTTAAGTGATGCCGCCCGCCAAAACACCGCCTTATATTCCCTACAGCTACTACCCCTACCAACTAGTACCCCCACCAAACAAGTTAATAAGAGGTGACGAAGTAAGGTTAGTTTGGTCATTCAACAATGCAATTCTATTGTTGTTCTTTACTTTAATTATTTCTAACTGTTCCAACACGCTCAGTCGAAAGCCTTTATCACATTTATGTAATATCTTATAGGAATGACCATCTGGTATATTGTGACTACTATCTAAAAGATGTTTGGCAAAATGTGATTTATCATGATGACCATTTCTATAAGCCGCGATATGTTCTTTATACCGAGTCTCAAAGTTACGTCCAGTCTGACCTACGTATACACTGTCGCATTCAGGACAATCGATTCTGTATACACCTGATTGATACTTTAAATCAATCCGGTCTTTATTATTACATAATTGATTTTTTAAAGTATTATTCGTCCTAAATGCGACATGCATATCGTTATTTTTCATTATTTTGGATAAACGTGCAGATACCTCACCCATGTAGGTCAAACTGGACTTATATCTAACTACTTCCTTATCAGAGGTCCCTGCGTACAAAAACTTAACCAATTCCTTTTTATTTTTAATATTTAACATATTATCAATTATTTTGGGATTGTACCCATTCGCCTCAGCAATTTGATAAATTATGTTTAACTCTTTTTGGTAATTTACTCTACTAAGAGGAACAGAAACTAATCTGTGAATATAACTATGAAAGGCCGCGTGTTTGTGTTGCCAAGGATGACATGAGGATGCATGAATAGTAGTATTAGTATACGTCGGTTTGCGAAAGATCCCAAAACTGTGTTTATTATCAACTCTAGTGATAGATAAATCTAGAAAATTGAGAGTATTATTATCTTCACATTCTAGTGTGAATTTTATTTTAATATGTTTTTTATTAAGATTTTTAAGAAATACGTCCAGTTGTCTCTGTGTACCCGTCCAACAAAGTATGCAGTCATCTACATATCTATAGTAATATAAAATGCTCTTATTATTAACAATATTTCTCTGTTCAAAATCGTCCATAAATATTTCAGCCAGCAAAGGACTCAGTGGTGAGCCCATTGCTAGACCGTCTTGTTGAACAAAGAACTGATTGTTAAATCTAAAGTAGTTTTGTTCCATGCAGACTTTAGTAAGGGAAAGCAATTCATCACCTTCACCAGGAGGTAAACGTTGTTCCAATGCATTACCCAAAATACCCAACGTTTCCTCACACGGGATATTAGTGAATAAACTATCTACATCAAGCGAGACTAATTTGCAACGGGGTGGCAAAGTCACATTTTTAATATGATCTACTAATTGTAAGCTATTTTTTATAGCATAAGGTGGTCTAAATGAAAGCTTTTGCTTAATAATGTAATTAAGTGACTTTGCTAACTCGTATGCTGGTGCACCTATGTATGAGACAACTGGACGCATAGGAATATCAGTTTTGTGAATCTTTGGCAAGCCGTAAAGTGATGGCGCGCGAGGATTCATTGGAATAAGTTTCCTCTTTGCTGATTCGGTTTGGAAAAAGTGTGAATTTTTGTTTATGGCTAATTTAACCTTAGCCACAAACTTATTTGTTGGGTCAGAAGATACCCTTAGAAATTGGTCACAACGAATCACGTTATTAACTTTCTCCAAGTAATCGTCGCGCCTCATCACCACTATTGTGTTACCCTTATCCGCTTTAGATACACGGACGGCTTTAGATGTTGATGATGATGATGAACACAGTTTTGGGATCTTTCGCAAACCGACGTATACTAATACTACTATTCATGCATCCTCATGTCATCCTTGGCAACACAAACACGCGGCCTTTCATAGTTATATTCACAGATTAGTTTCTGTTCCTCTTAGTAGAGTAAATTACCAAAAAGAGTTAAACATAATTTATCAAATTGCTGAGGCGAATGGGTACAATCCCAAAATAATTGATAATATGTTAAATATTAAAAATAAAAAGGAATTGGTTAAGTTTTTGTACGCAGGGACCTCTGATAAGGAAGTAGTTAGATATAAGTCCAGTTTGACCTACATGGGCGAGGTATCTGCACGTTTATCCAAAATAATGAAAAATAACGATATGCATGTCGCATTTAGGACGAATAATACTTTAAAAAATCAATTATGTAATAATAAAGACCGGATTGATTTAAAGTATCAATCAGGTGTATACAGAATCGATTGTCCTGAATGCGACAGTGTATACGTAGGTCAGACTGGACGTAACTTTGAGACTCGGTATAAAGAACATATCGCGGCTTATAGAAATGGTCATCATGATAAATCACATTTTGCCAAACATCTTTTAGATAGTAGTCACAATATACCAGATGGTCATTCCTATAAGATATTACATAAATGTGATAAAGGCTTTCGACTGAGCGTCTTGGAACAGTTAGAAATAATTAAAGTAAAGAACAACAATAGAATTGCATTGTTGAATGACCAAACTAACCTTACTTCGTCACCTCTTATTAACTTGTTTGGTGGGGGTACTAGTTGGTAGGGGTAGTAGCTGTAGGGAATATAAGGCGGTGTTTTGGCGGGCGGCATCACTTAACGAACATTGTTCGCAGAGTCAACATCCTGAGGATGCTCCGGGGTCGGAGCGAAACGCGCGTCGAGTTTTGCAACCTGCATGGTGGTGGGACTTTGCACGATCGTGTTAACATTATTGCTTGTGTGGTGGTGGTGTTTTCATGTTTTTTGCTTGCGAGTGTACGCATAAGCAGTGTGGGAGGAGGGAGGTGCATCAAACGCATGCCTATGCGTACACTCACTCATCTGCTTGCAGGTTGTGGTTATAATTGTTTCGCGGGATATTGCTAGATATATAATATATTTAAATTGTATACAACGTTCTGCATTAAATTCTTAAATTTTATAATTTTTGCCCTAGTACGTAATGAACGTCTTACGCGTGCTATTGACCTCTCAGCATAATCAGCTGATCGCTGTGTTGTGCACGTTGTACATTGCCTATTGAAAATTTTTAAATTTTTAAAACAGTGGATTATAAGCAAATGACTAGTACCAATGGATATATCTCTTGCCTGGTTATAACCCCAAGAAGTTATAGTTACTGCTCTTTTTACACCCTGTATATTTAATACTTTTATACTATACACATATTTAAGATTTTATTATATTATACACAAATTAATACACATCCTTTCTTTCTGTTCCCTCGGCGGGATTCGAACCCGCGACCTCTCGCTCGAGTACCAACGCGCTCAACCGTTAAATAAGTATAATGATTTGACGACCTCCGTAGCGCAGCAAGGTACCTACAGGATATTTCATGTTGTAAGTTGTCTACCAGGGATGAAATGGAAATGAAATTTCGGATACGGATACAAAATTATTTCGGATTATCCGTTTGTTTCGGATAATTTCGGTTACGGATATTAAATTATTGTTTCCCTTTTACAGTAGCTTAACTTTCAAATCGGATTCGGTTACGGTTATTTTTTACATATCCGGTAGTTTCGGTTACGGTTACGGAGCTCCCTAACATCCCTGGTCTATACTCGCCACTACGCTTGGCAAGCGCAGTGTTAAATAGCCTTTTTCGACATCCTCGGGAAAG
The DNA here is from genome assembly GCA_905187575.2 of Celastrina argiolus. Classification (NCBI taxonomy): domain Eukaryota; kingdom Metazoa; phylum Arthropoda; class Insecta; order Lepidoptera; family Lycaenidae; genus Celastrina; species Celastrina argiolus. The sequence goes on from LR994598.1 coordinate 1,800,384, forward strand.
ATGAATGATGGGGATTGGGGTTTGGGGATGAATTCTCTCTCTCTGTCACCCCATGGATATTCCCACGTCATATTTCCAGTGACGATCCGGGTTATAACGCACCTGCGACTTAGGCTAACGAAAATCGGGACCGACTTTTTGTCGGTGAAAAATAGAACATACAGTTTGCTAAGAAATGCGTCATACAAAATGTCATTCAGGAATAATATGAAGGAAAAATCTGTCCGATTGTCTGTCCAACAAAAAATAGGCCGTGGGCACCTTTAAGTTTTTTTCTACCGTCTAACAAGTGTTGAATTTAACATCAGGTAATAATCCGATCGTTTGTCGGTCACTGGCCGTTTAGCATTAGAATAGTAGCATATAATTTTCACATTAGTATTTGCTTCACGGGATCGAACCTAGGCCCGTAAGTAAGTTGCTAACTCGCTACCCTTAGGCTTAGTGGTTAGTCGTTTAATTTATTGCTGTTGAAACCTCGTTATATTGTTATACTGATAGCCCTTGAGCCAGGGCTGGCTCGAGTTTTTTATGAAAACTTTTTTAACACGATTTTATAAACTTGGCTTGTAACTTTTATGTGTCCAGGAGTAAATTCAACCTTAATATTGTTACTGGCACACAAGAAACTTTTTTTTTTTTTAAATTTCGAACGTGACGTAAAAATTGAACATAGGTACAAGAGTCGCCAGCCACATCTAGTAGGTCGTACCAAATAACAAAAAAAAATTATGCCCTTAAGTTTTCTTTTCATGTCAATGCCGTGGAACGGACCAAAAGAATGTCAGATGTTGGGTATTGTATTGCCCGCCAATTTTGAAACATTCCTCATCGGTGCCCCGTTCCTATTGGTCTAAGCGTGATGATATAGCCTATAGCCTTCTTAGATAAAAAGGCTATGGCATAGATGTCTATTGTCTGTGCAATACTGAAAGAAATTTGCAAAGCGTTCCCGAGTCGCGGTCATAAACAAACAAACATGCATTACAATATTAGTATTTAGTATAGATCAGTGTAGGTATGTACATAGTAGGTATGTCACATCTTATTTATTATTATAATATTATCTTACTATTATTATAAATACAAAAGTAACTCTCGCTCTATTATGCAAACCATACTATAGAATACTTTTCTCAAAGTCGAAGACAAAAGGAAGGCAGTCTATGTATGTACTCTGTAGCGCCTAAAGTAGGTATTGTTCCGATTTTAACTATCGTGATTCCTAATATAATATTATTATAAACAAAGTAAAAAATATAATTCATTATAATTCAATAAAGTGCCAACTGCCAGCCCTAGATAATAACCACGCCTATTAGCGTCTCTCGCTCGGAGGCAAAATAGGAGCCAATTTCCGAACACAACAAACATATAACCCGTACCCAGCGAGCAATTCTCACCGCTAACTCGTAAACATAAGGTCCATAATTCCGTGCCATGGGCGAGCAAACCCAAAATTATAAAATTGATCATTAAAGGTGGTTACAGAGAAATACACACACGATTACGTCCAGACAACGTAAATTACGTTCAATTACGTGGTTATTGGGCCGAGGGATTTGATTAAACAGCCTTTACAAATTGCCACGAAAAAAGTTAGAAAGTAGTCTGCGGTACAGACTACACACCGCGTCTTCTTCTTCTTTTATTTTCAGCAATAGCGGTTGCAAAGCGTTGCATTCTGCCAGTGACGAGTATTTTAGAAAGAAGTCTGTGGTCTTACACAGATTAATAAAATTACGTTTTTAATTTTGTTGTCAGGCTATTGTTTATGCAGTAGTTTTTAAGTTATTTAAACTGACAGTGTTTTTTTTCATTCATTTTCTTGAGATGATAAGCCGCCAAACATATAATAGCTATGTAGTATCATTGATTACTAAATACTTACTACGTAAGTTGTAGTTACTATAAATTAACTTGCCCTATAATGTAAGGTAAGTAATGTTAAGCTTACTTCATCGTTCGGACGAAAAAATTATTCGAAGGGCTATTCATTTTTAGTTAGACATTTTACTAGTAATAGTAGATGTTCGACTTCGTACGCACAAAAAGAAATGCTAAAGAGAACAGAATATTTGTATCTAAAAATGTTTAAACTACACCAAATATCATACAGACCTATGTCAGGTAGAGATATTTGGGCAAAAAAGGCTGAAAAACAAACGCACATAAAAGCAGTATCCCACGGGCACCTGTAATCATCAAAATCTATTCAATAGCTTATGGGTGAAAATGTTACAAACATCCAAAAATCCTTACAACTTTCACATTTATAATAAGGTAGGCAATTAGGTATAATTAGGGAGCTCCCCTGACCGATATCGGTGTCGGTAGCCGATTTAATCGAAACCAGGCCAGCTACGCAGGAGTTATTTTATAGGTAGTGCCCAAGTGTGCGCAATACACAAATACACTCTCTCTTCCTTTTACTCTCATAACCCAGTGGGACGGTGAACCGACACGACTGGCGAGAGATCAGGCGCAGGACCGACTTTTTACATGCCTATCCGACGCACGGATCATCTTTCTTGTCAGACAATCAGGTGATCGGTCTGCATTGTCCTAACCAAACTTGCAAACAACATTTTTTGTTGTTCCAACGCGGGAATCGAACCCACGACCTCAGGGTCGAGAGGGAAGCTCTGAACCACTAGACCACGGAGGCGCACGATGACTACCTATTATAAGTCTGAAAATTGAAATACGATTTTTACTAGATTTTGATCCCCACCCCCCGAGTAAAAAAATATAAGAACATACCATGGTCTCGACAAATCAAAAACAAGTAGGTACAGATCATGGTCTAGGGAATACAAAAATAAGTCATGGTCAATCTCCCCCCTAATTCATATTACGTTATTTGTAAATGAATCGCCTAAGACATTTTGATTTTACACTCAGACCTAAATCACGCATAATCAGGCAAAATACCTTAATTTTGATACAAATAACAGCTCTCTGAACGAATTTGATGGTTAATTTGATCCCATAAAATAATGATTTGGCCCCGAGCATTAGATATGGGAACCGCCCACTATTAATAAAGGATGGTTTATTTATGATAAAAACTTTCAATAGTTAATTAAATTTGTAATTTGATAGTTTTTTAAACTGTAAATTTATGATTTCACCAAAGGATTCTTGTAGTGTCTAAACCGTTTTACGTTTGTACTATCAGTTTATTATTAGGTTTTTATTTTCACAATTGCATTTAAAATTTACCAACCTATTTATTTTTCCTTAGGTAGGTATACCTACCAATATCCAATTTATCCTTAAGTATTATTCAATCGATAAAAACTCCGTTTCTTTCGGAAATAGGAATTAATATTGTGTAATCAATTAAAAAACAAATCGTTCACCATTTAACGATATAAATAACAAATTGATTATGTTCTGAGATCGTTTATTTTATTAATTGTTAATACCGTTTAGGCCTCTCTTCGAATATACGGAGAGCAATTAAATTAGAATTCTATTTCTATGTCTTTAAAGTTAACATTCGCAATACAATTTCGGTTAAGTGTTGTGGAAGTGTGACATTTCGCAATTTTGAATTTAGAATTCTGTCATCGAGAATGAAACACCCAATACAAGTATGGCAAAGTTATGAATGCAAATATTATACAAAATGGAGAAAATTAAATAGCATTCATCGAGTTCTATTCATAAATGTCCCGAGTCACGCACTAAAGTCATATTTTAGTTTTGACAGTCTACATAGAATCTAGATTTTGTGATTTCTTGTAATATTAATAATTATAACTGATACTAATACTACCGGTGTAATATTCAATTTAATACCAGGTTTTGCTATACCTGTTTGTTTCCCAGATTTTGCCGCAGATTGTCCTACAATACAAATATGGCTGATGTTGTAGCCTAATTTTTGTATGTGTGCGTTGCACTATTAAAATATGTTCTCTTTTTCACCTACAAAAAATCGGTTATAAAAAATAAGTAAGCTCTGGGCAAACTTAATTTAGTTGTTAATTGTCATAACCTAAATTCAATAAATATTAAATTATAGAGGATTATAATTCTATTTTGTATCACTAGTTTCCTGTGACTAAAAAAACACTAGTATAATACATTTCTCATTCATCATTCTCACTCTATTTTATACATAATTAAAAGTCTTCTAAATTATTATTTTGGCCCTGAAATAATATATTGTCTACATCTAAAACCTATAACACTGCACATATCGTTCCTGTTCTAACACTACATTTTATTTGTATTTACGAGTACATTTCTCTTTGGAGTTTCCAGCAAGGATCGCATAATTTATTTTTAATTCGCAGTAACGCCTTCATTTTGAGTGAGCTTAACACGAAGCTATATTTCACACCACTTAGCCGCCTTCAAATGGTATCCCTAGCGCATTCAATTTTCGAATTGCACCGCCATGTTTTTAAATTTATTACTAGAAATTTCCGTGTAACCAGCCAGGCACATTAATTAAAATCATTCAAATTGTAAAATAACTTTGAAATGGAAAACACAAAAATATTTATTATCGTTTTCGTTTTATCAAAATTTATTAATTTTTGATATTAATATCATCATAAATAATTTTACATTTCCTATTGTGTTTAGGTAGGTATCACATACTAATCTATGTTTGAACTTTGAAGATAATCGCAACGTGCTTTGCAATTCAATATTTATTTAAATAATAGATACTAGCTTCCGGGCACATGTTTGATCGAAGATAACTTTTTAAAAGACAATTGGCAAAGGTTATCTGCCATCTGTCACATGTTTAAAAAAACATTTAACGTCTTGACAGATCTTATTATGTTTTAAAAGGAATTAATTAATATTTGCCATACGAATGTGCACGCGCATCCTACTCGTCGGCAGTCATTAAAAAAAATTTGCCTCATCGTACGCGCCCAACCGAAAAATCAATTACTAATCATTCAGGACAATTAGACATTGCACGTTCGCCTCGCTGAACGTGCCTTGTTCGGATAAAATAAAAAATAAAACTTAATTAGCTTGTAACTTGAAGTGTGTGCCTTATTCATTTACAGATAAAAAAGTTGTCGAATACTAAGAAGAATAAAGTTTTGGGGACCAAATATTTAAGGTTTTTTACTGTGCGCATACATTGAAAAGTTAGTGATAATTAAATTTATATTCAGTAGGGATCAAAAATTTATGTATTATATTTTAATATATTAATAATATTAATAGTAATAAAACAATATTTCACCACTCATATTATAAATAATAAATTATTTTTTTTATGTCGCGTTATATTAGCACAACTACAAATATTGTAAAATTTGTCATTAATTGTAAAAAAAACGCGAAGGGTAAAGTACTCATATTAAAGGCATACTTAAATCCTAATACGTTTTCAACTTAAAAGGGTTATAAATAAATACCAGCCAAGATAATGTGCTTATTAACAAACTGTCAATTTAAATTTTCAAATATATTTTATTAGTTTGTAAACAACATGTATACGGTTTAAAAACCGCAGGAGTTTATCACGCCATTATTCAAACAGTGTTGCCAGCCTCGAAATCCTGCCACATTTTAAAAAGGTAAAACCATTTTTTTTTCGATTTTATCGAAAAAACAATTAAAATTTACATTTCTGGAATGAGAATAGTTAGTATAATCATATTATATAGAAAAAACAATTAAAATTTACATTTCTGGAATGAGAATAGTTAGTATAATCATATCCCAACATTATAGTGACTGCTCTTTTAACATCCAGCTTAAAAACCGTCAGTGCAATATTTTAACCTACTTTAAAAAGGAGGTTTAACCTGTTTTATAACAACAATCTGGCCTGCCTAGTTGTCCCAAATATTTGTTTTCTATAATTGCCGTCTTGTAGAAATAGTCTTTATTAAAAAAAAGATTTAAGACAAACTATACATTTAAAAAGACGAGAAACAAAGTAGGTATGTTTATTAATAACTTCGTACTCGCAAAATCATGATTTTGGGAAACCGTACATCTTTCGCAATAAAAAGAATATATATAATTATGTTCCTTTATATTTATCAGTCTCCAATTGCGTCAAAATCACTCGAGTACTTTCGGAGCTTTTTCAATGCATAAATACTTACAAACAAAACGATATTAGTATTAGAGTACAGATTTTATAAAATAAATATCGAATGTTGCCAGATAAATATCTTAAAAACCCTTTACAATGCGTTTAAATTTAGAACACTTATTCGGCCATCCGAAAAACATTCTAACAAACGGTTTTCGACAAAAACCGTTTACAACAAGAGTGTAAATCTGTTTGATTTAAAAGTGAAATCGCGAGACTGACAGACGCCAGACTGAGATATAAGGACACAAAAACCGGACTCCATAGGGGTGAAAACCGAAAAAGATTCCTCGCATTCCAACACCGCCAATTAAGATGAGAGAGATAGTCGCGCGTTTTTTTTTCGTTATTTATTTGTGGCAATGGTTTTAACACCTCGTCTTTAGATCGTAGTGATTGTTACACGCATTTTTGGTGCTTTCATAATATATTCGTCTCATTAGTCCGGCATTAAGTTTTCTTGTTAATTTCGATTAGGATCCCGGTGTAATTTATTTTGGACGCTGATTAAATCAATGTTTCGTTTCACGGCAATATTTTACGGCCATTACCGCGTCATTAATTGGTGTTGCCAGTGTTTAATTAATTGAAATAGCGAGACTTTTTAAATGCATTAATATGTGACATTCATATTTTATATTTTTTAGGTAAATATGCAATATGGTTTGATTCTGTTTTAAGGATTTTAAATATATCGACTGCATTGCAATTTGCATCAATTTTTAAGACTTTTCGGTCAATAATAATAATTAATTAATCTAGGAATTATTATGCTGAAGATAAGTACAGTATTAACATACAGATTTATCTTCACAGAAAGGTTTAATTCTATCAACAAACAACCCCTTACTCGTACTTTTTACCATAATTACACCTAATTTTTTGGTTGGTGTAGAATAAATGAGTGATAATAGGTACTTTAGGCTGTGTATGTGTCCCTATGTAGAGTTTATTGTGAATATACCAGCGCTGAAAGTCTTACTTTTGACTTTCATGTTTCTATATACAATAAGTAAAAAAGTAGCAGTAGCTCTTTCAGTGCTGGTGCTTTCAAAGTAAACTATCTATACGGGACCCATACTTATACACCCTAAAGTATTGCCAGTAATTTATATTACAACCTGTATAATGTTCTAAATATAAAGTTATTACTAACATACTAAATGTATATTATAATACATTACAAATAAATGCATTTTTTTAAACATAGGTGACATATATTTATTATATTATCATGTATATATTGTATGTCAAACCCTATTATTTTTACCTTCACAACTTTATCTATAAACTTTATTATTATTAATAAGGTATTAACGGCATTAAGTCGCGTGAGACACATGTTCGGATTGATAGCGTGTGTCGTCATTTAACATTCCCCAAACACAACCAATTTGAATACACACATTCGTGGAATTCCTAATACCTTAGTAAAGATACGGGAATTTATTATTTTATTAGCTTTTCAAATTGATCTATTGTTTTGACGATGGACTGGCTTGTAAATAACAATGATACGTTAAAAGTGGAGAATTATTATGTTAAATGTTCTGAACAAATAAAAAATATAGTTTGTCGAGTCCAAGTTTTATGGTATACAAAATTGATTAAAACTGTTGTCACAGTATGGCTTGTATCCTTAATACCTACAATAGTTTCGTTAAATTGAAAAATACCCCAAGTATTGATGAATTTATCGTCTAAGAGCCCGTGAACGCCAGACTTTCGTCACATTATAAAAGTAAACAATTTTTCAGTTCATACTTCCAACACAGGTAAGAAAAAAATCTACTTTCGTCAAATTATAAAGTGTAATTTTTTGGTCTTATAGCCAAAAGTATCATTGACAATTTCATTTGTTTCATACCTGTTAGCAGAGAAAGCTGCACCTTATTAAAAATCTCCGCTTTTGTAATGTACTTTTATTATTTTATTGTAACATCCCAATTATTTAAATAGCTATCAATTTATTTTCAAATTGTTCTAATTGTTGGTTAAATAAATTGGTAAGTTGTAAAGATGGCGTCCAACTTAATGAATTGTGTATTTTAAATCTCCGGTGTCGCCATAAAAAGATCGCCACAGACATATAATACGTTTGTAGATTAAACGCCTCGTAAATGTTTTATTACACTTAATAGGTGTGCTGTAGACGGCTCTAATAAGTTCTTGGAGCATGGTGTATAATTGTGGACAATACTTTAATGTTACCGAGGGTGCAATTGCACCGTGTTGTAACAAGATTGCTATACGATTTTTGCTCAACTTTTTTGATAATGAAAATGTTTTTTTTAAATAGGTTAGGGTACTTAGAAACTATGTTTAGAATGTTTCTGTTATTACACCGGTTCCGGAAGTAACCCGATGAGAAGAACCGGCGTAAGAAAATCGTGCCAACTTTGAAAAACAGATGGGATTTTTTTTTTTTTTTAAAGTACATGGTTATTGGATATTCGACATATTCCCACTCAGAGGAATACAAAGCTAAGTAGTATTCGTATATTATAATATATGGCTCGTCAACGTATCATCATCACGTAAGGCTAGGTCGTATCTCCTTGACAACTATAATACGAATGCCCCTGCCTGTGTGACCATGCGCTCGAGACACTGACAGTTGAAGTGTCAACTGTCATAGTGACACACACTACACGACCGTGGCCCTGATTACCTAACTTCGGTCGCTTTCCCATCTCTCGAAATCAACCGTCATTGCGACGTTAAAACTTTTTAAAACACGATTTAAAAAGTTGAAATGTCATAATTTTGACGTTTTAACTTTTTAAATCGTGTTTTATAAAGTTTTAACGTCACAATGACAGCTGATTTCGAGAGATGGGAATGCGACCGAAGTTACGTAATCAGGGCCCGTATGTCGTAACGATGGCAAATTATATGTTAAGAAGATGTGCTTTTTATTGTTTTTTTTTTTAATTTAATAAACGCATAAAGGAATCGCTAATTTCGGTGTAAAAGCAGCCCCATTGTAAAACAATTACGCCGGATCATAAAACGTCATAAAAAGCGTTTTACTGATTCAAAATAACACACCTTTTTATTGAAATCGGTTATTGTCGTTGAACGGAGCCACGAAATTGTTGATAAATATTATTTTTTCCAGTAAAGGCGGGAAATCTTTTATAGGTCTTTTTACCGCAGATTGATCCCACTATAGAAATATGATCGATTTTGTAACCGACTGTTTGTAGCAGGGATGTTAGGGAGCTCCGTAACCGTAACCGAAACTATCGGATATCCGATATAAAAATTATCCGTAACCGTAACCGAATCCGAATTAAAAGTATTTCTACTGTCAAAGGTAACCAAAATTTAATATCCGCAATCGAAATTATCCGAAACAAACGGATAATCCGAAATAATTTTATATCTGTATCCGTATATGCACTGTGGTGGTCCCGCTGCAGTATAACGCCTAAGTGGTCTCCTTTTTGACGGTTAGGCATTACACTACTGTCTACTACCATCCGATCTATACAATGCGCCTATCACTAAGTTCCTTATCTTTTTTAAATTATAAATATTGTTTTTCTGTCTACATACCTATATTGTGTAATTTTGCTGTCCTGTCATTGTAATGTATTGTAATGTCTAAGTTTCTTGTGTAGTGTAATGTTTGTAATGTGTCAAATAAATGTTCTTATTATTATTATTATACGAAATTGCATATCCATTTCATCCCTGGTTTGTACTTTGTAGGTGTATAAACTGTATGAAAAATGTATGTCTGTCTGTTCGGGGTAAACTCAACAACTACTACACCGATTGTCAAGGTGTTTACCCCAGTATAATAGAACCACTCTTTCACGGGAAAGTTAAGTGCATTAATTGGCATCTCGTTGACTCATCGAAACAAAATCAAATCAAAGTCCTTTATTGCTAGAATATAGTACATGATGATCTTATAATATATGAGAGGCGCTTATACATTCTGCCACTACAACGGCGTGCAACACATTAAATAATAGTTATTAAACATTAAATTATATGTGATATTTTACGATAAAACAGTATATCTACACTAATATTATAAAGAGGAAAGATTTGTATTTTGTACTTTTGTTATGTAACGACTTAACTCAAAAAGTACTGGACCGATTTTAATAATTCTTTTTTCATTAGAAAGCTACATTATCACTGAGTAACATAGGCTATATAAAAATCAATTGCTGTTCGTCAGTTTCGCTAAAACTCGAGATCAGATGAACTGATTCGGCTATTTTTGGGCTTGAGATATTCGTGGAAGTCCCGAGAAGATTTACACGGTTTCCATGCTCAAGGAAGTGGGCACGGGTCAGCTAGTAACATATAAAGTGGAAAAAAGTGCAAGTAGTTTGTGTTTTACTATATAACGTGAATTTCCAATAAGAATCTACAGTACATTCAGTAACATAATATGACAAAAACTACTTAACAGATTTTATTGAAACTTTAATGTTACTTAGATTCTATACAATATCACGTATGTATAACCTGATTTAACACGGCGTGTATGTTCGTCTGTGTATTTATGTGAACAATTCTCTACCTGGGTTTCACCACTTGGCAACCGTCCTGGCTTGTGACCTAGGCATCCTAGGCTCTACTTACTGGATGTTTTATAGCCTATGTCCATTTACCCATTTTAAAAGGCTATGTGTCTCTAGAAAATACTAGCAGCTGTTTGCGGTTTCGTCCGCTATATATTTGGTAATCTTCGATTATATCACTCTTCATTATTCACATTCGTTTCATTTGACGACCTTCGTAGCGCAATGGTTGAGCGCGTTGGTACTTGGAGAGGTCGCGGGTTCAAATCCCGCCGAGGGAACAAAAAGTTTCAATGTTCCTGGGTCATGGATTTGTATTTAATTTATGTATAACATAATAAAAATCTTAAATATATGTATAGTATAAAAGTATTAAATATATTTCCGTTGTCTGGTCGGGTAACACAAGTTCTTCGGATACTTAGCACGGGGCCAGATTGACGTGGCGTGAAGCGTCCATAGATATTATTATTTATTCACTCGTCTTTATACTCTATTCAAACATATCTACAATTAAATAACATACAATCTTTATAATATTAGTATAGAATTGCTGTACCAGCAAACTTCATGCCGCTTCAGAATTAGTTTCTTGACGCACTGCCAGCGCCACCTACCGGGTCCTATACACTAAAACCTTCCTCGAGAACCACTCTATCCATTGGTAAAAACAGCATGAAAATCGGTGCAGTCTCTGAGATTGTCGCGAACATACAAACAGACGCGGGGACTTTGTTACCCGACTGCAGTGCAAAAAGAGGGGTTATGATTTTGACCTGTATATGTATAGTTTATCCCTGATAAATTTAACCTAAAGGTAAACAAACCGAAAACATCGAAATTTTGCACACTTATCAACACTTTCACAGGGATATTAAAGGTTCATACTTCATTGTCCAATACATTTTATACCGATTAAACAATAAATAACATATTAAAACATCAAATGAAAAACCATGACAGTAAAAATACCCTATTTTGACACTACCTACTGTAGAATATAGTCTATAGTCTATGGATTCATGTAACTAACAATAATAGTTGTATTATTATTGGCCAATTGGCATCACTGATTAATCTATGGTTGTGTCATAGACGGCTTTGTTTACGTTTGTGTTAAATTTATCTCGGACGTACTATAATATGTAATGATAAGGATATTAGTACATTAATACAGCCTAGGTACAATAATTACAACTTATAATTAATTTCAAAATGCTATTCGCATAGACTATTAATGACGAGATTTAACGATAATATCGATTATGCGGATTATGCTAACGTATTCACGGGCACAACACTAGCATGCACATCACTAACGCCGGAAATGGCGTATGGTCATTAAAATATTAATACTCAGATGGAATTTTGATTTCAATAACTTATAGCGAGAGAATATCATCAAGAGAGCTTCGGCACGAATGGGCCGGTTTGTCATTTTTTCTCTTTAGAAAGAGCCTAAAAAGGCGAGCCTGCTTGTTTTACACCTGATTGATAACTTAGTCGAAACCGGCCGTGTATAAAAAAAAAAAGTTTATAAATCTATAACCCGACTTCGCAAAAAAGGTGTCTAAACAGGCTGAAACAAGAAAAAAAATCTATTTGAAATCCAGAAATATATGGGTACAAAAATGGTCAATCTAGAGCCGTGGTCGCGAAGTACAAAAAAGTAGTGTGTATATTAAGTATTAATATGCTTGTTTTACCTTTAATTAAATATGAGTTAAATTAATCAGTCAATATGAAAGAAAAAATGAGTGGCACAGAATGACAGTTGCATCCCTTTCTCGCAATAAAAATTGAATTCCATTTTTGTTTAAACAAAGAATTTGTGACTGTCAAACAAAAATATTCGATTAAATTCTCCTTTTTATTTTAAATCGAGCTAAAACAATATTTATAAATTAAATTAGCAAAGCTATGTTGAATTTAAATAGAATATTATAGGTAATAGTGAAACAACTATAAGTTATTTGTACATAAATTATTTAAATTACAAAATTTACATAATTTATAGAATTCCGTGTTACCATTTTAGAAAATTTTATTATGAATTAGGGTTGTTTCGCCAGTTCGCGTCCATTTAGTGCAGTTGGCAGGTTTGACGGCGATTATAAAAAAGCTCCAGCACTAATTTCTATAAAAAATTAGTGTAATGTATTCGATAAATAGTCTATTTTAAGATAAACTTTCAATTTTGTTCGAAACATCTTGTGTTTTCTTTTAAAATAGATAAATTTCGGAATTAGGCGTTTTACCCAGTTTGCGTCCACAAAATCCAATTTGCGTCCACCCGTGGACCAGTTTGCGTCCAGCAGCTTAAAAAAGGATATCACCCCTTTAATTTTTAAAAAAGGATGATATAGGTATTTAAGAATTTGTAAAGAACGAATGTATTTTAACAATTTCTATATATAAGAATATTTTAATATTAAAAAATCAAAATTATTATAAGTAATTAAATAAATTACTTATTATAAAAAAATAATTCTTCTTAATTTTGGTTTAGCTTTAAAATTAAGTAATTACAGGCAAGTAGGTATTGATTGCAACTTTAAAGATGAACATTAATCAGTTCTGTATACAAACTTTACACTAAAATTACAAGGTAATGATTATAATTATTGCAAAATATTTGTCTAATTATATAACTAAAAGAATTATAAACATAGCAAGTATTAAGCATATATGGTTATAATATAGCCTTACACCCGGTTTCTGAAAGGCTGATCACATTGATCAATTGATCAAATCAGCTAATCTAAAAGCTCATTGGTGAAAACAGTGACTGCGAAGTGATGTTCATCAATCAGCGTTCAGATTAGCTGATTTGATCAATTGATCAATTTGATCAGCCTTTCAGAAACCGGGCGTTAGAATTTCAATTAATAACACTGGTCACATTCAAATGACTGTCTTTGGCCAAAACAAATTGCGTGCATTTTAGTTGACACTATCTAATAGGTCCAGAGCCTATGTTTTCTCATCATCGTCTTCTACATCTGAATTTAATATGTCGTCACATTTAACAGAACATTTCACTCGTCATAGAATTAAAAACCCGTCGCCTTAGTAAAAAAAAATGTATAATTAGGTATTATAATAAACATATTGTTTATTTTCAAATTATTTTTACAAGCAATTGTTTAAAAAATAGTGGACGCAATATGGTTTATTAATATCCAATATCGGTATAGTTTGCGTCCAATGCGGACGCAAAGTGGAAGTTTTGTAAAATTCGATGTAGTAATTCGCGTCCACCTTATTTTATTAGTTAAATATAAAAAACATAAGCAAATTCATAAGTAATATTATTCCTTGTTTCACTATAAACGTGTAGAAACTGTTATGTATCCAAAAATTCACATAAAACATTAAAAAACTTACTATCAAACGCGCCTCTGCACACTATTTTTTATCTAAAAATCCGCGCATATGCGCTTCCTAATTGAACGTCCGAGATTGACATATTTTTTTAAATTTATTGGTTTGACGCACAGAACGTTTATATATGCGTGCGTGTCACTTATACATTTAGGTATAATCGGTAATGATTTTTCGTTTGATAAGTGTGTTATTTGACTTATTTTAGAGGACTTTTATAGGGCGCTCCGCAAAATGGACGCGAATAGGGCGATGGACGCGAACAGGCGAACTTACCCTATGTATCCAGCTGCGTTATCGCCTTAAACAAATAGATGGAGATAATTTAGTTTTATTTTTTAAAGATTACCAATATTTATACGACATCGTAAAGCTTGAATGCTTGAAGCAATCTCGGCTACTATGTTTCTATTACAATAATGTAAATATTCCCTATATTCGATTGCTTTTATGCATAGACTCCGAAATGCTGTAACGATTTTGTTGAAATTATGGACAGAATTTTGTAAAGAGTATTAAAGATTAGATAGCATTATTTATAATGTTTTTGCATGCTAATGTCTCGAACGTCAACGAGCGAAATCGGTAGAGTTGACAACAAAAATCGGTATAGTTGTACCTAAAATCGGTATATGACCAAAAAAATACAATTTTCAATCAAATTCATTTATTTAACAAAAATCCACTGATTATTAATAACATAAAAGTCAACTTACAACATAAAAATATTATAATAACGTAAAAATCAGTGTAGGTACCAACTAACTTACACACTTATTAAAGGTAATATTTTTCTAATTTAAGAGACCGATAATAGGCATAGTACTAGGCTCTTTTCTAAAGCAGAGCTCTTTTGAGAAGCAATTTTGCCACTTTTAAAATATTTTGTTTTTTGTCAAACATAAAAAAAAAATTACCATTTCTTTTTTTTTGTCGCAAGAAAAACGAAAAAGGAAAAAAATATATATTTGCTAGTATGAGAAAAGGTAGTATAATCTTAAATAAAAGTTATAGGGCTGTTCTGCTTACACCTGAGATCTGATCTAAGCAGTGTGAGTATTGGATGCCGCAGCACCATACGTCGTTATTATCCTCAAAATTCCTAGGATTTGTAAAACCGATATTTTCGATTGGAGTCAAAGATAATTTTAACATTTAAACATACTTAAATGTGAAAAAAAAACACAAAATTGTGAAATCGGTAGAAAAATCGGGAGAATTTCCATGTATTCTCTAAAATCGTGGATATTTCGGTAGTACAGAGTCCATTTCGGTAGAAATACCGAAAAATCGGTAGGTTCGAGACCACTGCATGCTATTGTAATGGCACAATGTCTTTCTTTCAAAATGATTATGATAATATTATAGTGTAGGTAGGTACAACACGAGAAATACTAGGCATAAAAGGCATGAGGCGTTTCGTTTAGTTTCGACTAAGTTAAATAAGTATATAATTATTTAAGTTATAAATCTATTTTGTGGTTTCGAAGGGATTTCGGATCCGCTGAAATCTCTCTAGTATTTAATATAACGTGGTTCAGGGCCCTGTTTGGTGACCTTCTTGCGATAAACATCTCCTGTTTCACGTTAAAACTTTTAAAAAACACGATTTAAAAAGCTGAAATGTCAAGATTTTGACGTTTTAACGTTCACAATAACGAAAAATTGCGGCTTATACAAATCGATAGATTGCGCTGGCTAAGAAGTCTGATATTATGTTCACAGCGATGTTGATTTCAGCTTGATACCTCGTTACAGAGAAGTCTTGGCAGACAACAAAGTGATACAGAAGAAATACAGAAGTCTTGAGAGGCAACAATGTGTGTGTACACATTGTTGCCTCTCAAGACTTCTGTATTTCTTTTTGATGTACATTTACTTCTTCTATCTACATTTTCTTTTTGATGTAACCCTAAAACCAGAGACAATAGAATATAGAGTATTCCGCGCATGTGCATATTAATGTAGATGCACCTCGCTCCGTGTGGTCAAGCAGGACGTATACATGCAGCGCACTCGCGTCCTCACACTAAACATAACTAATACGAGATGTGTGCGCTGCATGGACAAGTGACTCGTACGTTCTAGTTAGTTATGGACTTAGATTAAACTCATGGATAAGTGACGCACGAATAAAAAAAACATTCTGTCAATTTTGGCGCGGAAAGGGTTACGCACACACCAAAACGCCATTTTTGCACACAAACATTACATGTACTATTTGCGTTCATATTAAAAAAGAAGTGAGAACATAATATAAAGGCTGAAACAAGAAAATAATTCAATTTGATATCCAGATATGCATAGGTACAGAAATGGTCAGGGTAGAGCCGTGGTCGTACCCGCTAAACAAATCTATAATATTCGTCTGCTAATATACAATCCCAATAGTGGGTATCAAATTGAATTATTTTCTTGTTTCAGCCTTTCTAGACCCCTTTTTTGCGAAGTTCGGGTTATAGTTTTTAAACTTTTTTTTATTATTTAATAATGAGTTTTGTTTTGTTAAGTCTTATTCCTGTTATAATTTATGTTATTAGTAGAATATGTATTTTATTTGTTTATACTACTTTCTTTCTGATTAATTGTATGCTAACAAAATCTAAGTTTATTTCACTTTATTTTTTTACTGAAATTTAGTTTTTATTTATGTACCCAATTTGAATTGTATAATAATATTAATAAGCAAGGTGTAAAATAAATGTGTGATTATACTTAGGTTGTGTATGTGGAGTAGCCTTCTATGTGGAGTATACTGTAAAATTACTTGCGCTGAAAGACTTACTTTTGACTTTTATGTTTGTATGAGAAATGCCTCATCATTGTAAATTTTCCCATACAATAATAAAAAAAAGTAACTCTTTCAGCGCTGGTACTTTCACAGTTAACTCTATATACGGGACTCGTACACACCCTAAAGTATTATCAGTCATTTATTTTACATCCTGTATATGATATTAGTAAATTTAATTTGTATGAGTTTTATTGTCAGCTGGGGATAAAATACTTAATTTTTAAACTAACTGTTTAAAAAATCGGCTTTATTTTGAAAGAAAAGACTGTATTATGTTTCTTTACTTCTAAACACTTTAATAAACTTAATCAAAGTTCAAATTTATTAAGATTTTTGTTTACCAAATACCTCCATACGACCATTTTTTTATGAATTGATATAATATGAACAAGCATAAGGTCGTAATACACACTTACGACTCCTCTACAACATATCGATTGATAGTAAAAAGTCGTAACTGTCAGATACGACCTTTGTATACAAAGTATAAGGTCTTATGTAGCCAAAATGAGAAATTTTGCAGAAACTGTTATTTGTTATAACTTACAACCGATTGAACTACATACATATAGATAATAACTATCACTTTGTACAGAAACATCTTTTATAAATACTAAAATATAGGAGTAATTAACTTTACAAAAGAAAAATTAGCTCTCTTGTAAAATTGCGTTTTTGGCGTTACGACCTTCTGCGTAGTTGCTGTCGAAATGTACGAAACGCCTATTCGATTTTAAAAGCAGGGGTAAGGCACCTGCCTTAAAATCGAATGGCTATCTAGAGAATAACTATCTAGAGAATAGCTATCTGGAGAATAGCTATCTAGCGAATAGCTATGTAGAAAATATCTATCTAGCGAATAGCTATTTAGCGAATAGCTATCTAGAGAATAGCTATCTAGCGAATAGCTATGTAGAGAATAGCTATCTAGCGAATAGCTATCTAAAGAATAGCTGTCTGGAGAAATATATCTAGAGAATAGCTATCTAGCGAATATCTATCTGGAGAACAGCTATCTGGAGAATAGCTATCTGGAGAATAAGCTATCTGGAGAATAACTATCTAGCGAATAGCTATCTAGCGAATAGCTATCTAGAGAATAGCTATTTAGCGAATAGCTATCTAGAGAATAGCTATCTAGCGAATTGCTATCTAGAGAATAGCTATCTAGCGAATAGCTCTGTAGAGAATAGCTATCTGAAGAATAGCTATCTACAGAATTGGCTATCTGGAGAATAGCTATCTGGAGAATAGCTATCTAGAGGATAGCTATCTGGAGAATAGCTATCTGCAGAATAGGCTATCTGGAGAATAGCTATCTGGAGAATAGGCTATCTGGAGAATAGCTATCTGGAGAATAGCTATCTGGAGAATAGCTATCTAGAGAATAGCTATCTGGAGAATAGCTGTCTAAAGAATAGCTATCTAAAGAATATAAAGTCAATTTTGAATTTAACAGTAAAGTGTAAATAATTATTAAATATTTTATACATATTTCCAATGTGCTTGCCAAGACCTATCTTTCGATACCAAACAAGATACACTTATCTTTATTTAATTTTTTTTATAGTATTTGGGGTATAATTTTCAGAATCCAAAAGTTTTCAAAAAAATATATAGCCTATGTAACGTAAAGGCAGGACCACTACGAATCGATCAATCGATTGACACCTTATTTATTAAAATCAGACCAGTAACCGCTACGAGGGAACATACATACATAGAAACATAGACTGCCAAAATCATCACCCTTCCTTTTGGCTTCGCCGAAGTCGGGTAAAAAGGGGTCTAAAAAGGCTGAAACAAGAAAATTATTCAATGAAGTCGGGTTATATTTTTAACTTTTATTTCAGAAACTAACAGCGCTAAACGGATATTTAGTAACAGTAATGGATGTCCTCGCGATGCTGTACCGATTCACTGAATGGTTAAATCGATTCCGCAATTAGTTTTTATGGTTGCGCTAGATTTTGAATCTTATACCAGGGGCGTTACTCTCCAAACTGATTTGATTTTGATTCAGATACGATCATGCCGCGTACGTCCTAATAAATTGACAATTGTTTATTTTGATTCTCAGTCGATCGATATGGTCGGGAGTACAAAAAGTTACGATCTAACAATTTTCTTTATTCTGATTAGTTTCAAAGTAACTCACCAAATAAAATACGAAAAACTACTGATATCGAACGGATTCGGTTCTCGATTGTGTCGGGAGTAGGCCCACTGGACTAAAGGAGAAATCATGGGTAAAGCTAATCTACATTATATGATCTAAGACTATGGTAATCGCCTCCGTGGTCTAGTGGTTCAGAGCTTCGCTCTCGACCCGGAGGTCGTGGGTTTGTTTTCAAGTTTGGCTAGGACAATGCAGGCTGATCACCTGATTGTCTGACAAGAAAGATGATCCATGCGTCGGATGGGCATGTAAAAAGTCGGTCCTGCGCCTGTTCTCTCGCCAGTCGTGTCGGTTTACCGTCCCACTGGGTTATGAGGGTAAAAGGAAGAGAGAGTGTCTTTGTGTATTGCGCACACACTTGGGCACTATAAAATAACTCCAGCGTAGCTGGCCTGGTTTCAAAGAAATCGGCTACCGACACCGAAATCGGTGAGGGGAGCTATTATTATAGTAAGACTATGGTTAATGCTGACGTCATCTTAATCTAACTTTTCGAGGTGCATGCCAATTTGCAACCCTCTTTTATTTCGTCGCAGTGGGTAAAGTGAAGGCACCTCATGCGCAAAATAGGCTTGTCAGAATCAAATGCCTAATGTTGTGAAAATGATTTACTGTCAATATTAATAGTGCTAGATACCGAAACAGCTGCGAGAGCATCGTTTATTATTTGCGCCCTAGCACTACGGAAAATAGATAGAGATGCGATATATTTATTTTGAGTAGACACTATAATAGACTATTCTACAAAAAAAGTTACATTTACCTAAAGCATTTTCTAAAGCATAAAAAAGTTATAAGGCTGTTGGAAAATAAAAACCAACAGTATTAAAAAAAACTATTCTACAGTTATGGGTATTTTCACCAAAGACACGAATTAGTTGTCAAACGATTTGAATCAACTTTATCTCTGGTGTTTTAACCAGCTTTGCAAATGCGAGCGTGATGAAATTATAAAATGTACGTCCCTTCCTTTCTCTCAAATAAATTTTCCACCAACCAGCGTTCAATATGGGTTGTTAACTTTTATTTGTTATAGATTTGAATTAGGGATGTACGAGCTTAACCGTAACCGAAACTATCCGATATAAAAAAATATCCGTAACCGAATCTGAATTTATTTCAGATTCGGTTACGGTGATTAGATTTGTTACTGTGAAAATGTGTCCGAAGCAAAAGAATAATCCGAAATAATTTGATATCCATTTCCGAAATTCATAGGTATTTCATGCCCCATTTGTATAGCTAATCAAATCTAATCAAAACATTATACCTATTCAAAATATTTTTTTTCAAAATGAATTTTCTGAACGTCGTGTCTATGTGATGCCTACCACCGGTTCGGGAACTAGCCCAGCAAGAAGAACCGGCGTAAGAAACTCGCATGGGGCCATCATATACCAAAAAGATGGAAAATTGCTGTTTTCATATTATTATACATTTTACAAATGTCAAAACTAAAACTAAATAAAAAAATAAAGAAACTAAAAAAAGTGCAACGTGCGCTCCTGAAACCGGCCCTACGTAATTCAAATGGTTTTAACTGCCCTTCAGAGTCCTTTTACAACTTTTAGGTTGATGATCCTGCATTCCTCCACACTTAACAAATTGATCATGTACCTCATATTATTCGACCGCACAATGTCACCTGATTAACATGTATCTCTGTTACATCTACCGAATTACCCAAGATACTATCGGTTATACCACCAAACGATAATATACCCTATTGTTTTTACCTTTAGATACAATTCCCAGGAGCAAAATAGCTCATTTACCTAAAGATACCATCAAATGCACGATCAAATCATAATATACGCTATGTGCATGTACATAGAGCGTAATCTCCAGTAGCGACACACCTCATTAATTCACAAAGCAAATTGATCCAAAACAGATTATATTTAGTAAACTATTGTTCGAAAATAATAAATAAACCAATTAAAATTCACTCATGTGTCAAACGCATAAAATCTGTCCCCCAAAACGAACTTCCTCGAAAAACTCGTAAAAATCAACTTTATGGCTTACCTATCTAGATTTAAGCGTCAAAATTGAATAGCGATTATCGTTAGGTTTTTTCCCATAACAATATTAATTTAATATTAGTTACGTTGAAAAGGGATTGACACGTTGACTGTATCGTTTTCTGCTTCATCTGAGGCTATTATAAATTAATATCCTTTTCAAATCGTTCGACGATCGTTAACATTGAAATATCAACTTTGGCACCCGAAAAATAAAGCACAAATTAAAATTTTCGAAAATCCCTCTCGAGCAAATAAAAACGGCGCCAAACGATATAGACAAGGACGGAGCTATACAATAGAGAGGGACGGGGATAGTTTTTTTTTCGAAACACAACTGCCAGCTTCCAAGAAGGTGTAAAGTGGTTTTATTTTGTGTTATTTGTTATTTATTTTATTGTATTGTTAATAATCGTGCTAAGGGGGACCGACATATTATTATACGGTTATTTGGAACTAAATAGAATATAATGGCCGTGAATAATCTGCAATCAGCCGGATTGTGCGATGTGAGTTGTGATGTCTTCATAGATGTGATATATGTGCATCTTATGTGCACGTGCTAAGGGATACTTTCGCTTATTTCCATAGTAGCAATGTCACAAAATAAAATAGCTCTTATTGCGCATACATTAGAATATACTGCATGCGCAATAAGAGCTATTTTAGCGTAATTTATGCGCAATTATACTTAAATCAAAATTTAAACGTTCCATTGTCAATTTTATAGCATTTTGATATTCGCAGAATGTTACAAATAAAATTTGTCACCGGTTTTTTCTCGTCAGCTTGTCAATATTATAAAGTGTCTCCCGATATTGATGTAGTTCGTATCGGTTTATAAAGATGTCGTTTTGAAAGCGCCACGTACAATGGACTTTTTTAATTGTATTATATTCTTTTGAAATGGAACAGTAGATGTGACATAAAAACATTAATTTCACGCCATTATACATCTTTTCAAGTTTATTTGCAAATACTTTTGCTATGTAATGGTTTCTTGCTTTTGAGCTTTATTTATAGGTTATCATAATGATGATATTATAAAATTATGCCAAAATTCTGCTAACAGCAGTTACTAGTTACCCTAATCTAAATTTGTGTGTAGCTAATTATTTCTTCTATATTCCCGAGGAGCTTTCCCCAAATTTTTTGGCCTTTTGAGTCCTTACCAGGGATGTTAGGAAGCTCCGTAACCGCAACCGAAACTATCGGATATCCGATATTAAAAAATAACCGTAACCGAATCCGAAATTAAAGTATTGCTACTGTAAAAATGTAATGTCCGTAACCGAAATTATCCGAACCAAACGGACGATCCGAAATATTTTAATATCCATATCCGTATCCGAAATTTCATATCCATTTCATGTCTGGTCATTATCATTGTTTTTCATTGTACTGTCTTCCACTTTGCTTGGGGATGGAAACTGGAATACTTCCTACTTCTCCTTGTTTCTTCTGATTAATTTCGTTGTGGGTCCCAAGACAGATTTAGCTTGTCCCTGGAGCACCCCTGAGATCATATCAAAGGGTTTGTCGTGGTTGGTTACCGCTGTCGATCCTGGCTCAGAGGAGTTGCAGTGGTGGGAATGTGAGGTGTGTCAAAGCCCGTTAAAAAAATATTTCTTCTACTTATGTACGAAATCTCTGAACCACTAGACCACGGAGAGTATGGTCTAGTGGTTAAGAGATTTCGTGGGTTCGATTCCCGCACGTCGAATCACGGATGAGCATGTAAAATGTCGGTTCGGCGCCTGATCTCTCGCCAGTCGTGTCGGTTTACCATCCCTCTGGGTTATAAGAGTAAAAGGAAGATAGAGTGTCTTTGTGTATTGCGCACACACGTGGGCACTATAACATGACTCCTGCGTAGCTGGCTTCAATGAAATCGGCTACCGAAAAATAAATGAGTGATAATACTTTAGGGTGTGTATGTGCCTATGTAGAGTATACTGTGAAAGTACCAGCGCTGAAAGACTTACTTTTTACTTTCATGTTTCTATGAGAAATTTATACACATCATAAATTTTCCCATACAGTAAGTTAAAAAAGGAACTATTTCAGCACCTGTACTATACATTCAGAGTAAACTCTATATTGGTCCCATACACACCCCAAAGTATTATCACTCAATATTACACCCTGTATATTATTATCTATCTCACACATACAGGGTGTAAAGAGCAGTCACTATAACTTCGTGGGGTAATAACAAGGTAAGAGTTATATCCATTGGTACTAGTAATTTGCTTTTAATCCACTGTTTTAAAAATTAAAAAAATTTCAATACGCAATGTACAACGTGCACAACACAGCAATCAGCTGATTACGCTGAGAGGTCAATAGCACGCGTAAGACGTTCATTACGTACTAGGGCAAAAATTATAAAATTTAAGAATTTAATTCAGTACTTTGTTCCAAACAGTTCAACCTTGCGACTAAAAATAATAAACTGCAAAAAAATTTTTTTTTTTCAAAAAATAAATAATGAAAAAAATTCATTTCTAGAATGAGAAAAGGTCCTTTATTCATATCCCAAAGTTATAGTGACTGCTCTTTTTACACTCTGTATATTAATTCAGATTGTTTAGTGCGATTGCCACTGTTTGGCGGGGCTACTGCCGTGCCCCCAGTGGCTCACTGTGGGTTAAGTAACTCAACCTGGTGCAAGTGAACAATCACAAATTAAATAGCCCTATTATGTTCGAAATGATTGTCTGTCAAATAAATTAACCGTAATGGCGAGGGTGTACTGGAGTCAGGTTTAATAGCTTGTGGTTATTGATTGGGTCATTTATAATGATTTGGACATAGGGATTTGATGGTAGTTAGGCTCCTTTTGTAGGCCGATTCTTCCACCATACAAATAAGACCGATTTTGTGATATTTTTGTCGGACGTGTGTTGTGCACTATTAAAATCGGTATATTATATTGTTCACATACAAAAAGTCGTCCTGTAATTAAACTGGGTTTGACGAACTCCGTAGCGCAGTGGTTGAGCGCGTTGGTGCTCGAGCTAGAGGTCGCGGGTTGTTCCTGGGTCATTAAATTTATGATGTGTATTAAATTTGTGTATAATATAATAAAAATCTTAAATATGTGTATAGTATAAAAGTATTAAATATACTTCCGTTGTCGGGTATCTGTAACACAAGTTCTTCGGATACTTAGCACGTGGCCAGATTGACGTGGTATGGAGCGTCCATAGATAAAAAAAAGACACCGATTAGTTGACATACTATTTGAATTAATTTGAGGAATTCTAACCATTCTTGCAAGTGTGAGCGTGATGTAATTATAAAATATCTGTCCGTTCCTTTCTGTCTGATAATATTCCACCAATCAGGGTTCAATATGAGTCGTTGATTTGAATGCCATGTTAGTTGATCATTCATTTGAATAGCGTTCAAGAAACCGGCGTTTAACCGACAAAATTACATCTAAACACCCAAAAAATACCATCACTTCAAAATGATATTAAACACAACAAGGTAACCACTAAACACACTCAAGTGTATAATTAGTAGAGTCCAAAACCAATAATTATAGAAAAGGCCGAACCATGTAACGACCATTATACGACCATCAAACGACCATCGGTCGGCCATCAAAAGGCCATATATCACTGTGGTCATAAATTATTTGCCTTTGTTGTGTAAATAATTAGCAGAATTCTGTTTTTGGCCACTTTGGCATGTAGGGGACGGATTTTGAGTTGTGGCTTTGGGTTCGAATCCCTTTCGTATAATAATAATAGCTCCCCTCACCGATTTCGGTGTCGGTAGCCGATTTCATTGAAACCAGGCCAGCTACGCAGGAGTTATTTTACAGTGCCCAAGTGTGTGCGCAATACACATAATCACTCTCTCTTCCTTTTACTTTCATAACCCAGTGGGACGGTAAACCGACACGACTGGCGAGAGAACAGGCGCAGGACCGCTAGTAGTTATAACTCAATGCGCAGGACCGACTTCTTACATGTCCATCCGACGCATGGATCATCTTTCTTGTCAGACAATCAGGTGATCAGCCTGCATTGTCCTAACCAAACTTGAAAACAACATTTTTTGTTGTTCCAACGCGGAAATCGAACCCGCGACCTCCGGGTCATCAGTCCACCACGGAGGCGATTTTTTTTTCATATAATCATAACTATTATCACATTTTTTTATCATATTGTGTAGTATAAGTAAGCTAGATGATAAAATAAAGTAATTTTGATTTTTGTTACACTATTGTATAAGGTTAAGGCCGTGTTTCACCAAGCAATGTTAAAGTTAACGCCATGTTAAAATACCATGCCTTCTTATTTATTGATAGGAATTACGAGAGGAACAACATGATATTTAACGAAGGACTAACTTTAACATTGTTTGGTGAAACACGTCCTAAGTAGTAAGTACCTGTGATGATAGTTGTAGTTTCGAAATAAATTTTAATTTAGTATGTGACAATTTTGTTTGTGAAAATTAATGGTATTGCGAGAAATACAGGTTTTTTTATTTATTTATGTGACAATTTTATAAATAGACCAGAGTCGATAATTTTTAAAACTGGAACCGGATTTTGCCGGAAATCGAGAAAAACCGTTTTTTACCCTTAAAAACCCACCCCCATCCCCTTCCCGACCTCAGATCGCCCGTAAATTATTTTTCCTTTAATTTTTATTATATTCCCCTCCTTTTCCAATGGGTTTCATCCTACTATTATTTTTTTTCACTTTTTATTATTTTTAAAGGCAAAAAAAGGTCTAAAAAAATCAGGATGAATTTCATAAAATATATTGAGATAAAATAGTGGTCAAAATTGGTATGGAGGAAAAGACTTAAACGGGGGCGAAGCTGCTCCTAAAAGCTAGTTGTAAAATGGTCCTTACTAGTAATAGAACTGCCTAATATTAGGGGTATCACTAGGAACGGATGTAGGGGACCACTTTGCTTTTCGTTTTTTTTTTTGTTTTTTTTTCTTCGCGCGCAGCAGTTAAACTACCGGTCCCATTTTAGTAAATGAGGTGTCAATCTATTTGTAGATGTAACAACAATACCTACCAGGACTCTACCTTGACTATTTTTGTACATACGCATTTCTGGACTTGAAATTGAATTATTTTCTTGTTTCATTCTTTTTAGACCCATATTTTGGGAAGTCGGGTTATAGTTTTTTTAATTGTGTTTTATGATGAAATACACGTTTTTTTTTTTTTAAAGACGTGATCAAGAGTATTGTTAGCTATCATCAACTCACTCACAGACAATTCAGTATTTACTTTGTTCTATTTATTTACGTCACACAAACGTAGCTTTAGATCCGTCCCTGGCGCACCCTCGCCGCGGGGGGTGCTGGCAGATGGCATGCGCAATCCGCCACTGACGGTTGAATTAAATTTTACTCTACAAGTTCAACTAGTATCAGCCTTATTAAGGCTTTGTATAGTACGTTCCAGATAAATATAACCTAAACGTAAACACACCACAACCACCGAAAAATCACATATTTACTAATTGTGCACACTTATCAACACTTTCACAAAGATTACACTTCAATTTCCAATACATTTTATAACAATTAAACAATAATTAATATATTTAAAATCAAATGAAAAACTTTCACTGTAAAAATACGCCATTTTGACACTGCTGACTGTAGAATAAAGTCTATGCAATTATATAGCAGACAATAATCATTGTATCAATATTTTTTTATATCACTGACTAGTCTATGGTTGAGTCATAGACGGGTTTGTCATTTGTATGGCGAGGAAGGGGAGCGAATAAAATCGTATAAAATCTTTCTTGCAAAATGTTTTCTGAACGTCGTTTCTATATGATCCCAACACCGGTTCGGGAACTAGCCCAGCGAGAAGAACCGGCGTAACAAACTCGCATTGGCCATCTTTTGCCAAAAAGATGGAAAATATCTTTATTAAAAAGAAATATAAGTATACATAAAAAATATGTTGACATATAAAATAGTCAATAGCCTATGTGCTTATGAGCCTATGTGCGCGACCCCGACTCGCACTTGGCCGGTTTTTTCTATCACACAACAAAAGACATGTTCTGTGGTATACGGCCCACATCACGTACGTAACTTATGTGGCGCAGTAACCCGACACCACGCGTTATCAGATGTTACATGTAGTACGCGAAGGGTGCAGGTTCCATCCCACATGTACATTGTACCTACATACCTTTAATCCCACGTAAGTGTGGAGTACTAGTGGTAGCCCCAAAGGGAGATCTCCGACCGAGCGAACTAATGTTCGGTCAGGCCGAAGCCCCCTGTACTAGTTTTTTTTTTTTTTCGAAAGGGTACTCACTAATGGCATGAGAGCCGATGTAGCTGTGTCGGACTATAACTAGCCGGGTGGCTAGTTGTTTAGAAGGGAGTAGATGGGGGGTGTGACCCCCCCTTACATCACCCTTGTTCAGACCGGATTGAGGATAGCTACGGTGGTAGACTACGGTACTGTACTAGTTTTCAGATGTCGTATATATAGCGCCGGACTTAGAAAACATCGATAGCGCGATGCAGGATTGTGGCGCTAGTAGTACCGCCACATCAGTACATAGCACATACCAGTTCATATATATATTTTAGGACTACATTGAATCGAAAATCGGAACGAAATATACAAGGTGTAAAATAAATGAGTGATAATACTTTAGGATGTCTATGTGACTCCTATGTAGAGTATGCTGTGAAAGTCCCAGCGCTGAAAGACTTACTTTTGAATTTGGTGTTTGTATGAGAAATGCCCCAACATCAAAAATAAGTAAAAAAAGTACCACTTTAAGCGCTGGTACTTTCTAAGTAAATTCAATATACGGGACTCAAACACATGCCTGTAGATATGTCATCATCATCATCATAACATCATATCTATGGACGCTTCACACCACGTCAATCTGGCCCTGTGCTAAGTATCCGAAGAACTTGTGTTACAGGTACCAGACAACGGAAATATATTTAATACTTTTATACTATACACATATTTAAGATTTTTATTATATTATACACAAATTTAATACACATCCATGACCCAGGAACATTGAAAACTTTTTGTTCCCTCGGCGGGATTCGAACCCGCGACCTTTCGTTCTGCTTATTTAATTGAATGACTAGCGCGGTTATTTAATGGCGTCAAACAGCTCGTATATATAGCAATGTGGTGATATATTTTTTTGGGATCGTCCTGGCTTCCGTTGCGCGTAGTCGTGTGTTTCGCCGTGCTACGTCCGTGCCGACCACCTTCCTGGAGCAGTTCCCGTCGCCTCCTGATGGCGTCCGGCAATCTGTGCTTGGTTTATTACAACCGGGTGCGGATTGCCGCCGTGCCGGGGAGCTGAACTGCCCGCCCGCCCCGCTGGGTCGCCCAGCGTTGTGGTCACGGGAGGCCAGCTCCCAGCGTTCCCAGCGTTTCCAACCCCAAGCGTTCACCCGCTTGGTGCTACACCGCATTTACCACCTCGCCCATGGCCGTTCGTGTCGTGCTGTGGCGCCCCGGCCGCAGACGACGAGGACGACCGCCCCGCGCCGCCCTGGCGCACCACCACCGCAACACCGAGCCTAGCTGCGACGGAGAGGACACCGTTCGCGCCGGGCCCCC
The DNA here is from genome assembly GCA_905187575.2 of Celastrina argiolus. NCBI lineage: Eukaryota > Metazoa > Arthropoda > Insecta > Lepidoptera > Lycaenidae > Celastrina > Celastrina argiolus. Next base: position 1,829,013 of record LR994598.1, read on the forward strand.
GTCGGCATTCTCGCGGGGGGGTAGTGGAACCCCCTCGCCCCAATGTCCGGCCGAGACCTGCCGCGCGTCCCGGATCCCGCTCCGTCCAGCCGACAAGCGCCCGGACTCGCCGCAGCGCATCCAGCGCCGCCTCGCGGACTGCGCCCCTTGCCGCAGCGCCGCACCCCCACCGGCCGTGACCTGCCACACATCGCAGCGTCCCCAGTGCCGCCTCGACTGCGCCCCCCGGCGCAGCCGCCCCCCGTGCTCGCCTTGGCATCCCGCCAGGCCTTACGTGACCTGGCTTCCCGCCAGGCCACATCGCAGGCCCCCCTGCCACCCTTACCGCAGCGGAGCAAGCTCCCGGCCATTGCCGGTCGAGCGTTCTGCCGCCAACCACCAGCCCAGGTTCCAGCCCTGTCTGCTGCACATTGCAGCCCCCCGTCATCACAAGCACTCCGCCGCCTGTTCACGTGACCGCCGCAGAGCAAGCTCCCGGACCTGTTGTCCGGTGATGCGCGCTCCCACTCACCACTGCAGGCCTTAGCCTCGCCCAGAAGATCGCCGCATAGCAAACTCCCGGACCATTGCCCGGTCGAGGGCCCTGTTGGCGACCCCCGTCAACGCAGGCACCAGACCTGCACCCCCTGCCGCTGCAGAGCAAGCTCCCGGGCCGATGTGTCTTTTTGAGGATTCACGTTAGCCCGGTCGAGCGCCCTGCTGCCGCCTCACCGCCACCGCCATCTGTGGAGGAGTCCCGCGCTAGCCGACGGATATCCCCGCCATCCGGAGGTTCCTATAGAGGAAGGAGCCCGGAGGATTGGCCGGGATCCCACGGCGGGCCCCGGACACCGCCGCACCCACCACACGGGGATGCCGCAGGATGCCGCCTGCTGCCCGGCTTCTGCAAGGAGGCTGCGCGGCGTGCGGGCGAACCCAGCGCCCTCAGATTTCCACCACCACCATTCGTCGGGTCCCATAACCCTTCCCCCCTCATGGCTCCCGGAGCCCCCCCACTCCCTGGTCGGACGGATCCGCGTACGGTTTAAGACCGTACGTCACGGCCCTTCAGGCAGTTTTAATAAAGGTCCGAGGGTTTTTCCCCGCGCCCTGACGCGGGGGTTTTGCCTTCAAAAAAACGTCACTTGTGTCATTTACTCTCCTCTCCCCAGCTATGGTAGGGTTTGGTCCGCGGGATGGCGGGTGGTGTAGGGGGAGTGGAATCACACACGCTCTCCGGTCTCAGGACCGGGGCCCCTTGCACTGCCTGACGTCCCGCCTTCAGGTACAGCCTTCCATGGCTCTTTCACGTAGCGCCACGGTTTTCCCCTGCGTTCTGCCGCGGGGGGTTTTTCCTAGAAAAACATAATATGAATTTCGGCCCCCGTATCCTCAATACCGGGGCCATACCTCACGTAGAGGGGCTTAAGCCCCTGGTCGTGATTTCCCGCTCCCGGCCACTCTGGCTAGGAGCGTGTGAACAGCATAGGTAGGTATTTTTTTGATTAATTTACTTTAATGTGCGTTATAATAGTACACATTCGGAAATTGTGAAGTTTAAAAATAAAGTATTAAATGGCTGTCCTAGTCTCGGTATCATTGAATTTGTTGGTAAAAAGGATTCAATGAATGAGAAAAATTTAATTAAATAGCAGATTCAACCAGATGACTGCGACATATCTATGTGTTCCGGAGTTAATGCTACCTTACTGGCACACAAGAAACATACTTTTTTATAAAATTTAAATTTCGAACGTGACGTCACATTTTTTCAACGCGCTAGTCATTCAGCAGTTTCTATCAGAATATGACTGTGACAGATATATAGTAATCGGAAGCACCTTAGCAGAATATGAAGGTAACACATCAGGTGTCTCGTCAGCTCGTTCTATTGTCACGGACAGTTGATATTCGTCATACAAGATATAGTTTAAGCCATCATTTACTGACTAGGGGTAGCACACAAGAGTTTTTTTTTTAGGTTTCATTGCCATTTAAGCAACGAAAATCTTCAAGACGATCAAACAAACAACAATAAAAGTGATATTTTCGACTGTATTTTTTAATCTATTTTGTTTGGTAGTGTTTTTGTCCATAGAGACTAAAGAACTCACTCACAAACTTTATGTGCTAATTTATATCAGGTACGAAATTTCGGATACGGATTCGGATATTTAATTATTTCGGATTATCCGTTTGAAACGGATAATTTCGGTTACGGATATTAAATTTTGGTTTCCTTTTTACAGTAGCAAAACTTTCATTTCGGATTCGGTTACGGTTACGGATAATTGCTTATACCGGATATCCGATAGTTTCGGTTACGGTTACGGAGCTCCCTGACATCCCTGCTATAATATATACATCTAGTGCCGTACTAGAGGTCGGTTTAGACTAATAGCTACAGAGCTGTATTTACTTTTTTTAATTTTTTAATTATTTAAACCAAAGCTATTTATGAGTGATATTCTTTCATTTTTGTTCCTGGCACATTCCATCAAAACGTTAATCGACTGTATTTGTTGTTATCTGCCAAGCGTGAGGCAACGGCACATTGGATTTTTGGATTGGATTGGTCTGGATTTAATAATTAAGATTGCAGTGCCACAGGCAGCAGGTGGCGATGCATTTTCGACAACCCTAAACTCAAGAGGCAGCCCTAACGCTTCTACCAATGTTACTATAAGCAAGCTTTATCGTGGTCTAGTAGTTTAGAGCTTCGCTCTCGACCGGGTCGTGGGTTCGATTCTGACTTGAAAACGACAAAAATGTTGTTTTCAAGTTTGGGCTGATCACCTGATTGTCCGACAAGAAAGATGATCCATGCGTCGGATGGGCATGTAAAAAGTCGGTCCTGCGCCTGTTCTCTCGCCAGTCGTGTCGGTTTACCGTCCCACTGGGTTATGAGAGTAAAAGGAAGACAGAGTGTATTTGTGTATTGCGCACACACTTTTCATTAAAAAAATATCCGTAACCGAATGTTACGGATATTTTTTTATTATCGGTTATCCGATAGTTTCGGTTACGGCTATGGAGTTTAGCATCACTGGTTGGTTACCGCTGTTGATCCTGGCTCACAGGAGTTGCAGTACTGGGAATGTGAGGGAAACTGGAATACTTCCTACTTTTTTTCTTCTGATTATTTTCGTTGCGGGTCCCAAGACAGATTTAGCTTGTCCCTCGGGCACCCCTGAGATCATATCGAAGGGTTTGTCGTGGTTGGTTACCGCTGTTGATCCTGGCTCACAGGAGTTGCAGTACTGGGAATGTGAGGGAAACTGGAATACTTCCTACTTTTTTTCTTCTGATTATTTTCGTTGCGGGTCCCAAGACAGATTTAGCTTGTCCCTCGGGCACCCCTGAGATCATATCGAAGGGTTTGTCGTGGTTGGTTACTGCTGTTGATCCTGGCTTACAGGAGTTGCAGTGGTGGGAATGTGAGGTGGGCCAATGCCCAAGAAATATCACAATTTCTCCCACGTGGCAACCCTGCGTGGGCGACCACAGATAGCATCTCATAATGGAGACGTCACGGTAACCCGAGCCTCGTCAGCCTCGCGCGGGAGAGGGGTGATTTACATTCAATGATTTTTAAATAATTGCCTCATTTTTTTATTGGGCAGATCATCTTGTGGCGTGTGCATACTTGGAGACACTTTAGTGGATTATGAGAGTAAAATATTCATTTATTCAAACGCGCCTCCGTGGTCCAGTGGCTCTCGACCCGGAGGTCGTGGGTTCGATTCCTGCGTTGGAATAACAAAAAATGTTGATGTCTGACAAGAAAGATGATCCATGCGTCGGATGGGCATGTAAAAAGTCGGTCCTGCGCCTGTTCTCTCGCCAGTCGTGTCGGTTATCGGTCCCAATGGGCTATGAGAGTAAAAGGAAGAGAGATTGTCTTTGTGTATTGCGCACACTTAGGAACTATAAAATAACTCCTGCGTAGCCTGGTTTCAATGAAATCGGCTACCGACACCGAAATCGGTGAGGGAGCTATTATTATTATTAGTGGCTGTATTCAGGCTGTAATATTAATGAGTGATAATCCTTTGGGTGAATGGGCCCCGATAACGGGTGTAAAAAGAGCAGTCACTATAACTTTGGGATATTATTATCATACTACCTTTTCTTATTCTAGAAATGTATTTTTTTGTTCAAAAAAAAAATTTAGGCTTTATTATTATTTTTGCAACAAAAAATAAGAAACGGTAAACAGATTTTTTTTTGTAGTTTTTGACAAAAGAAAAAAAAAAAAAATACATTTCCGAAATGAGGAAAGGTAGTATAATCGTATCTCAAAGTTATAGTGACTGCTCTTTTTACACACTGTATACAAGGTGTAAAAAATTGTGATAATACTTTAGGGTATGTATGTGCCTCCTATGTAGAGTTTACTGTGAAAGTACCAGCGCTAAAACAGATACTTTCTTTTTTAATTGTTGCATGTATGATGTTGGGGCATTTCTCATTGAAATATCAAAGTCAAAAGTAAGTCTTTCAGCGCTGGTACCTACACAGTAAACTCTACATATTAGGCACATACACATTACACACCCTAAAGTATTATTTACTCATTAATATTATAGCCTGTAATAAGCCTGCGGGAAACTACACGCTGTCCATGTCCTCGTGTGTGTACGCACAGTTTTTTCCGTGTTAAATCTCGGGTGAATCTTTGTATTGAGATGCATAAGTTACATTTGTGAGACAATATTTATTAAAGCTACGTGACCGGGCTGAGACCTCGTATTGTACTCTGTGAACCTAGCACGAACGATTTACAACAGGGATTTTAAGGAGCTTCGTAACCGTAACCGAAACTATCGGACATCCGATATAATAAATATCCGTAACCGTAACCGAATCCGAAATGAACATTTTGGTAAAAAGTAAACCAAAATGTAATATCCGTAACCAAAATTATCCGAAACAATCGGATAATCCGAAATAATTTAATATCCGTATCCGAAATTTCATATCCATTTCATCCCTGGTTGACAATGGTTCGTGCTGAACCCAAACTCAAACTCAAACTCTTTATTAGCAACCAAGTACATCTTCTAAGAATCCCCGGAAGAGATCCGGCTACCACCCCCCTTCTAAACGACAACTGGCCCTGGTAACACACAACGTGCGCACTTTGAGGTTGGACGAGAAGCTCGTAGAGCTGGAAGAGGAGATGAACAAGTTGCACTGGGACATTATTGGTTTATCGGAGATCCGAAGAGAGGGCGAGGATACGATAACCTTACAGTCCGGCCACTTGTTCTACTACCGGGAGGGAGAACAGAAGTCCCAAGGTGGTGTTGGGTTTATCGTCCACAAATCTCTCATCAACAACATTGTGTCCATCGAGAGTGTGTCAAATAGGGTTGCATACCTTGTACTGAGAATCTCAAAACGATATTCGTTGAAGATTGTACAGGTATACGCCCCATCGTCAACACATCCAGACGATGAAGTAGAAGCTACGTATGAGGACGTCAGTAGGGCCATACGTAGCCCTAAAACACACTTCACAGTTGTTATGGGAGATTTCAATGCGAGGCTGGGCTGCAGAAGCGATGATGAGCTGAAAGTGGGGCCATTTGGATTTGGGCAGAGGAATCCCAGAGGACAGATGCTGGCGGACTTTATGGAGAAAGAAGGACTCTTCATGATGAATTCTTTCTTCCAAAAGCCGCCGCAGAGGAAATGGACCTGGTTGAGTCCCGACGGTGTAACTAGAAACGAGATTGACTTCATTATGAGCACCAAGCGGCAGATATTCAACGATGTCTCTGTGATCAACATGGTTAAGACCGGAAGTGATCACCGAATCGTCAGAGGCATGTTGAATATCAACGTCAAACTTGAGAGATCGCGTCTGATGAAGTCTACGCTCCGACCGTCGAATGCCCATATCCAAAACCCCGAGAGCTTTCAACTTGAACTGTCAAATCGCTTCCAATGGCTAGACAGCTGCGCATCAGTGGACGATATAAATAGCAGGCTGGTAGAAACTGTCCATACGGTGGGGTCCAAATTTTTCAAGACCCACCGTACAAATAGACCTCAGAAACTATCCGACCAAACCCGGAACCTCATGGCTTGTCGACGTTCAATGACGCTCCAAACTTCGAGTGACGCTGAGTCATATAGGCAGCTCAATAGACAGCTCACGAAGTCCTTGCGACACGATATCCGTTCTTTTAATACCCAGCGTATTAAAGAGACAATAGAGCGGAACCAAGGCTCCAAAGTGTTTGCAAGAGACGTATCTATTGGGCAAAGCCAGTTGACAAAGCTGAAGACCGAAGATGGACGCGTAACGTCAAATAAGTCCGAGGTACTACGGGAGATAGAGAGGTTCTATGGACAGCTGTATACCTCGGTCTCAGCTGAACCTGCTAGTTTAGCTGCAGACCCAAGAGCCAGGCTAACACGACACTATACCGAAGACATCCCGGACATCAGCCTGTACGAGATAAGAATAGCTCTCAAACAGCTTAAGAATAACAAGGCGCCGGGCGAGGATGGGATCACTACAGAGCTTCTGAAAGCGGGCGGCACGCCGGTACTAAAAGTCCTTCAGAAACTCTTCAATTCCTCCTTACTCGAGGGGAAAACGCCAGAGGCATGGAACAGGGGTGTTGTGGTCCTGTTCTTCAAAAAAGGTGACAAAACCTTACTGAAGAACTATAGGCCCATAACACTGCTGAGCCATGTCTACAAGCTGTTTTCGAGAGTTATTACGATGCGTCTCGAACGCAGGCTGGATGACTTTCAGCCTACCGAACAAGCCGGTTTCCCAAAAGGCTATAGTACCATAGACCACATACATACGCTGCGGCAGATTATACAGAAGACCGAAGAGTATAATCGGCCATTATGCTTGGCGTTTGTGGACTATGAGAAAGCCTTTGATTCCGTCGAAATATGGGCGGTCCTTAGATCTCTCCAGCGTTGCCGTATTGACTATCGGTATATAAGTCGAAGGTCGAAGTGTTGAAGTGTTTGTATAATAACGCCACCATGTCAGTCCGAGTACAGGAGTACTGCACGAAGGATATCCCTTTAAAGAGAGGAGTAAGACAGGGGGATGTCATATCCCCGAAACTGTTTACCGCTGCTCTGGAGGATTCCTTCAAGCTCCTGGAATGGCAAGGACTTGGCATCAACATTAATGGCGAATACATCACTCACCTTCGATTTGCCGACGACATAGTAGTCATGGCAGAATCGCTGGAAGATTTGGGGTGTATGCTCGGTGGCCTCAATAGAGTTTCTCAACAAGTGGGTCTTAAAATGAACATGGACAAAACAAAGATCATGCACAATGTCCATGTTGCACCCACCGCACTAACTGTTGGGAGCTCTACTCTTAAAGTTGTTGACGAATATATATACCTAGGGCAGGCTGTCCGATTAGGTAGGTCCAACTTTAAGAGAGAGGTCAGTAGACGGATCCAGCTTGGCTGGGCAGCGTTCGGTAAATTACGCAACGTCTTCTCGTCCAAAATACCTCAGTGCCTTAAGACAAAGGTATACAACCAATGTGTGTTACCAGTGATGACTTACGGTTCTGAGACGTGGTGCTTCACGAAGGATCTTTTCAAAAGGCTCAATGTCGCTCAGCGAGCTATGGAGAGGGCAATGCTCGGTATTTCTCTACGTGATCGAATCAGAAATGAGGAAATCCGTAGAAGAACTAAGGTTGCTGACATTGCCCGTAGGATCAGTCAGCTGAAGTGGCAATGGGCCGGCCACATAGCACGAAGATTGGACGGTCGATGGGGCAAAAAGATCCTAGAGTGGAGGCCACGTACTGGCAAGCGCAGTGTGGGACGGCCACCTACCAGATGGACCGACGACCTGGTGAAAACTGCCGGGTCACGTTGGATGCAGGTGGCAATGGACCGGTCGCACTGGAAATGTATTGGAGAGGCCTATGTCCAGCAGTGGACGATAAAAGGCTGAAACGACGACGACGACGAAGTACATCTTCTATATACTTATAATAAAACTGTAGAGAGGTCAATTCTGTACATTGAATATTTTTTCAAAATACATATTGGAGGATGATTGGTGATCGATACTGATGCCAAAAATGCAATTAGTAAAATTTTTGTCTGTCTGTCTGTCTGTCTGTGCAATGTGCAGACTTGGGGAGACTAATTGAAAGATGTATTTGGTCCGACTGTCGTTTAATAACTAACTTATATTACTAATCATTCATACAATATATACGGAGGTGCTACATACACTACATCTCCCCCGTATTTTTGAAAAAAAAAAATTACAAATAAGTTTTTTTTTTACTTACAAATCTACCCATAATAATACATCTAACTTAATCTAATAACTAATTTTAAACTTATAGAAAATACACATAATTATACAAAATACAAATCTCTATAGAATATAATACTCATCATAATACAAATCTGTTTATATTAAATTTAAAAAAAATGCAAAATCAGATTTAGTAATTAAGAGGAAACACCACGAAATTTTTTCCATACAAAAATAGGGGTCTAGGGGATTTCTATTTCCTCCCTGGATAATACCTCTATAGTAACAATTTTTTTCCTGAATATTTATGGATATTGTTTGTACGTCCCTATTTTTTCCTTTTTTTAATAAATTAATTATTTAAAGAGATATAGACGTTTAAAAACCTAAAAAAAATGGCCAGACTCTCCGCTATGTTTAAACATCTAGGAAACAGATTTGACTATAATAATCAACAAAAGCAAAAAATAGGAACCTAGCTCAATTCTTTTTTTAGCTAATACAGAAAAAAATATTTAAATCGGTTAAGTTTTGGAGGAGGAAACAGAAATCCCCTAAATGTCGATTTCTGGTACTTTTAATAGGTAATTTCAGTCCAATTTGCAGTTGTCTCTATCGCGCTAGTGCTGGCTAGCTAAGGCACTGCGAGACAGCAATAAATTTTATAAATACCTATTTTGTATTTATCTCAACCGTGGTGTTTCCTCTTAATAGTGATGGGTTGTTGACGATGTTACATATTTTTATATTTATATATTCTTAAATAATCTTTTCATTTGAATTTTCACATTTTACAAAACTAAATTGTTACTTGTATATTTCCATTCAACATTCACATTTTACAAATATCAAGTATTAGGTAAGTATCATAATTCATCTCTCTTTTAGGTCGCTCTTCTAACATGATAATAATGTGCGTTTTAATAGTACACATTCCGAAATTTAATTCGGATTCATTGAATTTGTTGGTAAAAAGGATTCAATGAATGAGAAAAATTTAATTAAATAGCGAATCCAACCAGATGATTGCGACATATCTATGTGTTCCCGGAGTAAATGCTACCTTATTGGTACTGGCACACAAGAAACATACTTTTTTATAAAATTTTAATTTCGATCGTGGCGTCACATTTTTTCAACGCGCTCGTCATTCAGCAGTTTCTATCAGAATATGACTGTGACAGATATATCGTAATCGGAAGCACCTTAGCAGAATATGAAGGTAACACTTGCATCAGGTGTCTCGTCAGCTCGTTCTATTGTCACGGACAGTTGATATTCGTCACACAAGATATCGTTTAAGCCATCATATACTGTATAGGGTTGGCACAAGAAAGTTTTTTTAAAGGTTTTATTGCGATTTAAGCAACTAAAATCTTCGATCAAACAAACAACAAGAAAAGTTATTCAGGGTGTAAAAAGAGCAGTCACTATAACTGGAGATACGATTATACTACCTTTCCTCATTTTGGTTTTTTTTTAAATATTTGTTTTGTCAAAAACTAAAAAATATTTTTACTTTTCATCATTTCTTATTTTTTTGTCTCAAAAATAACAATAAAGCAAAAAAAAAATTTTTTAAAATTTTGTAAAAAAAAAATACATTTCTAGATTGAGAAAAGGAAGTATAATCATATCCCAAAGTTATAGGGACTGCTCTTTTTACACCCGTTATATTTGACTGTATTTGATGTTTATTATATCTGACAAGGCAACGGTTCATTGGATTTTTGTATTGGATTGGTCTAGATTTAATAATTGAAATTGCAGTGCCCCTGCAACTGCAGGTGGTCATTCATTTTAGGCAACCCAAAACTCGAGAGGCAGCGCTAACACTTCTACCAATGTTACATATTTTATTTATTTTATTTTATTTTATTTTATTGGGAAAACTTACAGCAATAACAAAACTTACAATAAATTAAACATAATAAAAAACAACATGCCAATTACAAGTTTTCACTAGTACAAAACAAAACTACTAAAGCTCAAACTATGCACCTGAGCACTTTTTTAAATATAAAAACTACATACACAATAAAAGTATACTACTAGATGGTTGTATCAAATAAAATTTAAATAAAAAGAATATTACAACATGCAAAACCTCAGTTTAACAATAAAGTTTTAAACCACACAAAAAGGCGAACCAATTAAATCAAATAATTACATAATACGTAGTAAAATAAAATATTCTATAAATTCAAAAAATAAATAAATAACAACACGCATAACAAATGATCAGACATGGCAACACTTTATTATTCATACATTCAATTTAAAGAAGGTATCAGACAAAATTCTCTTAATTTTAGGTGGATTCAATGAAAAAACACCCTCGAGTAGATTTTCATTAAGGAATTGATTCATCTGAGCGCTTGACCTAAGGATGAATGAGTTTCGACGATAATAGGTGTTAAATGGTGGGACATAAAAGGGCATGAAACAACGAACACTTCTAGTGGGAACATTGAGATTATATTTCATTAATAAATCAGGAGCATCTATTTTATTGTTAATAATTTTACATAAGTAAACTAAATCTGAAATGTTCCTACGATGGTGTAGTGGAAGAAAGTGGAATCTTTTGCATCTGGTAAAATAGTCTGGTAGGCTAAGGTGACATTTAAATTCTAGAAACCGAAGAAAACGTTTTTGTATAGACTCAAGCCTGTTTATATAGATGTCATATGCTGGGTTCCAGAGCTCTGAACAGTACTCTAAAAGACTACGAACATACGCACAGTATAAGACTTTTATGACTTTAACAGACTTGAAAATATTACAAGACCTAATAATAAAACCTAAAGCTTTTGAGGCTTTGCCTATAATGAAATCAACGTGCTCGTCAAAAATTAACTTACTGTCAACAATGACTCCAAGATCTTTAATTGACTTCTTAAAAACTAATTCTTCATTTTTTAGTTTATATTGATAATTTATTAATTTAAATTTACGGGTAAAAATAAGAGCAGAACACTTGGAAACATTTAAATCAAGTTTATTTACTAAGCAGTAGTTACTGAATCTATCCAGATCCTCCTGTAAGAGGCGACAATCATCGTGTGTAGAAATCTTTTTCATTATTTTCATGTCATCAGCATACAGTAAGACTTTGGAATGATGAAAGCAATGGGTAATGTCATTAACGAAAATGGCGAAAAGTAATGGTCCAAGCAGAGAGCCTTGTGGGACGCCAGAGGGTATAAATACCTATCTGGAGGTGAAACCGTTAATAGCAACTGCTTGGGACCGGTTGTTGATATAAGAAGTAAACCAACGAAGCAGATTACCGTGTATACCCGCAGTAGATAACTTTTCCAGCAAGATACAATGGTCTATCCGATCAAATGCCTTGCTGAAATCAGTAAATATCATGTCTATCTGCTTACCTGAATCCATACCTGATGCGACATAGTCATAAGCAAGCAGAAGATTAGATGTCATTGAACGCGCTCTCAAAAACCCATGTTGCTCAGGGACAAACCAACATTTAAGAGCGTCATAAACTTGATTGTATACTATGCTCTCAAAAAGTTTAGCGAATATACACAATTTAGATATAGGCCTATAGTTTTGAACATTGACTTTGTTTCCACCTTTATGTACAGGTGCAACAAATGCCGACTTCCAGATGCTCGGAACATACCCTTCTTTTATCGATCTGGTATATAAAATGGATAGAGGAGTCACCAAGGCTGAGGCACATTCAACGACAAGTATTGGAGAAACCTCATCAGTTCCAGCACCCTTATTCAAGTGAACTGATTTCAGTAGCTCAAGTACCCTATCAGGATTTATGATAACGTCCCCAATATAATTGTGATTTATTTTTTGTTCTTTAAGATTATTAGGGACATTAGAACTGCCGAGAGGGGTACTGGAACTAAGAAAGTTTGCCTGAAAGTATGTCGCGAATAAGTCACAAATTGAGTCACCTGTAGTTGCTAACTCATTTTCATAGCGTATGGAAGATGGGAACTAATGGGATATAAGCAAGCTTTATCGTATCGTGGGTTCGGTTCCAGCAGCGGTATAAAATTTTTCGTTATTCGTCGATCCTGGCTCACAGGAGTTGCAGTGGTGGGAATGTGAGGTGGGCCAATGCCCAACAAATATCACAATTTCTCCCAACTGGCATCCATGCGTGGGCGAACACAGATAGCATCTCATAATGGAGACGTCACGGTAACCCGAGCCTCGTCAGCCTCGCGCGGGAGAGGGGTGATTTACATTCAATGATTTTTAAATAATTGCCTCATTTTTTTATTGGGCAGATCATCTTGTGGCGTGTGCATACTTGGAGACACTTTAGTGGGTTATAATATTAATAATATATCTAGAGACGCTTCACACGTCAATCTGGCCCCATGCGAAGTATCCGAAGAACTAGTGTTACCAGACAACGGAAATATATTTAATTATTTTATACTATACACATATTTAAGATTTTTATTATATTAGGTATACACAAATTTAATACACGTCCATGACCCAGGGTGTATGGGCCCCGTATATACAAGGTGTAAAAAAAATTGTGATAATACTTTAGGGTGTGTATGTGCCTCCTATGTAGAGTCTATACTCATTTTTCTCTATACGCTAATTTTACTCTATACGCGTTTCAGCGCTGGTTTTATCACAGTAACTATGTACTGTGATAAAACCAGCGCTGAAACAGTAACTTTCTTTTTTAATTGTTGTATTGGCATGTATGATGTTGTATTGGCATGTATGATGTTGGGGCATTTCTCATTGAAATATCAAAGTCAAAAGTAAGTCTTTCAGCGCTGGTACTTTCATAGTAAACTCTATATTAGGCACATACACATTACACACCATAAAGTACTATTTACTCATTAATATTATAGCCTGTAATAAGCCTGCGGGAAACTACACGCTGTCCATGTCCTCGTGTGTGTACGCACAGTTTTTTCCGTGTTAAATCTCGGGTGAATCTTTGTATTGAGATGCATAAGTTACATTTGTGAGACAATATTTATTAAAGCTACGTGACCGGGCTGAGACCTCGTATTGTACTCTGTGAACCTAGCACGAACGATTTACAACAGGGATTTTAAGGAGCTTCGTAACCGTAACCGAAACTATCGGACATCCGATATAAAAAAATATCCGTAACCGAAACCGAAATGAACATTTTGGTAAAAAGTAAACCAAAATGTAATATCCGTAACCGAAATTATCCGAAACAATCGGATAAGCCGAAATCCGTATCCGAAATTTCATATCCATTTCATCCCTGGTTGACAATGGTTCGTGCTGAACCCACCTTGTATTGTAGTAATTATCATGGTTACTGAACATTTCACCCCTATAATTAGGGGTGCTATTACACACTAGGAAATGCAAAATAGGTATTTGTAAAGTATATTGCTGTCCCGCCCGATCAAACCGATAGAGACAACTGCAGCTAGAACTGAAATTACCTATTAAAAGTACCAGAAATCGACGTTTAGGGGATTCCTGTTTCCTCCTCCAAAACTTAACCGATTTAAGTACTTATTTCATTATAAACTAAACAAAGGATTGAGCTACGTTCCTATGTTTCGAACTGATCATAAAATGTACTCCAATTTGTTTCTTGGGCGTTTAAACACAGCCGAAAATCTGGCCATATATTTTAGGTTTTTAACGTCCGTAGCCCTTTATAATAATTAAAATATGAAAAATGAAAGTTAAAGAGACGTGTCAATAGTATATAGGGACATAGAACAAAGATTTGACTCTAGTTGTATTATTTAAAAAACCCCGACTTAGTGTGTGTTCCTATCACACCTAACAAACTACCTGATGACCTTGAAGACCTGAACTGACCACCAAACATAGCTAAGAACACTCTCGACTGATATAAGGTATATAATATCAAACAAAAAAAAACGCATTAAAATCGGATCATCCGTTTGGGAGCTATAATGCCACAGACATACACATTTACACAGACACGTCAAACTTATACCACCCCGTCGTTTTTGAGAGAAGTTAAAAATAACAAAACACACTTCTCCTATTTTATCTCGGCAAAATGTGCGGTTTCGACGGATTTTTTTGTGAAAAAAACTCCCAATCAACATTTGAAAGTTCTGTAAAGTAATCTTTTCATACAATTATCATTCGTTAACGTTACTTTACGGTGCTTTCATGTCATACTGGGGCTACTGAGGGGCGGTGTGTTTGGATTGAATTGAATCGATTTCACGCATAAAAACCAGGCTTACTCCCGACACAATCGAGAATCGAATTAGTTTGGTTTTAGTGGATTACTTAGAAACTAACCAGGATAAAGAAAATCGTTACATCGTAACTTTTTGTAATCCCGACTATATCAATCGACTGAGAATCAAAATAAACAAACGACAATTTATTCGGAGTACGCGGCACGATCGAATCGGAATCGGCATCGGCAAGGAAAAGGATCCTTCGGCATCCTACAAGCGCACACTATCGGCAATTATGCTTTGGCATGCGGCAACGTTCTTGGGGATGAGGAGGCGTCCTTAAAGATGCCTGTAGCTTGCCGAAGCGTCTTAATATCATATATATCATCATCAAGAACAGTTTCCGAGTACGCGCGCGCGCCGGTTCAGTACGCCGGCGGCGGACGGAAGGATGCCGAAGCATCCCGAAGCATTCTCAAGGCTGCCTCAAGCATACCGAAGCGGTATTTTTGTTATTACGACCACATATAACGGAAATTTCTACTTTATTGCCATTATGTTATAGTATATTGCTATTTGCCACCTAAAATCCTCAGTCGTGCCGATGCCGAACGTCAAAATCTAGATTAACCTAAAAACTACTGCCGATTCCGCGTAGATTCGTAGTCAACCATTATTGAAATCATCCAAAAAACAATCCCAAATGTTTTTTCAACTATTTTAATAAGAAAGTGCTCAAACGCAGCGGGGTGTATGAGTTTGAATGGAGACGTCACATTTATTGTATGTATGGGTTGTATGTAGGGTTACCACATGTCCTCTATTGTAAAAATATTACTACTTAATGCAATTTGGGTAAAATTTCTTTGCTAGTAATTTTTATCGCTAAATTAAATTGTATTTTTGTGGATGGATGTTGGATATTTTTTTTTCTCTCCATTTAAAGGAGAAAGCCCACTCTCCATAGTGTCTCAGGCCCAATGTGGACATCAAAAAATCGCATTAAAAATGAGTATTCTAAAATGTTAATAGTATTAGATATCTGAGAAAAAAACTTAAAATGCCGCCATTATTGTAGAAATATATATTTTTTTACTTTTTGTCTATTTTACTTTCAAGGCCTTTTCCGACTTTTCAATAATTTATAATAGTAAGATATTATAAGATAGCCCTTGTTGTAGTGCAAGACTTTCAGTTAATACTACCCAGCAATTGTGGCAAACAAGATTATCGCCTGACACCTAAAACATATTAACATTAATGATAAATATTTTCAACCGTAAAAGATTTAACGATTAAACCATAATGACGAAATAATAGAAACATTTTATTATAATATTATGATTACCTGCTGCGGTGCAACCCACTGCTGTATGACACTTAACTCTTCGGGCTCTAAAATACGGTTCTCGGTAACATTATTACCACAACATATTATACAATGTTCTTCAGACATTTTGGTATGCACAATCAAATAGCGTAATCCTTTAATCCAGGGCTAAGAAATCGTAGAAGGAGCGAAGAAAACTAGTAAAACAATGACAAAGTCGTACGTGAAAATCCGAAACAAGTTCAGGCGAGAAAGCCAGATTGCGGTGAAAAAAATCGAAAACAAAACAAAACGCATCTTTGAGCAACAAGTGAACGGTCGAAAACATTCGTTTGAAAAATGACATTTCAGTCATCAGTGTTGCCGCGTGTCGCAAAAAAATGAAATCGATAAATCGATTACGTAAAAAATAATCGATATAATATGACTATGACTTTTTATTAATCTTTATCGTTTATAGTAACAAACGTAAACATTGGCTTTAAGATAAATGTTGTCTTTTGATTAATTCTTTATAGAATTACCAACAGTGACCCGTTATTTGTATTTACATGAGTTTATTTTAATTATGTATAAATCGATATTTGGATTGATTGATTAGAGTTTTATCATCGGGTAACATTTCACCTCAACATTCTACTTAGGTTCCAAATAATCCAATAAAATTCCTTTTTTTATTGGAACATTACTGATTATAGTGGCGGTTATTTGAATGTTATCAAAAATCATGTCTCTTTATGGTACATTTCTGGAGAAATTAAGTCTTCTTAAGACGGCTGTCCACTCTGGGCCTGAAATGGGCTTTCTCCTTTAATCAATAAAAACATATGACTAAAGATAAACGTGTATATAATTTAGGTAAGGTTTTTAAAAAAAATGTAATTTACTCGGAAAAATAAGCAATTTTTTTTAATTAGAAATTGTCAAAGTTATTTATTCTCTGTACCTTCTGTACCTCCGTACATAAATATGAATTTATTTTCTTATACCTCATTCATTAAAATCAGATTGACATGGAAATAAAATACGATAGCAATATATGAATTTCAAACTTATTTATTTGCATAAACGAATTTTACAAAAGGTATTTAAATTAATAACACTGTATCTCTACATACTATCATTTATATGTCATGCTAACCATATCACATATTTTATTATTATATATTTTTTTGAATATGTTCCTTCATGATGAACAGGCTAAGGTCGTAGACCATACTGCCTAGTCATTATATTATAATGGTAATTCAAAATCCTTTTTTTTTTGTTTATGTTATAGACAAATGCGGGCAATATGAATAATATATCTCTATCGTTATATGATAAAACTAACTTTTCTCATTCTGGAAATGTATTTTTTTATTACAAAATATATATTTTTTAACTTTTTCGCTATTCTTGCAACAAAAAATACGAAAAAGTAAAATGTAATTTTTTTAAAGTTTTTGACGTTACAAAGAAATACATTTCCAAAATGAGGAAAGGTATCGTATCTCAAAGTTATAGTGACTGTTCTTTTTACAGTCAGTTTATTGGTTCCAACAAATTGACTTCCACCCTTCAATAATTACGCCAAGTTGACAACCCTGGTGTTGTATCATATAAGGCCACCATAGGTTTTATGATGGTTACTGTTTTGTGTGTGGTTTCGATTTTGGATTGAACTATTCGAATTTATTTTATGGATTTACTTTATTAGTGGCCCCGTGTGTGTGCTGGCTACCGCGGGAAATATTTTGGTTTCAAAACTATGTTTGATTGGTAATTTTAGTGATCAAATTAATATTTTGTCCCGATTTCACCAACGCTAATAGTGTTAACGGCGTGTTAAAATACCATGCCTTCTCATTCGTTGATAGGAATTACGAGAGGAACAACATGATGTTTAACGAAGGATTAACTTTAACACGCCCTTAAGATTCCAAGTGACTTACAGATATCTAAATTAGCATTTATAACAAGAAGGTTTTATAAATCCATAATACAGTCGGGACACCAGACTTCCCTTATTTTCTTCGTGATTTTTCAATCGTAAAAAAAGCTTTGACATGCATTTCATACGGAATCTGTCAAAATTTTTGTATCTGTCAGACAAAAATTATCGACGAAATCTCACCCCTATGCATTAAGATATAATTGTATTGTATCAGTAATACAAGGGTACTATAAAATACTACAAATCGTATTTTATCACTAAGAAAATAAGGGTATGTTGCGGTAAATTCGCGTTTACTGTTGACCTAGCAGGGGCAATTAACAATTGCGTAATCGTAACGTCATCATTTGCTAATTCTTTCGATAATGTTACGAGTTATAATAATTATTTTCATCGTTTAGGATTTGACATAACTGCATAATTTATACTATTATACTAGCTGAGCCGTGCCCACTTCATTGAGCATACAAACCGTTTAAACTTTCCCTGGACTTCAACGAATATTTCAAGACTAAAAATAGCCGAATAGGTTAAGCCGTTCTCGAGTTATAGCGAGACTAACAAACAGCAATTCATTTTTATATTTTTTATTATTATAATGGGTGTAAAAAGAACAGACACTACAACTTTGGGATATGATTAATTTATACTACCTATTCTCATTGTAGAAATGTAATTATTTTACAAAAAAAATGCATTTTCGTTATTTTTGCGACATAAAAATAAGAAATGGTAACAAGTAAAAAAAATAATTTACTGACTGGCGGGCAATCAGGAGCAGGACCGACTTCTTACATGCCCATCCGACGCATGGATCATCTTTCTTGTCAGACAATCAGGTGATCAGCCTGCATTGTCCTAACCAAACAATATTTTTTGTTGTTCCAACGCGGGAATCGAACCCACGACCTCCGAGAGCGAAGCTCTGAACCACTAGACCACGGAGGCGATATTATATACATAAGTTTTAGTTCCACATATAATAATAATATCTGTTGACGGGTCACACCACGTCAATCTGGCCCTGCTAAGTATCCGAAGAACTTGTATTACAGGTACCTACTAGACAACGGAAATATATTTAATACTTTTATACTATATTTAGAGATTTTTACTATATTATACACAAATTTAATACACATCCATGACCCAGGATCATTGAAAACTTTTTGTTACCTCGGCGGGATTCGAACCTCTAGTTCGAGCACCAACGCGCTCGACCACTGCGCTACGGAGTTCGACAAATATCATAAAATGCCGCGGAACTTTACCTCACTGCAATGAAAATATATCTTGTAACAAATTGCCCTGTCTAATGTCTCAGCAGATGTTCCGTTTTTTGCGATCGCATTGGTCTGCCTCTGAAGTGTCGATTTCAATTACCAGCCCTTTGTCCGAGCGCCATATTGTCCGATTATTCGGGCCTTTGTCCGACATTTCAGTATTGTTACTATTGTGAGCAATTCACCGGCTTTTGTCGACGGTTTGTGTCATTTTAAGGACATTTTAAGTCTCTTTGTATGGCTGTGGGCGCATTTGACTTGTGCTGTCGATGAGTCCACTCGGAATGACATTATAAGTGGAGATTGACAAGGTTTTTTGGACTACTGATGTGTTTTTGCTTCGGTCTCTTCTTTCAATGGGAATTAGATTTGTATGACGCACCGATGGTAGACCGATTGACTTTTGGAGAAGCGCGTATTTGGAAATAAAATAAAATAAATAGAATTTGTAGCACCCGATATAAATTTTATTCAAAAGTAAACAAAGCCCACTATGACACAATCAAAGATTAGTCAGTGATGACAATTGGCCAATATTAATACAATGATTAGTGTTGGCTACATGAATCCATAGACCATAGATTATATTCTACAGTCGACACGGTGAAAATGAAACACGTATTTTTACAGTGAAAGTTTTTCATTTGATGTTTTAACGTACTAACTGTTGTTTAATTGTTATAAAATGTATTGGATAATTAAGTGTAATCCTTTAATATACCTGTGAAAGTGTTGATAAGTGTTCACAATATGTGAATAAGTAAAAATTTCGATGTTTTAGGTATGTTTACCTATAGGTTAAATTTATCAGGGACTATAATTTAATTGGTTTCAAATGGAATTCTGACCGAGACTAGACGCGGCGAGGCGTCACACGACTATGATCAAAACTTTATTTCCATGTGGTTATTAAGATTATACAGTCTTAATAATTATCCTAATAATACGAGTATAGTAAAAATCTTAAATATATACCTATATCTGTTTTTCATGTATTAACTTAGAAAGACACAGGTAACGTTACTTCCTTGCTGAAACTGAAATGCAACTGTATGTAGAGTTTTAATATTACGCAATTATTTTTGGAAGTTAAAAATAAACATATTATTTCTGTTTTAGGTATTTCAAAGTTTAGATGTTTGTATATTAATTTTATCACACTATCGCCGAGACATAAATTAATATATTTATCGTGTTTCACAAAATAAAATAATTGCCTCAACATAACGAAACAGTCAAAAGTGTCGTTAAATATAATCGCCGGAGATATAATATATTTGTGTTAGTATCAATTATAACACCTGCTTATAATATATTGGATAATTTATTACATGTTCAACATACTGGATGTATTTAACGCCTCAGTGGTCTAGTGGTTCGAGCTTGGCATTCCAGGTCGTGGGTTCGATTAAGTTGTAAAAAAAAACAATTTTGTTTAGGCTCACCTGATTGTCTGACAAGATGATCTTATATATGATAATTTTATTAATATTATAACGGATGTAAAAAGTATACTACCTTTTCTAAATCTAGAAACGATTTATTTTGCTTTCCTTTTTCTTGCGACAAAAAAAATTAGAAATGGTTAAACGTAAAAAAAAAATTTTTTAGTTTGTACAAAACAAAATGTAAAAAAAAATTCTAAATGAGGAAAGGTAGCATAATCGTACTTCTTGACTGTTCTCTTTACACACTGTATACCTAAATTTTATTCTAATGATTTGACTAAGTAATTATAATCATAATAATGATTATAATTACTGAAGGTGTAGAAAAAATCATAAGAACGATTTTTTATAGAGAATTTTGTGATCTGCAACTTTACATTGAAACCCTTTTTGATAAAATTTACCGTTTTTTGACCTTGGGACCCTTAAGTAGGTACAAGGGACTTTTCATTCTGTATGGTAAGACTTGTACGGAGGTTTGGCTCTGTCAGACTTTTCTTTAGTTCCAAATTAACCGGACTTTATAATATTATCTTGTATTTATTTCCACTTAAATTTTTGGCAAAGTCAAATAATTTTATTCAGAGTAAATTTTACAAGAAATGGTTTCTGAACGTCGCTCCTATATCATGCCACCGGTCCGGGTACTAGCAAAATAAACACGTCTGTATTTTTCATGGATTTTATTATTTCAAAATAAAATTATACAA
The DNA here is from genome assembly GCA_905187575.2 of Celastrina argiolus. Classification (NCBI taxonomy): domain Eukaryota; kingdom Metazoa; phylum Arthropoda; class Insecta; order Lepidoptera; family Lycaenidae; genus Celastrina; species Celastrina argiolus. The sequence goes on from LR994598.1 coordinate 1,850,152, forward strand.
AAACGGTACGTGTTATGGCAGAGTTTAGACAATATTACCAGCGGAATGGTGAAATTTCCCCAAAATGTTGATCCGGTTCGCTCGGTTCTCGGTAACACTACGTTAAACGTAACAGTTAGTTAAATATTCCAGTTACATTTAACTGGAATAGCTCAACAATGTCAGTTGTTCCCTTGTGAATTGTCTTTATACAGGCGCGCGCAACCTTTGGTCACTTTTTCCTTTTGTTTGACAATTGGTATAGGAACTATTCTTTTTTCTTTTTTAACCGACTTCCAAAAAAAGAGGAGGTTTCTCAATTCGACCGTATATATGTTTTTTTTATGTTTGTTTGCAGATAACTTCGTCGTTTATGAACCGATTTTTTTTTGTGTTGTGTAGTTGATACCTTCGCTAGTATTGAGGTAAAATTTAATAAATGTAAAATATATTTTTATTTACTTACCAATTTATTGCACACACGAAAATTGATTACTATACAGTTTATAGAGAAAGACGATATAAAGGTACTGCTTATTTCCAACTAGAAATTTCTTCCAGCAGCCCTACGGAGGAATCTTAGTGCGAAGTAAGTATTGTCGGTAAACACAAAAAAATAACATCCTACATCGCGCTATTGAAGTTTTTTAAGTTCGTTGCCTACATAATTTATACAAAATCTGAAAACTAGATCAGTAAGCGAGCATAACACCTCGCCCGGTTGCAGATCCCCCAATTTTTTTACATTTGAAAAAAATATGTAAGTACATTTATTTATGTTTTTATATTACGTTATTAATAGAATAAAGTCCTCAAAACGACTGCAATAAACATTAAAAGTAATTTTTTAATAAATATAATAAACAAATTGTCATAAATTATAGAATAATTAACAAAAATTACGTTGGTATTTACAGAAATTAACGCCAGAAATTGTAGTAATAAATTACGTGAATACATATTCATAAGTGTAATTATTTTATAACATAACATTATAATTGCGAATGTAGATTTGATAAATTTTTGATTAAAGATTGAATAAGATCGCCGAAAATAACATATTTGAATATTAACTTGTGATAACAATAACATATTATGAATATTTTAAATGTTAAGTAAGTTCTATTTTTGTTTCGACTTAAAAAAGAATTTCCACATTTATTTTATAACAATAATAATCACTCCCCAACCAACCGATTTCGGCATGTACCCAAGTGTGGACGCAATACTTATGTATTGTAATCTCGCTTCTTTAGCTATCATAAACAAGTAGGATGGATAACCGACATGCAAGATCAAGCGCAGGACAGACTTTTTACATCCATCCGACGCATAGATCATCTTTTTGCCCGACAATTAGGTGATCAGCCTGCATAAGTACCAGACCAGCAGGCTTACTCACCACAATCGAGAATCGAATCAGTTCGATCTCAACGGCTTTTGGTATTTTTATTTTATTTCGTAGATTACTTTAAAACTAACCAGGATAAAAAAAATGTTCGTATTTCTTTATACTCCCGACAATATCAATCAACTGAGAATCAAAATAAACAAAAGTCAATTTATTCAGGAGTAGGTAGGTACGCGGCACGATCGAATCTGAATCAAAATCGATTTAGTTTGGAGAGTAACGCCCCTGACAACATGTACCGTTGTTGTAACACCAGTACATGTTAAGAATCCAAAATGCGAGAATCGAACCCGCGAACCATAGTCAAGAGCCACTTTTTAAAGCACTGAGACACGTAGCACAGCTTCCGTATAATATAGTAAGTACGTCCTTTTTACCCGACTTCGGCAAAGTCAAAAGGAAGGGTAATTCCCTTCACTTTGCTACATTGCTTTTTCGTATTATAAAATCACATAAACCACAGTACCTATATGACAAATTAAACTTTTCCAAGCGAGATGTGAGAAATTCTGGTTTGCTGATCTACCCGACGTTTACAAAATCTGCTTTTCGTGGTAGTTTTAGGTATGCGGCCACAAAATGCTGGAATAATATCCCTCCACCTATAAGAAACTGCCTGACAATTGGTGCGTTTAAACGTAAATTACGTGAATACCTGTTAAAGGAACAAAAATATTCTGTATAATGTGTTACGAATCTAACAGACTCTTTATAGTATAAGTAGTAAACTTTGCAAGAAACTTTGTAATATCCTGTATGTCACATTATTAATGTTATTTTTAGTTTTATATGTTTTTTTTAATGTTTTTTTTTTTTCTGTTTTGCATAATATTATTAGTTATTTGTGTCTTTAAGTGAACCTTAACATTTATTTTCATAATAGTTTTTTTTATTTTAGTTTCATGTCTTTTACATTTACTATCATTATGTACCTATGTTAAGCGCAATTGATCTCATTATATTTTTTTTTGTACATTTTCTTATATTCTTGAGTTAAATGTTAATTTTATTTATTATTACTTGTTAAATATTTTGTTAAGTAATTATTATTTTTTAATTTACGGTGCTCACTGAAAATCAGCGTTGCAAATATGTTTGCAACACATGCTGAGTGGGCCCCAATTTGGTAATATTTCATGTTTTTTATACTATGCTATTTTAATGTTGTTTTTATATTATTTTACCAAATAAATTTTCTTTTCTTTCTTTCTTTCTTTCTTTCTTTCTAATAATTTTGGCAATCTATGTATGTATGTATGTATGTATGTATGTATGTATGTATGTATGTTCCCTCGTAGCAGTTTAACTACAGGGCGGCGATTCTCGGTCCTCGAACTTAGTTCCGAATATTAGTATATCCCGCTCGCACGCGCGGCAAATCTCATTTGCATGAGCGGGACAGACCGATAGTAAAAACTAAGTTCGAGGCCTGAGAATTAGGGCCCTGGTCCGATTTTAATAAATAAGGTGTCAATCGATTTGTAGTCCCGCGAGTAACATAGGTAATAAAATTATTTGAAAAAAAAAATGGATTTTGAAAATTATACCTCGAAAACTATCTTCAAAAAAATTTAAATTAAGATAATTGTATCGTGTTTGGTATCAAAAGATAGATCTTGGCAAGCACATTACGAATATGTATATAAATATTTTATTAATTTTAACATTTTATTGGTAAATTCAAAATAAACGTTTAAAATGCGGTCGTACAAGTAGTATCTGGGAGTTGTTTAGTTACTTACTATGTAATGGCTTATATATCTACTTTGTGGTAATGGTAACTTTAAAAAAAATATATGATAAAACAGAAAAATATATAATAAAAAAAAAGTTTGAAAACTATAACCCTACTTCGCAAAAAATGGGTCTAAAAAGGCTGAAACAAGAAAATAATTCAATTTGAAATCCAGAAATGCATAGGTACAGATATGGTCAAGGTAGAGCCGTGGTCGTACCCGCTACACAAATCTATAATATTCGTCTGCTGTTGAAATATACAATCCCAATAGCGGGTACGACCATGACCACCTTACCTTACCTTGACCATTTTTGTACCTATGGATTTCTGGATTTCAAATTGAATTATTTTCTTGTTTCAGACTTTTTAGACCCATTTTTTGCGAAGTCGGGTTATAGTTTTTTAATCTTTTTTTTTATTTAATATTTTTCTCTACCTTGACCATTTTTGTACCTATGCATTTCTGGATTTCAAATTGAATTATTTTCTTGTTTCAGACTTTTTAGACCCATTTTTTGCGAAGTCGGGTTATAGTTTTTTAATCTTTTTTTTTATTTAATATTTTTCTCTACCTTGACCATTTTTGTACCTATGCATTTCTGGATTTCAAATTGAATTATTTTCTTGTTTCAGACTTTTTAGACCCATTTTTTGCGAAGTCGGGTTATAGTTTTTTAATCTTTTTTTTTATTTAATATTTTTCTCTACCTTGACCATTTTTGTACCTATGCATTTCTGGATTTCAAATTGAATTATTTTCTTGTTTCAGACTTTTTAGACCCATTTTTTGCGAAGTCGGGTTATAGTTTTTTAATCTTTTTTTTTATTTAATATTTTTCTGTTTCAACATCAAATACAAGAATTATTATATTTTTATTTAATTGTCCATTACATAGAAAGTATCAACTCCTACATACTACTTGTAAAACCGCATTTTAAACCTTTATTTTTAATTTAACAATAAAATATAATAATTAATGAAAAATATAAATACATATTCGTAATGTGCTTGCCAAGACCTATCTTTTGATACCAAACACGAGACAAATATCTTAATTAAATTTTTTTTGGAGATAGTTTTTCAGGTATAATTTTGAAAGTTCAAAACTTGAAAAAAAAATATATATAGCCTATGTTACTCGCGGCATTTATACGAATCGATTGAGACACCTCATTCATTAAAATCGGACCAGTAGTTTAGCCGCTACGAGGGAACATACATACATACATACATACATACATACATACATACATACATACATACATACATACATACATACATACATACATGATACATACATACATACATAGACTGCCAAAATCATTACCCTTCCTTTTGGCTTCGCCGAAGTCGGGTAAAAATACGGAATTTTGACAATGTATAATATACTCTATATTCTCTGGATTCATAGTCACAAACAATAATCATTGTATTGTAATGTCATTATATCTTTTTCCCTAACACCTCATCATTTTTCCCTAATTCCCTAAAGGAAGCTTATAACTTCAAAAGCCTGTGACTTTGGAGCATTCTACAAAAATGTTGTCAACCACTGCCGTCAACAAAAATCTAAGCTAATAGTGTACTAAAGACAAAATACGACACGCACAAACTGTCACAGGCCATTATCAACCTTAATTTTATATCATAGAGGTGCATTTCGGTTGGATGTTATAAAATTGTACGTATATTTGTGCTACCTACAGATAGAGATTGCCCAAATGAGTTTGACATCTGACATTTTAACAAAAGAATATGGCGTTTTCTAGTTAATAGCGTACGTGCGACTTAGGCTACTATTTGTACTAATACTAGACGTTTCCCGCTACTCTGTACGCGCAAAATCTTGCAGGGACCGTACATTTTGATAAAGTAGCCTATGTGTTAATTCAGAAAGTGGACTACTAGTCTATACCAGTAGTTCATTTTCTGTATACTATTATACAGAGTGAAAAATAAATAACATTTTGCTAAAAATATTCTATGCTGAATTACAGGTGTAAAATAAATGAGTGATAATACTTTAGGGTGTGTATGTGCCTCCTATGTAGAGTTTACTGTGAAAGTACCAGCGCTGAAAGACTTACTTTTGACTTTCATGTTTCTATGAGAAATGCCCCAACATAAATTTGCCCATACAATATACAGGTTGTAAAAAGAGCAGTCACTATAACTTTGGGATAGGCTTATAGGACCTTGACAGATTCTAGAAATAAATGTTTTTCATTATTTATTTTTTCAAAAAAAAAAAAAAATTTTTAGTGGCAAGGCTGAACTGTTTGGAACAACGTTCTGAATTAAATTCTTAAATTGTATAATTTTTGCCCTAGTACGTAATGAACGTCTTACGCGTGCTATTGACCTCTCAGCGTAATCAGCTGATCGCTGTATTGTGCACGTTGTACATTGTGTATTGAAAATTTTTAAATTTTTAAAACAGTGGATTAAAAGCAAATGACTAGTACCAATGGATATAACTCTTGCCTGGTTATTACCCCACGAAGTTATAGCGACTGCTCTTTTTACACCCTGTATATACAAAAAACTGTGTCAATGCTGGTAGTTTCTTAGTAAACTCTATAATATACGGGACCCATACACACACCACAAAGTATTATCACTCATTAATATTTGACGACCTCCGTAGTGCAGTGGTTGAGCGCGTCGGTGCTCGAGCGAGAGATCGCGGGTTTGAATCCCGCCGAGGGAACAAAAAAAGTTTTCAATGTTCCTGGGTCATATGTATAATATAATAAAAATCTTAAATATGTGTATAGTATAGAAGTATTAAATATATTTCCGTTGTCTGGTACCCGTAACTCAAGGTCTTCGGGCAGGGCTAGATTTATGTGGTGTAAAACGTCCATAGATATTATTATTATTATTATTATTATTATTATTAAAGCCTGTATACGCTGCTATACGATTATTTAATTTAGGTATCGGCTTGCATGATATTCAAAAATTTTAAAACGCATTTTTTTAACCAAAGACAAGTGACATTATGTTTTTAGCTTAAAAATCATTACACGTAAGTAACATAAGTGTTAGTGATGTCAGTTTATAGAAAACGTTGTAACAAATGTCCAAATATATTTCTAAGTATTGGAACAATTCTAATTTTCTAACAATACAATAGATATGTTGTGTACAGTGGAAGCTATAATCTACACAAATATTATAAAGAGGAAAGATTTGTATTTTTGTATGTAACGACTAAACTCAAAAAGCACTGGACCGATTTTAATCATTCTTTTTTCATTAGAAAGCTACATTACCACTGAGTAACATAACTATATAAAAATCAATTTCTGTTCGTTAGTCTCGCTAAAACTCGAGATCAGCTGAACTGATTCGGCTATTTTTGATCTTGAAATATTCGTGGAAGTCCCTGGAAGGTTTAAACGGTTTCCATGCTCAACGAAGTGGGCACGGGTCAGCTAGTATTAAATATAGCTGTGCCCGCGACTACGTTCGCGTGGTTGTCGGCAACACTATCGCGATTATTATCTTTTGATTGCTCACGTTGGTTTTTGTTGTTATAATTTTTTTTAAAGGAATAAAATATTTGATACATATTTTTGAGTGACTTAAGCCGTTCATACAGCGGACTATAAATAAAAAAAAAAAAAATGCTTTTATTCAAAATTAAAACATAAAGTTTGTTTTTTGAAGGTCAATTTTGAAAATAAATTACAATTACAGTTACCAGTTACCACCGGTTCGGAACCCTAACCCGGCGAGAAGAACCGGCGTAAGAACGGCGGACGCAGCGAAAGTCCTGAAATGTGAATATTTTTTTCCCGTTTTTGCAACATTTCTCACTGACGCTTCGCTTCTATTGGTCGCAGCGTAATGTTATATAGCCTAAAGCCTTCCTCTATAAATGGACTATCCAACAAAAACATATTTTTTCAAATCGGACCAGTAGTTCCTGAGATTAGCGCGTTTAAACAAACAAACTCTTCCGCTTTATAATATTAATAGTATAGTATAGATTTCTTCGTTTCAATTCAATGTACCTACTCAAGACGTAAAAATGTTATAAAAACGGGGAAAATTATTCACATTTGGGGACTTTTGTTGCGTGCGATGCATTAACGGTTTAAGTCACTCAAAAAAAATGCATGAAAGAATTATTCCGTTTTAATAATCATAATAACAAAAACCAACGTGAGCAATCAAAAGATAATCGCGGTAGTGTTGCCGACAACCACGCGAACGAAGTCGCCGGCATAGCTAGTAAGACATAAAGCAGTCTCGATAACATAACTTCTCCATAATATATACAGCGTATATTTAAATTATAGCCTATCTACCAGTGTGTACCGGCCTAACATCGCCATGCCGGTCACGCGCCACCACGGGCTCCCACTAAATTGCCCACGCGTGGGGAATGGTGATGATGATGAATATGCAACAGATTAGTAATTCCCAATATTAGAATCGATAAAAAGTATTTGTTGTTTGATAGTTCGAACAGAAAAATACACGATGTATAAAGACTAGGTACTATTTTAGGATATAATACTATCTTTTCTGATGCTAGTAATATTTTATTATAATAAAAAAATACGTCTTTCAGTGCACTAATAGATTACTATTAGTGCACTGAATATATTAATGAGTGATAATACTTTAGGGTGTGTACACCCCTACACACCCTAAAGTATTATCACTCATTAATATCACAGCCTGTAGAGTGTACTGTAAAAGTACCTGAAGAGTTACTTATTTTTATTATCCTACGTGAAAATTTATGATGTTGGGGCATTTACCATATTTCAGCGATGATACTTTCACAGTAAACTCTACATGAGGCACATACAAACCCTAAAGTATTATCACTCATTTATTTTACACCTTGTATATCCGGAAATGAGCAGCTGCCTCTCTCTTGCCAAGCGACCCTTAAATACTTTGTCTCATGTCCAATAGTGAAATGGATAAACTAATCGCCTCCGTGGTCTAGTGGTTCAGAGCTTCGCTCTCGACCCGGAGGTAGTGGGTTCAATTCCCGCGTTGGATCAACAAAAATGTTGTTTTCAAGTTTGGTTAGGCCAATGCAGGCTGATCACCTGATTGTCTGACAAGAAAGATGATCCATGCGTCGGATGGGCATGTAAAAAGTCGGTCCTGCCGCTATTCTCTCGCCACTCGTGTCGGTTTACCGTCCCACTGGGTTATGAGAGTAAAATAGAGTGCTTCTGTGTATTGCGCACACACTTGGGCACTATAAAATAACTCCTGCGTAGCTGGCCTGGTTTCAATGAAATCGGCTACCGACACCGAAATCGGTGAGGGGAGCTATTATTATTAATAGTGAAATGATAATGATTGTTGAATGAAGTTGATTTTACGACCAAAATTCAAAAGTAAATTCACTACACTCCCTCCCATTGGTTCACGGAAGTAATACGAAAACCAATAAAGATCCATTCAACTCCATTGTATTGCATACGTGACTATTATAATATGGAATCAAGTTATGGTCATACAAATACATGGGTATTGAGTATGCCAAATACTTTGATGACCGTTGGGTTAGATACTGGCTTGTTTTTATATGTGATCCGTGCCCACTTCGTAGAGCATACAGACCGTTCAAACCTTCTCGCCACGAATATTTCAAGACTAAAAATAGCCGAATCGGTTCAGCCTCTCTCGAGTTTTAGCGAGACTAACGAACAGCAATTCATTTTATATATATACTAGCTGGCCCGTATCCACTTCGTTGAGCATCGAAACAGTTTGTGATGAACCGTTTAAACCTTCCTGGAACTTCCACAAATATTTCAAGACTAAAAATAGCCGAATCGGTTCAGCCGTTGCCGAGTTTAAGCGAGACTAACAAACAACAATCCATTTTTATATATATGAAAGATGAGACTAGCTGACCCGTGCCCACTTCGTTGAGCATACAGTTTGTGATGTACCGTTTAAACCTTCTCGGGACTTCCACGAATATTTCAAGACTAAAAATAGCCGAATTGGGGCTGTTCTCTAGTTTTAGCGAGACTAACGAACAGGAATCCATTTTTATAAGAGATATGAATATAAGAGAGAAGAGAAGATTATCCGTGGTCTAGTACTCGAACGAATCGAACCCACGACCTCTGAGTCGTGGGTTCGATTCCCGCGTTGAAGCAACGAAAAAGGTTGTTTTCAAGTTTGGTTAGAAAGGTGACGTTTAATAATGCATAAGTGTGTGTGAAATACACCGTTCTCTTCCTTTTACGCAACATATGCCACTTGGGGCATGCAAAAGGTAATAGTTTTGGGCGACATTACTATGAATGTTTTTTTTTACATACATAGAAAACCCGACCTTAAAACAGTTTTTTTTTCTTTTTAAATTCAATACACATCATCGGGTGGTCCCTGTATCGTGTGGGTTGATAAAGACACAACTATTGATATCCCACTTCTGATCTTAAATGACACAATGTTTTTGTTACGTTATTGAGACACAAATTTTGATATCCCACTTCTGATATTATGTCTGCTGTCTATGTCCATATTACACCGATATTTAAATATAGAATTACACGAATTTGATTTTTTTTATTATGAAAGGATAAATTCTACTTTGAGCCTACATGTAGAGTACTTATTGTATGCTATCATAGGATAGTGTTAAAAATGTCCTTTTACTTCGAAAATAGAATAACTTCGAAAAACAAAATATTCGTATGTGTCATAAAGTATTACATTTTTTTAACATAGCTTTTTAATGTATTTTTTTAAGTGGTCTGTTAAAGAATTTCATCGTAACATTCTATAAATGTACCCCGCCGGTTTGCTAAACCTCAAAAAGTCAAAAACTAAGTAATATTCTAAAAATGTATATCAATGTATATCTATTACCACCGGTAGCTTAATAAATGTCGTGCCCGTAGAGTTAAATGGTTATGAACAATCCTAATTCAAAATTGGAATGCGATACGCGGGAATATATTGACAAGATGGCGGGCTGTCATTTACTTTTTTTTTATTTTCCCTTTTTTGTGCCCAACGTCATTTTAAGATAAATTTACTATGGTTCCTTATTAAAAGCCTATGGTTTCATTACTTTATAAAATTATTTCTAGTAAAAGATTCTAGTTGTAAATAAGTATTATTAACATTTTATTTAATCAAGCATCCATTTTTAAACAAACATTATACATTACTTACGCATAAACCTTCAGATTTATATTTAAATTAACACTATGTAAATAAAACTATAATTAATAATAACGGTTATTGAAAATTAATACTGAACATTTAACATTTCCACAAATTCAACTAATTATTGAATAAAATACATAATTAATTGAAAAGAAGTGTTATTTTACAAGATTTGCTTAATAGCCGTCTAATATAGCAATTAGTAGTATCGTTCGGTTTACACCTGGATTTTAAATGTTTTTTTTAAATGTAGATTTATGTTATAGCTCCACAAACGTTGTCGTTTATGTAATAACGATATTTATGTCAGAATATTTATGGTAATCCCCGCCGAGGTCACAGTAACGTAGAATGGCAATTCTGGTCGTTAATCGTTGGTGTTTCTAGTGTTCATGATTTAGACATGGCTACATCAAGGTTAGGCTTAAGTTATTACTTATTAGTTAGCCTGAGGAACCCCCATTAAGGGCGCCATTTTTTAGTGTAGCAACACTTAAATTACAAAAAGAAGTTTGGATTGGAATTTTTTTAAGATTTGTCATTATAAATAAGAGATTACATCGACATGAACTAAAAGATTTCCTGTGCAGACGGAGTGCCTAGGGCCCCGATTAGCGTAACTAGAATTTCGATTCGATTGTTAGTATGTCCCGCTTGTACACGCTTCAAATCATGTTTGCACAGCGGGACAGACTGACATTCGAAACGAAATCCGAGTGACGAGAATCTGGGGCCTTACTCTCCAAACTGATTCGATTTTGATTCAGATTCAATCGTGCCACATACTTCCCAATAAAATGACGTTTATTTATTTTGATTATCAGTCGATTAATATGGATGGGAGTACAAAAAGTTACGATCTAACGATTTCCTTTATCCTTGTTAGTTTCAAAGTAATCCACCAAATAAAATACAAAAAGCCGTTGAGATCGAACTGATTTGATTCTTGATTGTGTTGGGATTAAGCCTGCAGGGCCAGGGGCCTTACTCTCCTGATTCAGATTCGATTTTACGTTTATTTAAACTATATTCACCTTTATGTATGAACCATGAAACACCCTGTAGAGTAGACCTAGGAGATAGGCTATTTTACACCGGCACAATGTACGGTTCCAGATTACCTGTAGCGCGCACAAAGCCGCGGGCATATATTTTGCCAACCTACGCACCAAACGTAATATTATGAATTATATTTTATTAGCAATATGTCAAAAGAATATGACATTTTCGTAATAAAACCTCACCTTTGTTCTAACATCCGCCATTTTAACAATGGCCGCCCACGTTCCGAATTTGAATTTCGTAAACGGTGATAAATGTTACAGTTTGTGTTGTTTATTATTTTTAAATGGAGTTACATAAGACATGGGTGCGGTTTTAACCGCCTTACTTAATATCGAAAAGTGTTAATAAAAAAAAGTGGAAAATCCCAGCACAGGCCTCCAGCCTTTTTAACCGACTTCCAAATCTAAATTCTGTCCGTTTTTTTCTGTTTGTACACCGATTTCTCCGAGGTTAATTATCCGATTTACGGGGTTATTTTTTTAATCGACACAGAATAGCTGCCGTTTGGTCCCACAAAAATTTTACACAATTTGGCCTTGTACTATTTATTTTATGAACATATTTAAACAATTTCCAGATGTGAAAATATTTGACGATACATTTTTTATATATTATTTAGTTTCAGTACGGCTAATTTAGGAGTTTTTTTACTTTCGCGTCTATAATTAAAGACATGAATGGATGAAGGTGATATGTAGCTAAATTCTGATTTCATGAAAATTGAGTTCAAACTGTCACTTTTTTGAATACGTCGTAACTGAGACAGATCTTTATATTAATGTACATTAATACGTTACAATTTACGATTACTAAACTAGCCATCGTCACTCATAGATTTTTATTATCAAAAAATCCCTTAACGAACATTGTTCGCAGAATCCACATCCTGAGGATGCTCCGGGGTCGGAGCGAAACGCACGTCGAGTTTTGCAACCTGCATGGTTGTGTGGGGCTTTGCACGATCGTGTTAACATTAGTGCTTGTGTGGTGGTGGTGTTTTCACGTTTTTGCTTGCGAGTGTACGTATAAGGCATAAGCAGTGTGGGAAGGAGGGAGGTGATAACACAGGCTTTAAATACTATTTGTTTACAGGTTGTGGTTATATCTTTTAGCAGGATATTGCTAGATAAATGGATAATAAAATAAAAAGGAAGCCGATTCATAAAAAAGCCTTTTATTCTACTACTTAAACATGTACATGTACATAATTATTATTTGATTCCATTTTACAAACACTATATTATTTTATATTACATACGATTTCAATAAATTCATTTTCATTTAATACATTAAGACCATGTTTCACCAATATTAATAATACAAACAATGTTAAAGTTAACGCCATGTTAAAATACCATGCCATCTCATTCATTGGCTGGAAATACGAGAGGGATAACATGATATTTAACACGCGCGGCGTTAACTTTAACATTGCTTGGTGAAACACGACTCGCAGCAACTTCGCTCACTCGCTACGTTCACCAAGGAGCGTTCAGAACAGCATATTCACAAATGTTATCTGATCGGCGATTTGATCAGCCTTTCAGAAACCGGGGGATAATATTTAAATATATGCTATGGATTCCGCAAAATAACGCCATATTTCATTAACTAAACCCCGTTTTTTAATCTTGGTCAATAAAATGACAGCCAAAAATCATTCTGTCTCTACTGACTGACAATGGAAGAAAGAGAGGTGATGTGACACGGAAATGTCATTTTATTGACTGAAATTATAAATCATTGTATATTATGTCGCAGACCGCAGTCATCTGATTGAATCTACTTATTTAATTGAATGACTAGCGCGGTCATTTAATGGCGTAAAACAGCTCGTACAGATAGCAATGTGTTGATATATTTTTGATTAATTTCGATGTTTACTTATAAAATATTAAATGGCTCTCCTAGTCTCGGCTTCATTGCATTTGTAGGTGAAAATAAAATTCAATTAACGCGCTAGTCATTCAATCAAATAGCTAATTCAATTAGATGACTGCGACATATCAAATCAAATATTTTTATTCAGAGTAAATTTTACAAAAAAATGTTTTCTGAAAACATCCTATGACCTATCTATCGGAACTATCCTATATATATCCTATCTACCGGTGACGAAGTCTGGACGAAGTAACGCTTCAGGAGGCTCTCATGTGCGTTCCACAAATTGGTTCCCTCGCGGCCCCGCTGCGTCAGACCATTCGTATTAAGCGGTCAATAAGTTTATTGTAATCTAACATCAGATCACCATAGTTTTACGCGGCCATCAATATATTATCTGTACAGTGGGTTGCGGGGGTTTTGATACTTGCTATTAATTGTATTGGTTTTATAGGTTCTGGCTATTTTGATAGTTGAATCTGTATTGTATTAAACTATTTTATTTAACGTCTCTATATAAAAAATGATCTGTATCGAAAAAGGAAAGTTGAAACATATTTTATGTCGTGACGACTCTTTACACTTATTATATGTGTAATATTGAAGATATACCAACAGGTATTTCATAGTGCCCTAGTGTGTGCGCAATACACAAAAGCATCATACCGTAAGTCACGTATACCAGACGAAGAAACTTGCTAGATAATACATACATATACAGAGCCGACTTTATACATGCCCATCCGACGCATGGATCACCTTTAAGACAATCAGGTGATCAGCCTGCATTGTACTAACCAAACTTGAAAACATAATTTTTATTGATATTTAACCTAACTTATTCAAACTTGAACACAACATGTTTGCTGTTTAAAGTTTAAATATATTATATCTAGCAATATTCCGCGAAAAATTGTAACCACACCCTGCTAGCAGACGAGTGAGTTTACACTTTACGCATAGGCATGCGTTTGATGCACCTCCCTCCTCCCACACTGCTTATGCCTTATACGTACACTCGCAAGCAAAAACGTGAAAACACCACCACCACACAAGCAGTAATGTTAACACGATCGTGCAAAGCCCCACACCACCATGCAGGTTGCAAAACTCGACGCGCGTTTCGCTCCGACCCCGGAGCATCCTCAGGATGTACTCTGCGAACACTATTCGTTATTAAATTTTTGTCGTTCCAACGCGGGAATCAAAAACCCACGACCTCAGAAGTCGAGAAGCTCTTAACCACTGGACCAAGGCTGAGATGCCTGCATCAAATTTAATGGAAATTAACGAACAAAAGTCAACACCAAGTATCAAGATATCTCAATCCGTCGCGCGGAGGTGTGAGCGCACATTACCGGCGCGGCGGGGAGCCTTCCCCGAAGTCTTGATACTTGACACAACATCACGCCATCTTGATCGTTGAGCTTTCTGACAGGACCCCTATGTGGACGACATAAGGATCATTTTCATTGATTGGCAAATATATACTAATATTAAATATTATAAAGCGGAAGAGTTTGTTTGTTTGTTTAACGCGCTAATCTTAGGAACTACTGATCCGATTTGAAAAACTCTTTTTGTAGCATAGTCCATTTATAGAGGAAGGCTTTAGGCTATATAACATTACGCTGCGACCAATAGGAGCGAAGCGTCAGTGAGAAATGTTGCAAAAACGGGAAAAATTATTTACATTTTGGGAACTTTCGTTGCGTGCGCTGCATAAACGGTTTAAGTTACTCAAAAAATAAGTATGAATGAATTATTCCTTTTTAATAATCATAATAACAAAAACCAACGTGAGCAATCAAAAGATAATCGCGATAGTGTTGCCGACAACCACGCGAACGAAGTCGCGGGCACGAGTTTTACACATCACACCATATTGATCGTTGAGTTTTCTCGACCTCTATGTGAACGACATAAGGATCATTATTGGTGAAGACTCGATGCAGTCTTGATACTTGAGTTTGATGGATGGTTGTAGTCACAGGTTCGATTTCCTGATTGTTTTGTCGAATTGTAGATTCAAGCAATTCGAAAGTCAGGATAGTATCTAGGAACTATTTGCATAGCTTCCTATTACAGTGTATATAATAATATCTAGGGGCGTTCCACACCACGTCAATCTGGCACCGTGCTAAATATCCGAAGAAATTGAGTTTAAATTTTTAAAACTTTCAAAATCCCGACTTTTTTTTTTTTTTTTTTTTTTATGGAAAAAGGGGGCAAACGAGCAGGCAGTTCACCTGATGTTAAGTGAATCCTGACGCCCATAAACATCCGCAACTCCAGAGGAACTGCAGGTGCGTTGCCGGCCTTTGACGAAGAGGTAGGCTCTTCTCTTGAAGGCTCCTAAGTCGACTTCGCAAAAAAGGGGTCTGTAATGGCTGAAACATGAAAATAATTCAATTTCAAATACAGTTATGCATATATACAAAAATGATCAAGGTAGAGCCGTGGTCGCATGGGGATTGTATATTAAAACGGCAGACGAATATTATGATTTTTTAAGCTCTTTTTAACCCACGATGCAAAAACGACGGGGTGTTATAAGCTTGACGTGTCTGTGTAAATGTGTATGTGTTTGTGGCATCGTAGCTCCCAAACGGATGATCCGATTTTAATCCGTTTTTTTGTTTGAAAGGTATATCAGTCGAGAGTGTTCTCAGCTATGGTGGAAATCGGTTCAGATCTTCAAGGTCATCAGGTCGTTAGGTGTGATAGTAATGTTACACGCTAAGGGCGTGTTTCACCAAGCAATGTCAAAGTTAACGCCAAGTTAAATATCATGTTATTCCTCTCGTATTTCCTGTCAATGAATGAGATGGCAACATGTTAAAATACCAATTTTAACATTCCTTGGTGGTGTTCCACCGGCCTACTTCGTTAATTATTTTTTATTTAGTTTATTTACAAAGTATTTCGGTGTGAGCTGACGCTTAGATTTGTTTAGCGATACTACCACGGGTTATTAGTTATTACAACCTGTATATTGTTCAAAAGATTGTAAAATTGCCAATGAATTGTAAATCTTTAAAATATGATCAAATAAGTCAATATTATCTTTAATTACAATCTTATTTAGACATTAGTATAATATATTCAATTAATAAGTTTGATTCAATAATAATTAATGCAAATTAAAATGTGATTTAAACTAATGTTATGTTATTATGTTCGTTAAACGAGTTTTCACACATCACTCGTTATCGATAACTAGCTGAACCGTGGCCACTTCGTTGAGCATGGAAACCGTGTAAACCTTCCCGGGACTTCCACGAATATTTCAAGACCAAAAATAGCCGAATCACTTCAGCTGATCTCGAGTTTTAGCGAGACTAACGAACAGCAATTGATTTTTATATATCCTATGTTACTCAGTGATAATGTAGCATTCTAATGAAAAATGAATTATTAAAATCGGTCTAGTACTTTTTGAGTGACAAAAATACAAATCTATCCTCTTTATAATATAAGTGTAGATATCTGTATTCTGTAGATACGATTTTATTTTATATAGGCTGATTCATGGTTTATATAGTGTGAAGAGAATGACGCGAAGAGCATTTTTTTGTTATGACACCTCATATAAATTATTTAATATACCTAACTTTAATAAAATTAAAGGTCTTAAATGACCACTAGGAGTAAATCTTACTGCTGGGGCTCGCGGGCTCCTAGTCTATACACACGAACGCACTGGTCGTTGACCTGAGACCTGACCAGGATTGAAACTCATCTGTTTTGTGACTTTTATGGAGATATTTAATCGTGATTGGTCGCGTTATGGTAAGTAATTTATATGAGGTGCCCAAACAACAAATGCTCTACGCGTCATTCTCTGCATACTATATTCGGCTTACTATATGAACAATGAATCATTCTGTATATAGATACATACATACAGCAAAAGCGTGTTTAAAACGATCGATACTCGATATAACAAGCTGTTCAAGCACATCACTACAAGCCCACGAGCTAGGAATGGGCCCGTGTTTCGCGTGTTATATGTTATTTATTATATTAATTTTATATGTTTTTGTGTAGGCGATAGCGTCGCCAGGTGTGAGACATACTTTGATCTAAATATTTCAAATATTTGTTGAAAAATCGTTATGAATAAAAAAATGTAAACGTTTTTAGGATAATCATTTCAACTTTTTGTAGGATAATCTATCAGATTATTCTTCCATATTGTTACTCACCGACCTTTTGTAGGTGTGCGCCAGGGATGTTAGGGAGCTCCGTAGCCGTAACCGAAACTATCGGATATCCGATAATAAAAAATATCTGTAACCGTAACCGAATCCGAAATTAAAGTTTTGCTACTGTAAAAATGTAATATCCGAAACAAACGGATCCGTATCCGAAATTTCGTATCCATTTCATCCCTGGTGTGCGTTGCACTATTGCAATCAGTGTGTTTTGTTTTTCACCTAGAAATCAAAAATCAAATCAAAAGTAGCTCACCTACAAAAAGTCGGCCACCTACAAAAAGTAACTTACCTACAAAAAGTCGGCCACCTACAAAAAGTAACTTACCTACAAAAAGTCGGCCACCTACAAAAAGTCGGCCACCTACAATAAGTGGGTCTAAAAAGCCTGTAACAAGAAAATAATTCAATTGGCGGTGACATCATATTTGAGCCGTTTGGGGTGGAAACCCTAGGCTCCTGGGGTCCCGACTCCCGGTGCACATAAGCTTTTTAAAGCACTGTCTAAAAAGCTTATGGAATTGACCCAGGACCCTAGAGCAGGGACCTACCTAGCACAGCGGATAGCCATTGCTATCCAACGCGGCAATGCTGTCAGCTTGCTAGGTACTCTGCCAGAGGGGGACGACCTGGGGGCATTTTTCCATTTATAGAGGAGGTAGGTCTAGAGGTGGGTTAGGATAGTTTAGTTATTATTTTTTTTATTTTATTAATATTTGTATAATATATTATTATTTTAATTATTTTAATCTTAATAATAAGTTGTCACATAAATGTTTTACAATAAAATATAATAATACCTATTCAATTTGAAATCTAGAATACATAAGTACAAAAATGGTCAAGGTAGAGCCGTGTTATCGGAGCAAAATGTAAGGTTCACGCGGTATTTATTGTAGCGGGAATTATCTAGTAGGCTATAAATGTCGGGTTACATTTTTAGTTATACTGTACTTTTTTACGATTGACAAAAATATGTTGTGTTCGTCGTGCCAACAACTGAACAATACCTTTTATTTGTTGTTGACACTGGCACAACAGTGTCTCGTAATAAACCCCCCGTCAACGTCTTATGTCTCTAAACACCACGGTAAACGGTGTAAGGTTTCTGAGTTACTGCCGCGGTCGCAGATAAACTCGCCACAATTAATGGCAGGTGTGGGCTGTAAAACTCTAATCATGTTATTAGTTCTACATTGTTAGTAAAGATTTTATGAAGATCATTTTATCATCTCATTTCATCGTTTTATCTTTTTCCAGGTACTATTTTTAGTCAATAATTGAAGACATGAATCAATGAAGGTGATATGTCGCCAAAAAAAAATATTCAGAAAATTGAGTTTGAACTGTCACTTAAACATTTTAAGGCATACCTTAAAATGTTTAAGTGACAGTTCAAACTCAATTTTCTAGCACGTATTAATTCTAGAGACAGATCTTTAGATTAATGTACTTAATACTTTACGACGTATTCTAAAATGTTTAAGTGACAGTTCAAACTCAATTTTCTAGCACGTATTAATTCTAGAGACAGATCTTTAGATTAATGTACTTAATACTTTACGACGTATTCTAAAATGTTTAAGTGACAGTTTGAACTCAATTCACTCAAAATTTGAATTTGGGACATATCACCATCCATTCATGTCATCATAATATTAGTAGGTATTGTTATAAATGCATTTTTAGTATTCCATAGTTACTACAAGTAACCCGATTTTCGCTTTGTCTGTTTGAATAAATATATCGACGAAATTGTATTATGTTATATTACAGGCATCATTTTGTCATCATAAAATATTTTTACTTTTGTGTGACCTATAATTCCATACACTTAAAGTGCCAAATACAATTAATATTGTCTATGGTTGTATTTAAACTTTGTAGCTTGTTACTCCTTGACCAGACCGTAAACGAAATAAAAAAAAACAATTTTCAAAATTCCCGCCGAAATTACCACAAACAATCTGACAAAATTATGACAAAGGAACATACAGCCAAACATCCGAATGCGAGTTAAACAATTATGTTCACGCCATCTGTAATGGCCGCGGGACGGACAGACAGACGAATTTATAACCACTAACGAGGTGAGAGCGACGCGTCTGAGTTTTGTATGAGATTAGTATGACTTTTCGTACAACATTCAATTCAAATCCGACTAGTAGTTGTGTTGTGATATTAGCACTTTCAAACAAAACACTTTTTTTAAATGGATATATATAAGGTGTAAAATAAATAAATGATAATACTTCAGGGTGTGTATGTGCCTCCAATGTAGAGTATACTGTGAAAGTACCAGCGCTGAAAGACTTACTTTTCATGTTTCTATGAAAAATGTCTCAACATCATAAGTAAAAAAAAGTACCTCATTCAGCGCTAGTACTTTCACAACTCAATAAACGGAACCCATACACACCATAAAGTGTTACTCTCATTAATATTACAGTCTGTATTTTTAAAGTGTTTTAATAAGTCGCTAAATTTTGGAGCCAAAACGCGATGATTCTTCAACAATGTATGCTTGTACCTATCAAAAAGAATCACGCAAATCAGATCATTAATGATAATGATATTGTTTATTTACTAAAAACTTTTTCACAAGAGAAATAACTAAATCTAACAATATACATAGAGCTAGGTTTTAAAAGAGATTACAGCGGCTCTTGCACTAAGCACAGCTTGTATCGAAAGAACAGAAAATATAGGTGCTTAGAAATAGCTCGGACATATTAATATGAAAAGTAACATTTATTAAATTTAGAGGAATCGGTGAACATACATAAAAACAGGCCAAATTGAGAACCTCCTTTTTGTTTGGTTAAAAATCAAAACCATCTTCAAAACTCAAACAACAAGGTTGACATTCATATGACATTCATTTGAAAAACTGAACCTAAGTAGAAAAAAGTGCAAGTAGTTTGTGACCACCAAGAACCTACAGTACATTTAATAACCTAATATGAACCACCTTCGTTACCTCATAACCCTTGTCTTCTAGAGATACAAATCTCTTCTCATCTCCTATCTAATTTGAACAATAATACAAGTCCCTCGGCAGATATGAGTCGAATTCTATAAAAGTAATCTTTATTTTCCAGTTGCGTTTCTCTGACTGTTGTCTGTCAGTGAGGCTGTAAAATAAAACGATCATTTAAACCTTAAACAAATAAACAAACTTATAATGCGCAGGTGTGAAGAGCGGGACGGTACGTGTGAGAGAGACAGCGAGTCATAGACAATAGCGTTCGAATTTCGATCAAATTAAGACTTGAAAGATGTAGATTTAAATTAAATTAACACCTATGCATAATACATGATACATTACAACGGTCGTAAAAAGAACAGTCACTATAACTTTGTGATACGAATACCTTTTCTCATTCTAGAATTGTTTTTTTTTTACACAATTTTAAAAAATATATTTGGTTGCATATCCCTATAAAAAAAATGGCCAAAAGTAAAGTAGAAATGGTAAAAACAACAATTACTTATGCACTATAAGTATAATGGTTGTAAGTAATGAAAACCGACGTTTAATATTAAGCAAAAATAGGGTGCAGTAAATATAGGACGGATAGAGTTATGAGATCAGGGTTCATACTCAAGATGCCATTGCTAATTATCGCTTACAAAGTTCGATAACAAAATGTATGGGATTTGACATAAGGTACGCTAAATGACATACCAAATCGCGATCATTTATCGTAGCTTATGTCAAATCCCATACATTTTGTTATCGAACTTTGTAAGCGATAATTAGCGATGGAATCTTGAGTAGGCCCCCTGACAACTTATTGCTAGCCATTATGGCCTCGCAATCATAATTTTAGCTGTGATGTCCACCACTGGACATAAGAATAAAGTATATTTGCTTGGCTGTACATGAGATCTTTTTTGGAAGAGGCCTTTACCTGAGAGGGGTTCCTCAATTAGTAGTTATTAATTTTAGCTCTAATTTACTCTTAAGTTTTAACAATAGATTATTAAAACAATAATTTTCTTATGTAGTTTTATAATGTATATTTGTATTTTTTTATAAATAGTTAAGTTATTGTTAGTAAGTAGCGAATTGTAATTCAGAGGAAATAAAAGGCTTTTTTATTATTTTTATTTTTATTTATTTACATGAGATCTGACAACTTACTGCAGGGCAAGCGTAATCATCATTTAAGCTGTGATAGACATAAGCATAAAGTATTTTCTGTGGGGGTAGTTGTCTATAATTAGCGTAATGCTATATAGCCTAAAGCCTTCCTCTATAAATGGACTATCCAACAGAATATTTAGTTAACAGTAGGTAGTTCCTGAGATTAGCGCATTTAAACAAACAAACAAACAAACTCTTCCGCTTTATAATATTAGTATAGATGGGGAGATGTTATGCTTCTTCGACACCCCACGAATATGGCCACGTAATAAAATATGTAATTTTAAAGAATAGTTATAGTTTTTTAAGAATACAAACTTAAATGCACTTATTAGCAATATTTATCACGAAAATCCGCGAAGGTATTTATTTATCCCGCGTGAACGCAAATTGACATTTGCAAGCCGCCATATTTGCACAGACTATAAAATGACGATATTTTATAATAATCCGCGCCAAAACGACTGTGTTCTTATTTTGAATGTCTTTATATTTTGTCAACGAGAACTAAAAGCGTTTAAAGACCCGTAAGGACTTTTTTATCATTGATATAAAATTAGTTATACATTTATATTTAAGGCTTAAGATTTGAGCCTCAATTTTACCAACGCATGGCTTATACAATGCATGTAGTGTTAATTGTGTGTCTAAATATCTTATCGTGCTTTCTGTTAAATTTTTGTTAAACGTTTTGAAATTAATACAAAAAATGAAAGATATTTAAACACAATATTCAATCAACTATTAACTTTGTCAGGATTTGATGGCACTTCGTAATGGATGTATCTAATTTATATTTTTTCTAAACGTGTCCTCAATCCTAATGTATCAAGTGACGTTTAATAATATTTTATAACTAATGTTTTGATCCAATTTCAATTATTAATTTATTTCGTGCTTTCTGTTAAATTTTTGTTAAACGTTTTGAAATTAATACGAAAAATGAAAGATATTTAAACACAATATTCAATCAACTATTAACTTTATCAGGATTTGGTGGCACTTCGATATGGATGTCTCTAATTTATATTATTTCTAAACGTTTCCTCAATCCTAATGTATCAAGTGACGTTTAATAATATTTTATAACTAATGTTTTGATCCAATTTCAATTATTAATTTAATAGAAGGCATGATATTTATACACACAATTAACACTACATGCATTGTAAAAACCTTGCGTTGGTCAAATTGAGGCTCACATCTTAGTCCTTAAATTAAAATGACTATAATAACTGAATGTCACCTGACACGTATACCTTGTGTAGTGCATCTAAGTGTCATATATCTATGTCCCTGCAGTTATTACCTACTACGTTTATGTCACATATTACTGCGTCCATAAAACATATATTAAATAAACCACTGCCCAAATTGAGCATAAAATGGTTATTACTTAAGCGACACCTGTAGCAAACATTTTTATTAATTTTTATAAATGTGTATAAATCCGTGTTTCTCATAATTTGGTGTGCATTTGAGGTCATAATTGAAGACATGAGAGGATGAAGGTGATATGTCGAAAAAAAAATTGGGCTTAAACTGTCACTTATCTAGTAACGTACATTATTCTAAAGATCAATCTAAATTAATATCATAAAGCGGAAGAATTTGTTTGTTTGTTTAAACGCGCTAATCTCAGGAACTACTGGTCCGATTTAAAAAAATCTTTTTTTGTTGGATAGTCCATTTATAGAGGAAGGCTATATAACATTACGCTGCGACCAATAGGAGCGAAGCGTCAGTGAGAAATGTTGCAAAAACGGGGAAAATTATTTACATTTAGGGACTTTCGTTGCGTGCGTTGCATAAACGGTTTTAGTCACTCAAAAACCACGCCAACGAAGTCGCGGACACAGCTAGTGACTTAATACGTTACTACATATTATCCTAAATGTTTAAGTGACACTTTAACTCAATTTTTAAAATATGTTATAATCACGCAAATCGGATTATTAACCTCAGAGTAATCGGTCAACATACAAAAAGGTGATTTGAGAACCTCTCAATTTTGGAAGCGGTTAAAAAGTGGTTGTATGCTCTAATCTAGAATCTAGATGTACTTATTTATTAATTATTACTCGAAATTCGAAATAAAATGATTAATTTCGGTGTTTTAAATTAACTACTTTACATAAAAAAGCGCCTCCGAGGTCTAGTTCAGAGCTTCGCTCTAGACTCGGAGGGGTTCGATTCCCGCGTTGGAACAACAAATACCTACGTTGTTTTCACCCAAACTGGTAGGACAATGCAGGCCGATCACCTGATTGTCTGACAAGATGATCCATGCGTCGGATGGGCATGTAAAAAGTCGGTCCTGCGCCTGTTCTCTCGCCTTACCTCGGTTTACCGTCCCACTGGGTTATGAGAGTAAAAGGAAGAGAGAGTGTCTTTGTGTATTGCGCACACACTAAAGCATTATAAAATTACTCCTGCGTAGCTGGCCTGGTTTCAATTAAATCGGCTACCGACCACGAAATCGGTGAGGGGAGCTATTATTATTTACATAAACGATAAAACCGCAAAAGGACAAGAGACACTGCGGTCTGATGTGTGTCAATGACATTATTACAATGTCTCCATAAAACCAAGTGTCAAATTCTGCAACCTTAATTCGACATTTTTTGTATAAATTTATTATATTTTACGTTTACTTAATGCTTATTTCACCAACACGTGTTAAAATTCTTCATTAAATATCATGTTATCCCTCTCGTATTTCCTGTCAATGAATGAGAAGGCATACTCTTAATACTAGCCGTTAATACTAGCGCTGGCATTGTCGTGTTCGACACAAGCTTTTAAATAAATAAAGAATTAAAAAAAAAACAAGCATTGGCGAAGAATCGTCTGAAATTGTGTGAAATTGGCACTTAAACTGTTATTATATTCATTACCTTTAAATTGGAGACAGATTCTAGACTCAAATCAGTATTCTTGTAGCTCTGTAAATAAAGTGAGTAAATAATATAAATAAAAAAAAATTACAATAAAAGAAAAATTAACTCAATTATTCAACAGTGCGGTTCATATTGTTTTGACAATTCCGAGTGTAGTTTTTCGTGCATTTATTTTTTATTTTTAAATACCTAGGTATATAGGTTTTAGGTCGGTGAAAAAGTCTTTTCGCATTATAGTATGTATGAACTTGTCATAAAATCTCTTGGGCTATACCAATTGTATCCAGCTGATGTTGGTATCATTAAAAAGTTTTAATTTTACAGACGACAATTCCAAATTCGAATTAGGCAAATGTGAGATTTTCATTTGTTTTTGCTGTTGTCAAAATGAAGAAATTGGATATATTTTTAAATTTTATGACAAAAAAGGTATAAGTGTAACACAAGCCGCGAAAAAATATTTTTTTAGGTATCAAGTATTTATCCATAATAGATTTACATTTTGTCTGCTGCTATTGTGCTGACTGTCTTGCACTACAACAATAGATTTTTAAATACCTATTTTGTATCTCTCTCGCCCATGTTCCCTCTTAATCTGCTCGTTTTGCCTCCATAAAAGAAATAGATTATCTCATTTCAGATTGCCATGTCAAGAGCCGTTACAAATGAAACAACCAAGTGGTACAAACAGAAATATAAAATTAATTTCGCTGGCTCGCCCCGCTCGTCGTTTTGTGATTAACTGATTGTTATAAGTTATTTAGCGGGCAACGATGTGGGGATAAGTAGATTCGGTTTTACACGTCATACTTTTTATACGAACGATATTCGGGCTATTTTTCTCCTCTTTTCTGACCGACTTAATAATATGGATTGCAATAGTGCAAAGCCCTGTGTTATTTTTGTCAAAAACTCGATAAACGATTATCAGGGGCCGTATGATCTTTTACAATACCAGCCTGGTTCCAGGCAATTCAATAATACGGCCTTAAACTGCCTTGTTCTTTTTCATATCACAACTACATGTTACTGAATGGATCCACCTTAGTTCGCTTGTCTGAAAGAGACATTCACAACAAGTCAAGTGTCACGTGACCGCTGACTGGCTGTCAATAAGTAATCGTAATACGAAAATGCCAGCCAGCCATATTGTATGGCGTAAACTGGCTGGAATTAAGAGCTTGTATATAGGCCCCCAGACGTGGATGGGCACCCAGATTCTCTCACTTCGTTTCGAATATCAGCCTGTCTCGCCCTTGCACGGACGATACAACGAGCGTGCGAGCAGGACAGACTGACAATCGTACTAATATTCCTGAAACGAGAGTTTCGGGAAAAACGGAGCCAAGTCTGAGATTGTTTCTAATAGACAAATACTTACTATGGCCAGCTTTTTGTGATAGGTTTTTTATTTGGTAATAGAAGTCACAAAGACATCTGCCTCAGGGCCGATTTTTCAATCGTCAGATAACTTTTATCTATGGAATAAATATGTGACTTTGACAGATTTTGTATGGAACAAATGTCAAAGTCACATGTTTAGTCAACAGATAAAAGTTATCTGACGATTGAAAAATCGGTCCTCAGTCAAATTGAAACATATTCTTAAAGTCCTGATTTGATGCATCTAGTTTATATTGATACATCAATGTCTGAGTATTTTTGAATTTGAATTACTTCCCAATAACTGTGTCCTGAATCTCCTGATATTTATAATGAGACTATAAGGAAGATTACTTTTCAATCTGAAATTAAAAAAAAACTTTGACATCGATTTTTTTGTTTGCCAAAAATAAAAGTAAAAATTGTATAAACTTAATCATTAGCCAACTTCAGTGTGGTAGCTGGTATCACAGCTACCCAGAGTCATAGTGCCCAAATGTGTGCGCAATAATAGTGGACACTCATTTAACTCTCATATCCGAGTAGGTCGGATAACCGACACGATGTATGTATCATCTTTCTCGTCAGACAATCGGATCGATTATATGATCCGGAATTCAGACGGCAGGAGAAACATCAGATCAGCATTGAGAATAGAACTTTAGGCTAAAATAAAAACATAAAATTAAAAATCCCCGACTTAGGGCGTGTTTCACCAAGCAATGTTAAAGTTAACGCCATGTTAAATATCATGTTATCCCTCTCGTATTTCCTGTCAATGAATGAGAAGGCATGGTATTTAAATATGGCGTTAACTTTAACATTGCATGGTTAAACACACCCTTAGCGTGTAACATTCCTATCACACCTAACAAACGACCTGATGACCTTGAAGACATGAACCGATTTCCACCAAACATAGCTAAGAACACTCTCGACTGAATATACCTTTCAAACAAAAAAAAACACAGTAAAATAAAAATCCATGTCATAATAAAATCTAAAACTATTTGTTTACTCTACTGAAAATTTGTTGTTTCGTAGATACGAGGTTGTGATGGTAAGTCGACGAATTATCCGTCATTGGATATTGTAATCATCTGAAAACTGCGCACGCGAACCCACATGGCGTGTAGTATTATAGGCAACTAACCTAACCCCCCCTGAAATACTTTGGGGGAAGCTATACAATGCTTGCCGGAGCACTCTCTCAATTTGATGGAAGTCCGCAGGCTGATTATGTATCTCGCAACAGCTTGTACAATAATTGTGTACAATATCGCTCTCAAGTGTATCGGGGGAGGAGTGGCCTGTGTTTTGATAGATCCTGAGCACTTCACTGAACGGCTGATGGCAATCCACAAGTGGTTTTAGTGGGTAAACCGGCCGTAGCGAGCCGGGAGTCCCACATACCCCTCGGGGACCCTCCCGGAGGGATGCGTAACGCATTTCCCTTGAGACATAAAAAAAGGCTATAGGCTGCTATGTCCATCGGTGGACATCATAAAAATGATCAGTCCCACAGTAACCTTACTAAACCAATATGGCCATAAACTCGTAAAGTACTATATTGCGGACCAAACCGCGCTAACGACTACTCCATAAACCTGGCCAATAAACCGAGACGAACCCTTATTATCCGGTATTCTTGTTCGAGTTTATACCTCGTTAACTCCATAATCGGTTAAATGCCGCTTTATTTATTGGCAACACTGTATTTTGGCGGTTGGGAAGTAAAACTACCTGTGCGCTAAGTGAGAGTTTTTGTCATTGCTAGTGAGGAAAATGGTGAAAATTTGTGTGGCTTTGAATTTAGTACGTCCGAGATTGTAACCCAAACGTAAACAAAGCCGTCTATTACACAACCATAGATTAGTCAGTGATGCCAATTGGACAATATTAATGAATCGCCCAACACCGCGACGACGAGGCACGACGCCGCGACACCGACGCCAGACGTCACGACGCCGACGCCCGACGCCGCGACGCTAGACGCCGCGACGCCGACGCCTCACGCCGCGACGCTAGACGCCGCGACGCCGACACCAGACGTCACGACGCCGACGCCCGACGCCGCGACGTTAGACGCCGTGACGCTAGACGTCACGACGCCGATGACCGACGCCGCGACGCTAGACGCCGCAAAGCCGAGGCCAGACGTCACGACGCCGACGCCCGACGCCGCGACGCTAGACGCCGCGACGTTAGACACCGCGACGTTGGACGCCGCGACGCCGACGCCAGACGTCACGACGCTAGACGCCGCGACGCTAGACGCCGCGACGCTAGGCGCCGCGACGCCGATGCCCGACGCCGCGACGCTATACGCCGCGACGCTAGACGCCCGATGCCGCGACGCTAGACGCCCGATGCCGCGACGCTAGACGCCGCGACGCTAGACGCCGCGACGCCGACGCCCGATGCCACGACGCTGGACGCCGCGACGCCGACGCCCCACGCCGCGACGCTAGACGCCGTCGCCGATGCCGAAACGTGTAGTGTTAAGTGTATTTATTTAGTATCAGCATTGTACCCGTGCGAAGCCCCGGCTTTCCCGATGTCGCTAGTCTTACACATATAAAAATGAATTGCTGTTCGTTAGTCTCGCTAAAATTCGAGAACGGCTGAACCGATTAGGCTATTTTTGGTCTTGAAATGTTCGTGGAAGTCCAGGGAAGGTTTAAACGGTTTCTATGCTCAACGAAGTGGGCACGGGTCAGCTAGTATTAATATTATATACTTTATGGTGTAAACAGTTATTATTACGTGTATGAAATGCTTCAAAGTGACTAACATATTTAATTTGATAAGGATTATTAAGGATTAAGGATTAACGCGGGAATCAAACCCACGACCCCCGGGTCGAGAGCGAAGCTCTGGCCCACTAGACCACGGAGGCGATTTTTTTTTACACAAAAATTATGGACCTTAGAGAACATTTTCAACATCGATTTCGACAGACATTCTGCAACAATCGTCCGTCCGTTCCCCTATGATTTTAGCTTTCGAATGGTATTTGCGCTCGCCGTGCCGTGCCGCGACCGTGTTCATGTGAACGCGTCTAGACAACTCCATACAAGACTATAAAGACGGCTGCCGCGTCAAAACCGTGCTTATAGTGGATAAGGACGGCTGACACGCGGTCACGGCACGGTCGCCGTGCCATGTGAAAGCTCTCATTGTTGCTCATACATTACTATTTTACACGGCACGGCAACCGTGCCGCGGCCGTGTACATGTGAAAAGGCACTAAAGCCTTCCTCTATAAATGAACTATCCAGCAAAAAAAGAATTTTTCAAATCGGACCAGTAGTTCCTGAGATTAGCGCGTTTAAACAAACAAACAAACTCTTCCGATTTATAATATTAGTACCTATTGATAGTATAGATATTTTAAAAAAAATGTGGAAACCGTTTAGAAAATTCAGTTCAAGTTTTTGTTTTTGAAATTATTTTATTTGGAACGTGAACTTCCGTTCAATAATTCAATAAAACTAATTCTCACTATCCTCGCATCCAATTTGTAAGTTGGTCGTTTTATTTGGCATTGTATAAATAAATTGCTCCTTTACAAACGCGAAGGAAATCTGATCGAACAATAAAATAAATTGGCAACGTCTGGCAACACAGATTAACTTTTTTTGTTTTTTTTTTTTATTATTCTGTAACGGCCAAGGAATGGCATTTAAAAGTAAAGGCTTACTTAACTATGTTTATCTACACGTTGAATAATTATTTTCCTACCCTTTGGACTATATATACTGTCTACTATGTATACACTATACATACATGGGTTACGAGAATTGTAAAGGAAAAGCTATGTGGATTGCGCTCACACCTGGGCAGTATAATAATAACATAGCTAATCTTCTGGCTTTCAAGATTTCTGGTTTCTGGTGTGCTAAAATGGCTAAAATTATTTTTACTGCGTATTAAAAATTATTAAAACTGTTTTAGGTTAGACGATAATTTTTATCGGAGACTTTGCAAGGTAAGTACAAGTATATGAAATGATTGTAATTTATCTTAAAATATAAGTTCTTAAGTATGTTAAAAGGAAAAAAAGCTTATATAGTACAAAACTTGTTTTTTTTTCTGTAATAGGGAACCTAACGAAACACGTGAAGTAAAGATTACATTTTGTAAATACCCTCATTTTTACGCAATAAACCAATAAGGCCGTGTTGGCGTTAAAATACCATGCCATCTCATTCATTGACAGGAAATACGAGAGGGATAACATGATATTTAACATGGCGTTAACTTAAACATTGCTCGGTGAAACACGCCCTAAACCATGGATTCGTAAATAGAATAAGCATTTCTGGTATGTCAAAAAAGGTTTAGTGATAAAACGGCAACTGCAAACATTTTACTGGATGTAAATTTTGGAAGAAAGTATTCGACGCCAAAACTTAAAATAATAGCTTTGTTACTGCATGTCCAGTGTCCACATGTGCACGTCATGACTTCAAGAATCCGCGCCGTGACGTGCCGTGTCGTTAAAGTTTACGGTATGTTACTATTTCTAGAATTAATCCGTAGACAGCTGATCTCAGCAAATATTAGCTTTTACTATTTATTGTCTTTGGGAATCTTATAGATTGCATAGTATTGACCTAAACACCTGATGATGACTATGTCGAAACCGGTCGTTTATTTTAATAAATTATTGTAAAATAACTAGTAAAGTGGGAAAAAAGTGCAAGTGCTTAGTGTATTATTAATATATAACATGAATTTCTATCAAGAACCAACTGTTCAATAACATATCTTATAAGTTGGATTAACACACCGTCGCGAAATCGCAGCGCCGCGTCTGGAGGACCTTCACATTATGTGAGGGAAATCCTCTAGTCTTTCACATTCTGTGAAAGAATACCGGAAAAAAATTAGGGATGGCGGTCAGACGTCACGTCTTGTGTGCATTTTAAGAGTGATTTTGTAAAAAGGCACTTCATGTTACCGTGCCGTTTCACGTCAACGAAGTTTCACGTGAAGTGGACACGGGCTCAGGCCGTTAGTCAATTCCAATTCAGAATATAACCTAAAACTTTATTGGCAAACCCACAGCGGAGCAAAGGATCAATATAATAATAAAACACCAAAATTCGTATCATTATACTAATTTGATAGAGTCATTTTGTAATTTATTCATAAACCGTATAAGTCGGCCTTTGCATCTTTTGTTTTGCAATAAAAAGCGCAGCCGAAATTCAAATTAGGAACGCGTTATTATTAAAATAAACATTATATTGGACAATAAACGATTTTGAGATTATAACGAGGTAAGATGTGATTAAATGCTTTAAAACAAAAATAATAAACGAAAAAAAATTCGCCCGCCATTACGTTTTGGCGGGTTTCGAGTGCATGCCGTCGTCTCGCTCGCACTCGTGTGTGTCTGTATTACGGCGTGCACATCTGTCTCGCTCTGTCGGCAATTTGCTCGTGTTGTTGCAATCAATTGGCATGCGCAAACAGACGCCTATGATATATCCAATTAAGTCGCCCCACGGGTGAGCGAGGCAACTGAAAATCTTGAGCTTTAAGCTTTTTTTTATTTAAACCTGCGTATTTACTTATAACCACAAATCGCTAGCAGTTTAACTCGACTTACATACTTTTTTTGTAAAAAAGTACTTCTTTATTTCTTACTTAGTAAAATACTCCTTTAGTAAAATAGTACTACTAAATTTGCTGGAAAGGGTATAGAGATAGCAAAAAAACTATGAACGCTCTTCTCTTCTCTCAACACAAAAAGCCTGAAATAGCGGGTAAATTCATTATCATAATTCATAGTAGTATATTATATAAATTAATTTTCTCTTTTATATATTATTTTATTTTTATGTTGTGCGCACAATAAAGAATTCGTTCATTCGTTATTTTCTGTGTTAAAAGGAGGGGGGACGGCTGAGGCCTTACTTTCCAAACTGATTCGATTTTGATTCACATTCTATCGTGCCGCGTACCTACTCCCGAAAAAATTGACTTTTATTTATTTTAATTATAAGTCGATTGATATGGTTGGGAGTAAAAAAAGTTACGATTTAACGTTTTTTTATACTGGTTAGTTTCAAAGCAATCCACCAAATAAAATACCAAACCCCGTTGAGATTGAACTGATTCGATACTCGATTGTGTCGGGAGTGAGCCTACTGGTCTTAAAAACAATATAATATTCCATGCTCAATAAACCAATAACATCGCCAGCTCATCATCAAACTCCAGAATTCCAAATGTAATACGCCTACCTCCTCGTGCTGCCGTGATGTTGCCCTGAGTTATACAGTTATATTTCCTCATTTTGTAAATGTTACTTTTTAGCATTTCTTATTTTTTGTCGCAAGCATAACCAAAAAGCAAAAAAATATATATTTAAAAAAAATACATTTCTAGAATGAAAAAAGGTAGTATAATCATATCCCAAAGATATAATGACTGTTCTTTATACACGTTTTCGTTGGTGCTAGCGAGAGGTCGCGGGTTCGAATCCCGTCGAGGAAATAAAAAAGTTTTCAATATTCCTGGGTCATGGATATGTATTAAATTTGTGTATAATATAATAAAAATCTTAAATATGTGTATCGTATAAAAGTATTAAATATACCGGGTGTAAAAAGAGCAGTTACTATAACTTTGTGATATGATTATACTACCTTATCTCATTCTAGAAGTGTATTTTTTTCATATTTTTTTTTTACAAAAATCAAAAATAATTTTTTTTGGCTTTATTATTATTTTTGACGACAAAAAGTAGGAAATGTTAAAAAGAAAAAAAATAGTTTATGACAACAAAAAATAAAAAAAAATCATTTCCGAAATGAGGAAAGGTAGTATAATCGTATCTCAAAGTTATAGTGACTGCTCTTTTTACACACTGTATTTCCATTGTCTGGTACCTGTAACACAAATTCTTCGGATACTTGGCACGGGGCCAGATTGACGTGAAGCGTCCATAGATATTATTATTATTACACCTGTTATGACGAAAAACGTGACACGTCTTTGCCTCCTTTCCTTTACTTCCCATAATCTCCGAGTGCAAAGCGCAGATACGACGTTATACCCCGACGCCGCGAGCGCAGGTAACGTGAAGAAATTTACCGTGTATTAAATCTCTGAACAAACAAGTTGTTCGCGCTTACACACACACGCACAGGCGTGAACACGCACACACACACACACTCTACACTACTCACTACTTGTACACGAGTTAAGGGGAAGCGCTGTCGGATTATTTTCTAGATTTGTTCATTAGGGTTGCCATCTTGAAAATTAAAAAACCAGCAGGCCAATCGCGCTATTGTACAACGTTTCATTTGAGGTTCAACTTAGTTTCGTTTGTGTTTCAGCTGCGTTTCGTTTCCAATCCAGCTGAAGTCTGAACATTTTTGGTCCTTTACGCAATTTAGATTCAAAAACTTAACTTATATACGATCACTTTTTTCCAAACGTTCGAGCTGCGTGCGAGTTACACTAGCTCCGTACGAACTTTTTGCTTGACAGCGTTTGAGTTTCAACTACGGTCCAGCTTCGTCTCACCTAGCTGTCAAAAGGATAGCGCGATACCGAATACGTCATAAAGTCGAGTAACGTTCACGTTTCGTTTGCGTTTCAGCTAAAGTTTTTTAGCGCGATTGCTCTGCTGGACATGACGCGTCAAAACCCGGACTCTGCAGCTTAACCAACAAATATACGCCCCACTTAAGTAAAAAAAAAATACAAAAAAAATCTTAATTCGGATATCGGCTGTCCGGTCCGGACGGTCCCCGGACACCCTGATAAGTAGGAAAAATCCGGGGAAACGGATGGCAACCGTACCATTCACTAAGAATGATTTCGTATCTCGACAGCTGAATCCGCGGTGAGTGTCTTTCCCACACTGTGAACTTCCAAATTCAAGATACCAGGAGCACGATTCTCGGGCAGTGGAAAAAAGTTCGTATATTAGTATATCCCGCTCGCTCGCGCGCTAAATCTCATTTGCATGAGCGGGACAGACCAATAGTAAAAACTAAGTTCGAGGACTGAGAATTAGGGCCCAGGGCCCTAATTCTCAGGGCTCGAACTCAGTTTTTACTATCGGTCTGTCCCGCTCATGCAAATGAGATTTACCGCGCGTGCGAGCGGGATATACTAATATTCGGAACAAACTTCAAGCCCTGAGAATTAGGGCCCAGGGGCCTTACTCTCCAAACTGATTTGATTTTGATTTCGATACGATCTTGCCGCGTACTTCCTAATAGATTGACATTTGTTTATTTTGATTCTATTTCGAGTGATATGGTCGGCAGTACAAAAAGTTACGATCTAACAATTATCTTTACTTTCAAAGTAATTCACCAAATAAAATACGAAAAACCACTGATATCGAACGGATTCGGTACTCGACTGTGTCGGGAGTAGGCCCGCTTATGACTTTCGAAGTTCAAAAACAAAATATGTGGGATTTGACATAAGCTTCGCTAAGTAAAATACGAATACGCGTGTCATTTACCGAACCTCGTGTCAAATCCCGTACATTTCTGTTTTCGAACTTGGTAAGTAATAATAGCGGTGGCATCTTGTATTAGGGCCCAGCAGGCTTACTCACGACACAATCGAGAATCGAATCAGTTCGATCTCAACGGATTCTGATATTTTATTTTGTGGACTACTTTGAAACTAACCAGGATAAAGAAAATCGTTAGAGAGTAAATTTTTGTACTCCCGACTCTATCAATCGACTGAGAATCAATGTAAGCAAACGTCAATATATTCGGGAGTACGCGGCACCATCGAATCTGAATCAAAATCGAATCTGGTTTCTCGAACGCTATTAAAATGTATTATCAACTAACATTCAACTGATCAACCCATACTGAACGTTACTAAAGGTTAATTCACCAAAGCCACCGATTAGTTAACATACGGTTTGAATCAACCTCTATATCTATGGTGTGTTATATCAGTCGAATGCAGAATTAGCCACAGACCTTCGACTTCTAAGCTAATTTAGACTCTTAGTAGTATCACAAAATACATATATAACAGAGACACGACTGGCAAATCGACTGGCTATTTTTGTTTTCCTCTATTTCCAATAGATAGAGGGTGAAGTCCAGGCACATTACGGAAACCGCCAACGAGCGCCACTATTGGAAAATACTAATTACTAATCTATAGATTGTATGGGATGGTAGGCCATGGTAGTATGTAGTGGTAGGTATTAAAAATAGGTATCACGTTATAGACACGAATATCAGAAAACAATTTACTAAAATTTATTCTGAATAAAAATATTTGATTTGATAAAGAACAATATTCATTTATTCCCTACGCGTCCCGACGTATAAGCCCAAACTTTCTACTATAGTGGGCTAATCTTTTAATTATCTCTATAATAT
Organism: Celastrina argiolus; assembly: GCA_905187575.2. Classification (NCBI taxonomy): domain Eukaryota; kingdom Metazoa; phylum Arthropoda; class Insecta; order Lepidoptera; family Lycaenidae; genus Celastrina; species Celastrina argiolus. Next base: position 1,885,439 of record LR994598.1, read on the forward strand.
AGTCCTAGAACAATATTACACATTAGACCAAATATAAATATAGATATCATCACTACATACACTACGTCCGAGATAAATTTAACCCAAACGTAAACAAACCCGTCTATGACACAACCATAGACTAGTCAGTGATCCAGTTGGCCAATAATAACGCAATGATTATTGTTGCCTACATGAATCCATAGACTATAGACTATATTCTAGTGAAAGTTTTTCATTTGATGTTTAAACATATTAATTATTGTTTTTTGTTATAAAATGTATTGGGTAATGAAGTATAATCCTTTAATATTCCGGTGTTGATAAGTGTGCACAATAAGTAAATATGTGAAAATTTCGGTGTTCTTGGTTTGGGTTAAATTTATCTCGGACGTACTATATCTAGCAGGCCCTTAACGCACACAGACAGACTATAATGTGCGCAAGTGCAACCCGATATCGTTAGCGCATTAGACCAAATTGTGCTATTAAGCCAGTGATTTATCCACTTAGCTGGCAACACAGAGCGCCCATAGACTAGAGAGTGGAGATTCCAAATTTGAACTGTGTGCTCAACTGCTCAACATTATGAAAGTAAATGTGATTTCAAATTACACGTTGTTCATTTACGTCTTTATCTACGTGAAGCGAAAACTTTAGGTACATTTTTACGAGTATTGTGTGGACGGGGGATTCTAAAATTGGGCACTCTTATAGTTTAACTACACATTTCCCGCTACTTCTGTATGCAAGTAATATATCCTTAAATATTATCACACCTTTATTTTGCACGTTGTTTATATGCAATAGTCGTACATATACAGGCTGTAATATTAATAATGATTAATACTTTAGGGTATGTATGGGCCCCTTATATAGAGTTTACTGTGAAAGTACCAGCGCTGTAAGAGATCCCTTTTTAACCGACTCCCAAAAAAGGAGGAGGTTTCTCAATTCGACCGTACATATGTTTTTACTTATTGTATGGGCAAACTTATGATGTTGAGGCATTTCTTATAGAAACATGAAAGTCAAAAGTAAGTCTTTCAGCGCTGGTACTTTCACAGTATACTCTACATAGGAGGCACATACACACCCTAAAGTATTATCTCTAATTTTTTTACACCTTGTATAGTGTAGTCTATACTATAAACTATATAATATTATACAGCGGAAGAGTTTGTTTGTTTGTTTAAACGCGCTAATCTCAGGAACTACTGGTCCGATTAGAAAAATTATTTTATTGTTGGATAGTGAATTTATAGAGGAAGGCTTTAGGCTATATAACATTACGCTGCGATCAATAGGAGCGAAGCGTCAGTGAGAAATGTTGCAAGAACGGGGAAAATTATTGGGGACTTTCGTTGCGTGCGCTGCATAAACGCTTTAAGTCGCTCAAAAACCAACGAAGTCGCGGGCATAGCTAATATACTCGTAAGTTGTAATATGAAAACACCATTCGGAAACCCACTATAATAAACATGTTAATGATTTCTATACCACAAAACAGCTGTTTCACCTCGGACAACATACATCAACATACATAACACTATATGTGACAGTTATTGGTGATAATGCCGCGATTAATGTTCCTCTGTCTGTTATTTATACGCTTAACCTCCTAAACTAGAAATGTGATGTCACAGAAGGCACTTTAGTATCAATATATTAATACGGAAAAATATTAAATCTGATTTGATCAGCCTTTTAGAAACCGGGAGTAATTCACAGAGATCTCCAAATCATAGACTAATTATACAAGGTGTAAAATAAATGAGTGATAATACTTTAGTGTGTGTATGTGCCTCCTATGTAGAATTTACTGTGAAAGTACCAGCGCTGAAAGACTTACTTTTCACTTTCATGTAGAAACATGAGATATAGAATATATGAGAAATGCCTCAACGTCATAACGTTGCCCATACAATAATTTAAAAAAAGTTCCTCTTTCAGCGCTGGCACTTTAAAAAAAAGTCTATATTCGAGACCCATTTACACTCTAAAGTATTATCACTTATTAATTTTACAGCCTGTAGTTATATAATCTAGATGATTTATGAAAAATATCAATTGACTTAAGTATCTCATAACTTAAATATCGATTAAGTTCGTGTTCATAAATCTAAATCGTTAAATGATTGCCTAGAAAAAACTGCTGTTAGAGGTAAGTTTTAATGAAAGTAGAAAAAACTTTTTTCTATTTTTCATTAATTTTATTTGTAACTAGCTGTGCCCGCGACTTCGTACGCGTGGAACAGTGATTTAGGGCACTTTAGTATTTTTAAATATATTTTTAGTTTATTGGCGCAACCGCTGCTGCTGACAACTTTCGCTAATAGGTACTTCCCAGTGCATCCCAGTGTTGATCCCGATCCAGCAAGTCACGTACCCGGCAAGCCTCTTGGTATGCAGGGTATAATAATAATATATTACTATCCTTTCGGAGCTCGGCAAAAGAAGTAGGCCTTCGAACAATATGTAGAAGTCAGCAAAGGTATCGAAGTTAGGATAATATTATTCGAATGCACCGTATAGACCCAGACAATTTTTCACGTTAATTTAGTAAAGTATTTAACTTCGATGTCCGTCTGTCTGTCTGGGTGTCAAAACTTTAACACGTGTAGGTATCAAGCTAAAAATCATATTAAAAACTCAGTTCTACTGTCCCTTCTGGCTGTGAAAAGAAACAGGCATCTTGGCCACATCTACCCAAAGATTCAGCCGTTTATATCGCTAATTTTCGCAATTTTCGACACGCCAAAGGGAACCAAAACCTAAAGGGTACTTCCCGGGAATAGAAATTTGATATGAAGCAACGTCTTAATGCACTATTAAAACATTGCTTCATATCAAATTTAAACGACATAGGATAAATTGCGAAACCATAAAAATATTTTCAATTATTTCAACTTATTACCGTTTTTGTCATTAATGTTTTGAAGTATTATTAAATTTAAACTTATATTGCAATTACTAAGGTCTTTAAAACGGAACTCTCGGTTAGACATGGGCGCAGCGGCACGCCCCGCCGAGGATCCAGCAGGTTTACTCTCGACACAACTGAGAATCGAATCAGTTCGATCTTAACGGTTTTTGGTGTTTTATTTGGTAGATTACTTTGAAATTAATTAGGATAAAGAAAACCGTTAGAACGTAACTTTTTATACACCAGACCATATCAATCGACAGAGAATAAAAATAAACAAACGTCAATTTCTTCGGGAGTATGCGGCACGATCGAATCTGAATTAAAATCGAATCAGTTTGGAGAGTTAGGCCCCAGCTCGGCGCGCCGCGCCGATCGGCTTTAGTAGCGTTTTTTATAACCTACCCTAAGTATAATAATAATAATGTAAATAAATGAAATTTTGTTTTAAACAAAATATAAAATAAAAAAAGAATAAATTTGAATGTTTGAAGCAGCGCGGTTCCCGCCGCGCTTCATACAAACGTCCAGTATTTTTTTTATTGTCATATATCTTCAAATCAAAGCGACATCTATACGCCATACGCCGTACTTTTAACACGTTTATTACTGGGGGCACAGTTAGCGGCTGTGCGTGGTTAAATTCATACTACCGGTACTGCCTGTTAGCACATTTTAATAGTATTTTTTACCCAGCAGTGGGGTGGAGTTCCTTTGGTTGACCTTCGAGAAAATTCCTACCTAACAGCATCTGATACCTACACTACACCCCGACTCGGATAAAAGACGTCACGCATCAGCCTGTATCGCGCGGCGCCGCGATGCGGCGGTCGAATCACGGCGAAACGATTTTAATTTTGCTATATTATCTCCTAAACTATTAATTATACTTGCTAGGTATAAAGGACAAATATAGTCTTCATGAAATGCTTAAGCCAACTAACGTATTAAAAATGATAAGGATTAATACCGTGATGGTATAAATAGTTTACCAAAAACCGCTTAATTGCCCGTTTTTTTAGATTATCGCGAAAGGCTTTCTTTTAATAATACAGTTAATTAAGTTGATTTATACAATAAATGATAATTTATTTCAATTTGTGAAGCAAGTTCAAAAATACAATTTTTATATTATTATGACACTGTGGAAACACTCTTCTCAGAAAAAAAATCTGTTAGTTAGGTACTTATTTCAAGTTCTAATCTACTTTAGTGCCACATTCTATTGCTTCGCGTCACTGTGTAAGCGATCCCCCCACGCCCCCCGCATGAACCGATCGTCCGCAGCCCGCGCGCGCGTAATTCATCCGACTTGCTTCCAATTTATCGTAGCGTTATGTTATATAGCCTATAACCTGCCCAGGAATATGGGCTACAATCGTACCAAGTTTGGTTAAAATCCCTTCAGTAGTTTTTGTTCCCATCGCGCACATACAGACAGACAGACAGACAGACAGACAGACAAAAATTTTACTAATTGAATTTTTGGCATCAGTATCGATCGCCAATCATCCTCCAATATGTATTTTGAAAAAATATTCAATGTACAGAATTGACCTCTCTACAGTTTTATTATAAGTATAGACTAGTTGACCAGTGCCCACTTCGTTGAGCATACAAACCGTTTAAACCTTCCCGGGACTTCCACGAATATTTCAAGACTAAAAATAGCCCAATCGGTTCAGCCGTTCCCGAGTTTAAGTGAGACTTACGAACAGCAATTTATTTTTATATGTAAGATTTTATGTTGAAATAAAGATTTTTGTTATTACCTATTATTCTTTTTATATAATACAACATACTGATTGAAATAGTGTAATGCACGTTTTATAAAGTCGGTCAAAGATAATATTGAAGAAAAATCTGTCCGATTTGGGTCCCACAAAATGTATGCTGTGAACATGATCACAACACGATTAAGTTTTTTCATCTATCTAATAGAACATTAATAGAGGTTGAAGAATTAAACCTTCCCGGGACGGGACGGGAAAAATTGCCCAATCGGTTCAGCCGTTCCCGAGTTTTAGTGAGACTTACGAGCAATTAATTTTTATATGTAAGATTTTATGTTGAAATAAAGATTTTTGTTATTTTTATTCTTTTTATATAATACAACATACTGATTGAAATAGTGTAATGCACGTCTTATAAAGTCGGTCTAAAGTAATATTAAAGAAAAATCTGTCCGATTTGGGTCCCACAAAATGTATGCTGTGAACATGATCACAACACGATTAAGTTTTTTCATCTTTCTAATAGAACATTAATAGAGGTTGAAGAACATATATTTAGCAAGGTGCAACCGTCTGTTAGACACAAGAGCTTAGCTGAACTATTACTAAAGTGCCTTGTAAGTTATAATACACGTGTCCAATGACGCACGACACGGCTTGGACGTGACGGCTGAAATACACGTCGATCTTTGGAAAAGGGTGTCTCTAATATAATAATTTTGTGGATTATTAAGTGAAATGTGGTAAGCTTTAAAGACGTATTATTAAAAATAAAAAATTCCATTGAGTGCCGCCATTTTGAGGTCATTTTGTCAACCAACACTGCCTGAATATTATAATTATTATTTAAACGATTTTTTTTACTTTATAACTACCTAATTTAAATTAGAAAGAGACGCAATAGCTAATTAGTACTTCTCACTTTATTAATCGAAGCTTTTAAATAATGGAAACGCCCCAGGCTTCGTTGTTGATGTCTAAAGTGGGTGTTTAAATAATAATTCCCGCTTAATACCCCGAAACACGCCCTTCAATGGTTCGTTAGACAAACCATAACTACTGATGTATTTTTTTTTAATAAACGGGCTCCGGATACCTGGGGTTTGGCCCATTAAGAGGTATAATTTAGAAAAACGTTATTTTAAAAAGATATTTATATAATTGGAATTGTTTAAATGTAATTTCGTTTTTGCTGTCTTCTTGTTTGATTCCCTTTCTGTTGCACCTTGTGTTATAAGCTGTAATTTTATATGCAACATGTTGCTTATTGAAAGCCTCTATGGTCCAGTAGCTTAGAGGTCGTGGGTACGATCGCGTCGGTACATCTAAAATGTTGTTTTCAAGTGTGGTTAGGTTAGGTTAGTTTACGATTTTCCGTACTTTTTGTCACCACTGCCATAACTCAGTGAGGACCGTACCTTTTTTATACATTATAAATTATACTGGTAATTTTGAAATACAATATAGCATTAGAAATATTTTGGCCATACCGTAGGTACTTTTAAGTAGAAACCGGTACCTTTTCGGAAAGCCAGTCGTACTTTTTTGGGAAATGATGCTGGCAACATTGCAGAAGATTTTCTAACAAGTGCTATTTACTTAATGTGCCCTAGTCCGAACTGGATTCTTGGTAATTACCCTAGTTAAGTAATTAGAAATTGAGGAGGCTATAATAAAAAACATGCGGAACGATGTTGACTATTCCACGTACCGATCAAGCACGAGTATGACACAATCAGTATAAAAAACCCCCGATGTGTATGTACACTTTTATTATGAAAGATAAGAAAGAACCGAAAAAAATAATTTGGCCGGAAAATATTTTCATTGTCAAATAAAACAACTCAATTATTGCCACTAGAGATCACGATATCATAACTAAAACGTCGTCATAAAACAAAAAACTGTATCGGTATACATCATAAGAGCTGACACAATTGAAAGGCACCGTCCAAACAGACTATAAGCTCTATCACAAAGGCATAAAGCCGAAGATCTTAGCCGCGACGTTTTCAGAATTTAAAAAGCACATTTGTCACATTCTGTTGAGTTGTTTGACATGTGTCAGTTTGACCGCGCTTTATTATTAATTACGGTCAACGTGGCAATCGCTCTGTCTCGAAATTAACTTATTTATTTATGAAGTGGATTTAATGAGGCGTGTTGTCTTCGCTTGTATAATAAACTCAATGGCATTCAAATAAAAATTAGACTACCCTAATTTAACTGTTATTATGAATTGAAGTTTATATTTTTCATTATTATTTATGGGAAATGGATATTTGGATTGGATATATTTTACTTAAGTGTGTATTCATTTATAATATAATTAAGTCATGTTTACATACTGTTACCTCTTTTCGTAAACCTATTTTTTTTTATCTATGATAAGAATTTTTGTGTGTTAAAATAATAAATGAAGATTGAAGATTAATGAATATTATTATAAATATTTGTTAAATTTAACGCCATGTTTAATATCATGTTATCCCTCTCGTATTTCCAGTTAGTCAATGAATGAGATGGCATGGTATTTTAACATGGCGTTAACTTTAACATTGCTTGGTGAAACACGGCCTCGGTACTTTATTTTTTTAATTTTTTTTTTTCATTTTAATTAGGGGTTTTTAGTGGCTTTTTACTATGCCACCCACTCCAAATACTAAAATCTTACTATACCATAATGTTTTTACACCACAAAACATTGAAATAAATAATTGTTAAACGAAGGTAAAACGTGTTGAGTAATTTTATTCCCAGTCCGATTACCAGCTAAAAAGAAATAAAGCAATAGACAGACGTGAGTATTTAAATAAAGTTTTATAGAAACGATGTTACAACACAACCAACACTTAATTCTGAAATTTATTTAGGAGATTGGACGATAACAGACATATTGAAGTTAATTTGAATGATTCTCTTGTGGCGTCGATTTTGAAGAATAGATACAGCATGCTGAATTTGTTTAGGGAACATTACCTACAAACGGGTATCGCTTGACACTTTTCAACCACAGATGAAAAAAATCAAAGGCAAGCAATAAATAATACATCATTAAGCTGCACTTTTTTTTTTAATCTTCTAATAGCTCAACAACTACTGGTCGAATTTTAAAAAAATATTTTAGTATTAGATGGCTATCTATTAGAATATGTTTATCGAGAAAGGATATAGGCTATATATAATCAACATAATCACGCTAAGAATCAATGAAGAACGTTTAAATTTTTTTATTCGGGACAAGACGCGGGCAAACAATTTTAATTACAATTTTCACTTTGTTACTGAATCATAAGAAAAACCAATACATGAATTTAATCAGCACTCTCTAATTAAACTAGCTTCAATGTGTGCCAAATAATGGCTGTCTCACGGTCATACACACATACACATTTTGTTACTTACATTTGAATAAATCATAGTATCTATTATAAAACATCAACGACCAAGATTCAGTGATAAAACCACGAACAAACATACAAATAATAGTTATATCTCAATTATACTAAGCTCTACGCCATTAAGATAAAGAATAAAAAAAACAGTTCGACAGTTCGAATGTAGATGGCGTTCGTCGATTTAATTTGATTATTCTTATCTAGATGAACTGTCAATTGTTGTAAGGGAGGCCATTTTGAAAACTCGAAAATGGTTCTACGCGTTGATTTTTGTTTGCTAATTATGTTTGGATCTTCTTTCGTCATTTTGTTAGTAATTCTTAAGAATATAAATTAACCAAATAATGGTTGTTAATAAAAGATTAAGTAAAACCTATACCAAATATCTTATAATATATAAAAATTAATTGCTGTTCGTTAGTTTCGCTAAAACTCGAGAATGGCTGAACTGATTCGGCTGTTTTTAGTCTTCAAATATTCGTGGAAGTCCAGGGAATGTTTAAACGGTTTTTTTATGCCCACGAAGTAGGCACGGGACAGCTAGTATTCTTATAAAAACATCACAGAGAAGAAGAATGGTAGATACGTAAATTATTAATTATTCGAGCGATGACGATTCTTTCGGTGACGAATTCGCTTTTATCAAAGCGTTTCTGTTTCAGTCGTACGAACGTAATAAATGTTTTTTTCAAGACGCTGTGGTTTCATCGTTTCAAGGTTGAACGTGCGTTACGTCGCCACAATTACTACTGTATTAAGGATCCAATAAAATCTAATCTAAACGTAAACAAAACGATCAAATTCAACCAAATTAATGCGTAGGTATTCTAATTTTTTTCACACTTTAACACGATCTCTAAAATCAGTGGCGCGAAAGATTTAAAATTAAGTGTGTATCGCTTTCGTGTGAAAAGTAGTCTTAACAGGCTTACCCTATTAACTGTCAAAGCCTGTGCCGAAAAAGATTAGACTTTGCAAAGAGATTACGCGGTGTTTAGCAGGTACCTAGTTGCTTCGTGGGAGGCCTTTTCACATAGATTTTCGTTGTGTTACAATTTTAATCTTTGATTTTTATTATCCAAGTCACTGATGGCATATAATATAATAGCTCCCCTCACCGATTTCGGCGTCGGTAGCCGATTTCATTGAAACCAGGCCGGCTACGCAGGAGTTATTTAATAGTGGCCCAATTGTGTGCAAATTACACAGAAGCACTCTCTCTTCCTTTTTACTCTCATAACCCAGTTTACCGTCCCGGTAAACAGACACGACTGGCGAGAGAACAGATCTTAAAAATCATTTCAATTTTCACATAAAATACCAAAAACTGTTGAGATCGAACTGATTCGATTCTCGATTATGTCGGGGGTAAGCCTGCAGAGAGTACTAATAATATAATATTATGTTATACCAAGTACCTAATGCTCCCACACATATTATATATATCAGTATTCTAATAATGTAACGAACATACAGACGAATCGCTACATTCCTACTTTTTGTAGTCGATTAAAATTACCGAGCACTTCATGTACCTATTATAATTACGTGCAAATTGATAATAGAATAGCGACAAGTTCTTTTTAATGTGCCGCTTATTCTTGCGTCAGTAAACACAAAACTGTGAAAAACACAATTCGATTAACAGAAGAGGATTAACTTTAAGTATCCTTTGCTGTGCGTACTTTAAAAAAAAATTCCGCCATATTCGTTCGAAATTCAAAAACTTAAATAGGATTGAGGGATTATCGTGTTTTTGTTAGTTTTAATAATTTGCAGATGAGAAGTGTTAAAAGATTTTCTAGAAGTTGTTACAAAAAATACTTGACGTTACCGCCTCGGTATATAAAGGGACAATATTAAGTTAAGCTTATTAGAAGCTTATTGGCTTAAATTGTTTGCCTATTTAATTCATACTTTAAGAACCCTCTAGGTATTATAATATGTAGCCTAGTAGAGCGTTATTTGTAAAAAAATCACACTTTTAATATCTAATTAAGTGTAATGTCCAAATACCTTATTGAATAAAATTAAATGTCTATTTATTCAATAGGTTTAATTAGTTGACATACGATTTGAATCAAAAATGGAAGGAGAAATTTTAAGTAACCTTGCAAGTGCGAACGTGATTATAAAATGTCTGTCCGTTCCTTTCTGTCTGATAATATTCCACCAATCAGCGTTCAATATGAGTTGTTGATTTGAATGCCATGTTAGTTGATCATTCATTTGAATAGCGTTCGAGAAACCGGGGGTTAGACTTCCAAAAAAAGAAGTATGTTCTCAATTCAGCCTGTTTTTTTTAATATAATATAATAATTATGAATGTATTTACGTCAATTATTGCAAGGACTACAAGAAGGCGATCATGCTGCTTATAGCAAATTCTAGCAGACATCCTATGTGATGAAGTGTGGAGCATCAGACAACCTCCATGAGGAAGTGTAGAGCATATTTTGATGGTTATAAAAGTCAGTTTTGGACAGTTCTGTGTCCGGGTAAGTCATGGCTTGAACACGTCGTAAAGATGTCAACAAGTTCACTTGCGTGGTCAGATTTAGGTGGTGGTGTCCACGTAAATCGTGTGGTGTGACGTCATGACGATTTGTACAAAATAACTAATGGTATATAACGAAAAACAGGCTGTGGTAGTATAGCCTCCTCCTACATTGCGTTATTGATGTTTTCTAAGTCCGGAGCTGTATATATATAGTACGTCCAAGATAAATTTAACCTAAAAGTAAACAAATCGAAAACATCGAAATTTTCTCATATTTACGTATTGTGCATATTTGTCAACATTTTCACAGGAACATTTAAGGATCATACTTCATTATCCAATACATTTTACAAAAATCGAACAATAATTAACGTATTTAAACATCAGATGAAAAACCTTCACAGTAAAATACGCAATTTTGACAATGCCGACTGTAGAATATAGTCTATAATCTATGAATTCATGTAGCAAACAATAATCATTGTATTAATATTGGCCAATTGTCATCACTGACTAGTCTTTGGTTGTGTCATAGACGGGTTTGTTTACGTTTGGGTTAAATTTATTTGGGACGTACTACTTCAATACAACAACTGAAAACTAGTACAGTAGGCTTCGGCCTGACTGCATACCACCTCTTTTGGTCGGAGATCTCCCTTTGGGGTTTCCACTAGTACTCCCACAGTGATGTAGGTAGCCCAGAGGAATTGATAACCGACACGACTGGAGAGAGAGAAGCCCAGGACCGACTTTTTACATGCCCATCCGTGATCCGACGCATGAAAGATATTCTTTCTTGTCGGACAATTAGCTAATTAGTAATCCACGCGGTAGCATTTGAAAGCTTAAAAGTGCAGTTACAATAATAATAGCTCCCCTCACCGATTTTGGTGTCGGTAGCCGATTTTCATTGAATCCAAGCCAGCTACAGGAGTTATTTTATAGTGCCCAAGTGTGTGCGGATTACACAGAAGCACTCTGTCTTCCTTCAATTGTAGACCATTGTGGGACGGATAACCGATACGACTGGCGGGAGATCAGGCGCTTTACATTTTTACATGCCCATCCGACGCATGGATCATCTTCGCAGACAATCAGGCGATCAACCTGCATTGTCCTAACCAAACTTGGAAACAAATTTTTTTGTTGAATCGAACCCACGATCCGGGTCGAGAGCGAAGCTCTGAACCACTAGAACGGAGGCGTTATAGCTGACATGACGACAATCTAACCACTAAGCAGTGAGCACCACTTCGAAACCCGGACATGTAGGCCATTACCACTCGCCAGTAATAGTGGTTCGACGAAAAAAAGTGTTCGGGGAATAAAAAATGTCCCCAGACCACACAGGGTGGTGACGTCACCAGCAGCAGCAGCGCATACTGATCGAGCGGCCGTATTGACATGCAGCGGTGGTGTTGGGTTTTACGTTATGGTGAAATAGATTTTGTCGATGGGTTTGATCATGATTAAACAATTTGCTATCTTAGACCCGTCGATATAGCCGTATAATTAAAACTATCTCAAACCCAACCTCACCTTGAGAACCTATTTGACAGATAAAAAAATGTTGTTCTCGAGCAAAACTCGGCTAGGACAAGACTCACCGGTGTGGGACCTTTGTATAGAGGCGAAAATGAGTGTTTGCTACTTATACACGCGTAAACAGCTAGAACAATTTTATAACAATCACAGGACCCTCGAAAGTCTAAACACAAAGAGTTTTTATCTCGGAAAAGTAGTGTTCCCGTAAGTTACTGTTTTTACGCGAGTGGAGACGCAGACAGAACCTAGTATCTAATACAGACTATAGAATTGCAACATCACGTTATAAGTATTGTAGATCCAGCAAACATGCATCATTTTATTGGTTTTACAAAATAGAGACATAAAAAAGAAACTACGTTTAGGGTTGCCATTCGTGTGGACGCTTCACACCACGTCAATCAGGCCCTGTGCTAAGTATCCGAAGAACTTGTGTTACAGGTACCAGACAACGGAAATATGTATATTTAATACTTTTATACTATACACATATTTCAGATTTTTATTATTTTAATACACAAATTTAATACACATCCATGACCCAGGAACATTGAAAACTTTTTGTTCCCTCGGCGGGATTCGAACCCGCAACCTCTCGGTCGAGCACCAACGCGCTGAACCACTGCGCTACGTAAGTCGTCATTCTATGAATGATAGCACACATTGAGAATAAAGTAGCCCCCTACAAGGCTACTTATATATATAATGTACTCATGTTAATTACTTTTAGTATATTGACATGTAAATTTATATCTACTTATTTTTAAAAAAAGATAAATTTTCCATCTTTTTGGTAAAAGATGGCCCCATGCGAGTTTCTTACGCCGGTTCTTCTTGCTGGGCTAGTTCCCGAACCGGTGGTAGGCATCATATAGAAACGACGTTCAGAAAACATTTTTTGTAAAATTTACTCTGAATATTTGATTTGATTCGATTTGACATGTCTACGTATCAACCGTTGACGAAATGGAGTTATCACAATATATCGATAGAGGACATTCAATTACGTCATTGGTCATCTTGTTGATCATATTGTGGCCTAACATTTCAACAACAATCCATTCTGGGGCCTTACTATCAAAACTGATTCGATTTTGATTCAGATTCGATCGTGCCGCATAGTTCCCAATAAATAGACATTATTTTGATTATTATCAGTCGATTGATTTGTATTATTTAATTGGTCAGAAGTACAAAACGTTACGATCTAACAATTTCCTTTATCCTTTAGTTTCAAAGTATTGACGACCTCCGTAGCGCAGTGGTTGAGCGCGTTGGTGCTCGAACGAGAGGTCGCGGGTTCGAATCCCGCCGTGGGAACAAAAAGTTTTCAATGTTCCTGGGTCGTGGATGTGTATTAAATTTGTGTATAATATAATAAAAATCTTAAATATGTGTATAGTATAAAAGTATTAAATATATTTCCGTTGTCTGGTACCTGTAACACAAGTTCTTCGGATACTTAGCACAGGGCCAGATTGACGTGGTGTGAAGCGTCCATAGAAAAAAAATGTTTAAAAAAAGTAATCCACCAAATACTTAACACATCAAAAGCCGTTGAGGTCGAACTGATTCGATAATCGATTGTGTCGGGAGTAAGCCTGCTGGACGCTCATTGGTCAACATTAGGTACTCGCCACAACTTCTCACTCACTACGATTTAGCTGATCGACCATTTGATCAGCCTTTTAGAAACCGAGGGTAAGTATATAAACTTGATTTTACTAACTTAAGTATAATATGTAGATATATTGTAACTATTATAAGAAAAAAATAACATAAGGATTTGCACGGTAATATTTCACTTAAATAAAAAAAAACAGTGTTCTAGATCTGTATCTCTGAATAATTCATTCAGCAAACTGATTTCTGTAGTTGTCTGTATTCCGAATATATACGGATATAACAAATGGTTGGCAAAAATATTCTACTCAATATTCATATAAAAATGCGGGCAAATTGAATCTGGCATAGGGGTTGAAGATGGCCTGAGCTGTTTTCGAGAAATAGATGATTTGGTACTCTACCGGTCCCGCCCGTATGATGATTTTGCTCGATTAGACAAGGTGCCACAGATAAGAGCATATACAGGGTGTAAAAAGAGCAGTCACTATAACTTCGTGGGGTAACAACCAGGCAAGATATATATCCATTGGTACTAGTCATTTGCTTTTAATCCACTGTTTCAAAATTTTTTAATAGGCAATGTACAACGTGCACAACACAGCGATCAGCTGATTACGCTGAGAGGTCAATAGCACGCGTAAGACGTTCATTACGTACTAGGGCAAAAATTATAAAATTAAGGAATTTAATGCAAAACGTTGTTCCAAACCAGTGATCGGAAAACCTATTCATAAACATTAACCGTTTGAATCGGTTAACCTCTATTTCTGTTACTAATTGAACCGGTTAACCGAAATCCTGGTTAACCCATTTGTATCGGTATTGCTTTATTCAGTTTGATCTGTAATCTATTAAGGTTAACAGAAATCGTTTTGGTATAACTCAAGTGAATGGGTTACTAGTTGAAACTGTTAACAGAAATAAAACATATTTGGTTGACAGCAAAAAGGGATAGCGATAGTGTTTAGATACAAGTGCGCGCACATGCCGCCGCGCATCTTCCGCAGTCCGCTCCGGTCTTGCTTGACGCGTCGTAGTGCCTACAATTAGTATAGTGTTGCGTTTCTTCGTACGAACTACCTTCACTGTGCGCCTGACCTTTTATTTATTATCTAACCTCCTTACTAATAAACGCTGTATAAGCCAGGGCTTGAATAACCGAAAAATATCGGTAAAAACGGTTAACGGTATGACGTCATACCTTAAAATTATGGTAACCTTATATAACGGTACCGCTATTATTTCGGTACCGCAAAATTATGGTATCAAAATTTTTTCAGATACCCAAATTTGTAAAATAACGGTTTTATTAGTAGGTACCCTGCTGCCCGCCAGAGTCACGGCGATTGCTTTGATCGTAGAATCTTGAGTGTTAAAAATTACTGACAGTCGTGCCCTGCCTGTAACGCAGCGTACTGCGTAGGTACTTAGTTAATAGTAAATTGCTAAATAGTTTTTAGTAAATAGTTAATAGTAAATTACTAAATAGTTTTTATTTAGACAGTTTTAGTTATAAAACTTGGGAAACAGTTAAGTTAAGGATACCATTAAATTACCTATATAACTACCTACTTATTTTAAAAAATTCATAGTGCATAGCAATTATGTTTTATAATGTTTAATTATGTTTTATTGGTGCGTTAAGAGCGTGCATTCAATTTACGACGATGTTTCAGTTTTTCGGTGTTTTTGACTGCCCCTGACATGCATAAAATAACAAAATTAAATAAAACAATTAGAAATATATAAAGATAAACTCTTTGTTTTTGGAATAGTTTTATAAAATTAAAGTTTTACCACATAAAACTTTAATTTTATAAAACTATTTATATATAAACATTTGAGTAAATTTAAAGATTTCGGAACGCCGAATCGCAAAAATGCCGATTTTAGCTCACTTTGATAAAGAAAATAACAATTAAATCGTTTTAATATAGTTTAATTTCTATTTTCATAAAAGAGATTATAAAGTCCTTAAATGAAAAGTTGATAAAAAATAAAAAATATATGTATTGTTGACTGCATAAAAAATCTTTTAAAAATGTCATAATTTACGTTTTTAAGTGCAGTATTTCTACTGGAAAAACTAAATTTCTTCGATGATATTATTTTTATAATTAATAATCCCACCAAAAACATTTTCATGTAAAAATGCTGCCAAGACGAGCCTACATAGCTTACCCTGTGAAAAAGTTATCAGATATCGTATAAAGCCAAGCTCTACACTACACCTTAATCAAAATCTATCAAAAAGTGGTCAGATCTCATGTAGAACCAACATTCTTGATCTAGGCGCCCTTACTTCACCAGGCTTAACTTCACTTACGCTACATTGCAGTCAATACGTGATACTTGGCCGTTTTATTTTACACACGATCAATGAATCCCATTGAAATCTTCATAACGGTAGAAAAACGGTCAAGTATCACGTTTTAACTGCAATGTAGCGTAAGTGAAGTTAAGCCTGGTGAAGTAAGGGCGCCTAGATCAAGAATGTTGGTTCTACATGAGATCTGACCACTTTTTGATAGATTTTGATTAAGGTGTAGTGTAGAGCTTGGCTTTATACGATATCTGATAACTTTTTCACAGGGTAAGCTATGTAGGCTCGTCTTGGCAGCATTTTTACATGAAAATGTTTTTGGTGGGATTTCATTTATTTTTGTAAGCTGGTTAATTACGAATACGAAATGTGAATATTTCCTAAAAATCGAATAACATTCGCAGTTTTTTCACGTTTTTTATTTTTATTTTATTTATTTTTATTTTGAATGTTTTAAATATAACAACTTATGTCGGACCGATAACCGATATCACGTATTTTACATATTTTGTAATTTGTACAGACAGCAATTTATTACAACTTGCTGCCTGCTACTTCGCGCTAATGCCTAATTTTATAAAAGTGGATAAAAAACTAGTTTTCCTCTCATAAATATATCTTTCATCTACAATAAGTCAGTCACCGATTAATAATCGGAATGAAATAGAACATACTGATTTCAGTAGTGCAACGCACTCAAAATAAATAAAGTCGGATAGAAATTATATGGAACAAAAATCTGACCGATTATTTATCGGTCCTACAAAAACTAGGTCGTAGATTTTTTACATACTTGTATATATTGTATTCCTTTTATGTATTAAAGATCAGATCCGTATAGTAAACATCCATTTTGTACCATCCACCATATTGGATTCAAAATGGCGGCATTTATATTTTAATAATTTTTTTGTTGGTTTTGTAGCAATAACAGCTTACATAAATAATATCAGCTTTCTAGGATTTCAGGAAGTACCTTATGAATTTTGATGATCTATAAATGAGTCAGTGACGAAATCTGGGGTTTTTAGACGTTGATAAAATCTAAAGTATAATAGCTACAATAGTCAAACTTTGTATGTTTTATGTCTTTACTAATGTCATTATATGTTGAAAATTTCAACTATTTAGCATCTTCCAAAGAAAAGTTATGAGAGCTCAAAAAAACGACGAAACCTTTCGAGAAAAGGTAGGTAGTGCCCTTGCGCTTCGCTTGGCTCGTCTTGACGGGGGCACGACCGTGCCCCCAGATCATACTGTTGGTAACTTGACACTATTTATTTAATTTTATTTAATTAAAATCCGATGTTTATCCCATTATTCAATTTTTTTAAAATTACTTGCTTTCAACCAAGCGCACGCGTCATGTAAATCGTGATCTATTTAGTACCCGCTGAGAATTCGTGAGGGAAGGACGTGTCGCTCTGCGCTGGACCGTCAACGTATAAAGGTTCACCGACCTGGTCCGCTCATAGACATGTAGTGCGACTAAGCAGAATTGACGCTTTGACGAGCATTAATATTTTATGAGAAATGGGGAAAATTTACAGAGATTATATTATGTCGATTACAAAGTTTATAATATATATAAAAAAAAACATTAAAGAGGTTACCACAAAAAAGGTGTGTAATATTGTGTTCAGAGTTTATTTATAAAATATAGAATTTATATAATAATCATCATCAGCCCCTGCGTGTCTGTCTCTCATATCGTAGCTCCTAAATGCATTACAGATTTTGATGCGGTTTTCTTTAGCAGAAAGCTGGTGTGGTTTATATATTTAAAAATTATACTAATCATCATCAGCCCCTGTGTGTCTGTCTGTAATATTACAGCCCCTAAATTAATCAAAAGATTTTGATGTCAATTTCTTTAGTTAAAAGCTGATGTGGTTTATATATTTAAAAATAATACTAATCATCATCAGCCCCTGTGTGTCTGTCTGTAATATCACAGCCCCTAAATTAATCAAAAGATTTTGATGTAAATTTCTTTTGTTGAAAGCTGATGTGGTTTATATATTTAAAAATAATACTAATCATCATCAGCCCCTGTGTGTCTGTCTGCTTTAATGTAACTGTCATCAATATAACCGAGTATCTGGGGGCATGGTAGTGCTTCTGTCAACTTGAGCATGGCCGTACCATCAATTTCTCGAAGCAGTTTAGGCCACTTTCAACTCCCTATAACTTTGTTGTGGATTAAAAGAAGCCTGCATTTTTAGTTACTAGGAAAGCATTGTATAAACACAGTATATTTCAAATGTTATTCAATTTGAAACAGAAGTTAAAAATTTATAACTTGTCAAACTTCTTAGTTTTGTCACTGACTCAATCACTCACTGACCGATTATCAAAAGTATTAGGCACTTCTAGCAGACATAGAAGCTTCAAATTTGGAATACAAGTAGTGTTTAGTGTATAAATAAAGGAAAAACCTAAAAAAAATATTTCTGTAGAATTATCTAGACTAACTAACTGCATAATTAACTTTGTAATGTCATATAAATGTATAGGATTACAAAGCTATATTTGCCCTTTTCACAAAAACACGCGTTTAGTAAATCTTCTACAAAAAGAACTGAGATCCCATCAAAAACATATCTTGTAAAAATTGCCAAGTCTCGCTACTTAGTTCTTCTACAGTAAAAACTTGTGAGATACATGTTATGCCAAGTAGGGGTTAGTCGGTCGGTCTAACAACATCTTATAGTGATCACAATCAATATTATTTTGGAAAGGATTGGCACTTTTTAGAAGTTTTTTTTATATGGGTTATCCTTTTCATTTCCAATAACAAAATATAGCATGCGCACTGTCTTTCTTGAAATGGTCAGACTTCAAACAGCTGCTATGCTCTGTCCTGTTCTATTGCAGGGGATGGTTGGTTGGGACCTCTCAGTCGCACACAAGTTGCACCAATATTTTATTTTTCAAATTTCGCAGGTAATCCTAAACCACCGTGTTTTTAATAAAATAATCTTTAATTTTATTTAATTTTCATTCAATAATCAGACGGTTGCAAAATGCTAGTATAGCTTACCTGTTTGTGCCTGGCTACCTAATAGTTGTGACAGGAAACAATTTTTCAGTGACAACATTTTTGTCACTGAAAAAAGCATGTCCATCCCGACTACCCACTAAAATTAGTATTTTAGTACATTTTAGTGGGTAGTCGGAAGTGGGTCAGTAAAATATTTAGGGACAAACATTTCTGGACATCAAAGATGAAAAATAAATAACTTGGTATATTTTTATAAAAATTAGGTTGTTGAATTTTTCATTCTCATTACTTACTTATCCTAAATTATAAATGTGAAAGTTGGTTTGTTTGTTCGTGTGTTTGTTTGTTACTTCTTCACGTCTCATCTACTGAACCAACCACCATGAAACTCTTTTCACACAATCATCGCGCGAAAGTTGTTCCCGACGGTTCGACAGTAACGCGGACTGAGCCGCGGGCGATTACTAGCATGTCGAGTATGTATCATTTGTATTTTATAACTTAAATACCATTTAATTTTATAGAAGTATTGAAATGGTAGGTAATATTAAATATAATTAATTATAGGTAATTCATTAGGATTAAAGTATCAATATTACTTGCACGCTCTACCTACGCTCGACCTAGCGTTAACCCACACATGCGTGTTGTTTTGCGTCTGTGTGAGTCGATATCGGCTCTCGCGGCGATTTCGAGTTGATGAAATTTGATTGCGCGCTCTTAAAATACTATCTACGTTAGTTAGTAGACGACTTGTAACATACCTTAACATTTGTTTCACAACCAGGAATTAAACATTTGGAATATTTAGTTTCTTTATCATACGTAAAGTATGCGTAAACTGCGTTCTTACGCTTCCTTCCCATGACTGTGAATTAGTTTTTTTTTTTTTTTTTTAATCTATGGACGCTCCACACCACGTCAATCGGGCCCTGTGCTAAGTATCCGAAGAACTTGTGTTACAGGTACCAGACAACGGAAATATATTTAATACTTTTGTAATATACGCATATTTAAGATTTTTATTATATTATACACAAATCTAATACACATCCATGACCCAGAAACATTGAAAACTTTTTGTTCCCTCGGCTGGATTCGAACCCGCGACCTCTCGCTCAAAGACCAAGACGCTCAACCACTGCGCTACGGAGGTCGCCGAAATAATAGTTAATAATATATTATAAATAAGTTAAAGTTAATAATATATTATAAATAAGTTAGCAACGTAACACGACGTGTAAACTGCAACGAAATTAGCGAGCGAATCACAGATTAAGTATTAGTTACTACGTAACGTGGAGCGAATGAAAGATCAAGGAATAGCAAATTGCAATGAATACCACTAATCCCGTATTGTGCAAGTCTTGACATGAAAACTGTAAAGTTTCGAATTGACAACGCCGCGCCGCGTCAGTGCGTGCGACGTTGCCGTGTTGCTCTGAAAATTTTTTCGGTACCGAAATGATTTCGGTTACGGTAGTGATAAAATATAATGATAATGAGGTATAACCATACCGTAAAATAATAAAGGTATATATCGTTATTTTGCGATACCGCAATGGTGAATTTCAACCGTTTTGACCAAACCTTTAAATTATAGCGATATCGTAATTTAGTACCGGTATAATACCTTTATATCTGTACCGCTTTCAAGCCCTGTTTTGGACCTTATGCACAGATACCCTTATTTTTAGGATTAGGGTATACCGAAACGTTTCGATTAACCGAAATTTTTCTGTTGACCTGTATCGTTTCGGTTTAACCTAATCCTAAAAATAAAGGTATCTGTGGATTCTGTTAACCGAAATAATTGCTTAACAGATAGTTTCGGTTATCCGATATATGAATAGGTTAATAACAGATATATCGAAACTGTTAACCCTAACCGTCCGTTCCCTGTTCCAAACAGTTCAGCCTTGCGACTTAAATAATCAAAAATGCAAAAAAAATTTTTTTTTCAAAAAATAAATAATGAAAGAAATTCATTTCTAGAATCAGTCAAGGTCCTATAAGCCTATCCCAAAGATATAGTGACTGCTCTTTTTACACCTGGTATACTTACTAGTAAAAATGTATAAATTTTAACTTACACTACAATATTGTAAACAAACAAGAAATTATTCAAAAATATATTAAAATGGTCAAACAGCGTCATGCATTACTTGATATTGTAAATTTTTTCACTATACTCTCACATATTTTATTTTTTACCACTTGTTTGTTTCTATTACTTTTTACAAATTATAATCATTCTCAGGTTATTTATATATTCATTATGTATAAAAACAGTTTAGAATTGTACGTATTGTTTGGCACTAATAAATAAATAAATAAAATACAAGGTAAACAGTCAAACAAAACAGTTAAATGAGTAAAAACATATATTTTATTATCACTCGCCATTTCTACTCCAGACATAAACTCACTTCCACGTTAAATATACACACAACTAACTAAAACACATATTTACATTCACTAAATATCTTTACAAATAAAACTATTTACAGTATGGCTATATAACCTAGCAATGGTGGAATAAAAAAATTAAGACAAAAGGCGTTCCATTTTTAAACATTTATAATATTCGATAACATTTTTAAATACTCTATTGATAGATTTAAATGAAACATTGAAACACATACAAATTATGCTCTTACTGTAGGGGCCTATTTCACATAGTTTTATTTCTGTTGCTCGTTACAAAGTAAACAGAAATAAAACTCCGAATAAGCTATCCGACATCTTTAGGAAGATTGTGAAAGATGGCCCAAAATTAAAAAAAATATATATTTTCCACCATTGCAGTGTTGCCAGGTCAAAGAAATCACCTTGAGCAAAGAAGACTCATACACATTAGCATTACAACTTAAAATATTGCTTGTTAAATTTCTTCATAAATTATTGTCTATTGTTATTAGTTGTTAAAATATATTGTATGTAATTATTCTGTCACTCTTTAACAAATTAAGCTTTAACAAATTAGTAGGAAACTGCTTAAAATAACAGTCTTTGAAATTAAACTAGCCCAAAATTAATGCAATTGATATGTAGATTGGGTACGTTGTACCCGTATTTGAAGCCAAAATTCAATGGGTCACGATTGAAAACATTATTGCTTGACCAATTCAAATATTGCGATTGGCCATTTTTATTTTAGCCTACATATTTTTTTGGAAATTGGCGTAAAAACGTTGGTGCAAGTGTAAAAATAATAATTCACAGACATTGAGATAACAGTATTATCAATTTTGTTTAAATTATACAATATTTGAAATCAACTCAAACTTTAATTTGTTATATTATGTCAGCTGCTATTGGTACATTTTTCTACACTAGAGGAACTGAACAATTCTACATTAATTTGAGCGAATAGTTATGTAATTATTAAATACCCTACGAGATTTAACGAAAAGTCCTAAAACTGAAATTTACTAAGCAATTGGGTTATTCAAAGACTTTTATTAAACTTTTAATTAAGGTATTTAATTGATCCTCCATCTAAGACGTTTCACCCGAACGCTTAGTAAATTTCAGCATCACATTTAAAAATAGAATAATTTACTTAATATTTACAATATGTATTTGAAATTTGAGAGTGTACCTTAATATCTACAATTGTTTAACTAATACGTCATAATTCACAGTTTGATTTTAGAAATGTGGCAATGAGGCATTCCGACGGTAAGAAAAAACCTGTAGCTTTTTAACTACAATACGCTAATAAGAAGATGTGAAATATTTGGCTTATATGAAAATACTAGGTGACCCGTGCCCACTTCGTTGAGTATGCAAACCGTTTTACCTTATTTGGACTTCCGAAGCAGGACTAACGAAAAAGTGATAGATATACCAATACAATGGTGTTAGTATATCTTATATATAAAAATACCATTAATTTATTGATTTATTTTCGTCTTCTAACTCTACTTTGAATATGGAACCCATACCTACTTCTCTTTAAGTATGAGTTCCATATATCAAAGTAGGGTTAAAAGACGAAATAATCAAAAGCGTTTAATTAAACAAAATGTTACTTGAGGTTTTTGAAATTAATTTGGACATAAATCTAAGAAATACAATCATTTGTACCACGGCCGATCGGGTTTTATGTAATTAAACGCGACTTAGCTCGTTAAATATCGACATGGTTGCTAATCAGAAACAGTTAATGAATAAAACTCATAATCATCCGAACTTAATTAACCAGAAAATGAAAATCTACTGTTCCATACTACGTTTTCTAGTGTGGCAACATTATTGAAAACAAAGGATATTCTCACAAAATTTATTATCTATGGTTTAT
Organism: Celastrina argiolus; assembly: GCA_905187575.2. Classification (NCBI taxonomy): domain Eukaryota; kingdom Metazoa; phylum Arthropoda; class Insecta; order Lepidoptera; family Lycaenidae; genus Celastrina; species Celastrina argiolus. Next base: position 1,908,779 of record LR994598.1, read on the forward strand.
CGGTTCGGAACTTAAAATGACATTCTAAATACAAATGATTTTGCCGCTTATTAAAAAAACACTAACCAGTATCTATTATTTACTTCAAAATCAAACAGGCTAAGCTTTAATACCGTTTCTTATGTTTATTTAAACTTTAAGCCAAAAGATTTTGTTTAATTAATGACATTTACAAAAAGAAACATTTAAACACCGAAATCTTTTGTCGTCTTATTACGGTCTTTAATTGTGACAATGGGCTTAAGTGTTCTCGATTATTCGCTTGTTTGTAAGTTTTCTAAGAAGCTATTGTACGTAATAACGACTGTGGGTTGAGCGAGCCCTTAAATACTGACGACAATAACTTTTTTTTAGACAAATATATTCCCGAAGGTAATGTGACAATTACAAAAAAAAAGTTGTTCATTACTTGCTTTTTCGGAAACTGTTTGTTTTCGAAATCCTTTATCGAATAAAGAGTTTAGACTTAAGATGTTTTGTTTACTGAATTCCCAATTCAAAAATATAAGCTAAGTTTAAGCCTCTGATAACTTGACTTTCGAAGGAATATATTTATAAGACCATTTACAAAAAATAATAAAAAGTGAGACAAATTGTACACATTAGTTAACCTTCGTACCTACACTTAATTTGCCCCTGTTTTTACAGAAGCGATGTTACAAAATACTGCCAAGACGATGATGAATATTAGCAAGATGGCTAATATTCATAGTGTTCAGTTAGTTTTAAATGTTGTTTTCAAGTTTGGTTAGGACAATGCATGATGGGCATGTAAAAAGTCGGACCTGTGCCTGATCTCTCGCCAGTCGTGTCGGTTTACCGTCCCACGGGGTTATGAGAGTAAAAGGTAGAGAGAGAGTATTTGTGTATTGCGCACACACTTGTGCACTATAAAATAACTGCTGCGTAGCTGGCCTGGTTTCAATTAAATCGGCTACCGACACCGAAATCGGTGAGGGGAGCTATTATTATTAATGTTCAGTTAACGTATCACCAGTCCTTGTTACAATCCCCGTCTTTATATTGCAAAATGCCCCAGTATGCCCTAGAAAATGGGCACACTACGCCCTACCGACTAATTATTCCTTTATAAGCCTTTATGAGGGCATTACATACTCACGGACACGCAGCCGCTAAATGGAACGAGTTATTCGCTTTAATTAAAATCCGCTCGAGTTACGCCCGTGGGTGGTACTATAAATCTTGCGAACCACTTCGGAAAGCGTCCGAGAACAAATTTCAGAAATATCGCCATTTGACGTTTATACTTTTTTATTCCTCCTTTTTCGGACTATGGTGTTCGATTTTTCGTGACATGATTATTTCTGGCCAGCTTTTACAGTCTGAACTATACGTACTAAATATATGTGATTTTTGTTGTAGCAACACTACGCAAAGCCAAGATGAAATTGGATAAATCTTTAGGATTTCAAATTTATGACAATATAATTATGTTTCGTGAAATTGGCAGCGACTGGCTTTAGGATCATTCGGAATTTAAACTCACGAAATGCCAGGAGAAATCGCGGTGTCCCCGAGGAGATAAAATGAATCATTGAGCCCACGCTGTGTTCTAAATCTTCTTATGGAATAACGCGTTAAAACGATCGTATCGGACGTTTGACAAAAGATGACCAATAACAATAAAACAAATCATGTTACAAGTCTTACAATAGCGGAGTTACTAACAAGGGCATCTCGATCTTAATCGAATCCCCGACGCGTAGACAAATAGCCGTGGAACAATCGTCAACAGTTTAAAAACAATTTTGTTCCGTCGCTAGCAATTACCGAACGCGATCCTCACCGAAGATACGGTTTCCGAACGCATCTCTTAATAATAGGCCCACAAACGACGTTAAATAATCGCCTCGATCTCCATAAACATTGCGCGTCTCTCTCTAAAGCGTCGCTATCTGATCTATCCATCTCGCTCTAATGTTGACAGCTCCGTTTAGAAATGCCTTATGCCTATCAGCGTTTAAAATCAAACTGTCTAATTATACCCACATCACTAGAGGAACGCATCAAAAGAGGCATTTCTAATTAATTTAATCCCAAAACTATTATAATGCGTCTAATTTTGTTATCTAATAATTCGTGACGCGCTAACAAGACGCCATCTTGTGTTCCGTTAATGACACGGTTGCTTGTTTAAAAAATGACGGTTTATGAATTGAGATAAATTATACAGATGGTTCTTTCAATAATTGGGGTTTTACATTAAAGACTATGGCTGACTATTCGAAACTTTTTTATACAATAAACGAATGTCGATGAAATAAATTATTAAACTTTCTATTAAACTAAATTACACCAATATTTACACAGTTTTCAGTGTCCTGTCACGAAAATACCGTCTTTTACGTCTCGTTCTCACTTTCACTTAGTTCGTCCATATCCATGTCTATTAGTTCTTCGTCTTCGTCTTCGTAGGAGTTATTGAAATGATTGCCATCTTCTGGCTTTGAGCTGGACGAGCCAGATTTCGTGCCAGTCTTAGCTTCTTCCTCCTGCTGCATTCTTTTGTGCTTCGTTCTTCTGTTCTGGAACCACACTTTAACCTGCAACAAAAGGACAATGTTTTATAAGAAATTTCATGATACTGGGATTAGCCAAATCAAAATAATATCAACTTTGATTAGATGGATATACTGCTCTAAAATGTTTTGTAAGACGACTGCAGAGGTTATATTTCGTTATAACACAAAGAAACTGCAAAACACTCATTTTCCCTACACTTTGGCATTTGGCATGTAATACATAAGTGATATATGAGCGAACAACAATAGTTTTGCAACTATTGTTACCCCAATAAAGGGGTATCGAAGACCCCTATAATATATCATCGCGTTGAAAGAAAACTGTCGAAATTTTTCTACTGGCAACACAAAGGAGATTTCCCGCGCAATCCGCCATCTTGTTAAGCTATATGTCACGGACTTAATGGCTTGTGAAATCCATTCGTTGCCAGATCCGTTAGGGAAATATGCTAATATACTCACGTATTTTGGCATGGAAAAATCATGTAACTGTTGTATGTTGCCAGTGACATCGATTCGAAAATGGAATGGAAATTGGAAAAGTCGTCGTGCTTATAATTTGTTCGTATTATAATGTAAAAAAAATTAAATGAAATAGAATGCTACTCATTTAAATGTCACTAATATAATAAAGAATTAACAGATTTGGTTGGCTAAATCAAACCTTTTTGTTAACATAAAATGATCTATTAGATCTGAATAGTGTTGCCAGTCGATTGCCGTCGGACAATAACACGACCGATTTCAGAATGTCATTCAAATTACACGGACGATTATTTTTCAGTAATTGTTCCACCCCATCAGATTGACAAAAACTATTTACTGTGTTCCTGTCACGAACCATTAGGTGTAAGATTGATACTTAACAAGCGGCCATGAGCTGCCTAATCTACCGTGGCGGGGGTTGGCCACGGTGCGTTAAATTCAATTTTTTACGCACATGCATTAGAAGGGCGGAGTTTGGAGAAAAAATCAGGATATGTATTATTTTTATATTCAGACTCTCAGACCAAATAATGTAGAGACAGAGATTTGTCAAACAAAAACTGAAGCCGGCGCGTGTCGCTTGGAGCGTTGGAGCGTTTAAATAAAACTGTGAGCCTACCTACTACGAGTATTTGTGAGGAAGTTAACTACAATTTGTGTGGAATCTAAACAGCGCCCCTAGTGCCAAACTATGGTAACTAATTCGATGCCAAACAAATTGTGACCTCACCGTGAGCAGTGACAAAAACTTGCACGAGGCTTACTGTATAGATACCGCGGTAATCCTGTCTAATCTACTAATATTATCTAAAAAAAAAGGTTTTTCTCAGACTCTGAGAAAAATACTATAGGTACAGAGGTAAAGTATTCGTCAAAATACATCAAATAGATTTGGGATTGCGGAGTTCTTCCACCTTCCTCTCCTCCAGCATCAGATCAGCTCCATGTCATTGCATTGTGACGCAATGAAAAATGAAAAAAAAATTTGAGCTCAATCGGACTAAATATTGGGAAAGTGGTTTAAACGTACAGGATTTTATAACACAGATAAAAATAAATAGAAGCTTTTTAAAAAACTATACATCACGATAGCGTTGTTTTGTTACACGTGTGAAATAGTTGTACGATAATTTAGACAAAACCTATCATGTTTCGGCATAAAAATCTTGTGTGGTAAAAAACCAGCGGAAGTCGGTAGAAACTAATCTACTCTATAATGTCTATGGCTCAATTTTCGCAGTAATGTTGCCAGTACCTATATATTCATAAAACTTAAATACAATTTACCGCAAAGTATTACTTCATCAAATAACCAACCTTTGTAATCGAAAACAAGTAACTTTTGAACCTATATTTATGTGCAGTTAAATTTTACAACCTCAACGATAATTTAACAACTTCAAGTGTATTGTTAAAAACTTAACACTCTTGTTAAGTAATGGAACGCTATTGTGAGTGGTATTTAACATATTTGAACTTGTTTCGCTATGTTATTTGAGTATTATTGCTAATTAGATACTTTAGAATGTACGAGAATATTTAAATTCGGAATTGCATAGGCTATGACGCTCAATTTTTGCCGCCTTTATACATTTTTGTTTTATTATTAAATAGATTTTTCCTGCTGATCTACCTGCTTAATATACACGTACAGATCCCTCGGGAACATTGCTTTTTTTCGGAATATAAACTGCCTTAATCTAGATCCTAAATTAGTGCCATGTAATTTTTTGTCACAAACATTCAACCTCACATACTATCACATTCTAGAAGGATTATCGAATGTCAGTGTTGAAATAATAAAATAATTCTTCTTCTACTCCTTATTACTTTCATATTGTATACTCTGTATAAATACTTTGTATGTAATCTGTAAACTCACACTTCCTTTTTATCCCTGGACATCACTCAGCCGCGTATTGTATCTTACTTAAAATAAAGTTTTACTAAATTTAAATAGTAAACTCAGTTATTTTATTTCTAAATTCAACAGTCACTTTTAAACAAAACCGTCGCGTGATCTTATTAATGTATCCTTGACCTAAAACGGACGAGTAGTTTTAACTAGCTCTTTATTCTAAGCCTACAATATTTATTTCCTATAAAATACCACAAATTACGAAGTATTAATAGAGACATGATGATAATGCTTCTTCTTCTTTCGATCTAATCTCCTCGGAGAATTGCCAACAATTAGAATAATTGCGTAACTCATTATTCCCACCAGTTCATCATCAGATAAATACATACCCTCATCCCTAAGGTTAAGTCCCTTCAAATTACACCAATCCACACAAGTCATCCCCTGAGTCCTACCCTTATAATGCATTTGAGGGGTTGCCGCTATTCATCACAATAACTCTAACAAGCGTAACACTGCCCATAAAACTTATTATAGTTTTAATAGTGTTGCCACTGTGAAAATGAGAATGAATTGTCAATTTGAATTTGAATGTAGAAACGATTTGTTGAATGGAAATCTTTTATTTGAATCTGAGATTTATAATGCAACTTTTGATGGAATAAATGGTATTGGCTAAATTATTTAGCGCGAGTTAAATTAACAAGAAAGAGTAAAAATGCATATTTTCGAAAATATGTGATTTGATTACTAGATTAGACAGGGTTCATTTTTGAAAAGACTATGATAAGCGAAATCCTAAACTATAGAAGATCGCAAAAATTATAAAAGGAGCTCGTTTTTGATAAAAAGTCAAACTTCGCTTATTATTTATCATTTAGTTAAGGATTTCACCTATTGTTTTAATTAAGTTAAACCTAATAAAGTTAATTGATTATATACTCGTAATACTAGACAAATATTATTTCTACTATATCCATTCCAAATTCATTGGCACAAAAACCTGAACATCCAACAAAATTCAAAGATCAACAAATTCCAACCATTATCAAATTAAGCAATTATAATTAAAATGGACGATTAAACAATTATGAGAGTTTGATGCAAATTTAATGGCGTATTGTGTGGGGACAATCAAGTTTAATTCGAGATACATCTGCCGACATCGCCACCACGCGTGGCCCTCATGAGCTCTCACTTCCTATGACAGGAGAGCTCCCACAAACCTGGTCCTATAACGCTCCAACCCCACCAGCGTAATATGACACCCACACGTCCCAAGCTGATACGCCATAAGAGCTCTCATAAAACTGGTCCTATAAGTCTTCGCAAACAATTTTAATGGAGGGTGTCATAGCGATACCCGCTGAATAAATAAAGGGTGTTCGACGATTAAGCGCTTATGTACGCGATTATACGAGAGAGACGGCGATATGTGGGCACAGCGCGGGGGAACGAGACGGGTGTAGAAGGGGAGATGCGCTATTAGGGTAGTCGCCAATCCAAGGTACTTTTGAACCTTATTGCCGTAATAATAGAGTTGAAAGCGGCACGCCCGATCTGGGAAAACGAGGGTAGTACGTGAATTGGGCCAAAATTAAGCGGAAAGCTATTTATCTGTATATTACTTTGTATCAGATCCATTAGAGCGAAAGAGACGGCGCTACGCGTTCGAGAGGGACGTCATTATGCGACAAATTGAGGTAGTTAAGCAATCGCAACTGTCCCCTTAGAGGGAGAGGGTGTGCGAGAGAGAGGTCCGACGAAGATCGGTTAATAACGCCTTTGTGAGATAATTGGGATATTTGTAGGTAGTTTAGTTTTGATTAATGTTTGCTTTAGAAAATTACTAAGTTCGTGCTCAAGTTGAGAGCTTCTGAAATGTTCCAATTGAGTGATAATCTGTACATCGTGTTAGAGATCTGTAGAGCTAAATTAGTATAGGAAATGGCTATACAATGTTTTTCCGCGACGTACGTCTTAAATGAAATCCCACATGAACCGTACCTTCTGTGGTAAAAAGTAGCCTATGTTGAAAAGTACCCACAATGGAAACTACCACCATCAAAATTTCATTTTTTTCGTCTACCTTCTTACTAAACATAAAGTACATCTTAAAAATTACGATTATTATCTGAAAGTAATTTTATACAATACATCTATAAAATGCCATCAGAATAAGATACACAATAAAGCAATAAAATACATTAAGGCATCCTTTCATTTATCTGTGCTGGCAACCCCAAGCCACGTGTCACATAACGTCACTTCCGCTTTTCCCGGACGTTGTCTATTGTTCAGATTCGAATTTGGAAAAGAGTTCGGATACATCGTTAAAAGTTTATTGACGCCATTGATTTATTGTGTAACGGTATGCTCCTAATGTCTTTCCTTCCCTTCTCCTTTTAACCCGCAACAAGAATAGAGGGGTACTCATTATGAGGGTTGAGCGTCTGGAGTCTCGCCACAAGGTCAACTTCAGTTCCTGTGGTGAGAGTACCGATGCATCTTCTATCGACCTTCGAGGCGGAGGAGTTCTGACGGGTGTGGTCTACCGGAAGTTCCGGGGGAGACTTCGGAATGAAGCGCGCTACACGTCGCCGACAACACGTGTAGTGTAGTTTTTAAGTATTTTAAATATGTATATTAGTCTTTAAGGTATTCATACTACGGGCCTTTAAACCGCGAAATAAATGGTATTTAATTTTTAATTTAAACTCATACTCTACCTCGTAGCTACCAAACGGATGACCCGATTTAAATATAGTTTCTTTTGTTCGAAATATGAAGAGTGTTTTAGCTAACAATAAATTATTACTATCAATAAATTATCATCAGTTCGGTTACTGCTTGACAATAAAAAAAATGTCCAAACGAGCCATAATTAATACACTTTATTATTCCATACATTTTATAACAATTAAACAATAATTAATATGTTTAAACATTAAATGAAAACCTTTCACAGAAAAAATACGCCATTTTGACACTGCCGATTGTAGAATATAAGCATAAAGTCTATGGATTCATAGCAAACAATAATCATTGTATTAATATTGGCCAATTGGCATCACTGACTACTCTATGGTTGTGTCAAAGACGAATTTGTTTACGTTTAGGTTAAGTTTATCTCGGACGTACCGTACCTACTATAGTTACTGTGTATTCTATTTAAAAAAAAAACCAACAAATTTTCACAATTTCCACTCACTCGTCAGGAGTTATTCAAAATATTAATATTCACGTAAAATTATGCAAAAATCAAAACAATTAATAACGAGAATTTACGAAAATAACTCAGCTGTCAAATGTGAAACAAATGTTTATAGAAATTATATTTATTCGGTTTTTATTCAAATTCGCATGTTTTATAGTATTCTTGTCCATTGTGTAAAAGTTCAAGTTTAGAAGGACCGTATAAATAAAACAATCTCAAACCCAACCTCACCTTGACAACCTATTTGACAGATAAAACAACGTTTCGTTTCACTTTTAAAAGTGAACATCATTATTAATGTTACATAGTATTTTAATTTATTTTCTTTCTATGTACCGTTATATACAGGAAACAATAAAATAAGTATAATGTATATTTTCATAATCTTTATTTTTACGTTTTAAGAAAGAAAAAAATTAAAGTATGTAACATAAGTAAAATTCTTCATTTTCAAAAGTGAAACGAAACGTTGTTTTATCTGTCAAATAGGCTCTCAAGGTGAGGGTCGGTTTGAGATAGTTTTATTTATACGGGCCTTAGACGCATTTAGAGAAGTAGATTCACCCGTGACTTCGTCCGCATAAAAATATTTATCATTGGCCCTTCGCTCCTATTGCTCTGAGCGTGATGATATATAGCCTATATCCTTCATCGATAAACGGGCAATACAACACTAAAATCACTTTTCAAATCGGACCAGTAGTTCCCGAGAATAGCACGCACTAACAAAAAAAATCTAAAGCTTTAATAATTTGTAATATAGGTACATTAGTTAATGTCTTGAAAAATAATATATTTATCTGTCTGGAATATATAAAAAAATAGAAAAAGGCTACATCTCTCTGGCTCAAGTGAGCTTTGTGAACTAGAACCCGCGACTGCCAGCTCGAGCACCACCGCGCACAACCACTACGCTATGGAGGTCATCATTACAATTTAATAAACCCATTGAAATAACCATAAAAATATACCAGCTTTTAATCAACATGCCTAACTTACGCATTAAAATACACAGCAGTTAAAAAATCAAAAACCTACGATATTTTAATAAAAACATTACTTCAAATTATAGAAACACGAGGTAATGGCTTATATCATAGCTAGACACTAATTTATCGTCAATTTCTCTATGCTATAGAGTAAATAAATATTAATTCGTCGATACTTTATGGTCAATTTTGTCTATGGATCCTACAGAGAAGCTATTATAAATTATAAACCGCCCCAACAACTCTGTAAGTAGTCAGTTTTGTCTATGATAAAGACCACAGATTAAATAATCGCAGTATTGCTTTGGTCTGTGGTACGCAGGCCAGCTACGAGTCAATTTTATAAGGATCAAGTGTGTGCGCAATGCACAAGGACACTTTCTTATACTCTTATAACTGGGTTATAAGGATCATCTTGACAGACACTAGTGAACAGCCTGGATTATCCTAAACTTGAAATCAACATTTTTAATTGTTCCAAGAAATCGAACCAACGACAGGAGCACGATTCTCGGGCAGTGGAAAAATGTTCGAATATTAGTATATCCCGCTCGCACGCGCGCTAAATCTCATTTGCATGAGCGGGACAGACCGATAGTAAAAACTAAGTTCGAGGCCTGAGAATCAGGGCCCTGTTCTAAAGAAGGCGTTATAGACTATACAAGGTGTAAAATAAATGAGTGATAATACTTTAGGGTGTGTATGTGCCTCCTATGTAGAGTTTAGGTACTGTGAAAGTACTAATGCTGAAAGATTTTTGACTTTCATGTTTGTATGAGAAATGCCCCAAAATCATAAATTTGCCCATACAATAATAAAAAAAAAGTATATCTTTCAGCGCTGGTACTTTTACAGTAATCTATACTAATATAATAAAGCGGAAGAGTTTGTTTGTTTAAACGCGCTAATCTCAGCAACTACTGGTCCGATTTGAAAAAATCTTTTTTGATAGTCCATTTATAGAGAAAGGCTTTAGGCTATATAACATTACGCTGCGACCAATAGGAGCGAAACGTCAGTGAGAAATGTTACAAAAACGGGAAAAATATTCTTAATAATTTAAAATTATTTATTACAATTCTGAGAATTAGATCACACACTACCTACAGTATTATCACTCATTAATATTACAGCCTGTAAACTATATCTGTAATGTATCGCCTCCGTGGTCTAGTGGTTCAGAGCTTCGCTCTCTACCCGGAGGTCGTGGATTCGATTCCCGCGTTGGATCAACAATAAATGTTGTTTTCAAGTTTGGTTAGGATAATGCAAACTGATCACATGATTGTCTGACAAAAAGATGATTCATGCGTCGGATGGGCATGTAATAAGTCGCCACTGGGTTATGAGAGTAAAAGGAAGAGAGAGTGCGTCTGTGTATTGCGCAAACACTTGGGCACTATAAAATAACTCCTGCGTAGCTGGCCTGGATTAAAAGAAATCGGCTACCTACACCGAAATCGGTGAGGGGAGCTATTATTAGCCTGTAGACTACAGAGTGAATAGAGATTATAATCGAATCACTTGTCTATGGTACAGAGTAAATAAAGATTGTCTCCGGTACAGATTAAACTCCAATAACCCCCGCGGGGTGCCGCAGGGGTCCCCGTGTTAACACTCGGGGGTGATAACATAATGTATAGTATCGATTTATTATAACAATAAATATTATCATTTAAAACGACTATCCGATCGTAAATCAAACGCATTTTTTATGTCATTGGAAACCTTTCAATTAATTTTGTCGATTAATCATTGTAATTGGAAACCGCTTGGCGCGTCTTTATATCGCGGGCAAGTGCTAACCCGTTTGAGAAGGGGACGCGGGAGAATTTATAACACGACTAAATACTGAAACACTAAAGGCCTATTCACAGGTAGTCACTGTCACTGCTTGGCGGAATGAAAAAATTAGATACCAATTTAGCACGTCTTTACAACGCGGGTAAGTGTTAACTCGTTTGAGAAGAGGACTGAGACAAACATAACACGATCGAAAACTAAAACACTAATTAGGCCCTATTTACAATGCAGAGACAATGACAGCCAGTGAATTGAGGGTCGTTTCAATCTTAATTTTACAATAACTTTTCTTTTACCGACAAAATGTACGGTTTCCGGTTGTTTTCTTTCGAATGAACACCTAATTAATTCTAACGGGACGGGTGCTAATGATGATTAATTAGTTTACAGTATAAAGATGACAGACAGACACAAAAACTGATAGAAGACAAGACAGAGTAATTGGCCTAATGGTGTAGTGTAGGAGGCGGCTGCGGTTTTGTGATGGTTGTTAGAACTCTGTTTAAGGGGTTAAGTTATGACTTACGAAAAAGAAATAAAGTTAATATAATATTTTAACATACTATCTTGTATGTTTCCTATTTTAACCGACTTAAAAAAATATGACGGTTATTTTTAAATTATTACTAGCTGTCACGTGCCCACTTCATTGAGCATAAAACCGATTAAACCTTCACTGGACTTCCTCAAATATTGCAAGACTAAAAATTTCTTTTCTTTCTCGAGTTTTAGCGAGACTAACGAACAGCAATTCATTTTCATATAAAAGAAAGAAAGAAGAAAGATATGATCATTTGGCATTTCGTTAGCTACATAAAGATTTTGAAGAAAGAACCTTTACCGGATTTTAAATGCAATCTATTATAACACGACAAAACATAACAAATTAATGTAAAAGAATGTCAAACAAGTCAACACCTGATGTCTTAGTCGAAACCGGTCGCGTATTTCAATAAATTTGATGTTAAATAATAAAGTGGAAAATATAACTTGTGTATTATTACTGTGTCAAGTCAAAACTTCACTGCACCTACTCAAAAGTAGCTTAAAACCTCTGCGGTGAATATATTTTGTATATTTTCTTCTTATAACACTATGTATATTTTCAGTATGTTAAGTTATTTTATGTTATTTGTACAAATGCATTATTTTATCTTTAATAATATAATCTTTTAGATTTTTTTAAATATCTACATATGCATAGCCATTGCAATTCAACAGAAATCATTACTTACGACTGTTCGCGGCCAGCACCTGGACTACCCCCGTGCCTCATTACATCGCAATTTCAAATGTAAATCGCATTTTCTTTAAAAAATTTCATGTACCAGTAACTCCGGGGGAACGGGCAAAAAGAATCCTAACGACCACGTAATAAGGACCACATTGCGTAATCAATTGCAGCTTAGATGCTTTTTTTTTGCGATTTTACGCTTTATGTTTTTGATAATTAGTCAAACTGATATTTTACACAATGTTGCGAGTCAGCGAGTCTTCCTTATATGGGCATTAGATGTTTCCCGCTATTTCTTACACATAAAATTAAGGAACCGTACATTTTGCTGCCTTAAAAACTAGCCTATGTGTCAATCCAGCATATAAACTACTACCAGACCAAATTTCATCGAAATCAGTTCAGTAGTTTTTGCGTGAAAGAGTATCAAACATCCTTGCATACTTAACTTTCACGTTTATAATACTAGAAGGACTAGAAAGAAGTAGGATTTGTTTCGCTAATAGTAAACGCTCCTACATTTTATTCGGTAATGGCTAGGCATCTGATTGCGTAGCACTGCGTTGTGTCGTTACCGCTGCGTCGACTTCCAAATTTTTTTTTATGGCGGGAAACAACGCAGCGTCGACGTTGCGACGACGCAACGCACTAACGGGGTCTCACTCTAATACTACTATTTATGTGTCGCGGCCAAATATATTCGTATTATTTCTATCCGACTATTTATAAGACGTGTACGTTGCTATTAAAGTCAGTATGTACTATTTGTCACCTACATAATGTAGGTCATTATCCCTAAGGGGTGGGCATCCCCAAACGACTTTTAGGTCCGTATACATAAAACAATCTCAAACCCAACCTCACCTTGAGAACCTATTTGACAGATAAAACAACGTTTCGTTTCACTTTTAAAAATGAAGAATTTTACTTATGCTACATACTTTAATTTTTTTTCTTTCTTAAAACGTAAAAATAAAGATGATATGAAAATAAACATTATACTTATTTTATTGTTTCCTGTAATCTATAATATGAATATAACGGTATAAAAAGAAAATAAATTAAAGTACTATGTAACATTAACATTGATGTTCACTTTTAAAAGTGAAACGAAACGTTGTTTTATCTGTCAAATAGGTTCTCAAGTGAGGTTGGGTTTGAGATTGTTTTATTTATACGGGCCTTAATGTACTACTTTCGCTAATATACCTCGACTATTTTCATATTTCTAAAGTAAAAATAAACTTACATGTTAACTACAGGTACACCGGAAGATATTAAGACAGTACTGTAAAGTTGTTTGTTACTGTAGTTATTTATTTTCTTTCTCAGATCCTAATCAGAATGACGTCGGATATAGGCAACAGTACTATAAATACTGCTCAAACCACTAAACCGATCGAATAAACCAAATGTCGTAGTAACCAGGGATATTAGGGAGATCCGTAACCGACACTATCGGATATCCGATATTATCCGTGACCGTAATCGAATCCGAAATGAAAGTTTTGCTACTGTAAAAAGGAAACCAAAATTTAATATCCGCAACCGAAATTATCCGATACAAACGGATACTCCGAAATCATTTATTATCCATATCCGAAATTTCATCCTTGGTAGTAACTATGACGTGGGCAGCCATCTTGTTTTCCAAAATTGACTGTCTAGGTCGGTCAAAACTGAACACAAAGCCAGTAAAAGCTACTCTAACCCATATTTTAATACACCTGCAATATTTTAATTGTGTTGATAAGCAAACGACGCGTTAGAATGTCAAAATATTATAACTACATCACGGCATATTTATTATAGCCAGCACCTGCACTATAATGTAATAATTTACTATAGCATGCCGTTAAAATATTAAATAACAAATATATATGTCAATTATTTTAAAACTCGTGTTAGGTTCAAGGTAATTTAAAGCCCGTATTAATAAAGAAGTCTCAAACCCGACCTCACTTGAGAACCTATTTGACAGATAAAACAACGTGAGTTTCACTTCTAAAAGTAACCAACTTTATTAATGTTACATAGTACTTTAATTTCTATTCTTTTTATACCGTAATATTCATAATTATTATAGATTACAGAGAAATATTAAATTATGTATAATCTTTATTTTTACGTTTAAAAAAAGAAAAAAATAAGTATGTTGTAACATAAGTAAAGTTCTTCATTTTTAGAAGTGAAACTCACGTTGTTTTATCTGTCAAATGGGCTCTCAAGTGAGGTTGGGTTTGAGACTTCTTTATTAATACGGGCCAAAATTCAAACTTTTTGGGTATTAAGTAATACTTGTATTTAATTGAAATTGTATTAGCTTTTTTTTGTATTTGCTCTATTGGCTTCACCCAGATGCTTGATTCTTCACTCTGTTGTTCTATAAACATTAACATATTATGCAATAATATTGACCTTATAGAATTCGGTTTGTCACGGTTTTTACTTTATGTTAATTGTTATGAATGTTATGTTATAGTATCTCACATTAATTTAACTTACGGATTTTGGATGCTTTGTATTAGTGGTTTATCTATGGTTTTATAATCGTTAATTTCTTCGTTATTTTAGTATACTTTAAGGATTCGTATGAGAGATGTTTAAAAAATCCGAAAATGTGGCATCATACTTTTGTAACCACTATTATACTTTTTGAGTTTTTAGTTTTTAATTATTTTATAAATGTTATGTAAAATTAAACCACAGCTAACTTCAATTCCAGAAATGGTTAAAAGCACCGAAATAGTATATAATGTAACATTTCAATATCGTTGATCCTTTTCTGAGTCACAGAATAAGGCACATGTATACTAAGTATAGATATACTATAGTATTAAAAAAGGGGAAAAGTTTGTTTTGTTTGTTTAAACGCGCAAATCTCAGGAACTACTGGTCCGATTTGAAATATTTTTTGTTGGATAGTCCATTACGCTGCGACCAATAAGAGCGAAGCATCAGTGAGAAATGTTGCAAAAACGGGGAAAATTATTCACATTTCAGTACTTTTGTTGCGTACGCTACATAAACGGTTCAAGTTACCTACTCAAAAAATATGTATGTAAAAATTATTCCTTTTTAATAATCATAATAACAAAAACCAACGCGAGCAATCAAAGGATAATCTCGATAGTGTTGCCGACAACTACCTGACGAAGTCGCGGGCACAGCTAGTCTTTAAATAATTTGATTATTTGACACTCAATTAAATTGCCCCTTTAATTTCCAGATAATTTGTTCTTATTGTAATGAGAGAATGAACCGCGAGATGTTTATCTTTAATTTCACCTCTTTGCCCAGCGCATTAGTACAGCTGCATCCTTATCAGCTATTATAATATGTTGTTATCTATTAGATATTGCGTCCGGTACGCCAGGGCCGCGGTTTCCCCGCGCGAGGCTGCAGGGCCACGCCCGCGCGACATCGCAGTAGCGTCCGCAGAACTGACGGGGATCAGTGTTGCCAGCTCTGTCCAGAACTGACGAGCTGGGGAGGCGCCTGATGAGTGTGTTACCAGCTCTAATGTAATCGACAGAACAGAACAGCTTGAGGCGCCTGATGAATGTGATACCAGCTCTAATGTCCTCGGCAGACTCATGAGCAGGGGAGACACCAATAGGCCAAGAAGGGACATTTCAAAGCAGCCTAAAGTAATGTTAACGAGTGATGAATCTATCCTCAATGAATATAGGTATTTCAACAGCATCAAAATTATTATCTAGTTTTATAATTAGTACATAGTAGTAACGTGGAAGGCCGAGAAGAACTTTTATGGACCATGTGAAGGAGAAAGTGATGGTCGCATCGTATGAGAGGACAAGAGAAGGGTGAAGTGCAGAGAGGAATGGAGAAAACTTCACCGAAAGAGCTCGTAAGTTAGAAGAAGAAATAGTAATAAGTCTATTTTGTACGATGGGATTGGCATAGCCACAATGTGTGCTAAAATCCCTAAATTTATTTAAAAAAAACAACCGGGTGATGTATGACAAAATGTGCTCATACTATTGACAATCGATTACTTTACTTTAAGGAACATTCAGATGTTCCTGCTTAGGGTACTGATCGCTTGAAGCAGTTTAATAGTGGAATTTCATAAATAGAAGTTGTAAAGAAACTCCTAACTTATTTTGTAGACAAATTAACCCTTTAGTACTTCAGAAAAGTGGGTAAATTTGTAAAAAAGTTG
This sequence comes from Celastrina argiolus, assembly GCA_905187575.2. NCBI lineage: Eukaryota > Metazoa > Arthropoda > Insecta > Lepidoptera > Lycaenidae > Celastrina > Celastrina argiolus. The sequence goes on from LR994598.1 coordinate 1,925,098, forward strand.
GCATCTAATTTTGTAATTAAAATAATTTTCAATATTTAATTGTTTTATTTCATAAATATTCGTATATTGTAATAATATACTTATTATTATTATACAATAATAAAAATAATCAAAATTAAAATCTTCACATATAATTCTAATTAGCAATCTAAAATTGTGTAAACATTATATGCTAATGACATATAATTGCAAATAATTATTTGGTATTTTACATAACCAAAATATTATAAATTTCAATGTGTTTTTTTCTATTGTTAGTAACAAAACATAGTGTTTAAACTTGTTTCCTAATAAAATTAATTTTGGAAATTACACTTTAAATCATGTCCTTTTTAATTTATTATTTGTATTTTGAACATACTACTAGCCAGCCAAGATTTTAAATAATTCTAAAATTACCAAAAATTCAAACCAAATTCGCTAAACTACCAACCAGGGGCAATACTGATTGATATGGACGGGAGTACAAAAAGTTACGATCTAACGATTTTCTTTATCCTGGTAAGTTTCAAAGTAATTCCCCAAATAAAACACCAAAAGCCGTTGAGATCGAACTGATTCGATTCTCGATGGTGCGGGTAGTAAGCCTGCTGTATTGTATTATACCAGAGTTCAGTTTTGAGTGCTCTGAATCTCCGGACTTACAGATTCCGTGTACAGACCCAGCTTTGCCGTCGGAAACAAAATCAAAATTACTTGAAATTCACAGATAAGGCATTTAAAAATATTCAGGATTTTGATAATTAATATTACACAAAAAACTAACACACTTATTATAATCTAGCTTATAAACCGCAGGTGGCAAATTTATTAATATTAATAATTATATTATAAATAATATAATTACAGGATGAGGTTTATCTCGAAGATGTTAATCTTGTTTGAATGTTTTGCCGAACGGCGTTAAGAACTCTTTTTTAGAGGGCATTTCTCATACAAACATGAAAGTCAAAGTAAGTCTTTCGGTACTTTCACAGTATACTCTACCCTTGTGTTCCTTTAGGCGCTCTGAACGTTCAGATCATTCATAACGCTGACATTGACAGCTGTCAGTGCGTGTGGAACAGTTCAAAACGATCCTAAAAAGTGCTAAAGAAACGCAAATCTGAACGAAAAAAACGTTCAGATAATAAATTATGAAAATCTACTTGTAAGTATTTAATTTCGTCAACTCTACCGGTTTCATTTATTGCAATATATTCTTGAATAATTTTGCTTTATTTTCGTATATTTTTAAGACAATTCACATTGTTTTTCTTATGCGCGCCTTCTGATATAGCATTTTTTTTTTGCCTTCTGGTACAGCATATGCTCACCTAATCACTCCTCATTAAGTCGTTTGCGTAAAAATATGAAATAATATATTCCCAGGCGAGTATCATCTTCAAAACATGTAGCTTTTGACACATTAATGTGTGTAATTTGAAAAGCGCATGGGCCGGTCTAAAAAACAAGAGTTTTAAGAAAAAAAAAGATGCTGGCTGAATAAGGCCCCGTTTAAAAAACCTAAATGCCGTATTGTAATGTTTTAAAGCATTTGGGTAATAGGACACTTTAGAAGCATTTTCTAAAGGCAATTTTCATTTTCGATGACCGTAGCGCAGTGGTTGAGCGTGTTGGTCCTTAAGAGGAAACACCACGAAATTTTTTCCATACAAAAATAGGGGTCTAGGGGATTTCTATTTCCTCCCTGGAGAACACCTCTAGATTAACAATTTTTTTCCTGAATATTTATGGATATTGTTTGTACGTCCCTATTTTTTCCTTTTTTTAATAAATTAATTATTTAAAGAGATATTGACGTTTATAAACCTAAAAAAAATGGCCAGACTCTCCGCTACATTTAGGAAACAGATTTGACTACAATAAACAACAAAAGCAAAAAATAGGAACCTAGTTCAATTCTTTCTTTAGCTAATAAAGAAAAAAATATTTAAATCGGTTAAGTTTTGGAGGAGGAAACAGGAATCTCCTAAACGTCGATTTCTGGTACTTTTAATAGTAATTTCAGTCCAAGTTGCAGTTGTCTCTATCGCGCTAGTGCTGGCTAGCTAAGGCACTGGAGACAGCAATAGATTTTATAAATACCTATTTTGTATTTCTCTCAACCGTGGTGTTTCCTCTTAAAGGTCGCAGTTGTCTATAATATAATAAAAATCCTGAATATGTGTTTAGTATAAAAGTATTAAATATATTTCCGTTGTCTGGTATCACAGGTTCTTCGAATAACACAGAGCCAAATGGACGTGGTGTGAAGCGTCCACAGATTTTATTATTATTATAACAACACATAGTTATTTATATATTATTCAATTCTAATTATTATACAGTCTGTAATATTAATGAGTGATAATACTTTAAGGTGTGTTTGGGTCCCGTATGTACTTTACTGTGAAAGCACCAGCGCTGAAAGAGTAACTTTCTATTATTGTATGGGAAAATTTATGATGTTGGGGCATTTCTTATAGAAACATGATAGTCAAAAGTCAGTCTTTCAGCGCTGGTACATCCACAGTAGATATGGTCTACATAGGGGGCACACCGTGCAACCCCAATACAGGCGCCCGTCGGTGGAGTCACGGTTGTATTATATTTCCCGTGGCTCCGCGGGCGGTTCTGTCGGAGTACCGCCGTGTTGTAGTGGGTATGGCTGCGTCCACTTACCATCTCAACGGACGCAGCGAGCCCCACATACCGTGGGTAGGAATCCCCATCCTCCAAGTAGCATTTCTCGGCGAAAAAAAGGCACATACACACTTTAAAGTATCATCACTCACTGTGCCCGCGACTGCTTCACGGGGTTTTTAAGTGACTTACAGTTTAAGCAGCGCGCGCAACGAAAGTCCCCAAATGTGAATAACTTTCCCCGTTTTTGCAACATTTCTCACTGACGCTTCGTTCCTATTAGTCGCAGCGTAATGTTATATAGCCTAAAACCTTCCTCTATAAATGGACTATCCAACAAAAAAAGATGTTTTCAAATCGGAGCAGTAGTTTCTGAAATAAGCGAGTTTAAACAAACAACTCTTCCGCTTTATAATATTAGTATAGATTTATGTTTTATACATTGATTGTTTCTGCTCACCGTACTGCAACACGCAATTTAACTAATGATGATAGTGAATAGTTTTTGCGCGTCTGTTGCAATTATATGCAATATTATATATGCAATATTGCCGATCAGTATTGCCGTTATCAGTGCTAATTGTTAGTAATCGATCGATTAAGTAACTGATTACCTTTTAAAGGTTATTAAAAGGTGTGGTGGTTTGGGAAGTATTTTTTGTATTGATAAGGTTTTTTACTTAACTGCTAGGCGAAGTCAATTTTCATTTAGGTCAGTAAGTTAAGTGGCGAATTTTTAAGGGCCTTTTAGCCCTAGCCTCTACATTAGGTACTAGGTATGGATATTCTACTCTCTCTTTGTAGTCTTTGGAATACCCTCGTATTCCAAAGACTACAAAGAGATAGTGAAGATAGGAATGGAGAAACAGGAACCCTTCGTGCTGGGTACATATTACAGTGACCTTGAAGACTTCTTTAAATTCATTTTAAATGTTTACTTTCCCCTGCAGTTTCCGTGTGCGTAATGAAATCTTGCACTTTAATTTGACCCACTTCACTAGTTGGAATGCACGTGTTGCGTGACAGTGTGATCTGATGCTGGTGCTGGAAGGTGGATAGGAACTCCGCAATTAACCAACACAACCACATCGAGTGTGGGTTTGTTTATTTTGTTATGACGATCACTTTGTCTATGTATACTTAGTTATAATGATTTGATAATAAAGGTTGTCATAAAAATTGGTTTCTAACATATCATTTAGGCTTCGTTTCCATTGACGCGGAGTGGGGGGGAGAGGAACTTGCGGTGCCCAAATTGACCAATCACTACGCTCGAAATCTCCGCTCCGTTTCCAAGGAAACAGCACGAGCATAGCGATTGGTCAATTCGGGCACCGCTAAGCTCCTCTCCGCCCCGCTCCGCGTCAGTGAAAACGCAGCCATCATCAAACAACACGTAGCTAAATGGAACCAGAAAATGATACTAAATAAAAGTTATGTTTGAGGCGGTTACTCTACCAGGGCCAAGACTTATGATCTGGGTAGCTCACCTGCGTCTCCGTCAAGCTCAGAGCCTGCGCGAGTTGCTTTCTCTCCGCGCCCACGACGTAGTGATTCTTCTCGAAGGCGTGCTCCAGCTTCAGGAGTTGAGAGGGGGAGAAGGCGGTGCGGATCCGCTTCGGCTTGCGGAACGGCTGGAGGAGGAAGCCCGGGATGTCGGGACCTGGAAGAGATAGACTTGATGAATAAGAGTAACTTCTTATTGGAGGGAGTGTTGACGCGTTACGGCTGTCTCTCTCTCTCTCGTATAAAGCGGTACAGTTCTGTCCTCGTGTTTGTTGTAGGTATCAAAATATACAAGTAGTAGTTAGTAATGAAAATTCCACACTAAAAATGGGACCACGAAAAACATCGGCGAAAAATCATCAAAATAAGTTTACAATTGTTGATTTATTTATGACATTTAAAATAAAAAATCAATAAAAATGCTTTTCCCGATGTTTCGACACTTTCGACTACAGGCGTTTAAACGCTAAACTGATTTGAAATTAGAATACAAATTTGTAATGGCGAATGCGCATTTTTTTTTATTTCATGCCAGTTCATTAAGGTATAGTGAATGTCAGATTTGAAATTGGAAAACCAATTTTGTATCATGCCATTATTTGTGTTGTGTCAAACTTCGTAAAACGCATGAGGGCTTGTGATTGTTGCACTGGAAGTTAATATCGCGTGAGTAGAACAAGAAAAACCGGCCAAGTGTGAGTTGAAGACACACAAAGAGTTCCGTCTATGGAAATACTAAAGCGTTCAAGCTGTACGGCTCCATTTTTTAATCTACGAGTACAGAACCCTTAAACGCAACGGCGCCAGTCTAGATAACGGTATTTTACTAGCATTTCCACAGCAATATTATTGTATGTTAAGCGTTTTATTTTTCATATTAACTTAAACACTTTAAAAAAAACGCATCCTTCGTTTGTGACACGTTAATAATAACTTCGTAAAGACGTATCTTTAAGCGCAATTTGCGAAATTGTATAATAACGCACGTCGCGGCAACGCCACAGCGCTATTAAAATTAAATTAAACAAAGATTAGCACAAACTGCGGGGTAATTTGTTTGCGGATAAACGGTAGTTGGCAAATGGGCAGGCCATCAGGCGATCGCCGGGATAATCTTACAAATAACCACAATCCAAAAACACGAAACCGAGTGCCATGATTTGAATACGTCAATTGTATAGTACGTCCGAGACTTAACTTAATCGTAAACAAACCAAAAACATCGAAATTTTCACATATTTACTTATTGTGCACACTTATCAACACTTTCACCGGAATATTAAAGGATTATACTTCATGATCCAATACATTTTATAACAATTAAACAATTATTAATATATTTAAACATCAAATGAAAATCTTTAATAGAAAAAATACGCCATTTTGTCTATGGACTCATAGCAAACAATAATCATTGTATTAATATTGGCCAATTGGCATCACTGACTAGTCTATGGTTGTGTCATAGACGGGTTTGTTTACGTTTGGGTTAAATTTATCTCGGACGTACTATATAAGTTACAGAATTAAGAATGTCGACTGATTTTTCCGAGATCTACTTAAAACTTAAGCTGAGACCCGACTACGTCAGTTGTATAACTTACAGAATGTTGACTAATTTTTCCGAGATCTACTTGTTTCAAATACTCGGCTCGATGACGTCATTTTACAGCACTTAAAAACTGAAATATCTGTAAACTAATACTTGGTCTATTTTTCAATTAAATAAATCTAATAAATATACTACTACTATATACTACTACTACTAATGTAATAAAAATATGAGTCAGGAAGTTATAACTAGGAAACAAAATTTTCTTGTTGCTCTAACGCGGGAATCAAACCGACGAACTCCGGGGCGAGAGTGAATCTCTGAACCACTAGACCACGGAGGCCTTAGGTGATTCAGCATTAACAAACATCAGACCTTTCGTGAGAGGAGTCCCGAGGTAATTACTGGAACTAAATCTTATCTACGTAGGTATATTGGATTGTATAAAGAAGAGGATTGTATAAATAGTTGTAGAATATTATCAGGATTCTACACCTTAGTAAATAAATAATACCAGTTAATTTGGGGGTATTATAGGATATGTTGATTTAACATTCCGTCGCGCCACAGAGCCGCGTCTAGAGAACCTATTTAATATAAAGGACTCTGCTAATTATTGAAGCGTAAAATATAGATTTTCCACTGAAACATAAAGTCGAGAAAAATCATCAATGGAGGGACGCTTGGTTTTCCTTTTTTTTTCACAATAGGTAGTGAATTTTTACAAACTTATCTATTATTATTTGTAACGTTATTTGATGTCTATTGTAACGCTATTAAGATTTCCATACAATTCTTATTCTATCACAGGGGCCTTCTAACCTCTACTAGGTTGTGACAAAATAATATTCAAAATTAATAATGACTATACTTTTTAATCTTTTAGAAACAGATGGTAATAAATATATGTCGGAGCCGGATATGAATATGGACACAAAACGAGACGGAAGCGCGCCCCCAAGTGGCAAAATGGCGCAACTTGTCTATGGCGCGCTTTGACATGACTTGGGACTTTCTCGACGAGACTGAATTCATTCGTGATTTGGTCGCCAAGTTGAGATGTCTTGAAACGTGTTATGTTTCGTTAGTGTCAATACTTGTAAAGTAAAGTAAAGTGAATTTAAAGTAAAGTAAATTCATAAAGTGTAGTGAATAGTGAATTTATAAAGAAATTGTGATTACGAATAAACAAGTGATATTGTTACTCTGTTCTCTTTTCACGATTTACCCACGAAAGCCCACAGTATCCGAAGGAATGTTATTAAATCATGAGAGCCCTTTCGACATCAGAATCTGGGATCAAATCGTGCAAGAGACAGGTTTTTCTTAAAAGTGCGGGTAGTAAAAAAAAAAAAAAAAAAGTGTACCTAATCTTTTGTGTAGTCTGCAAAAAGTGATAATAGTAATCATTGCAAATCAATACGAACTCGATCCACATGAGTTGGGCAGTACGTACTAACACGTGCTGCTTTGCAAGCTATGTACATGGCGTAATTGTGGTAAGACGGGACAGCGGTGAGCCGAGTGCTGCAAGGATACCATGTACCAATAATCCCGCCACGATGATTAAGAAGGAGTAGAAGTACTGACAGCGGTGACGTGATGATGACAGTGACGTGACGTCTACACGGTGGCGACACCAGCAGTGGCGCTTTAACGACAGGCTTTGATTATGGTTTTGGTAAAAGGTGGTAGCCAACTTTTTATTCCTCAAATAATTTTTAAAGACCAATACACTAGTTATTAATTTGTGTTTCAAGTGTCCATAAAGTATCTTGCTTATACGAGTATTGTCACAAAATTTCATTTACAATAAATTGTACCGACACTAAAGTGTTCTTTTGTTTTGCTGTTTTGTTTTATGTGCAGATGGACAAAACACTGGGATGATGTTCGACCGGATGATGCATAGCCTCGCCAAGGGGGGAACGAGCAGTGCTGGGTGACCGACCAGCGTGCTGACTGCTGGGTGACCGACCAGCGTGCTGGGTGACTGACCAGCGTGCTGGCTGTTGGGTGACCGACCAGCGTGCTGGGTGTCCGACCAGCGCAGACAAGCATTGTGCATCTTATGGACTTCTCTACTCGCTTCGCAATGATGTGAACTGGTTGTATCATGATCGTTACTTATTTCATTATAAAGTTCTAAATGGTTCTGGTTTTAAAACCAAATTATTATTTAAAAAAAAAAAAACTAAGTGAATAAGCAATTATTAACGCAAAGTAAAAACAAGTACTTAGTACAAAGGACATACGTCTTACAGATATTCATCATTATTACTGTTTCATTGACCGAAGTAGATCACGCTGTAATACAGCAGCACTTGAAAGTTTGATCAGCAGATGATCATTATCGACATTTTATTTCGTGAAATTGTACTGTTTGTAATAAAGTGATCAAAATCATAATATGATAAGCAATTCTCATGTGTATTTGATAATACAATTAGGCGTTCGTATTATTTGTTGGGTGTTCATTAATTCAGAATTGATAAAGTTCTAACGGATTCACATTAACGTGAAGTAAGAAAGTAGGAAAGGTGAATAGTACTATAGAGTCGATATCGTATCTACTGGGCGGCAGTTATTCATTGGTTACCAACACCTGAAACTTTTTATTGGACGTACTATATTCTTATTAGGTGTGCCTGAATATACAACATCCGGTATGCGTATCGGTGCACCTGCACTGCATAAACAAAAGCAATTGACGTGTACAAATATTGTTTGGAAGATGCTACCTAGTTTGAAACGACTTAAATTAAATTTCCGTAAACTTACCATGTCTATTAAACCGGGAAGAAATGGATATTAAATGATATCGGATTACCCATTTGTTTCGGATAATTTCGGTTACGGATATTGGATATTGGTTTCCTTTTTACAGTAGCAAAAGTTTTATTTCGGATTCGGTTACGGTTACGGAGCTCCCTAACATCCCTGCTATTAAATAGCGAAGTTCATCAAGTGGGTGTTAATCACAGTAGATACATACAGTTTGTACACAGTTCTATTTCTTATTTGGCGTTACCGCATACGTAGTAAGAAATAGCCATTGATCAGTTTCAAAAGTAACTTTAAATAATGTCGTGTTTGTTATTTATTCTGAGAGTGTTTAAACAAACTGATAACTGATAATAAGTGCTAGGACATTCGTGATCCGAAATAAAACTGTCAGTTTATGATATTGTTGTTGTAAGCTGTAAAATTGAAACATGTTTGTCTATCTATGACTTTCACACTAGGCGGATTGGAATTACTATAAGTTACGGCAATAATAGTGTAATTTGCGACGAAAAGAAAATCGGTTGTGATTTAAATAAACTTTATTGAATTGACGCATTTTTATTTCACATTTCCAGAAGCCTGTGGCTGGTGTTGATGGTGAACGCGGCAGCACACACTCAACGGTCCAGTGGCAGAGGCCGTGAGCTTGTGGCTGAGGTGGATAAGAAAGTTCATCGGTGGACTTCAGTCAGCTTCGGTGAACTTGGTTATCATGTGAAAGGTTGTAAACGCACTTGGGAGTCTTCTGGTATTGTGATCGCTCACGTGACCAGAGCGTGGCTCTCCACTTAAGAGTTGTGGGTTCAATTCCCGCGATGGTGCAACTAAAATGTAGTGGTCAAGTTGTATTATTGGGACAGCTGCTGATCAGTTGTTATTATGAGACTGTTACTGTAACAGCTTTTCTTTATCGAATTAGTTAGATCGTTGAAAGGAAATAAAATGAAATTTATTGCAAAGTCAATTTAACATTTTGATCTCATAATAATTGTCCGCGATATTTGAACTGCGATAGCTTGGTTCTTGAGCTGCGACCTGGTGGCAAACAAACATAATACAGCAAAGTTTCTGTTCCTGTTATTTACTCTTGGATGATCATCATCATTTCGGCTATGATGTTCACTTCTGGATATAAGCCTCCCTTAATTCGTACTCTTAATTCGATTACATGGGGGGTAGTTGCCTATACTCGCCACGTTTGGCAGGCGGGCTGGCGGGCGCATCCACGGGAAAGATGGTTGATAGCGAGGTGCTACTCTTTCTTCGACACCCCACGGATAGGAAAACCTAAAAAGAACATAATTGGACAGTTTGATCATTTTTTTGTGCTGTTTAATTTTGTGTACAGACGGAGATTCAATGAACGAGCGCCGCGACGCGACGCAGACGGCGCGCGTCGAGCTGTGCTGGGTACTGCTGCCAATGCAGCAATGCTGCAATGTATCGGCCTATGATGATGGCGTCAGGCGCCAAGGGGCCTGCACTCTGTACTTCATTGAAGTATCAGATTAGGATATTGAGTTTTTTTTGGTGAGCGTAATTGTTTATCTCGTGACTTTAGTGTGAAGACTCTGTATAGTCTTTTTCTATGAACCCTTTTTACAAATCTTAGTTGAGAAGGTACATTGACTGTTTCATACAGTAACCGAGATAAAAAGATAGTTCAAATAATACACCTTATGAAAGCAATAAGGCGTAAGTAAATAGATTTTCGATTGGTTGTTTTTCATAGTTGAAAATAAGGCTGTAAAAGTTGCAATTTCAAAGCGTACTTATGACTGTGCATACGTTAGAGAAAGATTCCTTCGGGTCATGTATTGGTGAAAGTTGATAATGATAAAGATTTTGCTAATGATGAACAAATTTGAGTTGTTGGGTAAAGTCTCTACCTACCGTACTATGAGCGAATATGAAGTTGACCGTCCAGTTATTACGTAACCAGTAACTCGGACTGTATCAAGTCCGTTTTATGTTCGGTGGGCGTTTGACTGGCGATATGGGACTGGGTCTATGAGTAATGAGGTTGACCGTCCAGTTATTTCGTAACCGGTAACTCGGACTATATTAAGTCCGTTTTATGTCAGGAGGGCGTTTGACTGGCGGTCTGGGACAATGAACCTTGTGAGTTCTATGTCTATGAAATTGGGTATGGTAGTGGAGTTAGAGATTTTACTAGTTTATTTGTGTTCAGTTGTGTTACAGTTCCTACAGTTTTAACATGATTTAAGTAACATGACCCAGGGTATCATTCTATGTCAAAAAAATTTTTAACGAGAATTTTATTTGAAAGATTATTTGAAATAAAATTACATTGAGATCTGAAGTTTATTTTGATGATTTTTGGAGATTGGTCAGAGTTGGCCGAGCGAAAGGCTCGTGATATTGCAGCTGGTTTTCTCTTTTGCAGAAGCATCACACGGGACGTGTGGCTTATCAGAATGGCCGTGTCGGAGCCGGATATGAATATGGACACAAAACGAGACGGAAGCGCGCCCCCAAGTGGCAAAATGGCGCAACTTGTCTATGGCGCGCTTTGACATGACTTGGGACTTTCTCGACGAGACTGAATTCATTCGTGATTTGGTCGCCAAGTTGAGATGTCTTGAAACGTGTTATGTTTCGTTAGTGTCAATACTTGTAAAGTAAAGTAAAGTGAATTTAAAGTAAAGTAAATTCATAAAGTGTAGTGAATAGTGAATTTATAAAGAAATTGTGATTACGAATAAACAAGTGATATTGTTACTCTGTTCTCTTTTCACGATTTACCCACGAAAGCCCACAGTATCCGAAGGAATGTTATTAAATCATGAGAGCCCTTTCGACATATATATTTGGTAAGTGAGTAGGTTTTAGAAATTAGACAGATCACCTCTAATAAGAATAATTTATAATTTAAAAAATTAAGTAGGTACAAAATGTCAGACAAACAGACAAAAGGTTACAATTACTCAACATGTACAAGATGTAATTAATATCATTCATTAGTTATTTAAATATGTCAATTAATTTTGAAAAATTACGCACTTAAAACGACAATTCATTATTTTTTACTGATGAAATGTTCTTTTACATTGTTTATTAATATTAAAAAAAAAACACTGAGACTATGCTTCTAGAATGTAGCCGTTTGATCGTTTGGCCGTATTATAACGTCATCGGCCTATCGTTAGGAAATAGTAACATGAAAGAGAAGTAGAGTCCCTCCCGTTAAGGAAACGCGTTATAGTGAACCTGCAAATGTAATAATACATTCTGTGAATAAATTATTGATTGATTGAACGTTGGTTTAAATACCTCCCGTGTGAAAAGTTACAAAGCAAATTACTTTATATTTGCTTTTACTTTTTCTTTAGGGATGATACAAGTTCTGATTTAACATTCCGTCGCGATCCGTCTAGAGGACTTTTTTAATGGAAAGGACTCTTCTAATTAGTTAAGCATAAAACTTTAGATTTCCTACTGAAACATAAGTGTCATAGTCGAGAAAAGTCATCCATCGCGGGACACTTGGTTACATTTTTATTTTCACAATAGTGAATTTTGTCAAACAAATATAATATTTTGTAATTTAACACACCAAGAGCTAATAAGATGTGTGTAGTATAAGACAAAGAAAAAAAAAGACAAGGAAAAGTAGAGGGGAGAAGAGGAAGAGGAAGACCTAGGAGAAGTTACATAGAACAAATAAAGGAGAAGATAAACGTTGGGTCGTATCAAGAGGTCAAAAGTAAAGCACAGGACAGAGAAACATGGCGATTACTCCACCGACAAGAGCACTTAAGATTTGAATGAATGAATGAAGTATAAGACAAATAGTAAAAAATTGCAAAGTTAGTTATGATACTCTTTCACGCAAAGACTAGGTACTCAACGGATTATGATGAAATTCTGTACTGTAGTATACATGCTCTATCGAAAATTAAAATTAAAAAAAAAATCCAAATAAAACTTAACAAATTATTCTCGGAATGACAACACAAAAAGCTACCACCGTTTCAACCCTTACCCGTCGACCACATAAGCTACTTTTTACCACACATAGTCTACTTCATCAACACATAGTTTTATTTACTGTATCAAGTTGGTAGGTATATATTATTATATATATAGTATATATATTATTATTGTGCACGCCATGTCTGCTAACTTTTATCCCATATCTCTCCACAGGGCTGCTGGAAGAAATTTCTTTTAAGAAATAAGCAGTACCTTTGTGTCGTCTTTCTTTGTAAATTGTACTATTGTAAATGTCTTTCTTGTTTGCAATATGTTTGTTAAATAACGTCTAATTTTTACCACAGAAAAAAGTTCCCGCGGAATTCCATTTTACGCGTTCGAAATATTGGGAAACGTATAGTAATATATATTATTGTCTCCAGTATCTACTAATTATTCACGTGTCTATATTTATTAGTAGAACATTCGGTTATGCTTTCCGTGACGGCTCTGCTTCACCGCGTAAACATAGAGGCAGTGCAAGGTCACTTCGTTCCAAGTTCATGGGCCAGTTACTGGCATGGACGTACAGGTGTGTGCCAAATGCTTGCGCCAGTCACTGGCAAGTGGCATAGTATATAATATATATCAATTGAGGCCACAAAAGTCTGCCGTTACCTTTAAATTAATTCACCTATGTCTTTGGTTCAAATCAAAAAATAATTTCTGTTACAACTTACAACCATTCTTCCGTACGAAGAAACGATTTTCATGGTAGCTAATGGTCATAATCAAAATCATGCAACGCGTAGCCGTAGGTAACCTAAAAAAAAGGCTACTTGTCAAATGAATCATCATAAAATTCTTTATAATATGATGATAATTTTTAATGCTTTTTACATTCATAAGTATATTTATAAATGTTGACAGATAACTGAAGTTTTGCTGCACGTCTAACTCAGTTTATAAAAAAAAAATCTTTATCAGTCGCGATCATTATTTCGTGTTTATTGCATCTGATTCTCAAATATGTTAGATCGTTTATCCTGCGGCCCTACTCCCGACACAATCGAGTACCGAATCCGTTCGATATCAGTGGTTTTTCGTATTTTATTTGGTGAATTACTTTGAAACTAATCAGGATAAAGAACATTGTTAGATCGTAACTTTTTGTACTCCCGACCATATCGATCGACTAAGAATCAAAATAAACAAATGTCAATTTATTAGGAAGTATGCGGCATGATCGTATCTACATCAAAATCAAATCAGTTTAGAGAGTAAGGCCCCTGATCCGGATCTCGCACTATCCTCCTTCTCTTTTCCACCAGAACTGATATTAAGCTATCGTACAGATGTACGGTTGTCGAGGGTGCTCTTTATGAGAATTCCTTCGCCATTCACCAAAAAAATGCAATACTTTCTGCATTGACAACTTAGTAGGACCCATGCAAAGTCACTTGCACAAGTAGCTGGCATTCTAGCAAGCAAACGACTTGCCTCAGTAGCTGGCACGTGTAAACACATGTCAAATAAGACCATATAAGGTGCAAAATACCAACCGAAATGGTATACAAATGACCGTTTTTGTCCCTAATTGTCGTTTGTAATAATATACTTGCGCCAGCAATTTCTGTGTCAATATTTTTTTAAACGTAGGTACGTTTAAAAAAATATTGACACAGAAATTGTTAATGGATTGGCGCATTTTATGCTTCAGTGCTTCTGATAAAAGCCTGTGCTAATTGTAGATCTAGATGTAAACAATGCTTAAATTGTTGCTAATTCTGGATTTGAGTTTGAACATTAAAAAGGACATGGATACTTTTGGGCCATGACGTCAAGTAGCGAAAGAAAATGATATGGTAGCTTTGTAAAGGAAGTCAAACTGAATATTTTTCACTATGGCAACAATTTTCTAGGATCACTGGTTTAAAAAATGTAACAGTGTTTTAAATGGACTTGTATGGCCAAGTATAAAACTATGAGAGAAAGTGCTCAAAGCAAAGCTTGATTTTACAAGAAATGCTTAAAGTACTTGAATTTGGGGCCCAATGGTACTTGTATGGAGCGTGATCCACGTCCTTTTCAAATTATGTCATCCGAATTTAATAAATTATGTAACACTTCAATCATTATCGATATGTATTATAAAATATTTTATTAATTTAACTGGTTAACCATGACTATCTAGTTAAATTAATAAAAAAGTGCAAAATTAAATGTTTTGCAGTAAAAAGCGCAAAATTGTTAAGGTTTTTTCGTTTGACAAATGACTACGTTTGAAGAGTTTAAAGTATTCGATTAGCGCCGCCATTTTAAATGGAAATGTCATACAGATAGTAATATTAATAATGCGACGTAACGAGCGGTTCGCGTGACGATTACCCGGCCGAGTTAAGTGATCGCTTATTACGTTAAATAATATGTTACTTAATTTGACTCCTTAATTTGTACGTGTATAATTCGATTTTGATTGTAGCAAAATGGCGGTATTATGGGTAGTTAAGAATATCATATTTTAGTGCGAAATCATAATTATAAACTGAGCTTAGATCTGGAAATATGTATTTTTGGGTAATTTGTATTTATTCGCCGATTAGAAGACAATACACTGTTTGATGAAAAAGTTAACTAACCTGTCCCTTCGTTAAATAATAACGGTGACAAAATATATAACTTATTTCGTTAATAAAAATTCTAATTACCTACTCTTAACACCGTTTGACAAAAAAGTTGACATTTAACAAATTTAATTGCTAATTAACATTGTAAACGTATAACTTAATTGAGTAAAGGTTACGTCAACATAACCTAAAACATTAATTACTCAAATGCGTCATTACTGACAACAGATAATGAATGAGAACAGATAAAAAACGCAGATCATCGGTTTTAGTGATGGCCGTTTAATGTGTGTCTATTGTGTTTGTCTATGGTTTGAGGTTATGAAATGATCTGATTGGTGCGATTGAGTAGTTAGCTATTTCATCTTTTTCTAGCGTTAGCTTTTAAATAAATAATTATAATATTAAGAGCCATCTGAAAGTAGGTAATGTAACTATATGGTAGAGACTAGAACTCACGACTAAATTATCTATTTTGTATGACAGTAAATTAATCACATTAGTTTTATGGAAAAACGAAATACTGGGACACTCGTTTAAGTTTCTTGCAGTTGTGTTAAAAATTGAAGATATTGATATAAAGCTAAATTAATAAAAGATTATCTAAACCACATCAAAAGTTCAATAAGATAAGTAGTTAATAAACAATCCATATTATCGATATGTACACTAGGGAATTATTTAAACAAAGTACAGATTGCTTTAAGATAAAGTCTGTTGTATTTATGTGCGGTGTATGTTAATACAAAACGTGTTTTGCCATCAATAAACTTAAACAAAACCCATTCTATATAATTACGTTCAGTTTTTATTGCTGAACAAACAACTGGCTTAAAAAGGCATTTCAGACGCGTAAGCGATAATTAATCATAAATTTTCTCGAACAACCCGAAACATAAATCATAACTACCGATCCAAGATGGCGGACGCGTTTAGAGCGTTTGTTAATCTCGCTCAACAAAGTAGTCTCGAATTACATCCAATTATATCCCATTCAATCCTTTTTGGAATAAAAAAAAACATCCGGCAACAATTGCCGTCGTTATGAAAAAAGGCGCGTAACGAAAGATTTGACATTTGGGTGCCAGTGGTGCCACACTAACAATGACTAGTGATGAGACTTTATCGATAACCGGTAGCGATTTCGTATGCACAAATCTATCCAAAGTTTATAGCGACATGTTATAGCTTTTTTATAATGTATCAAATTGTTAATTTGTTTAATCATTCATATAACAACATTTTAAAATGTCAGCAAATATTTAATTTAAATCAACAAGAACAATAAAAAATTTGAATTGCTAAGTGAAGCAGACTACACGATATTAAATTGATTTATTTTTATATCTTTTTTAATACCTACGATACTTTTACGTCCAATGTATTGTAAACATGCAAAATGACTCCAGAATTTCAATTTGAAACGTATTTAACTTTTATACCCAATAGTCACGCTACAAGTTATAAAGTAACTAGGCGTTTAGGTACTGAAAACACCAATGCAATTTGTGAAATGATATTGTTTTGAATACATTTCTAATAAAATTAAAAAGTAAGCGTGTAAGTGCAGTGCCTGCTAGATATACATATATGTACATATTACAATTGTATATTTATATGTACTATCAAAATCATACAGATACTTAAAATCTGAATTGACACAATATCGTTCCCTATGTCTTTTTAGTTTTTATACCGTCGCTTTTTTTAGTTTCATCGACGTTTGACGATGCCCCTCAAAAATCGACAACGCAGTAGCCAGCCCTCGAGCTAATCGAATTTAGAACAACAATGGCGCTTGACACTCCCGCCCTGTCACAAAAGCCGCTGTCAAACCACTTTTTTTACGCTAAGCCGTTTTGATTAAAACCATTTTTATTCAGTCCATAAAAATAATATTATTGTAGGGGCAGTCGATTATTTTTCTTGTGCCATATACATTACGCTTATAATGGCCAGGCTATAGGGGAGATGATAAAAAATATTATTGGCTAATAACTTAATATCGTATTGGCAAATTGATTATGTTTTTGTTACATTTACTTACAGCAGCTGTGAATAGGTGCGATTAGAAATTGTGTGGTTTGAAGCTGTATTGTACATAAGGACTTGCTTTAGAACCTAGGAAGTAGAAGATCAGTCCTTTTCGCTCTCTTTCGTATTGCTTGTGTCCTGGTTATATATTCTAAATTTAAAAAAATCAGTTTTGATTTTTAAAAATATTGTCATAGAGAACAAAAATTACTAACAAAACAGGAAATCAGATTTTTTATCACCTACTTAATTATACAATTTTAAGAGGGTGACAAAATACAATATATAAGATAACCTCTGAGTTTTACAACTTCCTTTTGGTTTTAAAGAGCTTTTCATATTGTTTTAGAGATAAGAAAGAAATGAGAAAGTTACATGAAAAAACTTATAATTCCAAAAAAAACTGACACTTTTATAATTTTCCTACATGATACCATCGGTTTCGGAACTAAACGACGAGAGATACCGGCGTAAGAAACTCGCGCGAGGCCTTTTAGCAAAAAGATAGGAAAATTGATCTTTTGAAACAAAATATAATGTTTACAATATAAACATATTACTTATATAACTTAACATAAATTACAATTTACAAAAGTATATGTTATGTCTATAGGAGTAGCCTCGAGAAAGGCCACCTTATTCCTAGGGTGTGCTATCAAAATAAATTTGTAGTAGTTTAGTTTATTTAATTGTATACCTAATATTAGTTATGGCCTAATAATACCTATACCTACAAGAAAACATTATTTTTGAGTCGCAAAATAAAATAATCATTGTACAATACCATGTATGTACCACTATGTATATACCATGTAGGTATGTAATGTTGATGACTGAGATTGTTTTCTTACGGGCGAAAACTGAAGCTATACTTCAGATAAATGGTTATCCAGTCATATGTTGTCATTGTAATTCCGTCAAGCAGTGACAGTGGTTTCTCATTATTCAGTTTTTTAAATTTTCAATATCACCGCCCGTCAACTACGGTACATAATAAGTTTACTCTATGTTCTTTGAAGTCAGTAACAATTTTTCATGGAACCATGACTGTCGTGTCTTATTTGCTAACTTCATGTCGCTTTTGGACTGTAATTGGTGTCTATATAATTAAAAACGTTAAAAAAATCAGTATGTTGTGGCAATAAAATGCTGTAAAAGGTGAAATACTATATTATTTACTTTGAAGTTAGTAACAAGTTTTCTTGAAACCATGAGTGTTGTGTCTTATTCGCTAACTTCATGTCGCTTTTGGAACATAGACGTTATGAGTGGATAAGAATATGTTCGCAAAAACGTCAAAAACATTTAATATTATGTTGCGCAATCATCGCGCGTCAGCTCGCAACTCGCAACTATCGATTGGCAATAAAATCAGTTTATTGAATACTCGTTATCGTCGTAATTAAGTTATCTTCGTATAATTAACACTAATGAGTAGATTGCAACACAGTTGCGGGTTACAGGTTATCGTCTGTGTACAAGATGTTTGTGACATAACATTGTGGAGATAAAAATGTACGGTTGTTGCACACGATTATGTGTTTGTATGAAACTCTTGTAACATATTTCGGTATAACCCTGGCATTTTTTATAGATGTACGTTTTGGAATGTACCTGGATAAACAAACTAAGTAACGCTCACGACACGGCACAGAAAACGATGTATCCTTTTTTTTATATAATAAGAAATTAATTTAAAACCTATCCTAACCGGGGTTTTATTTATTACGAATCATGTAACATCTTATTCATTAAAATTGGATCAGTAGGGAACATACATTACATAAAATTGTACCTACTTAACGTAAAGTCGGTACATACAAACTTCCTTTTGGCTTAATCGGTTCATAATAATTAATAATGCATAGTGTTTTGCAATTCGGAGACGAAACTTTGGTTTCAAAGACAAGGGCATCTGTAAGACGAAAGGACAAACATGCCGTATATAAGCACAAGCACTTACTAGCCGTACAAGTTGAGTTTATAGATTGAAATATCATTTGTTACATTGTTACTAATCATTGTTTATTGGTGTCATGTAATTAATGTCTTTATCGGCCATTCAATGACAGTTTAAAAGTAATAAAACGGCCGCCATTTTATAATTGCTGTCGTGTTACGTTTTGAATTTAGAACGTGTTTTTTTTCACTGTATATGGCCAGTGTTCTTGTAATTAACAGATGGCATTAGAAAAATACCTCTCCGTATGTGTGAAGGCGGAACAGTATTCAACATGAAGAAATATAGTCGTTACAAGATTAACAGTTAAGAAATGTAGAGCTTATTATCATCTAGGTACTTAACTCGAACATATTTACCTTTCAGGTTATTTTTAAAACAAGCATGTTTACTCAGTTCCCATGGAATGTAATCTAAATGCTTAGTTGTTTAGGTAGGTTACCTACTTGTCTTCGATAACAACTTAATGGCTTATTTTTAATTCAAAGCATGTTTTAATTCATTAAAGCGAAACACGATTTAGTTTTTTTTTTCGTTTTAATAAAACTTCGTTGAGATTGTAAAAAGAGCACCGAGCACAGCCTATGTAATTACCCGTTCATTAATTCAGCTCATTAAATCACTAGCACTGACGGTGACGTTGAGGCATAGTATCCGACCGCGTCTACTTTTTTCACATTTTGTTTTTAAATCAATGACTTCATGCCATTCAGCCGGCTGCTGAAGTATGACTTATGGTGTATTATTAACCATAATATATTAATAGACATTATTAAAGTGGTGTTTCTAGTTATAAATAGACATTTAACGATTTATGATTTTAGGTAGGTAAGTAAGTATTATAAAATTGCGAAAATTCTGCCTTATTTCTACTTTAATGTTTTAAAATTATTTGTTTGTCGGCCATTTAGATCTCTACAAAAACGTTTTAAATTGTTATCTTTATTATCTAAAATCGAAAAAATTTAATATTAAACTTGACCTCGGAATGACACTGGCAGTTTAAAAACCTAACAAATTGAAACATCGAACCACAATTCTATTGCCTCTCGAAAAAGATACTCTTATCTTAATAGCGTCGTGTTTAGTATTAAGCTTCTTAAGTTTTATTACTTATGTTCGGTTTTTGGTGTGAATTTAAGATAACCCTGGCAGTTGACAGCGATTCCCTCGCCTCATAACTCAGCGAGATAAACAAGATAACTCGATGTTCCTAATTTAAATTAAAGAGAAACATTCATTTGACAAGTGTCAGATTTTTAGTTATAATTTATTTTCGGCCAGCCACATATTGTTAGGTCAATAGTTCGAGCTAATGTGGTAAAAAATAAAATTTACATAATTTCGTGTTTGTATCCACATGCTACTATGTCTTTCGGGAATTCTTTCATAGCTCCAAACGAAAATAACGAATCCTAAGGGACGAAAGTAGCCTATACGCCGTGGTCTCTATATATTTTGTGATAATTTTCATCGAAATCCAGAGGCAACGCAAACATACAAACTTGAAACTATTTCACCTTTACGATATTAATATAAGTAGGTAAATGAATACCTTCTTAGTACCAATTAAGGTCTACAAATACAAAATACGACCGTAACTATGAAGTGTTTATAACGTTTCCAACTTTAATTAGTTGTTTAGCAAAACACTGTCTTGTTAGATATGGCCGCGCCCACAGTGTTGTAACTTGCACTAGTTATAATTAGATCAAATAGAGTTGGCCAGTTAGAATGATTTGAAAATTCTGAAATTCTAATAAGCCGACGCTTACGGTTGGCAAATTTTTATAGTTAACTTACTCAGTGCCTGAGGTAGGTGTTCGTTTTTATAACGACACTCTAGGTAGGGTACGTAGATTATTCTGTAAGTATAACAACTAATATATTTTATTAAGTATATCTACTTATTGAAATGGTAACCTAAAAATATAAATAAATTGAGATATTTTTGACGTAGTTTCAAATTATACTGAAAAAAATTTGGGCTTAGGATCTGAGGACGGTCCGTTGGCATTTTTTATATACGTTATAACATTTAGATTTTATAACGTGTTTCCAAACGAATGTAAATAAATACTGACGGACACTTTTAGTTACAGTTTTTCAGTGTCTCTAAAAAAATATGCACAATCTACATAGATATATTTTAATGAAACTGACTGAGGACTTTTTTTTCTAGAGATGTAACATCTTTAGGTTTTCATGATTTTAATTTTATAGCCTTGTTCTCTATCAAATAGTTATACCCATGTTACTCCATTGTTTTCAAGATTACCTACCTACCCTACCTACTAGGTACCTACTAAAAAAAAATGCACTCGTTTTACCGGACTAGTTTCATTAGAAATTTGATCCATATAAATGTTAATGTAACTTCAGTATAATGAATCAGGGATGTTTTCCGTAATCGTCAATCTCAGATCGAGATAAATCTGTATTTGTAACGAAATTTATAGGTTTTTTATTATACAACATATTTATTAGGGTCATTAGTTTGAAATGAGGAAAAAAGGTGACAATATCCGTCGGGTGAGGCATTTTTGAGCTCAATTCGCCCGCATTGTGGTCACCGTCGTTAATGTTTTTTTACTCCTTGCTATTTGAGCATATGTTTCGAAATAAAAAAAAATAACTTCAAAAGATAATTTTCAGTACGGTTGTAGGTAAAATATTGGTGCATTTTTCCATATTTTTCTTTATTGGGTGCATTAGCTCATCATTAGCTGCAATGAAATGACGTATTTAATTAGTATGTTTCAAAATAAAAAAAATACACTTCAAAAGATAATTTTCGGTAGGTACGGTATGTAGGTAAAATATTGGTGCATTAGTTGCAAGGAAATAACATATTTAATTTGTATGTTTCTAAATAAAAAAAACACTTCACAAGCTCTTTCTTGTAGGTTCTATGTATATTGTATAGGTGCATTTTTCTAATATTGGGCATTCCAGTTGCAAAGAATATTTAATTTGTAGATATGTTTCAAAATATAAAAAAATCACTTCAAAAGATCTTTTTTGTGGGCACAGTAGATACTATTTATAGCATTTTTCTATTAGGGGTGCAATTCTGTTACATGGAAATAAATAATTTATATGTACGAACATAGGCCAAAAGAAATAAGAATGTGATTGAAAATTTCGTTAGTAGATTCCTAAATTTTGAAATGAAATACCAAAGGTGCGTTACCTTTAGTATTTCTATTGGAGATGTAAGAAATAGGAACCTCACGACATAGTCTAAATACTATAAACCAATGAGCTTGCAGAACACCTAGCTGATTAATTATAGAAAAACGTGGCGACGCGTTACTGCGTCAAGCGCCATTACAAAAAAAAACTAATCACAGTTTTCTAAACGTTGATTGGGGTCATTAAGTTATTAATGTCTCGTCATATAACAACAAAATAGAAAATTGCCATCAACAGATTCAGTGTGTTGAAGAAAGGTCGAGAGGTCAATTACAATATGTTAATATCTAACTAAGTTATATTTTATTGTGTTTTTAAACATTTTATTAGTTTTTTTTTATGTCAACGAGACTATAAAACATGCCAAATATTGTTTTCAAACTATCCAGTGTCTTTCACACATATATTCTTCTCGGCGGGTTAGGGTAGAATCGGTGGTAGCTTTTTACATTCCGAGAATATTAAGTTACGATTTTATTTGGAAATAAAAAAATATATATATTTTGTTATGAATAACTTATACTTATCTACCTTCTTATTATTACTAATAATAACTAATAAACTAAATAAAAAATGTTTAACATCCCTGTCAAATTTCAATAAACGGGCAGACCTAAGTTGTTATACTGTAACTAGCTGACCCGTGCCTACTCCGTTGAGCACAAAAAAACCGTTTAAATATTCCCTGGACTTCCACTAATATTTGAAGACCAAAAATAGCCAAAACACTTCAGCCGTTCTCGAGTTTTAGCGAGACTAACGAACAACGATTCATTTTTATATAGGTATAAGATGTAGAGCTCAAACAGTTAGGTTGATGTTTAGAACTAATTTAGAAGACATCAAATTTAGAACGCATTAATATTTCATTGTTTTTTTATCAATAATAAAATGTTATTGGTGCAAATTCCAAAATACTCTATCTATTAATATTCTACATGTGAATTGTGAAACATGGGAATAATTTTTTACCTACATTGGCGTAGCCACAAGTAGGTACCAAATCCTAATATTTTATACACCTACGTAGGTAGTGAACTTAAACATCTTGTAGGTATTTAATTATTTAATCCAAAATAAAAAAATGAAAAATTTAATCAATGAATATTAATTTTCATCATCTCTACATAACGCTATATCAATTTGTCCATTAGTGGACATATTTTCATCGAGTATGTGTGTAGGTAAACAAGAGCAAACCACATTGCATTCAAATGTAAAGATTGAATAATAAAAAAAATATATAATAGGTACCCACCTAGATAGTAATGTTAAAACTAACTACCTACTAAGACAAAAACAGCCGTCGCTGGACAACTGGCAAATAAGAAATAGGTATTGTTAGTAAATTTATAATTATTGTTGTTAAAGCTTTTATCATTAGGTTAACGTTAATAACTAATAAAAAAATCAAGGCTATCAAGGCTTACTTTCCGCCGTGAAGTTTTTCGTCAAACATATTGCATAAAGTATAATGTGACATGACAAATTTCAAGAAGCCTCAAAAAGACGAAGGTAGAGTCAAGATTTGTTTATCAATAACTTTTACAAAGTTTAATAAAAAAAAAGGTTTAACATCCCTGTCAAATTTTAATAGATGGGTGCTAATAGTTGTTATATTATAACATAGAGCTTAAAGAATGAGATTTAGAACCAATTTAAAAGACATAAAATTAGTTGTGATTGGAAAGTTCTAATATTATAAAAAAAATATTTTTATACTTTTTTTAAATTACAGTTATTCTAGTTATAATATTACCTACATACCGGAAAGTTGTTTATGGAGCGTAACCTATGAATATTGCATTTTTGCCAATAAACATTTACTTAAATAATAAATTAAAAAGTAGAGTAGGATTGATGTTTTATTTCAAAAGTAGAGTTATCATAGAGCGAAACATTGAAGCTGAATATGAAAACCTTACTGTCATATTTGAACACAATTATTATCTAGGTCACACGTCAAAAGTAAACACTTACCGCCTGGAAATCTGTGGGGGAATATTCGTCCATGCCTGTTGATGAGCCACGGGTACAGCTGGTACGACTCCCTGGGCACCGGGGCGGCAGGATGGGGGGGCGGGTGGGGGGGTAGCGGCGCTCCGAACCCCTGCTGCTGGTGAGCCAGGGCAGCAGCCAGAGCCGCCCCCTGGAAATGGGCCAGGAACTGGTGATGGTGGCTCTGAGCGTCCAAGTACGGATGCCTCTTTATCTCTGGACTCGGAAACACGGCTGGAAGCGCACTAGGCCGCAGCAGCGGCCTGGGCGACGGACTCCTCGGGGAGGCGACGGGAGAAGGAGACCCCGGGCTGGCCAGCGGCGGCGAGGTGTGCTTCGGTCTCTCCGCACCCACTATACTGTCTATACTGAATCCGATCTTGGGCTTCGATGGCACCGCCACCACAGGAGTCGGTGCGAGAGGCATCATGCTTCAACAAATTCCGGACACAACACAATCAATATCACACACAAGCACGATCCATCATGACACAATACGAACGCCGTGGCGGCGCGCGGCCGAGTGAGCGCGGTCCGCCGCGCACCCGCTCAGCTAGCGAAAAAATTCAAAAATGGAACCTCTCGCTGCGATTGGCCGACGTCGACCAATGGGCGGCACCGATTAACTGAGCGACGCTCGCTGAACACCCTCGACGATCACGATTGGCCGGATCCGGGGAGGTGGATTTTGATTTTGGAAGCTTTCGGAGTAGGCGGTTTCGGCCGGGCAGTGTTGGTTTTAGCCGACCGAGTTGTGTGTGGGTTTAACTCGTGTCGGGTAAAGGATAGCGCGTATCTTTTCAATTCTGGCGGTTGTAAATCAATTATTGTGCAGATTGGGCAGGTTAGCGCTTCACTTTCGTCTTTTTACTCGACGAGAGCTTATTAACTCGATGCTTTATTAGTTTAATGCGGGATAATGTTTTTAACGATTCGCAATGATGTTTAATGGAATCGCGATCGATTTTATCGTCAATAAAATATTTTTTTTCACTGGCCGACACAAATGTTATTGGATAACGATAAGGAACGTATTTCGCGCGAATTTCCCGCCATAAAACGAACAATTTTCCGTAAATAGTTTGATTTGGTTTTCTAATTAAATTTCTTATCGCTGCAATTGATTTTTGCTTTAGTATTATTATATTGATGTCGATTTTATTATCATTTTATATACCAAGTTAATGTATGAATTTTAATTAAAATTCTTTGACTTTATTTACGTTTAGATGCCTACTTCTTTTTCGACTCTTGTAGATAATTAGATGTCTACCAAATCTACGAAAAGTAGGCTAGATGTAAGAATTTTAATTAACATAAAAAATTAAAATAAATATTAATAGGAAGGTATATTATATCAGCTATTATGCATTTTAATTTTTGGTCACACTTAAAGAAAAAAGGTTGTCCGCCCCTGGTATTTCAAGCGTCAAAATATTAATTAATATGTGTTTGTTTAAAAGTGCTAAGTATTGGTAAAGTGAGACAAAAAGCTTAAAAAAGTTGTGTCCTTTTCTTAAGTACCTATTTCTTAGTCTTTTTTTAAAAAGTTACCTAATAATATCCTTAATACGAGTACGATTAAAAAATAATAAGTATGTGGTTTGCACTTTGCAGCGTTTTGGACATTTGGATGAAATTTAAAAAAAAAGCTTTTTAGTCTAAATTTAAATTAATTTATGTTAAATCATTTAGCTTACATGGGTAATAAGAACAAGCGAAATTGCTCATTAGTTTCGACTTTCGAATAACACGTACCTAACTTGTAAGCGTAGAGATACCTAATAATTAGATAACGTTTAGATAAAACGATTAGATAAAAGGTCTATGGTTATTTGTGGTTGTTTCAATTAAAAAAGTTTTTATTTTGACAGATGATTATTGTTTGTCAAAGATTGTCACTGCCCGGAGTTCTACCTAAATATTTTTACTGCTCACCCAATATAATAATGCCTTTAGGGCGCTGCTGGGGCTGCCACGACACTGTAGTGCTTCGGGAATGCTAGCTGCAAACGATGTTTATAGCTTCTCAGCCATAATCGGAAAACGTGTGGCATCCCTGTTACAACGTGTGCGTGGCAGCACCAACAGCCTCCTGAGGACAGTCGCGGAGAGGTTGGACGTGGACAGCGCTATCATGCAGCACTGGACTCGTCTCCACCGTGACAAAGATACTAATATCACGTATAATAGTTATATTATACGTGATATAAGTATCTTAAGCTAATATAGTCTTAAGCACTTAAAATAGAACGTAAATACTAATATAGTTCTAAAGAAATTTGTTACTAACACTATGGGCACCTAGACCGAAATAAATGCATTTTATTTTTTATTTTATTTTATTTTTTTATTTTTATTCAAAATTAAAACATAAAGTTTTTTTTTTAAGGTCAATTTGAAAATAAATTACAATTACAATTAGGTACCAGTTACCACCGGTTCGGAACCCTAACCCGGCGGGAAGAACCGGCGTAAGAAACTCGCACGGGTTCCACCTTTTAAAAAAAAATCCAAAATTGTTCTTTAAAAAAATATAGGTAATAAAATGTAAGTACTTATACAATTACAAAAAAAAAACAAAAAATGTTACAGTATAAAAATAAATTTTATAGTACAGAAGAACCTACATTATTAATACCATTATACGTGCTACCTAGTAGGTAAAAACTCGAGTACGGCGAACCGATTCGGCTATTTTTACCCGACTTCGGCGAAGCCAAAAGGAAGGGTAATGATTTTGGCAGTCTATGTATGTATGTACGTATGTTCCCTCGTAGCGGCTAAACTACTGGTCCGATTTTGATGAATGAGGTATCAATCGATTCGTGTTGATGCCGCGAGTAACATAGGCTATATAAATATTTTGGACTTTGAAAATTATACCTTAAAAACTATTTTCAAAAAAAAAAATTATTAAGATATTTGTCTCGTGTTTAGTATCAAAAGATAGGTCTTGGCAAGCACATTACGAATATCTATTTATATTTTTTATTTATTATTATATTTTATTGTTAAATTCAAAATAAAGGTTTAAAATGCGGTCGTACAAGTAGTATCTAGGAGTTGATACTTTCTATGTAATGGGCAATTAAATAAAATACAATAATTATTATATTTGATGTGGAAACAGAAAAATATTAAATAAAAAAAAGATTAAAAAACTATAACCCGATTTCGCAAAAAATAGGTCTAAAAAGTCTGAAACAAGAAAATAATTCAGTTTGAAATCCAGAAATGTATAGGTACAAAAATGGTCAAGGTAGAGCCGTGGTCGTACCCGCTAATAAAATCTAAGCATTAGTTCACACCGAAATACGGTAGAAAAAAAAATTCAAGGCTCGATGCCAATAGCGGGTGCGACCACGGCTCTATCTTGACTATTTTTGTACCTATGCATTTCTGGATTTCAAATTGAATTATTTTCTTGTTTCAGACTTTTTAGACCTATTTTTTGCGAAGTCGGGTTATAGATTTTTAGTCTTGAAATATTCGTGGAAGTCCCGGGAAGGTTTAAACGGTTTATTATATGCAACGAAGTGGGCATAGCTCAGCTAGTCTTATATATAGAAATGGATTGCTATTCGTTAGTCTCGTCGAAACTCGAGAACGGCTGAACCAATTAGGCTATTTTTGGTCTTGAAATGTTCGTGGAAGTCCAGGGAAGGTTTAAACGGTTTGTACCTATGCTCAACGAAAGTACTTGCAGATTCTGCAAGGAGAAAGACGAGACACCCTTCCACCTTCTTCTTGATTGTCCAGCTCTTCATATAAGCAGGAGCAAGTACCTCGGGCTGCATGAATACTCTACAGCAGAGGAAATCCGCAACGCTGACCCCCACCATATAGTTCGCTTCATGAGCAACATAGGACTGGGGACGGTACTTTAAAGCGAAGGAATCACAATAGATCCAGAAGGGTCGCAGTGACGTCTGGGCCTGACAAGGCCAACGAAGTGGGCACGGGTCAGCAAGTTTAATATAATATAATATCTATAATTTGTAACCTGTACGAACTAAAGACCCCTGGCCCATGAAGAGCTCTGTGTATATTGAGTGTATAAGAACCAGTTTTTAAAGTCTTCCCAAAGGTACTAGTGCGATGAGCAGCCTGACTTGTCTGGACACTGACGATTAATTTGTACGTCATCTAGACTTTTGTACCCGGGGCCCTGATTCAAGACACCATCGCTATGTTGTCGCTTTACCTTCACGTATCTATAAAACTACAACTTTTCGATGGGGCAAAAAGATCCTAGAGTGAAGGCCACGTACTGGCAAGCGCAGTGTGGGACGGCCACCTACCAGATGGACCGACGGCCTGGTGAAAACTGCCGGGCCACGTTGAATGCAGGTGGCAATGGACCGGTCGCACTGGAAATGTGTTGGAGAGGCCTATGTCCAGCAGTGGACAGAAACGACGACAACTTTTCAGTAGAGTCAAAAAACTTTAACTTTTATAAAAATTTGACTGCTGTAGTTAACTAGCCACTTATAAATTTATAACACCTACTTAATGACTATCGACATCAGGCTGTGAAACAATAGCTGTCTACCTATTGTTTTATGACCAAAGATTGACACATTATAATAATGTAACAGTAAAGTTGTATGTTAATCTTGTATGTACAGCGTGAATAGTGTGAAGAGAATGACGCGTAGAGCATCATAATATTATACATATTTTTTCACAAAAAAAAATCAAAGGTCAAAATGACCACAAGGAGTGAATCTTACTATTCTGTTAGTTACACGAACGCACTGGTCGTTGACCTAAGGCCTGACCACTGACCAGGATTGAAACTCATCCGTTTTGTGACTTTTATGGAGATGTAATGATTTTATGATGATTGTAGATGTAGTAATTTCTCGCGTTATGGTAAGTAATTTATCAGTGGTGCCCAAACAAAAAATGCTCTACGCGCCCTTCTCTTCACTCTATATTCTGCTTGATATATGATCCACGAATCACCCTGTATTTAAACGTACACAGAAAAACACTACAATAAGATCATTTGTATGGAAATGAGTGGCATCCGCCAGACGCTATGTATGGGTCATACAAACTACACGCAACTCATACAAAACAAATACCTACCTATTGATTTTGACATGTCGATATAAAATACAAAATGGCCGATTTTCCACTTAGCTTTTTTTAGCTTAGTTCTCGCGAGCATTTCTTTAACGTGCTGAAAATAGTTATAACATGTGATGTGATCGGCCGGAAAACAGTTCAGAGAATATCTGAGATAAGTATTCGGGAGCCTGCAATAGCCTGTAATAGGTATAAGCGAGTGATAATAGTTGTTAGGTAACCAATATTTAGGGTGTATGACTCCGGTATATAGAGTTTACTGTGAAAGTACCAGCGCTGAAATATGTACTTTTTTACTTATCGTATGGGCAAATCATGTTGAACATGAAAATCAAAAGTACCTAACTCTTTCAGCACTGGTACTTTCATTGTAAACTCTACAATTCGAAAACAAAATGTATGGGATTTAACATAAGCTTCGCCAAATGTGAAATGACACTCGCTCGTCATTTAGCGAAGCTTAGGTCAAATCCCATAAATATTGTTTTTGCATCATAAGCGATAAATCGTCGTTTCATATTCTCAACCTCATATCTAAAAAACTACAACTTTTTAGTAGACTCAAAAAACGTATAGAATAGAATAGAACTCATTTATTTCCAAGAAATTTGTACAATCAGGTCTTTCAATTATTTAGTTGAGCTCAAAATTTCTGCCTCTTGGGCGTGGAATTATTGTTAGAAAATTGTTGCTAAATTATCAATTAATATAAGGTACCTACATGCATAATTATTTCATAGTCACTTAAAAATATTACAAATTCATTGTGTCCAGGACTAATCTTTTTAAATACATAATATTTTAGTTCAAATGGTAAGTACATTACTTTTACAAGCTAATAATTTTAGATTTTATTATGACATGGATTTTGGATGTATACTGTAGGTACATAACTGAACCTTATCTAAAACTAAATCCGTGTCTTATTAACCTACAATGATTAAGTTGTTTGATTCTACTGAAAAGTTGTAGTTTTATAGATACGAGGTTGTGAAGTTCAAGCGAAGAAATAGCCATGGTGTCTTGAATCAGGGCCCAGAGGCCTCTCTAAACTGATTCAGTTTTGATCCAGATCCGATCGTGCCGCGTACTCCTGAAATTGGCTTTTGTTTATTTTGATTCTCAGTCGATTGATATGGTTGGAAGTACAAAAAGTTACGATCTAACGATTTTCTTTATCCAGGTTAGTTTCAAAGAAATCCATCAAATAAAATACCAAAAGCCGTTGATATCGAACTGATTCGGTTGCCGATTGTGTCGGGAGTGAGCCTGTTGGATATCTACAAAAGTCTAGACGACGTCCAAATAAATCGTCAGTGTCCAAACAAGTCAGGCTATACTTCGCACTAGTAGGTACATATGGGAAGACCTTAAGAGGAAACACCACGAAATTTTTTCCATACAAAAATAGGGGTCTAGGGGATTTCTATTTCCTCCCTGGATAACACCTCTAGAGTAACAATTTTTGTCCTGAATATTTATGGATATTGTTTGTACATCCTTATTTTTTGTTTTTTTTAATAAATTAATTATTTAAAGAGATATGGACGTTTAAAAACCTAAAAAAAAATGGCCAGACTCTCCGCTATGTTTAAATATCTAGGAAACAGATTTGACTACAATAAACAACAAAAGCAAAAAATAGGAACCTAGCTCAATTCTTTTTTAGCTAATAAAGAAAAAAATATTTAAATCGGTTAAGTTTTGGAGGAGGAAACAGGAATCCCCTAAACGTCGATTTCTGGTACTTTTAATTGGTAATTTCAGTCCAAGTTACAGTTGTCTCTATCGCTCTAGTGCTGGCTAGCTAAGGCACTGCGAGACAGCAATAGATTTTATAAATACCTATTTTGTATTTGTCTCAACCGTGGTGTTTCCTCTTAAACACTTACACAGTCAAGTTTAGCTCTTTATGGCTTCCTGTCTGTAGTTCTAGTAGGTTACAATTCATAGATATTGTATTAAACTAGCTGACCCGCGCCCACTTCGTTGAGCATACCTACAAACCGTTTAAAACTTCCCTGGACTTCCACGAACATTTCAAAAAAGACCAAAAATAGCCGAATCGGTTCAGCTGTTCTCGAGTTTTATAGGACCTTATTAATAAGACCAGCAAGTCAAGCCAAGATCAAGCAAATGAACTGGCTAGCCAGCGCCAAATGTAACATAATTGAAGACATGAATGTAAGAATATACATATACAAGAAATATAAAAAAAATCTACAAAATTGGGTTCAAACAGTCACAAAACATTTTAGGATTATATGTAGTAACGTATTAAGTACATTGATTCTAGAGACGGACCTTTAGATTAATGTACTTAAAACGTGACGACGTATTTTAAAATTTTTTATCGACGGTTTGAACTTAATTTTCTGGAAATCTGAATTTTTCTGCATACCACCTTCATCCATTCGTGTTCTCAATTATTACAAAACAAACAGCCCCCAATTTTCCATATTCAGTACCTATATTTTGTTACTCGTAACGCCATCTAGTATTGTATATCAAGAAATTTTCACTGATAATACATATTTTAAAAATATATAGGTACATTTATTTTAAACTAGCTGAACTTCGTTGAGCATAGAAACAGTTTGTGATGAACCTTTTAATACTTCCCGGGAAATTCAGGAATATTTCCAGACTAAAAATAGCCGAATAATTCAGCCATTTTAAGTGTTAGCGAGAGTCGAGACTTACGAAGAGCAATTAATTTTTATTTATAAGACATAATAATTTACTCCTATACAACAAACGTGATATTATTGCATTTTGAAAGAAACCCTGCGACAGTCAGACCCGAATTTTGCCGGTTTTTATCATACATCATCTTTACTATTCATATAAAAACGATGATTGCTAAAATACATTGTGGAGGGGCTTGACTGTGTGTTTAGTAATATGTAAGTGTATATATGTTTACTAAGTACAATATTTATACTAACATTTAATAATTAACGGTTTCGTTTGCTAATTAAAATAAAAAAGACTACAATTTGTCGAAACAGCGCCCCTAGTGGCAAATGATTGTAACTAATTCGATGCCACAGTAATTTGAAGACATCAAATGGATCAATGTGATAAGTCTTGTAGCAAAATTATGATTTCAAGAAAATTGAGTTCAAACTGTCACTTAAACATTTTAGAATACGTCGTAAAGTATTGAGTACATTAATCAAAATCCGTATCTAGAATCCAACGTACTTAATAATTATCTAGTAACGTATTAACTTAATACGTTACTAGATATCCTAAATTGTGTTAGTGACTGTTTGAACTCAATTTACTGTATACATTTTTTTGCCAGATTTCTCAACTGTACTGAACTTTCTCACGGTGAGCAGCGACAGACACTTTTTTTTTTATCCATGGACGTTTCACATCACGTCAATCTGGCCCCGTGCTAAGTATCCGAAGAACTTGTGTTACAAGTACCATATAACTATATATTTTATACTATACACATATTTAAGATTTTTATTATAATATACACAAATTTAATACACATCCATGACCCAGGAACATTTAAAAAAACTTGCACTAAGCACTGCTTGTATCCAGGTTGAGGTCCCCCACGCTAGTCTGCTGCGGGTGGCTGTGAGCAAATACAATGTAATGAACCCAGCGACATAAATTAACTTGAATTAATGATGCGTTTCGCTCCACTTGGTGTAGTGATGTAACGATTTTATCGATGTAAATTATCGATAAGTGTGGGTAACTATTAATTTTACTTTCTTACTTTTTTTTTATTTACTAATATTTACTCTTGAGTTTTAAGGAAATATATAATAGAACCATCTTCACAGTTGAACTGCAACATCTGGTGGATGTATTTGGATTGGACCATATTTATATATTTCATTAGAAATGAGAAAAAAATAGTTGTTTCACTACACTCGTAAATTATTTTACATAATTAATTTTCTATATTTAACTTTTCAAATCTGGAAGACGTTAATTGTTTTATTTCTCCCAAACAAATAATAATTAAAAAATAATTGTATAGTATAAATTGATTCTTATATTATTTGCAATCTTTACTATTTGTGTAGTTTAAAAAATATGTAAGCAAAAGTATATGTTCGCATTAGTGATAATCTTGATTTTGTAGATGTTGTCGATAAAATGCCCATATCGATGAAACGCACATCCCCAGACAAATCAATCAAAATTATGTGTAACAATACCACCATTTGTGTGGTCGACGCGGGAGGCCCGATTGTTTGCAACACTAATAACATCATCATCATGATCACCACATGGCACAAAACAGATTAGTCTTATGAAACATATAATTTGCAAAAAACATCATACCTGAAATTTATACCATGGTATTTAGTTTTTTCCCTCGATATTTCTCGTCTATAAAAATCTATAAGTTAATTAATGCCTCCCACACCGATTTCCGTGACGGTGGCCGATTTCATTGAAACTGGGCCAGCTACGCGGAGGTTTTTTACTGTGTCCAAGTGTGTGTGCAATACGCAGAAGAATTCTCTCTTTATTTACTCTCGTAGCCCTGTGGGACGGATAACCGACACGACTGGCGGGAGATCAGGCGCAGGACCGACGTTTTACGACGAGGATGATGGATCATCTTTCTTGTCAGACAATCCGGACGTGATCAGCCTGCATTGTCCTAACCAACTTGTAAACAACATTTTTTGTTATTCCAACGCGGGAATCGAATCCACGACCTCCCAGTCGAGAGCTAGGCTCTAAACCCCTAAACCACAGAGGCGTTATGTATATGTATAAGTCTATAACATATAAAAACTTCAACCAACCAACCCACAACACTTAATAAAACAATGTGTACAATCTACATAGCTCAGGGCGTTTAGATCGCTTACATTGATAACTCAAATAAAATAACTTTGGCAGTTTATTACATCGCGCTTGACACTAATTCCGTAAACGTGATTGCGTTTATCTAGGTAGTTAACTATTCTATCTAGTTAACTGTTAACACGGACAGGTTAAATATTTTAACTAAATTACTATAAGCGCCAAGATAAAGACATCGACAAGTTTTTGTCGATAACGGGACAACACTATCATCAGCAATGTTTTTTTTTAATATAAAAATCAAAGTTGACAAATGAATAGATAGAACGCCTGATAGTCCTGTCCGGTCCGGTCAGATCTAAGGGTATGCACCCTTTTATAATTTTTGCTCCTTACTCCTTAGGTTGTTATAAATAAAAATTATAGTTTGCAGCACCTTTTCGTTTATTTTGTGTGTCTCTGATTTCGAGAAAATTAGGTTCAGACCGGCACTTAAACATTTTAGAATACGTCGTAACGTATATTAAGTACATTAGTCTAAATATCCCTCTCTAGAATCGATGTAGGTACTTAATACGATACTATGCATATTATCTTAAAATGTTTAAGTGATAATATAAACTTTCTAAGTAAAAAATTTTTGCGACTTATCACCTTCATCCATTAATGTCTTCAATTGTAAACAAAGCCCAGTATCACACCAGATGCTTTTTTAAATATCACTCGCGACGTAAGAAAGAATAACAATTAACAATTCGATACATTAATTCGGTCGAATTCTTTATTTTATTACATATTCACATTGAATCAGAACGGTGTCTACAAAATTATTCTCTATAGATCACACGAACTTTGAATTATATATTGGGGGTAAAAATGGCTGCTCAGACAGCGACGGTACCCCACGCCCTCTCCGAAGAAAGGGTGAACGATCATCGAAGGCTGATGGTGATAAAACCATCGCCCGCCTCACGCTCAGGGCACCGCGCCACATCTCATCAACGCAGCCAGTGGTGATCTCACATAGTGTGATGATCTCGTGAAGAGCTTACTATAGAAATGATCCTATGAAGTAAGGTCTTATCGAATTAGGTCGACCGCGGGGTAGTCATCAAACCGTCCGCGTTTTCGATAGCGCGATGCAGAAATACGTGTGACCTTGACAGCGACATCTGTTGTGAGAACTTACAAACTACTTCCATTATTATTAGAGTCCGACCGAAACTGGTTTTCCGACCGATACCAAAACCGAATATTCGGCCGTGGCTTCTGTTTCAGCCGGAACCGAAACCGAAACGCACGTGGTCAAATAAATATTCCTTAAAATACTGAAATTTTACGCATTTTTTTTTCTGCATTAATTGTGTAAGAAAAATTAAATGGAAACACTGTAGGTGTTAGTATATTAAGTTTGTTGTAATCATTTATTTAATTTAATCTTTAATCGTAATTTGTCGCATTATGGTAAGTATTTTATTGGAGTTGGCAAAACAAAAAATGTTCTACGCGTCCTTCTCTTCTCGTTATATTCGGCTTCCTTATATAAGAATAATCACGTATTGTATGCTAGAGGGAATCCTCTAAAAAAGAAGAAGAAGCTTTTGCCACTACTGCTTTCCTAAAATTTTATTTAGTTTAATTTAATAATTAAAAAAAAATAAATATATTCAAAAACACCATGATTCATCAACGTCATCAGGTACATCTTACTCACTTATTAAAAATAAGTAGTTTCGAGTTTCGACCCGTGTTGCCTTTTTAAACAATAATTGCCGGTTATGGCGGTTGTAATTAAACGAATTAACAAACAGAAATAAGCGGACGAGGGTTTTATTTATGGCCGCCGCGAGCTGAAGTGAGTCGATGGTTTTAGGAATCCGTGACTAAAGGGTAAAACGGGACCTTATTAGTTATTACACTATACTGTATTATCTATGGTTATTACTAAGACTTCAATCAATGAATTAACTCATTTATTTGCAAGGAACATTGAGATGTTAGTATTTTACATAAAGTAAATTTTAACTAAAATTAACACAATGTAGTAGTATTTAAGGAAATGTAAAATACTAACAACTTAAAGTATTCCTTGCAAATAAATGACTTTATTTTATCGATTTCAAATTATTAATATACTTACTTATTATGATTATAAATTGATTAAATACATTAGATGCAGTAAGTACATACAAGAAATTGAATTACTGTTACAAACAATAGATACTTAGAATCAATTGATTCGCTGTCTTCCCGACATTCTCGAAAATTATGTATCTCTATAATTGTATCTCTATCACTTATAAATAAATAAATACCATTAACTTCAGGCTGCATTGGCCCATATTGAACATATCCTAAAGTCTAAAATTCATATCCAAAATATGTACTTAAAAAATACACGTACGTATTGTGGGCGACGTGTAGCGCGCTTCATTTCGAAGTAAACATAACTATAACATTTGACCTATACTAAAAACAATAAAAATAATATTTAAATAATATATTTTTCGATTTGCACTTGGCCGTATTTTTTATCTGTGCCTATCAATAAATGGCTAAAGAGTTTGAGGTGTGGTTCTGATAATTGGGTATTCGTAATGGCAGCAATCTCTACACGTTGTGATTTAATTTTGCCCCCGGACTTTGCTTATTAATTTAGTTATGTGTTTGGATATTTGCAATATGTTATTTTATAATTGTTAGACTTTATTGGGTAGTTACCTAACTTGTTACCTATACTATTATAAGCTTTATTAAGTACCTAATATAGCTTTTATGTATTAAGTAACGAAGTATATTCAATAAATAAAATGTTTTTTTCGGATAATTTTATACATTACAGGACAGTAAATAAATAAAAGAGAAAAGAAACACGTAGAAAGGAATATGACAAAAACAATTAACAATTAATTTTTTATGTAGTAGCATGGACCAATAATACATACTATGTAATTGGTCTATGGTAGTAGGTAAGTAGGTTGTATGTGTTCGTCTGAAGTCTGATCATACAACACTTATCTACTGTGTACTTCGTTCAGTTTCAATGTAAAGGAAATAAAATGCTGACTGACTGTCCGCTGCCTGCTACTCATTTTGTACCCATTATTTTATTTCCGTTCATTATCATTTTTATTTGAATAAGTGCCTGTCTAGTGTCTACGGTGTTCACTGAAAATCAGCCTTGTGTCCTAAGTGAAAACCTATTTGGTAACTGTTGTTGTTTATTTTTAGTTTTTACTTAGTGTTTTATTTTTTACATAATACTTTTCTTTCTTTCAAAAAATATATTCGACTAAGTGTGTTACTATGTGTTTCTCACGTTGTATATAACAATTAAGGGATCAATTATTGACATTTAAGTTGGACATAGCAACCCGTGTTAATCTTTTAACTTCATTGACTAGGTATGTAATTAGCAACCCTGTAAGAGTTTAATTTTTCATACCAATCAATGCATTTATATAATATTAAAAGTTTAAGTGCGATAAATAACGTCAACTTTGTAAACTATTAATAAGTATAAAGTTTTTTTTGTAAGTAAAAAATATATTATCTCTGACTTCTGTTACACGTAGCACAACACGTAGTTAGTAGTAGTACTAATAATCTTTGAGTTAGTATATCTACATGAATGTAAGTGGCTACCATTAGGTATCCTGGGGCGGGAATTAATAGTTAGCGCTTTAAACATTGTTAGGAAGACATTAATAAAGCGGCGCCGTATCTCAGCCATTAGGGTGTTTGTTTGGATTGCTAATTAAAAATACAAACGGTGGCCGCGCACGCCATCTACGAATAATGACCCTTAATTATTGGTGCGCCATATTAATTCAGCCATTTTGGGCTCAATTTATCGGTTTTTTTCGAGGTCAGTTTACCCTTAAAATTTATGAACGCAGTAAGTATAAAATACTTGTGGTAAGACTAGTTTGGTGACTGGTTGACAGCCTGGTAGCCCAAATTATTTAGGTGTCCCATGGATTTTATATAATAATGGCTTACTGACTAATAGCCAAATAATAATTAATAACCAACGGCTATTTTTTCACATGTACGGCACGGGGCAGCCAGCAACATAGCCATGTGGGAATCGTCGCCGCACGTAAGTGAAAAAACATGCCATATTCATACATTTTTACTCCCCCCGCAGCAGTGTGGTTGCTGAAATCAGGCTGGCCAGTTCAGAAAAATTATAGAGGCAGCAATCATTTCCTATTTTGAAGATTGTGTCGTGACTCGTGATCGTCTGCGGTATCTCAAAATAGTTTTAACTGAATGATAACTATTTCAAAGCATGCAAATCGAATCCAGTCGATGATAACAACTGTCACTTTGACGTTGACATTTGACAATTCTAAGTAGACATTTGTGCATTTGTGTATTTTTTGTAATCGGCTTTATTTGCAATCCTTAAAATGTTTTATTTATAATTTATAAATAATAATCATTTTTTATAGTAACATAACATGAAATAAACTGTTCATGTTTAAAGGTTGTATTTTAATGGGTTACCGCGTAACCGGTTCAAGATGTCTTACAGTTTGCCTCGGGTTTACCTTTATTATGGGCTGTTTTCTAGCCTCCCTTCCTATTGTACCTTCAGGTAAGACCTTTTTAATGCTTATACTTATTCACACTAAACTATTACAAGTTATTTCACAGCTATATTTAATTTTTTTCGTTACCCGCTAAGGTATCCTTTCTGTAGTATTATTCTATTTGTGTATAACTTCACAATCACTATCGCTAACTGTAATAAATTTATATTATTTATAATATTTTCAGAATCAGTCAATCCCCGAATTTCAGCGTCAACACATAAAAAGACATTAGCAATAATAGTTCCATTCCGAGATCGTTTTGAGGAACTGCTCGAGTTTGTGCCCCACATGTACGCATTTTTGAACAAACAGAACGTACCTTTTCATATATTTGTCATCCAACAGAAGGACAGTAACAGATTCAATAGAGCATCGCTTATAAACGTTGGATACTTGTTCAGCAAAACAAATTATGACTACATAGCGATGCACGATGTGGATCTTTTACCAATGAATAATAACTTAAGATACGACTATCCTAAAAACGGACCTGTACATATTTCTTCCCCGGAAACTCATCCTAAGTACCACTACAATACATTCATTGGCGGCATTCTTATTATAAGTAATGAACACTTTGAGATGGTTAAGGGCATGTCGAACAATTACTGGGGTTGGGGGTTGGAAGACGATGAGTTTTACGTCAGAATCAAAGATGCCGGTTTGAAAATAAGCAGACCAGAAAATATTACTACAGGAACAGATAATACCTTTAAGTGAGTATGATTTTTATTGGTTGATTAACCTTCCGTATATGAGGTGACTAATCTCATCATTCTATAATACTAGGTGGGATTTGATATGACCCCAAATATAAAAGGTAGTAAAATTTACATAATTGATATTTAAGATTATTTAATTGTGTGTAAAATGTTTTATATTTGGTGATGGTGGCCGGTTTCATTGAAGCCAGGCCAGCTATGCAGGGGTGATAGTGCCGAAGTTTGAGTGGAAAGGTAGCTAAAACTCGGCGGTACTCCAACAGAACCGCCAACCACGGAACCACGGGAAATATAATACAGCCGCGATTCCGCCGGCGGGCGCCTGCATTGTGGGGTTGCACGCCCTTCTTATTGGGGGCGTTCAGGCGCTCCTAAGGGAGAACAGGGCCCCGGTGGGGCTTGCCAGGCCCATCCGCTATGTGTGCCGCGATGCGCAGGAGCACGTTGCGCATCACGACCCTCTCGGGGACATCTGTTTTCTCCCTGGATAATGCCATGTTTTTCTATGGAAAAACAGCTCCTTTATAATAAATAAATAAAATAAATAAAAACCATTTATTTCAGGCTACATGGCCCATATTATAAATACCTTACAGACGTTTAACATACATACAAAATATAATGATCACTTCAGCTAGGTCATCCACTACTAGATATGAGTCTCCCCCAAGGTGCACGGAGGATAGTTACCTATATACGCTACCCTCGGCAGGCGGGTGGCGAGCTCAGTATTATAATAAATAATAGCTCCCCTCACCGATTTCCGCGTCGGTAGCCGATTTCATTGAAACCAGGCGGAGTTATTTTATAGCCCAGTCGAGGCCAGAGAACAGGCGCAGGTCCGACTTTTTACATGCCCACCCGACGCATGGATCATCTTTCTTGTCAGACAATCAGGTGATCAGCCTGTATTGTCCTAACCAAACTTGAATACAAAATGTTTGTTGTTCCAACGAGGGAATCGAACCCACGACCCGGAGGTCGAGAGCGAGGAGTATATATTATAATAGCATGAAAATGTTTATTATACAAAATTGTTTATTAATATGTAGTATAAGTTATGATGGGGCTGACATGCCATGCACGGTAAAAGCCCCTTTAAAAAAATAAAGAAAAAACAGATAACTTCTTTAACTTAATAATAATAATAATAAGTTTATTCCAGATCAGAGAAACAATACAGTTTGTTATATATTTGTTAGTTGTGTTTATTTATGCTTATAGACGTTTTATAATTATAGTATGGTTAATGTTTCTCCTCTCGGTCCCTTTTAGGGTAAATGCCTCCTCCAATTCCTGCCATTTGTTTTTATCTGTGGCTAACATTCTCCAACTTATTCAATGCTTCTCCACTTCCAGGCACATCCACGACAAAACCTACCGGAAGAGGGACATGCGGAAGTGCTACAACCAGCGCGAGGTGACCAGACGTCGAGACAGAGTCACGGGGCTTCATGACGTCACGTACAAGATCCACAACACACACAATGTGACCGTAGACTCGTTACCCATCACCGTTGTGAACGTAGAGCTGATATGTAATAGAACAAGTACACCCTGGTGCGTTTGCCCGGAGCCGGTGAAGGTTAAGAAGGCGAGATAGCATTGTGACAAAGATGAATGTACAGTAGAATCACATTAAGATGTTGCTATAGTACGTACCGAGATAACTTTACCCTAAACATAGGGCTGCCATCCGTCCGGGTTTCCCTGGATTTGTCCCAGTTTGAAAGCCGTCCGGGGAGCGTCCGGACGGGGTTTAGTTTAAGTCGTAGTCCGGGTAAAACCCGGACTAAAACTTGCCTGTGCCCCCAAAGTTTTAATCAAGATGTAAGTTAATGAATAAAGTATTGAAATGTCCGGGGTGAAAGCTCCAAAATCCGGGGAAATTACGCTTCCGGTCCTAGAAGGCAGGTTTTAGAGATGGCAGCCCTACCTAAACGTAAACAAATCTGTCTATGACAACCATAGATTAGTCAGTGATACCAATTGGCCAATATTAATACAATGATTATTGTTTGCTATGAATCCATAGACTTTATGCTTATATTCTACAATCGGCAGTGTCAAAATGGCGTATTTTTTCTGTGAAAGGTTTTCATTTGATGTTTAAACATATTAATTATTGTTTAATTGTTATAAAATGTATTGGGTAATGAAGTGTAATCCTATATATACCTGTGAAAGTGTTGATAAGTGTCCACAATAAGTGAATAAGTGAAGTTCTATGTTTTCGTTTTGTTTACCTTTAGGTTAAATTTATCAGGGACGAACTATAGGTCTGGAAATAAGAGGCGACTTTTTGTTTTGACACGTCATATAAATTACTCACCACAACGCGATAAATGGCCACAAGGAGTGAATCTTACTATGCTGGGGCTCGCGGGCTCCTAGTCTATACACTCGAACTCACTGGTCGTTGACCTAACACCTGACCAGCGGGCCTACTCCCGACACAATCGAGTACCGAATCCGTTCGATATCAGTGGTTTTTCGTATTTTATTTGGCGAATTACTTTGAAACTAATCAGGATAAAGAATATTGTTAGATCGGAACTTTTTGTACTACCTACCATATCGATCGACTGAGAATCAAAATAGACAAATGTCAATTTACTAGGAAGTTCGCGGCATGATCGTATCTAAATCAAAATCAAATCAGTTTGGAGAGTAAGGCCCCAGGGTTGAAATTCATCTGTGACTTTTATGTATATCTTTATTTGCGATTTGTCGCGTTATTTATATGAGGTGTCAAAACAAAAAAATGCTCTACGCGACATTCTCTTCACGCTATACGCGGCTTAGTATAGGATCCATTGGACACTGTGTATGGGACCATATTCACGTACGACCAGCCGTGTCCATAAAAAAGTTATAAATATACTAAAGACATATGAACGTGATTCTGCTGTATATTTTGCCGACCAACGTAGGTACTAAGAATTGAACAAATTTGTCACAAAACCTACATGTATTATGAGTAACTTTATTTTTCTGATTGCTTTGGTTTAATATTATTTCAAATCATTTATTGATTTTGGTGCCTTAAAATAATAAGCAATTACAACAGTATGGATAAGTTTTTATATTTAATAATTTAAAAAATTAATTTGAAGTACTTATGTCTTGTTCCAAATAACTCTGAGTTAGTGCCCAAATAAGCCTTATTTTTAACCCCCGACGCAAAAACGTATGAACTAAAGAGAAAGCATGCTAAGACTAACACCGAGTCAATTATTTTTAATTCTTTTAAGAATATGCCATAATTGCTTTGGTGCGATCGAATACTCCTATTCCATTACTCTCTAAGGATTGTTTATACAATGTAAATATATTATTCAAGAATGTACAATGCAGTTTCAATCTCCTTTAGATTTAAGTTTTTTGAAGTAGGCCGTGGCACCCTTATGTACCTACTTTATTTTTATTTAATATCTATAGATCCTTCACGCCATGCAATCTGGCCCTGTGCTAATTATCCGAAGAACTTGTGTTAAAGGTACCAGACAACGGAAAATATGTTTAATAGTTTTATACTATACACATATTTAAGATTTTTATTATGACAAAGACATATTTAATACACATCCATGACACAAGAACATTGAAATTTTTTTTTGTTCCCTCGGCGGGATTCCAACCCGCGACCTCTAGTATCACAAAGTAGATATATACATAACAGATACACGACCTAGTACTAGATAATGGTATCACCCTAATATTGGCAATTCGACTGGCAAAGGAAGTCCAGGCACATTCCGGAAACCGCCATCTAGCGCCACTGTTGGAAAATACTAATTTCGTTTCGTATCTTCTTCTTAATGAAGGGTAAAAAATATGCCTATCTTTATATTTGTACTTAATTCGGCATATTTACATTTTATAATTTACAAACGTTAATAGTAGTGACATCTATTGCAATATTTTGTGTATCAATCATAGATTGTATGGGATGGTAGGCTTAGGCCTGAAACTGTGTTAAACGGGCGCCCGTCGCGTGGCCCGTCGCGGGGCCCGTCTTGGAGTCCGTCGCGGAGACCCGACTTACGCAGTGTCTCCAGTTTAATTTTAACAGTTTGCATGTACGTCGTTCAACAGTCGTATCGATGAAGAACTTAATATTATGATTTTTCTGCGGCACTGAAATTTTCGAAATTTTCAAATAGGTAATTATTTGCAAATTTAGAGCCATGCTGCCGTGCGCGCGCCTCGGTCTTTATATAATTCATTCGCCTGGTTCCAAATGACAGGGTGAGGATGTACGTCTATAATCTGCGAAGTTAAGCACGGTCGTACCATCCTTTTCTCGAAGCAGTTCAGGCCATTTTCAACCTATAACTTATAACTTTGTTGTGGGTTAAACTAGAAGCCTGCATTTTTAGTTACTAAGTAAGCATTGTATAAATACGGTCTAATTCAAATTTCATTCAATTTGAAACAGAAGTTTAAGAATTATAACTTGTCAAACTTAATTTTGTCACTGACTCACTCACTCACTCACTCACTGACCGAGCATCAAAAGTATTAGGCACTTCTAGCAGACAGAGAAGCTTCAAATTTGGAATACAAGTAGCGTTTAGTATATAAATGACGGAAAAACCTAAACATTTTGGAATTTCTGTCTAGTTATCTAAAAACGCTAACTGCACAATTAACTTTGTAATCTCTAATAAACCTATAGGATTACAAAGTTATATTTGCACTTTTTAACAAAAACACGCGTTTAGTAAATTTTCTACAAAAAGAAATCAGTTCCTATCAAAAATATATCTTGTAAAAAGTGTCAAGTCTCGCTACTTAGTTCTTCTACC
Source organism: Celastrina argiolus (assembly GCA_905187575.2). Classification (NCBI taxonomy): domain Eukaryota; kingdom Metazoa; phylum Arthropoda; class Insecta; order Lepidoptera; family Lycaenidae; genus Celastrina; species Celastrina argiolus. The sequence goes on from LR994598.1 coordinate 1,969,343, forward strand.
GTAAAAAGTTGTAAGATACATGTTATGCCAAGTAGGGGTTAGTCGGTCGGTCTAACAACATAACATCTTATAGTGATCATAATCAATATTATTAATAATCTTTCATATTTAAAATAAGTAGTATATTGACTTGGCAATCACACTAAACGATCTGATTTTATATGTATCATGCGATTGCCAAGTCAATCTACTTATTTATTTGAAACATGAAGTGGGCACCCGCGCGGCTTCATACAAAAGTGACCCGCGCGGGGAGACGGGATTAGTAGCGCGGGCGCGCGGCCCGCCTTCCCGCGCGACTTCCCGCGACGGGTCACTTTTGTATGAAACCGCGCGGGTGCCCGCTTAACGCAGTTTATGCCCTTAGATAAAGAATCCTCTTCTTCATCTATGGATGGTAGGTAGGCCATGCCCCTATGTAAATGACATAGGGGTTAAATCATACGGTTACTTTTGCGACTTACAAAGATTTAATTATGTTCGTTTCTATATCATTGGATAAAACTATATCAAAATGGAATATGAAAAAGCATTCATTTAACAGAACTATTCATCACTTTTTAAATCACTCTAAAGCTTAGATCATTTAGTATACCTACGTATTATAATCTAAGCTCTAAAGTAACAAACCTCTATAGTCTATGCCGTTTATCATCGACAAGACAAGAGGGTATCGAATGTGTCGCCATCTGTTACGGATTTTCAGAACTAAAATAAAAACAACTCATTCTATTCTCATTTATTTATTTTAACATTAAGCAATTCTAATGTTTAAGTAGTACAGCAAAAATATTTTTTTACATCAATAGGTATATATTACAACAGGTATGCTTTAGTGTCGAAAAACCATTAATTAGTATTTATTATAAAAATATTTCTAGGAACTTGTGTCATTATTTATTTATCGATGAAGATATGTAGTAGGTACTATAGGCAAGCAATAATTTGGAATTACGACATAGTATACAAGGTGTAAAATAAATTAATAATAATACTTTAGGGTGTGTAATGTGTATGTGCTTCTTATGTAGAGTATACTGTGAAAGTACCAGCGCTGAATCCTTACTTTTGACTTTCATGTTTTATGCCTCAACATACATTTGCCAAATAAGTAAAAAAAAGTACCTATCAACACTGGTACATTTACAGTAAACTCTATACACGGGACCCATATACACCTTAAACTATTATCACTCATTAATATAACAGCCTGTATATAGTTTACTATGAAAGTACCAGCGCTGAAAGAGGTATTTTTTTTTAAATTATTTTATGGAAAAATTTATGATGTTGGGGCATTTCTCATACACACATGAAAGACAAAAGTAAGTGTTTTATAGCTGGGACTTTCACAGTAGGCACATACACATCCTAAAGTATTATCACTCATTAATATTACAGCCTGTATAGAGTACATTTCGTGAAAAAAGTCGTCCAATCAACTTCTCCTATAACACCTCAAAAGAAAGAGTAAAAGCTAATATTTCCTCATATCAGGTGTCTCTTTTTTATGAGTGATTCCTACATTTACTAGATACTTACCTCAACAATATAAAAAATAGTTCCACAAAATTTTAAACTTTTTTAAATGAAGCCTAAATCGTCGCTTTACCTACTAAGGGCGTGTTTCACCAAGCAATCATGTTATCCCTCTCGTATTTCCTGTCAATGAATGAGATGGCATGGTATTTTAACATGGTGTTACCTTTAACATTGCTTAGTGAAACACGGCCTTAACCTGGTATCTAAAAACTTTTTCTCGATAATATCTAGCTTGTATTAACCTAAAGTATATAAAACTTAATTTTTATACACTTTAGGTTAGTACAAGCGAGATATAATACTTAACTGAATAATATTAAAAGAATTAATATTTAAAGAAATTCATAATAAAATTAAGAAGCTTTTTTATTCTACTGAAAAGTTTGTAGGGGTTATACTAAATGTGTTTGTGTAAATGGCAAGCAAGCCCAGTTGTCGGGCTGACGTGCGCCCGATTGGTTGCGCCCAATAAATGATATTATATATTATATCGTTTGTCTATTAATCCCGCAAGGGGCTCCTAAATTGGTGACCCCGACGTGATCAGTTCGACGTTTCTGGATTTAACATGAACCCTGCAGTGCCTGGACATTTTTTGCCAAACCCGGCACCCGCAAACTCAGTGCCTCCGACGATGAAAGCAGAAGAGTCTAATTTAGCTACAATTTCGGTGTCAACAAGAATCCCCGAGTTTTGGGTGGAGCTACCAAGATTATGGTTCGCACAATTTGATGCCACGATGAATCCCCAAAAGCAAGGTGACGACTGTAAGTTCCAGTTAGTGATATCGAAACTCGGACGCGATGCACTCCAACAAGTGTCGGACATCGTGTACAAGCCGCCAGACAGTAATAAATACCTAGCACTTAAGGAAAGGCTGCTGCAGGTATTCGAAGAATCGCCAGAGAGGCAGTTCCAAAGACTCGTGAGCGAATTGGACCTCGGCTCACAGAAACCTTCGCAGCTCCTCAGGAAGATGCGAGAGCTCGCGCGAAATTGTCAAGCTAGTGAAGAGACGGTACAAAGTTTGTGGCTCTCACGTCTACCACCAGCAGTAAGAGCCGTTTTAGCCGCTAGTGCTGACCAGAAGCTAGATAACTTATCACCAATCGCGGATAAAGTTATGGAGAGTATGCATCAGAGTTCCTTAACGGGTGAGCTGGCCAATATAGGTTGCCATTCCACCCAGGTGTCTGTTGATAAGGAATTGTGTACGCAGATGAATAACCTGATGCTAGAAGTAGCTGCTTTGCGGGACGAGGTTCGAAGGAGACCGCAATCGAACTTCAGGGGCCGCTCAAGATCAAGAAGCAGATCAAGGTATGGATCTAACTCTATGGCCAGGACCCCCGAGAGTGCTGACTGGTTGTGTCGCCATCATTTCCGGTTCGGAGCCAGATCCAGAAGATGCGAAGATCCGTGTAACTTTAATAAGAAATCTTCAGCGGAAAACTAAGTGAGGCGACCTCCATGGAGACGGGAGATACGTCCGCCGGTATGAAAAATTATCGTCTCTGTATTTATGACTCTAAAAATTCATTACGTTTCCTTATCGATACAGGAGCTAATATTTCGGTTGTACCTGTATCTAAAGTTAGCAGGTATTATAAACGTAAAAATTTTCCCTATAAATTGTATGCTGCTAATGGCTCAGAAATTCAAACTTTTGGTGTAATAAACTTAGAGTTAAATTTAAACTTAAGAAGAGCCTACAAGTGGTCTTTTGTAATAGCTAACGTGAGTCAGCCTATTATCGGAGCAGATTTTTTAAATTATTATAAATTGTTGGTCGATATTAGTTCAAAAAAACTTGTCGATAAAATTACTAATTTACATGTAACAGGACCTTTGATCAATGGTAGCGAAACCTTGCTTGTAAGCACTTTTGATTTAGCTAACCCTTGTTCCGATATTTTATCTAAATATCCTAATATAACAAAACCGTATAATTTTAAAGAAATACCTAAACATAATGTCTACCACTATATAGAGACTACAGGCCCCCCGGTTCACGCCAAGGCACGGCCTCTTCCGGCACAGCGTTACGGTAAGGTAAAAAGTGAATTTAAGCACATGCAGGAAGTCGGCATCTGCAGACCCTCGATGAGCGAGTGGGCCAGCCCTCTCCATGTGGTGCCCAAAAAAAATGGCGACATCAGGCCTTGCGGTGACTACAGGCAGCTGAACTCCATTACCAAGCCTGACAGGTACCCTATTCCCCGGGTGCAGGACTTCACTTATGGATTAGCAGGTAAGACAGTTTTTTCTAGAATAGATGTAAATAGAGCCTTTCATAATATTGCAATTAATCCCAGTGACATCCCCAAGACAGCGATTATCACCCCTTTCGGGCTGTTCGAGTTTGCTCGTATGACCTTCGGCCTGTGTAACGCGGCCCAAACGTACCAGAGGTTTATGGACAATGTGATCATTAAAGGAATCGAGCAAATTTCGTGCACCCCAAACGATAGTGATAAAAGTAAAAAGTCACAACTCTTTTGTTATATTGATGACGTAATCGTAGCCAGTGACTCGGTCGAATTAAATAAAAAACATTTAGAGTTACTTTTTGAACGTTTCGATAAATTTGGTCTAACTATAAATGTGTCAAAATGCGAATTCGCTATGAATCGGATAGAATATTTAGGTTACGAGGTTTCAGCAAAAGGTATAAAGCCTCTTAGTAATAAAGTCAAGGCTATCATGGATATGCCACTTCCTAAAAATATCGAACAGTTAAGAAGATTTTTGGGGATGATCAACTTTTATAGACTTCATATACCGCAAGCAGTCAAACACCAAAAAGAACTAAATAAGTACCTTATTAATTCTAAGAAACGAGATAAAACCGTGATCGCATGGTCCGACTCTGCGGTAAAATCGTTCGAAAATTGCAAAGTCGGCTTAAAAAATGCCGCTACCCTGGAATACCCACTAGTGAGTGCGCCATTGGGTCTCATGACAGATGCATCAGATACTTGTATAGGCGCGGTACTTCAGCAATGGAATGGCAAAGCGTGGGCTCCACTAGGATTTTTTTCAAAGAAGTTATCCGACACTCAAGCTAAGTACAGTACCTATGATAGGGAACTACTTGCTATATACATGGCGGTCCATTTTTTTAGGAATCATATTGAAGGTCGGGCGCTGTCAATTTTCACGGACCATAAACCGTTAACGTTTGCATTTACTAGAAGTACGAGCGACAAAGAAACTCCGAGGAGAGTTAGACATCTATCGTACATAAGTGAATATACTACAGATATTCAACACATTACCGGTAGTCAAAACATCGTGGCAGATACATTGTCACGTATAGAAAGTATAGGTAGCCCCACAACCTTTGATTTCGAAGAACTCGCCCGCGCGCAGAAATGTGACACTCAGTTGGCGTCCCTGCTGTCACGGTCAGATTCCAACGCGCACTTCAAACTTAAATTGTGTAACATTCCTAATTCTTATAATAAAATTTATTGTGAAATTTCATCTAATTATAGGCCGTACGTTCCCGAACGTTTTCGAAAACAAGCCTTTGAATCTATTCATAATATAAGTCACCCCGGAATACGCCTATCCCGAAAGCTAGTGGCTGAAAAATATTTTTGGCCCGGAATAAATAAAGATATAGGGTTGTGGGCTAAATCATGTCTAGGGTGCCAGCGTTCGAAAGTATCCCGTCACTCAAACTCAGAGCTAGGTGAGTTCCAAGTGAGCGAAAGGTTCGATCATATTCATATCGACATTGTAGGGCCTTTGCCTACAACTCAAGAAGGATACAGGTATCTCATCACAGTAATCGATAGATTCACTAAATGGCCCGAAGCTTTTCCAGTAACGACTATTACGGCTGAAGTAGTCGCTAAAGTTTTATATGAAGGATGGATCTGTCGGTTTGGTAGTCCTAAAAGGATAACAAGCGACCAAGGGCGGCAGTTTGAAAGTGATATTTTTACTTCCTTAATGAAATATTTAGGCATTAAAAAATATAGGACCACGCCATACCACCCACAGAGTAACGGTATGATCGAACGTTGGCATCGTAGCTTAAAAGCCGCAATAATGGCGCGCATGAGTTCCGAATCATGGAGCGACGAGTTACCCACGGTTCTGTTAGGATTACGGGCGGCAATACGGAGCGATTCTAATATAAGCGCCGCACAGTTGGTCTACGGGCAAGGGGTTAGATTGCCAGGAGAATTTTACACCGAAACGTCACAGAAAAACCCAGGTGTACATGTATACCTCGATAAATTGCAACGTACGTTGAGTTCGTTACGACCTAAGGCGAGTACACACTCGAGCGCAAAATCATATTTTGTTCATCCTGACTTAAATACTTGTACACATATCTTTATAAGAAATGACGCGGTACGGCAACCGTTAGTACCCCCATACGATGGCCCATACAGAGTGTTACATAAAAGCGACAAAGTATTTACCGTGCAGCTACGCAACAGACAGACTCGAGTTTCAATAGATAGACTCAAACCAGCCTACCTGTTGACTGAACCGGCACCCGATTATGCTCCGAATGAGCAGGTAAGTTCACCTAAACTATTTACAAGCGACGAACGTCATACCCTTAGTTCTGATTTTTCAAACACGTCACCTAAGATACAGCCCAAAAAGTCGCTACGCGGCAGATTGATCAAACGTCCTGTTAGGTTTGAATAAAATTTAAACTCAATATTGTAATCGTGTATACCAGCCCTTATGATTGCGAAATAGACTGCGAGTATTTTATTGCTGTCCAGCAGAGTCAGCATAAATTGTCATATTGATATTATGTTATTATTGAAAATATTTTACATTTGTAATCAGTACTTTACGGACTAAACATTGCTATATTTGCAAGCATAATGGGAAAGAACCAAAGTAAGGAGCAAGAGATCATAATTGCTCAAAACGGGGCAAACAGTGCATCCGCTCAACAAATTGCAATGGATGATAAGATAAATCATGTGTATGTGATCTTATTTTGTGTGATGGCGGCGGTGATCGTGCTGTACATATACGTGCTGTACCAGCACTACAAGAAGCACACCATTAGGCTTTTTAATAAGCAAGTCGGTTTATCGTCACTCTCTTTGGGGCTGAGTCAAGCGGGAAATGCGAGTCAGCGCCCATATATGGGCCAACAAGTATAGTGACCGTGATAGTGATATTGTGTCGCGTGATCATGTTGTAGTAAATAAGTTTTAGATTATAAATTTTATGCACATAGCATTGTTTATGCATTAGTCTCCTAGTAGTTGTAAAACTGATCCCAAGACTTTGGTCGTAGGGCTAGGATGCAAGATGCATAATGTTTATCTGTAATGTAAATGCATTTGCATTCCATTGTAACTGACACTGTGTAACGTGTTATGATATATGATATTTGTGTTGCTATAACTTTGTATGTTACACTGTACTGATATGAATGTAAGCGCAGCGTTTAAGTGCATAAGCACATGCATGTTACATACATTTTTCGTTTTTATTTTTACATGGTACTTTGTTTTCTTTTAAAGGGGGGGAATATTGTAGGGGTTATACTAAATGTGTTTGTGTAAATGGCAAGCAAGCCCAGTTGTCGGGCTGACGTGCGCCCGATTGGTTGCGCCCAATAAATGATATTATATATCATATCGTTTGTCTATTAATCCCGCAAGGGGCTCCTAAAAGTTGTAGTTTTATAGATACGTTCTGAAGGTAAAGCGAAGAAATATAAGAGAAATGCTTGTTTAACAATGTATCTCAGACCAAATACAAAAGTGAGTTTTGCGAAGCACACTGAACTACGCTTCGGGGCGTGTGTCACGTACACATGCAACGAAACTACGCTTTTTAAAAGCAACAATCACTATTGTAATATAACATTAACACCGACAAAACAAATTAACATTTAAACAAGTATTTCTTGTAAATGTTTTCTAGTATAACGACTAATATGCGTGGCTATAATGATAATTTGTGCTGTTACATTTGTAATTAACGGTTAACTACTTACTCCCAATGGTAGTTATAAATTTAAAAATAATTGAAGGCCTCAATGTATAAAGGTGATATGTAGCAAAATTCTGATTTCGAGAAAACAAACTGATACTTAAACTATTTAGAATACATCGTAAAGTTAAGTACCTACATTTATCCAAAGATCTATCTCTAGAATTAATATAATGTATATAAGTTACTACATATCCTAAAATATTTAAGTGACAGTTTAAACTCAATTTTAAGTTATTATAAGAGTAATTTTTTTTGCTACATATCACCTTCATCCATTTATGTCTTCAATTATAAAAACAACAATGGATGTCTTCTGTTACATACAAGACACGTACGAAAAACTCGGCCAAAAAAATATTCTTGGCGGTCGATTAAAAATACAAAATAAGAACAAATAACAGTATGTTATTGTAATATCGGAACAGTTACAACTAAGTTAAAACAATAAGCATTGTTATCTACAACCTAATTTATACGTTTAAGTACAAATTAAATGCTATTTGTTATACAACTCTGGTGTCTTATATTTTAATAGGAAATTATAATTTTATAAACCCAATAAATAAATTAAATTGAGCAAAAATATATTTTGTATGTACAACTGAAAACAAAAACAAGACTATGTCTTAGATCTACCATGCAAAATGAAAAAAATAATTAAAACCTAAACGAAATATTTTAATCTATAATAAAAATTATTAACGTAAATAAATATTACTTTCATAACAAAATCGTAACAAAAACATTAAATTACATTCAAACCAACAAATACAAAAAAAAATATTCTAGTCACTACCATAACCGTAAAAAACGAGATTTAATTTAGAAATATCAAAATGTAAGTGAAAACTTGTCTCAACTTTAAAAAGTTCAGAAACAAAATATTTTTAAATCACTTCTTATTTTTGAATTTTATTTTTTTTACGAATTATTCCCGTCCATAATTTGTATTAATTTTAATATTTCTAATTTTAATTTTTTCGAATGGACAGAGAATTAAATCGAAATGTTTTATGAAATATCACAATATATCACTGAGTGCATTCCATGCTCTACGTTACGGGCATAGAGAATAGAGGTAACATCTCTGTGCCTAAGGAATATAGTACTAGTCCAGTCTAACAGACCTCCTAATATTCTTTTTTACCATAACGATGAACGTAGCATTCTTGCAGTGAGATCTCACACTACAGAGATATGGATTTTACCTCTAGTCTCGTAACTACTGGGTACTAACTACGTTAGATTAGACTGAAAATTACTTATTATATGGCAGAATAAAGCAATTCTTTAAGTTGCTTAAGCATGCTCAATATAATTTTTTTAAACAGATTATAATTGCTAAAGCCCTAATCAAATTCGGTATCGATCTAGTCACAAATGGAATTCTCATATAAGTAAAACGCATAAGATTTGACGTTTAAGTAAATTTATGACAGATACTAGAAAATACTAAGAAAAAATACACTTCATTTTAAAATCTAGTCTATGTCATAAATACATTTTCGGAAATTTACCATTATATCGAACCTAACTATTGCACTATAATTTTCAGTCTAATCTATAAAACTATAATCTACTGAGTGTCGTGGGCGCGCTACTTTCGGGGCGCGCAACATTTCAGCTACAACGGGCAACCAGAGTCCTAAACAAAAGAAAAAACAACTGTAAGAAAACAATACACTAGAAAATAACAGGTACAAAATAACAGGCAGGGTAGTGTTGTCACTGTTACTCTGCGTTTTGTCCAATCAAATTAAAATATTTCTATGGCTTTGATGATCTATAAAAACACCGAATGACAGTGACTACACCTTATTTTATCAAAAAACTATTAAACATCGTAACCATTATCTAGCCTTATATACACTCTATTCAGATTCAATTAATGTATTATGTTAACAAAACGATTTAATTCGACCAAATTAACATATTATTGAATTCCTTTATTGTGCGTTAAGTAACATTTAAATTGGTAGCATTATAACGGTAAAACAAAACATTATAATGTAATGATGTATTTTTGTTTACTACAAGGTTAGATTGGACCTGAAAAGAGAATAACTAATCGACATCGAAAGTTAATAATACGAACAACAAAGATATTTTAAGTCTAGTAACATATGACTGTTAAAATTAAATAAAAGGTATGTAATAGCTTAACATAAAAAAAGCAACACCATAGACAAAAAGACTACTAAAAACTATTCGTTATTTTCAAATGTTGAATAAATCTTTAAAGTAAAACTATGGAGAGTATAAGAAAGGAGAACCATCTCAATATAATAAAAAGTTTCTGAAGGGCAATTTCCAAGTGACATTTTGTTTTCTCTTACCTATTTTTAGTTGTTATGTCCATAGATCAAAGTAGGTATTATTTTATGTTTAGTTATGTTTAATAAAATAATGAATATACATAATTGAAGACATAAATGTATGAAGGTGATAAGTAGCAAGATCCGGATTTCGAGAAAATTTAGTTCTTACTTAAACATTTTAGACGTCGTAACGTATTAACTTCATTAATCTAAAGATCCGACTCTAGAATCAATGCACTTAATACTCGTACATTACTACATATCCTAAAATGTTTAAGTGACAGTTTCAACCTAATTTTCTATGTATTATTTTTTGCGACGTATCACCTTCATCCATTAATCTTCAATTAGTTTTAAAAATTATAATGTAAATATTTTCGACTTCGTTTTATTAAGTAGTTTTACTACGAATTAATAAGTGTTCATTTTCCTACCTCTTGTTATACTAGCGCTACCTTGTTGGGTTATTGAACTATAATATGATTTACTCCTTACAGACATACCTTTTCAACTGTTCAAGATGGCTTTCTTCTACTCCCCATTAGTAAAACATAAAATGAATCATGAGGTAATACGTCTAAAAGATGCTCATGCAGATACATTGAATATATTCTAAAGAAAAGCTTCAAGAAGAAAAAGCAAAATAAAGAGGAGACAATTGAAACACGATTTACAGTTACATGTTTATTCCTTTTGAAGCTTCACTTTTATACATTTTCCCTAATCATCACTAAATTAGAATGTTTGTGGAAAAATAGGAAAACATCTTTAAAATAGTAATAAGGGTGCTCACGGCTTAATAAAAGTAGATTTTGCCACAGATTGTTCCACCACACAAATATTATCGATTTTGCTTTTTTTTGACCCACTTGCAATCGGTATGTTCTATTTTACACATAAAACGCAGTTGGTCACAAAAATTCCCTGAGCACTCATAAGTAATAAATATTATTGGCACAGTGAATATTTTTCTAAAAAGTATTTTTTTATTAATTAACAGTTTCGTAACGTTATCGAGTATCAATTATACGGGCACTGTCTTACGTACAATTTTCTTTCGATAACGTTAGGGATACGTAGTTGTGTTCCTGTTCAACCCACTCGTGCCACGGAAGACGACGACAGTTAAAAAAAAACTAAAGACTAGTAGTATAAAAAAAATTAACAATATTAACAAGATGAAATTATAAAATAGCAAAGATTAGATAGAAGAAGCGTCTATTCTTGAGATACTTAATTAATAAATTCGTAGTTTAATTATTAGGTACGTATAATTATTATACATTTATATAAAATTATCTATGAGATATAAGAATCTCTTTCTAGAAGAGTAACCAATTTTATAAAATTTTCTTACGTAACTTTATAAGTATTTACTTTATATAATCATAACATCAAGTTTATATACAAAATCCTTAAATTTAAATATCAAACAGTAATAATATTCGATTAAAAAAACCATGAAATTGACCGAAAAATTCTAGGCAGATTCTGAGGTAGGAAGTATTTAATAAACTTGTTTTTCAGAATTGAACATTTTATAAAATGCATTATAAAATTTAAATATTTTGTGCTTTTTTATTACGATATTTGTGCAATTCTATTTTTCATCATAGTTTTTGTTAATTTTAGGGTTATATATAATAATACCCCAACGGAAAAAACGGAACCCTCATGGGTTCCGTTTTTTTTCTCACTTTGTTTATTAAATAATGGATATAGAATTTTTTTATCTGTTATTTATTATATCTGTTATTTACGTGTAATATAAAGATCATATGTAGTAATAATAAATTTATATAAAAGTTTAACATTGGGGTTATAAAATTTGGCACACAATTTTTTTTTTTTTTCAATACTTGTGTAATGGCAATATTTTTAGGAGATTTATTATTCAAGAAGGAAAATAATCTTAATATTTAATTTATTATTCATGTATGAAAAAGAGAAATTATATATTTAGGGGCACATCAGTGCCCTCGCTAAATTGATTGCCATACTTTTTATAATTTAAAATTAATACAATTGCCATATTTTTTATTCTTTACGTTTAAAACGAATGTCAACTTACTTGTTTAAATAATAAAGATTAATAGAGGTAAGTAAGATTTTTGAAAACACATCCTTTACTTTCGCTAATATTAAATAAACTAATACTTGTTGGTTAATACTGAAAATTTGATCACTGAGGGTGAACGCCCACGTCCTACTTTTTATAAGACCGTTAATCGGGCAGATATTTTCTGACCGACTTTTTGTAGATATCGGGCAGATATTTTCTGACCAACTTTTTGTAGATATCGGGCAGTAATTTTCTGACCGACTTTTTGTAGATATCGGGCAGATATTTTCTGATCGACTTATTGTAGGATCGATAATCGGGCAGATATTTTCCTCCACATTATGTCTGTCCGACTTTATGTATTTCATGTGCGTTGAACTATTGCAATCAGTATGTTCTATTCTTCACCAACAAAAAGTTGTCTACATATCGCTCGTCGGCGCCTTAAAAGTTGCGAGGCGGTGCCACAGCCGAGACGATTTATTAAAATTGGTTTAATTGGCTTTGCTTTCTAAAGTGTATTTTATAAATTCTTAATTCCTTTACCTACCAATTAAATATTAGTACTTTAGCGTGTAGACTAGTTTTATATTTTATACAAATCATTAATAGTAAATACAGATAATAGTTGAAGACATTAATGGATGAAGGTGATATGTAGCAAAATTCTGATTTTGAGAAAATTTTGTTCAAACTGTCACTTAAACATTTTAAAATACGTCGTAACATACGTACATTAAACTAATGATCCGTCTCTAGAATCAATGCACTTAATACGTCACGACATATCGTAAAATGTAAAAGTTTTCAAAATATGTAGAAAATTTTTATCACCTTTATCCATTCATGTCTGCAATTATTTAAGTTTTGTTCTCATATTTGTATCTTTTGTTATATAAAATAAACTACCTATATAATACAGTTTGTAATATTAAATAAATGAGTGATAATACTTTAGGGTGTGTATGGGTCCCGTATATAGAATTTACTGTAAACTTTTTTAATTATTTTATGGGCATATTTATGATGTTAGGACATTTTTCAACAAACATGAAAGTCAAAAGTAAATCTTTCAACGCTGGTACTTTCACAGTGAACTCTACACAGGAGGCACATACATACCCTAAAGTATTATCACTCATTTATTTGACACCTTGTATATGCTACTTACTAATAAAAATATTGACACACAAGTCTGTCAAGAGCAAACACTGTATATTTTTATTAGTGAGTGAGCTAGTATACAATGTAAATAAGCACAACCGCCATCTAGACATGGGCGCCTATCAAAATTTGCCGGCGTGCGGCGGCGCGCCGACGTATCATGAACGGCGCGGCGGCGTCACGCCGGCGTCGAAATAATCATCGTCTGCAGACGGTGCGCCGAAAAATTTATACAAATCTTAGTGCAACGACACCAAGACATTTCCAGCGCGTATGTAAACGTACTATCTAGTATTCCCGTTCGCGTAATGGAATCTGCCAAATAAATTACAAAAAGCCGCTGAGATCGAACAGATTCGATTCTCGATTGTGTCGAGGGTAAGCCTGCTGGTTTCAATGAAATCGGCTACCGACACTGAAATCGGTGAGGCATGCCATTATACATGGTGTAAAAAGAGCAGTCACTATAACTTTGAGATACTTTTATACTACCTTGCCTCATTTTGGAAATGTATTTTTTAAATATATTTTTTTTACAAAAATTTATATTTTTGCTTTATTGTTATTTTTGCGACTAAAAATAAGAAATGGTGAAAAGTAAAAAAAAAAAATTTTTACTTTTTGACAATCATAATATTTAAAAAAATACATTTCCAATATAAGGAAAGGTAGTATAATCGTATCTCAAAGTAATAGTGACTGCTCTTTTTACACCCTGTATACTAAAGTCGCCGTGGACGAGGGCTACGCCGCACGGGAGTGACGCGGCCAAGTTACACGATCGCCTCGGTGTCACTTATAACATGTATACCGTGCTTCGTCAGTATCAACTTGACAATATCATTGCAGCTGCGCGTCTTGTAGTTCTTGTCCTTCAGCTTGATGCTCTTCATCTTATCGCACAGCTTGCTCACCTCCGACTTGCTCTTCTTCATGTCCTCCGGTTTCAATTTCCTGATTGTCGAGGCTGAGCATCGCTTCTTCACGTTCGAATTACCCACGTTTCCCTCACTCACCCTCCTCTTGAACTCACTGTCCTGACTCAAGTAACTGTCTAAAGAGTTGTACGTCTCTGTAAAACTTACCTCGTCTTTGATCGCGTGTTGTTTGCTGTCGCTTATGATCTTAACCGCCTTCCCGGGCACATAGGTCGATGGCACCTTGTCGATATAGGCCACTTTCGGTTTTACCACGTCCAGGGGACTGACGGAGTCGGTTTGGGTCGGCATCAGGAAGTTGGACTTCCTCTTCTTGATCGTAATGGTCTCGTCCTTGATGGAGGGCTTGTCCCTTATGGATATGAGTATGGATTTGAAGCTGCTCTCCTCGGGGGAGGTCATGATGATGTCCTGCGGGGATCTCTTTTCGTAGTTGGAGAGGATGTTAAGTAAATTATACTCACTGATCCGAGCGGCGTGCACAAAATATTGAGGTTAGTAACTGGCAAAAGACACAACTTAGTTACTAGAAATAATTGAAGACGTGTATGGATGAAGGTGATATGTGGCAAAAAAAATTAGTTTAGTCCCGATTTCACCAACGCATGTTAGTTGTTAACGGTAGTTAACGGTTTGTCAAATTACCATGCCTTCTCATTCATTGATAGGAATTACGAGAGGGATAACATGATATTTAACGAAGGATTAACTCTTAAAATTGCTTGGTGAAACAAGCCCTTAAACTGTCACTTAAACATTTTAGCATAATATGTAGTAATGTATTAAGTTCATTGATTCTAGAGACGGATCTTTAGATTAATGAACTTAATACTTTACGACGTATTCTAAAATGTTTAAGTGACAGTTTGAACGCAATTTTCTCTAAATTAGAATTTTGCTACATATCACCTTCATCCATTAATGTCTTCGTGGGATGTTTTATACTAGCTAAAGCTTCCCTCTGAAGGATAACCGATCGCCAATACTGCTATTTACTTTGGAATCAGACTGAATCGAAACGAGTTTTTTTATCCTCCTTAGGTATCATCCATAAATTACGTAAAACGAATTTCAAGATTTGACCCCTCCCATCAGCTTGTGGCATTTGTGAGACTTGTTTATTAATAAAAATTATCGGCGAATTAGGGTCGGACCGGTGGTAGCCATTTTGTTAACTTATAAAACTTTTTATGTTTCATTTGGAAATCAATTACTAGTTTAATTTATTATAAAATTGCAATTACACTAGTGCCGTTACTTAGTGTGACGTCACATATTTTTTGATTTCCAAATGAAACTTAAAAATTCTATTCGTAAGTTGACAAAAAATTGCTGCCACCGGTCCAACCTTAGTTCGCCGATCATTATCATTAATAAAAAAGTAGTATTCTTTTTTAATATAACGTCACGATCTTTAGAACCACTCCACCCGCTTGCGACAATGACACAACCCTCCTTCTCCGCAACGTATGACGTAATTTACGGATGGTCCTCCTCAAGTGGTAACTCACGCGAGCTCCCCGGCGCCGTACAGCCGGTGCCGGTGTATGTAGTCAATGACACCGTCGTCGGTGAGGTACTTGGCGCTCTCGCCGCGCCGCACGACGCGCCGCAGCACGGTCGAGCTCACCTCGTTCGCTATGTAGTTCGTCACGAGCGTTATGTTGCGCTGGGGGATAACGAATTGATATCAGCACATTTTTGGTTTGTGAGAAGAACACTTATTAACTTATTTGTTTTCTTTCTTTTGTTACTTTCTATATTTTGCTACTTTTCTGTATAAAATCAGTACTTTAACAGTGAAGTGATTTATAATCAGTACCTACATGTTTGGTTATTAATAAATAAAAAACCGGGCAAGAGTCGGACTTACGCACCTAAAGGCTAAAATACCGCAAAATTTTGCGGCGCGCTGTCTTAATATCATTGTCGCCACACCAGCAGCGTCGGCGTGGAAACGATCATCGTCTGCAGTCGCTGCGGCGCTACTAGATGTTCGTCGTGTATGTGAGCGTACTATCAAGTAGTCCCGTTCACATTATAGTAATTATACACGGTCGTTTGTCAAGCTGGTAGTAGGAATTGTCAATATAAAATAGTTTTTTAAATACCTCGACGACAGTTTTTATAACTAAAAATATTTTTAAAACAGATTTATTATAACACTGCCCTAAATTACTTTTCCACGCGTACGGAGTCGCGGGCACAGCTAGTTCTAAAATATATGTGTTTTTACATTTTTTTTCTTGAAAAAAAAAAAAGTATTTTAATACGCCGATTTTCTGCAAGGCCGTGGTAAACTCACCCGATGTCTATACAGCAGGTCGGACTCGTGCACGAACCGCGTAGGGTCGCAGCCGGCGCGCGTCACCACCACCAGGCCGTGGCGACCCACTATCGTCTCCACCTGGGAACATAACCAAACCCATCGATTAGCCGACCCAATGGCTCAGAGGTTTAGCGCGGCTCAAACCGGAGAATTCCGCCAAAGGAATGAGTTTTTTAAGTACCTACGTCATGAATAATATTATGTACTAGCTGACCCGTGCCCACTTCGTTGAGCTTACAAACAGTTTGTAATGAAATTAAATAAAAAAAAACTAAAACTCGAGCCCGAGGCCAAGGATCGAGGAGGTCCAAACCTCTAGGTATTGTGTATATTTTCTTATTATTTATAATTTTTTGCTTATTTATTTTAACATCTTTGTTACATAATGCTATACCGCTATGAATTAGGTTTAAAACAATGTTATGTCAAATATGACATTTGACACTGATGCCTAAGATAGTCTTTATATTAGTCCTCTGGTAGAGGCCATATAGGTGAAACCTGTGTACCTAGTTATAAGATATTGTATAATATAATATCTACGTGAATAAAGCCAATACGATTAACTAGAAGTGTTTATTATTGGACGTGTAAATGGATCCTTATAATAATAATATATGCTGTGGCACTTCGCAACAATCTTCTTTCATAAAAACCTTCTCCTGACCATAACAAATACAACAAAAAAAGAATTGGCCAAATAGATCTAGGCGTTGTTGAGTTATGCGCTTACCAACACATTTTACGATCCATTTTTATATTATAGATTTTTATATTATGTCTTTAATATTGTTGGCGACGCCAATTTGGCGTTAGTAATCCAGGGTTACTCCAATGAAGGCGTTAATTACTTTCGGATTTCGATTTTTTTTTGTTAATAAAATAAAAATTTTACAAAAAAAATAAAAGTGTCTACGAAACTGAGGATGTCGATCGAGTAGGCGTTTAGATCGTAATCCATACGATTCGGATAGATTGTATCGACTCGTATAAGTATACAATCTATATGAGTAGTATAGAGTATGTCGCGAGGTTCCTTCTCCTTTCAAAAGGTTCCCAATCCTGTCACGAGATAGCGCTAGTTGATCAGCTGCAGATCCTTAACAAATATGGCCAGTTAGGCGTGGTGTGAAGTGTCTATGTTTTTTTTCAATAATTGAAGATATGAATGGATGAAGGTGATATGTCGCAAAATTCTGATTTCAAGAAAATTCAGTTCAAACTGTCACTTAAACGTTTTAGAATACGTCGTAACGTATTAAGTACATCCCTTCATGTCTTCAATTTATAAGTAGTTCATCAATTGTCTGCTTGGTATACTCACGCGTGGCGAAGGCTCTCCATCAGACGGAAACCTGAGACTGTAATAGGCTGATGTTCGGATGAGGGTCTTTTATGGCACCCTCGCCACTGCTACGACGGAAACCCTAGGTTGTAACAGGCTGATGTTCGGATGAGGGTCCTTTAAGGCACCCTCACTACTGCTACGACGGAAACCCTAGGTTGTAACAGGCTGATGTTCGGATGAGGGTCCTTTATGGCACCCTCACCACTGCTACGACGGAAACCCTAGGTTGTAATATGCTGATGTTTGGATGAGTGTCCCATATGGCACCATTTACCGTCTACTCACATCATCATCACTCCACAGGCCGGGCGTCGCGAAGCTCTCTAAAAGGTCCGCGCCGCACAACAGCTTCACGGTAATCTCGTCGCTGTTCCCGTTCACCAGGTTATCCGGCTCGTCTATCCGGTTGTCGACCGGGTTCAGGTTGAGGATGTCATCCGGCAACCAGTCGGGCGGGTTGCGAGCATAGGGATCGTTGAGTAGGTGCTGGAAGTAGTAGTAATTTGCATTAGGCTTTAGGACTGTTTATGGCGCCAGTGAACTGTGAAACAAGGAGTAGAGCCGATCAGCCCCTGATCACGTAACTTTGGAGGCCTTTCTTTGATGAACATCGATGTCATTATGAACATTTTAAAAATAAGATTTAAAAAGTTCAAATGTCAAAGTTTTGACGTTTAAACTTTTTAATGTGTTTTAATAAGCTCAAACGTCGAAATGACAGGCGGTATTCAGAAACTGGAAAGCGAGTAATCGCATATTATCTTCTACATATATCAAAATGAATTGCTGTTCGTTAGTCTCGCTTGAACTCGAGAACGGCTAAACCGAATCTGATATTTTGATGTAATTCGGTCTTCGCTCAAAAGGTTAATTGAAACCAGACGGGAGTTATTGTATAGGGCCCAGGTGTGTGTGCAGTACACATCATACAAGAGTACTCTCTTCATGTACTCTCGTGCGAACCAACTCTCACGTCATACAATCAGCTGGACGAACGATAAAGAACAGTTTTCCATAACGGGGATCGAACCCGCAGCCTAAGGTTCGAGCGCCGATACGTTCAATCATTTACCATGCCACAGACCGTATATCTTGTCAACCGGGTGATGCAGGCTGATCACCAGATTGTCTGACACGAAACAATTGTCCAACAATTGTCAAGTCTTTTTTTTTATGAATTGTGACAATTCATGAAAAAAAAGACTTGATGTTCCAACGAACCTGCGACCTTCGGAGTCTAGAGTCGAGCGATATCATTATAGGACATGTCGTTTTACCTTCTCAACCTCGCATCTAAAAAACTACAACTTTTCAGTAGAGAACTTAATAATTGTAGATTTTATTATGACATGGATTTTGGATGTATACTGTACATAACTGAACCTCCTTTTTACCCGACTTCGGCGTAGCCAAAAGGAAGGATAATGATTTTGGCAGTCTATGTATGTATGTACTATGTATGTATGTATGTGTGTATGTTCCCTCGTAGCGGTTAAACTACTGGTCCGATTTTAATAAATAAGGTGTCAATCGATTCGTAGTGGTCCCGCGAGTAACATAGGCTATATAATTTTTCAAAAAATTTTAGATTTTGAAAATTATACCTCAAAAAAAAACGGAGCACGACCACGGATCTACCTTGACCGGTCAAGGTAGATCCGTGGTCATGTGTACCTATACATATCTGGATTTCAAATTAAATTATTTTCTTGTTTCAGCCTTTTTAGACCCTTTTTTGCGAAGTCGGGTTATAGTTTTGTTAACTTTTATTTTTAAACAAAATCCATGTCATAATAAAATCTAAAATTATTAAGTTTTGTAAGTCGATTGTTCCACCATACAAATATAACCTATTTTTTGCGATGCACTATTAAATACTACTTAATATAAACATGTTACTTAATCTGTAATCTGCGTCTTGTACCAGTTTAACTTAACTCAATAGTTAAGATTGTTTTGTTCTCAAATAAGTGAATGATGTAATTCTTATTGAAAAATAAATGTCTAAAACCGTAATACAGTATGTTCTATATTCACCTACAAATAGTCGGTCAGGAGCAGTATGCGGTGTGTATGCCCTTATATTATGCATCAACCTATTAACCTAATTACGCTCAACTTGGCATTGCACACACAGCCTTGAGGGTTAGTTAGATCGATATGCAAACACGACATGTTTACCATCATTACACGAGTTAATGGTAGCAAATCATATCTTAACATTATATAATAAGGCCCGTATAAATAAAACAATCTCAAACCCAACCTCACCTTGAGAACCTATTTGACAGATAAAACAACGTTTCGTTTCACTTTTAAAAATGAAGAATTTTACTTATGTTACATACTTTAATTTTTTTTCTTTCTTAAAAAGTAAAAATAAAGATTATAAAAATATATATTACACTTATTTTATTGTTTCCTGTAATCTATAATATGAATATAACTGTATAAAAAGAAAATAAATTAAAATACTATGTAACATTAATAAAGTTGTTCACTTTTAGAAGTAAAACGAAACGTTGTTTTATCTGTCAAATAGGTACTCAAGTGAGGTTGGGTTTGAGATTGTATTATTTATACGGGCCTAAGGTTCGTATCAGTAAAGTCTCAAGCCCAACCTCACTTGAGAACCTATTGGACAGATAAAACAACGTTTCTTTTATTTCACACATCTATACTAATATACTAATAATAATATAAAGCGGAAGAGTTTGTTTGTTTGTTTAAACGCGCTAATTTCAGGAACTACCGGTCCGATGTGAAAAAATCTTTTTTTGTTGGATAGTCCATTTATAAAGGAAGGCTTTACGCTATATAACATTACGCCGCGACCAATAGGAGCGAAGCGTCAGTGAGAAATGTTACGAAAACGGGGAAAATTAATTACATTTGGGGACTTTCATTGTGTGCGCTGCATAAACGGCTTAAGTCACTCAAAAACCACTAACCACGCGAACGAAGTCGCGGGAACAGCTAGTAATAATATAAAGCGGAAGAGTTTGTTTGTTTGTTTAAACGCGCTAATCTCAGGAACTACCGGTCCGATGTGAAAAAATATTTTTTTGTTGGATAGTCCATTTATAAAGGAAGGCTTTACACTATATATATCTATCATTACGCTGCGACCAATAGGAGCGAAGCGTCAGTGAGAAATGTTGCAAAAGCGGGGAGACTTTCGTTGCGTGCGCTGTATAAACGGTCAAAAACCACGCGAACGAAGTCGCGGGCACAGAGACGAATAACTATGAAATGTTCGTAACCGTAGCAAAACAGTTAAGTATTACGTTTTGATTGAAACGTAGAGTGTGTGAAGTTAGGCCTGGTATAATAAGGGTGCTAATATCAAGAATCTTGGGATTTACTCTCCAAACTGATTCGATTTTAATTCAGATTCGATCGTGCCGCGTACTCAGAAATAAAGTGACGTTTACTTTGATTGGCAGTCGTCAATCGACTATCGATATCGATATGGTCGAGACTACAAAAAGGTACGATCTAACGATTTTCTTTATCATGGTTAGTTTCAAAGTAATCCACCAAATAAAATACCAAAAGCCTTGAGATCGAACTGATTCGATTCTCGATTGTGTCGGGAATAAGCCTGCTGACAACTTTTTCACAGGGTAACCTATGTAGACTCGTGTTGGCAACATTGGTAAATTGACTTTCTTGAGTTTAAAAATAACTTATTTTGACCCCGGGCTTTTACTTCAGTCTGGAATTTAGATGATTTATTGTATTTTATTTTATTTGATACCAATATTGAGGGAGTACCTATGACAAAGATAAAATGCTATTTTGGATTCAATTCGGCATTCATGAATCTTGTACAAATTGTATTTCTCTACTCAAACTCACTCATCATTTGATACCCATATTGTAGGTGTTGTTATGAAAACCATAAGTCTCCATTTTGTACCGTCCTCCATATTGGATTCAAAATGGCGGCATTTATAATTTTGTTGTTATTTTTGTAGTAATAACAGAATAACAGCTTACATACAAAATTTCAGCTTTCTGGGACTTCAGAAAGTACCTTAAGATTTTTGATGATCTATAAGTGAGTCAGTGACGAAATCGGGTGTTTTTCGACATTGATAAAATCTAAAGTACAATACCTAAGACATTCAAACTTTGTATGTTTCATGTTTTTACTGATGTCATTATATCTAGAAATTTTCAACTATTTAGCATCATCCGAAGCAAAGTTATAAGAGTTCAAAAAAACGACGATACGTTAAGCTCCACTTGGCTCGTCTTGGCGGGGGAGTGCCCCTATATTACTTCTGCTTTCTCATTGTAAGTTTGGTCTGGAATCGTAAGCGTCTAGGGTTGAGTCACTTGCACCATCGGGCGCCCCCCATTCTTACCTGGTGGTGCTGCAGCGACATGCGCGTCCTCGTCCAGCCCCCCTGCCGCGTCTCCCACTCCGACACCTTCACCCAGCCGGACGAGCGGAGGGCCAGCTTCAGCATCGCTATCCTGGAACACGGGAGAGAAAGGGACGTGAGATGCAAACCGGACAAGCACGAGTCGGGCGCGCGGATGTAGGGTTACGTACAAAACATAATAATATGTATTACATATACATATTGTTATTTATCATTCCACAAAACTGTTCAACCAGAATTTGTTATCATTCGTCTGTCCCTATTACTGAGACTTCGCTGTTCGGTGATGACTAGGCAGTTGAAGTTTTCACAGATGACGTATTTCCGTTACGAAAACGAAAACAAACTTGAATTTTTTGCTCTTAAGCCGGTTATTTTACGGCCGCACCATATGATAGCAATTGCAAAGGTGTGTTCACTTCAAAAAAAATTTGATGACCGCAATTTTTCTTCGATATTCCAGAAGCATATGAGGGCTGTTGAGCTCTATAATCGTAACCGAATCCGAAATGAAAGTTTTGCTATTGTAAAAAACCAAAATTTGATATCCGTAACCGAAATTATCCAAAAAAAACGGATAATCCAAAATATCCCAAATTTCATATCCATTTCATTGCCTGAATCATATAATTCTAGCCTCACCTGTGATGTGCAGCAACAAGATCTTTCTTCTTGTAATCATCATGGACAGGCGACATTATTCCACCCACTACTGTGCCTATTCCAAACGAATGGAAGTAGTCTTTTGCTATTTCTGAAACAAAGATACTAAATGTTTGTGTTTGTTCCAGATTATAGAATTTTCAACTATCTTTCACCATTCTACCGTACTCTTGTTTTTACATAAAACCTACTATTAAAGCTGAGTTCGTCAACACACTCTGACATTGGCGACTCACTAAGGAGTCATTTTTGAAGTAGAAGAAGAAGAACAAAGATACAGTGTGATTTAGCCCCCGACAAAAACAGAGAGGTCTTATATATCTATGAACACTAAATATATATCTATGGACGCTTATATATCTATGAACACTTTATATATCTATGGACGCTTGTGTACCGTATCCGAAGAACTTGTGTTACAGGTACCAGACAAGGGAAATATATTTAATACTTTTATATTATACACATATTTAAGATTTTTATTATATTATACACAAATTTAATACACACCCATGACCCAGGAACATTGAAAACTTTTTTGTTCCCTCGGCGTGATTCGAACCCGCACCCTCTCATTTGAGCACCAACGCGCTCAACCACTGCGCTACGGAGGTCGTCATATGTTTGACGTGTATGTGTGTCTGTGGCATCATAGCAACCAAATGGATTTTTTTTTCGTTTGAAAGCTGACATCAGAGGCCTATAGTGCAATGCATGCAGCGCACTTGGGAGACGGGTCCACGGCCCGTATTAATAAACAAGTCTCAAACTCGGTCACAAGGATCGCAGACGACCTCCGTAGCGCAGTGGTTCAGCGCGTTAGTGCTCGACCGAGAGGTTGCGGGTTCGAATCCCGCCAAGGGAACAAAAAGTTTTCAATGTTCCTGGGTCATAAATGTGTATTGAATTTGTGTATTAATATAATAAAAATCTTAAATATGTGTATAGTATATAAGTATTAAATATATATTTCCGTCGTCTGGTACCTGTAACATAAGTTCTTCGGATACTTGGCACAGGGCCAGATTGACGTGGTGTGAAGCGTCTATAGATATTATATTATTATTATTATAGATTGAGATTGCCACCTCTACTTTACAACCTATTTGACAGAAAATACATTTCGTTTCACTTTTAAAAATATATATTTTTAATTTTTTTTTTATTTATAATCAATACATAGTATAAAACAAAGCTTTCGCTGTATGTCTGTCCGTATGTATGCTTAGATCTTTAAAACTACGCAACGGATTTTGATGCGGTTTTTTTAATAGATAGAGTGATTCTTAAGGAAGGTTTGTATGTATAATAAATGCATAATATAGTAGAGAAACACTGATAAATTTAAAGGTTTCTAATGTGATGTCGTAAACAAGCACGTTTTTTTGCGCTTATATTGCAAACGCTGGCTGAACCCTACGAGATAGACCAAAATAATATACTACAGTATTGTTCACCTTAAAAAGTTCAACAAAAAAGTCCGCGATGGTATATGTATATCTCTTAGGGATAACCCACCATAACCATTTTTATCCTTTACTAAAAAATGGTTATTTACGAAGTGATTTTAAACAACACAGCATTAATCCTTATCCAATTAAGTACCTTAAATAAATTGTGCATTTATTATAGATCAATATGCTTTTTACAGCATGCAATTTAAGCGAATATTACCGAAGATATTACAAATTTAAAATGCAGGGTCGTAGTTGTTTGCGCCGCGGCGGTAGGGCGGCGTAATATATAAAAATGAATTGCTGTTCGTTAGTCTCGCTAAAATTCGAGAACAGCTGAACCGATTCGGCTATTTTTGGTCTTGAAATATTCGTGGAAGTCTAGGGAAGGTTTAAACGGTTTCTATGCTCAACGAAGAGAGCACAGGTCAGTATAGTATAAAGCTATCTATACTAATATTATAAAGCAGAAGATTTTGTTTGTATTGTTGGATAGTCCATCTATAGAGGAATGCTTTAGGTTATATAACATTACGCTGCGACCAAAAGGAGCGAAGCGTCAGTGAGAAATGTTGTGGAAAATTGTTCATGTTTGGTAACTTTTGTTGCGTGCGCTGCATTAAGTCACTCAAAAACCTCGCGAATGAAGTTGCAGGGCACAGCTAGTTATATTATAAAATGTTATAATCATAAAAATTTATATGGATTTCACAAAATAACCTCCTATTAGGAGTATAGTAAAACACAATCCTAATAAGAGACCATACATAAATACATATAAATTATACACCAACTTAACACATATTTAAATAAAGACAAGCTTACATTATTCTTATCATACCCAAAATAAATATTATTATGAAGTAAACAATTGATACGATATCAAGGTTACAACTTACATAATTTAAATAACCTACGTATGTAGGTTAGGTATTCAACAATCTTAATGTAAACAAATAAAAATCAACCAAATTATATTGTTTTTTTTTTTTGTTGAACAAGCGACACTTAAATTAAAAGCATATATTCGGCTTTGTTTAGATTAAGATCATATGGAATCGGAACGGAGTACACTTCTTAATTTTAACACAATATACTGTGTTATTTTAAGTATTGGTAAGCACTAGTGGTGCAATTTACAATTTCTTCTGCTCATATATAAACCCAGAAAAATATTAGGAAATTAAGGAGGTAATGCTGATATAAATTAATTCTTAATTAATACTTAGATTCAATTCCAATCTCATTTTGCTAATATTATCAATGACTAACTATCGCAATTGGCAAAGCAGGAATGACTAAGTATTTTTAGTTTAGTGATTTAAATTAATATTTTAAAAACTTACCAAACATTCTAAGATGCATATAAGTCGGAGGACTATAGCTACCACAAGCCATTAACACAATTTTTTGCGACATTCTTATATTTACTGAAGAATTTAAAATTTCAATAATATTCCGTCTTCAAAACATACGACATCAAACATAAAACCACGAAATTAATTTGTGAACCAAAGGTCGTGAATTTAAATATTTAATCCATTGTTTCGTTATAATATTTCGACTTTTGTGTATTTCATAAATACTTATTTATCGATTAAATTATTTTTACAGAAGAAGCTCAAATCATGAAACCAATGAAACCGATTTAGCAAATTGACATTGTTGTCACTGGTTGTTTGACATTACAAACTGTCAACAACAATTTGACACAATTTAGATTTTTTTTCTTAATTTTGTGCAAAGCTCAGAACAAAGATGTGCAAAGCCAAAATTTTGACAAATTGATTATAAATTACAATTATAATTTAAGTAAAACGAAAATAAGTCTTTATACCATTACGCTCATTTTGTCTACCAATTAACCGGACGATATGTGCAGGAACTTTAAATAAAAGAAGTCTCGGTTATGTACTTTCTTTGATTTTGTCAGCACTTTTAGGCAAAAATGGATGGTGATTTCAACATGAAAAAAGAAGAAGGTAAAGTATTGTCAAACACACTTAATTTCGCTGTTCAAAGTGCATGCCATTAGAGAGAAAAAAAAAAAAATTTCGCTGTCAAAATGGCGTCAATGATTTTCACAGAATTCGTCGGCCATTTTCTAAAAGTATAATTATTGAGAATTTTGACCTCTGTAAATTGTAATATCAAATTGCGCTCAAGCGTTTGTTCAAGTGTAATATTTATCCTTTCTTCATCTAATCAAAAACTTGAATTAGCCCAATCTTAAATTACAAAGTAAGTGCTTATTGCTAACTTAAAAAGTATTAAGAATAGTTAGCCGGTACGTTGGCAATAGTGCTTGATCGTGTATTTTTTATGCAGTTCAACATGGCGAACCGAAGACCACAGCCGGGTAATCGCCGCATGGATTTCGGTCGTAACGATCGTAACAAGAACTTCCGAAGCGGTGTCTCTCCATGGCAGGGCGGCGGACCAGGCAATGATCTTCCGAACCTGCTACCCCTGGCCGGGGGCTCCACGGAGGCCACCCTGGCCTTGGCCAGCAACATCATCAACCTCCTCCAGCCCCGCCAAAATCCTGTACCTTCCCTTCTCGATATGCCTATAAGACGGGATTTCGGGCCAAACATGGGTCGGTATGACCGTGGTTTTGTCCCAAATCGGGTAAGTTCATACCTATTTTTACAACCAAAGTTTATACTTCTTCAGAACAGATAACATAGTTCATATTTCTTCAAAATGTTAACATTTGATTTACCATGTCTCAGACTCTTAACATTGTAACAATTTGATTTAATATACATAATATCCTGTAATTGATATTGCATTTTGGTTCAAAATTTAATAAAATTCATAAGTGTTTGTGTTCAAACAATTTATTCTCTTTTTAACATTATGTACAATTTGTTTCTCCATACATAATATTTTTCTCTCTAGCCTGTTAATGCCACATCCTCCCTTTATATATCAATGTTGTACCCTTCATTTCTAGTTTACACTGAATTTCTTTCTGTTCTTATAAGTTTTCAGGTATTATGCTGACATTTGGCTGACTCCAAATGTCCTTTCAAAGGCCATTACGGCTGTTTCATACTAACACTTCTCAATTCCCTTTAGATGGGCAATCAGGGTAATTTCCGCCGTACGGGGAATTACAATCGGGCTGGTGAGCGTATCAACACCAATCGTAAGCCGTTCAGGCCTAACGATGGGCAAAGGCAACAAAACAGGAACGCCCAGAAAAAGGAGGCCGATTCAAAGGCAAAAGTCAAGGCGAGGTAAGGAGCTTCCTTCCGGTGGTAGCACCGAGTTTCTGAGTCCCCACAACCATTTCAGCATAACTTACGTTCACTGGCAAATTTAGCCGTATTGGCAAATCTGTGCCTCCGTTTCGGAGTTGATAAAAATGTGTTTCTTTCACCATAGACACTATGGATAAGTTTTGTTGAAATTGTCTTATACATCTATGATGCTAAGCATCAACTTCTTCTATTTAGATTGCATGCTATGAAGAATTTGGGTTGTCAACGCAAAAGTGGCTCTGAAATCATTGTCAATATGAGCTTTTTCTGAGTAAAACTACTTTTGTATTGACTTATTTCTTATTTTATGTCATGAAGGTAAGTAAAAAGTATAAGTAGATATTATATGCATTTTGTTTTATACCACAAATTATTAGTCAGTAACTTTTTAAACAATTTAAAACTTCTTAAGTACATACTTACTATACTTTTTGTAAAATATATTATAAATTAAAAAATATACAATAATAATAATAACAATAAGATAGGTACTATAGGACAGACTGACATACACAATAAAACCGGTGTGCTTGTCGTACCCGACCACTCTACAAACTATGACAAGCAAAAATTCAGCTCTTATATCAACTGTCCCGGGATACCTGACAGATGTGGTGTCTTAACTTAGACAGAATGGCAACAAAATGAGTAGCTTAGACTACCAGTTCTTTAATAAATGGAATGCATCACTTATAAGAAGTTCTTCTTGGCAACAGCAGTTGCAAGAGTTTTGCACCATTCTGCCAGTGTCTAGTATAGACTATGAATAAATAGATTTTTAGGACATAGCCAAATTTTGTGTAATTAATATTGTTTCAAACGAATTATTTGATTTCTGTTTAAATATCTAGTAATTTACAGTTAATAAGAAGATTATTACTTCAATAAATACAGACTCAAGACTTGAGGACCAGGATCATAACATTAAACCCTCATTCAATATAAGTCATTCTTACAGCGATGAGACTGAGGCTGAAGGTGACGAGACTAAAGAACAGAAGGAAACTCCGAAGACTCGCTACGACGACATCAACCCTCAGTTGCTACGTTGTCACATCTGCAGCAAGAGCATGTGGGACGGTCGCTCGTTTGAGAACCATCTCAGTGGACGAGCTCATGCCATCATGATGCAGAAGACTGCTGAGAGTTACGCTCTCACTGCAGATACCATGAGGCAGGAGTTCAAGGTAGAATATTCACCACATTATTAGGAAAATATTTATTTATTTATAGACTACAACTATCGTCACAGGTACTTAACCTAATACAATAGAGTGTAACAAAAATCAAAATTACTTTATCTTATCATCTTGCTTACTTACTACACAATATGTGACCTTGGTGAACTCGTCCAATGAGCACGTAAAGAAGTCTAAACTGTCCGCGACCGTGTTTAGCGTACGCAGCGCCCGCGTGAGCGATATAAACTATAGTTCGTCCCTGATAAATTTAACCTAAAGGTAAACAAACCGAAAACTTCGAAATTTTCCCATATTTACTTATTGTGCACACTTATCAACACTTTCACAGGTATATTAAAGGATTACACTTCATTATCCAATACATTTTATAACAATTAAACAATAATTAATATGTTTAAACATCAAATGAAAATATTTCACAGAAAAAATACGCCATTTTGAGACTGCCGATTGTAGAATATAAGCCTATAGTCAATGGATTCATAGCAAACAAAAATATATATGTATTAATAAATATTACGCCAATAATATATAATATAATAATAATATCTATGGACGCTTCACACCACGTCAATCTGGCCCCGTGCTAAGTATCCGAAGAACTTGTGTTACAGGTACCAGACAACGGAAATATATTTAATACTTTTACACTATAAACATATTTAAGAATTTTATTATATTAATACACAAATTTAATACACATCCATGACTTAGGAACATTTAAAGCTTTTTGTTCCCTCAGCGGGATTCGAACCCGCGACCTCCGGGTCAAGAGCCAAGCTCTGAACCACTAGACCACGGAGGCGTCAATAATGATGTCATATTTTGTTTTGTGATGAGATTTTATTTTTCATTATCGATCTGTTATCTAAGGATAACCTTGGTGGGTCACACTGACCTACTACTTAGTATACATAATAATATCTATTCGCACGATGTCAATTAGGCCCCGCACTAAGTATCCAAAGAACTTTTATTTACAGGGACCAGACAATGAATATAATATATTAAATACTACACACATTTATGATTTTTATTATACAGTATACAACAGGTTTATACACTATATATAACACTGAACAACAGGTTCACTGGGCGTGATCCTGCATCCCATATAAATTAGAAACTCAAAAACACAGCTGCGTTTTTGACATGGCTGTTTGCTGTACATGACCACGATCCTCACATAGAGTAATAAATTCCTTTATTAACTATCTAATTTGAAAGATGTACATATCTCTGTGTCTCTGGCTGTGACACTAAACTGTATCTGCCGATTTTGTTATTAGTTTTTTTCTATTGTGTCCCATAATGTGTGTAACATTTAAGGGACGATAATACGTCTTGACGTATTCACGTCAACATTATATTAAATGTTAGCTAATTTTGATATCATGGCATTTTTACTTCCTTACGTCTGTCTGTTTGCGATAAACTCTTGCACAACAGTTCATGCTGTTTTCACATTCCTGGTTCTCGAGGAAGATTTTAGGTATATTGGTGAGTTTCAACTTTCATCAGCGCCACTTATCGGGTGCGAACCAAGTAGGTGGACTGCTTTCAGTGTGTGAAGGATCTTAATTCGAAGGCAATTAAATGCAAGGACCGGCCAGCACCCGCCGCGTGACTGCTACTGCGCGATGTGCGACATCACATTAAGATAAATTCAACTTAATTAAGAACAAGATAGAAAACGAAATTAGTAATTAGTATTTTCCAATAGTGGCGCTAGATGGCGGTTTCCGGAATGTGCCTGGACTTCACCCTTTATCTATTGGAAATCGAAGAAAACAAAAATAGCCAGTCGAATTACCAGTATTAGGGTGATACCATTTTCTAGTACCAGGTTTGTGTCTCTGTTACATGGGCGATTCTCTGTAAGCGCGCAATTGCCTGTCCCGACCGATTTTTTCTAAAAGTAATTAAAGTATTTAAAAAAGAAATTACTCTAATGATACTTTAATCCTTCATCACGATTTCTTAGAAAATTGCTAATAACTTGGAAAATATGAATTATCTCAGTAGGACTCCTTATCTAACTAAAATAATAGTTAATTTTCTTCGAAATAAAACAAAATATTTTGGAAAATTATAAAAATAATTGCCAGGACAGCATTTGTATGGGACCTGTACGAGCTTACAGAGAAATGCCCATATATCTACTTTGTAGCGCCACGCATCAGGTCCATACGAAGGTGGCCTGCTGTCAGTGCGTTGAGGGACTTAATTCGAAACCGGTACGAACACTGGGACAGCTAGTTTCAAGATAAATAATGTAATTCCAGATCCGGGAGATCAAACGCACCCGCAAGACCGGCCAGCACCCGCCGCGTGACTTCTACTGCGCGATGTGCGACATGTACGCCGCGGACGGCGCCATTCACCGCACCACGGTCGGCCACCGCAAGCTGAAGAAGTACCTGCACCCCACCTGCGCGGGCTGCCACAAGGAGATGCCCACCAGGATAGAGCTGGACGAGCACCGGCTGACGGCGGAGCATCTGCGCGAGATGCAGAACAAACAGGAGGTGGTTACGAAGCCCAAACCTGAAGGTGAGTACTGGACGCTGGTATCTTCCACAAGAACTCGCACTGCTGCTCTAGCTGTTCGAGCACCGGCTCACAGCAGAGCATCCAAAAAGGGATGCAGAATAATAATAGCTCCCCTCACCGATTTCGATGTCGGTAGCCGATTTCATTGAAACCAGGCCAGCTTCGCAGGAGTTATTTATTTATTTATTTAGTTATTTTATAGTGCCCAAGTGTGTGCGCAATACACAGAAGCACTCTCTCTTCCTTTTACTCTCATAACCCAGTGGGACGGTAAACCGACACGACTAGCGAGAGATCAGGCGCAAGACCTACTTTTTACATGCCCATCCGACGCATGGATCATCTTTCTTGTCAGACAATCAGGTGATCAGCCTGCATTGTCCTAACCAAACTTAAAAACAACATTATTTGTTGTTCCAACGCGGGAATCGAACCCACGACCCCGGGTCGAGAGCGAAGCTCTGAACCACTAGACCACGGAGGCGATGCAGAACAATAATAGGTGGTCAGCATGCCTATCTGAACATCTGCAGAAGATATAGTAAAACAACCAGGATGTGACTAAAGGTGAGTACTGGAGCAAAAGTGTCTCCAACAAGCCACTCGCACTGCTGCTCTAGCTGTTTGAGCACCGGCTCACAGAACACCTTATGAGATGCAAAACAAATGAGTGAGTACCAGAGAAACCGGACTCGCAGTTAAGCTGATTGGTGTCTGTTACTTTGAAACGGCTGTCGCCCATGAATTCGTCGCTAGGGTTGCATTGAGAAATTGATGTGGGAGGTATTATTATTATTATTCCAATAATATGTTCTCAATTTCAGTGATGGTGATCTCTACTCTGAACATGGAGCAGATGTATTTGCGCGACGACCGCCAGCGCCGCCGATACAACAAGGACGAGGAAAACACTGATGAACCTAAACAGGTGCGTGAGCTCATTCATCTTTTGCTTCACCAGGGTTTCTTTCTTGTGACATTTGTAGAAATCATTGGTGTCAGCCTTTAGAAGACTTGTGTTGCTTTCGTTCCTTTAACATTATAACTTGTGGAGGTACTTAATGAAGATTTAGACAAAAATGCATGGACTTAATGTCAAAATCTAAGTAAACCAGATAAATTTAACCCAAACATAAGCAACCCATCCATGACATAACCATAGACTAGTCCGCGATGCCAATTGGCCAATACTAATACAATGATACTGTGAGTAATTTTTAATTTCTATAATATCTAACTTATCTACAGGATGGCGTTGAGATTAAGAAAGAAGAAGTTGAGGGCGACAGTGAGGAGAAGCCGCAGGAGGAGCAGAAGAAGCCGTCCACAGACACCGAGGACACCGTGCTGGACTACACCGACGGAGATGACCTGAGCCATCTCACCCCGGAGATGGTGCCCGCTTACAGGTATGGTACTAATGATATGTATTCATACTCTGTTCACACAAATTTAAACAAAGCTCACAGTATAGGTGAGTATAATGATACCAATATAATTTGGAGTACTTCTGTTGAGATGTCTGTCGGTTAGTGTGTGGATGTGTCTGAGGCAATGTTGCTCCCAAAATGATGAATAGATTTTAATTTGCTGTGTTCTTAGCTTAGAAAAATGTTAGGATTATGAAAAAAAAGGATTATAATATTATCATATAATCTCATTCTCGAAAAAATAAAAAATATATATATGTACATAAAATATAACTTAATAATTATATTTTATATAGACACCCTAGTACTATTCTTGAGGATATTATTTGTATCCTTAAGGATACTGAACCCAGGACAATGTCGTAGGGCTGAGGTGTTACACATAAAGAAATATTAGTTTAGCTAGTATTCATAATTATCTTTACATACATCATAGAAATGT
Organism: Celastrina argiolus; assembly: GCA_905187575.2. NCBI lineage: Eukaryota > Metazoa > Arthropoda > Insecta > Lepidoptera > Lycaenidae > Celastrina > Celastrina argiolus. Next base: position 2,002,442 of record LR994598.1, read on the forward strand.
TGTGTAGGGAAGGTTTAAAAATTAAAAATATAATGTAATATCTGACTAAGCAATTAATAATATAACAATAATAATTATTATCTATGGATGCTTCGCGTCCCATCAATCTGACCCTGTGCTAAGTATCCGAAGAACTTGTGTTACAGATACCAGACAACAGTAATATATTTAATACTTTATAATATTGTGTATATTATAAAAGTACGGTAATATATTTAATACTTTATAATATTGTGTATATTATAAAAGTATTAAATATATTACCGTTGTCTGGTACCTGTAACACAAGTTCTTCAGATACTTAGCACAGGGCCAGATTGATGGGGCGCGAAGCGTCCATAGATAATAATTATTATTGTTATACAGTGAAACCTGGTTAAGTGAGACATCAAGGGACCTGCAATGTCGTTTCACTTATAGAGGTATTCCACTTACCCAGTGTCTCAGATATACAGGTATAAATAAATATCTGTCTCATTTACAGAGGGTTCCATTAATAGAGGTGAGAATACATGTTATTTCAGTTATACAGGTGCGATAGTTAAAAAAAAATAACGTGTTATGTATCTGTATGATGATAGTAAAGCGAAACTAAAACTGAAGGTAATTAAAGCTCAAAATTTGTACTTACGTACTTGGAATTACGTGTGGAATTTGTGGGTAGAATAAGAATGAGTAAACAAACAATGTTATCTCAGTTACAGAGGTTTATGCATATAAAATTTACTCGCTGTCTTAGTTATAGAGGTAACTATGATGATAAATCGAAAGAACAAATCCCAGTTATAGAGGCTTACCTCGTCCCACTAATAGAGGTAATTCAGTGCCAAAGTGTTGGGACCTCAACATGAGTTCCAGTTAGGGAGGTTTCTCACTTATCCAGGTCCCACTTAACCAAGTTTCACTGTATTATTAATTGCTTAGTCAGATATTACATTATATTTTTAATATTTAACATTTTTATTATATATATAATACACAAATTTACATTCAAAACTTTTTGCTCCCTCGGCGGGATTCGAACCCGCGACCTCTCGTTCGAGCACCAATGCGCTCAACCACTGCGCTACGGAGCAATTGGGAATACTAAAAATTTTTACAGTTTCAAATTTAAATATATTATATCTAGCAATATCCCGCGAAACAATTATAACCACAACCTGCAATCAGATGAGTGAGTGTACGCATAGGCATGCATTTGATGCACCTCCCTCCTCCCACACTGCTTATGCGTACACTCGCAAGCAAAAACATGAAAACACCACCACCACACAAGCAATAATGTTAACACGATGGTGCGAAGCCCCACCACCATGCAAGTTGCAAAACTCGACGCGCGTTAAGTCATTGCTTGTGTGGTGGTGGTGTTTTTATGTTTTTGCTTGCGAGTGTTCGCATAATCAGTGTGGGAGGAGGCAGGTGCATCAAACGCATGCCTATGCGTACACTCACTCATCTGCTTGCAGGTTGTGGTTATAATCGTTTCGCGGGATATTGCTAGATATAAAATATTTAAATTTTATGCTATGGATTTCCGCAAAGTAACGCCTGATTCAATTAACTATTTTTACAGTTATTGAATATTTTGGTTAAATAAAAAAGCAATTTAAATGACCCATTCGCATATTCCAGCACGGAGCGCGGCGTCGGCAGTTCCTTCCTCACCGAGTTCCGCTGCTACCAGTGCAAGCTGTGCCGCAAGCTGCTGGACAGCGAGGAGACGGCGCTCGTGCACCTGCGCACGTGGCGCCACCACCAGCTGTTCGTGCGCCTCATCAACGAGAAGGTGGGTGTGCCGCAGATGTGGTTACCATGTGTAAATAGAGGGATGCCTGTACATAGTACCTAGTGTGCCTGATTTTTCAGAATAATGCCTGTCTAAAGCAAAACGCTGTAGGCAATCTATACTAATATTATAAAGCGGAAGAGTTTGTTTGTTTGTACGTTTAAACGCGCTAAACTCAGGAACTACTAGTCCGATTTTAATAATTCTTCTTTTGTTGGATAGACCAATTATAGAGGAAGGCTTAAGGCTATATAACATTACGCTGCGACCAATAGGGGCGTTAGTGACGGACCAGTAGTTCCAATCCATCCAACAAAAATAGTTATTCAAATCGTACCAGTAGTTCCTCAGATTAGCGCGTTTAAACAAACAAACAATTCACATTTGTGGACTTTCATTGCGTGCGCTGCATAAACGGTTTAAGTTACTCAAAAAATATGTATGAAAGAATTATTCCATTATAATAATCATAATAACAAAAACCAACGTGAGCAATCAGAAGATAACCACGCGAACGAAGTCGCGGGGACAGCTAGCAATTAATAAGTAAAAGACATTGCGTAATTTGAAAATGCATGTCTAATACCCATGCCGGCCGCTCGCCTGTCTAAACCTTAAAATGCCTGTCAAATGCGGCAAACGCCTGTCATAGGGTAACCCTAGCTGCAGAAGACCGGCAGAGACGTGCACAACTGAGCTATGTCATCGTTTTAGATTTGACATCCACTGTTGTACACAAGCGTCCCCCAAAGTATTTCATGAGTGGTTGCCTATCAGGCAGGCGGGTTGGCGCATTACGCATTTAAGTCATACACATAAGTCAAGGTACCAGGTCCCGGTACACTGTCCAGAAACTATGCATTTTTTGTCATAGCATAAGCTAGCAACAGCGAATTTTTAATTTTTGCTAGAAGTTCTACTAGCTCTAAAATGGTTAACGAAGTTTTCATCGAATATAATTTAAGACATGAATGGATGAAGGTGATATGTCGCAAAAATTTACCCATAAAATTGAGTTTTAAACTGTCTTTTAAACATTTTAGGATATGTAATAACGTAATAAGTACATTGATTCTAGATACGGATTTAGATTAATGTACTCAATACTTTACGACGTATTCTAAAATCGCTCGGGGGCCACCTTTTAGCAAAAAGATGGGAAAATTGTTCTTTAAAAAAAATATATATATAACAATGTTATAACTTAACATAAATTACAATTTACAAAAGTATCACTTCACTACATAGTATAAAACAAAGTCGCCTTTTCTGTCCCTATATCCCTATGTGCGCTTAAATCTTTAAAACTACGCAACGGATTTTGATGCGGTTTTTTCCAATAGATAGAGTAATTCAAGAGGAAGGTTTATATGTATAATACATGCATAATATACTAAGGCAACATTGCTAATTTTAGAGGTTTCTAACGTGATGTCGTAAATTAACCTATTTTAGCAAAAACGCTACCTAAACCCTACGAGTTAGATCAAATTAATGTACTACAGTATTGTACACCATAAAAAGGTCTACAAAAAAGTCCGCGATGGTATATGTTTATCTTTTAGGGATAACCCACATTAACCATTTTTATTGTTTACTTTTTACGTGAAAAATGGCTTATTTACGAAGCTATTTTAAGCAATACGGCATTAATCCTTATCGAATTAAGTACCTTAAATACAGTGTGCAATTAATATAGATCAATATGGTTCCTTACAGCATGTAAATTAAACAAATATTTTCGGAGATATTACAAATTTAAAATTTGCGTTTGCGTACCGGCCGGACGGGGCAGTGCGGGGAGGCATGCCTATAAATAGCGCGTCGGAGGCCGCGGTTCTCCCTATAGCACTTTGAATTTAGCAGCAATCGGACGCGTTTATTATCGGAGCTCTCTAGCGAGGAAAATAACAGTACTTGATAAAAACGTGCTTTTCAGCGCGACAACATGTTAATAATTATAAGTTACGATAAATAATAATCAATTAATTTAATAATAAGGAAATTATTTTCAAAAATCTTAAGTAAGTTCAGAAAAAAAACTTAATAGAATAGCTATCTTTTGTTCTTGATGATCGTATATTATCTTTTGTTTTTAGTCACACGCATGGCAAAATACAACGTTTATAGTTTTTCTGTAGTGTATTTTATTTAGTATCAGTATTGCACCCGTGCGAAGCCGGGGCGGGTCGCTACTACTTTATAAAATAGAAGTGGCCACCTTATTCCCAGGGTGTGCTATCATTAACAAAATCATTAATCTTATAATAAGCTTTAGCACACAAACGTTCTTTAACTACTTTTTTAAATTTATTGATGGAAAAATTTTGAACGTTTTCTGGGATCTTATTGTATAGGCGTATACATTGAACTTTAAAAGATTTGCTTACTTTGCTAAGTCTGATCATAGGTATATCTAACTTGTGTTTATTTCTTGTATTTCTAAAGTGATTGTCGCTTTTCGAGTATTTACAGAGTGCGAATAAATCTAATTTCAGGACTTAGCAAAATTTTGTGTAAATAATATTATGAAAATAATAAAATGTCGTTGAATGTTTCAGGGACCGGGCGAGTCGAACAAACGTCAGCACAACGACGATGCCGGCGATGCTGGCGACTCGAAGCGTCGCAAGACCGACGAGAACGGCGACAACGCCAACAACGGTGACAACGGCGACAACGGTGACAACAACGACTCGGAGGTTCACGGTAAGTGACTCTATACATTAAAACATTTTATCCTATATTATGAAACGAAGTCCTATGTCGCGTCCCTGTCTGTACACGATACACTCAAAGAATTCTTATGTAACACGGCAGGCTTATTATGTACATCTTGAAACGGCAAACAATCGCGAAAATTGCGCAATTTTTGTTCTTGGACTGTATTTACGGTTAAAAGAGCATAAGCGCCAAAAACCAGCAAAATTAATTTAGCGTAAATTTCAATTTGAAAATTTTGCAAATAAAAAAAAATGTTTGCTCTCAAAACAGCTATCTCACAGTATTTATTTACTTTCGCCTGTTCGCGGATTTCATTACTCGCATGCTAAATTTGAATTTCCCTAGTGTAAATGAGATGAAACTCGAGTCATGCTGATCTGAGACGCTGAAGGTGGAAGATGCCCATAGAAACTCTGCAATAAGACAGCACAACACTCAACATTTACGTTTGTTTTATTTGTATTGACCAGTACTTTGTGTCTAAAATAAAGGTATTTTTTATTAAAATAACTTATTTTAAACAATTTCCTTTTTCCCGCGTTTTCGTTGTCTCTTGAAATAGATTTTACCCAATTGGGGGTAGAATTTGAAATAAAGCTCATTATAAAATTAATTATATCAATCTAAATTTGATCTGAAAGTGGTACAAAACTGGGTTCAGAATGAGATCCACTTCATGACAGCTTGCAAACACTAATAACTCATTAGTTACGTGAAAAAATTTAAATCAAACTTCTCGTCTAACTAATAGCTCATTAATTGTCAGTTGAAGTTCATAATCGAATTGAAGACATGAAAGGATGAAGGTGATATGTAGCAAAATTCTGATTTCTATAAAATTGAGTTCAAACTGTCATTTTGCACAACTAAAGCTCTAGAATCAATGTACCTACTTAATATGTTACTACATATCCTAAAATGTTTAAGTGACAGTTTAAACTCAATTTCCTACGTATATTTTTTTTGCGACATGTCACTTTCAACCATTAATGTATTTAATTGCGAATTTTATTATTATATTTTTTCAATTAAATAATTTATTCACAGAATGTATTAAATTAAGGTGGTAAAGTTTAAAATAGGTCCATACATTCTACCGTAAATTATACAAGATATTGTATAATTTTAATAATACTTACAAATATTAAAATTATACAATATCTAATTTTGAATTCAAGCTACAGAAAGAAGTAAAAATAACATAAAAAAATGGATTAGTACAATGTCAAATAAATAGTTATTTTATAATTAATTGATAGTTTTATTATCTAATAAGATTTTATTTTATGAGTCCTTGCCTTAATTACGTTGATGTTTTTTTTCAGCGGAGGACAATGAGGAGGACTTGCTGGCCAATGGAGACCAGACCATGGGCAACGAGGACGACAACGCGGACTGGGAAAACACCGTGGACGAGATCCTCAAGGACGAAGGTGGGCTGATGACGATACCTAGCTGAACACTCAAAATCAAAATATTTTATTTCCAAATGAAACTTAACAAGCTATTTTCGAAAAGTCAACAAAAAGGCTACCACCGGTTCAACTCCGGAACAACCGGAAACTCGGACGGGGCCATCTTTTATCAAAATTGTTATTTTTTTAAAATGTATACAGAACATGTTAATTATGTTGTTAAAAGTGATAAATTAATACAATATACCATTATTTCACATTTTCAGAAACTAATTACGAACCTGCAAACGAACCGGAGGCGGAACAGCAGGTGTCGGTTAACCAGGAACCCGAACCGGAACCGGAACCTGTACCGGAGGTTAAACCGGCAAGTCCGGCTAAGGTGATCCGGACGCCGCGCGGCAGGGGGCGCGGTCGCCGCCGTTACTAAATACAGAAAAATACCATCGCAAAATCACCTACAGTACGTCCAAGATAAATTTAACCCAAACGTAAACAAACCACGTGACATAACCATAGACAAGTCAGTGATGCCAATTGGCCAATATTAATACAATAATTGTTTGCTATGAATCCATAGACTATAGGCTTATATTCTACAATCGGCAGTGTCGAAATGGCGTATTTTTTCTGTGAAAGATTTTCATTTGATGTTTAAACATATTAATTATTGTTTAATTGTTATAAAATGTATTGGATAATGAAGTGTAATTCTTTGAAATTCCGGTGAAAGTGTTTGATAAGTGTGCACAATAAGTAAATATGTGAAAATGTCGGTGTTTTTGGTTTGTTTACGTTTAGGTAATATTTATTTCGGACGTACTATAGTAATAAGCCCTGTAAACTCTGTAACACATTTCTGTTCAGTAGGCCCACTTTTGATCCTAACTCCTTTCAAATAGTAGCTAGTAATAAGACCTGAATCTGAAACACATTTTACTCTATTCAGTATGTCTACTCTTAATCTGATTTCAATAGATCAACGAATTCAGAGAAAGAGAGAGAGAGAAAATATTCGACATTTATCCAATTGTATCACAGCTTTTCGTAGTGTTATTACCATAGAGAATGAAGCGCCATCAATGTGCTGAGTGCGAGATTTTGTCTATGCTCGCCGTTATATAGTTCGTCCGAGATAAATTTAACCTAAAGGTAAACTAACCGAAAACATCGGAATATTCACATATTGAGCACACTTATCAACACTTTCACAGGTATATTAAAGGATAATACTTCAATATCGGATACATTTTATAACAATTAAACATTAACTAACATATTTTAACATCAAATAATAACCTTTACAGTAAAAATACGCTATTTTGACACTGCCAACTGTAGAATGTAGTCTATAGTCTATGGATTCATATTTTGCTACATGAATCCATAGATACCTATAGACAATATTCACTGCATTAATATTGGCTTCACGGACTAGTCTATTGTTGTCATAGACGGCTTTGTTTACGTTTTAAATTTATCTCGTACGTATAATAATTTGGTGCCATGCAAATTGTAGTTGTGTGTTTCTTCAGTTTTCACGACTATCAGTGACAAAAACTCGTAGTCAGCCCATTTCGTAAATTTTTAATACACCTTGTACATGTATGTTATGCTATAATCATCTAAAGACTATGTCCAATAGATGTAAAGAGAACAGAAAATACCGCACACGATAGTTTCGTGGAGTTGTTTCTCATGCTAATGTTGTATGTTAAAAATTAATATAACCACAGCCAAATAGCAAGGTGATGATGATGATTATAACTCGTAAATAAGAACCATCTAGATTATATTACCTATCAAAAGAAAATCAAAATTGGTTATGCTTATTGGAGCTGCAATGCCACAGGGAATTGAAGACATAAATTAATGATGGTGATACATATCAAAATTATGATTTCGAGAAAATTAAGTTCAAACTGTCACTTATACATTTTATAATACGCCGTAACGTATTAATTGCATTAATCTAAAGATCCGTCTCTTGAATCCATGTACTTAATACGTCACTACATAGCCTAAAATGTTTAAGTGACAGTATAAACTCATTTTTCTGGGTAAACATTTTTTGCGACATTCATTGATTCATGTTTTCAATCCAAACTTATAAATCCTCTTTGTTTGCTCCGGCGATTGATATGAATTCCATTTAGTTATTCGCGACTATTGTCCTTGACGATGCCTAATCAGTTACATATTTATTCAACTGAAATAATGGATTTTTGTAGGTTATATTTTTTTAGGTTAAGTTGACAGTTATAATTTATATTAATGCATTGCACGTTAAATATGGGGCATTTAAATTGGTAGTATTATGTATTCTATTGTTCTCTCTGTCTACGCTTAGAGTAATATTGGCCCCAGCAGTAGTTAGTGTTAAGGTAGCCATACAACAATGTATAACTGTCCTGTCGATCCACGCCAAGACAATAATTGCCCTATTAGGTGCCATTTATTTGTTGCGTCAGAGGAATCTTACTAGTATTTGATTGCCCAATTAATAAGGTAAATAACAGACCACGGCCCATCAAGGCCATTGAATCATTAAGATGCCATCGCTTACTTAGTTCGAAAACAAAATGTATGGGTAGTTAATGGAATCAGGCGTTACTTTGCGGAAATCCATAGCATACAATTTAAATATATTATATATCTAGCAATATCCCGCGAAACAATTATAACCACAACCTGCAAGCAGATGAGTGAGTGTACGCATAGGCATGCGTTTGATGCACCTCCCTCCTCCCACACTGCTTATGCGTACACTCGCAAGCAAAAAACATGAAAACACCACCACCACACAAGCAATAATGTTAACACGATCGTGCAAAGTCCCACCACCATGCAGGTTGCAAAACTCGACGCGCGTTTCGCTCCGACCCCGGAGCATCCTCAGGATGTTGACTCTGCGAACAATGTTCGTTAAGTTTTGCAACCTGCATGGTGGTGGGACTTTGCACGATCGTGTTAACATTAGTGCTTGTGTGGTGGTGGTGTTTTCATGGTTTTTGCTTGCGAGTGTACGCATATGCAGTGTGGGAGGAGGGAGGTGCATCAAACGCATGCCTATGCGTACACTCACTCATCTGCTTGCAGGTTGTGGTTATAATTGTTTCGCGGGATATTGCTAGATATATAATATATTTAAATTGTATAAAATGTATGGGATTTAACATAAGCTTTGCTATATGACGAGCGAATTCGTATGTCATTTAGCGAAGCTTGTGTCAAATTTCATACGTTGTTATTTTTACGAACTCCGCAAAACGTTTCTTCGAAAATTCTTCGACACTCGAACGTTTGTATGTTTTCGAATTTCGAGAGCGATTAATAGCGATGGAATCTTGAATTGCCCTGGGTCTATCTCTCCCTGTGTTCCAGGACCTGATAGTAAACGAAAAAAACGTTTTTTTCATTCAGTTTTGCGTTTCTTTAGCACTGTTTAGGGTCGTTTTGAACTGTTTTCATAGGCACTGACAGCTGTCAATGTCAGCGTTATGAATGATCTGAACGTTTAGAGCGTCTCCTGGAACACGGCCTATATAAGATGTGTCGACCCCCCTAATTCTAAAGCTTTATTTTTTAAACGCGAATGTAAGTTCACAGACTCGATTTTGAAACTGACTTTGTTTGGACAGTTGTATCTTGGCTTGGCTTCACTTTTGTAAGAATAATATTGTATTACTAAGAAAAATTTATGTAAAGCATTGTTTGCAAAGAGCTGCATAATAACTACTTGCTTCTATTAGAAAATTTCTATTTTTCTTATTTTTACCTAAAAAGAATGCTTTGTCGTACATAATTCTTGTCTAGAATAAAACTATTTAATATTTTTCATTATGTATACTATAGGTAACAATATACTATGAATTTTCAATCATTTTTATTATAATTAATTTATACTTAATAGTTGGTTAAGTAGTACTTTAATAACCAACTTTCCCCTAGAAGTTAGTAATAAGTTGTAGTTAAAATATATAAAATTATGCTGCATATTTTGTTTTTTTAATAAAAAGTATTTAGTAATAATTTTAAATCATAAGCTATTTATTTTTCATTCAACCAAGTTTTATGTTAAGCAAACCATTTGCAATACAAAATTAGGTTTTAATTAAACCGCCGAAAAGAATCGGCGTAAGAAACTTGCAGTCTTCGTTTTTCTACAGGTCCTTCCTACAGTAAATGAAAGCAAAAATATTTTTTTTAGATATAGATTATACTTATAATATAACTAGCCGACCCTTGCCGACTTTGTAGAGCATACAAACCGTGTAAACCTTCCCTGGACTTTCACGAATATTTCAAGGCTAAAAATAGCCGAATCGGTTCAACCGTTCTCGAGTTTTAGCGAGACTAACGAACAGCGATTCATTTTTTTTATAACAGATAGTTTCTATAATCTATATTATGAATATTAAGTTACAAAAAGAAAAATATGTACGTAACAAATAAAGATGTTAATTTTTTAAAGTGAAATCAAAGATTGTTTTATCTGTCAAATAAGTTCTCAGGTATCAGGTATTTTGAGAATCTTCAGAGGAATCTTCACTTACTGCTTTATGACGGCTAGTATATTATAGCGAAACTATCTGAGGAAGAGCTTAAGTATCTACATGGTCCACAATTCAACATCAATTTGATTCAATAGCTTGCAATAACCAATGATTAAACGGCCTTGTGTGATAGAATATAAAATTTGCAAACAAAGCAAAGGATAGGGAAATATGGAAGAGGATGGCAAGGAGGCAACTACATCTTAATTAGGTGGTTCTTATAACTTAAAATCTTATAAAGGTTTTTTTATTTATTTATTTAAATGTTGAAAAGTGTCCATAGGGGCCTTGTGCATTGCAGCGATGACGCCTTCGTGGTCTAGTGGTTCAGAGGTTCGCTCTCGTTCCGGAGGTCGTGGGTTCGATTCCCGCGTTGGAACAACAAAAAATGTAGTTTTCAAGTTTGGTTAGGACAATGCAGGCTGATCACCTGATTGTCCGACAAGAAAGATGATCCATGCGTCGGAAGGGCATGTAAAAAGTCGGACCTGCGCCTATTCTCTCGCCAGTCGTGTCGGTTTACCGTCCCACTGGGTTATGAGAGTAAAAGGAAGAGAGAGTGCTTCTGTGTATTGCGCACACACTTGGGCACTATAAAATAACTCCTGCGTAGCTGGCCTGGTTTCAATGAAATCGGCTACTGACACGGAAATCGGTGAGGGCAGCTATTATTATTATTGCAGCGATCCCATTGAAATGCGATTGAGAATAGAAGTGATTCTTCTTGAAAGGGAAGCCCTAGGTTGTATATTAGGTATTTGGATGGTGTCTTCAAAATGTAAGGGGCAAGTGGAGCCAGGAATTCGAGTTGGAGGATGCAACTGATGAATAGCTTTTATTCTATAACCTATTTCTTTAATATGATTAAAAGTAACTCTGTGGTTACCAGTATAACACAGGTTATTTTTATTCAGTACATGAGTTTAATAAAATACATATTCTGTGTATGACAACCTTTAAATGGCAGACATAATACAAAATTCACTTTTAAAGTCTCATTTTGAAAATAAGATACAAAATTCACTTAACTAGTTCTTTTAATATATATTTTTTTATAAAATTACATTTATTTACATTTTAGAGAAGATGAGATGGTATTTTACATTAATTGTGGGAACAAAACGCAATCGTAAGTTACTAGATAAAAATATTGTCATTTGTAAGAATTATGTCTCTACAAATACGGCAAGTCGTTCCTAATGCTACTGTTCACTTTCTCCCTCTCATGAGTTTCAACAGTAATTTCGTGTCGTTAATTTGTGTCTTTTGCCGCTTCTTCTGTTTTTCTACGGATTTAACCTTCGGTGGTTTGGTTTCCTGCTTTTGTTTAATTTTTTCGGGTTTCTTAAACAAGTTCTTTAATAGAGTTTCGCTCCTAGAAATGTTTTTGGCGACTGACTCATTGTGTACGGCTTCCTTGAGTAAGACCTCTTTTTTAAAAGTAACTTTCTTTTCCGCGTCCTGTTTCTTTTTAATAATTTTATTTGTAAGGTTACCCGGAGAGGCTCCTTTTTGACTTTTCGCTAGTTTATTAATAATTTTAAGTTTGTTCTGTTGTTTACCCATTTTCTCAATGAGAAAGCAGTGAATTCTGTAAAACTGCTCCTAATTTTAAAAGTAATGGAAGTTTTTATCACAATTCTAATGTAGGATTAGCATTTTCTTCGTAAACAAAAACTTAACAACACAACACATTGACATGACATTGACATTTAACTTTGACAGATTTTTTTTCTTTGGCATGCACATTGTGCATAGCCAATGACAGAACTTTGACAGTTTTATATAAAAAAAAACTTGATTGTTTTATAAAAGCAGTATAGCATTAAGCTAAGCATTAAGCCATTGCCAAGTTAACCTCTTATTGATTTGTTGGATAATTTTCAAGTTACGCTTGAAAATTATCTAACAACTGATTAAGTGTAACACATATTTATATAAATTAATGATTTGAGTCTGTAGATCATTTAAAACGTTAAAACTCCAGAGTAGAGTAGGTATTGTAAGTGTAAACAGCCCCCAAATCAAATGGGCATTATAAACAGTCCCCGGAACTATTAGGTATTGTTAACATTACTCGAGTCTAGTGCGAATTGTACGATGTCCCCGATTCGTATAGGTATTATTGAAATAACCAGACTCTGGTGGGAATTACGAACAAATTCCAGGGGCCTTACTCTTCAAACTGATTTGATGTTGATTCAGATACGATCATGCCGCGTACTCCCAAATAAATTGACATTTGTTTATTTTGATTCTCACTCGATTGATATAGTCCAGACTACAAAAAGTTACGATCCAACAATTTTCTTTATCCTGATCAGTTTCAAAGTAATTTACCAAATAATGTACGAAAAACCACTGATATCGAATAGGCAGTCCTCGAGTTGAGTAGGGATTGTAAGTAGTCCCCGAATCAAATGGGAATTGTAAATAATTCCCGAATCAAGTGAGTATTGTCAATATCTTCTAGTAAGTAAGGAAATACAAAATTATATTACTAGTAAGAAAATTAATTCAGTGACATAACTACTTACACTATTTAAGTTAAAATACCTTTCCCTCCTTCCATGCTCTAGATTATTACATACATTACCGGCTGCACATTTGCTATTGTATAGAATACCTAGGCAAAGTATAATATAACTAATCGGTTGAAGATATGGGGTTCAAAATTGAGTTGCAAGGTTCCACTCATACAGTGCAAGTTAAATAAAAGCTTTTTAAAATGCCTCCTTATAATTGCTGTATGCCTGGAATGTGAATACTGTTAATGTAAGTAAATGTTTAAGTGACAGTTTGAACTCAATTTTCTAAATCAGAATTTTGCTAAATATTACCTTCATCATGTCTCCAATTGTAAGCGAGAACCTCAGTATATAGTATAGGTAGTCCATCCAGAGTTATTTTACTTCTGACAGGACCTTAATTAATTGTTTAACTCGGATACTTTCAACTAAGTATCCGAAGAACTTGTTACAGGTACCAGACAACGGAAAATATATTTAATACTATACACATATTAAGGATTTTTATTATATTATACACAAATTTAGTACACATCCATGACCAAGGAACATTGAAAACTTTTTTTTGTTCCCTCGGCGGGATTCAAACCCGCGACCTCGTTCGATCACTAACGCGCTCGACCACTGCGCTACGGAGGTCGTCTAAGTAATAGATAAATAAGTGGCACAATATATTAAAGAATTCAAAACGATCGCATTTACGATTTTTATTTACGTTTAAATAAAATTTTATGAAAATCAAAGCAAACATTTAGATTTCACTTGATTTATTATATACAGAATATAGTATGCAAAAACAATATTGTAAGTTAACAAAATTACGATTTTACATAAAATATAAAAATTCTCGTTTAAGAATTTCCGAATGTTTTTGCGAATGGATGTTTTATTTGTTCAAAAAAAATTATCGCGTGTTACAGTAAAGATTGGATACATGGCTTAATATTGGCTCTACCACCTGCATGTACTCTCTTGTGAGACTTCAAATAACTACTCATAGCAAATTTCTTATTACAAACATCACAACTGAACGGCTTATCGCCACTATGTTTACGTTTGTGTTTCATCAAATTGCCCGAATCGTTAAACTTGTCACTGCAAATATCACAACTGAACGGTTTATCGCCACTGTGTATTCGCAAATGTCTGTCCAAGCTGCACTTGACAGTAAACTTTTTACTGCAAACACTACAACTGAATAGTTTATCGCCTCTGTGTATCAGCTTGTGCGTGTACAAATTACTTTTGCTGCTCACTTTTTTTCCACACTCGTCACAATCGTAGGGCTCGGTTGTATTGTGCACTCTTTGATGTAATTTCAAATGCGTACGGGTTTTAAATGACTTACTGCATATATCACAAGCGAACGGTCTAATATCGGCATGTGTTCTTTTGTGTTCTTCTAACCTAAATTTCCTCGTAAAATGTTTGTTACACATATCACAATTGAACGGTGTGGTGGCGCTGTGCAACTTTTTATGTGCACACAAATTATTTTTTGTTGCAAAATGTTTATTACAAACATCACAGCTGAACGGTTTTATGCCGGAGTGAGTTTTTTTGTGTTGCTCTAATGTACCTTTCCTAGCAAATGTTTTATTACATGCATCACAAGCAAATGGTTTCTCTCCTGTATGTGTCCGTACATGTCTTTCTAAGTCACATTTCTTAACAAATTGTTTACTGCAAATATTGCAGCTGCCTTTGACACTGAGTTTGTCTACATCCGCTTCAGTTGTCGCATCTTTACTTTTCTCCAAAGAAAATGTCACATTTTCATGCTTTATGTCTGTAACAAGAGGGAAATATACAATCTTTGTGCAACAAAACATAACTAGCTATCACTTATATTAATATTAATAATATGATTGCTGACCATAATAAAAAAGAAACTATGTTGAAAAACTACTTCAACAACTAAAAAGCATAAAATAATACTTGACCGTGTTTCACCAAGAAATGTTAAAGTTAACGGCATGTTAAAATACCACGCCATCTCATTAATTGACAGGAAATACGAGAGGGATAGCATGATATTTAACATGGCGTTAACTTTATCAAAGGTGAATTTTTAATTAGCAACTTTAGGATGTTGTTCTTTTAGCTGACATTTTAATCCGGTTTAAATTACTGGACTTAGGGCGTGTTTCACTAAGCAATGTTAAAGTTAACGCCATGTTAAATATCATGTTATCCCTCTCGTATTTCCTGTCATTGAATGAGATGGCATGGTATTTTACCATGGCGTTAACTTTAACATTGTAGTGAAACACGGCCTTAAACTTATACACTAAATAATAAATTAATCCATTGGGCTGCAGAGTAATTATGATATATAATATATTGCACTTACCTACAGGTACATGGTCGTATTTGTTAAGGCTAGTGGCCGCACAATCGTCTATTACATTTTTAACTAACCGCTCCTTGTCAGCAATATCTTTATCAAAACCTTAAAACATTAAGTTTGCAGTTTTTATTATTTATTCTCCTTAATTTCTTAATACAATGCAACTATGCTCTGTAGATTATGTAAACAAAAAAAATTCTAATTCAAAATTTTTTATTTCCAAGTTAAATTTAACAAGCTATTTTCGGAAAGTCAACAAAAATACTACCACCGGTTCAACCCTAGCCCGCCGAGAAGAACCGGCGTAAGAAACTCGGAAAGAACCGGCGTAAGAAACTCGGAGAACCGGCGTAAGAAACTCGGAGAACCGGCGTAAGAAACTCGGAGAACCGGCGTAAGAAACTCGGAGAACCGGCGTAAGAAACTCGGAGAACCGGCGTAAGAAACTCGGAAAGAACCGGCGTAAGAAACTCGGAGAACCGGCGTAAGAAACTCGGAGAACCGGCGTAACAAACTCGGAGAACCGGCGTAAGAAACTCGGGAAAATGTGGGACATAAAAAGTTATACTTTGGCATAACTATTCTTTGTTTGTCGAAATTATTATTTGGACTAATACGTGTAGGTATTGTTACAAAACACATGTTGTAGGTCCAGAAAAACATGAATAAATATTTGTTAAAACAGGGGGCTGATTCAAGATGCCATCGCTAATTATGGCTTACAAAGTTCGATATCAAAATGAATGGGATTTGACATAACGTATGCTAAATGATCGCGATTTGTTATGTCATTTAGTGTACTTTATGTCAAATCCCATAAATTTCTTATCGAACTTTTTAAGCGATAATTAGCGATGGCATCTTGAATCAGCCCCTAGAATTTCATGATGTCGGTTTTTCGTCTCAGTACATTGCATGCTTTGTAATTAAATGTTGAGTAGCTAACGGAAAAAATGTACATTATGGTCGGTCGTGTTGGCGGCTGCATGGCTTTATGGCGAATAGAGCTATGTAAGGAGTCACTAACCAAAATTAAAAGTTGCGGAAACTCGTAGTTTTTTAGTTATTGAAAAAATAAAATTCGTATTTTTGTATGAAGATTCGACTACTTTTGACGTAATTTTGACAGTTTTTTTTTAATATAGCGCCAAAGGCCTTAAAAGTCATGCCATAACTACTAGTCAAATAATATTCCCCCCCCCCCCCCCCTCCGCGAATACTTTTTTGAGACTATCAGTTTTTGAGATATAAATTTCGAAGTTCTATAAGCCACGCAAAGTGTTAGCGAGAAATTATCTTTGAGAACTTTCTATTTTAGTACAATTACCCATTTTCTCTGAAAAAGAGTAAAACGGGCAGAATTCGCTTCTGGCACTCGCCGGCCGCTGCCGCGGCACGCTTCGCTCGGCTCGTGCGCAATCTTAAATGTCTCACCTAACCTAGCCATTTTTACTCTAGTTCAATCGCCTATAACTATATAATTGGGCAGAATTCGCTTCTGGCACTCGCCGGCCGCTGCCGCGGCACGCTTCGCTCGGCTCGTGCGCAATCTTAAATGTCTCACTTAACCTAACCTAGCCATTTTTATTCTAATTAAATCACATATTTTCCTTAACTAGAGTGAATCGGGCAGAATTCGCTTCTGGCGCAATCTTAAATGTCTCACCTAACCTAACCTAGCCATTTTTACTCTAGTTCAATCGCCTATAACTAGATAATCGGGCAGAATTCGCTTCTGGCACTCGCCGGCCGCTGTCGCGGCACGCTTCGCTCGGCTCGTGCGCAATCTTAAATGTCTCACTTAACCTAACCTAGCCATTTTTATTCTAATTAAATCACCTATTTTCCTTAACTAGAGTGAATCGGGCAGAATTCGCTTCTGGCAATCTTAAATGTTTTATTAGAATATTTTTGCATTTATTTAAGGCTGTGCCTTTGGCGCTATATTAAAAAAAACTGTCAAAATTACGTCAAAAGTAGTCGAATATTCATACAAAAACACGAATTTTATTTTTTCAATAACTAAAAAACTACGAGTTTCCGCAACTTTTAATTTTGGTTAGTGACTCCTTACATATAGCTCTATTCACCATAAAAATTGCAGCCGCCAACTCGATCGACCATAATGTACATTTTATCCATAAATATTATTCCATATTCACTATACTCTGTACACTACATTTATATATTACTAGCTTTCCCCACGACTTCGTTCGTGTGGTTTTTGAGCGACTTAAACCATATATGCCGCGCACGCAACAAAAATCTCCCCGTTTTTGCAACATTTCTCACTGACGCTTCGCTCCTATTGGTCGTAGCGTAATGTTATATAGCCTGCAGCCTTCCTCTATAAATGGACTATCCAACAACAAAAAAATTTTTCAAATCGGACCAGTAGTTCCCGAGATTAGCGCGTTTAAACAAACAAACAAACAAGCTCTTCCGCTTTATAATATTATTATAGATATACTTACACTCTTTTGATTGTTCCTGTTTAATGATAGGCACATAAAATCTATACAAATCTTCAGGGGGTACTTCAGTGTTGTTATTTTTAGCTGACAGGCGCACTAATGGCTTTTCTTGGCTCTGAAACACGAATAAAAAAATATAAGATGCTTGATTGTCATTGCTTGTTGATACATATGCAAAATTTTTAATAAATCAGACTTCTGGAAATTAATGTGAATTTGCTCAAACATTCCATTACATACATACAACCCAAGCATATAAATGTGTGTTGAAAAATCACCACTTGACAAATACTTGTTTGTATTGTTCATTATACTCTTCTACCCTCCGTATGCTCGAAAACCTGAAGTACATGCCAATGTTACCTGATTATATTCTGTTTTTAGTTCCTGAATTTGTTTGACCAACTGTTCACATTGGAGTAACCTCACATAACAAATGTAGCACAGCGGGTGAGAGTCAGATTGTATCTGCAAGAAAAGACAATAATTGAGTGTTTGCCACATTTGATTACAAACATATTCTGATAACTTTTTACTTAGACTCTTTATAATGTTATAAAAGTATCCAAAAGAAGCCTGATAAGCAATACGACTGGCGGGAGATCAGGCGCACCGACCGACTTCTTACATGATCATCTTTCTTATCAGGTGATCAGCCTGCATTGTCCTAATCAAACTTGAAAACAATATTTTTTGTTGTTTCAACGCGGGAATCGAACCCACGACCTCCGCGTCGAGAGCTAGGCTCTAAACCACTAGACCACGGAAGCGATAAAAAAGAACGTTATAACAAAATCAAATTAAAAACACCAAACCTTATAACTTGATAGACCTTCAAATAAGTTTTGCAAACGCGTATTTTTTATACACACTGTGACATTATTAGCAAAACACAAAAAACAGATATTTCTATTCATATTTATAATATACCTAATTGTTCTATTTATGTTACAATAACAATTAATTTAAAGGTTTATTTGTTGTTATGGAAAAACAATAAAAAATCGATGATGACGTACGTAGACTTAATCAATTCCTATATTAAACAACCCTGTGTTCCAGTAGCTGATAGTAAACGAAAATAACGTTTTTTTCGTTCAGATTCGCGTTTCTTTAGCACTTTAAAGAATCATTATGATCGTTTTGAACTGTTCTTACTCATAGATGAAGAATACATAGATTTGCTACAATACGTCAATAAAGTGTGTGAACGAGATCACAACATACAAAAACTTTAAGGAAGGAAAAGGAAGGCGACAATATAGCCTGTCTTTGTCAGAGTTCCTGTTTTTGTTTGTTGCTATGTGCCCAACAAATCAGTTGACAGTTCGGTCACAGCTCGTATCTTCCAGGATTTTTAGTGAATAATAGTGATCTAAGTGGTGAAAATAAAAAGAAAATTAAGTGATACATAATACTAACCCTGCTTTACATGGATATATGTTAATTAATCGGCTGTAAAAGCCGTACTGAGCAAAAAACACGAAATATTTCCTTTCATGCGTAAGTACAATTTTTAGTAACAAATACACCTTGCTTTGATAAAATATCGACAGGTTGTGTTCCGTAGCACACTAATAAGCTATTAATAGGTTATTGTGAATAGAAATAATGAATTAAAATGTTATTTAAAATTACAATAATAAATGTATTATCCAACCAATGTATGTGACAAGGTTAAATTGTCATCCTCGAAACAAATGTCAGGCAGTCCGCCATTTTAAACTACTTTTTGACTTAGTAATGTTAAAGATTTTATGGGGATACCAGCTAAGGTACTCATAATTTACCCTAAAAGTGGGGTCTTTTTTAACCTAATTTCAAAAATAGAAGAGGTTTCTCGATTCGACCGTATATATATTATATTTTTAATTTTATTATTAAATCTTAAGCTGTGCAATAGTGAAACTGTTGTTACAGATTTCCAAAGGACTCTTCAACCCGCCAATTATGGATTCGTGCCACAGGCCGACAAAACTAGCAACCAACCAAATATACTCGAGTATGCTCTAGACATTTTGAACAAAGTTGTTTTAGAAAAACAGCAAATATGACATATTTAAACCCGTTATCTATTCCTACGCGTCATGTCATCGAGCAGGTTAGTTACTTTTATGGTATTTATTTACGTACTATAAAAGTGATTATTATAATGTTATATAAACATATTATATTCAGAGTCTTGTGTAGAGCCTACTGAAATTTACTTACATAAGTTCACTAAAAGTACTATTTTTTTACTGTAAAATAACGATGGAAATGGAAATCTTGACTACATTTAACGAACGCCTCTACTACTCCTATTTTATATATTATTGCTTTGTTTTAGGAAAGCCGAAGAAATATTTATTGGAAGACGTATAGTGAATATAAGTCGTAAAAGTCACTCCAAAAATTTCCATTCATGAACTCTTGAACTGCGGTGAATAGTCGAATGAGATTATATTTATAAATTGTAGTTGGTATAAGAAATAAATTAAAAATTTAAATGTCCCCGGAAATGCTGGTAAGGGATCCACACTATATACAGGCATGAAAAGGAAAATACCAAATGCTTAAACGAGGAGGAAGAAATTCGTGCATCTACTTCCAATAGCAAACGGTATGACTACAGTTACGGAAATAATCATTTTGAATAACGACCCATAAATGTTGTAATATACCAATAATTAAAAAAAATGCAAATAATAAAATCATTTAAATAATGACTATATGCACAGATTACCTTTAAACACCTTATTTTTTATTTTATATACTTTTTTACATAATATATATACTTTATTAGTGATTTTACATTAATTTACATATCTTTATATTTGTTAAAATACACGACCGGTTTCGATGAAGTCATCGTCGGTGTAGGTATATATTATAATAAAGTGAGAAAAAGTGCAAGTACATAGTTTGTGTTTTATTACTACATAAAAAGAATGTCCGCCAAGAAATTATAGTACATTCGATAACATAAATAGAGTACCGACATACATAAATTATTATTACGTCCGTGTCTGTGATGAAAATAATTATGATTTATGATGTAAAGATGTTTTTTTAAAACCTTGGGTTTTGTTGTATGATATGTTTTGGGCATATAAAGTAGCAGCCAATGCTACTTTTTATGCGCAAATGGGAACCGTTGGTACATTTACACGTCATAAACGTAACATATTATTTCCTGCTTTATCCGTTCCAAATTTCATAATTTAATGGAAACAAATATATAGATGAACAAACTTTCTCTCTTTAATAAATTTGTATTTTACTGTTCTGTACTAATCTTTGTTAGTCCCGAGTAGTAAGATTCCTGAATAAATTGGGTATATTTAAATGGGGTTGGCAACACAGATATTGTATGTACTTTTCGTTTGTCCCTGTCGGCTGTGGCAATGTGTCAAATCTATAGGATTCTTTATCTAAGGTTCTTACTCGTGTTCCACAAGCAGCTGTCAGCTGTCAAAAACTGTTCAAAACGCTCAGAATGATCCCATCTTGTTTTTGACGTTTACTTAGATTTCACTGATCTCGTTGTTATTTTTAAGTTATGGATCGAGCTAATTTATTATAGATTCTTTTATAATGTAGTTATTATTGTTAATTTAAAATAGAAATAGATTAAAAGAGATAAAAAGGAAATGTTAAATTTTGACATCTGTCAGTCGTTCCACTAGCAGTAAAGTTTGTTAGAAACGTTCAGATCGAAAATTTCAATATTGTGCTAAAGAAACGACTGTGTGCGTTATGAATGATAGCGTTCAGTGTAAAAAGAGCGCCTAAAGGAACACGCCCCAAATTACTCTAATCTATGGACATATTTCGTAGGACATTTGACAAGTGTCAACTGTCAAGTGACAATAACAGATGTGTTTGACATTATTCTTTTTATCGATGCCGCTATTTGAGCTACAGATTGTTGTTGCGATTTGGAGAACTTAGCAGACTGAATATTATAGTTCATCCCTGATAAATTTAACCTAAAGGTAAACAAACCGAAAACATCCAAATTTTCCCATAATCACTTATTGTGCACACTTATCAACACTTCTTTATCTCGCGGCGAGTATACGCTTGATTACGCAAGTACGTACGTAAATAGAAGCGTGTACTCGCCGCGATTGCAAACGCTTGCCACAAACTCCCTTTGTCTGCACCAAAAAACCGACACTCGACTGGATCGGAAGTAATCACCCACAAACTCTCGCAAGCCAAGCCAAACCCCCTATTTACATGCTTGTGATTGTCGAGGTTTACCAAGGCTCGCCAAGCGCGAAAACGGCCTATAGTGTGTACAACTCTTTAATTTATCATAGACTAGAGGGATGTAAGACAAAGAAGAAGATAGTGAAGAAACGTCACTTTCATTTTAATGTGAATTTTTATTTGTTTTCTTCAGGTTTATTACATTTTACAAATATATACACTACACTCGCAGAAATAATAAATAAATGAATTTTCAATTAAAAAATGAATAAAAGGGTTTGTTTTTTGTGTTTCGCTGATACTTACAGAGTAACATTTGTAAAAAATACACGATTGCAAAACATAAACGGAGAACTATCAAATTATATGGTAAATTAAATTCTTCATAAATTAAACTATGTATTTTTAACAATTAGTTAATAAAAATATGAAGCTGTTACTATTAGCTTCCTTCAGAAATGGATTTATTAAAAATATTGCCACTACTTTGCAGGTACAGTCTGAATATCACCCGCTGTGCTACATTTGTTACAAGAGGTTATTCCAATTTGAACAGTTATTCAAACAAATTCAGGAACTGCAAACAGAATATAATCAGGTAACAATGACCACCCTTACAAACTCCTACTTTCTGCACAACTCCTTTACCAATAATAATATTTACGCTGTTTATGGTATACAATGTTTTCGCCTAGTCTCTGTATGTCAGAAAAGTATGTGTAAATAGTTTATTAGTATATAAATGATAATGCATTTTCTGATTTTTATTTTTGATTTAGAGTCGAGAAAAACCACTAGTGCACCTGTCAGCTAAAAACGACTATACTGAAGTAGCTCCTGAAGATTTGTATAAATTCTATGTGCCTCTCATTGAACATGAACAAGATACACGTGAGTGTAAGTAGAACTGAAATACTGAAACAATAAAGAATAGGAAAAAGATTTTTGCCTAATTTTCTTTTACAGTACACTCAGAATGACTACCATAGAAATAATCTTTCATTTATCCACCATTTTGTCTAAGGAAACCATTACCATACCATAGCGTAGTCATTATATTATGCTTGCTGGGGTGCAAGTGCCCTTCTGGCTTATTTTTTTATGAAGTATATTACATATTACTTCTTTTGCAAATTGTGTTATGTTATACTTAGATAAGGATGAAGAGTTTAAAGGTTTGATTGCATGTTTAAAGGTTTGAATGAAGATACAAACAGCAACAGGATTATGAACAGTTATAGAGAAAACTATGCTGCTTCTCATTTCAGTAAGTATGTTTTACTGTTATACATATATTTTAGAAACAACATAGATAAAGTAGTATATTATAGATTTTATTTATTGGGTCAAAACAGTTTCTAAAATTGCCGGTGCAAAAAACATACTGGGTAGAAGTTTTTAAGTTGTTTGACAAAGTCTAAAACTATAAATGTAAGCAAAAAGAGTCCAGTAAAACACAAACTACCTGCACTTGCTGGCAACTCTGCACAATATTTACAAATAATTTAAAAATTTAATTCTACCTACACTTGATGATGACTATGTGGAAATATAGCCAGTTGTGTATTTTAAGTTTTTTGTTTTTCAAAATTCTTTATTAATATAACACTCGATGAATTATACAATTGGATGAACACAATCATATTGAAAAACTTACAATAAAGTCTAGATCTCGTTTTTTTTTAAGAAATTAAACTACATAATATTTACTTTTGAAAAAATTATTGTTGCATATTTTGTAGTTTTGCTAATAAGAAAGAAATTCTGGAAAGTAATCGTAAGTAAGTTCTGGAAAGTAAACATACACACATTTAGGCAAACATAAGGCATATTTAAAAAAAAATACTTGTTACAGATATAAAAGAAGAAGATCTCAAGACTGTTATGGAAAATACTGAGAGTGAGATAGCTAACGATAAACAGGAAAAAGAGACACAAACTACGGATGATAACGACAAACCATACAGTTGCGAGTTCTGTAGTAAAAAATTTATAACAAATGGTAATTTGAACAGGCACAAGCGCACACATATTACTGACAAGCCATTTAGTTGTGATATTTGTAGTAAAGAATTCAATGCAAATTGTAATTTAAAAAGACACAGGCGCATACACATAGGCGACAAACCATACGGTTGTAATATGTGCACTAAAAGTTTCTTCGAAAAAAGTGACTTGGAAAGACACATAAAATTTCATACGGGCGAGAAACCGTTCGCTTGCGATATGTGTAGTAAAAAATTTATAAGGAAAGGGCTGTTGGAAGAACACAAACTGGTACACAGCGGTGTGAAATCTTATACTTGTGATATATGTGATAAAAAACTAAGTACAATAAGTACTCTAAAGGCACACAAAAGACAGCATGCTGCTATGCAACCCTACCCTTGCGATGTTTGTAGTAAAGTGTTCAATAGTAAAGGTAATTTAGACGGACACAAAAAAATACATAGTGACAATAGGTATTTCAGTTGTGATGTTTGTAATAAAAAAGTTACTAGCAAAAGAAATTTAAAGAGGCACAAACTGATACATATGGGTCTTAAACCCTACAGTTGTGAAATTTGCGGTACAAAATTTAGTGATTCCAGTTGTTTGATTAGGCATAGAAAAAAAATGCATATCGACATTCATATCTCACAGCCCCAAAATACACAAAAGAAAAAAATATAGGACTGGGACTGTTTCATATTTGAGAATTGGTATCAGTGAAAAAACGAAGGGGTTTAAAAAAACTTTGTTACGTGAATTGTGCCTCTAGCATGCGCAGAGTCGAAAAGCCGCGGAGCGGAATTCTGAAATTGAATAAATCGCCATCATGTCCAAAGTGTGGGTCATACTTTTCCGCTATAATATTTCTGACTGACATTTTGTATGACGTGTATACACTATTGTAATCCGTATGTTATATTTTCCAACTACAAATTCTAGCTTGTGCGGGGCAAGCTAAGGCTAGAATTGTGTACAACGATTTATTTAAAAGCGGCCCAGCCGCATCTTTGAGTTGCATATAAAGTATGTCCGAGATAAATTTAACCTATACGTAAACACACCACAACCACCGAAATTTTCACATATTTACTTATTGTGCACACTTATCAACACTTTCACCGGAATAAGGTCGGTTTTACCGGTTTTAACATAAAATGAAAATCTTTCACAGAAAAAATACGCCATTTCGACACTGCTGATTGTAGAATACAAGCCTATAGTCTATGGACTCATAGCAAACAATAATCATTATATATAATATAATAATAATATCACACCACGTCAATCTGGCCCTGTGCTAAGTATCCGAAGAACTTGTGTTACAGGTACCAGACAACGGAAATATATTTAATACTTTTTTGTACTATACACATATTTAAGATTTTTATTATATTATACACAAATTTAATACACATCCATGACCCAGGATCATTGAAAACTTTTTTGTTCCCTCGGCGGGATTCGAACCCGCGACCTTTCGTTCGAGCACCAACGCGCTCAACCAACTGCGCTACGGAGGTCGTCAAGCAATAATTGTATTAATATTGGCCAATTGGCATCACTGACTAGTCTATGGTTGTGTCATAGACGAGTTTCTTTACGTTTGGGTTAAATTAATCTCGGACGTACTATAGTTGATTGCAATTTCACGACATCGCGGCCTGGTCGCTCGGTCTGATAAGATTCGAGATATAGAGTATAGACGCGTCTATGCGCGTCTTTATGCACGACCTACACTTATTTTTATCTCAGAAGATGATCATAATATCATGAGTGAATTAGCTGTAGTCCACGATTACGTGTGATATTATTGTAAACAACATTATAGCCGACTATTTTGAGCAAATTGAATGGAACACAGTTTACATTCGCAGTAAAATATAAAATGAAACTTCGAAAAATATTGTGCACTTTATTGATGTTTTGTTCAATTTATTATTATATTTTATTTACCCTTTAATAGCTATAGGTACTGCTGTGTACTTTTATAATAAATTAATGTTGTTTGAATTGTTTTTGTCTCCTTCTAACTTTGTATTGCATACATTATTTATTGCAAGTCAAAAAACGTTATAATATTTGCGCCAACAACGTCCTAGATAAAAGGTATAGTACGATATGTAAGATGCCATTTATTTATTAAGTACGATTACGTAAGATTTATACTAGATTTTGATGTAAGTCTCAGTTGAAGACTGCTTACCATCTGCTCACCCTGAGGCAGGTGCTCGATAAATAATAATAACAGGAGCTATTTTTGCCTTTCTTTTTGCTTTGCACACCACATCAATTTAGTCGAAAGCTAACTTATCGAAAAACTTGTATAACGGTCGAAGAAATTGTAGACAACGCTACCTATTACATTTAATATTTCTATAAAAATGTTTGGAGCTATTTTATCTCTGAAATAACCTTTATTTATTTTTTATTGTCTGTTTTAAGTAATAGTTGTATAAGATGTTAAAAAAAACAATAATTCCTTCATTTATGTACATAATATAATATGTTATAATAATTAAATGACTGTGTGTAAAATTATGTTTATGTTGTAAATATTAATTAGATGTTTAATTTGAGTTGTTCTAGTTCGTTTTATTTCTATTTTTTATCAGCTGACCGGCACATCACCTTCAAAACTCGAATTTTAGTAATGTATCTTAAAAATGCAGTAATCAATTTTATTGTCCCTTGTATTTGTCAACAGTAATAATAATCTTTGCACTCGTAAGAGACTCATGGAAAATGCCACCAAATATCACGAAAGAAGTAGTTTTAATCGTTCTGTATGAGGTACAATACTTACAAGTGGTAGTCAGTTAATGTAAATTAAAACATTGATCTAGATAAAGTCTTTACTTAAGTCATACCTATACTCATTATTACTGATATAGGTATATAAATGAGAAATTAGAGAATGTCGGACGCGTTCGATACTTAAAAGTGTTTTCAACATATTCAAAGCCGTCGAGTAGTGACTTTCCAAAAAAACAAAATGTCAAATAAGTAGTCTATGATTGTCATATGTCACAATATTTGTAAATAAATAGGTACCTATTTTACACAGTTTGCAACAAAGGAACATAATAATTCAATAAAATAAACTAACATATAATAAAATGAATAAACAAAAAAATATATGTTTGTTGTGTTTTGCCAATAATGTCAGAGTATTTTCTATAGAAAATACGCGTTTACACAACCTATGTGACGGTCTATCAAGTCATAGGGTAACTACCTACCTATTTACTTTGGTTTAGTTTTTAGAGTTATTTTTTAAATTATTATTAATTTACTTTAACTTGTAGAAACATTCTGACTCTCACCCGCTGTGCTACATATGTTATAATAAGTTACTCCAATGTGAACGGTTGGTCAAACAAATTCACGAACTAAAAACGGAATATAATAAGGTAACAATCTACGAGCCCATTAAAACTGTTAGATATCCCCTATAAATCGCAACTAAATTATAAAATTCCAATATAAGAAAATTAAACAATCACAATTATGTATCACTTTTTTTCTTCTTCTGAACACTGTTACTTGGTGATCTGTAGTTATCAAGTTATTTCCATGGAAGATTTAATTATCACAATTAACAACACACTCAATTACAATTTAACTTTAAGTCCCTAAGAATAATACTTATTTATTGCCCAACATTTATATTTTTATATTGCAGAGCCAAGAAAAACCACTAGTGCACCTGTCAGCTAAAAATGACTGTAATGAAGTACCACCAGAGGAATTGTATAGATTCTATGTGCCTCTCATTAAACAGGAACAAGAAACCAAAGAATGTAAGTAAAACTAAGACTATCATGTCATTAAGGTGTAAATTCTTTGTAATTTCATGTCAATAGGCAATATTATATTAGTTCAAAATGTAGATTACGGTCGGTCGAGTTGGCGGCTGCAATTTTTATGGCGAATAGAGATATATGTAAGGAGTCACTAACCAAAATTTAAAGTTGCGGAAGCTCATAGTTTTTTAGTTATTGAAAAAATAAAATTCGTATTTTTGTATTGGGGATTCGATTTAATATAGCGCTTCCATTTCTCTCCATTCACATCTGCTTATAACAAAAAAGCTTTTTGCATGATTAGATTTATAACTTTGTGACTACTTTTGCTATAAATTGGTTAGCATGATACATTTTGGCCATGACTGAGTTTTGATAAACGTAATATTACTTACAGTTTATTTTAAATATAAATAATTGCTAAAATGGTTTATTTATTGTTTTAAGATTTGGATGTGGACATAGAAACTGTAAAATGTGAAATAGATGACCATGCATCCACCAGCAAATATTCTGTAGGTGAGTGGGACATTAAACAGTATTTAAAAACATTTAGGTTTGCATACAGTCTAATAGATATTTTATTATAAACTTTATTATATATATAGTATGTCGGAGATAAATTTAACCCAAAGTAAACAAAGCCGTCTATGACACAACCACAGATTAGTTAGTGATGCCAATTGGCCTATACAAGTAATTATTATTTTTTGTGGGCTACAAGAATCCATAGACTATAGACTATATTCTATAGTTGGCAGTGTCAAATTAACATATTTTTACTGTGAAGGTCTTTTATTTGATATTTTAATATGTTAATTATTATTTGATTGTTATAAAATATATTGGATAATGAAGTATGATCCTTTAATATACCTGTGAAAGTGTGGAGTCAATAAGTCAATAAGTGAAAATTTCAATGTATGTGGTTTGTTTACCTTTAGGTTAAATTTATCAGGGACAAACTATACAATATGTATTAGAAGGTATGTAATAAACAGATGTATAAAGAACAGTCAGTATACCCTTGATTTTTATGGCGACGATAAAATATGAAATTATTACCATTTCTTTTTTTTTTGTAGTAGGAATAACAAAAAAGCAAAAAATATAATTTATAATTTAAAAAGATAAAATATTTAAAACCGATTCAGTTTAAAACATTTTTATTTTGAATATACTAATAATATTTGTAGGCCTTTTAGCTACATGACTTAATATATTTTTTGTTACAGATATAAAAGTAGAAACTGTCACTAGCTCCAAAGATATTGATGAACAAAGTGAAAACCAACATGTTACTAAAGTGCAAACAAAACAGGAGGTGCCGTATGGTAGCTGTGATATTTGTAATGAAAAATTTACTTTATATTCCAACTTACGAAGACATATTGAAAAACATTTAGGTGTAAACTGTTATACTTGTGATGTATGTATGAAAAAGTTTACTAGAAAATGTGACTTAAACAAACACATGAGTGTACACACTGATGTCAAAGTCTTCAGTTGTGATGTGTGTAATAAAATATTTACTCGTTGTTGTTACTTAAAAAAACACATAAAAATCAATCATGCCAGGAAAGACTTTGGTTGTGATGTGTGCGGTAAAAGGTTCACTTACCATTGTAATTTGAACGAACACAAGAAAATACACACCGGTATAAAACCTTTCAGTTGTACAATATGTAGCAAAAAGTTTTTAACCAAAGGTAACTTGAAAACTCACATAGAAACGCATAGTCTAAGCGAGAAGCCGTTTAGTTGTTTGGTTTGCAAAAAGAGTTTCACCAAGGAGATTTATCTAGATAAACACATCAAAAGGCATAGTGGAGAGCAACCCTTCAATTGTGTAAACTGTAGCAAAAAATACAGGAAAAAACAGGACTTAGTAAAACACATGAAGATACATGAATGAGTTGTGTATAGTAAGAATTCCTAAATTGTGATATTTCTTTTTAATAAAATGGAACCAAAAAATTATTAAATGCCTGTTGGTAAGCGATTATAAGATAAGCAAGTTGCAACACAGGCTACGGGCTAGCATAATATTTAATATTAATATTTATTTTTAGTTAATTCACAATTTTAATTAAAATTTTGTTTGTTACACAAATTTACTATAGTACGTACAAGATAAATTTAACCTAAACGTAAACAAACCCGTCTATGACACAACCAAAGACTAGTCAGTTAAGCAACTTAGATAAAGAATCCTATAGATTTGACACATTGCCACAGCCGACAGGGACAAACGAAAAGTATATACAATATCTGTGTTGCCAACCCCATTTAAATATACCCAATTTATTCAGGAATCTTACTACTCGGGACTAACAAAGATTAGTACAGAACAGTAAAATACAAATTTATTAAAGAGAGAAAGTTTGTTCATCTATTTAATTGTTTCCATTAAATTATGAAATTTGGAACGGATAAAGCAGGAAATAATATGTTACGTTTATGACGTGTAAATGTACCAACGGTTCCCATTTGTGCATAAAAAGTAGCATTGGCTGCTACTTTATATGCCCAAAACATATCATACAACAAAACCCAAGGTTTTAAAAAAACATCTTTACATTATAAATCATAATTATTTTCATCACAGACGCGGACGTAATAATAATTTACTACTTAATACTCTATTTATGTTATCGAATGTACTATAATTTCTTGGCGGACATTCTTTTTATGTAGTAATAAAACACAAACTATGTACTTGCACTTTTTTCACTTTATTATAATATATACCTACACCGACGATGACTTCATCGAAACCGGTCGTGTATTTTAACAAATATAAAAATATTTAAATTAATGTAAAATAAAGTATATATATTATGTAAAAAAGTATATAAAATAAAAAATAAGGTGTTTAAAGGTAATCTGTGCATATAGTCATTATTTAAATGATTTTATTATTTGCATTTTTTTTTTAATTATTGGTATATTACAACATAGAGAGTAAAGAGAATATTTAAGAGTATATTTGGTTGGTTGCTAGTTTTGTCGGCCTGTGGCACGAATCCATAATTGGCGGGTTGAAGAGTCCTTTGGAAATCTGTAACAGTCAACAGTTTCACTATTGCACAGCTTAAGATTGAATAATAAAATTAAAAATAAAATATATATACGGTCGAATTGAGAAACCTCCTCTTTTTTTGAAAATCGGTTAAAAAAGACCCCACTTTTAGGGTAAATTATGAGTACCGAGCTGGTATCCCCATTAAATCTTTAACATCTGGGGGCACGGGAGTGCCCCCGTCAAGACGAGCCAAGCGAAGCGCAAGGGCACTACCTACCTTTTCTCGAAAGGTTTCGTCGTTTTTTTGAACTCTCATAACTTTGCTTTGGATGATGCTACATAGTTGAAAATTTCAACATATAATGACACCAGTAAATACATGAAACGTACAAAGTTTGAATGTTGTAGCTATTATACTTTAGATTTTATCAATGTCTAAAAACCCCAGATTTCGTCACTGACTCATTTATAGATCATCAAAATTCATAAGGTACTTCCTGACGTCCTAGTAAGCTGATATTATTTATGTAAGCTGTTATTGCTACAAAACCAACAAAAAAATTATTAAAATATAAATGCCGCCATTTTGAATCCAATATGGTGGACGGTACAAAATGGATGTTTAATATGTTTATTATACGGATATGATCTTTAAGACATAGACAAGAGAAAAAAATTTATATTATACAATATTATACAAGTACATAAAAAAATAAGACCTACTTTTTGTAGGACCGATAATCGGTCAGATTTTTGCTCCATATTATTTCTATCCCACTTTATTTATTTGTGTGCGTTGCACTACTTGCAATCAGTATGTTCTATTTTATTCCGATTATTAATCGGTGACCGACTTTTTGTAAATGAAAAATATGTCTATGAGAAAATTAGTTTTATATCTACTTATTTAAAATTAGGTACCTATTATATATTTAGTAAGTAAAAATTAGGTAAGAATTAACAAACAGCAAGTAGTAATTTGCTGTGAGTGTACCTACATAAACAATATATTGCGTCGATCACTTGAAATTGGTCCGGCACAAGCTCCCTGAAGTTACGTAAACGTAATTACTTAGTTTAGAGGGAATCTTATGTAAAAACCGTTCGACACATCGATAGCGCGATGTAGGTGGCTTACAGCGCAATCTATGTTTGGAACTGTGAAACATCTAAACACACATTTACCAATACATATTTTAACCGTCGGTAACGATATAATGATAACAATAAACGAAAATATTACACGATCAATGTATAAATAATTTTAGTGTTTAATCTTATGACTATTATAATATGATTATATGATTTTTAACACGTCACGTCATGACGTTTAAAGATGGCCATAATCAAAAGAAAATCTTAAAGCTATTTTTCAAAAATAAAAATAAATACATTTTTTTTCCTTCCAAAATGCTAAGTTGCACTTAGGTGTATGCAGTTAGCATATTATATATTATGTTTATAAGAGCCGTACAAGAATTAGTACCTCTAGTGACCAACAGATGGCGGTGACCGTCGTCTACATACGATATTATTATAGACTTACTGTATTATTTTATTAAGTATCAACATGCTTTATTAAAGGCAATCTCCCTCGTATTTATAAGTAATTCTCAAATTCTCGAATTTTATTAGTGTTGAATTTATACTAGTGGCATCCTAGGATATCCAACTAAGAAGTTTCACTCCAGCAATAAAATAATGTATATTTTATAATTTATATTTATTATATTATAATATAATTATAATATATTATAATAATATAACAATAATAAGAATAATATTATAACAAATAAAGAAATATGGACGAGACATTTATTTGAAAATCGGCCTCAACCTCTTAAAAATTACGGTGAAAGTTTATACACGGTATAATATTGACGGTGACATCAGTCGACGTCACTAGGCGTCACTATGCTAAGGCGCTGACTGTTCTATTTTCCGTAAGTAAAGGCCCGGGGTCAAAATAGGTTATCTTTAAATTAAAAAAAGTCCATTAACCAGCTTACAAAAATAAATGAAATCCCACCAAAAATATTTTAATGTAAAAATGTTGTCAAAACGAGCGTACACAGCTTACCCTGTGAAAAAGTTATCAGATATCGTATAAAGCCAAGTTCTACACTACACCTTAATCAAAATCTACCAAAAAGTGGTTAGATCTCATGTAGAACCAAAATTCTTGATCTATGCGCCCTTACTTCAGCAGGCTTAACTTCACTTACGCTATATTGCAGTTAAAGCAATTCGTCTACGCGAATTTTCATCAGAATGCTTGATTGGAAATCGCTAATTATGTCACTTCAAAATTTTTACACACATTGCGATGTTTAATTTCGATTTTTAAAAATTTCAGATATCCTATAAAGCCAAGCTCTACACTACACCTTAATCAAAATCTATCAAAAAGTGGTTAGATCTCATGTAGAACCAAAATTCTTGATCTATGCGCCCTTACTTCACCAGGCTTAACTTCACTTACGCTTTATAGCAGTTAAAACGTGATACTTGACCGTTTTGCTACCGTTACGAATATTTCATACGAATTCATTAATCGTGTGCTAAATAAACGGCCAAGCATCACGTTTTAACTGCAATGTAGCGTAAGTGAAGTTAAGCCTGGTGAAGTAAGGGCGCATAGATCAAGAATTTTGGTTCTACATGAGATCTAACCACTTTTTGATAGATTTTGATTAAGGTGTAGTGTAGAGCTTGGCTTTATAGGATATCTGAAATTTTTAAAAATCGAAATTAAACATCGCAATGTGTGTAAAAATTTTGAAGTGACATAATTAGCGATTTCCAATCAAGCATTCTGATGAAAATTCGCGTAGACGAATTGCTTTAACTGCAATATAGCGTAAGTGAAGTTAAGCCTGCTGAAGTAAGGGCGCATAGATCAAGAATTTTGGTTCTACATGAGATCTAACCACTTTTTGGTAGATTTTGATTAAGGTGTAGTGTAGAACTTGGCTTTATACGATATCTGATAACTTTTTCACAGGGTAAGCTGTACGCTCGTTTTGACAACATTTTTACATTAAAATGTTTTTGGTGGGATTACTATGTCAAAAAGTAGTTTAAAATGGCGGACTGCCTGACATTTGTTTCGAGGATGACAATTTAACCTTGTCACATACATTGGTTGGATAATACATTTATTATTGTAATTTTAAATAACATTTTAATTCATTATTTCTATTCACAATAACCTATTAATAGCTTATTAGTGTGCTACGGAACACAACCTGTCGATATTTTATCAAAGCAAGGGGTATTTGTTACTAAAAATGGTACTTACGCATGATAGGAAATATTTCGTGTTTTTTGCTCAGTACGGCTTTTACAGCCGATTATTTAACATATATCCATGTAAAGCAAGGTTAGTATTATGTATCACTTAAGATTATTTTTATTTTCCACCACTTATATCACTATTATTCACTAAAAATCCTGGAAGATACGAGCTGTGACCGAACTGTCAACTGATTTGTTGGGCACATACACAGATTAAGAATTAGTTACTACGTAACTAATTCTTACACATAACAGTTGTGGGCACATAACAGTTGTGCCCAACAAACAAAAACAGGAACTCTGACAAAGACAGGCAATATTGTCGCCTTCCTTTTCCTTCCTTAAAGTTTTTGTATGTTGTGATCTCGTTCACACACTTTATTGACGTATTGTAGCAAATCTATGTATTCTTCTTATATGATTTTTGTTAGCTATGAATCCATAGACTGGTTATATTCTACAATCGGCAGTGTCAAAATGGCGTATTTTTTCTGTGAAAGATTTTTATTTGATGTTTAAACATAATAATTATTGTTTAATTGTTATAAAATGTATTGGATAATGAAGTGTAATCCTTTAACATATTATATGTGAAAGTGGTGATAAGTCTGCACAATAAGTGAATAAAGGAAAATTTCGATATTTTCGGTTTGTTTACCTTTAGGTTAAATTAAGCAGGGACGAACTATACTACTATTCCACTAAGCATGTAATGAATAATGATAAAGGTTTCCACCCACGAGCGATAATCGGAGACAGGCTTTTTATAAGTGAAAAATAGAACATATTGAAGGCAAAATGCACACGTCATACAAAAAGTCGGACAGAAATAATATGGAGGAAAAATTATCGGTCCTACAAATATGGCGTGGCTGGGCACCCTAATGTGCAATCACTAAAAAAGTAAAATATGTTTTTTTTTTTAATATCTATTTTTCAACAGAGGTTTCCAACACTTGGGTGTTAATGCCAGACTCATAGGTTTAGGGCATGTTTCACCAA
The DNA here is from genome assembly GCA_905187575.2 of Celastrina argiolus. Taxonomy (NCBI): domain Eukaryota; kingdom Metazoa; phylum Arthropoda; class Insecta; order Lepidoptera; family Lycaenidae; genus Celastrina; species Celastrina argiolus. Next base: position 2,037,591 of record LR994598.1, read on the forward strand.
GCAATGTTAAAGTTAACGCCATGTTAAATATCATGTTATCCCTCTCGTATTTCCTGTCAATGAATGAGATGGCATGGTTTTTAACATGGCGTTAACTTTAACATTGCTTGATGAAACACGGCCTAAGTCAATGTTCCCTAGACAAGGGACAGATCAGAGAAATAGGATATTTATTATAAATGTTTGTATAATGTTTGTATTTATTTATTTATTTATTCCTGTGTTCATTAATTTTTTTTTTCATGATTCATTACCACATTCATCACCCACTAAGTTTTTTGGCGGTGCATACGTACTGTGTTAAAATTAAAAGGTATAGATATAAAATTTATAACAGTATAAATAAGAAAAATATACCTAAAGGACTCTGTACTGTATAATATAAAGTTGGCTGTAAGTTTTAAATAATATCTTAACTTACTTATAATAAATTACGTATGTTGTTTAATGTTCTTTAATTGTTTTATTTCTTGATCCGTCAAATAGAATCTCGATAAATAGATTAATGAAAACACTTGCCCATCTATCCAAACTACCCCATAATGCCTAGTTTATGTAGGTAGGTTAGGGTAGTTGAAGTATGAAGAATATGGAGTCAATAACAAAGAAATATTCTATGACGCTGAAGAGAATCTAAAATAAATCACGATCTGCTTATGTATATTATATAATAATCTTTACGATGTAAAAAAAATGTTTATCATCTATCCTACGCTCCGTAATTTAGCGTTTTAGAGCTTATTGTGGGTACAATTCCACATGATGCTTTGGAGCATCTAAAAAAATGTTTTCAAGTTTAGTTAGGAGAATGCAGGCTGATCACCTGACTATCTGACAAGTAAGATGGGCGTGTAAAAAGTCGGTCCTGCGCCTGTTCTCTCGCCAGTCGTTTCGGGTAACCGTCCCACTGGGTTAGGACTAGGAGAATGAAAAGGAAGAGAGAGAATGTTATTGTGTATCGCGCATACACTTGGGCACTATAATATGACTCATGAAAGCGTAATTTAAATAAAAATGGCCGACCGATATTGAAATCGTCGTAGGAGCACTCGTTGATGGCTATGGTGGGATACGCTCGATGTTTTATATTACTACGACCTACACAATTACACATAAACCGCAACCGTTTCGTTTATCGAAAAAAAACATCGGAATCGTTTTAAAGTTCGTATGCGATAACGCATCCACAGATTTATAAAGAGAAGTGATGCGTTCACAGACTTATATTATAAGTCTGTGAACGCATCACTAAACTGACTATGGTCGAGTCTATAGTTTTATTTTGTCTATGCTATAGTCTATGACTTTATGCCCAAGGTTTTTTGTTTACCAAATTAATAATGTCGTTGTTTGGTACAAAGTGAGTCGGAAAATACTAAAGAAATTAGGAATAAGTTCGTTTAGTGTGTGTACAATACGCACCTAAGAAGATTTACTTTAAAGTAAGTTATACAATTTCGTGCAAACAACTTAATCTAGCATATTAATGTTGATTTGTGCCTGTCGGTTTGCGTGCCTTCCAAATTATACTCAAATTAATTCTCTAAACCCAGCGCAGCATTGGAACTTAAAAAAACTAAAATTAGTCTTAATCTGTTAGTAATATAAGCGTATGATCTACAATTACAAACAATATTATTATGTTCATTTACTTCTTCTTCTTATAATTTATATACAGAAATGAATTGATAATTTGCTAATGAATTGCTGTTTGTTAGTCTTGCTAAAACTCGAGAACGGCTGAACCGTTTCGTCTATTTTTAGTCTTGAAATATTCGTGAAAGTCCCGGGAAGGCTAAAATGGTTCTATGCTCAACGAAGTGGGCATGGGTCGGATAGTCAAAATATATTTTTTATCACCCAACCTCACTATCATAATATTTAAATTTATGACCAGTATAATTATTACAGAATAATATTAGTAATGGAATATAATAATAAATAATACCTACAAGCTTTTGCTCTTTCTTTATTATGTTAAGTGATAATATTGTGAAAATACCTACATGATAAATTGTAATTTTATTTTTTTATCTTAAACACCCTTTTGAAAGTGCTTAATTATTATAGATTTTAGGTTAATGGGAGTTTGTATTTATTGTGATAGTATTTTAATATAATTGTTATTTGATCAGTAATTTTTTCTACTTTTACTATTGAAAAACATTTTAGCTAGCCAAACCAAAAGATCTGTAGCAGCTGTTGAATACTTACTTCATGATAAAAAGTAATGTCTAAATGCAGTAGGGAATATATATTCCCTAGTGCATTTAGACATATTGTAGGAATTAAAATTAGTAATGAGTATACACAGTTACTAGTAGAAGAGTGGTTTTACTCAGTCAATACTTTTGCAGATTCTGTTACCTTTGTGGTGACATCATTCTGGTGAGACGATCTAAAGAAAATCCTCGCGAGAACTCTGTATATACGCATTGTCCCTCTCTACATCTGTCCCTCTCACACATCGACCCTCTCTACATCTGTCCCTCTCACTCATCGACCCTCTCACCTCTTGTCCCTCTCACTCATCGACCCTCTCAACTCTTGTCCCTCTCACTCATCGTCCCTCTCGACTTCTATCTCACTCTAACATGTTCCCTCTTCACTTTTATCTCTTTTCTTTATTGTTATGTGTTTAGTCTCCATTTTGTGAATATGTGTCCCTTTCTATGTTTGTAAAAATTTGTATAAATAGCCGTAGTTTTAAGAATAAATTATGCATTACTGATCTGACCGTCGAGTTGTTATTTTACTCCCGCACTATCTCCTACACCTTCCATGGTAGGTACCTAATTGGTAATTCTGTGTACATAAGATTTGCAGGAGAATTAACATCTATCCATAATAATCACAAAAGGGAATTAATATAAAAACAATATTTGACAACATTCAATTCACATTCAACAATATTTCAAATATGTACAGTAGACTATAAATTTGGTTTACCGCTTTTTCATGTAGCATTAAGGTTCATAAGTAAACCAGTTCTATCGGCAACTGTACTTAGCTGACAAATGTTTGGGCTACAGTAGGGTTAGCAGAAACAATTATTGCTATCTGAGTAATTTATTTTGTATTTATTTTTCAGTTTCCAAGATGTCTGAGACAAATATTGAAATCACTATAGAATATCTTGAACAAAGTAAAGGTAAAGATAGATTATAAAAAGTTTCAAAAATGACTGTATCAATACCGTTGGTGTGATGTCATGTAATAGTTTTCCATATTTTTTTATAGATTTCTCTTCTTCAACTCCAACCATTAATGATGTCAGTACTATTCAAACTGCCGTCTATACGGACAGATCTAAAGATATCTGTTTTCTGTGTTTTGCATACAATGTCAAAGTATGTTCTATAGAAAATATGCGTTTAAAAAACATATATGAAGAACTCTCAAGTCATAAGGTATTATAATTTAGTAATATTGCTTATTATTATTCTTTGTAATTTATAATTTGGAAAAGAAGTACGCTTTATACTTACCACAGATAAGGTACATACTGGAGCTATACATTGTGTTGTCATTGTTTGTAAAGTGACCTTTTGTAATGAATAACAAGGAAAATACAGTCTATAGCTTGTACAGTATGTACATATTTTTAAGGAATTTTGTGTATTTTTTAAAATAGGCTATAGCGGAAATAATAGGGAATAAGATTAATAAAAAAACCTACAAGTGACTTTCTTGCAGGTACAATCTGACTCTCACCCGCTGTGCTACATTTGTTATCAGAGATTAATCCAATGTGAACAGTTGGTCAAACAAATTCAGGAAATAAAGACAGAATATAATCAGGTAAAACGATCTTTACTCTACAACTTTTTAAACGCAAACAAAAAGACGAGAAGTGTTTTAAATTTAAGGTGTCTGTTGTTGAGATGTGAATATTATATAATTCTTAAAGTATACCTACTCCTTTCTTACTGGCACACTCTTATATTATAAAGGTTTGTTGATGTAATCAAACTAAAAAAAAATAATTAAATGATGTTTTGACAGACGAGAATAAATGGTGATTAACAGAAGTCTTACTTGCTTTATTTTATATAGAATAATTAGAAAACGAACATCTGTGTGTGTCTGTCTGTGACATTGTAGCAGCCAAACGGTTGACCCCATTTTGATCTAGTTGTTTTGCATGAAAGCAAGATCAAGAGTGTTCTAAACTATAGGTAACTCATTGTCAGTTTGCTCACTTACATAAGAATTATAATAATAATAATATCTATAGATGCTTCCCACCACGTAAATCTGGCCCCGTGCTAAGTTTCCGAAAAACTTGTGCTACAGGTACCAGACAACGGAAATAGATTTGATACTTTTTATACTCTACACACATTTAAGATTTTTAATTTTTATCCTGATATACACAAATTCAATACACATCCATGACCCAGGAGCATTTAAACTTTTTTTTCCCTCGGCGGGATTCGAACCCGCGACCTCTCGCTCGAGCACTAACGCGCTCAACCACTACGCCACGGAGGTCGTCAAAATAAAACGTTAAACATCACTGACAAAGTTAGGGCTTAATACAAAAAAAAATATTTTCTTTATAGTTATAGCACTGATACAAACACGCATTTGACTAGTGGTGATTAATATTTTATGTTTCAGAGCCAAGAAAAACCACTAGTATGCTTATTGGCTAAAAATGACTATACTGAAGTGCCCGCTGAAGATGTGTACAAATTCTATGTGCCTGTTGTTAACCAAGATCTAGTCGCAAAAGATAGTAAGTAAATTAATATTAATATTATGATATTATAGTACAGTCGGCTGCACTAACATGGATACATCTACAAATTTGCAAAAATATGTCTACGGTAGTTTTTCAAAAATATCGTCACCTTATTGCATTCAAAGCGATGTAACCAGCAAAGTGTTTCAAAATTATGAATACATTATTTTCATAATGAAGTAAACAGCAGTATTTCAGTGAATAGTATACACACTTAAATTCATAATTATGAACACGCGACAAATTTCAGTAGCATGTAAACATTGTTTATTTTATTATAATGTAAACGTTAATTTTGTGTTTCAGAAAAGGCTGGTCAAAATTTCATTACATTGCAATAAATACAATAATGAATTCTATAAATAATAGAGGTGATATGTTGACGGGTATTATTATTGACGGTTATTTAAAAATCACACATACATTAGAATATCGATTATATTCTTTAGTGTAATAGGTATAACTCTGATACACGCGAACGTATATATTTCAAAGACTACTTTCATCGGTTTTATTGTCTACCCTCAAACTATAATATGATCAAAACTAAACGATGTTAATATCGTTCTATATTAGTAATATTGTAAATATAAATAATATAAACTAACACGGGCAACATGAGAAACATCCCATATTTTAAAATAATAAAAATTGTAGTTTTAAAGGACTCCATTTGGATTGCCTAAGCTTGAAAACAAAAAACAAACCAAAAAAAAAATAATTACTGAATAATTAATATTGCGAAGTGCGAACGAGTCTGTAAATTAACTCTGTTGTACAAACTCGTGACTAAATATATTTTCTGGTTTCGTTATCATCATATTATGTATAGTTTGAGGGTAGAAGTAAAAACCTGATAAAAACAGTCTCTGAAATATAATATTATGTTCGCGTAAAATTTCTGATCGATTGCAATAAATTGGATAATTCTTGTCTTTTCGTGTTTTTTTTTTTTGGTCAGAAAAGCAAAATTATTTTTTTAACTAGCCCCTGAATAGTCAAACAGTGAATGAACTGATGACGAATTATTGCGATCTCGTCAGCTTTGAATAAAAATAAAAAAAAGTTTATCAAAATCGGTCCATTCATTTAGTAGTTACGGTGCCACAAGTTTAGTTTGCAGACACGCAAGCTAACATTTTGTATGATAAACAAAATTAATATAATATTAAAATATCATAGATATAGTTTGAGGGTAGAAGTAAAAACCTGACAAAAGTAGTCAGAAACTATTTTTGTCAGGTTTTTACATATATATATGTTTTGGTAAAATTTCTGATTGACTGTACTAAATTTCATAATTCTTTTCTTTTTGTGTTTTTTCTAGTCATAAAAGTAAAACTATTTTTAAGTAACACTCGAATTGTTCAGCAGTAAGCAAATTTTTTTGTTGAATCATAGCTTTAGTGTTTTAACATGACCACGTCAGCTTTCAAACAAAAAAAACTACATCAAAATCGGTTCATCCGTTTGGGAGCTACGATGACAGACATACAGACAGACTCGAAAAATCCCTCTGTTTTTGTCGGAGGTGCAGAAAGGGATTTTTTACGAATTCAGTAGTCCAAATTTCATGTTTCTACCATTTGTAGTTACGGCTGTGCGAAAAGAAAAAGAAAAAATGAATGTATACATCTTATTGGAACATACCCCGAGTACATTTTTGTGGCATTTAAAACACATTTGCAGAAAAGTGAAAAATGCTAAAATTTTATAAGTGTATCCATATTATTGATACAATTAATGTTTACATTGTAATGAAGTAAACAATGTTTACATATTATTGAAATTTGTCGCGTATTCATAATTATGAATTTAAGTGTGCATACTATTCACTGAAATACTGATGTTTACTTCATTATGAAAATAATGTATTCATAATTTTGAAACACTTTGCTGGTTACATCGCTTTGAATGCAATAAGGTGACGATATTTAAAAAAACTAACGTAGACATATTTTTGCAAATTTGTAGATGTATCCATGTTAGTGCAGCCGACTGTACATCCCGTTTAATTTGAACCCAAATGTAAACAAACCTGTCTATGACACAACCATAGACTAGTTAGTGATGCAAACACAGTAAAATGATTATTGTTTGCGAATATACTATTTTCTATAGTCGGCAATGTTAAAATGACGTATTTTTACTGTGAAAGTTTTTCATTTGATGTTTCACTATATATTCGACGCGATGAAGTAATTTTCCAACATATTAATGAATTTATAAATACTGGGTATTTTTCCATTAAATAAAAACTAGTGTATTTGTATAGATTAGAATAAAAAGATGGATGAAAAAAATATTACGACACGTTGTGTAGTTTTCAAAACATTTAATTTCAAATTCTCTTTGCGATGTCGTCATTTTCCAACGTCTGCTACGGGCCGCGAAAGTTACAAGAAATTTTAAATGTCTGTTAATACTTGATATTTTTCAATGCAACAAAAACAAGTGTATTTGTACAGATATATAATATATTACGTCCGAGATAAATTAAACCTAAACGTAAACAAACCGAAAACATCAAAATTTTCCCTTATCCACTTATTGTGCACACTTATCAACACTTTCACAGGTATATTAAAGGATTACACTTCATTATCCTAAACATTTTATAACAATAATTAATATTATGATTAAACATCCAATAAAAATCTTCGCAAAAAAATACGCCATTTTGACACTGCCGATTGTAGAATATAAGCCTGTAGTCTATGGATTCATAGCAAACAATAATAGTTATAATATTATTGGTCAATTGGCATCACTGACTAATCTATGGCCGTGTCATAGACGGGTTTGTTTACGGTTAGGTTAAATTTATCTCGGACGTACTCTTCAAGCCCTACTGGGATAACAATTTAAGCAATTTTGTATTCATAATAACATTCCCGATTGTTGCAGATATAAAAGGCTCGCGAGGCAAAACTTCAACTGCACCACGTGTTAGGAAACGTGCTCCAAAAGCATCAGCACACGAAAAATTTAACTGCCATATGTGTAGTCGGACTTTCAATGGAAATTATGACTTGTCGAGACACATAAGAACCCACACGGGCGAGAGACCCTTCACTTGTGATATTTGCAGTAAAAAGTTCACCACCAAAGGCAATTTACAAGTGCACCAAGAGGTACACAGCGGTATTAAAATGTTTAAATGCGATGACTGTGATAAGTCGTTCACGAGGAAGTTTAGATTGGAAGAACACAAACGGTTGCACACCGGCACTAGACCGTTCAATTGTGACATTTGCAATAAGACATTCGTCTCGAGTAGTAATTTGAAAAGACACATTCAAAGACATAAAGTGGATGCGAGGAAGAAGGATTTTATTTGTGACATCTGCAGTAAAGTCCTGACTAAGGAGTGGCTCCTGCGGAAACACAGAAGAATACACGAACCGTTTATCTGTGACATTTGCAACGGACATTTCAACAGTTCGGCCGAGTTAAAGAAACATTCGAAAGAGCATAGCGATACGTTTGTCTGTGATGTGTGCAGTCGTAGGTTTCCTGATGATGAGAGTTTGTTCAGTCATATGCGTGTGCACACTGGCGAGAAGCCTTTCAGTTGTGACACGTGCGGGACTAAGTTTCACGAGCGTCGCAGTCTGATAAGGCATATTCGGATTCGTCACACCGGCGACAGACCGCATACTTGTGACGTTTGCAGTAAAAGATTTACGTTCAGATGTAATCTGGAGAGTCACAGACGAACGCATAGTGGCGATAAGCCGTTCAGTTGTGATGTGTGCAGCAAACACTTTAGTGCGGCGAGTTCCTTGTTCAGACATAAGAGAACACACACAGACTCGAAGCAGATGTACAGTTGTTCTACTTGCGGGAAGGATTTCACTGAGAAATATAGATTAGAAGTCCACAAAAGGGTGCACAGTGGAGATCGACCCTTTTGTTGTAATATCTGCAGTAAAACATATTATGACTCTAGCGGTTTAAATAGACATTTAAGAAGACATCATGGAAATAAATTGTGATACAGAAATCTGAATATGCCTTTGCTGCTGCCATTGACTGGGTCAATGAGCTCACGTTATGAGCTGATGCATCCTGCTGCTAATTTTAAACGTCTTTTTTAAATTTCAGTTTTAAAATCAGCTGTGTGGTGAATCAGCTGATGTTGTGAGATCACTGGCCTCAGGGACAAAGTTTCGTTTCATTGGTAGTTTTTTTTTACTATCTTATGTTTTTTTCTGCGGAATCCTCTACATTTAAGCAGAAAATCATGTTATAAGAAAATTATAATTATATTGGTGTTTGTCATAATATTATGCTGATTATATATTATTGTCGTTTTATTTATGTTTCTTATCAAATGAGATTAGCTATTTTAATATAAAAGGTTAGTGTTTATTTTTTTTATTATGGAAATACTAAAACTAATTGCCTGGAACTTTTCCTAGATATATTATGATGGATTTAAATGTTTCTTCTTCTTAGTCGTATACTCTTGGCAGAGTAGTCGTGGTCATGGGGGTCGTAGCACGGCCTTTTTGACAGTCTCCATCGCCATCGTTCCCTCACCGAGGTACTTCGCACGCACAAATTTAGGAACGATTCCGTTAGGGCTTTCACTTGGTCCGTCCATCGTAAAGGATTGCGTCCTCTGGACCTGGATCCATTAAATGTTTAGAAATATTCAAATTATTGTCCCAGATTGGTGATAACTTTGCTGCGTAAAAATCGAAACAAGCATAACTACAAAGTAACAACTTGGCTGCGAAAATCTAGCAGTATAAATTCAATAAAACAATGCATAAGCCTTCCATTTTAATGAGTATATCCTTAATGTAAATGAGTTAACAAATTATTATTATATTCCATTTAGATTCAATGTCATGTAAATGTAAAAAAAAAATTAAATTCGAACATAGCATTTCGTCTTTGCTCGATGACTAAAGAGTGAAGTAAAGTACGGTAATGCTCGCAGGCAAGCCTACATGTATGTCTGCGGCATTATATCTTACTCTTATCTATGGTCTGCGGGCTGTGCTAGTTATTTAATCTTGTATTTCGGTTAGAGGGAAAATTGTCGCTGAGGCTAATCCATACTATATGATCTAAGCATAAATGCTTATTTTTATGAGAGATAAAGTATGGTCGCTTCAAAAGAGCAGAATGATCCTAAAACTACGCAAAGAATTAGCCAATTAGAATATAGTTCTATCTAGCCGTGTGTGACTCGTCAGTAAAAGTTTATCTACCTTTATATTGATCAACTTACTATTACATAAATTATTTTGAGCTTCGACGCGTCACAAGCCCGGGGTGATTAATCATTATAATATGCAAATATTAGATATGCGTCCGTAACTACTTACGCTCTGTTAATCTGACTAATGGTCATATTACCAAGCTACCAAGAAGCCGGTATGAAAACACACATAATATGCAATCAATCGTTAACTGGAATTAATGAACTGATAAATTTTGATATAATGTGGAATGTTAGATTAAAACGTTCCTATAGAATCCTGTATTTTAGGCAGACCCCGGGCACACACTAGTAAATATTATAAATAAAACTACATTGTATATATATACAACGTAGTTTATTATATACAATATTCATCACATAATTGTTGTGTTTTGAGTAAATTATAAAGTAATATGAAATCAATAACAATAGTAATGAACACGTTTATTCGGCAAAATATGTACACATTAAAATATTACATAGAAAGAAAGTTTATAGTATTATAAACCAAAAATAAACAAAATAAAATATTTATTAACATAGTAAATAAAAATATTGCACAAGAAAACACAAAATACTTGCGCGATGCTAAAATATTACAACGTAAAAGTGACCGCATCGACAGCAGGCGTAGTTGAAGCCCATACCAAATTTCAACATCGCTTTTTGTGGTCAGGTAAAAACTTTAAAAATATGTTTAATTTTAATATTACTTACACTTGTTAATATAGGTATGTCTAGGTTCCTTAACATAATCTAATGTAATAACTTGATGTAATCTAAACGCAAACAAATATTTGAAATTCAACTTAATGCCATTGTGTCTCTTCAGTGCGCAGTAAATAGGTGGCATTTAAATTAGTAGCATATAGCCTTACTGAAGCTTTGATTATTAAGGTGACAAATAATTAGAACGGAGTCTCGCAACACTTTTTTTATTAGGACCAGTAAATGAGCAGGAGGATCAACCCAATCCCTCTCTCCAACCATTAGGCCTCTGATAACCACACGTGGCGCACAAATTACTTGCACTTTTTCCACTTTATTAGTTAATTAAGAGATTTATTAAAATACACAACCGGTTTCGACTAAGTCATCATCTACACTTATATTATAAAGAGGAAAGATTTGTATTTTTGTATGTAACGACTTAACTCAAAAAGTGCTGGACCGATTTTTATAATTCTTTTTTCATTAGAAAGCTATATTATCACTGAGTAACATAGGCTATATAAAATCAATTTCTGTTCGTTAGTCTCGCTAAAACTCGAGATCAGCTGAATTGATTCGGCTATTTTTGGTCTTGAAATATTCGTGGAAGTCCCGCGAAGGTTTACACGGTTTCCATGCTCAACGAAGTGGGCACCGCTCAGCTATCTTAAATATAAAATGAATCGCCGTTCGGTAGTCTCGCTAAAACTCGAACTGAACCGATTCGAATATTTTTAGTCTTGAAATATTCGTGGAAGTCCCGGGAAGGTTTACACGGTTTCCATGCTCAACGAAGTGGGCACGGGTTAGCTAGTAACTAATAAAGTGGAAAAAGTGCAAACTATTTGTGTATTATTACAGTGTAACATGTATTTCCATCAAGAACCTACAGTACATTCAATAACATATTACCACATGTGGCTTGCTCTAGGCTATTTAAGCTAGGAGCTATTACGAACTCGAACTAGCTAAACAAAAAAACGTGTTTGGAAGCATGTCTCACCCACGGAAATTCAGAGGTGGTATGATTTTATAAAGAAATATAATAATAATGCCTCCCACACCGATTTCGGTGACCTTGTTTCATTGAAACAGGGCAAGCCACGCAGAAGTTATTTTATAGTGCCCAAGTGTGTACGCAATACACATAAGCACTCTCTCTTCCTTTACTCTCGTAGCCCAGTGGGATGGATGACCGACACGACTGGCGGGAGATCAGGCGCAGGACCGACTTTTTACATGCCCATCATGATCAGCCTACATTGTCCTAACCAAACTTGAAAACAATATTTATTTTGTTCCAACGCGGGAATCGAACCCTCCTCCTCGCAGTCGAGAGCTAAGCTCTAAACCACTAGACCATGGAGGCGTTTAAGTAATATATCACATATCTAAACATATTCAGCTATGTTTTTCTATATTTATATAAACTTTTTAAAAACAATTATACTTTTATTCCTTTCTCATAAACACCCCCATAGTTAAAAAAAAATGGGTTTCTGTAGGATTTTTTCGTGCACCTTCTCACAGGCAACACTTATATGATTCAATACTTTGAGTATGTTTCAAAAGCCCACTTTAGCTCGCCAAGTGATAAGTTTGTACATGTTTTAACAATCTATTTTTCGTTACATATTTTGCATTGCAAACATCACAGCTATACGGTCTATCATTAGTATGCAACTTCATGTGGTCCTTAAAATTCTGGAGTCGAGTAATTTTTTTATTGCAAATCTCACAAGTGTAAGGATTGTGAGTTTTCAGGTGTCTATTCAAACTCCTCGGGTCGTGGAATTTCTTACTGCAAGTGTCACAGCTGTGCGGTTTATCGCCGCTGTGTGTTCGTTTGTGTATTTGCAAACTCCAATTGGAGAAGAAATTTTTACTGCAAACATCGCATCTGTTTATCTTTACCGTCTCACTGTCGGCGTGATGCATACGATTGTGTGTTTTCAAACGATAATTCGTAATGAATGTCTTACTGCAAACGTCACAACTGAAAGGTTTGATGCCGCTGTGAGTCTTTTTGTGCACTTCCAGGTTGTTCTTTGACGTGAATTGTTTACTGCAAACGTCACAACCGAAAGGTCTGATGCCGTTATGTATTCTTTTGTGAGACTCCAAGTTGCATTTCAGGGTAAACTTCCTGCTGCACATGTCGCAAGCGAACGGTCTAACGCCGCTGTGTATTCTTTTGTGATCTTCCAAATTACTTTTCTGTGTGAACATTTTACTACAAACGTCACAGCTGTAGGGTCTAATGCCGGTGTGTTTCCTCATGTGCAACCTCAAAATACCTTTCAGCGAGAACGCTTTACTACAAATGTCACAAGTGAAGGACTTGACGCCGTGTATTTTTTTGTGATTCTCCACACCGCTGGCCGAATTAAATTTCCTACTACAAACGTCACAACTAAAATCCTTGCTGGGTTTTTCACCAGTGTGGATCGTTTTGTGTCGTCTTAAGCTAAATTTGGAACTGAATTTTTTACTGCACACATCACAATCAAACGGTTTGTCGCCACTGTGTATTCTCATGTGTCCCCGTAGAACTTCTTTCAGAGCGAACATTTTACTACACACTTCACAACTGAACGGTTTAACACCACTGTGTATTAATTTGTGCACCTTCAAATAGCCCTTTGTGGTAAAACTTTTGCTACACATATCGCAGCTATAGGGCTTATTGTGCATTGTCTGTGATGCCTCCGTAGCATAGTAGTCTACAGTCAGTTCAGTTGCCGCCTCATCTTCAAAGTGTTCCTCACCAGTCTCCGAATGTTCTATTTTAATATCTGTAACAAACAAGCTATTATTATCTTATATATAAAAATGAATTGCTGTTCTTTAGTCTCGCTAAAACTCGAGAACGGCTGAACCGATTCGGCTATTTTTAGTCTTGAAATATTAGTAGAAATCCTGGGAAGTTTTAAATGGTTTGTATGCTCAACGAAGTGGGAAAGGGTCAGCTAGTAGCTTATAAAATCTATTATGTTTATTTGTACAAGATAACAAATATCCTGCTAATCCTACTAATGTAATAAACGCGTTAGTTTGTAAGAATGTATGGATGTATGTTTGTTGCTTTTTAACGCACTCCACATTTGCCTTTGGTATGCCTTATGGCATAGGCCTCCTCTTACATTTAGAAATACATGCTGCCAAGGGGTCATTTAATAAGTAAAAATTTAAACTAAATAAGGTATATTTGACTTTAAAAATATTATGTAGTAAATATAAAAAGTATTGCACTCACCTACAGGAACAGTGTGAAACAAGTTGTGTGTTTGTCTATTATTGCTCACATCCTCATCCAAACCTGTAACAAGCAATATTATTAACTAAGTGCTAATCACGTAAAGTAAAAAAAATCACCAATGTTAACAGTTAAAGTTAATAATATAAGATGAGCCTTTATTCAGATTGTTTTTTCTACTTTTACAAGTTTTATATAATCCTATCTGAATGCCCTTTGGCAAAGGCCTCTCTTAAACTCTCCAAAGTTTTATTGGTCAATGCATTCCTACTCCATGTTGTTCCTCCCGTTGGTTTTTTTCATTATGTTAAAGCAAATTGTTGTTTAAATATCATGTTATCTCTTTTGTATGTCACTAGCTGACCCGTGCCCACTTCGTTAAGCATGGAAACCGTGTAAACCTTCCCGGGACTTCCACAAATATTTCAAGACCAAAGATAGCCAAATCATTTCAGCTGATCTCGAGTTTTAGCGAGACTAACAAACAGCAATTGATTTTTATATAGCCTATGTTACTCAGTGATAATGTAGCTTTCTAATGAAAAAAGAATTATTAAAATCGGTCCAGTACTTTTTGAGGTAAGTCGTTACATACAAAAATACAAATCTTTCCTCTTTATAATATTAGTGTAGATTTATTATATATATGATGATATTTAGATAAATACAATAATGGCTGAGAAGCATGAAATATTTACTCAAACAATTGCTACTAACAGATGTTGGTGAAATTTGAACTATGTACCAGTGGTTAAGGCTCATTCACTTTCAGAGGGGGCTTTCTGTCTGTTTAATATGTAGACATTTGAAGAGGATCTTCATAGCACAGCATACAGGAATGTAATTATAGGAACACCTCACTATGTACAGAAAATGACTAATGAAGTCTCACAATACAAGATTGTGAGACATGCATTTGTTATTTCACTTACATTCCTGTTTAACTTGTACATATTCAATAACAGGCACCAATGTATATAGGTCTTCAGGCATTTCTATATAGTTGTTTAATACTGACAGCCGGATTAGCTGTCTTTCTTCCCTCTGAAAAAATGAAATAAAATACTTTAGAGTAATAGCAAATAAAATCCTATGAAGTAAAAACCCATTATAATTGAATATTTATGTAATAGACTTGACATTTGTTGCTTTTTTAAATTAGTGAAATCAAAATCCTGTGGAGAAGAACTGTATATTCTTGGTAGAAATTCAATTATTAATTTACAATAAAATTATCAAATTACACAACTGGTTTTGGAACAAATAATTGAATCATGAAAGTTTTATGTTACCTCATTATCAGCAGTTTTTAGTTCTTGGATCTGTTTGACCAACTGTTCACATTGGAGTAATCTCTTATAGCAAATGTAGCACAGCGGGTAAAACTCAGATTGTATCTGTAATAAAATCACTATTTAAACTCCACAATAACTTCCATATAAATTCAAATTACATAATTGAAAATTTTTGGTTAGTTAAATTTTATATTAAGCAAATAATACATAACATTATTGATATAAAATATTTATAGTTAAATAATAGAAATAAAATAATAACCATTAGACTAGTTAGATCTTCATGTAGGCTTTGTAAACGAGTATTTTTTATTAAAATAACTCTGGTTTTACTAGCAAAACACAAGAAGCAGGTGTCTTCACTATAATTCATCATATTGTATATTTATTATAGAATATAATATAAATAGAAAGGTTAATAAAATTATTAATGGGAATTTACTCTTTTTAGAATTTTGGTCTTGGCTATTGGAATTTAGGAATTCAAGACCACAGATTAAGAATTAGTTACTACGTAACAGATGCGACAGCTATATTTTACCGAGTTTCCAGTTGTTACGTTTTGGCAGCACTGTAGCATCTGTCATTTTGACCGCACACCACAGACCATAGCACATCACAGACTACAAACACACATTGTATAAGTGGTTGAATAATCGAGTCCAGCTATCGATACTTTAGTGAGGTATCGATTTTTTTTGTAGGTAGGTTTTTGTAGTTCAGGTAATTTATTTTTATAATAAGTAATACAAAATAAAAACAGGTTACATTTATCATTTATTTATTGATTTTTTTTCAGAATTTCTAATAAGCCCTGATTGATATAGCAAGAACATTAATATTTAACAGAATATTTTTTTTATAATATTTTAATAATTATCCTAATAAAACTCTCTAATGTCGTAATCCAACCATCTAGTGATGGTAACACACAAGTCCAGGTTTTTCTGTTTCTAAGGCCACTTGCCTTACTTGAAGTGTGCTCATATTTCAATTGTTTTCATTTCTTTGATGACACAAAAGTTGATCAGTCACTTCTGTAAATAAATAACACAATATTTAAGATGAAAAAACAATACATAAGTTGGCCGGTCACTTAGTCCGGCCATCAACAACAACAAAACAAGGAGGGTTTCTAGTAAAAACTATAGTTAATTAGCAAAAATAGATTAACTAGTTTTGTCCTTCAGCACTATAAGTTGATTACCCTAAATAAAACTGCAATAATATTCTGCTATCAAATATGCTTAAACTGCCATAACACTCGTTTAACATTTATGAAAATACCATCTTTTCATAAATGTTAAACAAGTGTTACATAATTTTTTTGTTGTTTCAATGAAGTTATTGATACCCACAACCTCTAATTCCTGAGCCAAGTTCCAAACCACTAAACCTTGGTATTTCACAAAAATAAAACAATTTCAGTATCTTTTGATATGTTAAAATATCATATAGAATGAGTGTCAAAATGCCATAGTACTTAATACATACCCGCTCTTCCAATGACCAACATTTCATCAGAAGCATTTACATCCTCATTGGAGTTCTCTTTGTAATAATTGTTATCACTAAGGCCTAGGGGTATTTCTGTCTGAAACAAATGAGTACAGTTAAGATTAATATTGATATACAAAAGCAAAAAACATTGGCAAACTTAATGAGTCAAAGATTAAGTATAATTATATTATATTGTTCATACTTTATATTACACTAGCTCTAACTATAACGTGTTAAAAGTAAAACTCACCTGTGAACTAATAGTTGCGTTGCAACCGCCGACACAAGACTTAAATAGTCCCTTAAAACGAAAAATGAAGAAGATTTACACTAAATTAATTAACACACTATAAAAGATTGATATAATGTATCAATAATCTGCGGAGTAATTGAATATTTTGGATCAAATCAAGCAAGAAACGAGGATAAACAAAACACTAACAAACTACACGCGGCCATATTTGAGTTTTGACAACAAAATTACTCTAATCTATGTTTGACAACATAGATCATATTTTGACACTACAAACAGGAAACAGGAACTTTACGTGTGTGACGTCACAAAACGACGCCATTTTGCTTTCGACCGCAGCGCCAAAACGTAACAAATGGAACTACACTGTCAGCCCCCTGTTCAAGACATGCCAGGAATCATTCTTCCTCTTCCTTAATTGACATTTCTATGAACCCTCTATAGTCTATGATCTCGCAGTGTTTTTTTTATATATAGCAGTAAAGTATAAAACCATTGCCACCGTTCTTTCATCTTTTCAAATCGTCTTTCTAAATTGTGCATCCTTTGAGTACATTACTGAGTCACGTGCATGTATTTAATAATGTTTTAGTAGACGCTCTATGCCGCGGGGCTACATTAGCTGGGTGCGGTGAATGTTCATGTACTTAAATGCGACGTGAGGTAGAATGTATAATATATCAAAGAGATTTGGCACGACACGAATTTTACCCAGTCCAATGTAGCCATGAACATCGCGTTACCCCGTTCACGATGTTTTTAGCCCGACAACGCGACACGAATCTTCTGGAATTACGTTACTGAAACATCCGAGAACTTTTTGGGAGAACACAAAATAGTTTGCTTTTTGTTAAAGTTAAAGTTTTCTATTATTATAGACAAAGATGGAATGTGGCTTGACAGCCACTAAATTTAACTATAATTTCAGCATTCGGTCGTTACTATGTTAAACTAAATGTGTTTTTAAGAGGAAACACCACGGTTGAGAGAAATACAAAATAGGTATTTATAAAATCTATTTCTGTCTCGCAGTTCCTTAGCTAGCCAGCACTAGCGCGATAGAGACAACTGCAACTTGGACTGAAATTACCTATTAAAAGTACCAGAAATCGACGTTTAGGGGATTCCTGTTTCCTCCTCCAAAACTTAACCGATTTAAATATTTTTTTCTGTATTAGCTAAAAAAAGAATTGAGCTAGGTTCCTATTTTTTGATTTTGTTGTTTATTGTAGCCAAATCTGTTTCCTAGATATTTAAACATAGCGGACAGTATGGCCATTTTTTTTAGGTTTTTAAACGTCCATATCTCTTTAAATAATTAATTTATTAAAAAAAGGAAAAAATAGGGACGTACAAACAATATCCATAAATATTCAGGAAAAAAATAGTTACTCTAGAGGTATTATCCAGGGAGGAAATAGAAATCCCCTAGACCTCTATTTTCGTATGGAAAAAAATTCGTGGTGTTCCCTCTTAATTTTCGTGTATCCAATGTTCCTCGCAACATAAACGTGAAATATGCCTTTCAGGCTGTAGAGCGTGCCAAACAATTTCACCTACATACACTATCGATAAACACGACACTTCGGCCTTCTTCTAGCTCAGTCGCATAAAAAATAACAACATCTGGTTGGATCGCCCAGATGGGCTCGCATACAAGAATAAAACTAAAATGCATTTCCTATCGTATCTGTTAAACACGTGCTTTTAAAGTGCTGCTGTGTATTCGAATTTCTGAACTATACAATTATCGTAAATTTCTATTTTCAGCGCTGTTTTATTTCAATGTTTTAATACTACGCTTTATAAACACGACTAGCTGACCCGTGCAAACTTCGTTAAGCATAGAAACCGTTTAAACCTTCCCTGGACTTCCACGAACATTTCAAGACTAAAAATAGCCGAGTCGGTTCAGCCGTTCTCGAGTTTTAGCGAGACTAACGAACAGCAATTCATTTTTATATATAAGAAGACTAACTGACCCGTGGCCACTTCGTTAAGTACAGAAAAAGTTTGTGATGAACCGTTTAAACCATCCCGGGACTTCCACGAATATTTAATGACTAAAAATAGTCGAATCGGTTCAGCCGTTCTCGAGTTTTAGCGAGACTAACGAACAGCAATTCATTTTTATATATAAGAAGATTCGTGTATGCAAACGCTACACCGTGAGTGGCATTGAATATTTAATATTGCGAAACGAAAATTTTACCTTATTTTCGTAATTCGTTCACATCCTGACTTTAAGTATGAATTTAGGCTGGAAGAAATAGGTATGGGATTGAGAATTTCGATAATGTTGGTGACGTTTTTTTATTGCAACTGGATCGTACCTATGGTATCATCATCTAAACGCCTCCGTGGTACAATGGTGAAGAGCTTGACACTGAACTGCATGTACAGTCGGCGACAGATCCGGTTTACCACCCTAAGGGCGAGATTCGTTTGCGGTCGACTTTACTTAGCTCCGCGTGCACACAAGCATACTCGTAATATTTTGATTCTTGAATAATTAAATAGTGAATGCGCGTTTGCTTATATTATAGTAATATTTGTTTGTTTATTGTGATCATTTTGATTTATTGGACTAAATATTTCTGTGTACATTGCGTTACAGCAACGACCGAAAATAAAACATTTACATTCATTCAAATATTTATTCTTGTAGATACTCATTTGACGACACAGATCGAAAAATCGTATCAAATTTCGATATTAATATTTCCGATCCGAAAAGTATCTGAAGGAATTCCGATATTGAGGTTAAATACCGGAATCGATATCAAAATTGAAAACCTTCCGGTATCACATGTCCTAGTACATTTACATACCCGCCAAAGATCTCGTGGCGTCACTACACTAAGGTCCGTATTAATAAAGAAGTCTCAAACCTGGGCCACGGGGCCTGACCTCACTTGAAAACCTATTTGACAGTTAAAAAAAACGTTTCGTTTCACTTTTAAATGTGAACAACTTTACTTAGGATACATACTTAATTTTTTTTAAAACGTAAAAATAGACATTATAAAAATATAGTTTATACTTACTTTAATGTTTTTCTGTAATCTATAATATGAATATTACGGTAAAAAAAAGAAAAGAAATTAAAGTACTATGTAACATTAATATAGTTGTTCACTTTTAAAAGTGAAACGAAACGTTGTTTTATCTGTCAAATAGGTTCTCAAGTGAGGTTGGGCTTGAGACTTCTTTATTGATACGGTTACCTACGATTTGTATGGATTTTGCACCGCAGCGCCTGCTGATGATTATTTCCATGATCATACCATGATCTAGCTATTGTCTATACTGCTTCTTTTTTAGGCGATGAATATGCGGCGATAAATATGTGTATGACACGACATTCAGAAAACATTTTATAAAATTTATTCGGAATAAAATGTTTTGATTTGATTATGTGGCGATGATTATGAGGCGATGAATGTGTGTATTTAAATTGGTCACATTATAGCCGGCCGCACTGAGCATTGTTTATATCGATCTCATTGAGGCAACCCGGAGTATTCTTGAACATCAAGAGTAGCATTTTCCTATACTAAACACCCGAAAAATGTCGTTCACATATTATGGTTGCATAGACAGATTACATATGTTCACATATTTTGGTTGAACAGCTGATTTTCATAATAATCTCAATCAATTGGAATCTGCTGTTGGTCAATGACCTATTCTTTTTGGTAGAACACAAAACAGTATGCTGTCAAATTGAAGAGTCTTCCTATTTATAGTGCTTGGCGGAATGACAAGGGTAGAGTGTGACTTGAGAACCACTTAGTAAAACAATAGTTTTTTTGTTTTGATTTTCATTTGTTGCACTGCAATGGTAGTTTACACAATAATCTTGGTGGCATTATATACCGCTATTGTTTCTTTGTTTACTTTAACATCAAGTTGGATCAGAACTCTGTTTGGGTATATTCAATGACACGGGTTGTTGTTGAGCAAGACATTTGTGACGTTTCAAATTGAAGAGTTGTATGAATGTTCTCAAACAAACGTCACATCTGTACGACTTCTCGCCTGTATGCAGTTGAATATGCCTTCTCAAGTTTCCCAACTGATTGAACTTCTTGTCACAGAATTCACAGGTGTGCGGTTTGTCGCCCGTATGTATTGACTTGTGTGTGTTCAATTGTGTGACGTTTCGGAATTTTTTGCAGCAAATTTCACAAGCGAACGGTTTGTCGTCTATATGTATCAGCCTGTGGGTGTTCAAATGGCTGACGTGTCTGAATTGTTTGTTGCACACCTCACACGAGTACGCTTTGACGTCTGTATGTATTAGCTGGTGCTTTTTTAAATTAATCGACCTGGCAAACTTTTTATTGCATACGTCACAACTGAACTCCTTCGCTGCGAAATGCAGTAGCATGTGTGATTTTAAAAAGCCATGCGCCGTGAACGTCTCGTTGCAAATTTCGCAGGTGTGCGGTTTGACGCCTATATGCTTGTCTGGGTTCAAATATGTGAACGGCGATTGACTGGTATACGGGCTAGGTCCGGAGTGTGTCTGTCTGTGCGCTTTCAAGTTGCTGGCCCAGGCGAACTGTTTGCTACATATATCGCAGGTGTGCGGCTTATAATCGCTATGCATCAGCTTGTGTCGCTTCACCTCTCGGGTAGTATAAAAGCATTTGCCACAAACGTCACAGCTGTATGGTTTCTCGCCCGTATGTATTCGTATGTGAACCTTCAGGGAGCTGGCGGTGGTAAATTTTTTGTCACACACGTGACAAGTGTGCGGTCTTTCGCCTGTATGTATTAGCTTGTGCGTCTTCAAATGGTCGGAGCGAGTGAAATTTTTATGACAAACATCACAAATGTAAGTGTACAGTTTTGTTTTTTTGGTAGCGTCCACACACACGTTTGGGTCGACGAGCACTTCACACGATTTCTGACTCTCAATCGTTTCCTCTTGGTTACCTGTAAAAAAAAAGATAGTGTAATATAAAACCTCCCAACACAATCGAGAATCGAATCAGTTCGATCTCAACGGCTATTGGTATTTTATTTGGTGGATTGATTTGAAACTAACCAGGATAAAGAAAATCGTTAGATCGTAACTTTTTGTACTCTCGATATATCAATCGACTGAGAATCAAAATAAACAAACGTCAATTTATTCGGCACAATCGAATCTGAATCAAAATCAAATCAGTTTAGAGAGTAAGGCACATGACCAGCATGCTTAGCGTAACCACGGAGAATATGGTTAACAAACTATGTAAAATGTTTATGGGACGTCGAATAAATAAAGTATCACGCAAATCGGATCATTAAATAAATAAATAAAGCTATCTTTATCAGATTATCCAGTAACTTAAGGAAACAATGGAAAAAAGTGAATTTCGTGTGCTTATTAAGCATTATTTTTTGCGAAAAAAAACCATTACCGAGACCAAGGCTAAGCTTGATAAATACTATGGGGACTCTGCACCATCCATTTCAATGTTTACTGAATTTCGTTGTGGCCGTACAAGCACTGAAGATGCCGAACGTCCTGGACGCCCAGTTGAGGTCGCTACACCCGAAACAATCGAAAAAAAATCACGATATGGTGTTGGCCGACCGAAGATTGAAAGTGCAAGAGATTGTGGAAGCCATAGGCATCTCGCATGGCTCAGTGGTTTCAATTTTGAATGATCACGTGGACATGAGAAAGCTTTCCGCAAGATGGGTGCCGCGTTTGCTCACAGTCGACCACAAAAGCAATCGTGTAACAACTTCACAGGAAGGTTTGGCGTTGTTTAATCACAATATGGAGGAGTCTTTGCGCCGTTTTGTAACCGTGGACGAAACATGGATCCATCACAACACACCAGAGACCAAACAACAGTCAAAACAGTGGGTTTCTAAGGGTGAATCGGCGCCAAAGAAGGCCAAGGTGGATTTGTCAGCCAATAAAGTTATGGCGACTGTTTTTTGGGATGCACGTGGGATAATCCACTTTGACTATCTTCAAAAGGGGAGAACAATTAATGGGGAATATTATGCCAACTTATTGGACCGCTTCAATGAGGATTTGAAAAAAACCGACCTCATTTGGCCAAGAAAAAAGTTCTTTTTCACCAAGACAATGCAAGGGTGCACACATGTGCAGTTGCCATGGCAAAAATCCATGAATTGGGCTATGAATTGCTCCCACATCCACCCTATTCTCCAGATTTGGCTCCGAGTGACTACTTCTTGTTCCCAAACCTGAAAAAAATGGCTCGGTGGAAAAAGATTTGACTCCAATGATGAAGTCATCTCGCAAACAAAGCCCTATTTTGAGGACCTCGACAAAGCATATTTTTTGGGAGGGATAAAAAGATTGGAGAAGAGTTGGACAAAGTCTATAGAGCTCAAGGGGGACTATGTTGAAAAATAAAATGATTTATTTATTAAAAAAATCTGTGTTTTATTCCAAAAGTCACGGACCGGACGGCCCTTGTACATAAAAGAAACAGGCCGAATTGAGAACCTCCTCCTTTTTTGGAAGTCGGTTGAAAATGAACACACTCCTCTAATTTGTGGTATTAATGCCTTTCGAAAACAGTTGGTTCGAGTCTCAGCTAGGGAAATTTATAAAAATTAATGATAATCTTCGTTTTTACGACATTAAGCATAGTCTTTCAGCGTTTTTCGGATATCGCCTACCACGCCTTTTTAAAAAAAAAACAACCAATATATTATATTCTGAACACTTACATGCAGGTTTTTTGGATTTAGAGTTGTCAAGACTAGGAACACCAGAGTTTTGTACTATTGGATCAGTTTCCACACGTGAATTATCCCCTTGGCTCTCATCTGCAAGAATATTAACAATACTAAGCTACCACACTGATTGACTGTTGGTGGTGGGTTACATTGAAACCACCCCATTGAGTTGCCCATGTCAGAGTGAATTTACATAGTTTGCTCTTGCTATTGAAGGTACAGTGAAGCAACAAAAGTTTATTTTAGCTTCAATTTCACCAAACTTTTTCAAACACTCTTAACATTAAACCCGATTCTATTAAAAAAAAATCAAAATTCAAAACATTTTATTTCCATATAGGTTATTAAATAACACTTATAGAATTGTCCTACATGTTGCCTACCACCAGTTCGGAAACTAGACCTATGCCTCTTCCACATTCAATGTTGGAATGAGACAGACCTAGTATAAACCGTAACTTAACTTTTAAAATATTTTTAAATTCAATTTTTTTTTAAATACTTTTACTGCATTGGTGAAATTGGAGCTTAATATTTTACAAAACTAATGAATAGAGTTTCCCTTTTAATAACTCACCTTGACACTTGTTTACTGAATTTTCATTATCTGTGTAGTCAATTGGCTCAGCCTTAATATTCACCTCAATTTCAATATCTATAAAAAAACACAATTATTTTTTTATTGATATTTATGGCTCATATTATATTATAACAAATAATGTAATTTTTTTTTATTCATTAAAATCTTCAGCTACATACATTCCGTTTTGATAGGTTGTTCCTGCATGTTGAAATACAAATATCTAATGATAACTTATATTCTTCCTGGAAACAAACCAATATTATAATTATTTGTTATAAAATATTGACCTGAATAAATGATCTCACTGTTGTCTATATTTTCCTATTAATTTTAATTACTCCTCTACATTGAATTTAAAACAATAGGCAAATATGCGCGCTATAACATCTGGTTTAAGCCCGTAAATCAAATAGAAAATTGAATACAATTTCACAATGATAAATGACTGCTGTAAGACCTTATGTGATGATGAATGTAGCTTTACTGTATTCTATTTTTTTTTTAATTCTTAATGCTTTAATCATTTTCATCTGCATATTATTTTGTAATCTAAGTTATAGACTGATAATTTAAGAGTTCTCTCATAAGGTACCTACAGAATATTATATTTGAAATTAATAGAAATACACATATGAAATAATACGAACCTTTTTGGCTTTTATTACTCTTAACAGTTTTCATGTTACGTAATACATGAATAACTAGTACATAATACATCAATAATTGTTTTTAAAATACAAAGTAAACGCGACCTTAGTCCTCATAAAACTTTTAAAGATTTTATTTTTAAGTTTATTGTATAATAACCATTACTGCTTCCAAATCACAACGTGAATATAAAATATCATCATTCATTATTATATATATATGTCGAAAGGGCTCTCATGATTTAATAACATTCCTTCGGATACTGTGGGCTTTCGTGGGTAAATCGTGAAAAGAGAACAGAGTAACAATATCACTTGTTTATTCGTAATCACAATTTCTTTATAAATTCACTATTCACTACACTTTATGAATTTACTTTACTTTAAATTCACTTTACTTTACTTTACAAGTATTGACACTAACGAAACATAACACGTTTCAAGACATCTCAACTTGGCGACCAAATCACGAATGAATTCAGTCTCGTCGAGAAAGTCCCAAGTCATGTCAAAGCGCGCCATAGACAAGTTGCGCCATTTTGCCACTTGGGGGCGCGCTTCCGTCTCGTTTTGTGTCCATATTCATATCCGGCTCCGACACGGCCATTCTGATAAGCCACACGTCCCGTGTGATGCTTCTGCAAAAGAGAAAACCAGCTGCAATATCACGAGCCTTTCGCTCGGCCAACTCTGACCAATCTCCAAAAATCATCAAAATAAACTTCAGATCTCAATGTAATTTTATTTCAAATAATCTTTCAAATAAAATTCTCGTTAAAATTTTTTTGACATAGAATGATACCCTGGGTCATGTTACTTAAATCATGTTAAAACTGTAGGAACTGTACACAACTGAACACAAATCAACTAGTAAAATCTCTAACTCCACTACCATACCCAATTTCATAGACATAGAACTCACAAGGTTCATTGTCCCAGACTGCCAGTCAAACGCCCTCCTGACATAAAACGGACTTAATATAGTCCGAGTTACCGGTTACGAAATAACTGGACGGTCAACCTCATTACTCATAGACCCAGTCCCATATCGCCAGTCAAACGCCCACCGAACATAAAACGGACTTGATACAGTCCGAGTTACTGGTTACGTAATAACTGGACGGTCAACTTCATATTCGCTCATAGTACGGTAGGTAGAGACTTTACCCAACAACTCAAATTTGTTCATCATTAGCAAAATCTTTATCATTATCAACTTTCACCAATACATGACCCGAAGGAATCTTTCTCTAACGTATGCACAGTCATAAGTACGCTTTGAAATTGCAACTTTTACAGCCTTATTTTCAACTATGAAAAACAACCAATCGAAAATCTATTTACTTACGCCTTATTGCTTTCATAAGGTGTATTATTTGAACTATCTTTTTATCTCGGTTACTGTATGAAACAGTCAATGTACCTTCTCAACTAAGATTTGTAAAAAGGGTTCATAGAAAGAGACTATACAGAGTCTTCACACTAAAGTCACGAGATAAACAATTACGCTCACCAAAAAAAACTCAATATCCTAATCTGATACTTCAATGAAGTACAGAGTGCAGGCCCCTTGGCGCCTGACGCCATCATCATAGGCCGATACATTGCAGCATTGCTGCATTGGCAGCAGTACCCAGCACAGCTCGACGCGCGCCGTCTGCGTCGCGTCGCGGCGCTCGTTCATTGAATCTCCGTCTGTACACAAAATTAAACAGCACAAAAAAATGATCAAACTGTCCAATTATGTTCTTTTTAGGGTTTCCTATCCGTGGGGTGTCGAAGAAAGAGTAGCACCTCGCTATCAACCATCTTTCCCGTGGATGCGCCCGCCAGCCCGCCTGCCAAACGTGGCGAGTATAGGCAACTACCCCCCATGTAATCGAATTAAGAGTACGAATTAAGGGAGGCTTATATCCAGAAGTGAACATCATAGCCGAAATGATGATGATCATCCAAGAGTAAATAACAGGAACAGAAACTTTGCTGTATGTTTGTTTGCCACCAGGTCGCAGCTCAAGAACCAAGCTATCGCAGTTCAAATATCGCGGACAATTATTATGAGATCAAAATGTTAAATTGACTTTGCAATAAATTTCATTTTATTTCCTTTCAACGATCTAACTAATTCGATAAAGAAAAGCTGTTACAGTAACAGTCTCATAATAACAACTGATCAGCAGCTGTCCCAATAATACAACTTGACCACTACATTTTAGTTGCACCATCGCGGGAATTGAACCCACAACTCTTAAGTGGAGAGCCACGCTCTGGTCACGTGAGCGATCACAATACCAGAAGACTCCCAAGTGCGTTTACAACCTTTCACATGATAACCAAGTTCACCGAAGCTGACTGAAGTCCACCGATGAACTTTCTTATCCACCTCAGCCACAAGCTCACGGCCTCTGCCACTGGACCGTTGAGTGTGTGCTGCCGCGTTCACCATCAACACCAGCCACAGGCTTCTGGAAATGTGAAATAAAAATGCGTCAATTCAATAAAGTTTATTTAAATCACAACCGATTTTCTTTTCGTCGCAAATTACACTATTATTGCCGTAACTTATAGTAATTCCAATCCGCCTAGTGTGAAAGTCATAGATAGACAAACATGTTTCAATTTTACAGCTTACAACAACAATATCATAAACTGACAGTTTTATTGCGGATCACGAATGTCCTAGCACTTATTATCAGTTATCAGTTTGTTTAAACACTCTCAGAATAAATAACAAACACGACATTATTTAAAGTTACTTTTGAAACTGATCAATGGCTATTTCTTACTACGTATGCGGTAACGCCAAATAAGAAATAGAACTGTGTACAAACTGTAT
This sequence comes from Celastrina argiolus, assembly GCA_905187575.2. Lineage (NCBI taxonomy): Eukaryota > Metazoa > Arthropoda > Insecta > Lepidoptera > Lycaenidae > Celastrina > Celastrina argiolus. Next base: position 2,065,357 of record LR994598.1, read on the forward strand.
GTATCTTCTGTGATTAACACCCACTTGATGAACTTCACTATTTAATAGCAGGGATGTTAGGGAGCTCCGTAACCGTAACCAAATCCGAAATAAAACTTTTGCTACTGTAAAAAGGAAACCAATATCCAATATCCGTAACCGAAATTATCCGAAACAAATGGGTAATTCGATATCATTAAATATCCATATCCGTATCCGAAATTTCAAATCCATTTCTTCCCGGTTTACTAGACATGGTAAGTTTACGGAAATTTTAATTTAAGTCGTTTCAAACTAGGTAGCATCTTCCAAACAATATTTGTACACATCAATTGCTTTTGTTTATGCAGTGCAGGTGCACCGATACGCATACCGGATGTTGTTTATTTCAGGCACACCTAATAAGAATATAGTACATCCAATAACAAGTTTCAGGTGTTGGTAACCAATGAATAACTGCTGCCCAGTAGTTACGATATCGACTCTATAGTACTATCCACCTTTCCTACTTTCTTACTTCACGTTAATGTGAATCCGTTGGAACTTTATCTATTCTGAAATGAACACCCAAAAAATAACACGAATGCCTAATTGTATTATCAAAATACACGTCATGAGAATTGCTTATCATATTCTGATTTTGATCACTTTATTACAAACAGTACGATTTCACGAAATGAAATGTCGATAATGATCATCTGCTGATCAAACTTTCAAGTACTGCTGTATTACAGCCTGATCTACTTCGGTCAATCAAACAGTAATAATAATGAATATCTGTAAGACGTATGTCCTATGTACTAAGTACTTGTTTTTACTTTGCGTTAATGATTGCTTATTCACTTCGATTATTTTTTTTAAATAATACTTTGGTTATAAAACCAGAACCATTTAGAACTTTATAATGAAATAAGTAACGATCATGATACAACCAGTTCACATCATTGCGAAGCGAGTAGAGAAGTCCATAAGATGCACAATGCTTGTCTGCGCTGGTCGGACACCCAGCACGCTGGTCGGTCACCCAACAGCCAGCACGCTGGTCAGTCACCCAGCACGCTGGTCGGTCACCCAGCAGTCAGCACGCTGGTCGGTCACCCAGCACTGCTCGTTCTCCCCTTGGCGAGGCTATGCATCATCCGGTCGAACATCATCCCAGTGTTTTGTCCATCTGCACATAAAACAAAACAGCAAAACAAAAGAACACTTTAGTGTAGGTACAATTTATTGTAAATTAAATTTTGTGATAATACTCGTATAAGCAAGATATTTTATGGACACTTGAAACACAAATTAATAACTAGTGTATTGGTCTTTAAAAATTATTTGAGGAATAAAAAGTTGGCTACCACCTTTTACCAAAACCATAATCAAAGCCTGTCGTTAAAGCGCCACTGCTGGTGTCGCCACATAGAGATTAGTAACGTCCATGTGTCGCCACCGTGTAGACGTCACGTCACTGTCATCATCACGTCACCGCTGTCAGTACTTCTACTCCTTCTTAATCATCGTGGCGGGATTATTGGTACATGGTATCCTTGCAGCACTCGGCTCACCGCTGTCCCGTCTTACCACAATTACGCCATGTACATAGCTTGCAAAGCAGCACGTGTTAGTACGTACTGCCCAACTCATGTGGATCGAGTTCGTATTGATTTGCAATGATTACTATTATCACTTTTTGCAGACTACACAAAAGATTAGGTACACTTTTTTTTTTTTTTTACTACCCGCACTTTTAAGAAAAACCTGTCTCTCTTGCACGATTTGATCCCAGATTCTGATGTCGAAAGGGCTCTCATGATTTAATAACATTCCTTCGGATACTGTGGGCTTTCGTGGGTAAATCGTGAAAAGAGAACAGAGTAACAATATCACTTGTTTATTCGTAATCACAATTTCTTTATAAATTCACTATTCACTACACTTTATGAATTTACTTTACTTTAAATTCACTTTACTTTACTTTACAAGTATTGACACTAACGAAACATAACACGTTTCAAGACATCTCAACTTGGCGACCAAATCACGAATGAATTCAGTCTCGTCGAGAAAGTCCCAAGTCATGTCAAAGCGCGCCATAGACAAGTTGCGCCATTTTGCCACTTGGGGGCGCGCTTCCGTCTCGTTTTGTGTCCATATTCATATCCGGCTCCGACATATAGAATAGTTTATTTTTATTATTTAACAAATTGAATATTAATTACGAAATCGAAAATGCCTAAAAATGAGATACCTAACTAAAATTATACGAAAACAGAGAACTGAAAATGACATCTGAGTTCTGTCAATTATCTTGACATGACGGCCAACGTCAATGTCAATTGTCAATTCACTCAAGTTTATTGTTACCCACTCTTAGAAATATTTCTCGCTAAAGTTTATAATATTTATCTATACTAATATTACAAAGCGAAAGGGTTTGTTTTTTTAAATGCGCTAATCTCAGGAACTACTGGTTTGATATGAAAAAATATTTCCTTGTTGGATATTCCATTTATAGAGGAAGGCTGTAGGATATGTAACATTACGCTGCGACTAATAGGAGCGAAGCATTAGATAAAAATGTTTCAAAAACGGGGAATATTATTCACATTTGGGGACTTTCGTCGCTAGCGCAGTATGTCTATCTCTTAAGATTTACTAAATAACTAACAGAATAAAAAATAGGCAATAAAGGGGTTTTTGAAGAGATATTTATACCATCACGGTATTAATTCTTATCATTTTAAGGCCGTGTTTCACCAACGCATGTTATTGTTGACGGTGTGTTAAATAATCATGCCTTCTCATTTATTGATAGGAATTACGAGAAGGATAGCATGATATTTACCAAAGGATCAACTTTAACATTGCATGGTGAAACACGGCCTAAATACGTTACTTGGATCTCAACTTGGATAAAGCATTCCATCAAGACTATATTTGCTCTTTATGGCCGTGTTTCATCAAGCAATGTTATTATTGCAGCAATAGACATTTTCAAATGATCCCCTTTTTTAAAATTTCAAATATTCTTATTTCACACTAAACCAAATAAATATTTTTATTTCACACTAAAGCAACCATGGCGTCGGACTTCAGCGTCACGGCGTCGGACGTCGGGCGTCGTCGTCAGTGTCGCGGCGTTGGGCGTCGGCGTCGCGGCGTCGGGCGTCGGCGTCGCGGCGTCGGGCGTCAGCGTCGCGACGTCGGGAGTCGGCGTCGCGGCGTCGGGCGTCGGCGTCGTGGCGTCGGGCGTCAGCGTCGCGGAGTCGGGCATCAGCATCGCGACGTCGGGCGTCGTCGTCGGTGTCACGGCGTCGGGCGTCGGCGTCGCGGAGTCGGGCGTCAGCGTCGCGACGTCGGGCGTCGGCGTCGGCGTCGCGGCGTCGGGCGTCAGCGTCGCGACGTCGGGCGTCGTCGTGGGTGTCACGGCGTTGGGCGTCGTGCGTCTGCGTCGCGGCGTAGGGCGTCGGCGTCGTGGCGTCGGGCGTCAGCGTCGGCGTCGCGGCGTCGGGCGTCGGCGTCGCGGCGTCGGGCGTCGGCGTCGTGGCGTCGGGCGTCAGCGTCGCGGAGTCGGGCGTCAGCGTCACAACGTCGGTCGCCGGCATCGGGCGTCGGCGTCGCGGCGTCGGGCGTCGTCGTCGGTGTCACGGCGTTGGGCGTCGGGCGTCGGCGTCGCGGCGTTGGGCGTCGTGCGTCTGCGTCACGGCGTAGGGCGTCGGCGTCGTGGCGTCGGGCGTCAGCGTCGGCGTCGCGGCGTCGGGCGTCGGCGTCGCGGCGCCGGGCGTCGGCGTCGCGGCGCCGGGCGTCGGCGTTGCGGCGTCGGGCGACGACGACGCTTTACTTGTTTTGGTCGCAGCGTAATGTTAAATAGCTTAAGCCTTCCTCCAAAAATAATTATTCAAATCGGTAGTTCAGTAGTTCCAATCCATCCAACAAAAATAGTTATTCAAATCGTACCAGTAGTTCCTCAGATTAGCGCGTTTAAACAAACAAACAATTCACATTTGGGGACTTTCGTTGCAGGCGCTGCATAAACCGTTTAAGTCACTACAAAATCACGCGAACGAAGTCGCGGGCATAGCTAGTAAACATATAAATTACTAGGCCTTAACTACTGATACAATTTTAGTGATTAAAATGTATCAATATATTTTGTTATAACGACCCGGGTAACATAGCTTTTATAATTTGCTAGCGCAGTGTACTTTAAAAAGATATTTCGTAATTTTCACTATGAACATGTTGTGAACTTCGATGCCTGAAACTTTACCGAAAGCCTAAATTATAGATCATAAAATATCGCAGCATTTATTCTAAGCATAGAAGGTTATTAATCTGAGATTCTAAGCATTGTATTTTTTCCTTAGTCAAATTGACACTAGTAATGGTTCTATTATGTTCGTAGAGGAATAAAAAAAAACTATTTGACAGTGACATTTATGACATAACATGAGAGCCATGACACATTTGACACATCGTCTTATTTTTTCTCAGTCCCTTTCTTTTTAAAGATTGTATGTATTTTCTTCTATTTGTTTTTTTGTGATAATGTATTGATAAATTCTTAGCAAGTTGCAGACATAATATATCTTTATAACTATATAAATCAAGAGTAGTTTTAGCGTATATAATGTAGCATTATAGTCTCTATTATAAATGTTTAAGAAAACTAATTTGGGTATGTTTTTGAATATTATTTTTATGATACAAGTAATCTTAAAGGCAATGGATTGATTTCTATTGATTCCTACAGTCTATTCGCGTTCAGTATGCAGTGAATCGTCCAGACAAATTTGACCAATTACTCATAAGCTGTATAAACACTTCATTATTTAATTAAAGTTATCCATCTTGGTGCATGATTCACTTTGCCTTTATAGGTGAATTACCTACAGAGGGTTTAACACATGTTATGACAAAAACACATTCATATTAAGTACATTTTAAATGATAAATTGTATAGACGCTGTCACAATTTTATCCAATTTGATAATGTTAGAAAGTTTTATTGTATGGGAACAGCCTCAGAATTGGGATGCTAAATACATACCTATAGTAGTTTTATTAGGTTGTCTGGAAGAGACTGCTGTAAGCAGTAATGCCACCTTTTTGTGCAGTTCATCTTATTGTGTTATAATATTTCTGTTTTTTTTTTGTTTACAAATGAATATTTTTTTTTTCCAGTCTTTTCTAGGTTTTCAGTCTATCCATTAGTATTTTTATTAAATTATCAAGAAAAAAAACCTTTTCTTAGTAACCATACAATTTAAACTAGTCTAATTTTTATTTATTTATTAATTCTGTTTTTTTCAGAAAGGAAATAAATATTCAAAAATCTTACTTCATCATGCAAGAACAAACTATAAAAAAAGAATGTATGTAATAAATTTTCATATAATATTATATGTTTAAAGCCAAATTTTTTAGGATCCCATATAGTTTAATTGGCCTTCTTTTTTTATAATTGATCAGAGTGTAATAAATAGCATTATTATGGAGTTGTAAAATAATAATAGCTATATAGAATTTTTCTGGTCTCCACAGATATAGAGTTTGAATTCAAGGTGCTTAAGACAGAAGTAAAATGTGAACCAGTAGATGATGGAGCCATTGACACTTTGGAAGAATTGGTGGCTCCTGTGAAAACAGAACCAGCTGAGAATGAATCTACCGTTGTTTTAGAACAAGAGGCAGTTGTAAAACAAGAACCAGTTGATAATGAAATGGCCAAATTTTTAGAATGCCAAGGTTGGTATTACATTTTATTTACTTCTTAAATAAGTCATATTTTAATTACCATAAAAAAATTTACTTATCCACAAAAATAAAAATTACAATCCCTAAATTATAATTATACATACTTTAGTTTGTCCCTGATAATCTTTATTATTATAAAGTGGAAGAGTTTGTTTGTTTGTTTGTTTAAACGCGCTAATACTACTGGTCCAATTTGAAAAATTATTTTTTTGTTGGATAGTACATTTATAGAGGAAGGCTTTAAGCTATATAACATTACACTGCGACCGATAGGAGCGAAGCGTCAGTGAGAAATGTTGCAAAAACGGGGTGACTTTCGTTGCGTGCGCTGCATAAACGGTTTAAGTCGCTCAAAAACCACGCGAACGAAATAGCGCGCACAGCTAGTTTAACCTATAGGCAAACAAATCGAAAACATCGAAATTTTCACTTATTCACTTATTGTGCACACTTATCAACACTTGCACAACCTTTGCTAAGTTTTGTCCTTGTCTGGTCAAGTGACTGTTTTAACATAATATATATAGTAATGTATGAATGTACGATACGACGTCGTGACGTTAGAAACTCACAGTGCAATCCTGCGCAGTTGTTATTAGAAATTCAAAGATGGTATTGAAGTCGATAATTTAATTACTCTAGTCAAGCAGCGTCACGTATTGTTGCTGCTACATCAAAACGGTGCGAGCGGGGCGCGCGGGGCGTTCGAATGCGCCTGCGCACACAGCCGTGCGATAGATTTTAAAATTGTACTATCAAAACCATCAGTCGTAGACGACCTTTATATTTTGTAATACGAGTAATATACAATCCACAATTATTGAAGCTTTTCATTTCTATCTGGGAGTCTACACGTACTATGGAACAAAACATCTGATGAATACAAGAACAGAAAATGCAAAAACAACGGCATGGAAAAATGTGCGAAAATTAATTCGCCGTCCTTGGCCTAGGGAGTTACTGGTCGAGAACTCCTGAACTAATAGTGTTTTACTTTCTAGATGTCCAAGTTGACAACATGTTGGAGTGTGTGATAACTGAGTCCAGAGAAGATCCTGCTTCTGGCAACAGCTCATCACAAGACTCGCTAGGTTAGTATCTCTTTTTTTTTATTTATTACGAGCTGGATACTTAGTATCTACCCTATTCGTTTGGAAAATAGACCACAAAACTAGCAAACAGACTGCCCGTAGACATTCCAGAGGAGTTTTTCTAAAATTGCCAACCTTCTGCGGTGTCACCCACTTAGGTAACTTAGGGCAGATTTTTCAATCGTCAGATAAATTTTATCTGTTGAATAAACATGTGACTTTGACATTTGTTTCATACAAAATCTGCCAAAGTCATATTATTATATTCCTTTATTCCTTGGGTAAAAGTTATCTGATGATTGAAAAATCGGCCCTTAATTAAATAACTTCACTCTCAATTCTCATAAAGTTTATGTTTCTTATAATAAAAATAACATCCATGGACGCTTCATACGACGTGGGGCCAGCTATTTAAAAAAAAGTGATAAAAATCTGGTTAAGTGGTCAGCTTTGCGCACAAAGCGGTGGAATAATCTCTTTAATTAGCTATCAACTATCATGGCCTACCATCCCATACAATCTATCTTTAATACAAAAAAATTGCAATAGATTTCACTAATATTAACGTTTGTAAATTATAAAATGTAAATATGCCGAATTAAGTACAAATATTGACATTAAAATAAAGATAAACATATTTTTTAAGCATAACATCACATTAAGGGCCGATTTTTCAATCGTCAGATAATTTTTATCTAAGGAATAAATATGCGACTTTGGCAGATTTTGTATGGAACAAATGTCAAAGTCACATGTTTATTCAAAAGATAAAAGTTATTTGACCATTGAAAAATCGGTCCCAAGCTAAATTCAACTCAGTTAATGGAATCAGGCGTTACTTTGCGGAAATCCATAGCATACAATTTATATGTATTATATCTAGCAATATCCCGCGAAACAATTATAACCACAACCTGCAAGCAGATGAGTGAGTGTACGCATAGGCATGCGTTTGATGCACTTCCCTCCTCCCACACTGCTTATGCGTACACTCGCAAGCAAAAAACATGAAAACACCACCACCACACAAGCAATAATGTTAACACGATCGTGCAAAGTCCAACCACCATGCAGGTTGCAAAACTCGACGCGCGTTTCGCTCCGACCCCGGAGCATCCTCAGGATGTTGACTTTGCGAACAATGTTCGTTAAGTTGTGTGGGAGGAGGGAGGTGCATCAAACGCATGCCTATGCGTACACTCACTCATCTGCTTGCAGGTTGTGGTTATAATTGTTTCGCGGGATATTGCTACATATAATATATTTAAATTGTATAAATTCAACTCCTTAATTAAGAAGAATATAAGAAACGAAATTAGTAATTAGTATTTTACAATAGTGGCGCTAGATGGCGGTTTCCGGAATGTGCCTGGACTTCACCCTTTGCCAGTCGCATTGCCAGTATTAGGGTGATACCATTTTCTAGTACAAGGTCGTGTCTTTGTTATATATCTACTTTGTGCTGCTATCAAGGTTCATAAGATAGCCTGGCGACAGACAGACATTTTTCCCTTTGGGCACGGAATCCTAAATCAGCATGCTTATAAGTTGTAGTATATTAGATGGTTTGTACAAATTTATCTAATCTAAATGGAATCCCATCAAAAACAAAATTTGTAGAAAGTGCCGCAAGTAAGATCTTTTGCCGTAGAAAGTTATGAGATCCATGTGATGCAAGCTGGGGTAAGTCGGTCGGTCTAACAACATCTTATAGTGATCATATCTATACTAATATTATAAAGCGGAAGAGTATGATTGTTTGTTTAAACGCGCTAATCTCAGGAACTACTGGTCCGATTTGAACAATTCTATTTTGTTGGATACCTAGTCCAATCATAGAGGAAGGCTTTCTATTTTGTTGGATAGTCCATTTATAGACGAAGGCTTTAGGCTATATAACATTACGCTGTGACCAATAGGAGAGAGAATCCTTTTTACGGCAAAAGATCTTGGGAGACTTGGCACTTTTTACAAGTTTTGTTTTTGATGGGATTCCTATTTAGATAAGATAACTTTGTACAAACCATCTAATAATCTACAACTTTGCTGACTTAGGATTCCGCGCCCAAAGGGAAAAATGTCTGTCTGTCGCCAGGCAGTGTTTTTGTCGAAAAGTGCAAATTTAACTTTATAATCCTGTATTTATATGGGATGATTGTTTTTCGATATTGATGCCAAAAAACCAATCAGTAAAATTTTTGTCTGTCTGTCTGTATTGCGCATGGATCAAAAACTACTGAAGGAATTTTAACAAAATTTGGTATGTCGATCAACGACTTGGTCTACAATTTAGTGCAGTGAGCCACTGAATATATGGTTGGGCATCCTAACTTTTGTATACTAATATTGTAAAACAGCACAATTTCATTAACATTCAGAACATTGATTAATTTCGAAAAATAATCGATACAAACTAAGACAGTACAGCACTATGCATATTGGGCCTGTTCCAGGAGACGCTCTGAACGTTCAGATCATTCATAACGCTGATATTGACAGCTGACAGTGCCTGTGAAAACAGTTCAAAACGATCCTAAACAGTGCTAAAGAAACGCAAATCTGAACGAAAAAAACGTTATTTTCGTTTACTATTTTCTTTAGCACTGTTTAGGATCGTTTTGAACTGTTTTCACAGGCACTGTCAGCTGTCAATGTCAGCGTTATGAATGATCTGAACGTTCAGAGCGTCTCCTGGAACACAGGGATTATCTGTCAATCCGCCATTTTGTGTTTACTTCAAGTCTATTTGTTTTCTTGGGCATTGTTTCTGTCAATAATAAAATTGTCAAAACTTTTCAGTTTTCTTGTTTTTGTTGGAGTGCGGTGCTCTTGCGATTTTTAAGTAATAATTAATATTGACCCTGCTTTGCCTACCGGATTTTAAAACTTGCCAAAACGACGACGACTTTTGCGCTTTATATCGGACCTGATTCTGCTGAAAACTACAAACCTTTGAGCATGGCCAACGTAATGAAAAGAAAAAGAGACCCGACTTTTTCAGCTGCGGAAAAAATGACACTGATAGAGTTGGTGGAAAAATACTTCCCTATTGCTGAGTCAAAAAAAACGGATGCTTCGAGCATCCGTTATAAAAACGAACAGTGGGGCAAAATAGCCGCGGAATTTAATTCCTTATCAATAAACCATTCCCGGGATGTGACCGTTTTAAAAAAGTGCTGGGAGAATTTAAAAAAAAGAGCTAAGCAGGAGCAAACCCTGCGAAACCAAAGTTTTTTGGCAACAGGTAGTACACATTTTTCTTCTCTATTTATTATAGAAATAATTTTGTGTGTAGTTGTTAATCATTATTACTTTTTCTGTCATGTAAAGGAGGCGGTCTACAAACAAATGATCAGGACCCGGTCATTGATCGGGTTCTGGAAGTCATTCAGGCTAGGGTGTCGGGATATGTCAATGTCTTTGACTCTGATGAGTCTCAAGTGTTAAGTGAGTATTTATTTTAATCCAATCTGTCTTAAGATAAAAATATTGTGAGTTTTACTGTTTTGTATCTCATAATGCAATGAAATGGGCAAGTCGTACAGTGCACCAAGTGTATAGTAAATATTTTAAGTTGTAACAAAATATAGTGCAACTAGCACTTGCATGGTTTTTAACAATAATGTATGTTTTAGCCACTGCATCAAACAGTCTTGATGGGTCAGGCCCATGCCCGGATATAAAACAGGAAAAGGAATCCGGGCTAGTGGAAGTTCCTGTATTAGCCGCTGTAAGTATGATTTTTTGTTGAATTTCTTTTGATTGAAATTTTACTACATATTATATTTAACTAAATGAAAGGCATGCAATAAATGTACAAGAAAATATTTACTCTTGTATGAAAAATTTAAGTTCACTTAAAATATCTATCAAAATAGCCCCCCCATGAATGACTTCAATAAAATGTGTTAGTCTATTTTTAGTGTGAGGTATAGGTTTTTTCCGACTTACTGAGCTAGTAGGTTTGCTAGTCAATTTCAGTTCCATTCATTTCACAAAATAATTATAATTTTATTTTATACATAGGATTGGAGTCAGTACTCACCAAATATGCTAAGGCAAAATATAAATTCTACCCTCGCTGAGCACTCGCCACCCCTGCAGATTGGGTACGATGTACCAGAGAGTGAAGAGGCCTTCCAGGAACAGCAAGCATCAGTGTCCACACCAAGGTTAGCACAAATCGGTATGATTTGGAGTATTATCTTATGTATGTATTACATTATAATATTTGACGACCTCCGTAGCGCAGTGGTTGAGCGCATTGGTACTCGAATGAGAGGTTGCGGGTTCGAATCCCGCCGATGGAACAAAAAGTTTACAATGTTCCTGGGTCATGGATGTGTATTAAATTTGTGTATAATATAATAAAAACCTTAAATATGTGTATAGTATAAAAGTATTAAATATATTTCCATTGTCTGGTACCTGTAACACAAGTTCTTCGGATACTTAGCACAGGGCCAGATTGACGTGGTGTAAAGCGTCCATATATATATATTTATTTATTTATTATAGTATTATATTATTATTATATATTATTATAGTTATGTATCCAATTTAATGTGTATCTTATGTTTATCTTAAAAGGGTTTATTTAATTGTACTTAGTTGTTCTTGTGGTAATAATTTAAATTCAATAATTTTTATGTTAACATGCAGGGTAGCACCAATTAATGTACCATCATCCAGTCGCAGGAGGCTACATTTAACACAATATAAATCGTTGAACACTGAAAGAGCCAACCTTATAATAAACACAACAAAAAACGCACAAGAGGAGCATGCAATTCAAATGGAGATTTTAGAAGAAATGCTAAAGCAAGAAAGAATTAAAACTGAGCAGGAGGAAATAAGACTGAAAATTTTAAAAATACAACTCGGAAATCTGGAAATATGAATGTTAAAAACAAGTTTTATTGTTTAATTCATTACGATCCAATAACATTCTAATTAAATTAAAAAAAAGGATACTGATTGCTTTAATAATGATTATTACATCATTTATTATTTATTTTATAATTAATAATACAGTAATTGTTGTGTATAATATAATACTTAACAAAAATTTAATTTCAATTTTGGATTTGATTGTAGTTTCTGATCTATAAAATCAATAATGAATGTTGTATAACATCAGTCCAGCATACTTGCTATCTCGGTAATCTGCAAATAAAATGAATTAGACCCTTGTTATATTATAATTTAGCAGCACCATATAATTAGTTTTTTTATATTAATAGAAATGCACAGTATTTTTTATAACTCATTAATATAACATATCACTTAAGAGTTCTGCTGCTTAATTCTGAGTCATCAAAGAAATATTATTTTTCTCAACAAAGCAGTTTGAATAAAGTAGAATTACTTTACTAGCTGCAACAGTTGCAATGCACTTTACCTTCAAAACCTAGTATCATAATTCATAATTTTTATTTGCAAGTGGTACATAATGTGGTGTTATAGTTTATCTAAAAAAACTACAACTATTCAGTAGAGTCAAAAACTTAATACTTTTAGATTTTATTATGACATGGATTTTGTTTTAAATGAGGTTCAGTTATGTACAGTATACATCTGAAATCCATGTCATAATAAAATCTAAAATAATTAAGTTTTTTGACACTGAAGTTGTAGTTTTTTAGATACAAGGTTGTGAAGGTAAAGTGTGTATTCCAAATCTATGGTTTGATTTACTAGAGAGAACTGACTATTACTTACTATCATGACTTACTTATTTTGATGTTCCATTGTTGACATGGTACATCAACACTTTTTTGTTATTTTCTATGTGCCAACATGTTGGTGTTTCCCATATTGTTACTATTAGCATAATATATTATGATGTAGAGGACTGTACATGACACAATTCTAAACTCAAATTACATAGTAAAATTTACTTAAATTAATGTAATTGTAGTCACCTGTTTTTATTAACTGTAAAAACAATAAATTCATATGAATATTACCAATAAAATAATATATGAAAGTATATTATTACCAAAATTTTCATTTACTATTCTGTGTACTTATGCAAAAGTTACAGTCAGGTCAGAGATTTTTTAAATAGTAATTAAAATTTATATCAACAAACTAAGTTTTAAAGAAAGTGAGGTAAATAATCTGCAAACACATTAACTTACTCTGCAAAGTAGGACACCAATTCACTGCGCCGTCTATGATTTGGATTTTCTCTTTGTGTTCCCTGTGCGTCCATATCTCCAGCTGTATTAATGTTGCCTAGAGCTAATAAAGTTTCCCAATATCCATGATTTGTTACATGGCTATCATTAGGAGGTGTAGCTTCACCACTTCTTCTTGCAATATTATGCAACACAGCCGTTGCAACAATGATTGGAAATGAATTATGCACTGTCACTCCTAAACCAATAGCCATGGCTGGGAAACGCTTTTTCCATTCTGCAAATAATCTTTCTACACAATTTCTTGTTCTAGTGTGAGATTCATTATACAAATTTTCAGCATTAGTGTGACATTGTTCTAATGGGGTCATCATATAACGGTTACATTCATACGCTGCATCTCCTACAAGAACGGCATTGCCATATTTATTCTGTTCAAACATTGCTTTTCTGTAACAATTGTTAAAAATATATGAATCATCTGTGCTTCCAGGCCAGCGAGCAACTATATCAGTAAACTCCAATTTTGTATTGCAGATTGCTTGAATATTCAGTGAATAATATTGTTTTCTGTTACGAAATGTTTCTGGACAATCTCCACCTAAAATAAATTACACTTTTATATTAATTTAATAAATTGAACTATTTTAAGGGTATAATATTTATTATATAACATATAATACCTATGGAATAATAAAAATTTAATAAAAACCATAAAATCCTAAAGGTTGACTGGTAGATAATGCCTTCGGGTATTAAGTCCTACTATGTACAAATGTGCATTATGCTTCAATAAATAAAATCATAGGGTTATTATAATAGAATTTAGGTATTACAAGCAATGGCTATTTGTAATGATCCTGACCTGGGGATTTGATGAATTTCATATGAGTGCAACCTATAGCACCAATAACATATGGAAATCTTGCTATGTTATAAAATTCAATTTGGGTCTGGAGAATCTCATCTGGAGACTCTGGAAAGTAAATGTGCTGTGATCGCAGGGTAGCAATTGCAGTGCTAACTCTGTGTACAATTCTGTGTGCAGTTGAAGTACTAAATCTACATGAACCTGCAGCAGTCATTTGATAGCAACCAGTTGCATAAAAACGTAGAGCACAGAGAAGCTGATCAATAGGAGATATACTGTGGTTCCTGAAATAATATAATAATTTATTGTAAATGAAACAAATCTATCGAAATAGTTTTATTTGCAAGTTTGCATTTTTTAGCAAAAACTTTGAAGGTCGCGAAAATTATCTTGAGTCTCGAGACTTACTTATTTGTGGGAAATTCTAACTTATGTTCAATAGCCTCCAATACAGACAGAACCGTTGGTTTTGTAAGGCGATATCTTGTTACAAAGTCTCTGTCGTCCAGGGTATCAAAGTGATCTTCTGTATCGCGTATCCATTTTGGTCGTCGAATTTCCTCCTCATCAAAGCTTTCGTCAAATGCTATAATCATGGCTCTTTTCATTTTTAATAAATGTAGTTAAATTCTAACTACAACTTTGAATTTAATGTGGAAATATTGGTAAACAAACATTAATACAATGACAGTGACAACTATTTTATTTCTTCTTCTTCTTTTATTTTGGAAAAGCGGTTGCAAAGGTTTTGCACCATTCTGCCAGTGTCGAGTATTTATAGAGTACGAATAAATCGATTTTCAGGACATAGCCAAATTTTGTGTAATTAATATTGTTGCAAACGAATACCATTTTATTTATCTTACTCTTATCTATGGTAAAAACTGACAGCTCGTCAGTTCACGAGCTGTTATTTATATATATATAACTGACAGCTCGTGCATAGGTAAGTTAAACCTCGAAAATTGGGCACTCTGAACTAAAGCTCGGCTTAGCTAGATATGAGACGGGTTTAGTTTTTGCTGGTGAAATGCAATTTCCGTGCGTTTAAACGCGTAAAGCGAGTTTAATGTATACTAAGGCCCTAAGGAGGAGGAGTACACCGTTCATTTAACATGGCGAAACACGCCCATATTAAATTATGGGCGTGTTTCGCCATGTTAAAATACCATGCCATCTCATTCATTGACAGGAAATACGACAAGGATAACATGATACTTAACATGGGTTGGTGAAACACGCCCTTAAGACGTCAAAAGTTCTGTCAAATCACTATAAATCGTCGGTCAACGGTTAAACAAGGGTTTTGGGCTCGGTTAAGATAATCGGCCGGCCAACTAATATAAACAGTGAGGCACACACACAAACACGCAGTGACAACAAATTTTGTTGTGTTGAATCTTACGTAACCAAATAAAAATTTCAGACACATAAATGTAATTTTATGTAGTAGCCTTATATTTTCGTCAGTTGACTTTTTTGATTTTTGACTAAACGGCCAATTACGAAATCAACTGATTATTTACTATCGGTGCACTCCACCCTAAGCTAGCTTAATTGCATTGGTGAAATCGCACCTTAATTCTTGTTCTAAACCGTGTTTAAAAAACTAGCCGTAACTTCATATACAATTTGAAAAGTAATAAAGTCTGCTTTTGGTCCGTAAATAAAAAAACAATAAAGTAATAGTGGGCTAGAAGTGACTTTAGATTAGCTAGACAAACATTAGATTTGATAGGCAATGTGCATCGTTTTAAGATGTAGAAGCAAGCTCAACTTTTAGATCCTGTCACGAAAACCTTAATTTTTACTGCAGCAATACTACTAAAAACTGGGATGCGATTGTTTGAATTTCGTTTGACATTATTGACATTTGTAATATGTTCGTGACGCGTTGCTTAGGGAGGGAAACTATAACACTTCCTACTCCTCCTTCATTATTTTCATTAATTTCGTTGCGGGTCCCAAGACAGATCTAGTATGTCCGGCATTCCTGAGATCATATCAAAGGGTTTTTGAGGTGTCAATCCTGGCTTCACAGGAGTTGCAGTGGTGGGAAAATGTGCTGTGCTTTTACACGTCAAAAAAAATTCGTGACGCCGTGGCATGGTATATTCATAAGCTCTTAGTGCGAGTTTTTGTCACAGATGACTATAGTTAACTATAATAATTTGTGTAGCATCAAATAAGTTATAGTCAGTCATTACTAATATTAATTACTCAAACCGGTCACACTGGCATGGCGCCTGCGCATAAACATAAGCCGTAGGTACAGACTGAGTGAGTGCAGTTGTCCTATCAATGGTCGTGCTAGCTAGAACAATACGTATTATTGTAAAAGTCAAAGTCAATTTCTTTTATTTAGAACAAATTTACAATAGTATATTGTGCAACTAGTGCTATAAGTTGTCGATTGCGAATAAACATAAACATCGCACGGGTGGCAAATAGTGAATGCCATGATATCATGTACAATACCGATTTAAATTAAAAAAAAAAAACAATTATAGTAGGGATTTATACGGATACACATCACTCACATGCCAGTAAAGCGGGAAAGTAGTTGGCGTAAAAGTTACTGGCAAGTATAAGTTGTGATCTTTCTGCTCGTACTTACATAGAAGCTGTGGCGTAAATTCACACGTGTCAGTTTGGTAATCCCCCTCGTCTCCTCTCTCACGGGCATGCAAGCAAATATTGTGCTAGCTACACATGGCAGTAGCTGGCACGTGCAAGGAGCTGGTATGCTAGTCTGCAAGCTACGGGCATGTGTTGTTAAATCCTTGTCACTCGGTTGTTAGTCACTAAAATGTTTGTTGCAGACCGCGAAGACGATGTGGATGCAGCGATAAAGCCTTACCCAAAAGACCCAACTAAGCCCGATCACAAACACTCCTGCGCCACTTGTGACAGAAAGTTTAAGCATCTCGTTAACCTAAATAAACACATGATAATACATACCGGCGAGAAACCGCACAGGTGTGACGTTTGCAGTAAAAAGTTCGTTAGCTCGCTACGCTTGGAGCGACATAGGCGAAAGCACGCAGCCAACAAACCCCACGCCTGTGACGTTTGCGGCAAGCGGTTTCGGGATGTCGAACAGTTGGATAGGCATATGATAATACATAACGGAGATAGACCGTACACTTGTGAGGTTTGTGGCAAAAGAATTACCACGGAGGGGAATTTAAAAGTGCACATGGCTAGACATAGCGGGTTCAAACCGTTCAGCTGTGATCTCTGTGAAGAGAAGTTCTACCACGCGTGTCGATTGCGAACGCACATGAATATACACATAAATGGCGCGTCTTTCGCGTGTGACGTTTGCGACAAAAAGTTCAATAGGCTTGAAGGATTAAAGTCGCATAAAATGGTGCACCTCGGCGCCGTATTCAGTTGCGAGATCTGCGGGAAAACTTTCAACAACTCGGCCAATTTGAATCGGCACACGAAAACGCACAGCAAGGAGAAACCGTACAGCTGTGACGTTTGCGCGAAACCGTTCTCGAGGAACGAACATCTTTTGATGCATAAAATAAAACATACTGGCGATAAACCGTACAGCTGTGTTATTTGTAATAAAAAGTTTACGCAGCCTGCAAATTTGCAAAGGCATAAGAAATTGCATACTGGTGATGAATCTTTGACTTGTGACGTTTGCAGTAAAACATATATTACAGTTGGCAAATTAAAATTGCACAAATTAAATAAACATAATATCTCATTATCAGCCCCATCTTGTGTCGAGACGCCTCAATGACAGAGGTCCGATTTTGTGATATGAATATGGTGTGGAGCAAGGCTTGTATAAATTACCATTTGTTGATTATTATTAAAGTTGATTATTTATAAATGAGTTTTTCTGACCTTACTCCTTTGTCACTAGGGACTGATTTTGCAATCGTCAGGTAACTTTTACTTGAGGATTATTCCTCTATAATAATTATTGACGACCTCTGTAGCACAGTGGTTGAGCGCGTCGGTACTCAAGCTGGAGATCGCGGGTTCGAATCCCGCCGAGCGGACAAAAAGTTTACCATGTTCCTTCTTCCACGGACATGGATGTGTATTAAACGTGTGTATTAATATAGTAAAAATTTTAAACATAATATTATGTATGGTATAAAATATGAAATACACATATTTCCGTTGTCTGGTGCCTATAACACAAGTTCTTGGGATACCTAGCACGGGGCCATAATGACATAGTGTGAAGCGTCCATAGAAAAAAATCTATATATAAATAAAGACGAGACCCCAAATACATTAGAGTATAAAACATTACAACTATGTCGACAGTAAATTCTAACTGTGTGCGTAATATAACCTAAATTAGTCCTACTTCAGACCAGGAATATATTATAAACATTCTTGTTATTTTCGGCAATGGCGCTTGCAAGGAAAATATTAGGTCCTTACATATGAAATTGGCGTTTTGTCGTACTGGCCACTTTGATCTTAAATATATCCTCTTTGGTTAGGAATTCCAAATTCAAATTTAAACAGCTATTTACTCATGCATATTTTGTGTTTCGAAAACCGTAATTCATTTGTTTTTTTCTCTTTTGCTTTTTTTCTGCGTCACTAATTTCACAAAATGGAAAACTTAAAATATCGCATTATTTACGAGTACGAGTTCCACCGTGGCACCACTGCAGAAACGGCTCGAAGCATTAATGATGTGTATGGGGGTGGTGTCGCAAAAGAAAACAAGGTGCGTTTTTGGTTTCAACGCTTTCGTTCTCCAAATTTTGACCTGCAGAACAAGCCCCGTGGACGGCCGTAGACCAAGGTCGATAATAATGAATAGAAGGCTATTGTGGAAGCAGATCCATCGCAAACCACATCAGAGTTAGCTACAGGCTGCAGTGTTAGTGACAAAACCGTTTTAATCCACTTGAAGCAAATTGGGAAGGTAAAACGCGCGTCGACTGCAGCGTTACATTGCTCAACCGGCACAATAATGAAGGAATTTTAAATCGGATCATTACATGTGATAAAATTGGATCCTGTACGATAATCGTAAACGCTTATCGCAATGGCTAAACTCTGGCGAACCAGCAAAGTCTTGCCCCAAGCGAAAATGGACTCTAAAAAAGTTACTTGTAAGCGTTTGGTGGACTAGTGCCGGTGTCGTACACTATAGCTTTCTTAAATCTGGTCAGACGATTACGGCTGATGTCTATTGTCAGCAACTGCAAACCATGATGGAAAAGCTCGCCGTTAAACAACCGAGACTTGTCAATCGCTCTACGCCACTGCTGCTTCAAGACAACGCTAGACCACACACGGCCCAACAGACGGCTACCAAATTAGAGGAGCTTCAATTGGAATGTCTAAGACATCCACCGTACTCTCCGGACCTTGCTCCAACAGATAACCATTTTTTTCGAAATTTGGATAACATCTTGCAAGGAAAAAAATTCAATTCCGATGAGGCAGTCCTTATCTATATATTAATCAATGAAATCTTTGAAATACCTTTCAAAGATTTCATTGATTCCCGTCCGAATGGTTTTTTTAGTAAAGGGATCAATGAACTACCTATAAGATGGCAAAAGTGTATAGATAGCAATGGTACATACTTTGATTAATAAAATATATTTTAATATGAAAAAATCGCCTTTATGTTCCTCCCATACAAAACGCCAATTTCATATGTACTAAACTAATTTAAATATTATAAATGTCTAATCGTCGAGATTTGACCAATAACATTCCAGTTTTTCTTAGTGTTCCTGTAACAAAAATTAAAGTCTTTATTCTTAATTCCCGACGAAAACGAATGGTGTTATAAGATTGACGTGCCTGTTTGTGGCATCGTAGCTCCTAAACGGATGAACTGATTTTGATCTATTTTTTTATTTAAAAGCTGACGTGATCGCTAGTGTTCTAACAATTCAGGGGCTATATATTTTTTGTTTATAATAATGCACTGTGGTATAATGAGATGTTTTTTTACAGATATCCAAAAGAAAGCAGAGCGGAGTCCAGAACGTTGTGTAATAGTCGTAAAGCCTTCTTTGTGTTCTCCCAAACCACAAACAAAACTAAAAATCAAATGTTTCGCTTGCGATGTTTGTGACAAAAGTTTTGCTCGCGCCGACCGTTTACATGATCACAAGCTAAGACATACAGGTGAAAAACCGTTCACCTGTGATATATGTTTTAGTAAATTTACTACGACCAACTCACTGAAGGCACACATAAGATTGCACACGACTGAAAAAAGTCAGACTTGCAACGTTTGTAGTAAAAAATTCTTTACCGTCGGCAATTTGAAAAGACATTTATTATCACACAGCGACGAGAGATACACTTGTGATATTTGCAGTAAACAATTTACTACGGCTCGCTCTCTGAAGAAGCACATACAGTTGCACAACGATCCGAATCAGCACAGTTGCGATATATGCAGTAAAGCCTTTACTACACTAACTTATCTGAAAATTCACATGCGACTCCATAAGGACGTGAAGCCGTACACTTGTGATATTTGTAGTAAGTCGTTTACTACGTACGGCTATTTGAAAGCACACATCGCACTACATTCCGATAAAAAGGAGTACAATTGCGCCGTTTGCAGCAAAAAGTTTGCCAAATCGAGCTATTTAAAACGACATCAACTAATACACACTGGAGTCAAAGCGTACTCCTGCGACGTTTGCGACAGAAACTTCACACTCATCGGTCATTTGAAAGCGCATAAGCTAACACATACGGGCGACAAGCCGTACTCGTGTGACGTTTGTTTTAAAAAATATCGAAGCATCGGCAACCTAAAATCACACAAACTAACACATAACAATGAGAAACATCACGTCTGCGATATATGTGGTAGGAAGTTCAATCAACCTGTTAGCTTGCGAAGGCATATGTTATTGCACACCGGTGAGAAAAAACACAAGTGCAATGTTTGTTTGAGAACGTTTATACAGCTGGTGAACATGAAAAGGCATAAGTGCCAATAAGGGTCACTCACATTGAGACGATCAATTTTGGAAGGCGGTTAAAAATAGCGTTACACAATAAATGTCTTCCACCTATCGCAAATTTTGAAAAGTCTCGGAAAGCTGTTTAACATTTTTGCGAAGAACAAGAGGAATTTCTGAATGGAAGAGGAGGTACCCTACCGTTGTACCACTCACACGGCTGTGGAACGCAGCTTTAAGAATAATGTCCACGAAAAACTACTGTCCATTTCCGTATAATATTCCAGAGGTTCTGTCGCCTTCTACAACACCAATGGGGTATATGGTCGATAACACTTTGGGGGAGGCTATGTCCAGTAGTGGACGTCATAGCTGAAATTATGATGACAATGATGAATCTTACAAGATTTATATTCCTTTGAATGTAAATAAAGCATTTAATAAATAAATTGTTATACCCTGCATTTTGTTTAATTATTATATTGATGCTATTTTTAACCCTTTGTATAGTTATTGTTATCATTATTTAAGTCTTAACCGGACGAAAAAAGTTGCCTCTATAAATTAATAATAATAATATGGACGCTTCACACCAAGTCAATCTGGCCTCGTGCTAAGTATCCGAAGAACTTGTGTTACAGGTACCAGACAACGGAAATATATTTAATACATATATTTAACATTTTTATTATATTAATACACAAATTTAATATACATCCATTTATCCAAGTAACACAGAAAGCTTTTTGATCCTTCGGCGGGATTCGAACCCGCGACCTCCTGCTTGAGCTCAAACGCACTCAACCACTGCGCTACAGAGATCGACAGTAGGTATATTTAGAAAATTAAAATGGGTCCATAGAAGGAATATCGTGAGTTACCCGTTTTTAAGTAGAATGTCGAGAGTGGAGGTCATCAAAGTGGTCTATCTAGTTATCGATTATTATATGCGATTATTGTATAACTCAGACGTACATCCTTAGCGCATATGGAATAAGTAGAAGAAGAAGACAGATGACGGATGACAGATTAAAAAATATTCAATTGTTGTGTTGAATTTGTAATTTGTATTCTAAATATTTTGATTTTATTACGATAAAATGAGTGGGAAAGTTTGCTTATTGTGTTTTTCTTTCGCGAAAGTTATTAAAGATGTAAAATATACTCATTTGCAAAGTGTGGTCGAAGTATTAGCAGACGTTAAGGTAAGCTTCAAAATACATAAAGATCTAATAAACTCGTTATTATTCTCCACATTGTATTTAAATGTATGGTTCCTGTTTATACATCCATTATGATATATTTATTTATATTACATTAATACCTTATCAGATACCAGCTGACTTGTACCCGTTGTGCTACATCTGTTATGCAAAGCTTCTCAGGTGTGTACAGCTGATTAAATCATTACAACAACATAACAGAGAAAATCAGGTAATAATTAAGTTACTTGTGTTATGAATTTATTGCCTTTTTATGCCTAATATGGCTAATTGTAGAATCAACTAATCTAATTGCATAGCTGGGCATTAACTCGTTAATCCGTTAATCGTTAATTAACGAAGTTAACATTTTCATTAACGGATTAACTTTTAAGTTAACATCTTAAAATGTTAACGGACTCGTTAACTTCCGTTAATATCCAGAGGTCCGTTAATCGTTAATCAAATGCCCACTATTTACCGTAAGGCACCAGGGCGCGGCAAGAAAAACTAATTCGGACCAGTATGAAACGACAAGTGCCGCAAGGCGCGTGTTGTGAGTGAAACAAAAGCAGCTAAAAATCAAAAAGCTCCCACTCTTTAAAGAGTAAAAAGCAAAGTCTCGTTAAACTGTGGCTGGACATAAATCATAAGAGTCATTCAAAGATATTCCTCGTTGAAAACATATTCATTAATCTGTTCATTAAATACAATAGTGTCCTACCGTCAAGCGCTGCAATTGTTTAATTTTTTCTTTAGGTTATAACCGCAAAACGAGCATCACTATCGGATGAAAACTTCAATTAAATTAAATGTAATATATTAGTATTTATGAAGGGGAATACATTTCAATAACCTATACACGTCTTTTATTGTTCCTAACCTGTTAACTTCTTAAACCTTTAGCGAATTTTAACGGATTAACGATTAACGTTAACTTGCGTTAATTCTTCCCAAATGTAACGGTTTAACGTTTAACGAAGCTAACTTTTTTAGTAACGGATTAACGATTAACGAAGTTAACTGTGTGATTAACGGTGCCCAGCTATGTCTAATTGTAGAATCAACTAATATAATGAAAAGAATGAATGAATGAATTCTTTATTGTGCACACAACATAAAAGAAAAATACATATAAAACCGAATGATAACAATATACACAGGTAACACAATGGCGGCGTTATTACTAGGTAGCAATCTCTTCCAGGCAACCACAGGTAAAGAAATAGTAGAAGCAGAAATTTTGCATGCATGTGCAAATAAAATAAAATCAATTAGTTCATGAAAAATAATAAAAATAACATAATACATATTATATGTGATAGTATTATAAGTAACTATTATATGAATAAATATATAGATACATACATACCCAAAAATGAATAAAAATAAATAAATTGATAATATAAATAAATAAATAAACATGGATCTTTAAAACACATAATGAACACAGATTATGGAGTTATTTATTCATCTCACTACAAATTGTCAAATAGTGCTGCTTGACCATCATTTTAAAGCCATCCATCTATACTGTATAATATGTAATATAATTCTTGATAAAAATGAACTATTAAAATTGAATATAGCAGAATAAATGTGACAACGATACATAAATAAAACTCTTATATCCCTACAAAAGTATTTTACATTATGTGTATTAACAAATATTTTAATTAGTACAGGAGAGTAATAACTTATTCTTATTTATGTTTATAGTTTATTTTTCAACACAGCAAAATGGAATTTAATATAAGTTTACAGTGTTTGACAATTGCTGATATGCAGATCAAAACAGCAACATACCCATCTAATACATAACTAGCTTCTTTCAAGTGGGCCCAAGTGGCAAATAGTTTGTCGCTGATAAATTTAACCTAAAGGTAAATAAACCGAAAACATTGTAACTTTCATATATTCACTTATTGTGCACACTTCAACATATTCACAGGGATATTAAAGGATCACACTTAATTATCCAATACATTTTATAACAGTTAAACAATAATTAACATATTCAAATAGCAAATGAAAAACCTTCACAGTAAAAATAAGCTATTTTGATAATGCTGACTGTAAAATATAGTCTATAGTCTATGGATTCATGTAGCTAACAATAATCATAGCGTTAATATTGTCCAGTTGGCATCACTGACTAATCTATGGCTGTGTCATACACGGCTTTGTTTACGTTTGGGTTAAATTTAATGGACATACTATAATTAATGTGACTGGGGCATACATATTAATGGTATGTTGGTATGCCTGCATATTGTTCATTGCAGTGCAGATGACAGCACGGGAGATGCCTTACAATTTTTATCTAAGAGATTATTTGAATGGGCTAGATTTATT
This sequence comes from Celastrina argiolus, assembly GCA_905187575.2. Taxonomy (NCBI): domain Eukaryota; kingdom Metazoa; phylum Arthropoda; class Insecta; order Lepidoptera; family Lycaenidae; genus Celastrina; species Celastrina argiolus. Next base: position 2,089,678 of record LR994598.1, read on the forward strand.
TAGATTATGGCAAAAACATTTAAAAATAACTATGCTCAAACAATCATCTTCAAATTTCAGCCAGAAGTTAGAGTATTGGTAAAACTGGACACATATAACACTGATGATTGGTCGCTGCCATACAATTCTGAAAAAACTGAACCACATATCAAGGAAGAATGTAAGTTTATGCAAATACAGAAACTATGAATTGAAACAAATCATATTTTTTTTAAATAAAAAGTACACTAATTGATTAAAATGTTAGATATGCATAAAAAAAGAAATTTGTCTATGGAGTCTAAAAGAAAGTGTGACATTTGTTGTATAATAACATTAATAGCTAAGCATGCATTGTTGTTATTTTCAGTAATTTTATATATTTTTACTCGTTATATTATTTACAAAATACTGTGAGTTCAAACCTTCACTGTAAGTATACTAAATATATGCAATATTAGTGTGCCAAAATTTTGAATTTTATGTTTGCACAATTCTCATACCACTACCTAAAGTTTGCTTCACATATAATATATAGATATATTTTTACAGATATTAAAAACGAATGTGTGGCAAAGGATTCAGGCATCTGCGAAATTGACATAGACATCAAGGAGGAACGTAAGTTGAAACCCATCAACATTTTCAATTATCTGTGTAACTGAAATAGCTTTGAATCAATATTTGGATAAATTCTATAACTGTCTCAATAACCTAAATTTAGAAACGAAACGTAGATTTATTATTGTTTGAGATCCATTTGATTCACTTAATGTTATTTATTTTTCGTATATTCATTTGATGGAATTGATGAAAGTTGAAATTATTTATTGTTTTGGTATTTTCTGTTCGTCAGACGGCGGTTATGTTTATTGTAAAATCTAAAATTTTTAATGCATTATACTATAAAATATATTTGGTTGTTAGTTGCAAAAATATAGCAAAAAATATATCTTTCGAAGAACACTTCTTTACGCATGCTTGACTTGGGAAATCAGCTGATAAATGCGTTACGAAAAATGTGATCGGGTGTGGCGAACGGAAGTTGAGAGGGGATTTTGAAGAAGTGAGGACATAAAGATAGAGATAGTAACATTTTGTATATCAATGTATCAAGACAGAGAAGGCGCGTGCTGATTTTCTGTCTCTTATTGCCATTGCATGAAATATATGTATTTCAATCAACTGTTTGCGAGTTTGTTAGCGTTACGTGAACGAAGATTTCTTGTTTCGCAGTTTTATTTTATTTTTGAACAATTTTGTTACTTATCTATATTATGTTTTTAATTTTTGTTCAATACATTAAAGTGAATATAATTGCCATCTGTAAGTTTTAGTATTTTAAAGTTCATGTATTGTGATTTTTTGGATGTATAATAACAATAATATAATAACAAATTATGGCAGGAAGTGATATGGACTCTGAATATGAAAGTGGTGCTCCAGTACTATCAGCTAATAAGACGTTACATACGGATATTATGCATAAAAAGTGTGTGACACGATTACAAATAATTGGTGACATTGCGATTGAATATGACAAAATGGAAAGTGATGAAATTCCCACTATAGATAGCACACAAATTATTGGAGTTAGGTAAATTAGTTCTTACATTTCATAACTTTAATAACAATCTAAATATACCAAACTAAAATGATGAAAAAATAAATGAAAAGAAATGCAAAATTGAAATGAAAATAATGAAATGAATTAATAATAAAATAATGAAAATTATAGGTTGAATAAAGCGGCTAAATCTTCGGCAGAACGCGGTCGAGAATTCAGAGCACGAAGGGCACTGCTTAAACAAAGTAAGAAACAAAAGGAACCTGAAGACAATGAAGTTGCTTCTGAAATAAGGGCAATGGAAAAAAGAGCGAAGTCTGCAGAGGCGACACGGCGATGGAGGGAGAAAAAAAGGGCGTTAATGAATCATCAAAGAAAACAGGCAAAAACTGCAGCTCAACGCATGCGAGAGTACCGGCAGAAGAAAAAAGTAAATATTGATTTATTTATAAAACTTATGCACTTATACTCTTTGAATGGTCGTAACATTTTTATTTGCATTCTCTTACTTGGAGCAAAGAAAGTACTGTTGATGCCGTTAAAGTAAACTCTTCGACGTGCAAAAGTAAATTCTCGCTTGTAGCACAAGTTAATAAAAAGTAAATTCCCGCTTGTAGCACAAGTTAATAAAAAGTAAATTCCCGCTTGTAGCACAAGTTAATAAAAATAAATTCCCGCTTGTAGCACAAGTTAATAAAAATAAATTCCCGCTTGTAGCACAAGTTAATAAGAAGTAAATTCTCGCTTGTAGCACAAGTTAATAAAAATAAATTCCCGCTTGTAGCACAAGTTAATAAAAATAAATTCCCGCTTGTAGCACAAGTTAATAAAAATAAATTCTCGCTTGTAGCACAAGTTAATAAGAAGTAAATTCTCGCTTGTAGCACAAGTTAATAAAAAGTAGATTCTCGCTTGTGCTAGTGTGGGAAGGAAGGAGGTGCTTTAAATGCATGCTTATGCGTACACTCACTTATTTGCTTGCGTGATGGTTATATTTTTTGCGTGATATTGGTTGATATAATATGTTAAGATTTTATGCTATGGATTTCCGCAAAGTATTCAATTCAATTGAAGCTGTTGAAGCGACAAAGTGATATATTTAGGTGACATAGTTAGCGCAACATAATGTTGGCCCTTTTTCAATTTCAGATCGCGTGTTGTCTTGAATAAAAAGAAATTAATCGTCAGGATATGGTAGGTCCATTGAGCATAGAGGCAAAGGAACACACAATATATCATCAAAGCTTATTTTCTACAAGTGCGGTGATAGTACTGGTCCTTGAGGTCACCGGTGCGTTAAGTTTTCAAAACGCTGCCAACGGTTTCCGCTCGGCGTTTCAATATTGAATCAATATATTATTATTTATTTAGTGACTATGAAGCGAAATTAAAGTTGTATTATTTGTGTGTAATATTCACAAAGTAATTTATAGATTGTTGTCAAAGAAAATCTACCCGTTTCGGGCTTATGGCCCTCGCAGATGGCAGTTGGCAACTTTTGCAGCAATTTTTTGACGGGCATAGACCCACCGCACGTTCCCATCACTGCAACTCATGTGAGCCAGGATCGACAGTGAACACAAAGTGAAAAAGAAAGTGGTAAACAACCACGAAAAACCCTATGATATGATCTCAGGTGTGCCCGAGGGATAAGCTAAATCTGTCTTGGGACACACAACGAAATTAATCAGAAAACAGGAGAAGTAGGAAGTATTTTTGCAGCAAATAGCACAAAGTAGATATATAACAGAGACACGACCAAGTACCAAAAAATTATATTACTCCGTGGTCTAGTGGTTCAGAGCTTCGCTCTCGACCCGGAGGTCGTGGGTTCGATTCCCGCGTTGGAACAACAAAAATGTTGTTTTCAAGTTTGGTTAGGACAATGCAGGCTGATCACCTGATTGTCTGACAAGAAAGATGATCCATGCGTCGGATGGGCATGTAAAAAGTCGGACCTGCGCCTGTTCTCTCGCCAGTCGTGTCGGTTTACCGTCCCACTGGGTTACGAGAGTAAAAGGAAGAGAGAGTGCTTCTGTGTATTGCGCACACACTTGGGCACTATAAAATAACTTCTGCGTAGCAGGCCTGGTTTCAATGAAATCGGCTACCGACACCGAAATCGGTGAGGGGAGCTATTAAAAAATGATATCACCCTAATACTGGCAATTCGACTGGCAAAGGGTGCCTTTATGATCTAACGCCACTATTGGAAAATACTAATTTCGTTTCGTATCTTCTTCTTAATTAAGGAGTTGAATTTAGCTTAATGTGATGTTATTCTTATCTTTATTTTAATGTCAATCTTGTACTTAATTCGGCATATTTACATTTTGTAATTCACAAACGTTAATAGTAGTGAAATCTATTGCAATATTTTTTGTATTAAAGACAGATTGTATGGGATGGTAGGCCATGCCCCTTTGTAATATTAGTAGAGATAGTGTATCGCTTCCACGTTTTTCTCGATGGTAACGCAATGTTCGATTAAATACACATAATATGTAATGATGTCCGTGACGTGCCGGAGTAAGAATCCTCCCCATCAACCATCTTTCCCGAGAGTGCCGTATGCCTGAGGGAATATTACGGAAATTGGCAGCAGCACGTTTGCCGAGCGTGGCAAGTATTGGCAACTATCCCTCAAGAAATACTTTGGGGCAAACTTACGTCATAGATGAAACGACGATGCTGTTATATCGTTTTATTGTTTTAGGTAAATTGACGTAAATGCGATGGAAGATAGCGAGAAACGCTTTTATCAAATACAAAAACATGCAGAGAACTTCCGGTGATGCTACAAAAAAGTATTCAGACATAATGACGTTTTTGGACAAGATCCATACTACTGCGCTAATTGAAAACCATCCGAGTTTCATCCGAGAAGAGGAATCGAGAGTGAATTTTGAGAAGGATGCCAGAAAGAATATTAAGTTACGTAGAAAGAAATAGGACAACGATACATACTGAGATATGTTTGCGTTGGTCAAGCAGAATTTGAACCTGTTGAGGAATGATGACATAGCGTTCTTTATATCTCTCCTGCTGGTCACTGAGAAATTCAATGCAAAATATTCGATGCATCAAAAGTTGTTGTTTTGGTCTGAAGTTATAAAGAAAGCGATGGATATTAGTAAAAACACTTGATGAACCCGTATTTTTTATTTATCACACGAATATTTTAAAGATGAAAGTTTGTGAGTTTGTGTATATGTTTGTTACTTCAACTAAGTAGTGACTAAGGGATTTTAAATAGTAAATGGAATCAGGCGTTACTTTGCGGAAATCCATAGCATAAAATTAAAATATATTATATCTAGCTATTGATGTTGCTAGATATAATATATTTTAATTTTATTATAAAGGGATTTTGATAAAATTCAGTATGGATGTAGTTTAAATGCTGGTTAGACACAGTCTACTTTTAACCGCAGCAACATGTACGGTTCGCGTGGATTTTACGAGTACGACGTAGCGGGCATTTAGTCTAGTTTGGTAATTAAAATTTTCATTTTCTTCATCGTTTTATTTTACATACTCACAGTTTTATCCAACTTAGGAAATATATTTCTTTCCCAAAATGTGACGAGCTTCTTAATTAATTCTCCCACGTATGTTTCATCGTAACTCACTGGGTATATTCTTACATTCTTGGTAAATTCAAAGTCAGTGTTGGCAACACAAAAAAAACATTGATCGACTTTCGCACAAAACATTTGTATCTGCACCTGCGTGAAGTGCTTTCGAGTTAGTGTCCCATCTTTGATATAACTTTTGTAACATTTCTCTGCCGATGGACATTTAATTTCAATGATACATTTCTGTCTATTGATGCCGGCCGGCGAGGCGGCTATCATAGGATATGTGTCAGAAATGAGTAGACCACATTTTGTAAATGTCACCCCCAGTTGTTGTTCTGCGACCAGTCTGACCATGTCTTGCAACTTTTCGCTCCGTTTCATCGACGGCGTCCGCGCAGGTACCGCACCGAAAATCTCTTCCACCAACAAATCGTCATCGGTTTTGCGACTGACTTCGTAACTTATGGTATCTGTGATTCGCCCGTATCGGAGCTCAAACCACACACTACTTTTATGATCTCTGGTATGCGTTTCCGCATCATTCAAGTTGTCCTCGTTGAAATATTCTTTGATTTTCATCAGAAAGTTTTCACAGTCCACCTCCCTGTATTTCCATATAAGGTTGTGCAAGGAGAGTATGCAGCGCTTATCTTCATAACCCTCAGTGTACCTTAAAAGTGGACAATCAATGTTTCTCTTTTTGCATTCATCCAGGAATTTGTTGAGTACACTCGTATTCGGTACTGGGTCTGGTATCTTGTGTTTACTTTTGAACATTTCTTTTAATCTGAACATCGTTATTGGTCTAATCTCGGTTGGACTCTCCCAGTAACACGTGTCTGGTGTGCCATCAGGTTCTTCGCTGCGTCGGTGCAACCACAATACCAAGGCAGCCGCATGTGGGCAACCCTCGTTTGCGGGACAATCCTCGCAGAGAGCATGGGTCACCTCTTTTTCTCTCTCATCCACTAGTACTGACACTCTATACTGCTTGGGGGGCACCGCACGTTCAGTACATACTTTACACTTGACCGTACAGTTTGCACCGTCGCGTTTCAGTTGTACATACGCTATGGATTTGTCACCGTACGATTCTCTTTCTGATCTGTAAAAAACAAATATGTACTTAGTTATTATTCAAAGGTTGTGGGAGTACGTGTGGAAGCCCAAAAGGGAGATAGATCTCTGACCGAGCGAGATGGTATGCTCGGTCAGGCCGAAGCCCACTGTACTAGTTTTCAGATGTCGTATACATAGCGCCGGACTTAGAAAACTTCGATACCGCGATGCAGGATTGTGGCGCTAGTTGTACCGCCACAAAGAGATTGGTTGCAGAGAATCAAGGCAGTAAATTTTTTTTAAAAGTCCTAAAATTAAAATTGAATAAAAAAAGTTATAATGTTTTAATATGTATAATGACTTATCTGCCTTAACTTAACTATGCCTAACTAGTTAATTGTAAATCTATTTTTGGTAATCCATAGTATAAAATTAAATCAATATCCTGCGAAGCAATATCCTGCGAAGCAATATCCTGCGAAGAATTATATCCAAAACCTTTAAGCAAATGAGTGAGTATGACGCATGTTTAAGCGCATGCCTATGCGTACATTTAATTATATGTTTACTGGTTGTGGTTACATTTTTTCGCGGGATATTGCTAGATATAGTTCTTCTTTTAATGAGGCATAGAACTATGCCTCATTCTATATATTTCTATATAAATAGTTCTATGCCTCATTTAAAGAAGAATTAATCCCTTCGGAGCAAAATGGACACACATTTAGAGTACGCAGCAGCAAAATGAGCACAACACGCAAGATTTGATTATACCGCAAAATATTGTCAATTGTCAAACCAATCTACTTGTGCGACGACTTGAGACCACATCGTGGAGGTGCAAGCACAAGGGCTTCGGATCCATCTCGAGAGAGAATGTATAGTAGTATATAGACTAATATAGAGTAATCATCAGTCGAATGAAATTTAGCTTTTACTATAAAAAGATTGTTGTATATTTATATATTTTTTATTTACATTTACACAATATAAAATTATTTGGATAAAACATAAGTAGGTATTATTTAACAAATTAAGATTCAAAATCCAAATAAAATCTGTTTCCTCCAATTATTGTTAAACAGATAGGATAGTAAGTAGGTGGGTACATGAATTTAATAATTATTGATTAAGCTTATCTAGCTTGCGTGTTTCACCAAGCCATGTTAAAGTTAATCCATCGTTAAATATCATGTTATCCCTCTCGTATTTCCTGTCAATGAATGAGAAGGCATGATAATTTAACACGCCGTTAACACTAACATGCGTTGGTGAAATCGGGACTTATTAAACTTACAATATCTAAACAATAAAAAGAATATTGCACATTTTATAATAACGTTGTATGTATTATGTATGCGTTATGATCTTATGGGGCGTCGCCCATTGGTGAAGTATCTACGATCTTACGAATATGATGAGAGGCATTACTGTAGAAAACAAATAAACAGCTAAATTTCCAGTTGGTAAAATACACTTTCAATTAACAATAAATAAAATGTGTAGACAACATGCGATTTACAGCCGAATACTAAAACACTAATTAGAGTAACACGGAGCTGGTTGTCACTATCCCTGCTTTGCAGAAGGACAAAAATTGCATTAAACATGAGTGCCTCATAATTTAACAATTGTTTTAATATTCATCAGTAAGTCTGCTTTTATTTAGATAATCCATGTCAAATTCTATTTGTAATAATCAGTGTTTTTTTAATAAAATAAGATATATAGCAAGTAATTTGAAAACAAGCTACTTAGGTACTACTATTTTAAAGTTAAAATAAAATAATTGAATTTAAAAAGAAATAAAAGTTCTTATTGCTTGTGTACAGTGTATTATAGTCGCATATGAATTTTATTATTTACATTCATGGCAAAGTAAACTAAAGTCAACACGTAAGGTCTGACTTTAGTAAAATTATAATAAAATTTTAAACAACAATTATTGTAAAATTTAAATATTCAATGGGATTTTTTTTAATAATCGTCAGGACTGACTTAAGTAAAATTATTGTTTTAAACAACAATTATGATAAAATAAAATTAAAAAAAACATAAGACAAATTTACAAAAATATGTTTTCATCAATCTTCATTATTTGGGCTTAATCTGAAACAATTGAAATTTTTAGATGTAATGCGGACATGCAAATTATGAGTGTGGATGCCAGTTTTGGAGGAGCTTTCTGATTTGATCTGGGTTAACCATCCACTAAAAGAACATATGGATCATATTAGCATGAACGAGACAATATGGTTACTTTGTAATAATAATAATAATATATCACTTCACACCATGTCAACATGGTCCTGTGCTATGTATCCGAAGGAAGTGTTACAAGTACCAGACAACTGAAATATATTTAATACTATACACATATTTAAGATTTTTATTATATTAATATACAAATTTTAAACACATACATGACCCAGGAACATTGAAACACTTTTTTTGTTCCCTCGGCGGGATTCGAACCCGCGATCTTGAGCACTAACGCGCTCCACCACTATACAAGATCTAAAATAAATGAGTGATAATACTTTAGGGTGTGTAAGTGCCTCCTGTGTAGAGTATACAGTAAAAGTACCAGCGCTGAAAGACTTACTTTTGACTTTCATGTTTGTATGAGAAATGCACCAATATCATAAGTTTTCTCATAAAAATAATTAAAAAAGAACCCAGTCATACGGGACCCACGTACACACCCTAAAGAATTATCACTCTTTAATATTACAGCCTGTATACCTGCATAATACACATTATCTACAAAATAAAAAACTTCGGGTTTAGGGTAAGTAATATTTAAAAGAATTTAGGGCAATATTTTGATTATTTATTGGCGATTCTGGGTACCCTTTAATACCTTATGATACGGTAGATGATGACACCAATTACTAATGCCAACCCAGGTGTCTTCTGGAGTACCAGAAGCCTACTATAATGTGCATCTCTAAACACGAAATGTAGTTGAGAGGACAATAATTGGTCTCCCTAAAGTTAGAGTTTTACTTATCTATGGATAAATATGAGTATTCCACTAAACTCCCCCAGTAGCAGCATCTATTGTAAATATATGTATTGTGCATAAATAAATACAGGGTGTATCATGGTGCATATATTAAACCGAATATAGTGTGAAAATAATGACGCGTAGATATTTTTTTGTTACGACATCTCATATAAATTACCAAAACGCGACAAATCACGATTAAATATCTCCTAAAAAGTCACAAAACAGACGAGTGTCAATCCTGGTCAACGACCAGTGCGTTCGTGTGTCAGACTAGGAGCCCGCGAGCCCCAGCAGTTAGATTCACTCTTTGTATGACTACAACAATAATTTATGAAATTAAAATATACTTTGTTGTGCACAATCAGATGTATATACAATAAGATAAACAACATAAAACAAAATTAAAAATTATATGAGGTGTCAAAACAAAAAATGCTCTGCGCGTCATTCTCTTTACACGATATTCGGCTTAATATATTCACCATGAATCACCTTGTAGATTTGTTTACTGGTGGAGATATTTTGTTAGAGTCATCTTGGCAGGTTCAGGGAGACACTCACTAGCTTATATCCGCCCCCAGTTCCAGTCAAAATGCAGAGATGAGCGTAGGCTTATCTGTTGGACACAGCACCTTCTATTCTGGTCTTCTCGGATCTACCCATCTAGAAATCAATAAATAAAAATTAGTGCAAAAATATTGCTGTATTTGATTTATAATATTAGAATTTAAATGTCAGATTTAAAAAAATTCGTATACAGGTTATAATATTAATGAGTGATAATACTTTAGGGTGTGTATGGGTCTCGTATATAGAGTTTACTGAGAAAGTATCGGCGCTGAAAGAAGTAAATACTTTTTTTTTTAAATGATTGTATCGGAAAATTTATGATGTCGGGACATTTTTCATACAAACATGAAAGTTTTAAAGTATTTCAGCACTGGTACTTTCAGAGTATACTCTACATAAGAAGCACATACACACCATAAAGTATTATCACTCATTTATTTTACACCTTGTATATTGTAATATCAGCTTCTTTTATGCTAAGTGGTCATGACAAGCAAACCAAAACTTTAAGAAATAGATAATGCCCAGTATTTTAGCTCAGTTATCAAACTTACCTTTCAATAGCCAATGCTATTTCATTTAATTTATTCAAGATTTGCCCTTGAATTTGATTATTACGCTCTAAGGAATCGGCTATCCTCCCCAGATGGTCCACTTTTCGTTGGTCTGCCAATGCCCTGTTCTGGGAAATGCTTACTAAAGTTTCCCTAGCCTTGTGTTGGGTTATAACTCTCCTACTATGTTGACGACTTCTTCGGTTATGATGGTGCCGGATTTGAGGTGACTCATGGTCTCTTGGTGCAGGTACTGGTGCAGACTCTGGCGAAGGCACTGGTGCAGGCTCTAGCGCAGGCGCTAGTGCAGGCTCAGGTGTAGGCACTGGTTCAGGCTCTGGTGAAAGCGCTGGTTCTGCCGTATGCACTATTGCAGGTTCCAGTGTAGGCTCTAGTAAATCTTGTTCAGGCTCGACTAATTGTAGCTCTAGCATATGTACCAACTGAGTTCCCTAAAATAATTTTTACTTAAATTAATTCTTGCTTGCTTTCAAAAATAAATCTTAAAAGGTGTAAAACCACTCACATTGGGAAAAGGGCCCGCTTGGGTATTAGGTGCACATCCAAAATCTTCCTCGACTACGCTTAGCATTTTTTTTTCTATGCTGCTCAAGAGGTCTGCTTCACTAGGGCCACCCCCCGTGCGAATACAAGCTACCCTTCTCTTTAGTTTCGCCTTGTAATCTATCCAATACTAATAAAAAATGTATAATAAGTAACTTGTGTGTTTAGACAATAATACGTAATAACCAGCCCCCTCATTACTTAACTTCGGTGGCTTTCTAGTTTCTAAAAACCAACTGTTGCCTTTGAACTTTTTAAAACACGATTTAAAAAGATTAAATGTCAAAATTGTGACGTTTAGACTTTTTAAAACGGCCGGACGTCAAAATGACAGTCGATGTTCATCGAAGGAAGCCCACCAATCCACTCTGACATTGGCAAATCACTAGGGAGCCATTTTTTAATAAAAGAAGAAGGCCACCAAAGTTGCGTAATCCGGGGGCAACACTACTCACATTAGACCATCCTTTCCAATCTTTCGTGGCCCCTTCTCCCATCGAGTTGAGACTATCGGCCACTGAATTCCACATACGCTTCGAAAATTCCCGCGCCTGCGCCGTTTTATTGTACCCGACAGCTATATCTCTATGAGAGTTTAAAAACTCCCACAGAGTTTCTAGCTGGTTGAATGAAACCCGGCGACGACGCGAGACCTCCTGTGAACTAGACGAATAGCATAGCTAATTGTGTCTCATTGTTGTTTGTTATTTACGTTCATATTAAAAAAGAAGTAAGAACATATTTTATAACATGAACCTCCTTTTTAAAGTATGAAATTGGATGGGTGTATAAATGTGGATTGTCAAAACAGACCACAGAATAAACAAACATCTGTTCGATCGATGTGTGGAGACGCCGCACATCGATAAATCGCGATCTTGTAACACTTTGCGTTTAAATAGAGTTATACTTGATATTTTACTCTTTCATATATTTTGAGATTCGACATGATTGGACTTGATTTTTCGGAAACTAACAAAGCTTATTGGATTCTTAGCGGAACAGTAATGGACGTCCTCGCGATGCTGTACCGATTCACTGAATGGTTAAAATAGATTCCGCAAATCGTTTTTATAAAGCGCTTTTTTTATTTTTTATAATTTTTGGGCCGATTTTTTAATCGTCAGATAACTTTTATCTGTTGAATAAACATGTGACTTTGACATTTGTTCCATACAAAATATGCTAGTCACATATTTATTCCTTGGATAAGTTTTCCACTCTGACATTGGCAACTCACTGAGGCCGCCATAAACAAAAGAAGAAGATAAATGTTATCTGACGATTGAAAAATCGGCCTTTAATCTTATAAGTTATACCTCGGTTAAAGGGCAAATCGTCGCTCAGGATCATCCATAGTATATGATCTAAGCTCGAACATAACATAAACTAGTCACAGACAACCAAACTATGGATCCATTCAGAATAACATGTTTTGCGTTGTGCTTGTTGTGTTGTGCTTTTAATAGGCCCCCCAGCAATCATAATCATTTATTGCAAGAATGTCGTACATTACAATTTAGGTGTTAAAATTAATTACAGACATTCTGCCATTAAAATGGCATGCAAAATACAGTAGAGGAAATTTTTCTATAATTCAGCATTTGATTCAGCAGCAACTGAAACGACATTTTGCGTATGGTGCTTATTTCGCGTTTTGCTCTGAAGGGGAATTAAATAGGTACCTAGATAACTTTTATCTGACTGCGGGCCGACTTTTCAATCATCAGATAACTTTTAGCCAAGGAATACAATAATGTGACTTTGACAGATTTTGTATGAAACAAATGTCAAAGTCACATGTTTATTTGACAGATACCTAAAAGATAAGTGGCGATTGCAAAATCGGCCTTACTATTAAATTTTATTATCAATCAAATACTTACGCAGATGTTTTGACGTTTTTGAGCGCAGCGGAGCTGGGATTCTTAACCAAAAAACGACCGACCGTCAGTGCGTCGATTTTCGGCAAATTTGTTCTTCGCCCTTTCACAAATCCGACGTCTCTGATTGCTGGTTAAAAAAAATCCATAAAATATACATTTTTACCCATGTTTGGTTGACACTTCCTTAAATATTCCTAATCGGTGGCGTAGCTAGGGCCACCCCCGCCCCGCCCCGGGTGTCACCGTTTAGGGGTGACACCTGACCATCAGTTATACTTCTTTCTAAGGTAAATCGTAAATCTAAGGCAGAGAGCGTAACCGCCGCCAATAAAATAATCTAGGTATCGTACTACGAGCATAATAAATTGATATTTAAAAAAAAAACAATGTGCACACTGTTAATCGATCAGGGATTCCCCCAAAATAAATTTGTTTCTATGAATATACATTTACATATTTGTTATACTCGTACTTTAATAAAACGTAAATAATTATTACTTTTTTTATTTTAATATGGCATATGGCATAATATGGCATATATTCAAATTAATTTATCTATCCTATACGTTTATTTAATGATATCATATATTATATTGTGTAGGTACTTAGGAAAATCATCATAACATAAACTTGTGTGTACATTAAAAATGAGAAGCAAAAATCCAGGTATACAGAGTGATTCAAGGTTCATATATCAAGCCTAGTATAGTGTGAAGAGAAGGACGCGTAGAGCATTTATTGTATTGGCACCTCATATAAATTACTTACCATAACACGACGAATCACGATAAAAGATCTCGATGAAAATCACAAAACAGATAAGTTTCAATTAGGTCTAAGGTCAACAACCAGTGCGTTCGTGTGTATAGACTAGGAGCCTGCGAGTCCCAACATAGTACGATTCACTCCTTGTGGTCATTTTAGACCTTCGAATAATTATTTTGAGATATTAAGTAATTTACATATATGAGGTGCCTAAACAAACAATAATCTACACGTCATTCTCTTGACACTATATTCGGCTTAATATATTAAGAACCATGAATCACCCTGTATGTATAAAAGAAAGTTACCTACAAGAAAAATCTTTAGGGTGTTAGGTATAAAGGGGCGGATTCCGGACTGACAGAGCTTACAGGTAAAATATTGCAACATGCGCTCAAACGTAAAAAAACAGGTATGAGCACATATGTTTTTTTTTTACATCGACCATATCAATCGACTGAGAGTCGAAATAAACGAACGTCAATTTATTCGGGTCGAATCTGAATCAAAATTTAAACAGTTTGGAGAGTAAGGCCCCAGGTTTGTCTACACCAGTACTTTTTTCTATACTACTCGCCTCTATATTACGTAAATCATGTATGTAAACTCAATTAATTATAAAGGTAAATATAAAAGATTATTCTTAACCAATCTAAGCTTGAATGATCGATTCTAACGATTTTGCAGGAGAGAAACAATGAACAAAACAAAAATATCAACTTACGTTCTTTGTTGGTGTCTATTTCAATTTCATAACTACCTATAGCAGTCTCCACATACTCTGTTTTGATATCTGTAAAAATATATATATATCTATTATGATAATAGTCAGGGCTCCCCCATACAAAACTACCTAAACTTATTTTAATATATTAAGTAATTGTATTTTTAAATTGTTAATTAATAGAAGCACTTTATACTTTTAGTTAATGTTTAGGAATAGATATTAAATCAAATGTTGTGTAGTAGTTATAGGTTGGCAGTGTAAAATGCTATTTTTAACCCCCGACGCAAAAACGACAGGGTGTTATAGGGCCTGTTCCAGGAGACGCTCTGAACGTTCAGATCATTCATAACGCTGACATTGACAGCTGACAGTGCCTGTGAAAACAGTTCAAAACGATCATAAACAGTGCTAAATAAACGCAAATCTGAACGAAAAAAACGTTTTTTTCGTTTTCTTTAGCACTGTTTATGATCGTTTTGAACTGTTTTCACAGGCACTGTCAGCTGTCAATGTCAGCGTTATGAATGATCTGAACGTTCAGAGCGTCTCCTGGAACACAGGGATAAGTTTGACGTGTCTGTATGTGGCATCGTAGCTCCCAAATGGATGATCCGATTTTAATGCGTTTTTTGTTTAAAAGGTATATCAGTTGAGAGTCTTCTTCAACATTTGATATATAAACTTACACTTTTCCTCGATATCTGGATGCTGTTCAATGTCCTCTGAGTTGTTTGGCAGTGACCATTTGTCAGTGTTAACAATAGATAGTTGTAGTAATGGTCGAGCTTCAAGCTGAAATTATAGTAACAATGTAAAAAAAATTATAAACTATAAAATACATACTCAATTGTTTGTATTTATTAGCTTTTAATACAAATGAGTAAGCAATTTATATGTTAATGTAAATTATTATTATGATTATAATGTTGCAAAAACAAAGAAAAGTATATACTAATATTATAAAGCAGAAGAGTTTGTTTGTTTGTTTGTTTAAACGCGCTAATCTCAGGAACTACTGGTCCGATTTGAAAAATTCTTTGTTTGTTGGATAGTCCATTTATAGAGGAAGGCTGTAGGCTATATAACATTACGCTGCGATCAATAGGACCGAAGCGTCAGTGAGAAATGTTGCAAAAACGGGGAAAATTATTCACATTTGTGGAATTTCGTTGCGTGCGCTGCATAAACGGTCATCACTCAAAAACCATGCGAACGAAGTCGCGGGCACAGCTAGTCTAATATAAAACTCGTCGTTTCTACAGATCTTGTTTAGCAGATTGTTCCACCATGCAAATATGACCGATTTCGAGACCTACTCTATGCAGGACGTGTGTAATATTGAAATCAACCATTTTTTCCCTACAAAATGTCGGTCACAAAAGTGTGCGGTGTACCTGAAACGTGTGTGTGAAATGTTGCAAAAACGGGGAAAATAAATTACATTTGGTGACTATCATTGAATGCGCTGCATACACGGCTTCAGACACTCAAAAACCACGCTAACGAAGTCGCGGGAACAGGTAGTGTAACATAAATCCGATAAAATTCAAACGAAACATCATTTTATCTGTGAAATAGGTTCTCAAGTAGTGGTTGCGATCGCAATTCATGAGAATGAGTTCGAGACTTGTTTATTAAGACAGGCCTTAGAACTAATAGTCTCTCTAGTCATGGCCTACCATGCCATACAATCTGTGTTCAATACAAAAAAATTGTAACAGATGTCACTACTTAACATTCGTAAATTATAAAATGAAAATATGTCGAATTACAAATAGTGACATCAAAATAAAGATAAGCATATTTTTAAGCATAACATCACATCAAGCTAAATTCAACTCCTTAATTAAGAAGAAGATACGAAACGAAATTAGTATTTTCCAATAGTGGCACTATATGGTGGTTTCAGAAATGCGCCTCGACTTCACCCTTTGCCAGTCGCATTGCCAGTAGGGTTTATTTTAGGGTGATGCCATTTTCTACCACTAGGTCGTGTCTCTGTCTAGTCAACAAAATAAAGCGTGCTTCAAAAGCATGTTTCTACCACTAGCAGTTATGACTGTGTTCATGTATATTTCGTCAGTCAGTGGAGAAGTCTCTTTTTAATAATAAAGATTTAAATTTTGCTGTTGTTGTTCAGTTTTCTTTTATTAATAAACATTTAGATGTTGTTGTTGTTTCAGCTTTGACGTCCACTACTGGACTCCTTCCCCCCTTTTCAAAATATTTCATATACCACTATGAAATATTTTGACTAAAGAGACCGACCGGTCGACGAGCTGTTCTAAAATAATAACCATGTCTGCAGAAATGCTTCTGCCCATTTTGGAATATATATTCTCTCGCCTTTTACAACACCTTTACCTTTCCATCAACCATATTCCCTGTGTTGATGGAAAGGTACTATTCTTAAACCCCACAGACAATGGATTTAAATATAAGTAGTGATTATTAAAGAGTCACTGAAAGTTTATAAATGTGATATAAGCCATGGTCATGATAACATAATAAAGGATTACCTGGTTTTCACTGTTATGTTGCTGTACTGTTTCAGTCAACAGTTTGCACTGGAGAAGCTTTGCATAACATATGGAGCACAACGGGTGCGAATCAGCTTCTATCTGTTAATGTTTAATTTATTATAAATATATTATGAAAAATATTTTTTACATCCGTCTTAGTGGTATTAAATCGGTACAGTGGTTTTTAAGCCAATAACGTAAAATTAATAAATTAAATATGTTAGTATTCCATGTGGGGTATAGTTGTCACAACTCACAAGACCTAAACAAAATCAGTGTAAGTACGGTATCAAGAATAAAGAACATTAAAATGAAATTTAAAAACTATAAACATTGTATAGGAGTGGACAGTGAAACTTACTATATTATCTGTTAATTCTTCGTACACACTTTGCAAAGGAGTATTTTTAATATCCTTAATTTTTTCTTCAAAAGAAAAACACAATATGCAGACCGGCTCACTCATTTTATAACTAGGTACCTATTTATTTATTTAGAAATTACAAATCGTGCGAAAAATAAAGAATGGAATCAAATATTCTTCTTCTTCTATGTCAGCTGTCAAAACTGTAATCTGTCACAAATGTTTTTTTTTCGTTTTGGCAACTCTACAAAGTTTCTTAGTAGTTATACAAAGAAGACCTACATCACCTAGTGTACGAGTGTCCAATATTTGCAATGCAAAGATTGGTGTTGACTAATGAGGTTAGTACTATTGCAGAACAGAACTCACAATGTGTCCCCCGCGCTATAAAAGACTTATTATCAAACTCTTATTATTTTATTCCTTTATTTAAATATATTGTAAATACGGTAGGAAATATTTGATTTTTCGCTTTATTACCAAGTGACAAGCAAAGATTATTATTAAATAGGTGACAAGTGATTGTTGTTAAATCGTATCGTATTGGACAAGTGTATTTTTGTGTAGTTATTATTGTTACAAACAAATTATTTGATTTCTCATATAAATATTTAGTAATTTACATCAACAGAATCATAACTACTTACATAATACCCTATGCCCTAAAAATCTATAAATACTCGACACTGGCAGAATGGTGCAAAACTCTTGCAACCTCTGTTGCCAAAAATAAAAGAAGAAGAAGAAGAAGTGTATTTTTTGTTTACGTTCTTCTTCTTTGTCTTATTGTATCACCTAGGAGTTAGGTTAGGGCTATATTTATTTTTTTTGCAAATGTGTATTGCATTTTATTTCGGTCTTTGAATCTGTTTTTTTTATTTTATTTAATTGTTTATTCACATAAATAATATTGAATGTACAAAAAAAAATATGTAATTAATTGTTGTATGAAAAACAAAAATAAAAAGGTATTGTATTTCTCAAAATGTATACGGCTGAAGGACTTGTATCCATATGTCATGAATAAATTAATTAAAAAAAAAAAATCTTAGTAGTTTCCAAAGATTATTATTAGTAAGAGTTTCATTCAAAGATTATTATTAGTGTATAGGTTTCATTACATTTTAATGTTATTTATTAAAAACGGTATCTAGAGTAGAATCCGTACAAATCACTGAATTTGTTTTTTATTTATTTAATTGCTGAAGATTCAACAACGAAAATTAACAATAAGTTACAAGTTACGATTTAAATCTCTGATTTACGCAACACAACCATTACAAAATCTCACGTAGCACAGAGCAATATTATCAACGTTATTATTTACAGGTTATTGCTACAAGTCCGATTACATTTCAATTATATATTAAGGCTAATAAAATAAGTAAAAAATAAAATCAAACCTTATTTTTCTTTTACTTAACTGACTAGTTAAATATACGTATCAAATGAAACAAAATTCATGAATATAATAATTTATTTACTAACACTATACCTATTATATTAATCTCAATGGATGTGTTAACCTTAAATAATAAACTAATGGATAAGTTACGCATGAAAATTATCTAACAAAACATTCTGCCAATTTTGGTGCGGGAAGGGTTATGTCATAACAAACGCACACTTGTACAAAATTACGCGGGCGATATACCGTCATTTTGTAAGACATTGCAATTAAAACTTATTTAAATAGAAATATACAACAATTGAATTAACTAATGATCACAAACTAAAGGTTATTTCACATATTTTGTGATACGACATGTTGCACTTGTTTTTCCAGAAACAAACAGCGCTAAACGGATCTTTAGCGGAACAATAATGAACGTACTTGTAATGATGTACCGATTGACTGATTAGTTTTTATGAATGCGCTAGATTTTTTATAATTTTTAATCTTATACCTAAAGCGGAAATCGTCGCTAAGGCTCATCCATACAATAATATGATCTAAGGTGTTCACACTCCAACCAATTAGTGAGCATATTGTATACATCGCTCCGAATCAATGTGACGAAACAAAGCTAAATAATTCAATAAGTCTACAATGCAACCAATTTAAATTTCAGAAACAATGGCACATGCAATTTTTTTTTTCAAGGTTATTAAATAACATAACTGTCTTACATGATGCCTACCAGCTGCTCGCGGCGAGAAGAACCGGCGGTAAGAAACTCGCATTTGGTCGAGTTTCTTTTTTGTTTACATTAAAATTACATTAAGTCGGAACGGAGTATATTCTATAGTTCGTCCCTACAAAATTTAACCTAAAGGTAAACAAACCAAAAACATCGAAATTTTCCCGTATTCACTTATTGTGCACACTTATCAACACTTTCACAGATATACTAAAGGATTACACTTCATTATCCAATACATTTTATAACAATTAAACAATAATTAATATGTTTAAACATTAAATGAAAATCTTTCAAAGAAAAAATAGGTACGCCATTTTGACACTGTCGATTGTAGAATATAACCCTATAGTCTGTGGATTCATAGCAAACAAAATTCATTGTATTAATATTGGCCAATTGACATCACTGACTAGTCTTTGGTTGTGTCATAGACGGGTTTGTTTACGTTTAGGTTAAATTTATCTCGGACGTACTATACATGACCTATCAGTATGATATCGGGCTGGAACCACGAAAACTCTCATATGGTATATCAGCCACCCACGGACGACAGTCGATGAACGACTATTTGTAAATATAAAATACTGATTGCAATAGTGAAACGCACACTTTACACATAAAATCGGTCAGAAACAATATACAGGCTATAATATTAATGAGTGATAATACTTTAGGGTGTGTATGGGTCCCGTATAGAGTTTACTGTGTAATTACATCACACTGGCACTTGCAAGATTTGTTAAAATTCCACAGATAAGGTTAATTCACCAAAGACACCGATTAGTTGACATACGATTTGAATCAGCGAGCGAGCGTGATGTAATTATAAAATATCTGTCCGTTCCTTTCTGCCTGATAATATTCCACCAATCAGCGTTCAATATGGGTTGTTGATTTTAATGCCATGTTAGTTGATCATTCATTTGAATAGCGTTCGGAAATCTGAGGGTAAGTCTTTCAGCGCTGGTAGTTTCACAGTAAACTCTACATAGTAGGCACACACTAAATTATTATCACTCATTTATTTAAACCTTGTAGAGGAGAAATCTGTTGATCAGTCCTACAAAAGTAGGACATCCTTACACTGAGATTCGTCATTCGTGCGGCACTATTCTTCTGTGTTTGTGCGTCATCTTGTGTCGCCGCAGGTGATCGTTGCGACTGAACGCCTTGTCGCAAACATCGCAGGTGTGCGGATTGTTAATTGAATGTATCTTTTTATGTTGCGTCAAATTAGCCCGGCACAAGAACTGTTTGTAGCAAAGTTCACAGGTGTACAATCTTTTTCCCGTATGCCTCAGCTGGTGCGTCTTGAAAGCTGTGAAATTGGCAAACCTGTCGCCGCACAGGTCACACGTGAAAGGATTGTCGACTGTGTGCAAGAGCTGATGGCGCTTCATCATGGTCAAATGGGTGAACTTCTCGCCACACGTCTCACAGGCGTAGGACTTCTCGTTGGAGTGAGTAAGTTTGTGCGTCCGCAGGCTGCTGGCGTGACTGAACCTTCTGCCGCACTCGTCGCAGCTGTACGGCTGGTCCCCGGTGTGTATAACTTGGTGTCTCTTCAAGGAATTGAGCCGGGCAAACTTCTTGTCGCATATATCACACCCGAATAGCTTCTGGCCGTTGTGAACCAGGTGGTGCGCCTTCAAGTTGCCGATCTGAGTGAAGGTTCTGTCGCAAATGTCGCATCTGTAGGGTTTTACTTCTGCGTGTATTTGTTCGTGCACTTTCAGGCGACAGAAGTGGGAGAACTTTTTGTTGCAAACCTCACAAGTGTACGGTTTGCCAGCGTCGTCCGATTGCTCTGTGGGTTGTTGGTCCTTGTCCAGTTCTGAGGCCGTCTCTTCTTTTTTATCTGTGAGAAGAAATGTATTTAAGGCGAGGAATAACCGCAACTAGCGCTACTCTTTTTAAAATAAATTTTTTCAACGCCGTTTTAGTTATTACTTACGAGAGTAAATACACTATAGGATTTAGAGCTGTAATTAAATGCCAATAAATTAGTTCAATTATTTAATTAAAGTTTGAACCGATTACTTTTTTTAATAAGATCTTTGTGTCATTGTAAAATTTATTTTAAAAAGAGTGGCGCTAGTTGCGGTTATACCTCGCCTTAATGGGCTATCCTGAACGCTGATTGGTGAACGTAGCGAGTGAGTGAAGTTGTTGCGAGTGTTGACCAATGAGCGTTCAGAATGGCTTGGTGAACTGAAATGTTAGCTGATCTGCGATTTGATCTGCCTTTCAGAAACCGGGGGAAAGTATTTTAGAAGTCAATTGTAATAGGAACATTATATATTTCTTTTACAGGTTATTAATTTATTAAAGACCAGTGAAAGTCTCGTCAAAATCGGTCCAGCCGTTCCAGAGATTAGCCGGAACAAACAGACATGACGACAGGCAGACAATTTTTTTTAAATTGCATTTTCGTTTTCAGTATCGTTTATAATGTCATATGCATTTAGTAAAACATTGCTAATTGAAAGTTACAAACAGACACTTCAATTTTATTTATTTGCATAGATAAAACAATGCACTTGTACAAATAACATCAAGTAGCTTAAAATACTGAAAATATTTATATAATAGGTATTTCTTTTACTATTAACATTAGATGCACTAACCGTCATTTTTCTACATTTTAAGTAAACACTTTCCTGGAGAAAGTCGTCGTCCGATGAACTCGAAGCCAAGATGGTCGGTACTTTTACAGAGCTGTCAAACGTTCCAGCTTGGCCTACAGCAATAGGGAATATGCATTGGTTTAAATATATTTTATTATCACCAAAGATGAGCTGCCACTTACATGATAATATTTTGTTAAGTCTATGTACATTGATTTTCAGATTTTGCACACATTTTATAACAGCAAAATTCGTATATTTTGCGATTGGAACAGAGATATGGTTCGAAAATGTTAAAAGCACAGTAACCATTTGTAAAATTAAAAAGTTACCGGTCTACAAATACTAGGAATGTAGTGATTTTTTCCGCTTTGAATTCCTATGTTATCTGGGATACTTCTTAATAACAATTATATATTTAAGCACAGTATTTTAATAGTAAATTTCTATAATATCCAATACATTTTCAACTGTGTTTGCTCGCAATGATTAATTTTTCATGCACTTTTTGTATAAAACGTTTTACTGTCCTCTAACAATCTCAGTTCTATGATGACTAAAGTATTACAACGTTTGATCCTAGATATGCCATTGCATGAACAAAAAGCTAATAAAAAAACTATGCATATTCCCCGCTGTCACATTGTTTAGAATTTCGAATTCTTTGCTCAGCGCAAATTTACATGAACTGAAATTTAAAAAAAATCTAACAGTTATCTGAAAACGACAGATTTTAACTTACGTTCCTCCTTGATGTCTATTTCAATTTCGTAACTTCCCGAGGCATTCTCCACATACTCTTTTTTGATACCTGTAAAAAGTAGGTATAATTGATTGAATTTGCTAAATAATATTCACACAGATTAAAAAATAATAGGCGGATAGAATGCACCAAACATTCAGTGTTGCCAGAATGTACCAAAAAGTATGGTTTTCTGTACACATTACACAACCACTACCATACCTCAGTGTGGACCATACTTTTTTCGTACCTTATACTAATTTCATTTTAATACAAACTATAAAAGGGTTACGATGGGTAGATTATAGGATAATAAATATTAAAAAAATAGTAAAACCATACTTTTCAGAAAGACAGTCATACTTTTTTGGGAAATGATACTGGCAACACTGCAAACACCAGTTTTTTTTTTTATCTTTATTATTTTAAGGGATTTTTGTACACAATTGACGAAAGAATATAAAATATATTTTTTCTTTAATTGTAATGTTTGGTATGCTATATATCTGCCAATTGTTTAACTGAGAATAATAAATGATGTAAAATAAGAAATAATCTATGAATAATCATAACTCCTTTCAATATTTTCTACAATTTCATTTTGTTGTACACACCAAGGTCAAATCTATAATACTACATCTCCAAATTAATATGTCTTGTTGCAGTAAATAAATAGTTATCTAAAATATAGACATGATTCCACTTACGTCGTTCATTGACTTCTATTTCAATTTCGTAGCTACGGGAGTCATTCTCCACAACCTCTTGTTTGATATCTGGGAAAATAATTTAAAGTCAACAAGTTTATTTTTTTAAAATTAATTACTCTAGGCCGAAAATTTCTAAGGGCGAAAAATTTACCATAATTAAAAATATTTAATACTAGCTGACCCATGCCCACTTAGTTGAGCATGGAAACCGTGTAAACCTTCCCCGGAATTCCACGAATATTTCAAGACCAAAAATAGCCGAATCAATTCAGCTGATCTCGAGTTTTAGCGAGACTAACAAACAGCAATTGATTTTTATATAGCCTATGTTACTCAGTGGTAATGTAGCTTTCAAATGAAAAAATAACTATTAAAATCGGTCCAGTACCTTTTGAGTTAAGTCATTACATACAAAAATACAAATCTTTACTCTTTATAATATTAGTGTAGAAGTGTAGATAATAATATGTTGTCTAAAAAATCTAAAGGAAATGTTGACAGTTCTGTCTACTATGTATAACACTGTTATTATACAATGCATGCAATGTAGTAGTAATAGTCACTAATAAAATATGTAATAACACACTATTGAACTGTATGTATAATATAAACTTACATTTATTGTTGATATCCGACTCAAACTCAATTAGCATAGAATCACTTGGAAAAGAGCATCCCTCCGTCTTGAACATGGATAGTTGTGGTAGTCTAACTGGTGGCTATAATTTTGAATAACAAAACTTAAATCAAGGTTAGGGATTTTTTTTAATGAAAATAATAAAAATCTGTATTTATTACACACACATGGTATACAATATGTAGCCCAAAAACCTGTATGACATTTTAGGAGAATATTTTATATACTTGGCAGGTATTTTTAACTATATAACTATTTGCAATTATTGTTTTTTGGACAGGACATACAAAAAAATATGAAACAGAATCTTATTTAGCATGTTTCACATTAAATTTTTTTCATATTTATTGTTAATCCCAAAAAGTCACTTATTGTCATTATTTTCATTAGAACATTTAAGTGATATCTAAATTCATTATGTTGTAATTATTACTAATCTAAAATATTTTTTTACTATAGTTATGAAGTTTTAAGTCATTAAGTATGACTAGAGATAATATCAACATAACACAGTAATATTATACTTAAGTATTTACCTGGTTTTCACTGTCATGTTGCTGTAGTGTTTTAATCAACCTTTCACAACGGCGAAGCTTTGCATAACAGATGAAGCACAATAGGTGGGTGTCAGCTTGTACCTGTTAAAGTTAAATTTCGTGTACATCATCCAAATAGGACCTTAACTTAAAGGGCTATAGGTATTGAATTAATGAATGAATGAATAATAAATATACATTCAATCGTACTGTATATGTAACCAATTAGATGAAAATAAGCAAAAGGAATGTCTCACATATGATTTAAGGATTTAAGAATGGAGAACGGAAACCAGAAATACGAATGCTATATTCATACTATACGTGGACAATGAAACATACCTTAATGTCTGTTAATTCTTCATACACACTTTGCAAAGGAGTATCTTTAATATCTTTAGTAGTATTGGCAAATGAAAAACACACGAAGCAGACTCTTTCACTCATTTTTTAGCATTTAAATGCATTTATTTACAAAATAAGAACATAATAATTTATTCCGTGATCTACTTCTTCTCATTTACAGTTACCTATGTGTCAAACTCAATCTGTCAAAGGTGCATGTCAAAAATAGATTATGCCGTGCTAGGGATGCACGTACAATAATTTAGCTTTTATATAAATCGATACCAAGCCCTTTATTCTATTTTTCGCAAAACTTCCGATAACCCTTTTTAGGCAACTTTTGTTTTATAAAAAAAAGTATGCCTTTAAATCTATTGTAGACATAATGTAGAATGATTTATACAGCATTCTCCGAGCGAAGTAGCCACTCTTTGACTATTGTAGTGCCTGGCACGGGCGGTTTTAAATGACGTATGCAAAGATTATTATTATTATATAGGTCGTATGGCTGCCCAGCTGGAGGGTGGGAAATGCATGAAAAAGATTATATTAATACATGTAACAATAATAATAAATGATAATAAATTCTGAATATAAATTATTACATAAAAAATGCTAAATAAAATAATGTATTGATCTAAAATAATATAATATGTTAAATATGTATGTATAAATTGTATGTGAATTTGGGAATAGAAAAGGCTATTTTTATTTTATTTTATTTTATTTATTTTATGGTTGCCCAGCACATACGGCATTCTCACAACATAGTCGGCCTAGTCCAGAGGAATGACTGGTCAATACGTCTGGGGCCAACCATGTGCGGGTTTCCTCACGATGTTTTCGAAATTTGAGAACTGAAAAAGTCTCATTTATACATGCCACAACCTGGGAATCGAACCTGCACCCTTTCGAGTGCTAATTAACTGTCTACCCACTAGGCCACGGACGCCCTTTTGTTTGTTTTATAATGAGAATAATATCAGGCTTCGAAAGCAAATTGGATCCCCGTTCCCCCCCGGTCGATCCCCGAAGACTACCAAAAATCACGTTTGTAATATCGTAGATTCCCTTCATCTCTAAATATTTATTGTACTATTTACTATTAAACGCAATATTTTGTGTATAATATTACAAGCTCCTACCTGTTGCATTATAGTAAATTCCTATTTTTGGGTACTCCAAAGTTAGGTAAAACGGACAAAACATAAATAACTTTTGTTGAAACGATGATCCTGAGGCAGACAGACGTGTTCGTCGTCGTGCGACGAAGTTTCGTCCGTTTTACTAACTTTGGCGTACCGAAAAAGGGTAATTCACTATAACGCAACAGGTGTTTGAAATATTCACAAAATATTGCGTTTAATAGTAAACAGTCTATGTCCATCGGAATATTAGTAATGGGGTTCTTTTTTTGTCCCTCGAGTTTAGTTAGAGACATTACAAAAATTTTATAATAACCTAGCTTTATTGCGTAATTCACATCTCACAGTTTCTCGTTATGACGGTGCTATAGAAATTAAGCATTCTGATAAAATTACTAAGAATATGAAAGTGTGAGTGTACTTACGTATGTACGTACGTAAGAAGGTAATAAGCTGCTTTGACGTAAATTGATCTTTATTTTTCTAAATCTGTATCTTTCGCACATCATATGTTTGTGGAAATTATCATTCATGCTAAATAGTACAACACATTTGATGAAACTTCAGAAAAACGTGAACAAATAAAATTACTAGATCTTAAAATAATGACTAATTTCATAATGTCGATTTTTCGTGTCAGTGTGTACATGCATCGTGGAAATTTACTCTTTTAAACACTCTTTATCTTCTCTAACGCGTTAAAAAAATATATATAAATCATCTTTTACTCTAGTGAATATAGGTATACAAATTAAACAAAATATAGGATAATTAAAATTTATTCATAAAACCGCTTACATGTATATGTTATAAATTAAAAAGTAAAGTTTTGCAAACTTCTGTTTTAGTACTTATACTAGGCCAAGCCTAGGAAGTAGTAACTTCCATAAGATGTACCTGTCTTTCAAATTATCGGAAGCGACAAGTTATATCGTATCGTGTAATGTCAAACACTTAAAGGTACAGGTTTTTATGGTGTGTCATAATGTGTAATTATGTGTCTTTTTAGGGAACTTACTTGACTAAAACATTTATTACAAAAATCACAACTATGTGCTTTAATGCCAGAGTGTATTAGTGTGTGTGTTTTTAAGGTATAGCTATAAGAAAAGGTTTTACTACAAACATCACAACTGTACGGTCTGTCACCGGTATGTGTTAGCTGGTGTCTTTTGAGATAATCTAATCTAGCGAACTTCTTGCTGCACACATCACAAGTATAAGGTTTGTCCGGTATAACCCCTGTATGTATTCGTTCCAAATGTGAATTAAAGTTTCTTAAGTTAGCAAAGTTCTTGCTGCATATATTACAAGTGTAAGGTTTACCGGAATGTGTTACTTCGTGTCTTTTTAAAGTACTCAGATGTGTAAATGTCTTACTGCAAACATCGCAGTTGTATGGTCTATCACCAGCGTGTATTACCTGGTGTCTTTTGACATAGTCTAACATAGTTAACTTCTTGCTACAAACATCACAATTGTGTAGCTTGTCGGGCGGGATAGCCGTATGTTTTACCTTTATATGTGACTTGAGGTTTCTTAATCTAGGAAATCTCTTGCTGCATACATCGCAAGTGTATGGTTTGTCATCAGCGTGTATCTGTTTGTGCTTTTTTAAGTTGCCAATAAGATTAAATCTCTTATCGCAACTGTCACATGCATATGGTTTAATCCCCGAGTGTGTCAGCTCATGTCTTTTTAAATGACTTGAAAAAGAGAACTTTTTGCTACAGACTTCACACGAATATGATTTGCCATCGTCTTGTCTTTGCGTCTCTGTGGGTACGTGCTGTTCCTCAATTGGTTCTGCAGCAGTCTCGTCTTCACAATGACCCGAGTTCTCCAGGTGTTCTTCTTCAACACCTGTGAGAAAAACTATTTGTAGCATTCATACATAATATTATGTTCTTACGAAAAGGCTCCTAGTTCTATAATGAATACTTAATCTAGTCTATTGTTGTTAATTTAATTTGTGATATTTCCTTATAGACAATATTTGTTATAATGAATATTTCTTATTGAAATCTATTTTATTTTTCAGAAGTAAAAAATAATCATCTTAAAAAGGTAGATAGATTTTAACTTACGTTCATTCTTGATGTCTATTTCAATTTCGTAGCTATCTGGATAATTCTCTATATATTCTTGTTTAATATCTGTAGAAATATAAATAAATTAGTGTATTTAAAAAAATATGTATATTTATAAACTATAGTTTTTAAATATTATATTAGGCCTTAAAGAGTGGCTTAAAGGCGGGAGATCATTATGTAGGACTATTCTTAAAGTGTTAGTTTCGAACCTTAAGAGGAAACACCACGGTTGAGAGAAATACAAAATAGGTATTTATAAAATCTATTGCTGTCTCGCAGTGCCTTAGCTAGCCAGCACTGGCGCGATAGAGACAACTGCAACTTGGACTGAAATTACCTATTAAAAGTACCAGAAATCGACGTTTAGGGGATTCCTGTTTCCTCCTCCAAAACTTAACCGATTTAAATATTTTTTTCTGTATTAGCTAAAAAAGGAATTGAGCTAGGTTCCTATTTTTTGCTTTTGTTTTTTATTGTAGTCAAATCTGTTTCCTAGATATTTAAACATAGCGGAGAGTTTGGCCATTTTTTTTAGGTTTTTAAACGTCCATATCTCTTTAAATAATTAATTTATTAAAAAAAGGAAAAAATAGGGACGTACAAACAATATCCATAAATATTCAGGAAAAAAATTGTTACTCTAGCAGCATTATCCAGGGAGGAAATAGAAATCCCCTAGACCCCTATTTTTGTATGGAAACAATTTCGTGGTGTTTCCTCTTAATGGAAATGGCGTGATCATTCTGAGCCTTTTTAACAGCTGACAGCTGCCTGTGGAACATGGGTGAAAACAGACCAAAATTGTTTTCTCCTTTTTATGTTTGAACTCTCTTCTACATTTCATACTAACCAAATGTTTGTTTTCTTCTTCTTTCTCTTTTAGGAGTCAAATGCAAAAGTTTAAAATTTTTTAATTAGTCTTTTTTTCTCTTTTATAAAATAAATTATAAAAATACTCGACACTGGTAGAATATTGCAAAAAGCGATGATTTGCCTATAAAAAAATAAGAATACAGACAGACAGAAGACAGTTCAGAATGATCATAGTGGCGTTAAAGAAACGGGATGTAAACGAAAAAAAACGTTATTTTCGTTTATACTCAGCAACTGGAACACACACAATATGTCTTTGACGGTGGTTCCAGGTTACGTACATTTTTGCCCATGGTCCTTTGATTTTCTTGTGTTATCTCTATACCACTTACATTTTTCTACGTTTATTTGTTTTTGTCTTGCCAGTTTTATTTTTGTACCAGTAGAATCACTAGAAGAATCAGCAGTGGTCATAAACAGAGAAGCGATCTCTTTCTTTTTTTTCTCTCTGTATCGTCTAGTCTTTTCTCTGTTCTTTTGTTTTATTTCTTCTCTTTTTCTTTCATCCAAATCAGAATAATTACATACAGGCCGAGTTTTTTTCTTTTCTCTGTATCTCTTACACTTTTCTCTGTTTTTTCGACTTTTTTCTTCTCCTATATTCATAATATTAGGGTTATTTATCTGTCTTTTTCTTTTTTGGTCTTCTTGAAAATCATCCGCATTTTGGCCCATCGTTAAAAGAAACCTAAAATCAAAAGTAAAGATAACTTGCGCGTGGCTCCACCCGCGTATATACAGTATCCCACGGTAAAATGATAAAAATTAACCTACATTAATAACCTAAATGCATAAAGCATTTAAAGGGAATGTAAATTTTATCAAAAATGTCCACCCATTTGCATGTTATAATAATAGTGTGAAATGTATTTTTGGAAATAAAAAAAGATGTTTCAGCAAAATCACAGTGGCTATCAACTTTAAAATAGAATTTAACATACATATACTTATGACTATTTTATTTTAGTAGCGTTCTATTTAATGTTTGACTATATTATTGTATTAGTAATATAAACTAACAATTTTGAATAGGACATCTTCTTGCTACAAACGTCATAGTGTGTTGTCTTCCGCTCTGTAGGAATGAACTGGTCCACAACAAGTTCCACAGTCTCATCTTCATATTGACCTAGGCTCTCCACATTCTCTTGTTTTATATCTGTAAGATAAATATAAAGATAGAATAGGAAAGTAACTCTGTCTGATTGTCTTGCTTTTATGCTAAAACTATTAATTATTATTATATTGTTAAGCACACTAGCAGCTAATTAAGCTGATGCGTGTGTATCATACGATTTAAAGTTTGTCCAGTATATTTTTTAATGTATTTACTGAGGGTGACAGTATTAGTTTCAGGTAACTTGTTCCACTCAGAAACCACTCTATTCGGTAAGAAGTGCTTTTTTTTATTATACACTGACCGGCATGGAAATTTGGCCACCCTGTTATTTTTGTCTAAACGTCTCAAATTTGCCTGTATTGTAATGAAATTAATGTCAGACAATAAAAAATACAATACAATACAATACAAATATACTTTATTGTGCACACAACAAGTTACAAAAAAAACAAAAAAATATACATTACAAAAATCAGACATGCACACAAAGGCGGCCTTATTACTAGATAGCAATTTCTTCCAGACAACCTTATGGTGTTAGAGAAAACAATGCTAGAGAATGGGAGTTGCGCAAAAGTATATTTAATAAAATAAAAGTAAATAAAATAAAATAATACATAAACACAATAAATATATAATATATGTATACAATATAATATAATATATATATATATATATATATATATATATATATATATATATATATACAATAGATAAACCTACATGATATTTTAATTTATAATAATAAGTGTTAGTTACATAAGTTAAGGGTTGACACAATATGATTCCAGATAATGATTTTTTATAAGAGTTTTAAAGCGATGTATAGTTTCAGCCTGCCTTATATGGATAGGTAAAGAATTCCAAAGGGAAATGGATTTTACAATGAAAGAGCAATTAAAGTATTTAGTGCGGTGGATAGGAATGTCAAGAAGAAGATTAGTTATAGATCGTAGTTCCAGTCTGTCAGAGGTACGGAAGTTAAAATAACTTTTTAAATAAGTGGGACAATGGGAGTCAAATAGGATGTTATAAAGGAAGGAGAGAACACGAGAGTCACGGCGGTAGCGGATTGGCAACCACTTTAACTTGAGGCGATACTCGGAGATATGGTCAAATTTACGTAAACCGAAAACAAACCTCAAAGCCAGGTTTTGAAGGCGCTCCAATTTGTTCAGTTGTTCCTCCGTCAAGTTAGTGAAAGAAGCGTCCGCATAATCTAAATGGGAAAGGAGTAGGGATTCAGCCAAAACTACCTTAGTGGGTATCGGAAGAACATATCGTAGACGTTTTAGGGAACGCCAGGTAGAAAAAACCTTTCTACTAATCTCTTGCAATTGATGCGTCCACGATAAATGTTCATCAAAGTACACTCCCAAGTTTTTAACCACTTTACTGAAAGGTATTGTTACACCATTTATAAGGACAGGAGGTAAAGAATCATGGTCAACTCTAGAAATTAGCCCGGGGCTACCAATTACAATTAATTGAGTTTTAATAGGATTAATAAGAAGTCCATGATTCTTGCTCCATTCACAAATATTCGACAAATCGTGATTCACTAGATCAAAAGCGGAATTCAGATTGTCCAAAGGAGACTGTGTGTATATTTGAAGATCGTCCGCATACAAGTGGTAGGATGATGAAATCGATATTGTTATAGGGTTTATAAAAATTGCAAACAGAAGAGGAGATAGCACACCACCCTGAGGCACGCCGGCATAGATATAACTCCAATCGGAGAAATAATCAGATGATTTAACTCTCTGCCGTCGTCCTACAAGGTAGCTACGAATTAAATTAATTATTGATGGTGAAAGATTTAAAGATGCAAGCCGGGCTAGCAGAATAACGTGGTCTATGGAATTGAAGGCATTACTAAAATCCAGAAGTGTGAGAATAGTAAGCATTTTATCATCCATACCTGACCGTATATCATCAGCTACCTTTACCAATGCGGTAGTCGTACTGTGACCAGTGCGAAAACCGGACTGGAACGGACTGAGTAAGCTGTTGTGGGTAACAAATTTCGTAAGCTGGTGATGAATGATTCGCTCTAAAACTTTTGATAAAAAGGGTAGGATGGAAATAGGACGGAAGTCAGACACAGTCTTAGGACAGGAGGATTTAGGTAAAGGAATTATGTAAGCTGCCTTCCAGGCATCAGGAAAGGTACAAGACTCTAAACATGAATTAAAAATGTGTGCAAGAACAGGAACAATTATATCTAATATTGGTGTGATCATTCTACGACTGATACCGTCATCTCCTACTGCGTTTGACGATATGGAAAGGATGTGCTTTTTAATCTCACACTCGGAAACTGGAACAGTAAGGAACGGATCAGAATTCAATATAGGTAGCGAAGAAATATAATTTAACGTTTGTGATTTAATTTTAGGGTCGAGATTAAAAGAGGAAGTAAAATGGTTATTAAGTGAATCAAAATGAAAAATACATTTCTTCGTGTTTCCTGATCAATTTAACAGCCACTGACATGGTTTTTAATTTAAAAATAAGTTTTAAATAAAATCGCTATATTTCTAAGCATAAAATAATATTTTCCAAAACACTCTGAATTCAAAAGTATTAACAGTCTTCCATTTTTTTTTTCATTTTAATATGGGGTATTTCCTCCTCTTGCTCTGATGACCATCTGCATGCGGTCTGGCATGATTTGGATAATGTTTTTGATTTCAGTTTGGGATAGGTTCTCCCAAACGTTAATCGCAGCGCTACGAAGCTCTCTGAGGGTTGCTGGCGGGTTAGGGGATGTTTTTATTATTCTTTTGAGCATGTCCCATATGTGTTCTATAGGATTCAGGTCTGGACTGCGGGCAGACCACTGCAGTTTTTGTATACCGAGACTTTGAAGGTACTCATTTACGCAACGAGCTACTTGTGGCCGTGCATTATCGTGCATTAGACGAAACTGGTCATACCCTATAAACCCCGAATTGAGCATAACGTGTTCCGGGATAACTTCTTCGATGTATCGTGTCGCATTTAATCGATTGTCAACGACAACCAACTCTGTACGAGCGGTGGAACTTTTCCTCCCCACACCATTATAAAGCCTCCACCGTAACAGACGGTATTTACAGTCGTATTGGGTAAATACCGTTCTTTTTTTCTTCGCCACACTCGTAAACGACCGTCTCGATCTCGTAAAGAAATCCTACATTCGACAGTAAACAGCACTCGACTCCATTCTTCATGGGTCCAGTAAGCAAGATCACGTGCAAAATGTAGACGAGCAACTTGCCTGAGCAGTTCAGGTCCTCGTGCTGGCCTACGTGCCTTTAAATTAGCTTCCTCCATACGTCTTCTTATTGTACGCTCGCTAACACTCACATCTGTCGCAATTTGGAACCGCTGACGAACCTCGACTGCAGTAAGGAACCGATTCCGTAAGATCTCTAGGACAATAAAACGGTCATTCCGTGCCGTTGTGCATCTGACACCCCCACGGCCTGGTCTTCTTGAGAAGCTACCAGTTTCTTAGTATCATTTTAAGTCTTACTGGATTGATGAACGAGGTAAATTGAGCGCAATAGCTACTTCGCGCTGTGTCAGTCCTTAGTCAATTAAGGCTACAGTTTGTGCCACTATTTCAGGCTCTAAAGGCATTATTTTAATTTTTAGGTGCAGTTTAAAGTTAAATGAACTCAACAATGTCAAAAGAATCAGAAGGACAAAGATGCACTTACGCAAAACTAAATTAAAATTACGAACTTGAATCAGTTGAGAGACGCGTTTCGACTAAAATTTAAATTTCTATTCGCATATGTTTTAAAATATAATTAATTTCCCTCTGAAAATAAAGATAGTTACTTTCCATAGTACCCTCATAAGAAAAAATTGTTTAAAAATGTTAACATTTAAGAAATCGCCTAAAAAGTGCTTGGACGGAATTCCATGCCGCTCAGTGTATAATATAAAAATAAAAAACCGATTTAAATGAAATTTGGTACACAGATAGTCTAGAGCCTAAGAAAGCGTATAGGCTACTTTTATTTCCACGCTTTTCTAAGCAGCAGAAGCTAGTATGTAATTCAAACTTCTAAAAAATCTATGATACCTGGTAGCAATGTAATTTCCATAGAATTGTTGGACCAATTTTCAGTGTTAAACATGCTCAGTTGTGATAATTTTCTGACTTCGAGCTGAAATTTAAATAATATTACAAATCAGGATTAAGGAATCAGTAACAAGAACAAGGAATAAGTCCATTTGTGGTCTGCACATTTCAATATCTATTTCTACAATATAAATAATTATTATTTATGGTAATATTATGATAGGATATGTACATATAATATTTGTTGTTTTGTTTCAATACAATATTGTGGACTTATTTACTAGTTCAAAAATGTTTGTTTTATGTTTTCCATTTTATGTTCTATTGTAATTAGTTACCTGATTTTCATGTTGCTGTAGTGTGTTAATTAACTGTTCACACCGGCGAAGCTTTGCATAACAGATGATGCACAACGGGTGCGAATCTGCTTGTGTCTGTTAAAGTTAAGTTTGGATGTAATATAAATAAGTTAGATATCTGCAATTGTCTTGTCACGTGAATTATAAACCAACTATTTGGTTCGATCATATCAATTCAGATGCAAATATTAATATCTCAGGTAAACGGAATCAAGGGGGCACTTAAAAATTGTAAACACATATTTTGTAAACAATTTTATGTTGATCATGAAATTTACCTCAATATCTGTTAATTGCTCATACACACGTTGCAACTGTGTATCTTTAATATCTTTAATAACGACTGCATAAGAAAAACACAGTAAGCAGACTCTGTCACCCATTTTATAACATTTAATAACTTTTATTTACAGGTTATTATGATTCAAGTGTTATTATCTTCGCCTTCTTCTATGTTCAATGAACATAGAAGAAGGCGAACCTTAGTCCTGTCATCATTAACTGACATAATATTTTTTTTATTTTTAGGAACTACGTATTGTTGGATATAATACTTGTAAATTAATATAAATACTTACTTCGTTTTCTTATTATTCTCATTCCTTCAGGTTTTCCTGAACAATTCCACCCAAAAGGTCATTAGTTTATTATTATCTTTTAAACTGATATCCGTGCTGCCACTGTGCTACTTAAACTGTAACTTTTTTTCTGAAATCAAGTAATCGATTTTAATTATGTACTTTCCTTATTTTGTGTTTTATGACTAGAGTACATCCCTAGTAATCTATATTTATGGTCCCTGGAGATTAGAAATTGACAGGAGTCAGGAGTGGATTAAAAACAATTGATTTTGTCCGAAAAATGAGTCAAGGAACCTGTTTATTGTGTTTTTCTGATTCAAAAGTATTTAATATTAAGTGTACTCACTTGCAAAATGTGTACGAACAATTATCCGATAAAGTGGTAAGCATGTTCACTCCTTTCCAATTTATAATCCTTGTTAAACTTTCAACGCTGTGTAAATTCATTAATAAACTACTTATCTGTTAACGGTTTTGGTCTTAAACAGTTACATAAATCCATAATTTCTTACAGATACAAGCTGACTCGCACGCGCTGTGCTACATTTGCTATGCAAAACTTATTCAGTGCGAACAGCTGTTGAAACAAATACAGAAACATAATAATGAAAATCAGGTAATAATTATCTTACTATCAAGCCATATCTAGTAGAAATTAAATTTACTTTGCCTCATAATAGTCAGAAGACACACAGATCTAGAGAAAAGTATCCTACAATTAAAATAATACATAATACGGTGAAACCCGATTATAACAATACAGAAGAGACTAATTATTTGTGTTTGTAATATTGAAACTTTGACTCTCAAGAGTTGTCCTTCATACTTATTAATGTCTCCAGTCTCCGTGGTATAGATGCTGTTGTTATTGCAGGCTGAGGTTGATCAATTAGTGAATCTATGTGTGTTCAACACTAACAAGTGTTCGCTGCCAGATGACTCGGAGGAAATAGAAGTATGTCCAGATATTTGGAAAGAATGTAAGTTGTGTAACTACCTGTTAGTGTCTAGTACTAGGTAGGTTACTCTTAACTCTTACCTGTAGTCTTACTCTTAAATCAAAAATTAAAGCTTGTAAATTAAATGAATTAGATTATTACAATTCTCTAATTTTGAATATTATGATGCTAGTGTAAATTTTATACCAACTTACTATTAGTAGTTTGAACTTTAAAATTAGAGAAATATCAAATTACAATGTTCTCCTAATGTGAATGATTAAATTAAATTCAGGCCTGATTCAATTCAATAAAAAATTAATATGCTTATACATATTTGGTATGTATCTGCAGCAATTCATACAAAACTTATTGTTGCGATGCCACAAGATCTGCAGCCTGTATGTAACTATAGTACGTCCCTTTTTAAAGGTAACCTAAACATAAAAAAACTATCTGTCTATAACACAACCATAGCTTATACTAGTCTGTGATACTAATTACCCATTACAATACAAGTAAGTTAGTGATTTAAAAAAAAGGTCTATAGTCTATACTCGAACTGCTGAGTTGAGGTCAAATATCCGTGAGTTACCCGCACACTAGACAGATGAATTTGCCCCCTCGTATAGGGAATGGACCTGTCCCTCAGTAATCAACATCGCATTAAGCTAAATTCAACTCATTAATTAAGAAGAAGATACGAAACGAAATTAGTAATTAGTATTTTCCAATATTGGCCCTTGATGGCGGTTTCCGAATGTGCCTGGAAATCGAAGTAAACAAAAATAGCCAGTTGAATTGCCAGTATTAGGGTGATACCATTTTCTAGTACTAGGTTGTGTCTCTGTTATATATCTACTTTGTGCCTAATCCTATGAGGCCACGCCACTCAAGTGTTGCTAGCCACCATAAAAAATTAAACAAATAAAAATTCACATGCTGTCCTTTTTATTCTGCCAAGCAGTGAGAGTGATAGCATAATAAAATTTTAATGTCTGCCACAGATGTGAAAGAAGAACACGAGGATGGACCAGGTGAGCATGAAAATGAGAGCTTCTTTAAGATGGAATGTAAGTTGATAAGTTACTGATACTAGAGTCCATTACTGGAGAGTCACCTAGGCCCGTATAAATAAAACAGTCTCAATAGAAACCTCCACTTGAGAACCTATTTGACCTATAAAAAAACGTTATGTTACACTTTTAAAAAACTCCATCATGTTTGCTTACAACTTTTATTTTCTTTGCTGTTTGATATATATTTAAAAAAATATCCAAATCGATTCATCTATACTAATATTATAAAGCGGAAGAGTTTGTTTGTTTGTTTATCGCGCTAATCTTAGGAACTACTGGTGCGATTTGGATTTTTTTTTTTTTGGATAGTCCATTTATAGAGGAAGGCTTTAGGCTATATAACATTACGCTGCGACCAATAGGAGCGAAGCGTCAGTGAGGAATGTTGCAAAAACGGGGGAAATTATTCACATTTGGGGACTTTCGTTGCGTGCGCTGCATAAACGGTTTAATTCACTCAAAAACCACGCGAACGAAGTCGCGGGCACAGCTAGTAAACGATAAAGCTATTCAAGCACAAAAAAGATAACGGTCTAATTGAGAAACCACTTTTTTACCCGACTTCGGCGAAGCCAAAAGGAAGGGTTTTGTGTTTCGAGAGTTGTTTGGCACGCTCAGCACCCGAACAGCTCGATCGATTTTAGGTTTGAAAAGTATCATTAGTTTCGTGTTTATTTTGAGAGTGACGCTGGGTCAAAATAAAAAGCAAAATGGCGGCTTTTGGCGCTACATTAAAATGCTTGTTCAGATCATTTTTATTCAAAAACCGCACAGAACCGCAGTTTTTTAGTTCTAAATTACAGTTTTTAGTCGGTTTAAATTGATATTCTGCGTTGAACCAAGCTTTTTTCTTGCAGATATGGGGCATATAGATCCGAGTTTGGACGAGACCGCCGTAGACCCCGTACAGACACAACCCCCCACAACACAAGACGACGCGAAGCCGTACGCCTGCGATGTCTGTAGCAAGCGGTTCACGCAATTCTGCCACCTAAAACGACACAGAATCACGCATTTGGGTTTCAAACCCTACAACTGTTATCTATGCGGCAAGTTGTTCAGTCGCCTCGACTGTTTGAAGTCCCATCTGTTGCTGCATTCGGACGAGAAGCCGTACGTGTGTGAAGTGTGCAGCAAAGCGTTCAGCACTCTAGACTATTTGAGATCCCACAAACGCATACACAGCCTCAACAGGAGTTTCCCGTGTGACGTCTGCCCGAAGGTGTTCTCTCACATCAAGTCGTTTCAGCGTCACAGGCACACGCACACCAACGGGAAGACTTACACGTGTGACGTTTGCGACAAAAGCTTCACCCAGTTCAGCCATTTGAAGACGCACAAGCTGATACACAACGGAGATCGGCCGTACGGGTGTGACGTTTGCGTGAAAACCTTCACCCAGCTCAGCACGCTGAAGCGTCACAAGTTGATCCACACGGGCGGCAAGCTGTACATTTGCGACGTTTGCAACAAAACCTTCACGATGTTGGCGAATTTGAAGACTCATAAGTTGCTGCACAGCGGCGACAAGCCTTTCACTTGTGACGTCTGCCAGAAGAAGTTCACCCAGTGCGGCAACCTGAAGACGCACAAGCTGATACATACGGGCGATAAGCCGTACAGCTGCGATGTTTGCAGCAAGAAGTTCACTCGGTACAGGAGCGTGAAGCAGCACAAGCTCACCTGCAAGTCGCAAGGGTCTGACGGTGGGGAGTTTGAGGACCAAACCACCACTGGAGGGGTTGCAAGCGTGAACGGTTTCTAAACGGACAATGAAATGACAACCTCCCGGTTTTTGAACGCTATTTAAATGAATGATCAACTAACATGGCATTGAAACAACCCATATTGAACGCTGATTGGTGGAACAATTTAATGATATAATCTAAAGACGCTTCACACTTCAATCTGGCCCCGTGCTAAGTATCCAAAGAACTTGTGATCCATGTACCGGACAACGGAAATATATTTAATACTTTTATACTATACACATATTTAAGATTTTTATTATATTATACACAAATTTAATACACATCCATGACCCAGGAACATTGAAAACTTTTTTGTTCTCTCGGCGGGATTCGAACCCGCAACCTCTCGGTACAGCACCACGCGCTGAACCACTGCGCTACGGAGGTCGTCAAATGATCAACTAACATGGCATTCAAACAACCCATATTGAACGCTGATTGGTGGAATATTATCAGAGAGAAAGGAACGGACAGATATTTTATAATTGAAGACATGAATGGACGAAAATCATGAGGCGCAAAAAAATCTTGAAAATTGAGTTTAAACTGTCATTTAAACATTTTAGGATAATTGTAGTAACATATTAAGTACATTGATTCTAGAGACGGATCTTAAGACACAGGAGATTGAGAGAAATACAAAATAGGTATTTATAAAATCTATTGCTGTCTCGCGGTGCCTTAGCTAGCCAGCACTAGCGCGATAGAGACAACTGCAACTTGGACTGAAATTACCTATTAAAAGTACCAGAAATCGACGTTTAGGGGATTCCTGTTTCCTCCTCCAAAACTTAACCAATTTAAAATTTTTTTCTTTATCAGCTAAAAAAAGAATTGAACTAGGTTCCTATTTTTTGATTTTCTTGTTTATTGTAGTCAAATCTGTTTCCTAGATATTTAAACATAGCTTAGTCTGGCCATTTTTTTTTAGGTTTTTGAACGTCCATAAAGAGATATGATACGTACAAAAAATATCCATGAATATTCAGGAAAAAAATTGTTACTCTAGCAGCATTATCCAGAGAGGAAACAGGAATCCCGTAGACCCCTATTTCGGTATGGAAAAAATTTCGTAGTGTTTCCTCTTAATACGTTAAAACGTATTCTAAAATGTTAAGTGACAGTTTGAACTTAATTTTCTCGAAATCAGAATTTTGCTACATATCACCTTCATCCATTAGTCTTCAATTACATCACGCTCCCACTTGTAAGGCTGGTTAAAATTATTCAGACAAAGTTGATTCAAATCGTAATTCGTATGTCAACTAATTGGTGAATTAACCTTATCTGTGGAATTTTAACAAAATATGTAAGTATAAAATATCTGTCCGTTCCTTTCTGCCTGATAATATTCCACCAATCAGCGTTCAATATGGGTTGTTAATTTGAATGCCATGATTATTTTTGTTATATGTATTTGTTATAAGTATTTGTCCTTGAAGGAAAGTTACTGTTGCCAATTGCAACACAATATTTTGCACATGTAAACTTCTGGAATTCTAAAAATGCTTGCTTGACACTTTTCGATGCAAACTGCATATTATAAAGGTTGTGCATCGTATTTCTAATGTTGTACTTCGCACCATAAATGGTATAGCAAAAGTTGAGATGATATGTTATGCGATACTATTGATGATCTCATAACATAGACCATGGGTGGTCTCTACTACTAGAATTTAATTTAATTTTGCACTACTCAATACGAAAATTTAAACCAAAATTATTACCTTAAATCTTCTGAACTTTAAACTATGTGAACTAAATTACCAAAATTTATATTACCTTTAATTACATACAAAACTAACAAAAAATTAACGTTATATTATGTTTTAAAAAATCCTATTATTAAACAAAAAAAAAATCTTCTGTTAATTATAATTTTTGTACAACCCTAGCTAGCGATTAACAACAGTTTGTACTTACATTTTGTTGCACGAATGCTGCGTTGGCACCGCTGATATTTGACGCTTTTTCCAGCAAGGCGTTACTTACCTTGGAAACTTACCTGTGATGCTACCTAACTATTTAACCAACTGCGCCTAATACTTCGTTAGTAATGACTTATTAATATTACTATGTATTCCTTTTTCCATTTACCAAAAAAAAATTACATAAATTATTATTATCCTACATGAATATTTTCTTTCACTCAGTTCATAGTAATTCTTATTATATTAATTTAAATGCATCGTCAACACCTATTTATAATTATTATTTATTTAATTTTCTTCAATTTGACCCTTCACATTTTCGTTAAAAAATTACCTTGGCTCTTAACACAAAATAGATATTACACACAGATATTAAGTTGCAAGAGTAATAATTATAAATTACTGTAAATAATTTGTAAAAAAAATATTGATTCAGAAAAATAATGGTGAAAATACAATTTATCTAAATTCTACGTTACAAAATCTCTTTTCTTGTCCTCTGGTCGCTGATCTCCCAGCTGCATCGACTTCCGACTCGAGCATCTCCCAGCTGCCTGCTCTCTATATCCACTCATCTGACTCCTACATCTCCCAGCTGCCTGCTCTCCATATCCACTCATCTGACTCCTACATCTCCCACGAACACCAGTGAGACAGTAGACAGACCAGTTAGCCATTCTTTGGCATCTTTGAACCATTGTCCTATTCCCAAGTTGTACCAGTGATCTTCTCCAACTGGCATGACCTCAGTGCCTTGAGGAGTTTCTGGAGTTAGTGGTTTGATGTTTCTATGGAATTTGAAGGGTATCTTTGAACTGTTTAAGGATTGAAGGTCTAACAGAAATGTGTTGTGCCACACCCCATTGCATCCAAAATGGTGACTCTCAGCATGCACTGTCTCTGGTAGAATATACACCCCTGTTCCACTATTTGACTCAGCATATACAGCCATTAATAGATCAGATTGTTC
Organism: Celastrina argiolus; assembly: GCA_905187575.2. Taxonomy (NCBI): domain Eukaryota; kingdom Metazoa; phylum Arthropoda; class Insecta; order Lepidoptera; family Lycaenidae; genus Celastrina; species Celastrina argiolus. The sequence goes on from LR994598.1 coordinate 2,131,491, forward strand.
ATTGCCAGTGTCCCATACCTCTATCTGGACTTTGTCACAATGATGATCAGAATGAACCAAGTGAAGATCCCTATCACAACTGATTTTTATTGTTTCTGTCTTCTCACTCGGCCAGGTAAGACTGTCGGTATTCCTGGTGATGAATAAACCAGTGCTCTCAGGGGAATTCCTAACACAATAATCATCTATGTGGGCCAGGAATGAACCTGGTCTGGTGCAATAGACTCCTCTGTATGGGTCTGTAGAACACCTTATGTAATCTGAAATGAAATTAATGGAGTTATTGGGCCCTACTTTCAGGTCTCCTAGTGAATAAGGTAGAGGATAATGGGAATATGCACTTGGATGGCAGAACCACCCTTCTCCTTTATTGTTTTCAACGTAATACATATCATCAACCCCTGAAGATCTTTCTGGATTGTACACATCCAAATAGCAGCCTGGAGGAAGCATTAGGTCTTTTGAAACACGTTTTTGCTGGCTGATCCTGTAAATTTCAAATTTGTCATCCTCAAATAAATTTAGTGCAAAAGCCATTATCATACACCCATTGGCAAATTCACAATAAGCTCTCATGTTTTTGCATACGTAGTAAGAAGGCTTCCCTTCTAAATAAGGGAACTCTTTAAATAGAGCAGGACCTGCTTTTGAAAAGGGCAGCAAATCTTCTCTACAAGTGAATTCTTGATTACACCCAGATTGTAAGCAGTAGTACTTATCTGCATAAGCTCCACTCCAGGCATAAGATGTGAACATGTGCACCAATCTGGATTCAGTGTCTGAGTTTACAAACCTAATGACTTGAGATCCAATCTGAATTTTGTCTGAGCTTTCCATTGAGATTGTGTACTTGAAAAGCTTCCCCTCCACAATTTGTGAGTCTATCAACTCATATGCATCTGTAGAGATGGGTCTACAGCACAATATGATGAACATGATCTTTAACCATGACAGGCTCCTCTTATTTTGTATAATTGAGTCATCCAAATCTTCGCTTGTTTTTGAAACTATATTCCCCCTTTCTGAATCAAAATGAGAAAAATTGTGCAACTCCAATCCATTAGTTGTCAACTTGTAGTTGTACTCATCCTTAACCCTTCTAAACCCGACAGAGAACCTAACTATCCCAGCTATTAAAATCACGTTAAATATGGATAGAATGACTGTAAAGATTAGGTATGTTCTCACACTTGGGTCCACATCCACCACATGACAATCATGGTCTAAGTATTGATGAGATAGAGCCAAGTCACAGTCTCCTTTGGATAACACTTGTTCAGAACATTTTTCAGATTTTATTATAACTGGCCCATAAACATTCAAAGATTTGATAGAATGACAAGAGTATACCCCTATGTGAGTGGTGGTGATCACAGTCAGGGGCCCAGGACAGAATTGTAGATGAATGGTTCCATTCTCTATGGTGACACCACAATCATTGTAATTATAGTTCCCGGACACAGCCTCTATAGTGTGATGAATGAACTTTTTTGCAATCTCATGATCATTCGTTTGAATAGCGTTCTTGAAACCGGCGGTAAATGTTTGATTATAAATAATGTACATAGTAAAATATAGTTAAATACATCCAATATGTCTAGATAAGATTTTCCACAAATTCGTTGTTGGCTTTTACAAGAAAGGCTCTAAAGCCTAAAGAAAGGAGCTTAAGGCGAGGAGAAACCGCAACTAGCGCCACTCTTTTTAAAATAAATTTTACAATGACACAAATATCTTATAAAAAAAAGTCATCGGTTCAAACCTTAAGTAAATAGTTAAACTAATTTATTATAGTAATATATAATAGTTAAACTAATATTATATATTATATCTCGTAAGTAATAACTAAAACGGCCGTTTTAGTTATTACTTACGAGAGTAAATACAGTATAGGATTTAGAGCTGTGATTAAATGCCAATAAATTAGTTCAACTATTTACTTAAAGTTTAAACCGATTACTTTTTTTAATAAGATCTTTGTGTTATTGTAAAATTTATTTTAAAAAGAGTGGCGCTAGTTGCGGTTATTCCTCGCCTTAAAGTTAACGCCATGTTAAATATCATGTTATCCCTCTCGTATTTCCTGTCAATGAATGAGATGGCATGGTATTTTAACATGGCGTTAACTTTAACATTTCTTGATGAAACACGGCCTTAGGCGTTAGATAAACAAAAGTGTATCATATTACCCTAACATACAAAACGCGAGACGATAATAGCTCTCTATCTCATATTGTATGGCCAGCCCATGCTCACCTCATTCGGTAACGTTACTTTTGCTGTTAAATGTTCCTTCTTCCTGCTGAAGGGTGACCCTAGTTCGTAACTTGTTAATATAAGTAGGTAAATAAAATATAAAAAGTACCCTTAAATAAAATAAAACAAATAAATGAATAACCCTTAGTAAATTAAAGATATGAATGAAGATAAAAATGAAGGTATATATTATGTCGCAATAATTTTCTGCCCAGAAAATTAACTTTAAACTGTCATTTAAAGATTTTATAATATCTTGTAACGTATTAAATACATTTATTCTGAAGAACGATCTTTAGATTAATGTACTCGATACGTTACAAAATATTTTAAAACTAGCTGACCCGTGGCCACTTCGTTGAGCATGGAAACCGTGTAAACCTTCCCCGCGACTTCCACGAATATTTGAAGACCAAAAATAGACAAATCAGTTCAGCTGATCTCGAGTTTTATCGAGACTAACGAACAGAAATTGATTTTTATATAGCCTATGTTACTCAGTGATATTGTGAGCTTTCTAATGAAAAAATAATTATTAAAATCGGTCCAGTACTTTTTGAGTTAAGTCGTTACATACAAAAATACAAATCTTTCCTCTTTATAATATTACTGTAGATGTTTAAGTGACATTTTGAACTCAATTTTCTCGAAATCAGTATTTTGCGTATATCACCTTCATCCACTCATGTCTTCAATTGTCAAGTAGTGAGCAAACTCATGATGATGAATTGTAGCTTACAAAACTCTCGATCACGTCAGCTTTCAAACAAAAAACTATCAAAATCGGTTCATCCGCTTGGAAGCTAGGATGCCAAAGACAAACACAGACATGCTAAGCCCATATACATGCTTAAGTATTATTAATACTTTAGGGTGTGGTATGGGTCCCGTATATATAGTTTACTGTGAAAGTACCAGCGCTGAAAGATGTACTTTTTTATTTATTGTATGGGCAAATTTATTATGTTGAGGCATTTCTCATAGAAACATGAAAGTCTAAAGTAAGTCTTTCAGCGCTGGTATTTTCACAATAAACTCTACATAGGAGGCACATACACACCCCTTATTATCACTCACTTATTTAACACCTTGTATACGTCTTTGTCGCTGGTTAATAACATTGTAAATATAATTAGAAATGAACTAAAATCGAATATTTAATAATAATGTGTTACAATTATTGATAAAGCATCAATACTGCCGTCAATTATTGTTTAATGTATTCTTTTATTTATTATCTATAGTCTACACAAGGTGTAAAATAAATGAGTGGTAATACTTTAGGGTCTGTTTGGATCCTGTCTATGGAGTTTACTGAGAAAGTACCAACGCTGAAAGAGATACTTTTTTAAGTTATTGTATGGAAAAACTTATGATGTTGGGGAATTTCTCACAATGAAAGTCAAAATTAGGTCTTTCAGCGCTGGTACTTTCACAGTATACTCTACAAAGGAGGCACATGTATTATCGCTCATTTATTTTACACCTTGTATATCTCCCTTTGGGGCTTCCATCAGCTCTACACTCACAAGAGCCATGTTGTTATCATGATGTACTTACAAGAATAAATAAATAAATTCATGTATTACTAAATAGCGTTTCATTTTATAACATTTGTTTGATGACATTATAATAATAATATCTATGAACGCTTCACACTACGTCTATCTGGCCCTGTGCATCACACATTTAAGATTTTTATCATATTATACACAAATTGAATACTCATTCATGACTTAGGAACGTTGAAAACTTTTTGATCCCTCAGCGGGATCCGAACCCGTAACATCTCGGTCAAGCACCAGCGCGCTGAACCACTGCGCTACGGAGGTCGTCTTATTAAGGTAAGATCGCACTAATGTTACTTTAAGGCGATGCCGACGCCCAGCGTCGCGACGCCTACCGACGCCCAGCGCCGCGACGCCCAGCGCCGCGACGCCCAGCGCCGCGACGCCTACCGACGCCCAGCGCCGCGACGCCTACCGACGCCCCGCGCCGCGACGCCTGCCGACGCCCCGCGCCGCGACGCCTGCCGACGCCCAGCACCGCGACGCCTGCCGACGCCCAGCGTCGCGACGCCTGCCGACGCCCAGCGCCGCGACGCCTGCCGACGCCCAGCGTCGCGACGCCTGCCGACGCCCAGCGCCGCGACGCCTACCGACGCCCAGCGCCGCGACGCCTACCGGCGCCCAGCGCCGCGACGCCTACCGACTCCCAGGCGTCGCGACGCCTGCCGACGCCCAGGCGTCGCGACGCCTGCCGACGCCCAGCGCCGCGACGCCTACCGACGCCCAGCGTCGCGACGCCTGCCGACGCCCAGCGTCGCGACGCCTGCCGACGCCCAGCGCCGCGACGCCTGCCGACGCCCAGGCGTCGCGACGCCTGCCGACGCCCAGGCGTCGCGACGCCCAGCGCCGCGACGCCTACCGACGCCCAGCGCCGCGACGCCTACCGACTCCCAGGCGTCGCGACGCCTGCCGACGCCCAGGCGTCGCGACGCCTGCCGACGCCCAGGCGTCGCGACGCCTGCCGACGCCCAGCGCCGCGACGCCTACCGACGCCCAGCGTCGCGACGCCTGCCGACGCCCAGCGTCGCGACGCCTGCCGACGCCCAGCGCCGCGACGCCTGCCGACGCCCAGGCGCCGCGACGCCTGCCGACGCCCAGGCGTCGCGACGCCTGCCGACGCCCAGCGTCGCGACGCCTGCCGACGCCCAGCGCCGCGACGCCTACCGACGCCCAGGCGTCGCGACGCCTACCGACGCCCAGCGCCGTGACGCCCAGCGCCGCGACGCCTACCGACGCCCAGGCGTCGCGACGCCTGCCGACGCCCAGCGTCGCGACGCCTGCCGACGCCCAGGCGTCGCGACGCCTACCGACGCCCAGCGCCGCGACGCCCAGCGCCGCGACGCCTACCGACGCCCAGGCGTCGCGACGCCTGCCGACGCCCAGCGTCGCGACGCCTGCCGACGCCCAGGCGTCGCGACGCCTACCGACGTCCAGCGCCGCGACGCCCAGCGCCGCGACGCCCCGCGCCGCGACGCCTACCGACGCCCAGCGCCGCGACGCCTACCGACGCCTATCGCCGCGGCGCCTGCCGACGCCCAGCGCCGCGACGCCTACCGACGCCCAGCGCTGCGACGCCCAGCGCCGCGACGCCTACCGACGCCCAGGCGTCGCGACGCCTACCGACGCCCAGCGCCGCGACGCCCAGCGCCGCGACGCCTACCGACGCCCAGGCGTCGCGACGCCTACCGACGCCCAGCGCCGCGACGCCTGCCGACGCCCAGCGCCTACCGACGTCCAGCGCCGCGACGCCCAGCACCGCGACGCCTACCGACGCCCAGCGCCGCGACGCCTACCGACGCCTATCGCCGCGACGCCCAGCGTCGCGGCGCCTGCCGACGCCCAGCGCCGCGACGCCTACCGACGCCCAGCGCTGCGACGCCCAGCGCCGCGACGCCTACCGACGCCCAGCGCCGCGACGCCTACCGACGCCTATCGCCGCGACGCCCAGCGTCGCGGCGCCTGCCGACGCCCAGCGCCGCGACGCCTACCGACGCCCAGCGCTGCGACGCCCAGCGCCGCGACGCCTACCGACGCCCAGGCGTCGCGACGCCTACCGACGCCCAGCGCCGCGACGCCTGCCGACGCGCAGCGTCGCGACGCCTGCCGCGACGACCAGCGCCACGGCGCCCAGCGCCGCGCCGAAAATAAATTTAACAACAGATGGAGCTTGTGCCGGACCTGTTCCATACGCGGACGCCGAGCGCCGCGACGCCTGCCAACTGTGTGAAGTGCTAATACCAGCTAGTATTTTCAACAGTACCTTATACCTATATATAGTATTCAATAGTAGTAGTGATGATGGTAACTAGCACAAGGAATTCTATAGAATATTTTGAGCCACTGACAAGCTAGTTTCTTACAAATCACATTATAATAATGCTAAGCATACAATGGTGACCGACTTTTACCGAGTCGGTCACCAATTATTTTCCTACATTGGTCCTACAAAAAGTAGGTCGTAGGTTTTTTATGAACTTGTATTAATATACATTCCTTTTATAAATTAAAGATCATCAGATCGTTTTGAATAAACATCAAAATGGCGGCATTCACATTGACAGAAGTAAATTTATTTTTTGCTTTTTAGTTTACTTTTTGAAGTCGGTTTTTTTTTGTTTAAAATTATTTTTGTATGTTATAAATTATAATGCAACGAATAAAAGGATATGTTATTAATAACTATAGGTCCATAATGTAAATAAAATAAAAGTTTAAAAAAACTATAACCCGAGTTCGCGGTTAGTTTTTTTAAACTTTTATTTTATTTTACATTTTTCTGTTTCCACATAAATTATAACATTATGTTTTTACTAAACTAACGTCAAATTCACACATAGAAAGTAACTAAACAACTCCTATATGTACGAAAGCATTTTAAACGTTTATTTTGAATTTAACAATAAAAAATAATAATTAATAAAAAATTTAAATACATATTTGTAATGGGCTTGCCAAGACCTATCTTTTGATACCAAACATATATTAATTTAATTTTTTTTTGAGATAGTTTTTGAGGTATAATTTTCAAAATCCAAAATTTTACTATAAATTATATAGCCTATGTTACTTGCGGAACCACTACGAATCGATTGACATCTTATTTATTAAAATCGGACCTGTAGTTTAGCCGCTAGGAGGGAACATACATACATACATAGACTGCCAAAATCATTATCCATCCGAATATTATTATTTTTCAAGTTCGTCGATCGTTATTATAAATATCTTCTGCTGTTGCAATATTCAATCCCAATAGCGGGGACCACGGCTCTACCTTGACCATATCTGTACCTATGCAACTAGATTTCAAATTGAATTATTTTCTTGTTTCAGCCTTTTTAGACCCCTTTTTTGCGAAGTCGGGTTGTAGTTTTTTTAACTTTTATCTTAAGCTGTTATACTTCTTTTGGCGCGTTGGCGAAAAATTATGAGAGTGTTTACGATGCGCGCTCACTGACACGATATACCGACACCACGAAGTTAGCTAGCATTTTACAGCTACAAGTATTTACACTTATTTTTATTGGAGGTTGGAGAAGTACATCATATTGGCTAATATCCGTATTTTGCCAATATCGACGATAACTGTGTAAATTAATATTGTACTGGGTACAATGGGATTGACATATCTTTGGATCAAAATCCCTAAATAAATAAATAGATTAAAAAAATATATTGGCTAATATCTACTTGAACAAAAGTTGATGTGAAAAATCAGGAAAGGGCTATAATTGAAAACCTCTCTGCGATATTGAAAATTAGTTTATTACCTAAAAACCTATGGTTTACAAATGTTTACTAATACTTTTCGGATGAACATAACAATAATTACGCCAGTTAAATTTTATCACTCATTTCTGTTACACGTTGTACAAAACGTGTTTACAATCTGCCATAACAATAACGTGCAATACAATATTATATTTATTCAAAACCAAGCGAAGTAAAATACTAGTATAATATAATATAAAGTAATCTTATAATAAATAAAAAGTAATCTTATAATATACGAAAATATGAATAATAACAATTTTTTTATAAAACTTTACAGTAAAGAACAAAATTTGCTTTTTCCCGCGGTCGATTTTATGGTTATTCTATTTGAAATATATATTTTTTTAACTAGTATGAACAATTATATTTTTATTTAAACGTCTTTGCAATAATAATAATGTATGGATATGTGCCTGAAGGCTTTGTGGTATTAATATAAGAGTATCCTCGTATATTGCGTACACACTTGTGCACTATAAAATAACTCGTGCCTGTGGCCTGGTTTGAACTCAATATACTATGTAACTTCTAATACCTCTGAATATGTACAAAGTTTCATGATGATCGGTTAAGTAGATTTCACGTGCATCCGTAACAAAACGGACATTCACATACTTATTCATTGACTCACCAACCCAACATTTAGTACAATAATAAAAATTAAGTGCATAAAGATAAAATGAGTCCTAATGATAGGTGAAGTACAACATGCGTTTGCGACGATAAATATACAGGGTGTAAAAAGAACAGTCACAATAACTTTGATATACGATAATACTACCTTTCCTCATTTTGGAAATGTATTTTTTAATTTATTTATGTAATTTTTTTTTACTTTTTACTATTTGCTAGAATAACGAAAAAGCAAAAAAAAAAATTTTTTACAAAAAAAAAAACAGTATTTTTATGTTTTTTTTACACCCGTTACAATATTAGTACTTAAAGTTAGTCTCGAATATGTATTCGCTTGTGTCTAGTGTAGGTGCTGCCGTGAGTAAACTTCTTATTGCAAACGTCACAACTGAAAGGCTTCTCGCCCGTATGTGTCAGCTTGTGCGACTTGAGGTTCGCAATTTGCGTGAACGATTTGTCGCAAATGTCACAAGTGAACGGTTTGGCGCCGGTGTGTAACAGCTTGTGAGACTTCAGAGTGCTGATGTGAGTGAACTTCTTGTGACACACGTCACAGCTGTGAGGCTTCTCCCCGGTGTGAATTTGACAGTGCGACTTCAAACACTCTTTAGTGTTGAACGCTTTGCTGCAAACGTCACACACGTAAGGCTTGTGACCGTTGTGTATCAGCTTGTGTCTCCTCAAATTGCTGATCTGTCTGAACGTCTTGCTGCATATATCGCAGCTATACGGCTTGTCGCCCTTGTGTATGAGCTTGTGTGACACTAGCGAACCCAGTCCGTTGAACTTCCTGTCGCAAACGTCACATCTGTACGGTTTCTCGCCGGTGTGTGTTCGTTTGTGCGCTTTCAGTGTGCTGAGATGGCAGTACGTCTTGTCGCATATGTCACAACCGAAAGGTTTTCTGCCGCCGTGTTCTATTTTATGTCTGTTCAAGTCGTTCAAACGCGCGAAACTCTTGCCGCAGCTGTCGCAGGTGAACGGTTTGTCGCCCATGTGGGTTCGTTCGTGAGCTTTTAAGTGCCACACATGTGAGAACTTCTCGTTACACACGAGGCAGGCGTGGGGTTTGTCGTCTTGTGTTGGCTGTGTGGAGACGAACGGATCAGCTGGTCCAGCGGCTGTCTCGTCTTCACTATGACCTGGGCTCACATACTCTTGTTTTATATCTGTAAGAAATCAATTTGAACAGTTGTGATCATCATTTACTAACATTACAAAATAAAACAAATTGACAAATTAAATTATTTTATTTTGGATTGATCCACGTGTTTCTATGTTATTATAATAGTTTTTATATCAGATCAACATTAGAAGACTGAATTATTTAATTATCGATTCCTGTATATAGGACCAACAACAAAAAAGGGCCCAATACAAGTTTTGATCTCTTACACTCAATTTAAAATAGTTATTGACTTCAGTTTAACATCAAATGATGACCGTTACCGATTTATTCGTGGAATATAGACAACACCTTTAAAATTGATTAAATAATAAATTAATGTATGCATTGGTCAATAACCTTTTTATTGATTGATGCTCAGCATTCCTTCTTAATGAGAGGTGAGAGCTATTATTATATTGTAACATACATTCCTCCTTAATGAGAGGTGGGGGCTATTATTATATTGTAACATACATTCCTCCTTAATGAGAGGTGGGGGCTATTATTATATTGTAACATACATTCCTCCTTAATGAGAGGTGGGAGCTATTATTATTTTGTAACTTACATTCCTCCTTAATGAGAGGTGGGAGCTATTATTATATAGTAACTTACATTCCTCCTTAATGAGAGGTGGGAGCTATTATTATATAGTAACTTACATTCCTCCTTAATGAGAGGTGGAAGCTATTATTATATTGTAACTTACATTCCTCCTTAATGTGTGGTGGGAGCAATTACTATATTGTAACTTACATTATTCCTTAATGAGTGGTGGGAGCAATTATTATATTGTAATATACAATCCTCCTTAATGAGAGGTGGGAGCTATTATTATATTGTAACATACATTCCTCCTTAATGAGAGGTGGGAGCTATTATTATTTTGTAACTTACATTCCTCCTTAATGAGAGGTGGGAGCTATTATTATATAGTAACTTACATTCCTCCTTAATGAGAGGTGGGAGCTATTATTATATTGTAACTTACATTATTCCTTAATGAGTGGTGGGAGCAATTATTATATTGTAATATACAATCCTCCTTAATGAGAGGTGGGAGCTATTATTATATTGTAACTTACATTCCTCCTTAATGACAGGTGGGAGCTATTATTATATTGTAACTTACATTCCTCCTTAATGAGTGGTGGGAGTTCAACTTCCGAGGGCACGACCGGAGGTAGTTCTATCTCAACATATTCGCAAGGCGCAGTCGACCACTGCTCAGTTTTGGCGCTCAAGTGAACGAATGGATTAATTTCAGACTGAAATTGAACAACAATATTAATTCTTCAGTTCGCAGTGTCAAAATATCGTATTTGTATAATAATAATAATATCTATTTTTTTATTAGGCTCACAAAACTGGATACAATTCACAATACATGTAAGCTTCTAGTATTCTATAATAATTTAACAAGGGAATGTATCCCTCTAGGATGTGAACACATTTATAGACGCTTCACACCACGTCAATCTGGGCCCGTGCTAAGTATCCGAAGAACTTGTGTTACAGGTACCGGACAACGGAAATATATTTAATACTTTTATACTATACACATATTTAAGATCTTTATTATATTATACACATCCATGACCCGGGAACATTGAAAGCTTTTTGTTCCCTCGACGGGATTCGAACCCCTCGTTCGGGAACCATGCTTAACCACTGCGATACCAAGGTCGTCAATTTTTACTGTGAAAGTTTTTTATTTGCTGTTTAAATATGTTAATTATTGTTTGATTGTTATAAAATGTATTGGATAATGAAGTATGATCCTTTAATATACTGATGAAAGTGTTGGTAAATGTATATTATGTTAACATTTCGGTGTTTTTGTATGTTTACGTTTAGGTTAAATTGAAAAGGGACGTACTATACATATACCTGATTATCACTATTTTGTTTATGAATTTGTTTCAATAAAAGTTGGCATCGATAAAGCTTTGCATAGCATATGTAGCACAGCGGATGTTCATCAGCGTGTACCTGCAATAAAACTTATTGTAGACATATAAAGCATATGAAATCAAATCAAATATTTTTATTCAGAGTAAATTTTACAATGAACGTTTTCTGAACGTGTCTATGTGATGCCTACCACTGATTCGGGAATCAGCCCAGCAAGAAGAAACTCGCATGAACCGGCGTAAGAAACTCGCATGAACCGGCGTAAGAAACTCGCATGAACCGCGTAAGAAACTCGCGTGAACCGGCGTAAGAAAACGCATGAACCGGCGTAAGAAACTCGCATGAACCAGCGTAAGAAACTCGCATGATCCGGCGTAAGAAACTCGCATGAACCGGCGTAAGAAACTCGCATGAACCGGCGTAAGAAACTCGCATGAACCGGCGTAAGAAACTAGCATGAACCGGCGTAAGAAACTCGCATGAACCGGCGTAAGAAACTCGCGTGAACCGGCGTAAGAAAACGCATGAACCGGCGTAAGAAACTCCCATGAACCGGCGTAAGAAACTCGCATGAACCAGCGTAAGAAAACGCATGAACCGGCGTAAGAAACTCCCATGAACCGGCGTAAGAAACTCGCATGAACCAGCGTAAGAAACTCGCATGATCCGGAGTAAGAAACTCGCATGAACCGGCGTAAGAAACTAGCATGAACCGGCGTAAGAAACTCGCATGAACCGGCGTAAGAAACTCGCGTGAACCGGCGTAAGAAACTCGCATGAACCAGCGTAAGAAACTCGCATCATTCGGCGAAAGAAACTCGCATGAACCGGCGTAAGAAACTCGCATGAACCGGCGTATGAAACTCGCATGTCTCTCGCATAAATATTAAACAATGTTAATTTTTTGTCTATACAATTTTATATATAAAAATGAATCTTAGTCTGTTCGTAATCTTAAAGCTCATCGTTAGTCTCGCTAAAACTTGAGAACGGCTACACCGATTCGGCTATTTTTAGTATTGAAATATTCGTGGAAGTCCAGGGAAGGTTTAAACGGTAGTAAAACATTTCGCGGGTTCCACGTTGCCCGTTACTGGTTCCGCGTTGCGGGTTCCAATCAACACTTGTCGGTATTTTTTTATGTCGATGATATAATTATGTATGTAGTGTCAGTGCGGCTAATTAAGGAGTTTTTCACTTTCGCATTTATAATTTTATTGACTCTCGACACAAAAAGAAGATGGAAATTATAAATATGGTGTCTGTAAGTCTGTCTGTACCATAGCAACTCCAAAAAGAACATTGAGATAAATCCGTATTGTAGCTAACAAAACGGATATATCTCAATGTTCTTTTTGAAGTCGGCGTCAGCTAAAAGAACAACATCCTAAAGTTGCTGACTTGAATCTCACCTTTGCTGACACCGACTTCAACAAGTACATTAATTGTAAATACATTATAAAGGTATTAATGTATGCTTTTTATTTGTTAATATTTGGTTTTTTAAATTATTAATCTTAAACTAATTTTAAAATTTGTCTTATGAACCAAGGTTTGATAAAAGTCGAGCAATGTTTCATAAATATTTGCAAGTTAAATAGAAATCACAAAACTTACCTCACTATTTGCTATTTCTTCGTACACACTTTGCAAAGGAGTACATTTAATATCCAATACCCTCGCAAAAGAAAAACACAACAAACAGATTCCTTGGCTCATTTTCAGAGCAGCCCTGCTAGCAGGCTCGCTCAGCGTGGAGTGCTTACGGGAGCCATGCACAAATGGATGGCAAATCGAGGAGCTCATCACGTTATTCAGATCTTTAAAAAAAAGAAATGTCATTACATAAAAAAAAGCCCTTTATTCTAGTAAATTTTCATCGATTGTTTGTCCATAAGACCTTTATAAATAGCAGTTGTCGTTAACCATTCTGACATTAGCGAATCGCCTCGGAGCCACTTAAAAAGAAGAAGAAGTACATAAGTTGACATAAAATAATAATAATATCTATGGACGCATAAAATGATGTGGACATCATTTTATGCGTCCATAGATATTATTATTATTTTATGTCAACTTATGTACTTCTCATCATTGAAATTCAATCTTAATAAAATTTTGCGCTGATCATTTAAATTTAATCTTAATAAAATGACCATTAAAATTAAACAATTTATCTAAATTGACTAGAATATAGGGCTTTTTTTATGTCATATGTGTCATAAAAAACAAAATCAAACATTGTAGAGTTTTAATATATATAATAATAATAAACCAAAACTTCTTTAAATGATAGATTTAATGAGATAAATCTCGTAAAAAAATATATTCTAATGATGATGATGATAATAGTTATTGAAACACTGATGATACTTTTTTTATTATTTACAGAAATCCAGTATTGTTATAATCAAGGATGTTTAAATAATAGCTATTATTCAAACGTCCTTGGTTATAATAATATAAATTCTACTCATAGCTTTCTATTGATGACTTAATTTCAACATTTCCAAATAAAAGCGCTAACAATATTACTTATAAAATACAATAAAACGCATACCAATAACTTATAGACAAACTCCACATTCACAATAAGTTGATAAAAAACAAATAAATAAATTAGAATTAAAATAGACAAAAATTCATGCGTTACTAATGGCTAAAAGATAAAAATAAATTATTTTTTGAAAAAAAAAAAAAACATTGATTAGTAAAATTTATATATATAATATTTGGATTGGGAAAAAATGTAAATTACTACCATGACTATGTTTGCATTTATATTTATTTCTAAGTATACATAAGCATGCACAAATATCGCCATCAAAAAAACGCCTAACATTAACATCGCTAACGCATGCAATATTTATTTTAATATTCAGAATCATAATATTAGTAAAATTATTATTATGGTAAATAGCTACCCCACCTTTAGATTCTTGTTTGAGTTGAACAGTACAATTGAAATTAGATATTTCATTCGGATTATTATGTCTCGTAACTGAGTCTTGTAAATCATATTTGTGACTAGATTCAGAGTTACGCAGAGATGCATTTTGTAATTCAACGCTGGCAGTTGAATTTGGATCACGCGGTAGGTCATAAGGATCTCTTTCGTGCAATACATTATCCCTTAGTAATTCTTTGTTTTCTTGTTCTTCATCGTTTTCTCGGGACAACTGTCTACAAATTTCCAAAGTTTTCTCAATGTCGAAATTCGTTTCAAATTCTTTTCTACGTTCTAATATCGTATATTTGTTGTACTCGTAAATTTGAATGAACTTATTTTCGGCAATAATATCATTTTCTTCACTTTGAAAAGGAACATGCAAGAGAACCATCTCACGCCTGTAATCGTTGTAATTGCCAGCCATATCGTAGTTCCTGTATTTTATTACTCTTGCAGTATCTCTTTTAGTGTATGTCCCCTTTTTGTTTAGGTAATATTTTGCAACAAATTGTGCTAGCGTAACATCGCGGAGTTCTTCAGGTCTATTCTCGTACTTATCGAACCAATTCTCTTTCGTACTATCATCATCTAAAATTTCAAGTTCTCTCATTCTTGCGCGTTCAGTAGGAAGTACTGTTGGAATGTTAACTGGTACTACCGACGATTTAGCCATAGGTTCTCTTATCAAATACCAAGCGGCTTCTTGTGTTGGCATTTCAACAGACTGAAGTAAGTCTATGCTCATTTTTTTCGTGATATCGACAATGTCAAATTCCGGATGCTCGTCCATTATGTCCATTATTTGTCTTTGCAAATTACTAATTCCTCTATTATGCTTGTTGACATAATCAGCGACATATGTTGCACAAGCATATTCATCTAATATAATCTGAAAATCCATTTTCGATTTCAAATGATGTAATACGAATGGATTGAAAGCATTGTGCCATTTTTCTGCTGGTGTCCTTTTATAGAATAACGTTGGTCTATTGATACCAGCACGAATTATATTGTAGTAATGATCATCAGAAACAATACCATTACGAGAGTAAAATTCACCAAAATTCGTATAGTCAAAATTTTCGAGATTATCTTTTATCAATTTAAATAGCTTCTTATATTCTTTAAAAAGTACTTCCGGGTAATAGGGATCAGCGTCTTTCATAGGTATCAAATAAATAGTTTTTTTTGTTGGCATAAATGGTGCCCCAAATCTACATTCTTGCTTTTTATTAGGATTCACTTTTTTATAACACTCGAATGTGTGTTTGTGTGTTACTAGTTTTATATTACCAGAGGCATCTGGCGCTGACACAGAAACTAATTCGTCTATTAATTTAATTACTTTAGGATCATTGCTTATTAAATCTTCAGGAATATTTTCCAACCAAAGAAGAATGTGAGCACGTGGGCTACCGCATTGTTGAAATTCTATTCTTTTGAAATAATGCACTACTCTATATTTTCCGAATGGGCTTCTTTTCTTTGATTGCAAAACTTTTAACAGACAATTTACCATTTTACTAAAATAAATAGCACAAGTGACTGCATCTTCATTAACGAGTTGAGCTTTAAGCGTATAACTCATTTTAGCTAAAAACTCATCAGAAATTTCCGGTCCCCCGTTTTTCAATCTGTACAATAATTTCAAGAAATTGTCCCAGCCAGTTTCGTTGGCGCTAACAGTCATAAAAGCAGTCGGCGGCCCTAATTGCCTGATCATTGCCAGCAGATCTTTTTTGCGATCTGACCAAAACCATGCAGAATTTGGTATGCAGCGAAGAAACACGAGGTTTGTTTCTAAACAATTATTCATATACTCGTCAGATTGAATGGTCTCTTTCGTGATTGGTGTACCTTGTCCATATTTAAGCGCAACGTTTACACATGTACTGACTCGCAACTTCATGATTTTATCGGCGATGTATAAAAGGTGTTGTGGGTCAGTAGCGCGCCTATCAGTACGCCGAAGTTCGCTGGTGGCTTGCAGAAATGGAGTAACAGTTATACCATCTCTGTATGTTCGGAACTGACCGCCGTAGATTGTCGGAAAAGATAGCTCTTCCGCGTGTTCACCCATTAGAATACTGATTGGCCTGTTATATTCACCGGGTGCTAGGCTCAAGAAATAATCATCATTCCACAAAAGGGTCTGTTGCTGCGCAAATAAATTGTCTTCGATTGGCACGTGTTCGCTTATTTCATCCATGTTCAATTGGGAAGTACTTTCATTGCCGGTAAAGAAAGATTCATCGATTTTAATGTTATGATGAATGTAGAGAGGCGTAGATACTAAATACGCCAACCACTCTTTAATATGGCTCTTATTGATAAGCCGGTGGACATGACTAGTTTTGTGAATCGACTTCTTTTTCAAATGCACATACAAGCAATAGTCATCTTGAATGTTCCTTGGCAATTGTTTAACCATTGTATTAACATCTACAGGAGCGTTAATTATCTGGCCATAAATACCGCACTGACCATTAACGTGTCTCAGTCTACGTATTTGCATGAACGGTATTCTCGGTGAAATCAATCGTTGCTCGATGAGGTTTAACATAGGTAAATGCGATGGAATTTTCGGATATGCAAAACCATTGTAGGTTGACATGAGAGGAATTTTTCCTTTTTCCAAAGACAAATAACATGTATAACAGACTTGAACATTTTCACCCGGTGTGTAATTCTAAAAAAATCAAATTCGTGTTATCAAAATATCTGAATAATTAATAAAAAATTATTTACTTTATATTTTTTATTTTAATAAAAAAAGTATATATGACTTATTAAGTACTAGCTGACCCATGCCCACTTCGTTGAGCATAAAAACAGTTTATGATGAAATTAAACTAAAAAAAACAACGCGAAACCCGCAACCCGGGAACCCGTAACACGGAACTCGTAACGCGGAACCCGCAACGTGAAACCTGCAACGCGGAACCCGCAACGCAGAACCCGTAACGCGGAACCCGCAACTCGCAACCCTAACGCGGAAACCGCAACGCGGAACCCGCAACGCAGAACCCACAACGCGGAACCCGCAACGCAGAACCCGCAAAAAAAATTTCGAAATCGGTCAAGCCGTTGTCGAAGCGCACACGATGTAAGAAATTGAGAAGGTCGTTTTTTTACACTTTGGGCTACATTTCTGGGGTTTTAGTCCTTACTAACCCTATTTTTTTTGAAAATATAATATAGCCTATGTTCAACGCTAGGAATGTAGCTTTCCAATGGTGAAAGAATTTTTCATATTGGTTCAGTGGTTTCAGAGCCTATTCAAACAAACAAACAATCAAATGTTACCTCTTTATAATATTAGTACCTATAGATTATTATATGACTTAAGTATATGACTAACTATTACCTGCAGTATAGTTTTCAATATATTGTCATGTTTACTGGTCGACATTTTCAAGTCTCTTTTCCACCATAGTCTGTCGCAAATAACACAAGAATGTCCAAAGGAGTTACTTGTAAAGTCTTTATAAAAATCAATATGACTTGTACTGTGTTTACGATAATTTTTGTAAACTGGATCAACATTAATATCTATAGTATTTTCACCAATACCATCTTCTTTTTCAATCTTTATTTTAATTCCATGATAATTTTGGTTATCTTCGGTAGTATCTGCGTCATAAGTGTCACATAATAGTTCTTTTTTAGTTGTGTCTTCTTTTGTCTCCAATAAATCTGATACTTCATAAAAAGGTGTGAAATGTTGTTCAAAAAGATGAAGATGAATCCACTTTTGTGTATCATTCGCTTTAAAATGACAAAAGATGGTGTCTTGATTCTTTGTAGTTATGTTGTAAAAACAATAATGTACACAAACATTTTGATTGTACACTTTTGAAAATAAGTACAAACAATCCAAATCCCCATAATCAGAGGTGCTCGATAGAATGTTATACGCTTCTTGCGGATTGTGGCAGGAGTTTAAATAGGGTGAATCGCGTAACCGATTTCTCAAGTCACAAGTCTCAATTTGAAGTTGCAAAACACTTATGAGCGAGTGGAATAGACAATTGCCATCACCAGGAATTCCTGAGTTCCTTTGTAGAATAACTTTGGGAGTAATGCATTCATTATGCTGCTCATAAATTAGAAGTTGGTTGTGAAATTGATTTTCTTGTAGCATTACATTTTCTGTATTTTTAACAGTTGTACATTGCACATTCTCTTCATTACTTTCCAATTGCTTTTTCCTGTGAAAAAAAAGTGAGGAAATCATATAGTTAAATAATATTGAGGCATATGTTACAATTTGTTTTTAAATATTATTAAGCCAAATTACATATCCAAGAAAGATTTTTCTGCATAGCACTGACGAAATTTCCTTTGACGTTCGACGTTCGACGCATTTGATTTTGGTGTTTCTTTTTTTTTTCTTTCTTTTTTTTCTTTTTTTATCAAATCTTTATGACGCTGATAAAATGCCTTTTGACGTTCACAATTTCTTTTTCTTTTTAACTCCTTAAGTTTTTCTTCTCTATAAAACGAAAATAGCTAGGTATAAATAGTGTTAAATAATAATAAAACTATTCATTAAATAAAAATTTACAAAAAGAATGATGACTACGAAGAATGACTATATATATTTACATATACATATTGAGAATATAAACTAAATGGGCAATCTTAAAAGTAGCCTTCAAATATATACACATAATAATATATAAGAAGGCTACTTTCAAGATTGCTCAAATCAAAAATTTAAGTTGATTTCCTAGCAGTATTATAATAAAATGTACACTCACTCATTTTCTTTCATTATTTTTTCATCACTTTCTTCAATAACAAGTACACTTTGTTTATTCATATTTAAAACACTTTTTACACTATTTTTTTTGCATATAGCTATTCACTGGGAAGTGCTATTCACTGTTGTACATAGGTACACATGTATACTGTGAGTGCGGCATTATTAAGGTACAATAGATACCTATAACCTATATACGACTATATTAGAGCAGCTTGCCTCGACCCATGCAGCATTACTTGACTAGTAAGTTTGTACAGTTCAATCATTTACATACACAATAATTGAAATCACTCTGTTAGGCTACATGGTAGGCAGAGTGGGAAGTGTCAGGTTTTATTTTTGTTACGAAATTTCTTGATTCAGTCGCCGTGCCTGAAAGCCCGCGATAAAAGCTATGCATTAGCTTACAAATTATATCAGCAATGCCACTATTTCTATGATTATTTCCAATTAACTTTTAAAAATTTACAGTTGATACAAAAAGGTATGATTTCATCTAGATCAGATTTTTAGACAAGGGTTAGATGATAGAAGATTTAGCAAGTAGAAGAGTTCGAATTTGTAGATAAGTTTAGGTAGGTAGTTTTACACTTTAGGAAACAAAAACATAATAAGTATCTATCTAAATAAAATATATGTTTTATCTTCTTCCCCATATTTAGAAAACATTAATCAACTAACGTTTTTAAGAAAAAAGAGTAAGAGTGCGTGATGATTTTTTTATTCGGTAGCTTCAAAGCTAAATCGAGACAATATTATAATATCTTATATACCTATTATTTTCCTCTGTAGATTCCTAAATTAATAATTATTTTCTCATCTTGACTTCTAAAGTCTGATTTTATTTAATAGAAATATATTTTTCAAAAACAACATTTGTCGCTAAATATAAATTTGTCTCAAACTCTTCTGACTATTGTCTTCTTCTTTTTTAGTGTCATTTTTTGTCTATGGTCAAACATTATGCTAGGGATGTAAACATGTCAAGAAACGAATCGCTAACAGTAACATCGATTAATTAAGTATTGTAAGCATCACAGATCAATGTCCAAAGCATAGAGTAATATTTAATTAAAAAAACACTTTACCATTACCAGCGTATTCCCTTAAACACTTTTTTTTATCAAAACGCTTTGATCATTTATACCGCAAATTGTCGCAAATTTTCGATCTGATCATATTATATATAATTATACTTAATCCTAGCAAACAATAATCATTGTATTAATATTGGCCAATTGGCATCACTGACTAGTCTTTGGATGTGTCATAGACGGTTTTGCTTACGTTTGGGTAATAAGTAGACATTCACTCAAAAAAGTAGCATAAAAACTCACAGACTTGTTCTATAGGTGACAAACCAAACAGTTAATGGTACACAATTAAAAAATATCTAGGTGAAAAATGCTTCTACAGTGTCGACGATCTCTAACTGGCACAATAAATGATTAAAATATTTTTAGCTAGTACCCAAACTGGCGGTAGGCATCATATAGAAGCGACGTTCAGAAAACATTTTTTGTAAAATTTACTTTGAATAAAAATATTTGATTTGATTTACTTTTGCATGTAATTTATTTAAATTGATGTAATATTTATTGACATTTAGAGTAAACATTCATTAATCACATTGTTTATGAATTTGATTCAATAAAATTAGACGTATTCATTTTTTTCGAAAGTACTCACTAATGGCTTGAAAGCCAAGATTTAGCTGTATCGGACTATAACTAGCCGGGTGGCTAAAGACGTATTCATAACTTCTAGATTAATGTATACCTTGTAATCGATTTTTATATTAACTTATTGTTATATGCGATTAATTAAGATTTAAGACCCCCGACCCTACACAGTATGACTTTGAAGTTTGATTTGACAGTGGACAGATTTAATAAAATGTAAACAAAAATCAATTTCTATTGGAATTCGGCAAAATCCGTAAACAATGCGAATGATATACACCTGATAATGAGTAAAGGAATCTGTTTGTTATGTTTTTCTGTTTCAAGAGTATTGGATATTAAAAACAGTCCCTTGCAAAATGTGTATGAAGAATTATCAAACAATAAGGTTAGTTTTTTGTCTTGATTATTATCCTGTCCAAAATCTTATATATAATCGACTAAAATCTTGAATATAATCTAGAATCTAGATTGCGTAAACCTAGTACAGATAAATATCTGGTATATTATTTTATTATATTAAACGTTATAGAGCAATTTTTAAGTATCCATTAATATAACAGATACAAGCTGACTCACATCAACTATGCTACATTTGCTATGCAAAGCTTCTTCAGTGCAAACAGGTGTTGAAACAAATACAGGAAAACAACAGACAGGTAATTATTGGTAAAAATGTACATTACGGACAGTCAAGTTGGTGGCTGCAACTTTTATTGTAGAAAGATTTATATCTAAGGATTTACAAGCTTAAGTTAAAACCTGCGAGAATTCGTATTTTTTTAAATTAATTTAAATAAAATATTATTATTTACCTTATAACCTTAATTATTATTTTAAGAATAATTAACATAAAGTAAAACTTACTCACTACTTAGTGAAGCAGATGGGCAGATGACCTAATAAAAACAGCTGGCGAAACTGACTCAACACTGCAAAGGATAGGGACGAGTGGAAAAACTCGGAGGAGGCCTTCACCCGCCAAGGGGCCCATACTACACAATAATAAAACAAAAAAAAAATTGCATAAAATCTAAGAATTACTAAAAAAATAATAAAACATTTTAAAATTGTAAGAACATAAATTATGTGATAATATAGGCTTTTTATTTTATTTTTATTTAAAAGTTACTAATCTTAAATAAATAAAAAAAATTTTTTTTTTTATTATTTAATCTTAAATACTTAAGAGTAAAACTGATTACTTGTAGACAATTGACAACTTATATGTAGAATAATGTTTCAGTCATTTCAGCCTGAAGTTAGACCATTAGTAGACCTGTCCATGTTTAAAGATAGTTGGTCGGTGGAAAATGATTTTGTGGAAATTGAATTGAATCCAGTCATTAAGGAAGAATGTAAGTTACTGTGAGATGTTGGTAGATACGTAAATATTGTTATAATGACCTAGAAACAGTGAACTGGTACAAGGCCCCATAATAGTTTTGTTATGGGACCCTTTCTGGATGGCTATGCAACTGCTTAGATAGGAACATGTTACGTAAACAATAAATAATTTTCTGAATGATATTGTAGAGGAAGTACAAACACCATAGACATGTTATCATGATGTCTATAATATTACTTCCTGGAGGAGAATGCCACAGACATAAATCTATATCTTCTATACTTATAATAAAACTGTAGAGAGGTCAATTCTGTACATTGAATATTTTTTCAAAATACATATTGGAGGATGATTGGCAATTGATACTGATGCCAAAAATGCAATTAGTAAAATTTTTGTCTGTCTGTCTGTCTGTCTGTCTGTCTGTATGTGCATGATGGGAACAAAAACTACTGAAGGGATTTTAACCAAACTTGGTACGATTGTAGCCCATATTCCTGGGCAGGTTATAGGCTATATAACATAACGCTACGATACATAGGAGCCGAGCAGTGACGATAAATTTGAAGCAAGTCGGATGAATTTCGCGCGCGCGGCCTGCGGTCGAACGGTTCGTGCGGGGGGCGCTTACACAGTGACGCGAAGCAATAGAACGTGGCACTAAAGTAGATTAGAACATCAAATAAGTACTTAACTATCAGGATTTTTTTTTCTGGGAAAATAGTGTTTTCACAGTGTCATAATAATATAAAAATTGTATTTTTGAACTTGCTTCACAAATTGAAATAAATTATCATTTATTGTATAAAATCAACTTAATTAACTGTATAATTAAAAGAAAGCCTTTCGTGATAAACTAAAAAACGGGCAATTAAGCGGTTTTTGGAAAGCTATTTATACCATCACGGTATTAATCCTTATCATTTTTAATACGTTAGTTGGCTTAAGCATTCCATGAAGACTATAATATTTGCCCTTTATACCATGCAAATATAATGAGTAGTTTAGGAAATATAGCAAAATTAAAATCGTTTCGCCGTGATCCGGGCGCCGCGTAATGCAGGCTGCTGCGTGACGTCTTACGTCCGAGCCGGGCTGGTGTAGTGTAGACTGCTGAGTAAAAAATACTATTAAAATGTGCTAACTGTGCCTGTGTTATTATAGGAGACTTTTATTTATGCAATAGTACCCAAAACAATTTTATTTTTATTTTTGTCTGTTTGTCGGTGCATTTGTGCACGCTAATCTCAGAAACGGCTTATCCGATTTAGATGTGGTTCAATCATATTTGTAGTAATCTTGACTTAACATTTATTTCATCTCAATCGGTTCATAAATAAAAAACTTATGACAATTAAAAAAAATGCTGGACGTTTGTATGAAGCGCGGCAGGAACCGCGCTGCTAACATTCAAATTTAATCTTTTTTTATTTTATATTTTCTTTAAAACTAAATTTAATTTATTTATATTATTGTTATACTTAGGGTAGGTTAATAAAAAAAACGCTACTAAAACCGATCGGCGCGCCGAGCTGGGGCCTAACTCCCCAAACTGATTCGATTTTGATTCAGATTCGATCGTGCCGCATACTCCCGAATAAATTGACGTTTGTTTATTTTTGTTCTATGTCGATTGATATCGTCGGGTGTACAAAAAGTTACGTTCCAAAGGTTTTCTTTATCCTAATTAGTTCCAAAGTAATCTACCAAATAAAACACCAAATCCGTTGAGATCGAACTGATTCGATTCTCGGTTGTGTCGAGAGTAAGCCTGCTGGATCCTCGACGGGGCGTGCCGCTGCGCCCATGTCTAACCGAGAGTTTCGTTTTAAATACCTTAATAATTGCAATATATGTTTCAATTTAATATCTCAAAATATTAATGACAAAAACGGTAGTAAGTTCAAAAAAATTGAAAATAATTGTATGGTTTCGCAATTTACCCTATGTCGGCACTATTAAGACGTTGCTTCGTATCAAATTTAGGTTTTGGTTCCCTTTGGAGTGTCGAAAATTAGAGAGATAAACGGCTGAATCTTTGGGTAGATGTGGCTAAGGAGTCTGTTTTTTTCAAAGCCAGAAGGGACAGAAGATCCTGAGTATTTAATAGGATTGTTAGCTTGATACCTACACGTGTTAAAGTTTTGAAGATAGACAGACGGACATCGAAGTTAAATAATTTACTAAATTAACGTGAAAAATTGGCTGGGTCTATACGGTGCATTCGAATCCTAACTTCGAATACCTTTGCTGACTTCTACATATTGTTCGAAGGCCTACTTCTTTTGCCGAGCTCCGAAAGGATGGTACTATATTATTATTATACCCTGCATACCAAGAGGCTTGCCGGGTACCTGACTTGCTGGATCGGGATCAACACTGGGATACACTGGGAAGTACCTATTGGCGAAAGTTGTCAGCGGTTGCGCCAATAAACTAAAAATATATTTAAAAATATAAAAGTGTCCTAAATCACTTTCCACGTGTACGAAGTCGCGGGCACAGCTAATAACAAATAAAACTAAGGATACATCCAAATATTAAATTAATAAGAGTGTACATTTTTGTACAACCTTAGCACCTTGTACTTAAAAATTTGCCTATCACATGCATAATATGTTCATTGTACACAGTACACACTGACTATAATACTACAAAATGATGTTCATTTAATCGTAAGGGGTGTCTGGAAGAGACAGCGGCTGCACCTACATGTGAACTTAGCCTACTTAGTATTTTTTTAAGTATTTTACAGTTGAACTGTCGATGAAACCTTTTCTATTTTTTTTAATTTTAATTAATTATTTTTTATTTAGTTATTAATCACTCCTATTAATTTTTATTTTATTTTTTACACCAAGTATTGTATCCATTGAAATTACATCAAATAGTAGACTACAGTTTTGTGTTATGACATAATTATTTAATTTTTTCATAAAATTCCATTATTTTTCCCATAGACTTTCGCCATTTTATAGTCTTTTTTTTACAGACGTCAGAGAGGATGACGCGAAGAGCAACCCAGGTCATTGTGCACTAGAAACAGTTATTAAGATAGAATGTAAGTTGTTTGTATATTTACAGAATTTTGTAATACTTGATACTGTAATGAAAAAAAAAGGTAAAGGTAGGTCTATACTTTAATTAAGCATTCGAATCGTCATACATACCCCCGGTTTCCCGAACGCAATTCAAATGAATGATCAACTAACATGGCATTCAAATCAACAACCCATATTGAACGCTGATTGGTCGAATATTATCAGACAGAAAGGAACGGACAGATATTTTATAATTACATCACGCTCGCTCGCTGATTCAAATCGTATGTCAACTAATCGGTGTCTTTGGTAAATTAACCATATCTGTGAAATTTTGACAACTCTTGCAAGTGCGAGCGTGATGTAATTATAAAATATCTGTCCGTTCCTTTCTTTCTGATAATATTCCACCAATCAGCGTTCAATATGGGTTGTTGATTTTAATGCCATGTTAGTTGATCATTCATTTGAATAGCGTTCAGGAAACCGGGGGATAAACTCAAAGATACTATTTTTAAATAAATTAATAAAATAAAATAACCCGTTTGTTTTGCATTTTCTTTGCCATTTTTATTTTTTTATGCATGATGATTCAAATGCATAAACTGTAAATAAATAATATTTTTTACAGATATAAAAGAAGAATACAAAGAGACTAGGCCAGGTCATGGATATGCAGAGACAAGTCCAGGTCATGGATACGCAGAGACAAGTCCACCTCATGGATACGTAGAGACTAGGCCAGGTCATGGATACGCAGAGGCAAGTCCAGGTCATGGATACGTAGGGACTAGGCCTAGTTATGGATACGCAGAGACAAGTCTAGGTCATGGATACGTAGGGACTAGGCCAGGTTATGGATACGCAGAGACAAGTCCAGGTCATGGATACGCAGAGACAAGTCCACCTCACGGATACGTAGAGACCAGGCCAGGTCATGGATACGCAGAAACTAGGCCAGATGAATTTGATACTGCCGCAGAAACAGCTGCAGATAGCCACATTACCACAGAGCCGCGAGCACAAGATGATGCCAAACCTTACGCTTGCGACGTTTGTGGCAAGAGGTTCTTGTACCCATGTCATTTAAAAACACACTCTCTAATACATACTGGCGAAAAACCTCACATTTGTGACGTTTGCAATAAGACATTTGCCCGTCCTAGTGACTTGAAGTCGCACAAACTAATACATATAGACAATAAACCTTATAGCTGCGACGTTTGCAGTAAAACGTTCGTTCAAATTAGTCGCTTAAAAACGCACAAACTGATTCACAATGCTGAAAAACCCTACAGCTGTGACGTTTGTGACAAGAGATTCTTTTTTCTGTGCCACTTGAAGTTACACAAAGTTACACACAACGGTGTTAAACCTTACACTTGTGATGTTTGTGGTAAAAAATTCGCTCAGACTAGGAGCTTAAACAATCACAAACTAATACACAATGACGTTAAACCGCACAGTTGCGATATGTGTGGTAAGTCGTTCACTCAGGCAGCCAGCTTAAACAAGCACAAACTAACGCATGATGGTGTTAAACCTTACGGTTGTGATGTTTGTAGCAAGACGTTTTTCCGCAGTAGTGACTTAAAAATACACAAACTAATACACACTGGAGAGAAAGCTTATAGTTGTGATGTTTGCAGTAAGACATTCGCCCGACCTAGTGACTTGAAAACACACAAACTAATACACCTAGTCGATAAACCTTACAGTTGTGACGTGTGCAGTAAGACATTCACTCATACTAGTAGTTTGAAAACGCACAAACTAATACACAACGTTGAGAAACCTTACAGCTGTGATGTTTGTAGCAAGAGGTTCTCGTTTCTGTGCCACTTAAAATCGCACAAACTAATACACAACGGTGAGAGGCCTTACAGTTGTGATGTTTGTGGTAAAACATTCACTCAGATCAGCAGTTTAAACAAGCACAAACTATTGCACGACGGTGTTAAACCTCACTGTTGTGATTTGTGCGGTAAGAAGTTTACACAGAATAGTCATTTAAGACGACACAAACATACGGTACACACTGCGCAGCTGTTCCCTACACCGGATTCCGGTAGTCCCGGTCTACAGGGACTACCGGAACCCGGAAGTCTGGCGAAAAATCAGGCCACACAGACTTAGTAGTCTGAGCTATAGAGTATAGAGTTACAAAGAATAGAGTTGAAAATCTATGAAGTGTCGAGTTGTCTTTGACATTTTTTTTTCAGACTAAATAGTCCTTGTACAACAATATACAAAAGTTACAAATATAAAGGTTGGAATGTCAAAACTTTGACGATTTAACTTTTAATCGTGTTTTAAAAAGTTAAAACATCAAAATGACAATCGATTTCCGGAAACGGGAAAGCCACCGTTACGTAATTCGGGGGAACTTAACGGATTGGAACGAACCTGGACTCGTATAGGTTTTTCTGCAACCCGTCTCTGTATGTTGTGAGAGCAGTGGAAGCTCCAAACGGAGATCTCCGACCGAACTAGGTCTGGGGCCGTATTATGATCTTTTACAATACCAGCCTGGTTCCAGGCAATTCAATAATACGGTCTTAAACCGCCTTGTTCTTTTTCATATTTCAACGACATGTTACTCTGAATGGATCCACCCTAGTTTGGTTGTCTGAAAGTGAAATTCGGAAGCAAGTCAAGTGTCAAGTGTCCGCTAACTAGCTGTCATCGTGCAGTTATTATGTGATCGTAATACGAAAATTCCAGGCAGCCATTTTGTATGGCGTAAACTGGCTGGAATTAAGAGCTTGTAATAGGCCCCCAGGCCGAAACTAGTTTTCACATTTTGTATATATAGGCTGTAATATTAATGAGTGTAAAAAGAATTATACATGCTGTAATACTTTAGGGTGTGTATGGGTCCCGTATATTGAGTTGACTGTGAAAGTTGCTGCAAGGGTTACTTTTTTAAAATGATTGTATAAAAAAAAATATGATGTTGGGGCATTTCTCATAGAAACATAAAAAGTTTGTCTTACAGCGCCAAGTACTTTCACAGTAAATTCTACATACGTTTAATTATTTTTATTTATTGCATTTTACTTTTTTTTTAAATCAGGGTCTAGAGACAATGTAAGGGTGCTCCACCCACGGCTTCTTTTTGTAGGACTGATAATATTTTTCCTTCATATTATTTCTGAACGACGTTTTGTATGACACGTGCGACACTATTGCAACCCCTAGGCAGTATGGTCTACGACCTTAGCCTGTCCATCAAGAACGAATTTAAAAATAAAAACTATTGCAACCCGCAGGCTGAAAATGTATCTCGCAACAGCAATTCGACAGGCGTGAATTGTATAATTGTGTACAATATCGCTCTCAAGTGTATACGTTTGACAGCGATATTGTAAACAATTGTACAAATAACGCCTGTCGAATTGCTGTTGCGAGATACATAATCAGCCTACCGTATGTTCTATTTCTCACCTGCAAAAAGTCGGTCACCGATTATAGCTCGTAGATGGGGGACCCGTATGTACATATAATATTCTTTTAATCCACTGACTGGTATTCAAAGTATTGTTGTTCACGTTAAGTTTATAAATAAATTGATGTATTAATTTATTGTGTTTCATTTACACATGTGTCGAGGTGTCAAACTTGATACTGACATTTGACTCGACACTTGAGTAATTTTCAACTCAATTGTAATAGTTCAGAGTTCTATTTTCAGTGATCTGTTATAGGGTGATTATGTATCTCGCAACAGCAATTGTACGATTGTGTACATTATTGCTGTCAAATTTATTGCCTTGATAGCGATATTGTACACAATTTACGCATGTCGATTTCTGTTGCGAGGTATAATCATAATCAGCCTGCTAATTACGTTAAAATAGCGATTAACAAAAATCGCGCGATGATGATTTTTGCTATGACATTAGCGCCAAAAACAATTTAGTGGCTGTCAAAGGATATAATAGCTCCTATAATTTACCTCTTATCTAACCCACCTTAGTTTAGGAATCTTTTTTCATTAATGTCAACCCACTCGAGTGTAATAGCTCCCCTCACCGATTTCGGTGTCGGTAGACGATTTCATTGAAACCAGGCCAGCTACGCAGGAGCTATTTTATAGTGCCCAAGTGTGTGCGCAATACACAAAGACACTCTCTCTACCTATTACTCTCATAACCCAGTGGGTCACGACTGGCGAGAGAACAGGCGCAGGACCGACTTTTTACATGCCCATCCGACGCATGGATCATCTTTCTTGTCAGACAATCAGGTGATCGGCCTGCATTGTCCTAACCAAACTTGAGAACAACATTTTTTGTTGTTCCAACGCGGGAATCGAACCCACGACCTCCGGGTCGAGAGCGAAGCTCTGAACCCCTGGACCACGGAGCCGATTAAAAATATTAAGAGTTTTGTGTGAAAAATATTTGATTAAGTATATTTATCATACAGTCACTGTTATCGAAGTTGTTCCTAGTTCGGAATTGTCCTGCGCTGGTGTCAACAACGGTTGAGTGTGGCCAATAAGAAATGCCCGGGTGTGAGTAATGACAATTTCGAAGGATACCTACTTATACTTACTATAAAAAATTTCTAGGAAACTTTGCTCAGAGTAACTGCTATCTTGCTACTTTGAGCCTTTGCCTTTCGGACGCTGCTCTGCTTGGAACTGTTATATCCTTCCACTGTTTCCTATTATACTTACCTATGGCTGATTACTGCTGGTCAATAAAACGTGATATTTTGACGATTCCCTTAAAAATTTACACCTTAGGGCTTGTACACAAATCCGCGATTCGACGCCGCAACGCAGAAATCACGTTACACGCCCATACAATACGGGTGACAAATCTATGACTGTGACGTGATTTTCGCGATCGGCGCATCGCGGATTTGTGTACAAGCCCTAAGCTGTAAATTTTTAAGGGAATCGTCAATTTGTGTAGGTGCAAGCCCTTAACCTAGACACAAAATATCTTACTCAAAATAGTTTCGTAGCAACTAATGTACATGATATTTTCTGTAGAAGTTTTCAAATATGTATATGTATTTCTAATAAAATGATTGATATTTTTTTTTGCTTGTAAAAAAATCTGATGTGATAAAGTAATTATGTGTTTAAAATACTATAAATTGGTGATATTTATCACTTATATCAAAACAACTTTCAAAAAATCTTCATTTGTCGGCCGGTGTCGGTCAGATTAGATCTGACCGACTATTTGTAGGACCGATATGAATCAGAACCCTAGTTCACATTAAACACTAACCCCTTACTAATGAAACAATTGGCGACTGTATAAGCTTTACTTTGTCCATATCTATCAAGTGATTTTTCTAACGTGTCAGACATGAACATAAATAAAAACTACGTTTAAAAAACCGACTTCAACAACTAAAAAGTAATATTTTTGAATTATTTAAAAAGCCATGTACATTCCCCTTTTAGCTGTGACATAAAATAGGTTTTTTCACAAAATTTAAAAATTAAGCAAGTAACTTTATATAATGAGCAAGGAAGAAAATAATAGTTACAATCAAAATATTGCCGTGTGGTGACGGCATTTGCCGTGTGGTGACGGCATTAGAATACAATTGTCACCACCCCCGATACTATCCTAGGGGAGTCGTAAGAGGCGACTAAAAGGAAGCACACACACATAACAACAACTAGTGTGAGAGAAGGAAAACTCGATACAAAACCCTGTACCAACCCGTCTAGCCAGCGTGGTATCAGTAGGCTTTTAAAAACCTCCTATGTTTACGCACCAGAAGACCAGGCCCCTAGTCCCCGGCGGCCCCGCTATTCCTGGCTACGGTAGCGGCCACGGTAACGGCGGGGCGGGGGGTGCTAAGAATCCCCGGAAGAGATCCGGCTACCACCCCCCTTATAAACGACAACTGGCCCTGGTAACACACAACGTGCGCACTTTGAGGTTGGACGAGAAGCTCGTAGAGCTGGAAGAGGAGATGAACAAGTTGTACTGGGACGTTATTGGTTTATCGGAGATCCGAAGAGAGGGCGAGGATACGATAACCTTACAGTCCGGCCACTTGTTCTACTACCGGGAGGGAGAACAGAAGTCCCAAGGTGGTGTTGGGTTTATCGTCCACAAATCTCTCATCAACAACATTGTGTCCATCGAGAGTGTGTCAAATAGGGTTGCATACCTTGTACTGAGAATCTCAAAACGATATTCGTTGAAGATTGTACAGGTATACGCCCCATCGTCAACACATCCAGACGATGAAGTAGAAGCTACGTATGAGGACGTCAGTAGGGCCATACGTAGCCCTAAAACACACTTCACAGTTGTTATGGGAGATTTCAATGCGAGGCTGGGCTGCAGAAGCGATGATGAGCTGAAAGTGGGGCCATTTGGATTTGGGCAGAGGAATCCCAGAGGACAGATGCTGGCGGACTTTATGGAGAAGGAAGGACTCTTCATGATGAATTCTTTCTTCCAAAAGCCGCCGCAGAGGAAATGGACCTGGTTGAGTCCCGACGGTGTAACTAGAAACGAGATTGACTTCATTATGAGCACCAAGCCGCAGATATTCAACGATGTCTCTGTGATCAACATGGTTAAGACCGGTAGTGATCACCGAATCGTCAGAGGCATGTTGAATATCAACGTCAAACTTGAGAGATCGCGTCTGATGAAGTCTACGCTCCGACCGTCGAATGCCCATATCCAAAACCCCGAGAGCTTTCAACTTGAACTGTCAAATCGCTTCCAATGGCTAGACAGCTGCGCATCAGTGGACGATATAAATAGCAGGCTGGTAGAAACTGTCCATACGGTGGGGTCCAAATTTCTCAAGACCCACCGTACAAATAGACCTCAGAAACTATCCGACCAAACCCGGAACCTCATGGCTAGTCGACGTTCAATGACGCTCCAAACTTCGAGTGACGCTGAGTCATATAGGCAGCTCAATAGACAGATTACGAAGTCCTTGCGACACGATATCCGTTCTTTTAATACCCAGCGTATTAAAGAGACGATAGAGCGGAACCAAGGCTCCAAAGTGTTTGCAAGAGACGTTTCTATTGGGCAAAGCCAGCTGACAAAGCTGAAGACCGAAGATGGACGCGTAACGTCAAATAAGTCCGAGGTACTACGGGAGATAGAAAGGTTCTATGGACAGCTGTATACCTCGGTCTCAGCTGAACCTGCTAGTTTAGCTGCAGACCCAAGAGCCAGGCTAACCCGACACTATACCGAAGACATCCCGGACATCAGCCTGTACGAGATTAGGGTAGCTCTCAAACAGCTTAAGAACAACAAGGCTCCGGGTGAGGATGGAATCACTACAGAGCTTCTGAAAGCGGGCGGCACGCCGGTACTAAAAGTCCTTCAGAAGCTCTTCAATTCCTCCTTACTCGATGGGAAAACGCCAGAGGCATGGAACAGGGGTGTTGTGGTCCTGTTCTTCAAAAAAGGCGACAAAACCTTACTGAAGAACTATAGACCCATAACACTGCTGAGCCATGTCTACAAGCTGTTTTCGAGAGTTATTACGATGCGTCTCGAACGCAGGCTAGATGACTTTCAGCCTACCGAACAAGCCGGTTTCCGAAAAGGCTATAGTACTATAGACCACATACATACGCTGCGGCAGATTATACAGAAGACCGAAGAGTATAATCGGCCATTATGCTTGGCGTTTGTGGACTATGAGAAAGCCTTTGATTCCGTCGAAATATGGGCGGTCCTTAGATCTCTCCAGCGTTGCCGTATTGACTATCGGTATATCGAAGTGTTGAAGTGTTTGTATAATAACGCCACCATGTCAGTCCGAGTACAGGAGCACTGCACGAAGGATATCCCTTTAAAGAGAGGAGTAAGACAGGGGGATATCATATCCCCGAAACTGTTTACCGCTGCTCTGGAGGATTCCTTCAAGCTACTGGAATGGCAAGGACTTGGCATCAACATCAATGGCGAATACATCACTCACCTTCGATTTGCCGACGACATAGTAGTCATGGCAGAATCGCTGGAAGATTTGGGGCGCATGCTCGGTGGCCTCAATAGAGTTTCTCAACAAGTGGGTCTTAAAATGAACATGGACAAAACAAAGATCATGCACAATGTCCATGTTGCACCCACCGCACTAACTGTTGGGAGCTCTACTCTTGAAGTTGTTGACGAATACATATACCTAGGGCAGGCTGTCCGATTAGGTAGGTCCAACTTTAAGAGAGAGGTCAGTAGACGGATCCAGCTCGGCTGGGCAGCGTTCGGTAAATTACGTAACGTCTTCTCGTCTAAAATACCTCAGTGCCTAAAGACAAAGGTATACAACCAATGTGTGTTACCAGTGATGACTTACGGTTCTGAGACGTGGTGCTTCACGAAGGATCTTTTCAAAAGGCTTAATGTCGCTCAGCGTGCTATGGAGAGGGCAATGCTCGGTATTTCTCTACGTGATCGAATCAGAAATGAGGAGATCCGTAGAAGAACTAAGGTTGCTGACATTGCCCGTAGGATCAGTCAGCTGAAGTGGCAATGGGCCGGCCACATAGCACGAAGATTGGACGGTCGATGGGGCAAAAAGATCCTAGAGTGGAGGCCACGTACTGGCAAGCGCAGTGTGGGACGGCCACCTACCAGATGGACCGACGACCTGGTGAAAACTGCCGGGTCACGTTGGATGCAGGTGGCAATGGACCGAACACACTGGAAATGTGTTGGAGAGGCCTATGTTCAGCAGTGGACTCTAAAAGGCTGAAACGACGACGACGAATCAAAATATTTCTACGGTTATCTATGCGGCCAAGGTGGGATGAAAAAAAAACTTTTTTTACTGTTTTTTTCTGCCTGAAAGCAGAGAGGACCGATAGTCGGTGAGGATCAATATGATTATAATCGGTCCTACAAATAGTCGGCCAGAATCAATAACCTTACCATAGAAAACACTTAAAAAAAGCACCGAGTACACTGCCTCACAGGTGGTGTAGAAATGTGTGCATATTATTATGATGAACGTGACGAAGACTGTGATTCTTTCAAGCGCAATTTCGGGGAAATGGTGGATCTTCGAGAAAAAATCATAAGAACCATTTTTATAGAAAATTTTGAGATCTACAACTTTGCTCTAAGGTCTTTTTTGATAATACTTACCGTTTTCGCGAAAAAGCAAAAAACACCTTTTGACCTTGAGACCCGAATTCCCTGAAAAATCCGAAAGTCACACATGCGGAAATTCGACACTTTGTTGTTTATGGTAAAACTATGGTTTCTAAGGAGATTTGGCTCTGTCGGATTTTATAATTTTAACTGTCTGTTTGTTCGGACTACTTAATGAGCGAGGATCACTTTGCTTTTGCTTGATAGCTGTTATGATGCCACTGCATTTGGTTAGGATCCAGGCAAACGTCCAATGATATACACTTTTTATGGCTTTATATTATTTATTAAATAACACGTAATATACGATACATCCTATAACTAGGTACATAGGTCCTACTCTTGTAATATACTCTCTTGGACGACTGATTTATACTCTATTAGGGCATCAACGTCACTTTGTATTAAACCCTCAGAACAAAGATCATAAGGAACTGTACTAATAGTTCAATTTCACACGGCAATAATAATAGGCTACCTGTCTCTTTCTTACAACAAGAGTTTTAAGTAAGAAATAAGTGTCTACACTCTTTTTATCAACGCCCCCTTCATTGGCTTTGATATACTTCTGCTGTCACGGACGCCATTTTACTTATCACTTTGTTTACATGTCAAACGTTGTTATTGTGAGATTTTTATGGTTTTTGTGTGATTTTCGATTTAATTACTGCGCAAAACTGTAAAATAATTCTGAATTCATTATAATAGGTAGCACGAAGTGCTTTGTAGTAAGTTGTGGCCTATGCAAAATCACCGGTAAGTAGCTAACATTTATTTTAATTATTATATATTGTTTAGTTTATTTGATATAAAGTGTTTAAAAATCAATTTCTTTGAGTTAGCTCAGTTGTGAGGTATAAAATCCGCAATATTTAAAAAAAAAAGAAAGTGGACAACCCTAATCCGCCATGTTTGTCGGCAGTTTTGTTTATTTAGGTATGCAGGCAAAGTACATGCGTAGGCCAGTTCCTTAAGATTCTTTATTCTGAGATTAAACCTAAAATAAATTGTATTGTCACAATACCTTGGATTGGTACGTGCAAAACACTTTCTCGCAAGGCAAGGCTCTCTAAATACTGGTGGGTTAATTTTAAGTTGTATGCAGTAGTTTGTGTTTTTTTAAGTTACACTTATGAGTAAATTTCTTACTACACACGTCACAACTCAAGGGTTTATCATCACTATGTATCAGCTTATGAGATTTTAGATTACTGGATTGAATAAATGTCTTGTCACAAACATCACAACTGAAAGGCTTTTCCCCGGTGTGTATTAATTTGTGTGCTTTTAAGTGACCCATTCGTGCAAATTTCTTACTACATACAATACAACTAAATATTTTATCATTGCAATATGTTACCATATGCGACTGCAGGTGACTTGACTGTGTAAACGTCTTGCTACAAACATCACAGCTGTAAGGTTTTTCACCGGTATGTATAAGTTTAAGTTTTTTTAAATGACAAATCTGAGTAAACTCTTTACTGCAAACGTCACAACTGTAAGGCTTAACTACCGCATGTAATAGCTCGTGTGCTTTTAAATTAATGACACGAGTAAATGTCTTGTTACAAACATCACAACTGTAAGGCTTAACACCACCATGATTCAGTTTATGTGTTTCTAAGGAATCATTCTGTCTAAATGTCATACTACATACATCACAACTGTAGGGTCTGTAATCTCTATGTATTATCATATGCGATTTTAAACCATTCGATCGATTGAATTTCTTACTACAAACATCACAGCTGTACGGTCTTTCGCCGCTATGTATTAATTTGTGTGCTTTTAAATGCCCAATCTGAGTGTATGATTTACTACAAACATCACAACTATAAGGTTTACCACCGGTATGTAATAGTTTGTGTGTTCTTAAATTTCTTATGCGAGTAAATTTCTTACTGCAAACATCACAACTGTAAGATCTTTCACCAGTGTGAATCAATTTGTGTGTTCTCAAGTCGCCAATTCTGGTAAAGGTCTTATCACAAACATTACAGCTGTAAGGTTTTTCACCATTATGTATTAATTTATGTGTTTTTAGGCTGCTAGTCTGAGTGAACGTCTTACGACATACGTCACAGCTATAAGGTTTTTCACCGTTGTGTATTAGTTTATGTGTTTTTAAGCTACTAGACCGAGTGAATGTCTTACTACAAAGATCACAGCCGTAAGGCTTTTCGCCGGTATGTATTAATTTGTGTGATTTCAAATGACTAATATGAGTGTATTCTTTATTACAAACGTCACAACTGAAAGGTTTCTCCCCAGTATGAATTAACTTGTGTGACTTCAAATGACTAATTTGAGTATATTCTTTGCAGCAAATATCACAACTATAAGGTTTTATACCAGAGTGTAAAAGTTTGTGCGCTTTTAAATTACTTATGCGAGTGAACGTTTTGCTACAAACATCACAACTGAAAGGTTTTTTACCAGTGTGTGTTAGTTTGTGTCTTTTTAAGTCTCTACTTCGCGTAAAAGTCTTATTGCAAACGTCACAAGCGTAAGGCTTGCCATTGTCTTCCGATCTTCGCGGTTCTGTGGGTATGTGCTGGTCCTCAGCAAGTTCTACGGCAGTGTCATCTTCACTATGTCCAGGGCTATTCTCCGCACATTCTTCTTTTATATCTGCGAAAATGTTTTTAAAGCAATCAATTATATATCTATGTAAAATGACAAGTTTTTTAAATCTTATTATTATTTTTAAAACTTAAATAAAAATTGCAAAATATGTATTTTTCATTTATCAAATTCACAAAGAAACGCAACACCCAAGCATTCTTCGTTCACATAAAAAAGAAATCGTGAGTATTTTACTAAAAAAATGTGCGCCCCGTAACAATTGAAAAACAAAATTGGAGACAAAGGGATCTTGTAAAGAAAAGAAAAAAACTATTACACAAAGAAAAAAGAAGACAAATTATTAGAATCAGCAAAATATTAATTAAAATATTTGACAACACAGGATTAGAACACAAACAAACAACATATTTTAAGTATGATATTAATAAAACAAGAACATTGAAGAAGGCATTTAAAGAGCTAAAAGAAAATAAAACTTGGATACCAAAATGACTGATCGAGAATTATTAAAGTTGCTACAGGAATTTACAAAAACGTATGTACAACGACAATCGTAAATAAGAATTCACTAATCTTATATATAAAAACTAGCTTACCCGTGCCCACTTCGTTGAGCATTTAAACAGTTTATGATGAAATTCAACTAAAAAAAACAACCCGCAACGCGGAACCCCCAACGCGGAACCCGCAACGCGGAACCCGCAACGCAGAACCCACGACGCGGAACTTAAATGACGATTGATCAGTTATCGACCGGGGATGAAAAATGATTAAATTACTAATAAAAAAATAGAAATTAAAAATTTTGTCTAAAAAATAAAAAATAAATTTAGGGGTGGACCACCCCTAACATTTAGGGGGATGAAAAATAGATGTTGGTCGATTCTCATAGATACCGGATAAGCACAAAAAATTTCATCAAAATCGGTCAAGCCGTTTAGGAGGAGTATGGCAACAAAAACTGTGACACGAGAATTTTATATATTAGATGAATTGCTGTTCGTTAGTCTCGCTAAAACTCGACAACGGCTGAACCGATTCGGCTATATTTGGTCTTGAAATATTCGTGGAAGTCCAGGGAAGGTTTATACGGTTTTTTTATGCTCAACGAAGTGGGCACGGATCAGCTAGTAATAATATAATAATGCTTCCCACACCGATTTCGGTGACAGTTACCGGTTTCATTGAAACCAGGGCAGCTACGCAGTAGTTATTTTATAGTGCCCAAATGTGTGCGCAATACACAGAAGCACTCTCTATCTTCCTTCACTCTCGTACCTCAGTGGGACAGATAACCGAAAAGAGATCAGGCGCAGGACCGACTTTTTACATGCCCATCCGACACATGGATAATCTTTCTTGTCAGACAATCAGGTGATCAGCCTGCATTGTCCTAACCAAACTTGAAAACAATATTTTTTGTTGTTCCAACGCGAAAATCGAACCCACAGCTTTCGGGTCGAGGGCGAAGCTCTGAACCACTAGACCACGTAGGCGATAGGAGAGACTAAACTTGACTTAAATTATGAAGAGATACAGCTAACATTAGAAAAAGAAATGGAAACACAGTGGAAGGGCGCCAGATAAAGGTTAAAAATTCAAATAAAATCAATGTATCTGAAGAGACAGTCAGATCAGAAGTGCATGTTTTATTCCCAAAACTACGGTACACCCGTAGTAGTATAGA
Organism: Celastrina argiolus; assembly: GCA_905187575.2. Lineage (NCBI taxonomy): Eukaryota > Metazoa > Arthropoda > Insecta > Lepidoptera > Lycaenidae > Celastrina > Celastrina argiolus. The sequence goes on from LR994598.1 coordinate 2,169,985, forward strand.
CAAAATTTTACAAAAATAGAAAGAGACACATATTTACAAAATGGAGACAAAAACATGACATTAAAGAAGATATAAAAATTAGGAGGGAACATGTAAGAGTGAGGACGGATCTTTAGAATAATGTACTTAATACGTTACGACTTACGACGTATACTAATACGTTTAAGTGTCAGTTTGAGCTAAATTTTAAGAATTGCGCCTACTCACACTATCTCTGCATCACCTTCTGGTAGAGAATGCTACTAGCCATTAAGCCCGCCTTTGTGAAATGCATTAAGGCCTCAGCCTCGAATTTTGCGGGCAGCGGGGCGGGAGCGGCGGCGGCGCGGGAGCGGCAGGATCTTTTGCGTGAAATCAAATGGACCGGTTCTCGAAAACAGCGGCGCGGGAGCGAGTGACGAGTACCGCAGCCGCGCCGCCGCCGCTCCCGCCCCGCTGCCCGCAAAATTCGAGGCTGAGGCCTAAGTGTAATAAATAAATATCTAAATAAAAAATACATTTTCTCAAAATCATGATTCATCCATTCATATTGTCTTCAATTAACAATAATGGAGGTATTGTCTAAGAATTAAGCTAACACCAGCGCCACCTACCGGCCCTAATTAAGTCATTACAACTTTCCTCGAAAACCTCTATCCGTTGGCGAAAACAGCATAAATATCGTCGCGATTGTCTTCGAGTTTATCGCGAACAAAAAAACAGACAGACAGACTGATAGACTACAAGCTCGTTGACAAAATTAACCTGTGAAATGATCCAGCGTGAATAACGCTTAGAAGGTTGTAACTATATCATAAGATAACTCTGAGCGCTATGCTGTCATTTCGGAGCAGTACAGGTGAGTATACATGAGGAAACGGAATTAGTAATACTGAACTACTACTTACTATAGTTCGTCCCTGATAAATTTTACCTAAAGGTAAACAAACCGAAAACATCGAATTTTTCACTTATTCACTTATTGTGCACACATACTTTCACAGGTATATTAAAGGATCATAATTCATTATCCAATATATTTTATAACAATTGAACAATTATTAACATATTTAAACATGAAATAAAAAACATTTACAGTAAAAATACGCTATTTTGATACTACCGACTCTAGAATATAGTCTATAGTCTATGGATTCATGTAGCCAACAATAATTGCCTTAATATTGGCCAATTGGCATCACTGACTATTCTATGGTTGTGTCATAGACGGCTTTGTTTACATTTGGGTTAAATTTATCTCAGACATACTATAGTTGCTAATAAAGTTTCAATTTAATTCAATTACTAGCAACAATCATACACTTACATTCTATCTTGATATCTGTTTCAACTGCATAGTTATCTGGATTACCATTCACATGTTCCTTGTCTGTGCCAAAAACATATTTTTTTTACAAACACCAATAATAGCACACCACAGAGTGACATAGACAAAGGTGACACTATCCTCCAGCTTCTGAAAGACAAATCAACTAATCAGTGTTCAAATCTTTCCTCAAGTTTAAATTCAGTTCTGATTTTGCCAAGTGATTTTTACATCAATTAGAATGGTTTTATTTACCTTTCAGAAACCAGGGGTATAAGCTTATCAGACAAATTAAGTAACCACTGATCTTGATTTATATGCTTTATAATCATAAAATTTGAAACATCAAAATCATAATTATTAATAATAATATAAACTACATATCTCCAGTACTCATCTTGTTCTGTAATGTACTTACTAAACATACTATACTATAAATAAACTTACTTTCTTGCTTGATATTAGGTTGAAATTCAATTTCAACAACATTGTTTGGCAGACAGCATTTATCAGAGTTGAATGTCCCCAGATTTACTAATTGTCTAACTTCAGGCTGAAATACGAAGACATACATTAAAATGTAGAGATCTTAACTTATTTTAAGAGTAAAAAGACAGTATCCTATTATGAATACTTCACTGTCCGTCCATCTGTCACCATACTGTATCTCATGAACCGTAATATAGTATAGTATATTTCGTCCCTGATAAATTTAACCTGAAGGTAAACAAACCGAAAACATAGAAATTTTCCCATAATCACTTATTGTGCACACTTATGAACACTTTCACAGGTTTATTAAAGGATTAAACTTCATTATCCAATACATTTTATAACAATTAAACAATAATTAATATGTTTAAACACCAAATGAAAATCTTCCACAGAAAAAATACACCATTTTCACACTGCCAATTGTAGAATGTTAGCCTATAGTCTATGGATTCATAGCAAACAAACTTCATTGTATTAATATTAGCCAATTGGCATCACTGACTAGTCTTTGGTTGTGTCATAGACGGGTTTGTTTACGTTTAGGTTAAATTTATCTCGGACGTACTATAGTCAGATAGTTAAAATTTTCACAGATTTTTTGCCCTTCATGGCTTGACCAGTCCAGAAAAAAAATTTAGGTGATCTTCTAAATTGAATATGAGTAACAGTAGGTTTACAATGTAGATTTTCGTATGATCAATGTTTGGATAATCAAAGCAACTATTTATTACCTGACTGGCACAATTATTTTCTTGTGTTTGATTCAACAGCTGCTTGCACTGTTGAAGCTTTGCATGACAAATATAGCATAATAGGTGTGTGTCAGCTTGTATCTGTTACAAACAACACAGTTAATATTTTTAAATAAATATGAATAATATGTTTAATTTATATCTGGTCATAAAGAAACTATAATTTATAAAGTAGTTTATTTATTATTACTGTATGACATGAATTTCGACAAAGAACCAGTACATTCAATGACCCATTTTTCATTCTCACAAAATCAATACACGGAATCGATATTGTAAGCAGAAGAGGTGCTGGTTAAAATAATATAGGTATATGAAATGATTTTACATAAAACTAACCTTGTTGTCTGATAATTCTTCGTATACATTTTTCAAGGGAGTATATTTAATATCCAATACTCTTGCAACAGAAAAACATAACAAACAGGTTCCTTGACTCATTTTTTAAGAAATTCTTCACTTTATAAATTCTTTTTGAAAACAAAATAGAATTCTACCATATTTGTTTACAATCCGTAATCATGTGACTGTCAAGTGTCAATTTGACAAGTTTAAAAAAAAAATAAAAAAAAGTTTGTGATAAGTCTGTGTAAGAGAGTGTGTAAGCCACAGTGTAAGCTATAGGCAAAACTATTATCATACTTGACACAAGTTAAAAAACCTCTAATCAACTTTTCATCTACGTTATGAACGATATTCAACACCATTTTTCTAAATCTTTAGGTTTAAAGTTTGGTCAAAGTACTAATAAATCGTTAGTGCAGTTATGAATCAAGTGGAACTTTCGATAGAACACAAAAAACACGTTTTTGAAGATGCTGCTTACGCTCATTCATTCATTCAAATCTTAAGAGCTAGGCTCATATCGGTTTAGTAATCGCCATGTTTCTCTGTCCTGGGCTTTACTTTTGACCTCTTGATACCTCAATGCAATGGTTCTGAATCCTAAGAAATGCATTCATATCAAATTCACCAAAAAACGACTTCCTCATGCGTCCTTTTACCATATAGGTGGAACTAGATTGACAGAGGTTAATGAGGTCCGCGATCTCGGTGTCGTGTTGGATTCAAAGCTCAAATTTAATCAGCACATCAATATGATTACCAATAAATCCACCAGCATGCTGGGATTTCTCAAGCGCAATATATAATATAGGATTTAAACCACAGACAAAAGTATTGCTCTTTAACTCTTTAGTACGTAGTCACATAGAGTATGCAAGCTCAGTGTGGAATCCGTCCCACGTCCAGTCATCCCAGAGAATCGAGAGAGTTCAAAGATCGTTCACCAGACACTTGGCCTTTTCCGACAGAGGTATTTCCCATAGATGCCCTAATGAGCAGCGACTAAATCACTACCATATTCAACCCCTAAGTACTCGGAGGAAAATTCGCGATCTTACCATACTCCACAAAATCATCAATGGCAATATGTCATGCTGTGAGCTCTTGGAATTCTTCTCTCTGTCCGTCCCTTATAACCGACCACGTCACCCAATAACTAAGATTTTGTGTGGACCACCTTGGAAAACTAACGTGGGGAAACATGCGCCGACCCAGCGTATGTGCGATTTATATAGCTATATATGCGTAATGGACAAAGGTGTCGACATTTTTCATGACGAATTCAATGCATTTAAAAAGAAACTTTATAGTATCTTTAACTTTAAAGATCCCATCACTAGTCAGTAAGTGTTATCATAAGTTATATGTTGTTTTGCTTTTATATTGTATAGTTTCAAATTCCAAAATTAATTAATTTATTAAAATGTAAATATGTATATTTGTAGTAAGTATATTATTAGTTTTCTTTTTTAATTTATAAATTGTTGTTTAAAATTTATTATGTAATTGCTGTGTTGCCTACAAAGGCGTATGCATCAGATACTTATTCTTGTGCAATATTGTTGATTGTAAATGTTTTCATGTATATGCTGCTGGTAACCTTAATAAATAAATAAATAAATAAATAAATAAATAAATAAATACGACCCAACGTTTATCTTCTCCTTTATTTGTTCTAACTTCTCCTAGGTCTTCCTCTTCTCCCCTCTACTTTTCCTTCCATATTATTCTTAAGAAATTCGTTGTGTCGTATCAAGTGCCCAACCATCTTTCCCCTTCTGTTTTCAATTGTTTTAATTATATGTCTGTTTTCTTCCACTATTTTAAGCACCTCTTACTACTTACTGAATATAGAACTAAATATATGGTCCATTAATAAAGAGCTGAAAATCGAACACGAATGACGAGTTGTCTTAAATATTTTGAAATATACACCATTTTTAATACACGACGTATAATTTTGTTTATTAAATAATAGACGTTCCAACTCATTTATTAAGTAGGTATATAACAAGTCTGTACTTATCAAATATAACATCATTTTTGCAATAAATTTCATAATGGGTAAGTTAGATACAAGTCAGGTTTGTGAGGAAAGTCACGCAGACGCCATAACTATTATCTTAAAATAAAACAAAACACAATTTCACATAAGAAAAAATTTAATCACAATCAGAAGGATATGGATCATTGTAGGCCACGAGGTTCAAGAAGCTGGCCAGCAAAAAAAACTTGTCAACATTTATCTAGGATTACTGGTTCATGTCATGAATCAATTAAAAAAAAAACACTGGTTCAAAGTACGAACAAAATAAAAGTTTTAAGTAGGGTTGTATACGCAGTCTAAAACTATGAGTATTAAAGAAAAGTAATTAAAAAAGTCTCGAGTTCGAGTGTTTTAAGAAATATAAGTGTATATTATTTGCTTTATTTCTTAAATCTCCGTACTTATATAATAATTATCCGAGAATCAAACTCGATGGATAAAAACATATTCTGTGATAATGCACTATTCGATAGTTAAGTACTTAGTGTGGCTAATAAGAAACTAAACCTAAACAAAGTTTCTTACACAGGTCCTTCTCGGCGGGCTAGGGTTGAACCAGCGGTAGCCTTTTTTGTTGAATTTCCGAAAAAGACTTGTGAAATTTTATTTGGAAATAAAACAATATAATATTTATTTTCATTTTAAATAAATTCTGAAAAGTAATCCCATAAAAATATTTTTCTTACGTATACCTAAGATAGGTCAGGTTGAGCTATAAATATGTACTATTAATATCTTAATAGATAATATTATAAATACTAGTTTCAGTAGAAACAGCATGACTACTAAACTTTACAAGATTACGTTTTGATTCGAATTCTGTCAGTGCAGTCTAATATGAATGGTGTACAGATGTTCAGTACTAACGACAACAGGGCCCAGATCAAGATGCCATCGCTAATTATCGCTTACGAAGTTCGATAACAAAATTTATGGAATTTGGCATAAGCTTCGCTAAATGACATAAGAAATCGCTTGTCATTTAGCAAAGCTTATGTCAAATCCTATACATTTTGTTTTCAAACTTCGTAAGCGATAAATAGTTATGGTATCTTAAATCGGGGGTCAGTACTAACTCCGTTCCGATTCCATGCGACAAAAATGTATAAAAAAATGAAATTCGTCAAATGAATGCCGCTGTAATAACTCAAATCAAATATATTTACTTGTGCACAAAACCTTACAAAGTAACATATAAATACAATACATAAATCAGACATGCACACAACTTTAAGGGCCGATTTTTCAATCGTCAGATAACTTTAATCTGTCGAAAAGATTGACATTTGTTTCATACAAAATCTGCCAGTCACATATTTATTCCTTAGATAAATGTTATCTGACGATTGAAAAATCGGCCCTTAATCAAATTTCTTCCAGGCATCCCTGTGATTTTTGAAATTGGAAAGAATCATCGACTGAAAGATAGGTTGTGTGTAAAAGTATATAATATAATATATTCAATTTGTAATTCAAATCGCGCAATGAGAAATTTTTCAATTTTCAAAATTACTCATTGCGCGGTGAGTAAGTGCCATTCAAATTGATATCATAATACCCGCCCATTCTGAGCTTTTCTAACCTATGGACCACTTTGAATCGGAACGGGGTATATATGTCGCAGTCGTCTAATTGATATCGTTTTTATCGAATGATGACAAAAAAATTTAAGACTAAAGGACAATTCGTCAAGTTGTTTATTGTAACGTCCTAAGTCTTGACTGAACGACATTTAGCGTAGTCGTTGAATTACCTACTTATGAAACACCTAGTTAGGTGATATTTTTTTCTAATTTGGGCGCATACTACCGATATTTTATCGATAAATGTAACTTTGCAAATTCTAGTATAAATAATTCACATATAAATAATATAACATACATCCATTTACCTGATTGACTGATTTTACGTCCGCTCTATTAAAAGGTCTATGTTACAATCCGCTAACAAATTTGACGTTGAGTGACGATTGTTCAATCAATGTTCGGCCTAGTCTTGAAAGACTAGGCCGAACATTTAATGTCGTCATTCGATAAAAACGCTAGTCACTCAATGAAATAGCGATTTCAATTAGATGACTGGGACATATACGTCACATGTCTATTATTTATCATCGCTATGTATTAGTTTATGTGATCTTAGGTGACTCGATTGAGTAAATGTCTTGTCACAAACATCACAACTGTAAGGCTTTTCCTCGGCGTGTATTAATTTGTGTGTATTTAAATGGCCAATCTGTGTAAACTCTTTACTACAAACATCACAACTGTGAGGCTTAACACCGGAGTGTAATAGTTTGTGTGTTTTTAAGTTACGTATGCGAGTGAATTTCTTACTACAAACATCACAACTGTAAGGTTTGCCAATAGAATGCAATAATTTGTGTGTTCTTAAGTTACTTATGCGAGTAAATTTCTTACTACAAAGATCACAACAGTGAGGCTTTTCACCGGTATGTGTTTGTTTGTGTTTTTTCAAGCTACTAGTCTGTGTGAATGTCTTGCTACAAACATCACAACTGTAAGGTTTTTCGCCGGTATGCAACAGCTTATGCGAGTTCAAACTACTTTTAGCGGTGAATGTCATACTACAAACATCACAGCTGTAAGGTTTTTCACCGTTGTGTACTAGTTTATGCTTGTTTAAGCTACTTGTCTGAGTGAATGTCTTACTACAAACATTACAACTGTAAGGTTTTTCACCAGTATGTAATAGTTTGTGCGTTTTCAAGCTACTGGACCGAGTGAACGTCATATTACAGACATCGCAACTGTACGGTTTTGCGCCCGTATGCATTTGTTTGTGCGTTTTCAAGCTACTTTTAGCTGTAAACGATTTGCCGCAAAGATCACAACTGAAAGGTTTCTCCCCGGAATGTATTAATTTGTGTGTTTTTAAATGGCTTATATTAGTGTATTCTTTACTACAAATGTCACACCGGAATGGTTTCACACCGGTATGTAACATTTTGTGTTCTCTTAAGTTATATATGCGGGTAAATGTCTTGTTACAGACATCACAAGTGTATGGTTTGCTATCATCTTGAGGTCTTGCCTCCGTGGGTTTGTCCTCAACTGGTTCTGCGACAGGCTCATCTTTAGTATGATCTGGGCTCTCCACATGTTCTTTTTTTATATCTGAAAAAGTTTTAAGCGTGTTGGACAACATAATATGCATTTTTTATAACCTCAATTAGCATCATCACTTACATTCTATTTTGATAACCGTTTCAGCCGCACAATGACCTGGGTTACTCTTCACATCTTCATCGCTGATGTCTACAAAAAACATGTATTTATAATCACTTGCTAAACAATATTTACAAAACAGACCAATGTAACTCTAGAATTTAATCTTCACAATTAATATCTGGGGGAGTATTCACATTTGCCGCGGGATATCGATAAGTTATCAAATCTGCGTCCTCGCGGTCATTGCTCAACGTTCGCGACAAGCGTTCTTCCAAATCGAATTACGCTTTGTGAATGGTCCCTAACCTTAATTAAACATATTTATATTTTTTTTTATTTTAAATATAAAATAGTATTATGAAAAAGAACAAGGCAGTTTAAGGCCGTATTATTCAATTGCCTGGAACCAGGCTGGTATTGTAAAAGATCATAATACGGCCTCAGATAACATTTGAGTTAGCAACCTGTTCTGGTTGCTAATATTGGTATTGGTGAACATCACTCGGAAAAAGACAATTTGATCAGACTTTCAGGAAACATGCGTTAAAATCCAGTAGGTACAGTGTTATGCACATTTGTTTTAGCATAAACTTACATTCTTCCTTAATGATTGGTTGCAATTCAATTTCAACATAACTATTTGGCAGAAACCAACTATTATCAGCGTTGACCATGCCCAGGTGTACTAATGGTCTCACTTCAGGCTGAAATGGCAACAAAAGAAAGATAATTACTAGTGCAGTTTACTGTATATTATATTTTAATTACGTTTTTTTTAATTACGTAGTAATACAACAAAGGTAAAGCTAGTTTTAGGACGGTGTAGTCAAAATTTGACTATACGTCAAATAAGTTAAACTTTTTTGGTGGTTTTGTCAGAAAAATATGTAAATGTTTACTACGGAAACTGATATAGAGATTGAGTAATGTGTCGAACATCCTGTAATTTCATACATACGCATTGTCAAGAAGTAAGTTGGTGTAGTCATTACATACATCAAAGTATTTGAGTCAGGTGATAAATTAAACAGTTTTATTATAGGTATTTAAAGCGATAAAATTTCATCCTTATAATTTTTTCCTAGAATTTTCAATATAACTCACAATTCAAACCTTACCTGAACTTCCATAATTATTTCAAGATCAAATGAGAAAAATCGGTAACAAGTATCTTGTTTTAGGGAGACAAATGAATAGCAATAGGTTTTTATATAATATAGAAGATAGATTACCTGATTGGCAGTATTATTTTCTTGTATTTGATTCAACAGCTGTTTGCACTGGAGAAGCTTTGTATGGCAAATATAGCATAGTGGATGTGTGTCAGCTTGAATCTGTAAAAAGTTGAACAATAATATTAATGTAAAATCTTTAAAGGACGAGGATCATATTAGGCCATGAGGTCAAGTAGCCAGCCAACAAAATTAATTATTATATATCTAAATATTTTTCACTCTGGCAACAATTCTGTAGGATCTCTGGTTCAAACAATATAGTAAGTAAAAGTTTTTTTACTGGACATGTATGGTGAAGTCTTAAACTTTGAGAGTTAACGTAAAGTGTTCAAGTTTGTTGCTCTACCTATTCTTGGTTTGACCTGATTTGTTGACCAGGTATCTATTATTTAAGAAAGACAAAATAATTTGCCGAGGTTCTCTGTATATGATTACTTTACTTGTTTAGCAACATAATCGATTGGAGCATTCATACACAATATATTTTTTACACCAACAGGTTTGATACCCACTCAATATATATATAATAATATGTATATTTTTGCTTTGCTTTGCTTTCACTGTTTATATTTTTTTAACCAGTTGCCAACACAATTGTTGCCATAGTACACAAAAAATGTATGAGCCAAAAATGTTATTGAGTTATGCTGCTAGTTGATATTTATGTGAATAAATTGTATTTTTTTTTATAAAAATATATTGCTTTTTTGCCGGGTTGCTAGCAATATTTCTGTGAAACTATAATGGGTTCCGTCTCATATAGGTTTGTTTGGAAACGAAACTGCCGATGTGCTTGCCAAAGAAGCAGTAATTGATGGTCTCATGCTTTACTCTAAACTTTTTGCCAGTGAGCTTCGTCCTCAAATTAAGAAAAAGTCTCTCCAGAAATGGGAATATCATTTTGGTGAGGAACTTAAAAGAGGTGTGGGAGTGTGGTATAGTACCATCCAAAATAAACCTGTATGGGAGCCTTGGTTTATTTCTTGTAACATGTCCAGAAAGTCATTGGTGTCAGCCTTTAGGCTGCGATCTGGGCACATTCCAGCAAATAAGTTTTATTATTTGGTAGGAATTAAGCCTTCACCTAATTGTGAAGAGTGTCAAAAGCCAGAGGACCTTTTACATGTATTGCTGGAGTGTGCTCGAACTGCAGAGTTGAGATCAAAGTTTTTAGGAGACTTGGGTTGCCTATACAATGGGCAGATCAATTGTATCCTTTCGGAACCGTTGTCCCCAGAGGCAAGCAAAATATACAGTTTTATGGATCTGTCCCTTGTGTAGGGAACATTGACTGAACCTATGAGGCTGACATCAACACCCTAGTGTTGAAAGCCTCTGTAAAAAATAGATAAAAAAAACAATATATATATATATATTGCTTTTCATCAAACTAGATTGTTTCATGTTTGGATGTTTTGGATTTTCAAAGAAATATTACAGTGAGACCTAACATTCTTCTGAAACCTGTATTATTTGTATTGTTATTTATTGTCCATCTTACTACTAATTTGAATGTGCACTTTTATCCTATCTATCTAGTGTACTTATCCCATAAAAGTAGAGTGTACCTATGGGATACAATATTTATGTCAACGGAGCCTCTGGCAATAGCAACTTTTTATGTATTTTTTGAAGCTACATTTATAACCAGGATTTTGGTACTTAGAAGTTAGTTTTGAACATCAATCCTGTTAGCACGCGCATGTCAAATCATGTGTGCACAAACGGGACAAATTGATATTAGAAACGAAATTCAAAGCTTGAGACTTTGGGTCCAGTAACTTAACCAATTGACCACAGCATAGGATATTTTTCCATTCAATATTTGAGTAGCTGGCATCAATTCATGCACACTTGCACTAGTATCAGCAGTCAATTGCAAATTTAAGCAACAATTCTGAGCATCACAATGCGGGGCAGCGCGCGGCTTACGGCTGTATGAGTTATGGCATAGTTGTCATGGTAGCAACATTGTTTACGAATAGAAAATTAATAAATAACGATAAGATAATGAAGAAACTTCGTGGATTTCATGGCGCAAAAATGTCCAACATCCCAGCAGTAAACTTTTGTTGATGAATTTCTTAGACGCTACAAATTATTGTATGTGTTAATAATTATTGTCAATCGACATTTTATTTATTGAATAGAGTTCAGCAGTTGTCGTTAGATTGATCATCTAATGACTAGGTTCTAATCAAAGGGACTCGAGACTATCATTCATCTATGGCTTATTCTGAATATAAAACTAACCTCATCGTCTGATAACTCTTCGTACACACATTTCAAAGGAGTATATTTAATATCCAATACTCTTGTAATAGAAAAGCACAACAAACATGTTCCTTGACTCATTTTTCATGAAACCTCGAATTCTTTTTGGAAACAAAATATTATTTTATTTACAATCAGTCTGACAAGTGACAAATGTCAGTTTTTTGTCAATTTCTGATTTTTTTTAAATAATAATAAATCAGTATAGTATATAACCATTGCCAGGCTAAGAACTTTGAATTTAACTTCGCCGGATTTGGAATGGTTTTATTGTAGTCCAAGTTTTTATTCATTTACATTTACACTTAAAATACAAAAATATGTAATATTTTACAATAGAACCACAGAAAAGAAGATAGTATTTAAAATGAACCCACATATAACTAATAGTTAGGAAAATGAAAGTTCTAAAATTTCGTTTTATTTTAAATTTCACAGTTCGAAATAAAAGAAAAATATTTTGTTCTATTTTGTACTTTGTACGTATTTACAATGTAATATGAAGCATCACTCACCTTATATACACTTTTATTAAATACTAGCTGACCTGTACCCACTTCGTTGAGCATACAAACCGTTTTAACCTTCCCTGGACTTCCAGGAATATTTCAAGACTAAAAATAGCCGAATCGGTTCAGCCGTTCTCTAGTTTTAGCGAGACTAACGAACAGCAATTCATTTTTATATAATATAAGGTCTAAGGTCAAATACTTAGGTCCTCAAGGCGAGGTTGGGTTTGAGATTGTTTTATTTATACGGGCCTTAGTTTATCTCCAAAACGAGTGAAATCCCCCTTCAATCTTTGTATGGTAAAATATCAACTACTCAACAAATAGCGTTGAATTTTGGCACGCAGATAGTAAATACGAGAAAGATATAAGCTATAAATTAAAGAATAAATAAGGATTTTTCTAAATTCATTCCCCTGGTAACTGGTTTGTAAAGCCAGTTACTATGTCATTTACTCGAAGTAACATACGAAAAAATAATTTACTTATTGAATAGCGTCACAAAAAGTTTAAGTTTAAGTGTAGTTTTAAGTATATTTTGTATGTATGTTAGTCTGTAAGGTATTTATAATATGGGCCATGTAGCCTGAAATAAATGGTTTTTATTTTATTATTTATTATTATTAAAAATAAACTATGTATTCATTCGTTGAATATTACTTTTATGTTAACTTGTTAGGCTAGGATTATATTATCCGGAGTCTCACAGTCCGGAGAATACTCTTTATATGAACTTCTCGCCATGTAGAATTTAATTACAATTTGAATGGCATGGTATTAGTTACAATTGTGTACAGACCAGTATGTTAGTGTATCACTCGCGTTTGCATCTTACGTAAGCATTTTTGCAACATATTTAATAGAAAGATTTAACAATAAAACAGTTCGTTATAACGCACCAAGGCGGTTTCGTAAGTTATAACCATAATATTTTTATTATTTATAATGGAATAGGTGTAATGTAAACTAGACCCTATTATCTGTTGCCCGCTACTATTCCTATTGTTCTCTCGTGATAGTACCATATATTTCTATGCACTACAGCCGCGGCCGTAGTGATGAGCCCTAGCGCGCGTTTTTTGAAGCGGATACTTGACATTCCTGACCTCATCCCTAGCGAGCAGCGCATAGAATAATAGACCTAAACAAAATTTATACGTCTTGACAGTTGACAGATGTATATTGTAGGTAAACTAGGTACCTACCTACATAGAAATAGGATATACATAGAAGGAGTGTAAAAAGTAGAGCTAAAAACAGCGATCTATCTAACAAATTTCAAATGCAAAGATTCATGAGAGTAAAAGAGACAGCAACTTCATGATTTTTCGCGTTGTCACCAGGTCAGAGGTCGATTTGGTGGTCTGTCAAATTTTGGTGGTCTGTCAAACGTATCAAACTAACTAAATAAAAACGTCTCTGTATTTTTAGAGCTCTTTAGAAATTAGTGACAACTTCAATTGGTAGCATTATATTGCCATCCTATTATTGTGTCAACAATAAAACATGAAGAAAACATTTTCTTTTAGATTTTATTATTATAATGTAATAGATAATAATTCTCATCTGATTTATTACAGTTTTTGCAATTTACAACATAACTATTTCGGAAAAAGCCTTGCTTAGTGAATGCGTGTAAAAGTTATACCTACATCTCGAAAAGAAAACTGTGACGGAACAATATCTTTTCATAAGTATGTTTTAAATGTTATAGGCTTAGTAAATTTATCCAAATAGGCTAGAACTTATTTATTTTAATAGATGTATGTGTATATTATTATAGTTTCTACTAGTATGCGGTGTTTGCATTATATTAAAAAATATTTGTTTACATAACAAAGAGGTTAAGTTTCTAATAGTGATGTACATTTCTGTATCGATAACCGTTCGAAATAATCACTTTATGTTTGAATAGAAATAGATATATTCGGTACCTTTAACTTTTATTATTTTTAACCATACCATGTTACCATAACAAGTTAAATATAATTAATCTGCTATTTGGTATTTACAGGTTTTTTACAAAATCATGCTCCAAAAATAAAATGGTTCGAGTTCATAGGAAAACCAGAAGCTACATAGAGTCATGTTTGCTCTAAACATTTACCCCCAATTATTTTATTGCAAACGAGAATATTGTATTACCTTGATGTTGATGCACACGGGTTTCCTGTGAAGCCGAGGTATGAATCCGGTCCTGTCGGTCCATTTGTATCGTCAAATTCATGGCTCTCCTACGTAACTGGAGTGCATGCTGCGTTGATAGACTGAGAGAGCTTTTTTGTATTTTTGGTGCAGTTTTTTGTATGTTTGTAAGCGTTGTTTACCATTGTTAATTTAATATTATTATACGTAATAAATATATTTTTGACTACATTTTTTTTACTTATCCCAATCCAAATGCTAGAAATGTCAAATGTCTGTGTGTGTCTGTGTTGTTACACCATTAAATATTACTTGCACTGTACGATTTCCATACACCAGCAGTACAGTAAAATGGGATGATAAGAATGACTTGGATGATAATATTATACTTTTTATCTAATAGTTTTTTTAAATAGTATTATGGAAATAGAAAGGAATAAAAAAAACTTTTTTTGAACATAAAATACAATCAATTGTATAGTAGATAAGTGCAATAAGAGGAATTGTACATAAAGGCGGTGTTACTGCTTACAGCAATCTCTTCCTGACTTTTGATTATGGTGTAAAGTATATATTATGACTTTACTTTTTATTCATATCCTCTATCTCAACATTCTTAATTTTGTCAAATTGATTTTACACGTCACGTTGTTTTGAATAGATAGCATTACGTCCATTACAAACGCTAAATATACTGTTGTTTTTCTAGTTTCTTTTATATAGTTAAATAGTGTTTTAGTAGATTAGATTCCTCCAGAATATTGAACGGCATCACAATGTTACAATATTTATATTTTAGCAATAGTAGTACCGAGGTACTATATCTAAGAATATAAGATGCTAATACTTCTTAGATTAGATGCTTATTGACTTAGGTTTTTTAAATCATTAAAAACTCACGCGGAAGCAATGTATCCTATTCATTATATTAGAAAACTTCCTCAAGAAGAAATCTTGAATATTTTTTGGGGCAAACTAAAATTCCTTAAGCTTAATAGACATAGACGGAGATTAAGAGGAAAGTAATTTATACTGGGTGGTAGATAGTATAAACATTATATCTTCTTATTTATTTTCATTTTTATCGACATGTGATGTCGACTATGGACGTCCCTCGAATAAAGACATCAAATTAGCTCAAACTAGCTGACATGCAACTTGTGAGCAATTTCGTACAGAGGTGATCGCCCAAAGTGGTGACAAGCCTAAAAAAATAAAGTAACGGACAGCTAGACTTCCCTTTCCTTCCCATTAGCATGTGTCGTATAGTGAGACAAGAACAGAAATATGTCTCTGCTCTTGCTTTTTACCCGGTATCTATGCTTTAGTTATTAATCTGAGCCTACCTACGTAGTATCCCCCATAGAAATAAAGTTATTAATGTGAGGTATCCCCTTACCCTGTGTTCCAGGAGACGCTCTGAACGTTCAGATCATTCATAACGCTGACATTGACAGCTGATAGTGCCTGTGAAAACAGTTCAAAACGATCCTAAACAGTGCTAAAGAAAATAGTAAACGAAAATAACGTTTTTTTCGTTCAGATTTGCGTTTCTTTAGCACTGTTTAGGATCGTTTTGAACTGTTTTCACAGGCACTGTCAGCTGTCAACGTCAGCGTTATGAATGATCTGAACGTTCAGAGCGTCTCCTGGAACAGGCCATTAGTCGTCTGTGCCAATTTGTTTATACTTTATTTTATGCCACATAAATTAAAAATTATACGAAAACAAATAGACACAGGTGCAGATAGGTGCTATAAAATTTTTTAATTATGCCGAAAACGAATGCAGAATATTGTCGATATTATCGAAAAAGAAAAAGGGAAAACAATATTAAAATGACAGTAAAGAGTTCAACAGAATGTGTTGGTAAATCTCTTGCACGCCGAAACGCGTTAATGAATGTAGATAATGATAGTTCAAATACGCATATTGATGATTTAACTGTTCAAAGTAGCGTAAGTGATCATAGTAAGTCAAAATATATTTTCTAATCAAAGCACAAACGCATAATTTATCTAAAATGTGAGAACTGAGTCTGTACAAAACTGTCTTATAGCTTTAAGATTAAAATAATTACAAAACTTTATAATATTAATATTTTCATTACCAAAATCTACAATGATCTTCACCACACAGCTCACATTACTCTTGTTTGTTGATGCAACATACCTTTATATATTATTATCCTTTATGATGCAACATTTTTGAAGGTTTCACTTCTACCTCTAAATTGCAAACATATTTTTATAAAAACTTGGTAAATACTTTATAGGGAATTCTGCAGTTTATCCAGTCAAAATGACTGAGGGAACCTGTTTGTTGTGTTTCTCTATTACAAGAGTATTGGATATTAAATACACTCACTTGCACAATTTATATGAAGAATTATCAGACAATGAGGTAAGTTAATGTTTTAAATCTCCATAAATGGACTTCATATTATACTTTTGATATACTTGTGAAGATATTTGGCTGAATGATGAAACCTTTACATTAAAATATTAGGTAAATTACAAGCTGTGGTAAATATTCAACATACATATTAATATTAAATATATTTTCACTTAACCATATTTATTGATGTATATGTTGTAATCAAAATCTTAACCAGTCAAGGTACTTATGACTGCAAAATTTGTTAACAGATGCAAGCTGAATCGCACCCACTGTGCTACATATGTTACACAAAGCTTCACCAGTGCAAACAGCTGTGGATACAAATGCAGAAACTTAACAGTGAAAATCAGGTAACAATTGAAGACATGAATGGATGAAGGTAATATGACAAAAAAATAATAATCAGAAAATTAAGTTCAAACTGTCACTTAGGCCTGTATAAATAAAGAAGTCTTAAACCCAACCTCACTTGAGAAGCTATTTGACAGATAAAGAAACATTCCGTTTCACTTTTAAAAGTGAACAACTTTATTAATATAAAAAATTTATTAAAGTAAAAAGAAAAGAAATTAAAGTACTACCTAACGTAGTACTTTAATTTCTTTTCTTTTTACACTGTAATTTTCATATTATAGATTATAAAAAAATATTAAAATAAGTAGGTATAATCTATATTTTTATAAACTTTATTTATACATTTTAATTTTATAAAAATTAAAGTATGTAAGTAAAGTGCTTCATTTTTAAAAGTGAAACGAAACATTTTTTTTATCTCTCCACACACATACCTTAAACATTTTCATCCATTCATGTCTTCAATTATTTGAGTAATACAGTGCAACCTCAAAATAACAAATCGGAGGGGAACAAGAAAATATTCGTAATATCAAGTAATTCGTTGAACTGAGGTTTGTTATGTTGAGGTTAGATTGGTCTAAAATTCGTTATAAAGAGGTAAAAGAATAGTTTGTATGTACCACTTTAACACACATTCCTCTACGTCTTTGAACTCGCATGATTTTAATCTTTTACTGTTTACATTCAAACCACTTTCTTCTGAAAACTTATCTTTAGATTTTAAAATTGTAGCCAATGTACTTGCGGGAATCCCGAACTTATTAGCTATATCTAATTTTTTCGTCATGGGATTTTGGTCAACATAATTAATGATGTTTCGCTTTTCTGCGACCGATAAGGAACACCTTTTACGTTTCTGAGCCATTTTAACTTAAATCTTTAACAATAGTGACGAGCAGAGGTGTTTACATTACTTTCCATCAAAACAACAATGATTACTTTACAAACAAAAGCGTGTCGAAACATGTCGAGACATGAATCACATTATAAGATTAAGAGTTATATTATTGGTGGAAACTTTATTTATAGGTTTGGGGTTGGCAAAATTCGTTAATTAGAGGTATGAGTACATTTTCTTGAAAGTTGAAAATTCGTTATAAAGAAGTTGTACGCAAAGAATGTTCGCAATGTAAAGGTATATTTTATATTGACTCTTATGGACAATTCAAGGGGATTACGTAGAATTTGTTAAATCGAGGAAGTCATTATATTGAGGTATGTTATATTAAGGTTGCACTGTATACAAAATAGATTAATACATTTGATGCATTGAAAGTAAGTATTCAGTGTCTAGTGGTTCTGAGCTTGGCTCTTGACTCGGAGGTCGCGGGTTCGAATCCCGCCGAGGGAACAAAAAGCTTTAAATGTTCCTGAGTCATGGATGTGTATTAAATTTGTGTATTAATATAATAAAAATCTTAAATATGTGTATAGTATCAAAGTATTAAATATATTTCCGTTGTCTGGTACCTGTAACACAAGTTCTTCGGATACTTAGCATGGGGCCAGATTGACGTGGTGTGAAGAGTCCATAGATATTATTATATATTATATATTATTATATTAGTGTGAGAGACCTCTGTAATTCAGTGGCTTAGAGCTTAATTATAGTGAAACATTTTTATTCAAATGATGAATTTTAAAAATGTTTTTTGTACATTGTGTCAACTTGTTAAGTCTAAGGATTTTGATCCTGAAGAAGTTGACGCTTTTTATATAACACTAGCTTTTTATAATTATTTAATATGTTTATTTGTATTATTTAACAACAAAATAATGGATATATTTAAAATTCCAGACTGAGGTTCAACCATTAGTTCAACTGCAGATTTTTGAATTAGACAATTGGTCACTGCCAAGTGATTTTGTACAAATTCAATTACATCCAATTAAAACTGAATGTGAGTTAAATTTATATGATTACGATGTATACTGATAGTCCAACAAAATATTTAAACCAAATACTTAACAGTGAAAATCAGGTAACAATTGAAGACATGAATGGATGAATATTATATCCATTTTTGTCATTTAAAATTAAAAAGGTAAGGTCAAAATACAAATAAGACAAAGGGTCGTTTTCTGAAACCCAATTCAAATGTATGATCAACTAACATGACATTAAACTTAATAACCCACATTGAATGCTGATTGGTGAATCATTTACCTGAGAGAAAGAGAGGGACATATATTATAACATCACGCTCACAATCTGCAATCATAAATTTTAAAAGCCAACTAATAAAAAACCCCAATCAGCTGGCGGTACAGCTTACAGTTCCAGAGTCACTTAAACGTCATAAACGACGCCAAATACTAGAACTGGAACGGCCAATATAGGCGACTAGATTCATATAGAGTAGTCTCCACTGAGAAACTAACTCTTCATGTCGCTATGCTTCCAACAAATCTGCTCATGGTTTGAGGACTGATTGCTAGATTATTTATACATAAGTAAAAAAAATAAAAAAATAAAAATAACAGAGGCTTTCAACACTTGAGTGTTGATGCCTCATAGGTTCAGTACATGTTACCTACACAAGGGACAGATATATGAAACTGTATATTTTGCTTGTCTCTAGGGACAACGGTTCCGAAAGGATATGATTGATCTGCCCGTTATACAACCCAAGTCAATACAGGCAACCCAAGTCTCTTAAGATCCTCGCTCTCAACTCTGCGGTTCGAGCACACTCCAGCAATACATTGTTATTTTAAATGGAGGATAGATAGGGAACCCTATGAAATACTTTAGATGCTGACATCCAGCCGTGTACGTCATATAGTAGCTCCCCTCACCGATTTCCGCGTCGGTAGCCGATTTCATTGAAACCAGGCCAGCTATGCAGGAGTTACTTTATAGTGCCCAAGTGTGTGCGCAATACACAAAGACAGCCTCTTTTCCTTTTTCTCTCATTGGGAAGGTAAACCGACACGACTGGTGAGAGAATGGGCGCAGGATCGACTTTTTACATGCCCATCCGACTCATGGATCTTCTTTCGTGTCAGACAATCAGGTGCAGGCTGCATTGTCCTAACCTAACTTGAAAAAAACATTTTTTATGTTCCAGCGTGGGAATCGAACCCACGACCGGGTCGAGAGTGTAGCTCAAAACCTTTTGGCCGTCATAGCTGAAACGATGATAGTATGTTGCATAATAAACATATATTTACTTCGCAGATATAAAAGAAGAAAATGTGGAAAGCCGATATCATAATGAAAATGAGTTGGCCCCACAATCAGACGAAGACGAGAATCCCACAGAGCAGCGAACACAAACTGATGGCAAACCATACTCTTGTGATGTTTGTAGCAAAAAATTTACTCATATGGGTACCTTCGAAACACACAAACTCATACATACAGATGACAAATTCAGCTGCGATGAATGTGGCAAGAAATTTATTCATTTGAGTGCACTTAAATTACATAAGCGAACACATACTGGCGAGAAACCGTATACATGTGATGTTTGTAATAAAACGTTTACCCAGTTAGGCAACCTAAAAATGCATTATCGTATACATACAGGCGACAAACCTTACGCTTGTGACGTCTGTAATAAGAAATTCAGTCATTTGAGTGGCTTTAAAACACACAAACTACTACACACCGGTGAAAAGCTTCACGAATGCGATTTGTGTAATAAAAAATATACTAACTTTAGTACCTTAAAAAAACACAAACTGATACACACTGACAAGCCTCATACTTGCGATGTATGTAGTAAGACATTTACACAATTAGTTAACCTAAAATCTCATTTACTGAGACACAGGGGTGTTAAACCTTACAGTTGTGATGTTTGCGATAAGAATTTTGCGCAGGCGCACAATTTGAAAGCACACAAACTGATACACAACGGCGAAAAACCGTACAGCTGTGAAGTTTGTAGTAAAAAGTTTACTCAAATCGGTCACTTGAAAACCCACAAAATAACACATACAGGCGACAAACCATACAGCTGTAGTGTTTGTGATAAACTGTTCATCAGTCGTAGTAATCTCGAACGTCACAAACGAGTACACATTTAGGCTCGTATAAATAAAACAATCTCAAACCTAACCTCACTTGAGAACCTATTTGACAGATAAAAAACTTTTTTTTTATTTTTTTTTTATTTATATATAAAAAGAATACATTTTAACAATATACAGTAACAAAAAAACTTTTTGTTACTGTATATTGTTAAAAAGATTTGTCCTGTCACTAGTTTCGTTTTACTTTTATGTAACATTAATAAAGTTAACAACTTTATTAATGTTACATAGTAATTTAATTTCTTCTCTATTTATACTGTAATATTCATTTTATAGATTATATAAAAATATTAAAATAAGTACATAAGTAATCTATTTTCTATAATACTTTTTAAAAAAGAAAAATATTAAAGTAAGTAACATAAGTTACAAAGTTCTTTATTTTTTAAAGTGAAACGAAACGTTTTTTTTATCTGTCAAATAGGTTCACAAGTGAGGTTGGGCTTAAGATTGTTTAATATATACGGCACATAGTGTTATCTGGGCCCAGGGCCCTGATTACGTAACTCCGGTCGCTTTCCCGTCTCTCGAGATCAGCTGTCATTGCGACGTTTAAACTTTTTTAAACACGATTTAAAAAGTTAAAACGTCAAAATTATGACATATTCATTTTTTAAATCGTGTTTTAAAAAGTTTAAACGTCGCAATGACAGCTGATCTCGAGAGACGGGAAAGCGACCGGAGTTACGTAATCAGGGCCCAGGGCCGTCTGCTCCCTGATTAGAAAACGGTCGTCAGTGACTTTCCAGTTTCTAAAAATGGACTGTCATTTTGACGTTTAAACTTTTTAAAACACGATTTAAAAAGTTAAAACGACATAAGTTTCACGATTCAATATTTTAAATCAAGTTTTTAAAAGTTTTAAGGTCAAAGTGACATAAGATGTTCAGCGAAGGAAAGGTCCGGGCCAAGATCCCCGTAACACAAGTTCTTCTGATTAAGTATCGGGGGCCAGATTGACGTGGTGGAAAATGTCCGTTTTAAAAATAATTCCAGGGGGCTGATTCAAGATGCCATCGCTAATTATCGCTTACAAAGTTCGATAACAAAATGTATGGGATTTGACATAAGGTACGCTAAATGACATACCAAATCGTGGTCATTTAGCGTAGCAGTATTAGAGAAATAACCGGAGTCATAGACGCTAGCACTTACGCTAAACGGTTAAAGTGGCGGTGGGATGGCCATGTTGCCAGGACGGCAGACGAGCGATGGACAAAAATAGTCACAACATGGCCAGGACCAAAAGGAAATAGAAAAAGAGGAAGACCGGTGACGCGCTGGGAGGATGAGCTCAAAGAAACGGCGGGAGAAAAGTGGCTAGATAAAGCCCAAGAAGGAGAGATGTGGACCTGTCTGGAGGAGGCCATCACCCTCGAATAAAGAGGGGTTCGTTATAGTGTAATATTATAAAATTATGTAATAAAAATGAATGTTAAAAATTTAAAATAAAGTAAAAATTCTAATCTTATTATTAAAAAAATATTATGTAATTATTTAAATCATTTGTAAATTGTAAAATAACGAAATAAAAGGCTTTTTTATTTTTATTTATTTATGTCAAATCCCATACATTTTGTTATCGAACTTTGTAAGCGATAATTAGCGATGGCATCTTGAATAAGTCTCCTGGAAGTGGAATTATGTATCTTCTATAACTAGTTAGATCTGTTTATCTATAGTAAAGATTAATTATTGCATAAGATTTTGACTGATAAAAATTACCTAATAACTTCGATGGGACATGAAAGCCGGTCCAAGTCAGTATTATCCATACACGCAGAAACTTTAGAAAAACTATAATTTTTTTAATAATCAGTAAGTGTATATTCAATGAGAATTGATTGTAAAAAAAAAATGACAGATACATAATTATGATGAATATATATTTCTTTTGATTTTATGCAAACATTTTTTTTTATTTAGGGCCGATTTTTCAATCGTCAGATAACTTTTATCTGTTGAATATAAAAGACTTTGACATTTGTTCCATACAAAATCTGCCAAAGTCACATAATTATTCTTTAGATAAAAGTTATCTGACGATTGAAAAATCGGCCCTTAGTGACATATCTTTACCCTTCATAAAAAATTTTTTTTTAGTTTTAACAATAAAAAATATTTCCAAAATGAGGACAGGTTAGAGTCGTAGACTTTAAATATCTAAGCAACCTTCCTACTTAAAAATCAAATGTTTGAATTATATTAATGTTTGAAATAGCATATTTGTATAACGGATGTAAAAAGAGCAGTCACTATAACTTTGGGATAAGATTATACTACTTTTTCTCATTCTAGAAATAGTAATAAGTTACAAAAATAAAACATATTCTTATACTTTCTGTTATTCTTGCGACAAAAGAATAAGAATTGGTAAAAAGTAAAAAAATATTATTTTTACTTTTTGACACAATAAAAACATTTCCAAAATGAGGATAGTAGTATAGTCGTATCTCATAGTTATAGTGACTGTTTTTTTTACACACTATATAAAGCTGAAAATGAAAAAGTTACTTCCATAGTAAAAGTTACATTCGATACTACTGTGTAAACAACGATGCGGCAGTAGCGGTTCCTACAGCACTTCGATGCAGCGATGGCGTGACGCGCCGCGTGGACATCATTACAAGGTGTAAAATAAATAAGTGATAATACTTTAGGATGTATATGTACTATGTAGAGTATACTGTGAAAGTACCAATGCTGAAAGACTTACTTTTGACTTTCTATAAGAAATATCAGAAATTTGCCCATACAATAAGTAGAAAAAAGTACCACTTTCAGTGCTGGCCAGTAATTTCACAGTAAACTCTATATGCGGACCCATACATACCCTAAAGTATTATCACTCATTAATATTACAGCCTGTATAAGTTTATACCTAGCTAAAATGGTGTCATACGTTTTGCTATCTACAAAAGTATACCATGCTTGATGATTGTTGATTAACACATTTACCCCTTTTTCGGTTTGTTTCATAAATACTTTAAAAATACTAATATACAGTGTGTAAAAAGAGAAGTCAACATATATCTTTGAGATACGATTATATGTACTACCTTTCCTCATTTTGGTTTTTTTTGTTTTTACTTCTCATTATTTCTTATTTTTTTTGTCTCAACAATAACAATCAGGCAAAACATTTTTTTTTTATTTTTGAAAAAAAAAAATATATATAGAATGAGGGAAGGTAGTATAATCATATTCCAAAGTTATAGTGACTGCTCTTTTTACACCCGTTATAGTTATTAATAAAGTAACTATGAAACCCAGTCTTAAAGTAACTGTTTTGTAAATAGTATCTTTGTAGGTGTGAATGTGACAACTGACAAACCACACATCCTACTGCATGGCATGGGTGCTATAAATAGTACGTCCAAGATAAATTTAACCTAAATGTAAACAAACCAAAAACACCGAAATTTTCACATATTTTTGTGCACACTTACTTATATTTATACTTTCACCGAAATATTATAATTCATTACCCTTTTTTTTTTTCGCCGTGGAATTCTGCTTGCCGCATCCCGTGTAGGATGGGGATTCCTACCACGGGTATGTGGGGCGCGCTACGTCCGTTAAGATGGTAAGTGGACGCAGCCATACCCACTAAAACTCGGCGGTACTCCAACAGAACCGCTACCCACGGAACCAGGGGAAATATAATTCAACCGCGATTCCGCCGGCGGGATACTTCATTACCCTATACATTTTATAACCATTAAACAATTATTAATATGTTTACACTGCCGATTGTAGAATATAAGCCTATAGTCTATGGATTCATAGCAAACAATAACCATTTGACATCACCGACTAGTCTTTGGTTGTGTCATAGACGAGTTTGTTGACGTTTGGGTTAAATTTATTTCGCACGTACTATATATGTATATATGTCGCAGTCATCTTATTGAATCTGGTTATTTAATTGAATCACTAGGCGATTATATAATGGCGTCAAACAGCTCGTACAGATAGCAATGTGTTGATATATTTTTTGATTAATTTACTTTAATGTACGTTTTATTAGCACTCATTCGGAAATTTCGAAGTTTAAAACTAAAATATTAAATGGCTGTCCTAGTCTCGGATTCTAAAATTTGTTGGTAAAAAAAATCCTGTTTTTACCAACAAATTTTAGAATCATTAAAAACAGGATTCAATGAAAGCGCTAGTCATTCAATTAAATAGCGGATTCAATCAGATGACTGCGACATATACATATGTTTTTTATATTTCAGATTGAAAAAGAAGTTGCGATCAACTTAGAAGCAGAAGAACTGTTTAAAAGTAATGACTTCTACGTGTACCATCTACTATTGTTCACAGCCCTCAGAAGGTTTCAGTTAGTTATACATGCACCACAGTCGGGTCCCCTGATATTGGATGCTGGATATGATTATAGCCACAGTTTTGGTGAATTGTTATCAGAAAATGATACACCATGCACACAGGGAGTCATTGATGAAACTGAAACTTCAGTGAAGAGTCAATTTTCCACCATATCTGGAGTTGAAGCCTTAAGTAGTTCGCCCATCAGTTTTTCTGACTCTAATCTCTCTCTCTCTCTCTCTCTAAACTCTTGGTATCCAGACAGCGATGAACGCCTTAAGTTAAAAAGAAAAGTGATTATTCCAACTTCTATGTCTGAAATTGACAGTGACTTGGATCATTCTGAAATAAATAAAAGGAAAAAGAATATTATCACTTTACATTTAAGTCGCCCATGACTATTAAAATTGTAGTAACTGCAAAATAGCAATTTTCTTTTTATTGCATAAAATGAGCCTAAATAACCAAATCTATCAGTGGGTGAAAAGAAATAAATATATTATGCATAGTTTTGGAAATAGCCACATTAATAATGTCGTATATTTACAAAGAGAGCCGCTAAGAATGTCGGGTTGTAACATCAGACGTTCTTAGCGGGACGCGGGGACGAGTGATCGGGAGGTATCTCCCAGTTCCTACTATGTTTGCGGCGCTTTGCGGAATCAACGGAAGTTACGTTGCCACTGGCTGTATACGACACAATTATTGATAGTTATTTTCTTTGTTAACCAATTAATATTTTCTAGCACGTCATGTAAAATTGAAGGATATACCACATCCGACTTTGTTAACCCTTTTTTCAAATGCATCAAATGTCGGTAGTACCACATTTGACATTTTTAATCGGTTTAATGAATGGGTGAAATGCCAGTAGTGCTACATACGCCATTGTTAATCGGAGTTAAAAAATGTGTAAAATGTCAGTAGTACCATATCCTTCATTTTTTAGCGATTTTCTTGTAATATTAACATCGGTAATGCCACATACGACACTTTTAATGCTTTTTAGGCGGGTTAAAATGTCAGTAGTACTATAGGTTACATAATTTTTAGTTTTCGAGGGTCTCCGGAAAGTTATGGTTATATGATCCAGAAAGCTTATTTAAATGTACGATTTACTCGGCAATATACTATTCAACTATTATGACGAGATAACAACAAATGAAACAAAAATTACTGGATTTGTTGTATGTTGATTGACACCGGTACCGTCTGTTTCATCGTCACAGCAGCTTACTACATCACCAAGTATTGATCCAACCAACGCCTTCGTGGTCTAGTGGTTCAGTGCTTCACTCTCAACCCGGAGGTCGTGGGTTTGATTCCAGCGTTGGAACAACACAAAATGTTGTTTCCAAGTTTGGTTAGGATAATGCAGGCTGATCACCTGATTGTCTGACAATAAAGATGATCCATGCGTCGGATGGGCATGTAAAAGTCTTTGTGTAATTGGCACACACTTGGGCACTATAAAATAACTCCTGCGTAGCTGGCCTGGTTTTAATGGAATCGGCTACCGACACCGAAATCGGTGAGGGGAGCTATTGTTTTGAGTGTTGATGGAGTAGAAAGGAGAAAGAAGTCCACTATCACCTCTTTCACCATAACCATACACACCACGTGATATGCATTATGAGTACTCAGTTGCCATCACCATCTTCTCTACATAAATGTGACTCAAAAACGAGAGCCCTCTACTTTTGAGCAATGACCACCTATATCTTCAGCAATATTCGTTAGAAGTTTTAATAGCCTCATGCTAATCAAATCGTTGTAAACTAACATAGCATTTGAATTAACAATCTGGTTTGATCGCTGATTGATGAAAAGTTTTCTTATCACTAACCACAGAGGAATAGAGAGACATATTACATAACTAGCTGTGCCCGCGACTTCGTACGCGTGGAAAAGTGATTTAGGGCAGCAGTTCAAATACATTTTTAGTTTATGAACACTGTCGTTTGGATATTTAAAATCACTAATTTATAGTAATGCTTCTTTATACACGGTATTAGACGTGCATAGGCAAAAGAAGTAGGCCGATGGAGGAATAATAATAGTTTACTGTCAAATAATGGCCGTTTTTGTCGTAAATGTTTTGAGGTATTTTTTATATGAAAATGCTAACAATTCCTACTACCAGCTCGAAAAATGACCGTGTATTATTAACCGACTTCAAAAAAAGGAGGAGTGTGCAAGAATGAGAATGGACCCGTGGGGGTGAGGTTTCGATTTGCACCAGGTCGTCACACTCTTGTTACATAAAAGGGTATCAGACAATATTAATTAAATCTGATTCAGGAATCTAAAGGTTGCGTATGGTTCGAGTAACGTCTATCTGTAATGCGAAAGACTTACCGGAATGCTGCCAAGGGCTTCGAATTCTTCTGACCGGCCGGTCTTTTCACTCAGATTAGGTTCGTCTCACCACGAAGCACACCAGTTCTAGAATTCGCGTACAGGAGGATTCTCTCTCGTGGAGAATAGATACGATAGCACAAGAGAGTAATCGATTCGTTTTCTATAGGTAACAGTTTTAGAGTCTATTAATCTAGTATTGATTGCGTCGCGTGCGCGGGTATTCCTCGACTGCCTCGCGAGTGCGATTTTGCCGCACGCTAGTGGCGCGAAATACGGCGCTCGGATTGGTCAATTCGCAACATACAAATGACTCGACCATACGCGCGAAAATTGAAATTGAAATAATTTAAATTTATACGGAATAAATTGTTGCCAGTAAATGTAATTACTGGTTACGATACATACCGCCCACCAAAATACGAGTAAGTATTTTCTCATCACAAAGAAAATAGAAGAGGTTTGGTGCAAGCTTTAAATCATTACAGGATAAATATACGATAAGAGCAATAATGAACTAGCCTAACGAAAATAATACTAAAGCTAATAGTTACGTTTGAATTATTATAAGGTTAATCTACTTGATTAGGCAAAGGACAAAGCTTAGCTAGTGGCCTCGTAAGAAGAGTGCCACTTGCAAGTCGAACGGTTGCTATGCGTACAATTCCATCTGGACTCCTATGAATCTCATGAACGCGTGCTAAAGGCCAGTGTAATGGAATTGATGAAGTAGATCGTAAAATGACTACAGTCCCTACAGCCAACGGCTTTTCCTTAGTCGTCCATTTTGCTCGTTGCATTAACGAATGCAAATATTCATTTTTCCACCGATTCCAAAAATCGCGTTGGAAACGCTGTATTAATTGCCAACGCCCGAGTCGATTAATGTTAAGTGTAGAATAGTCCTCGTCAAGGACTGACGTTAGCGGTTCGAGAGTTAAAAAGTGTCCAGGAGTCAAGACGGCAAGATCATTCGGATCCGAACTGATAGGGTATAACGGTCGCGAGTTCAGTACGGATTCGATCTGAACAAACAACGTGGTTAACTCCTCGAAAGTTAACGTTTGGGTTCCGACTATGCGGTGTAAGTGTGATTTTACGGCTTTAATTTGTATCTCCCATACTCCTCCGAAGTGAGGTGCGGAAGGTGGATTAAAATGAAATTCGATGTTATGTTTAACAGCAGATTGTTCCATAAAGGTATTTAGTTTATTAGACGCTCCGATAAAATTTGTTCCGCAATCGGAATAAATGGCTGAAACGCGTCCTCGTCTACCAACAAAACGACGAAGAGCTGCTATAAATGCATCAGTGCTTAAGTCCGAAGCAAGTTCGAGGTGAATCGCTTTGGTGGTAAAACATACGAATAAACATAAATAAGAACTGCCTATCTTAGCTCCTCGATGGGGCCCGAGTTTAATACGGAAGGGACCACCATAATCTACTCCTACGATGGAAAACGGTTTGACTTGATTCACGCGTACCGCTGGTAGGTCACTCATATACGGCGAAAGAGATGTCGGATTAGTTCGATAGCATTTCAAACATTGCGCTAAACAATGTCGAATGGCGCGTTTAGGTGAGAGAATCCAGAATTGCTGATTGAGTAAGTATAACAACGTATTAACGCCGGGATGACCGTTTTCGTTATGAAAAGCTTCAATAATCATATAAGTAAAACGAGAGGTTCGCGGCAACATGGCAGGGTGTTTATGTTCAAATTCGAGACCAGAGCGCGATAGCCTGCCGCCCACCCTAAGAACTCCGTGATCATCAAGGAAGGGGCTTAATTTTCGAAACTGTTTTGGAAGTTGAGTTACGGATTTTAACTGTGAAATCTCTTTATCGAAGTGTAAAGACTGAACTCGAATAAGATTTTTAAGAGAGCTTGATGTAGTTCAGCTTTACTGAGAGTACGTTTATCACTGGTGATAGTTTTAGTTTTTAAGAAATCAATAAACCGAGTAAAATAGCATAAGATGCACCTTTCGAATACACGAATACCTATCAAGCAATTTATCGATAAAATGTGGATTTTCGTTCACGATTAACGTTTGAATTCGCTCTTCCGCATGAACATCACAACCAACATCAGAGATGTCATTAGAACTCGGCCACGTGTCTCTGCTAAAGGCTAACCAAGGAGGACCCGCCCACCATAGCGAGTTGTTAACTAAATCAGCTGGAAGTTGACCTCGAGAAGCGAAGTCGGCTGGATTGTCGCCAGATGGTACGTGATTCCAAACAGCCTCCGGCAAATTATCCTGAATGTGGCTCACTCTGTTTGCGACAAAAGTTTTCCATCTGTACGATTGAGATCGAATCCAAGCTAAAGCTACAGTGGAGTCCGACCAAGCAAAAATGTCAGTGATGGGCAAGTGAGCAAAGTACGTTTCTTTTACGATTTTTAAAATGTCACTGAGTAATACGGCGGCGCATAGTTCCAGACGGGGTAGTGAAACACGTTTCGTGGGCGCAACACGAGATTTAGCCATCACCATGTGAACCTGTGTGATATCACCGTTCACAGATTTTAAATAGATAACGGCTCCATATCCGCTTTCAGAGCTATCTGCGAAGCCATGTAGCTGATAGGCACTTGGCGAGGGCATGGCAACGAAACGAGGGACATGTATCGTTTTAACGAGAGGCAACTGCTGAACAATGCGATCCCACTGTTTGACGATCACCTCGGGAGGTTCATCGTCCCAGGATACGTTTAAAATCCACAATTTTTGAATTATAATTTTCAAAGACAGGGTGAATGGTGAAAGAAAGCCAAGGGGGTCAAAAATGCGAGCGAGTTCACTTAAGATATTGCGACGGGTACACGAACGCTTCCGAGGTGATACTTCGAAAGAAAATGTATCACTTCGTGGGCTCCAAATTAGTCCTAGAATCTTAAGAATGTCCGATTTGTCAATATCGAAAGATACCGCGTCAGTAAGGCAGTGTTCCTTAGGAACATCTGAAAGTAACTCGGGTTTGTTACTTGACCACTTTCGTAATTCCATTCCACCTCGATTCAGCAAATCGATAATTTCAGTTTTTGCTTGACAGGCTAATTGAACGGACGTATTGCCCGTTGCGATGTCATCAACATACGTGTCATCGTTTAATATCGAACGTCCGAGGGGAAAATCTTCCCCTTCATCCTCAGCTAGTTGTTTTAAAACACGACAAGCGAGGAAAGGTGATGACGAGAGTCCGTAGGTGACGGTATTTAAACGATATTCACGAATCGGCTGTGACGAATCAAAACGCCAAAATATTCTTTGAAATTCACGATCGTTTGTACGCAACTGTATCTGACGAAACATTTGACGTATGTCGCAAATAAAGACAACAGGGTGGATACGAAACTTTAAAAGAATTTCCAAAATGCTCCGTTGCAACTTTGAACCGATATGTAAAGTTTCATTTAACGATTTGCCTGTTAAATCCTTAGCCGACGCATCGAATACAACACGTATTTTAGAAGAAACGCTTTCAGGACGAATAACGCAGTGGTGAGGTATGTAATACCTACCTTCCGATAATTCTTGAACAGGTACAAGGCTCATATGACCACTATCGAGATAGTCTTTCATGAACTCCGCATACTGTTCCTTTAATTTAGAATTACGATTAAGTTTATGCTCAAGAGAATAAAAACGGCGAAGAGCGAGTTCACGAGATCCTGGGAAGGAGAGATTATCTTTATCCTCTTTACGAAAAGGTAAGACCACAGTGTATCTTCCAGAATCATCGCGTGAGTGCTGGCGCGAAAAGATATCTTCACATTCGAGTTCATCATGCGTGAGTTGTGAAGATTTCGGTAAGGATTCCAACTCCCATAGGTTCTTTACCTCACGGTAAAGGTCCTCGTTTGTAACGAGTAATGAAGTGATTTCGTTGCTTTTGTAGCCTACACTACCTAGAAGGATCCAGCCGAACACAGTATTGAGTGCGGAAGGATGAGTAGAGCTTCCATCTACCTTACCAGGTAGAAGAAGGGACGAGAAAAGCTCAGCACCGAGAAGAATGTCGATGGGTCCTGGCTTATGGCAATTAGGATCAGCAAGCTGGAGACCACGTAGGCTATGCCAAGATTCTTTGTTAAGTGTTACGTTAGGGACCGGTCCGCATATGCTAGGTATAGTGAGTGCCTCGACGTCAAACATAACCCTATTATTTAAACCTATCACGAGGTTGACTACGCCCGATGATGATGAACAAGATTTACCGATACCACTTATTGAACGAGTAGAATTTCGAAAATGAAGGCCCAAATTATGTGCGGCCTGCTCGGTTATAAAGTGAGTCTGGCTACCACAGTCGATAAGAGCGCGCAAATTACGGTAGTTGCCCGCCGAGTCTTTCACTGAAACGATCGCTGTTGACAAGAGCACTACAGAGCTGTCACCTAGGCTCGTAAGCGCACGTACAGGAGGATTAGAAACGGATGGCTGAACGTGCACCTTCTCACGTGACTCCTCTGAGTTATCATGTAAGAGAGTGTGGTGCCTTTGGCGACACGACTGGCATCTAAAAATAGATTGGCAATTGTTAACGCGGTGTGATGATTTAAGGCAGTTGAAACACCAGTTATGCGCTTTCGCATATTCAGTACGGCCAGATACCGGTAAAGCAGAAAATGACTCGCATTTAGTAATATAATGTTCACCAGAGCAGTATCCACACTTTTGCTGGTACGTCGATGGCGGCGATGAAGCGGTAACGCGCGGTTTATCGGATTTCGATAAGAAAACAGACGGACGGTTTTGAGTAGCAATCCGAGTAGCAGCGGATGTACGCGGCTTGCTGATAGTTGAAGCACTAGTGGGCTGATGCTGATGATGAAAATGTGAGTCGTGAACGAGTGCTTCACATTTCGAATATATAAAATCCTTCAAGGCAGTATAACACGGTAACTCACCCGAAGTAGTTGACTGATCAAACTCACAACGTGTCTTCGAGTCGAGTTTCGATAATAATAGATAACATAAAATAAAATCCCACTTGTCGGTTGGCAAATTAATACGATTGAGAATTGTGAGATTTTCATTAAATGTATCAAGCGCACGACGCAATTCAAGCGGCTTAGATAAATTTATATTAATATTCTGCATCTCTTTCCAACACGTAAAAGCAAGCTCCCGCGTATCTCGATAACGCGCAAGGAGCGTCCGATAGGCCTCCACGTAGAATGCGCCTTGAGCGGGATAAATACGGATAAGTCTCAAGGCATCACCGGCTAGAGTGGAAACGAGATAATGCATTTTTTCTGTGTTGGACAGCGATTTATTTTCATGAATTAACGAATTAAAAATATCAAAATATTCAGGCCACGCCTTAATATTTCCCGAAAATTGAGGAATCTGTATTTTAGGTAATTTAACAGACGGATAACTAATAGGTCGATCGGTGTAATCACTAACTTCTGAATTAATAGTATGTGTTAGTTGGCGATGAATAGCAATAATTTCGTAATATAATTTATCAAACTCCTCACGATAACTATCCTCTATCTCAACATCGTCCGGTTGTAATTGAATAATAATATCCATGTGACACGACTCGAACATATCAAAATGTTTATCTAACGTAGAATAATGCGCAAGAAATAAATCTAAAGATTCCGAAGTATGGATATCTTTCGCTCGCAGCGCCATCTCGTGGGTCGCCTTGACACGGCTGTAAGCAATCGAGCGCTGTTTACGTAAAATCGATACATCCATCGTTTCATCCGGATCGATCATCTTTCTAGATTTAAGTTTAGATAATGAAGCACGAGCTGCCTTACGAGTACGATACACGGACATTTTTAGTTTATATAATTGTATAAAAGCTAGGTAAGAACGGAGCTTGAAACTTAACGATATACCTAACAAAAATATATATATTCTTGAACAACCGAAAATCAACCTTAAACGTATAGTGCTTTAAAGTTCAAAATTACAATGTCGTAGGTATGTTTAAACGGCTTCTAGAATATTGATAACGCTGCTAAGATGAATAGAATGTTTCACGCATGGAATTGTACGAAGTTGGCAACTGTTGTAATTAGTCGGGTTATACGTATTACGAGAATATTAAAATTTAACAATATTTTAATACGACGATATTTCGATAGGATTTCAATTTAAATAGTTTTTATACACCAAATTACTCGTAGAAACAATGGTCACTAGTTCAATTTTGCTCGATATCGTATGAAAACAATCAAACTAATTGCGAGAAATATTTCACGAAGTAATATGCAAATATGGCGGTTTTATGAAATGACGCTAACGTTTTCTAAGGGATGAATTTACGAATTCGCGTACAGGAGGATTCTCTCTCGTGGAGAATAGATACGATAGCACAAGAGAGTAATCGATTCGTTTTCTATAGGTAACAGTTTTAGAGTCTATTAATCTAGTATTGATTGCGTCGCGTGCGCGGGTATTCCTCGACTGCCTCGCGAGTGCGATTTTGCCGCACGCTAGTGGCGCGAAATACGGCGCTCGGATTGGTCAATTCGCAACATACAAACGACTCGACCATACGCGCGAAAATTGAAATTGAAATAATTTAAATTTATACGGAATAAATTGTTGCCAGTAAATGTAATTACTGGTTACGATACAAGGAGGTTCTCAATTCGTCTGTATGTAATATATTTTTTTTTCTTTTATGCGAACGGGACTACTTGATAGTACGCTCATATACGCGACGAAGATCTCTGTACTGAGATTTGTATGGAGTTTACGCCGCAGCGACTGCAGACGATGATCGTTTTCACACCGACGCTGCGCTGCTGGCGCCGAGCGCCAAATTTTTTTAAAGTCTACTCTCGGTGCGCAATTCCAACTCGGACTTACCCGGTTTTTTATTTATTAATCACCCACGCTAACAAACATGTAGCCTACTTAGGGACTTTACGGTTAAAGTACTAACTTCCTTTAGACGACAAAATAACAAAAGTCCAAAAGAAAGAAAAAACCCAAGCCGTACCCTAGCATGAAAACTAATAAATAAAAATATCATGAAAAACATAAATCTTACATATATTGACATAACTTTTCTAATTTAAATGTACCTATGACATCTCATTCATATCTTGAAAACAAACTATCCTACGCCTATACTTTATTAATCGTATTTGCAAAACCTAAGTATAATACTAAATTACTTCGCACAAAGTAATAATTATTTTCACTTGTACTGGAAAATAAGTATTACTTTGTGCGAAGTAAATTTAATTGTTCCTTTTAGTTTACCTTTTGAAGTCGTTTTTTTTTGTTGTATTTAATTTTCAGATTTTTAGTGATGGGTATAGACTGAGTAGGGATAATTCTCGAATGATCAGACGACGATTATTTGAGAACGGAAAATGAAAAACAAAAACGATTACATAAAAAAAATTGTAGAAAGAGAAAAAGTTTACAGTTTTATTTAAGAGAAATTTTTCAATATAGTATACTGAAACGTATATAGTTTACTGAAACGCGATTTTTTTTTATATTATAGATCCAGTATATGGTGCAAAACCTAACTGTTTGGTAACATATGATTAGACTACTTCAGAAAAAATCAAAATCAATATATTATTCCACATAAATTTTGAGGATTTCCTTCGATTCCTCACGGATCCCATCATCAGGTCACCATTTTGGTGACAATGGGACCAAATTTAAATATATATACCCTACACAACGTAAAAAAAAATTAAAATCGTTTCAGAAACGATGAAGATATCCGCGAAGAAACATAAAAAACAAACATATATTTACGAATTGAGAAACCTCCTCCTTTTTTGTAAGTCGGTTAAAAATATTATGTTGGTTATTTCATGTTACAATCTACCTTTGTGCCAAGTTTCATTTAATTACGTTGAGTAGTTTGGCTGAAGTACCGTCAAATAGGTAGCTACAATTTTTTGAAGATCCTACGGGAACCCTTTCGTTTTTCGGGATAACAATTTCCAATAATGCTCTTCAGATCATAAGCTACCCGCCTGCCAAATTTCATTTAAATACGTTGAGTAGTTTGGCTGAAATACCGTCAAATAGGTAGCTACAATTTTTTGAAGATCCTACGGGAACCCTTTCGTTTTTCGGGATAACAATTTCCAATAATGCTCTTCAGATCATAAGCTACCTGCCTGCCAAATTTCATTTAAATACGTTGAGTAGTATGGATGAAATACCGTCAAATAGGTAGCTACAATTTTTTGAAGATCCTACGGGAACCCTTTCGTTTTTCGGGATAATAATTTCCAATAATGCTCTTCAGGTCGTAAGCTACCTGCCTGCCAAATTTCATTTCATTCCATACAGTGATTTTAGCGTGATGCGACGACAAACATTCCCATATGGACAGACAGACAGACAGACAGACAGACAGACAGACAGACAGACAGACAGACAGACAGACATTTTTTTCAAAAATGTTATTTTTAGGTTCTGTGGCTTATATAGACCCCCTTTTTTTAATTTTCACTCAAATATTCTTAATGTACAGACATGACCCCTCTACAGATTTATTATATGTATATAGATTACACCACTTGTACTTGCAAATTGAAATTTCAAATCGTATGTAACAAATTTATCAATTTTGTTGAAATGAGCTTAAAAAGCCTTGCGAAAGAGAGTGTGTTGTAATTGTAATATAATATGTGTCCTGCTCTTTCTCTCTGATCAAAGATAAGTGATTTTTTCATCAATCATCAGCGATCAAACCGGGTTGTAAACATAAATGCTATTTTCAACTAGATTACTAGACCAATGATTTGATTAGATTTTCAGAAATTGGCCTGAACTCTGCCAATTCTTCAGAAATCTATTCTGTTTCCAGTCTAATGTCTAGACTTTGACAGCTGCCATCGCCTAAGCGCCCTAGCGCTCGCGGAAGTACTAAAGCGGTCGAGCGCTCAATGCCGTCACCGATTAAAGCCTGTTTTCTAACAAACTACAACTGTTATGGCAAATTAAAAAATACCTGTATAAAGCTGATATTTTAGGGAATAAGAATATGTGAAAACTAAATTATAACTCCTATCGTATAAAGTACAAAAAAATGTTGAACTTTACAACACTGGTGAAATTTGAGTAAAATATTTAATATTTACAAGTTTTTACGAAATATTTCATAACTTACCTCAATAATATTTACATAGTAATAAACTAGATTATATAAGCTTTTTTTTGATACCAATATATAATTACTTCAAAGAAACAATTTAGTACAACAAATTAAAACAAACTACCCATTCCTGCATGAATTTCATATCGCCTTCTGATGACAAATAACACGGCAAGATGGCCGACCAGCTAAGGCCGCTACAGACATTATAATATATAGGATTATTTCGTTTCAGGAATAAGTTGTTTTTTTTCGTTGGTTATGAGATATTCAGTAATTATATTTAAATGAAATACATTATTTATTTATTTTTTTATGTTAAATTACGAAAATAAAAAAATAGTACATACATAAAAAAATGTTTATTTTTTTCCAAATAATTATTTCCAAATAAAACCATACCAATTATATTAAAGCATACCATGGTTAAAAGGTTTTTCAATGAATTCTTGAAATGTGTTGAGTTTCTTGCCAGTTATTTTCAATAAATTCTTCAATTGTGTAGAGTCTTAAGTCAACTAAACCTACTACCAAAGTATTTAATTAATTTTACCATCTATTGATGTACTCAATATGGAACAGTTTGGGGTTTTAATGAAATTAATTACAATACCCTACAAAAAATATAACAAACACAACTTGTGAGTTATTTTCAATGAATTATTCAATTGTGTTGAGTTTCAAGTCTACCACCTTAGGCTGGGAATAATATACATTCTTTACTTTTTAGTTTTGCACCTAATTGTTAAGAAAAGGTATGATATAAATCATTGAGATTATCATTAATTTAATTGCATAATAATAAGAAGAAAGGATCTAAGTATAATAATATGATAGTTTTTAAGTATTATTTGTTAAAAGTCGATAAATATTTCTTTAAATTTGGCGTTTCTTTCCGTCATAAGTACATACGACATACCTTAAAAATAAATAGTAATCATTTAACATTGAAGTAAATTCCACTTCCGACAAGAAATCATCAATTAAGTACAAGTAACAATGTCCGTTCTGGTACTTCTGACAAATGAGCACTACTTATACCCCATTAAAAAAGTCAGATGTGACTTTTCTCATATTTACGAATTAAATACTGGCTACTAATTATATTGTCCTAAACATAAATAACTTATTCAGCATTACTCCAAACTCTCATAATCCTGCTTGAATTAGGTAAAAAGTTATACGCAATTTATACTTTGGAACGCTCTCCTGTAAAGTTGCTGTTTTTCACATCCGACTATTTTAATAGTCACGGGCGAAGTGAAGATAAGCCATCTTCAAGCGAACAAAATTCTTTATCATCAACAATAATTGATTTAAATAATGCAGGTAGTCAGCGTTCAGAATCTCTTGAATCTCTACTGTAGAAGACATAACGGACACTCTGATGGAACCCGATGTTACAGAAGAATAGGAAAAAGAAATAGAATAATCACAACTTTAGAATATTACAATAAATAAATTAATGTTGTTAAACTTTTTCTTTAACTTTTTAACTTGTAATTTTTTTTATCTGTATTGTTTTTGTATGTTTTAAATGTATACTTTTATTTAAGTGTTATTATTTTATTTATAAAGGACAATTTTAAATTTTCACTAAGTGTACCATGTGCCATTTTATTTAGTTAAAAATTAACTAAGCATATCTACTTATTACCATAATGTCATATCAGATTTTTTGCCAAGTCACTAATTAAATTACATTTATGACAGACAAACTAAGAGCTAGAAACTAAAAAAAATATTGAATATCTATTACGTTGTTCGTTGTTCTACGGGGACTATAGGTATCCTGAATCTTATATCAATAAATTTTAAGTAACATTGTAAAAATGTATTATATTAAAAAAAAACTATTTTCATCATAAAAATACTATTTTCATCATAAAAAAACTATTTTCATCAGATCATTTTGCTGAAAGATGATGATTTTAAACCTAATAAGTAATATCATGTACTTTATGTTAGTATTAACAATATTTTGTATGTTTTAAACTAAATCAAAAATTAAAAACTTACTTTAAAATTTATTGATACAAAAACTGTTGTTGTTAAATTGGAAACCTTTATAATATGTATATAGATTATGTATGTATTAATAATATTATGTATTGTAAACCATTATAGTTTTGTAAACTGAGCGCTTAACCCACCGACAAACTGCTACGCAGTTTGGTGGGCTGCATGATTTGAATGCAAAATGTAACTTAAAAAAAAAAGACTTAAAGACTACTGTGTGTGGTGAAACTGGCACTCATCTTGTTATAGCAGTTATGTCCTTCACGTTTTAACTTCTGAATTCTGATGTGATATTACATATTTAAATTAAAAAAAACGTCTTTATACATTCTTCTTACCTGTATAGTTGTTGCCCATATGAACTCTGTGTGTGTGTTTTTCTAAATTTCCTTTAAGTGAAAAGTTCTTCAAACAAACATTACAGCTGTATGGTTTGTATCCCGTATGAACACTAATATGTCTTCGTAAATCTCCTTTTTGTGAAAACTTCTTCAAACACACATCACAGCTGTATGGTTTGTCTCCCGTATGAATACTACTGTGTCTACTTAAAACTCCTTTTCGTGAAAACTTCTTCAAACACACATCACAGTTGTATGGTTTGTCTCCCTTATGAATACTACTGTGTCTACTTAAAACTCCTTTTCGTGAAAACTTCTTCAAACACACATCGCAGCTGTATGGTTTATCTCCCGTATGAACCCTAATGTGTTCTCGTAAATGTCCTTTTTGTGAAAACTTCTTCAAACACACATCACAGCTGTATGGTTTATCTCCCGTATGAACCCTAATGTGTTCTCGTAAATGTCCTTTTTGTGAAAACTTCTTCAAACACACATCACAGCTGTGTGGTTTGTCTCCCTTATGAACTATGTAGTGTCTTTGTAAATTTTCTTTTGTTACAAACTTCTTCAAACACACATCACAGCTGTATGGTTTATCTCCCGTATGAACCCTACTGTGTTCTCGTAAATGTCCTTTTTGTGAAAACTTCTTCAAACACACATCACAGCTGTATGGTTTGTCTCCCGTATGAACCCTACTGTGTTCTCGTAAATGTCCTTTTTGTGAAAACTTCTTCAAACACACATCACATCTGTATGGTTTATCTCCCGTATGAACCCTACTGTGATCTCGTAAATGTCCTTTTTGTGAAAACTTCTTCAAACACACATCACAGCTGTATGGTTTATCTCCCGTATGAACTCTGATATGTTTTTTTAATTTAATTTTATTCGAAAACTTCTTCAAGCACACATCACAGCTGAACGGTTCCTTGTAACGTTCTGATGGTGCATCGCTTATTTGGTCTAGTTCTTCGCAGTTATCTGAGATGTCCATTTCGTAGCCTCGTCCGATACCTAAATAAAGAGATGTGAATGTTATAAAAATATATAATTGCATATTACTATCTATTATTATTTATTTACTACTACTCTACATTAAAGCTATATTAAAGAATATAGTTATATCTTAATTATTAGATATCTAGTAAAACGCTTTATTCAAATGGCTATCTTTTAAGCTATCATCAATTTAACTACTTTCATGTTTCCTAAATAATAGGGTTTGTAGATTTGTAATCAAAATGTCACCAAACAATATGAAATAAATTCTACAATAAATCACCTAAAATGAAGATCTAGTGTACTAGTATCAAATAAATGGCTCTGTTTGTATTTTATAAGTTTGGTTCTTAAAAGTATTTAAGCAAACTATTTCAAATATATCACTAATAATTAATTATGTCAATAGAGAATTTCATACAGTAAAAAAAACTTTATAAATTTTAAATAAATATTGTAAATTTTAAAATTTTTGAACTGAATGTTAAAATAATACATTGTAAGTTAATGGTACTTTAGGTCTAGTTATTGTTATAAAATTTATAAATATTTGTAAATGACTGTTTGTTACCAAAATAAATAAATAAAAAAAAAAAACAACGCGGAACCCGCAACGCGGGAACCCGAAACGCGGGAACCCGGTACCCGCAACGCGGGAACCCGGAACCCGCAATGCGGAAGCCGGAACCCGCAACGCGGGAACCAGAAATCCGCAACGCAGGAACCCGGAACCCGCAACGCGGGAACCCGGAACCCGCAACGCGGGAACCCGAAACCCGCAACGCGGGAACCCGGAACCCCGCAACGCGGGAACCCGGAACCCGCAACGCGGAACCAGCAGCATGGGAACCCGAAACCCGCAACGCGGATCCCGCAACACGGGAACCCGGAGCGCGCAACGCGGAACCCACAATGCGAAACCCGAACGCAGAACCCGCAACGTTCACGGAAACGCTGTCAAATGGAATAAATAGTATCTTATGTCCGTCTACCTCTCACCAATTTTCAGCCATATCAATAAAGCCGTTCTTGAGTTATAAATAATTTAACTAACACGACTTACTTTTATACATATAGATGTATAGATTACTCATACTAACATAAGCTAACGCCCGGTGAATGCTCCCGTCACAGTCGGTCCAGCAGATTCGGTGATCATTAGTTAGATGACGATGATGATGATGACGATGATGATGAAAAGTAGCCTAAATTAATCCTTATAACTTTAGCTATCTACCAGTGAAAGTCTCGTTAAAATCGGTTCAGCCGTTCCAGAGATTAGCCGGAGCAAAGAGACACGCTGACAGACAGACATTTTTTTTTAAGTTGCATTTTCGTTTTCAGTAGATATCGTTGCCAATGCCAAAAAAAAGAAGAAAATATCTTTTAAAATGTGCATTTAGAAAAACGTTGCTAATTGAAAGTTACAAACTGACAATTCAATTTTATTTATTTGTATAGATGAATAGATTTGGAAAACCTCCCCGATCTTGGGCCTTGGACCGTCTATAGGGCTGCGTTTCCACTGACGCGGAGCGGGGCGGATAGGAACTTAGTGGTGCCCAAGCGGAGCGGAGCGGAGATTTCGAGCATAGTGATTGGTCAATTCGTATACCACAAGCTCCTGTCCGCCTCGCCCCGCGTCAATGGAAACGCAGTTTAATGTCTATAACGTCTAATGGTTGTCATGGTAACAACATTGTCATTACAAAAGGAAAACAAAATTATGAAATGCTATAAATACCGT
This sequence comes from Celastrina argiolus, assembly GCA_905187575.2. Taxonomy (NCBI): domain Eukaryota; kingdom Metazoa; phylum Arthropoda; class Insecta; order Lepidoptera; family Lycaenidae; genus Celastrina; species Celastrina argiolus. The sequence goes on from LR994598.1 coordinate 2,211,995, forward strand.
ATTTATATCAGCTTAAACTATTTGGATTAATATTTTTGTTAATTCAAATAGTTTCATGAATCCAAATAGTTTAGTTTATGTAAATACATAATTTAAATCATTTTATAATTTTTATTTTCCATTTGTAAACAATGTTGTTACCATGACACCCGTGTCATATAGACTGGCAACGACGTAAATCGATCGAGTCCAGGTTCAAACCCCGTGTGACCAATACGTATATTTTCTTCTTTTTTTCTAATTTTCTGCTTATTTTTTTTCAACATTTTCTTTCATAATAACCTTTTCATGACAATAACGAACATACTGTAAAAAATATTGCGAAATCGGTCAAGCCGTTGTCGAAGCGTACACGTTGTAAGAAATTTTGAAGGTTGGTTTTTTACACTTTGGGCTACATTTTTGGGGTAAGGAACAATATTTTTGTTGAAAATATAATATAGCCTATGTTCAGAACTAGGAATGTAGCTTTCCAACGGCGAAAGTATTTTTCATATTGGTTCAGTGGTTTCAGAGCCTATTCCATTCAAACAAACAAACAAACAATCAAATGTTACCTCTTTATAATATTAGTATAGATCTTAGGTAAAGAATCCTCTAGATTTGACACATTGCCACATCCGAAAGGGACAAACGAAAAGTATATACAATATCTATGTTGCCAACCCCATTTAAATATACCCAATTTATTCAGGAATCTAACAAAGATTAGTACAGAACAGTAAAATACAAATTTTTTAAAGAGAGAAAGTTTGTTCATCTATATATTTGTTTCCATTAAATTATGAAATTTGGAACGGTTATAGCAGGAAATAATAAGTTACGTTTATGACGTGTAAATGTACCAACGGTTCCCATTTGCGCATACAAAGTAGCATTGCCTGCTGCTTTGTATGCGCAAAACATACCATAGAACAAAACCCAAGGTTTTAAAAAAACGTCTTTACATCATAATTATTTTCATCACAGACGCGGACGTAATAATAATTTATGTATGTCGGTACTCTATTTATGTTATCGAATTTACTATAATTTCTTGGCGGACATTATTTTTATGTAGTAATAAAACACAAACTATTTACTTGCACTTTTTTCACTTTATTATAATATATACCTACACCGACGATGACTTCGTCGAAACCGGTCGTGTATTTTAACAAATATAAAAATATTTAAATTAATGTAAAATAACTAATAAATATATACTTAAAAAAGTATATAAAATAAAAAATAAGGTGTTTAAAGGTAATCTGTGCATATAGTCATTATTTAAATGATTTTATTATAATATTTACATTTTTTTATAATTATTGGTATATTACAACATATATGGGTCGTTATTCAAAATGATTATTTCCGTAACTGTATTCATACCATTTGCTATTGGAAGTAGATGCACGAATTTCTTCCTCCTCGTTTAAGCATTTGGTATTTTCCTTTTCATGCCTGTATATAGTGTTACATTACCAGCATTTCCGGGGACATTTAAATTTTTAATTTATTCTTATAAATACCAACTACAATTTATAGATATAATGTCATTCGACTATTCACCGCAGTTCAAGAGTTCATGAATGGAAATTTTTGGAGTAACTTTTACGACTTATATTCACTATACGTCTTCCAATAAATATTTTGTCGGCTTTCCTAAAACAAAGCAATAATATTATATAAAATAGGAGTAGTAGAGGCGTTCGTTAAATGTAGACAAGATTTCCATTTCCATCGTTATTTTACAGTAAAAAAATGACTCTGAATATAATATTATATTATAACATTATAATAAAATACTTTTAGAGTACGTAAATAAATACCATAAAAGTGACTAACCTGCTCGATGACATGACGCGTAGGAATAGATAACGGGTTTAAATATGTCATATTTGCTGTTTTTCTAAAACAACTTTGTTCAAAATGTCTAGAGCATACTCGAGTATATTTGGTAGGTTGCTAGTTTTGTCGGCCTGTGGCTCGAATCCGTAATTGGCGGATTGAAGAGTCCTTTGGAAATCTCTAACAACAGTTTCACTATTGCACAGCTTAAGATTGAATAATAAAATAAAAAAATATATATACGGTCGAATTGAGAAACCTCCTCTTTTTTTGAAAGTCAGTTAAAAAAGACCCCACTTTTAGAGTAAATTATGAGTACCTTAGCTGGTATCCCCATAAAATCTTTAACATTACCAAGTTCAAAAGTAGTTTAAAATGGCGGACTGCCTGACATTAGTTTTGAGGATGACGATTTAACCTTGTCACATACATTGGTTGCATAATACATTTATTATTGTAATTTTAAATAACATTTTAATTCATTATTTCTATTCACAATAACCTATTAATAGCTTATTAGTGTGCTACGGAACACAATCTGTCGATATTTTATCAGAGCAAGGGGTATTTGTTACTAAAAATTGTACTTACGCATGAAAGGAAATATTTCGTGTTTTTTGCTCAGTACGGCTTTTACAGCCGATTATTTAACATATAATCCATGTTAAGCAGGGTTAGTATTATGTATCACTTAAATTTCTTTTTATTTTCACCACTTAGATCACTATTGTTCACTAAAAATCCTGGAAGATACGAGCTGTGACCGAACTGTCAACTAATTTGTTGGGCACATAGCAATTGTGCCCAACAAACAAAAACAGGAACTCTGACAAAGACAGAGAATATTGTCGCCTTCCTTTTCCTTCCTTAAAGTTTTTGTATGTTGTGATCTCGTTCACACACTTTATTGACGTATCGTAGCAAATCTATGTATATTCTTCATCTATGGTATAGATTATTTATCTAATATTACATCGCCGCCGGCTACTATTAAAGAAAAATTAGAGGTGAGACTGACTGAGTACGAACGACTTAATGAAGGTAAGTATTAAAGCATGCTGTACGTCATCGTTTTACTGATTTAGCTGTTAAAACATACAAAACTACACTAAATGGATGTATTTATGTTATATTTATATTATACTAGAATTCGCAAAGTTACATTTTCGATATATCGGTTGATATGATCGCAAATTAATACATAATTGAAAGGTGAATATTCACGTATTTGGAAATTCAACGTGTTGGGAATTGCTTCTCCGGAATTGCTAAATGGATTCTTAGCGGACTAGTAATGGACGTCCTCGCGATGCTGTATCGATTCACTAAATAGTTAAAATCGATTCCACAATTAGTTTTATCGTTGGTAAGGCTCATCCATAATATATGATCTAAGTAACGGAGTAGTATATATAACACACTAGTTAGTAGTTGCCTATAGAACAGCCCGTTTAATTTTAGTTCTAACGTAAACATGTCGTCAATGACAACAAAAACTATGACGGTCTATACGACCAGTGGCTTGAGTTTCTCCACACTAATCCCCGGTTTATGAAAGGCTGATCAAATCTTCGATCTGCTAACATTTGAGTTAACAAGCCATTCAGAACGCTCATTTGTGAACGTAGCGAGTGAGCGAAGTTATTGCGAGTGATGTTCACCAATAGCTTGTTAACTCAAATGTTAGCTGGACAATTTGATCATCCTTTCAGAAATTCGGGGATAGATATAACGGATGTTTAAAGAGCACTATAACTTTGGCATATGATTAAACTACCTTTTCTCATTCTAGAAATGTATTTTTTGTACAAAAATTTCAAAAAAGTTTTTTTTTTACAAAAATTTCACATAAATATTTTTTTTGCTGTATTGTTATTTTTGCGACAAATAAATAAGAAATGGTAAAAAGTAAAAATTTATTTTTGTATTTGAAAAAAAAAAAACATTTCCAAAATGAGGAAAGGTAGTATAATCGTATCTCAAAATTATAGTGAATGCTCTTTTTACACCCTCTATCTATATCTCTCATACATAACATCTATACTTAATATTAAAAAGCGGAAGAGTTTGTTTGTTGAAACGCGCTAATCTCAGGAACTTCTGGTCCGATTTGAAAAAAATTTTGTTTTATTGGATAGTCCATTTATAGAGGAAGGCTTTAGGCTTTATAACATTACGCTGCGACCAATGGGAGCGAAGCGTCAGTGAGAAATGTTGCAAAAACGAGGAAAATTTATTACACGGCTAAAGTCACTCAAAAAGAACGAAGGAAGAAAGCGAACGAAGTCGCGGGAACTGCTAGTAATATATAAAAATAATTAATCAAATCGCTCTTCTCTCGCCGCCGCGCCGCCCCGGTAACGCACTGATGGTTAGTGTTTTCATCCGAGAACTATCTAGTGGGCTGGGAGGTATTGGAGAATAGATACAATAATAATCGCTTACTCATACATAATTACGTCAAATCCTTGTTTTCCATTTATTTGTTAATTAAAGAATCTGCAACACATATTCGTAAGTTGATCGATATATTTTTGAAAATAATCGTTCATTTAATACGTTTTTTTTTTCTTTTTTGCATCGCCCCTATCATGACTAGTGATATATATGACAGGGCTCATTATTTTCTTTTTTATTAATCATTTTCTTTTTTTACAGTTTAATTACTGTCTATAATTCTAAAATTCTACACTAACAAAGGGTCTATCCTGCACAATGTCCACTATACTTTTTAAAAATCCGTTTATAACTTTTGTTTTTATTTCACTTTTCAGTTTTATATTTTTTTTCACTTTCAGTTTTTCCAAGTTTTTAGCACTTTTTCACTGTTTTAGGGCAGGACACTATCACCCGCGTGTAGGAGGCACCGAGACCTTTCCAACGATACCTCGTTTGTCGAAATCGGCCCAGGATTTCCCACTTTTTCCGATTTTTGAATGCGGAGCGATTCAAAAAAGCTGTTGCTCGGCGTGCAGATGGCGTGATCCTCCCTCTTTTAATGCGCACAAATGAAATCACAGCAAAAATACCTCATTTGAAAACAACATAAAGGAGTAACTACCCAACTAGTCCAGTTGTACCTCTCTAGTTAGTCACATAGTTTTGTTTCTACTCGTCAATGTTATGGATCTTTACCAAATAAAAATATATAGCCTATAGGACAGAATTCAACCTATAGGTATCTATATATAATAAACCTTTAGAGGAGTCCTCTGTACAAAGAATAATAAAAATAATGAATAATAAAATTTTATTGAACAGAAGCACATGCATACAATCTTAAGTCTATCACTGGTCTCCACACTAGGATTCCCTGTGTCGTGGAGGCCAGTCTCTTTCATATCTAAAAATACAATGGCACAAAGAGATAAAAAAAGTAGGTACAGTGAGGATTACATTCAAAACCTTATTCAATAAAATTACAAAACAAAATCGAGTTATACATATACACTATTATAATTTTTTATTTTATTGGAGACATTATACCGTGACATTCAAATTACAAAGATATTGTGTAAGTGTGTGTGTGTGATAGTGTGGACCCTAGCCCTACGACGATGTCTTGGGTTCAGTAAGCTAGGTACTGCTAAGGTCTTGTGTACCTATATACAAAGAAACACAGATTAATAAAGCATCCATAATTAGTTCGATATTGTGACATATGAAAGTTTACGAATTCGAGAGATATTTTGTGTGTGTGTGTGTGTGTAAATCTGAGTGAAAAACAAAATGTGTGGAAACACGTTCATCAGAGAAAAGGTAGAAAATAAATTATAAAATATCGAATAAATTGAAAGTTCATCTCAGCTTGCAGATTTTTTGACGAAAGCTTTACCTCCATCTAAATTTGTAAATAATAGAGAGAAAATATTGTATTTGATTTTTATTGTTCCTAAGATAGGTTTATGTTGTTTTGTGTATTCGTACAGTGGGCTTCGGCCTGACCGAGCATACCATCTCGCTCGGTCGGAGATCTCCTCCCAATCCATTTTATTACTGGACACCCTTCTTTAAACACACATCACAGCTGTATGGTTTGTCTCTCGTATGCATTCTGTTGCGTATTTGTAAAGAGTATTTTTGTGAAAACTTCTTCAAACACACATCACAGCTGTATGGTTTGTATCCCGTATGAACACTAATATGTCTTCGTAAATCTCCTTTTTGTGAAAACTTCTTCAAACACACATCACAGCTGTAGGGTTTGTCTCCCGTATGAATACTACTGTGTCTACTTAAAACTCCTTTTCGTGAAAACTTCTTCAAACACACATCACAGCTGTATGGTTTGTCTCCCGTATGAACACTAATATGTCTTCGTAAATCACCTTTTTGTGAAAACTTCTTCAAACACACATCACAGCTGTAGGGTTTGTCTCCCGTATGAATACTACTGTGTCTACTTAAAACTCTTTTTTGTGAAAACTTCTTCAAACACACATCGCAGCTGTATGGTTTGTCTTCCACATGAATAAGAATGTGCGTTTTTAAATCTCCTTTTCGTGAAAATTTCTTCAAACACACATCACAGCTGTATGGTTGGTTTGTCTCTCGTATGAACACTAATGTGTCTTCGTAAATGTACTTTTTGTGAAAACGTCTTCAAACACACATCGCAGCTGTATGGTTTGTCTTCCACATGAATAAGAATGTGCGTTTTTAAATCTCCTTTTCGTGAAAACTTCTTCAAGCACACATCACAGCTGAACTGTTCCTTGTAACGTTCTGATGGTGCATCGCTTGTTTGGTCTAGTTCTTCGCAGTTATCTGAGATGTTCATTTCGTAGCCTTGTCCGATACCTAAATAAAGAGATGTAAATGTTATAAAAATAAATAATTGCATATTACTAACTTACTCTACTTCTACTTTGATTTAAAGTTTTACTATACAATTAATTAATTATCAATACCTATCTATACATATAATAAATCTGTAGAGGGGTCATGTCCGTACATTAAGGATATTTAAGTGAAAATCAAAAAAAGGGGGTCTATAAAGGCCACATATCCTAAAAATAACATTAAAAAAAGTCTGTCTGCCTGTCTGTCGGTCCGTATGGGAATGTTTGTCAACACATCACGCGGAAACCACTGTATGGAATGAAATGAAATTTGGCAGGCAGGTTATGACCTGAAGAGCATTATTGGAAATTATTATCCCGAAAAACGAAAGGGTTGCCATGGGATCTTCAAAAAATGGTAGCTACTTATTTGACGTTATTTCGGCCAAACTACTCGATGTATTTAAATGAAACTTGGCACAAAGGTAGATTAAAACATTAAATAACCACCATGATATTTTTTCCTTGGCAAACATAATGGTTCCCGTGGGATCTCCAAAAAATAGTAGCTACCTATTTGACGAAATTATAGCCAAACTATTCAACGTATTTAAATGAAACTTTGCACAAAAGTAGATTGGAACATGAAATAACCAACATTGTTTTTTTTTCCTTAGCAAACAAAATGGTTCCTGTGAGATCTTCAAAAAATAGTACTATTTGACGAAATTTTAGCCAAACTACATAGCGTATTTAAATTATTTATTATTCTTTTATTGTTCAAAATAAGTTACAATTTTTTCTTATACATTAGTTATCTTGCCGCATAAACTTCCAGGACAAGATGTCGCTCACTATTTATGTATTATTTTTTGCATTACCAATTATGTTTTTAAAAGATGTTTTTTAAGTAGTAGCCTGTAATTACATTTGCCCCGATACAACTCCTGCAAGTCATCAGGCAGTTCTTCTACAAATATAGGTATTAACTACATTATTTAACAATCTACTTCCATAGAATTTGTTACAATCGATCTTAATAAATTTTTTAGCTTTAAAATTAGTAATTAGTCTTAAATAGCTAGGTCTAGTTTTTTCAATTAATAAGGTTGGATCACATACTTAATTTAATAAGGTAAATTTTAACAAATTACATTTATGTGCATGACATTACAAAATTCCTTCTTCATTTGATTTATATTTATTTTTAATAGGTTTAGGTACAATTGTTTTTAGAATACGTAACATTAACGTGTATATATTAATTAAATGAGTTTTGAAAGTTCTTCCATAACTACTCAGCCCATAATTAACAACAGACTGTGCCAGAGATAAATAGATCACTCAAGTTTTAAATGGTAACTTCTATTTGAGAATATAGATTTTGCTGAGTACAGATCTTAGCTTAGAGCAAAAATGGTCTATATGGGGCTTCCAACTCAGTCTGTTGTCAATAATTAGGCCGAGGTAAGTATGTTGATTTACTTTTTACCCGACTTCGGCAAAGCCAAAAGGAAGGGTAATGATTTTGGCAGTCTATGTATGTATGTATGTATGTATGTATGTATGTATGTTCCCTCGTAGCGGCTAAAGTACTGGTCCGATTTTGATGAATGAGGTTTCAATCGATTTGTTTTAATGCGACTTTGAAAATTGTACCTCAAAAACTATATCCAAAGAAATTAAATTAAGATATTTGTCTCGTGTTTGGTATCAAAAGATAGGTCTTGGCAAGCACATTACGAATATGTATTTATATTTTTTATTTATTATTACATTTTATTTTTAAATTCAAAATAAAGGTTTAAAATGCGGTCGTACAAGTAGTATCTAGGAGCTGATAAAATAAAAAAATAATAATTATTATATTTTATGTGGAAACAAAAAACAAGAAAATAATTCATTGAATTATTTTCTTGTTTCAGACTTTTTAGACCCATTTTTTGCGAAGTTGGGTTATAGTTTTTTAATCTTTTTTTTATATATATGTCTAATAATACCAATTTTAAGAATATCAGGATATACACCTTTGTCTATGCAGCAGTTAATCAGGTGAGTTAGGACGGGAACTAGTTCTGGGGATAATTTTATGTCGCGGGCCCGAATGCCATCATGCCCGGGACTTTTATTTATATTTAAGCATTTTAAAATTTTTGCAATTGATTCCTGAGTGCGTGTTTTAATCTAATAGACATGATAGGTTTATTTTCATAGGTACTAGGATCAAATAGTTTAATAATGCAACAGCTTTTTATTGTATTTACTGAGTCATTAAATTTTTTTGCAAAGTTGTTAGCTATATGTTGGGGTTCAAATTTAAAATATTTAAGAAGAGTGTCGTCTATGCATTGAGTAATTTTTCCAGATATTTTGTTAATTATCTCCCATACTTTTTTTTGGATTTTTTTATATTTTTACAAACGTTGGACGTACTAAATTTATTTTTGATGTATTGAGCATATTTGTTTGTTTTATTCCTATAGCAATTAAAATATAGTCGCTTAGTACAATCGTTTTGATCTGTTCGCCACTCCTTATACAAGTGATCCCTCTTCGCACACATATTTATTAAGCGTCGGTTAACCCACTGACAAGAACTACGCCTTGAGTTTACATTGATATTTTTAATTTGTCGTATAACAATTTGAAGTCGCTATTTAATAGTGACATAACCATATTGGGATCGGTGTAACAAAAATATTTATTAAATCGTTATTTAAAAGCTCATTCCTAAGTTTTAAGCTGTCTATCGTTGTAAAATCAGCACGCGCCGGCGCATCGGAGGGTGACATCACCGCGATCGGCAAGGCACCAGCGATAACGCAGTGATCGGCCGGGGCGGAGTGCACCACCGCGCTGTATACAGGCGCGTTGATGACATTACGAATGAACAGATGATCGATGCATGACCTATTGTTGTGCTTTAAATCCTTAATGCCTCTGGATTATACCTACTATCTTCTTACGCGGTAGGTAGGTACTTAAATTGTTGTGCTTTAAATCCTTAATGCCTCTGGATTATACCTACTATCTTCTAACGCGGTAGGTACTTAAATGTATGACGAAGGTATTTAAAAATTAAAGTCACGCACAAACACAATAAAACAGTGAAAAATCAATAATACTAATTAGTAATCACAAAAGAAACACCTAAAAGAAACGAAACCGTAACACAAAAATTAAAACATTTAAAACGATGATTAGGTATAAAATGATCGCGGATAAATAATAATTCAACCACACGAGAATGGGATTACTGTCTCGTCACATGTGCCAACTGCGACTGTCTACGAAAAAAATATTTTACGCAAATACTAAGACATGTACCCAATGCACTAAAAGTATCGATAGTTAGAAGTATCGATATTTCTATTTTGTGCTGATATCGATAAATTATTACCTATTTTTTTCATAAGCATTTAAGTGTTTGAATCATTAAAAAGTTAAGTAACACAATTAAATATTCTTGCGTCCCAAACGGTGATATATCACCGCGCCATTTGCACTGCGCCATTCACTTAAGACCCAAACGGTGATATATCACCGCGCTCTTTTATTCGATTAAGCATGGTATTCCCCTGACTTACAGACTACTTTTGTATGAAGAAGTTTGATTAGTTACAACCTTTGCTAAATAGGCCTCATTCTGAATGAACAAAAATCCTTTGTCTGTGGCCGACCAGTTTTTGCATGTTCGTGCAGTGTGGTGGGTGTGTGTGCTAGTAAAATGTGTAGTTTTTTCAAGATTTTGCTGATTTTCACGAATGTAAGTACTGTTTTGTATTAGTACATGTTTTATTTTAGTCATTATAAGTATTATTAGATAATCATTTGAAAGAAATACATCGTAATAATTTATATTTTTCACTTGGAAAAATTGGTTTCTATACGTATATATATCTAGACTGATTTAGATATGATTTTCTTACTATGTTTGTAAATAAATGACGTAATAAGCCTAAAGAAGTAAATATAACTAGTCTACAAAACGATTTATCGTCGGATTATGCCTAATCTTAGTAAAATAAACAAAAGAATTTGACAAAAAAAAGGGCGTTTTGAATGCATTCATAACGGTCTCCCGCCGGCCGCGGCCATTATGAACTCTATTTGTACTATACTAAGGACGAAGTTTGCCTGTGAACAATTTCTTCGTACGTTTCTATTCGTCGTAGTGTCACAACTCAAGTACCTTTTTTGTAAGCATCTCAAGTTCTTTCGTCGAATTGTTTACATAATTAGAAATAATAGGTCCTTGTTCTTTAGATTATAATAAAGTATTTATTTATTTCTTGTCAAACAGTCAGCAACATAGTTTCCAAAGTTTATACTTGTGAAACGAATATGAAATCAGACTAAATACTATATTTTGATGGCTTGATAGATAGAAAATATAACAGGTATTACAATGTTTTTTACAGAACCATAAAACATGGTGTGGTTGTAAAGTTATTACATTATTTGTACAAAGGAGAATTTTACGCCCCATCTTGGCATATGTGCACGTGCTGCCGTTTGTTTGCTCTTTGACATGTGGCGGGGTGAAAGAGTTAAATAATATCATGAGAATTGAGAACATCTTTAATTCTTAATCTTACAAACTTTCTAAATCTATTTTCAATTATTGGTATCTGTATGAAATTCATAGAAACTTATCTGAATCGATATAAAACAGTAAGTTACTTATTAATTATTAAAAAATATCGACTACATTGAAGTTAATTTTCACATGTCACTTCACTATTATCGTAGGTAGCTCGCTGCTCGCCGCAGCCCCGGAGGCCCCTGCAACGGCCGGCGCGGGCGGCGAGTGGCGGTCAGTGTTTCCACTCTAATGATTAAGTTTCCCCACGCCTCAAGTTAGATTTCCCCTTCTCAGGACTTTTTTACACTCAAAAATTATTTTTAAGTTTTGGCACTAGTGTACTCACTAAAGTAGTAATTAAAAAAGTCTTTATCGTTTTTTAACCGACTTTCAAAAAAAACGAGACGCGACATGGGAGACGCGACTCAGTAAGCCATTAATTTTGAGATGGTGCTCACTACTGAATATCTACTTCATTCACGTAAGTAAATAGGCGTAGTTTTACATACCTACTTAATTAATTTGAATTTGAACTGTGTAGGTACGTATGTTACGTTTTAATTGTCTTTCAGGAATCTTCGCTTCGTGTCTGTAATTTCCATTAAAAAAGCGGTGATTGCCGATTGACATTAAGAAGTTAGTTAGTATGTAGGTACACGGGTTTTGTTATAAAGGAAGTTTTAGTTTGTCATGATAACAAATTCAAGCAATACGATGCAGGCGATCTAGGAGTTCGAGTCCAAGTTCAAAACAATTGATCCGTCCGCTATGGTGACTACACTAAGTGTAAGGTCCAGTTGTACCAGGTTTTAACCCAGAGTTAGTTTATAACTTAGAGTTAAATAACTAACACTTAATACAAATACATTTGGTACAAGGCTTATTAGTATTCGCATGTAGGTACAATATTACAAAATCGGTAAGAAGTCGATAGGTACTCTCAGTCGGACGGCGCGCTCAGTCCACAGATTACCTATTAGTTACGCTCAGTCAGCTGTGGAGGTCAATAGACCGCGCATCGCGTTCATTACGTTTTAAAGCAAAAATTATAAAAATTAGGAATTTAATGCAAAATGTTGTTCCAAACAGTTTAGAATTGCGACTAAAAATAATAAATTAAAGAAAAAAAAAATTTTTTGAAAAAAAAAAGTTAAAAAAAAGGACATTTCTAGAATCAGTCAAGGTCCTATAATCATATCCCAAAGTTATCGTGACCGGTCTTTTTACACCCTGTATAAGGGCGTAATGTTCCGTTGTCTTCAGACTTAAGAATAGATTGATACTGTTGTAAAGCAGAGACTCTGCCCGATTAAATATTATAAGTATAAACATGGAGCAACTGTTTTTATTTACGTCCGTCACACGTGTTATGGGCCGTTTTCACGCTTGCCGAGCCTTGGCAAACCTCGACAATCACAAGCATGTAAATAGGGGGTTTGGCTTGGCTTGCGAGAGTTTGTGGGCGATTCCTTCCGATCCAGTCGATTGTGGTTTTTTGGCGCAGATCAAAGGGCGTTTGCGGCAAGCGTTTGCAATGCATTTACACACTGGTCCGCGTTTTTTTTTTTTTTCATTTAGCAGTCATTGCGCTCTCTCAGCGAGTACACGGATTGCCTTGCACTTAAAAAATAAAAAATAAGTGCCTGGTCAAATGAGGATTGTCTTTCGTTTTTGGAGTATTACCAAATGGAATCCTGCATGTACCTTTATAATTATTTTGATAGTCTGCTTAGCAAGGTGTAACTTTACTTCTAAGTAAGAGCGTTCGTTAGTTGTTAGTTTCTCAATTGTTCCGCAACTATCTCGCTCTAATTTTCAACGTTTCAAATATTTTAGAATAATAATTATAATATTAGATACTAGCATTCCACATAATACTTAAATCATATTTTCTTTCTAGCTACTTCCGTTGGTAGTTACATGATTTTATATGTGAATTTTATATTTTATAATATAGAATAGCCCTCACAAATTTGGTGTCCGCCATTGCTTGGATCTATGTAGCAGACTGACGTATTCACAAGCGTGTAAACGCGTTACAAATGCCGAACGAGATTTGTGGAGGCTTGGGGCCGTTTGCCGTTCAATACAAAATATTTTATCCATACTTATTATTGTTTAAACTTAGTAAAAAAGTGAAAGTAACTCTGTATGTCTATCCGTTACCTTGTGGCAATATTGGTATGGAGATAAGTTTATAAATAGGAGTCAGCCAGAAGTCGTGACTTTGACAAAGCCAAATTTAGTCAGAAAGTGTTCTCTGGTGGATTAAGTTGTTAACATTTGGAATCTTAGATATCTAATTAAACGTTCATTTGAGCTATGGTTTGTATATATTTTATAACTTTTGTTATAATAATTCAAAGAGATCACTAATAAATCATTTATTATTGGTCCATTGAAATGTTACATTTTTTAGGCCTTACCTTGCGTTTTTTAGAGGACGCAATTTTATTTTTTTGATGTGTAGGGGGGTCAGTGTAAAGCTAAAACCAAGTTTGTGGGGTCGCCACCCTTGTCCCACGGCCGCCATCTTGAAAATAGGGGTTGAAATGGTATTTACGATATATCTCTTAAACTATTTATTTTATAAAAAAAATTTGTTAACATTTTTTGTTGCAAATTAAATTCTCTACAACTTTGCTCGAGTAACTTTTTGTCGTAGAAATATAAATAAAAAAGTTATAAAAGAAAATCTTCGGAAATTTGAGAAAAAAATTTATATTTTTCGATGTAACTTTTTTTTTATCATTTTACGAAAAAATGATATTCGACCATTTTTGTACATCGTTTTTTGAGGAACAACTTTTATTCGCATCATTTTTTCATTAAGTCAATAACTAAGGTTTTACAGCGCTCCGAAGTGAGTACTATTTTTCAGTACTCTTAACTATACCTATATTATACGTGTGTACCTATGATAAGTCATCAGTTATTGTTTGTTTTTTTTTTGTTTTTTTTTTTGTTTTTTTTTACTTTATTATTGTAACTTTTTTAATTACAAATTTTGCAATATTATTAATAATTAATTATTGTCTCTTTTCCCCACCACCCACGAGGTAGAGTCTAGAGGCGCGTTTTTTTTTGTTGATGTCCTTTCATCGTTAGGATTCTCCGCATCCTATAATGCCATTTCATTATTCGAAGATTCTTGTGCTTTTCGTCCGGCGCGTAATATCTTACCTCATGCTTTTTTTCAGTTTGTTTTTGACAATGCTGATTTTAATAGCAATACAATTGATGGTAAAAATACTTTCCATGCGATGGGTGGTATTCAATGCGTTACACCTTAAAACAGTATCGAAAGTGATACCAGTTTACCACGAGTATGCAAAAAAATACCTGCTTCAATAAAATCTACACTTGGATTAATTCCTCTTTCATCCTACTCAAAAGACAAAACCGTTGGTCTCAGTAAAATAAATGTTTCAGTAATTGAAAGGGCCACACAATCCACCAAACAAATTGTTCCTACACCTTGTGATTTGATGTGGCTGTATGGTAAATGGTCATGCACTGTGAATATCAGCTATTGACCTTAACCCTTAAACCTTAGCTATTGACTTAATGAAAAAATGATGCGAATAAAAGTTGTTCCTCAAATAACGATGTACAAAAATGGTCGAATATCATTTTTTACTGTAGCAAAGTTGTAGAGAATTTAATTTGCAACAAAAAATGTTAACAATTTTTTTTTATAAAATAAATAGTTTAAGAGATATATCGTAAATACCATTTCAACCCCTATTTTCAAGATGGCGGCCGTGGGACAAGGGTGGCGACCCCACAAACTTGGTTTTAGCTTTACACTGACCCCCCCTACACATCAAAAAAATAAAATTGCGTCCTCTAAAAAACGCAACCCAAAATGTAACTTTTCAATGGACTATACGTCAATAGAGAATTTCATACAGTAAAAAAACTTGAGTTGTTGTCGTCATCTTTTTTAACAAAAGATTTAAAGTCATCGTTTCAAAGAAAAGAAGTCTTCTACTTAACTAGACACAGGCAGCAATAGTATATGCAATAAAATTTCTAGCAGAATTTAGATTATTTTTAATTCATGGATGCACGCGAACGAAGTCGCGGGCACATCTAGTACGGGAATATCTGCGCTGTGAACTTAACGCGATCTAGTCGAGTATTTTAATTTTACCCCGCGTCTTGTTACTTCATTTACGAGGTAGATACAATTTTTTTATTTGTAGTATTACTATATTTTTGTAAGTATTACTAAATTTATAATCGGTAGTTATGTTGCTATGTTTAAATTTCGCAACTTTTTGTATTTTGGCATTTATTGTAACATTCCATCTTTAGACGCCAATAGTTGACGAGGTAAGATAAACATAATTGTCTGAGAGCCCGTGAACGCCAGACTTCCGTTATAGTATAAAAGCGAAAAAATTCTGAGATACTATTATTCTCAGAAAATTATTGATAAAAAATTTAATAACATATTCGTAGTGTGCTTGCCAATGTCTTTCTTTTGATACCAAACACGAGACAGTAATAAAAATTTTTAAAGTTTGTTTCTGGGTTTAATGATCAAAAAACTAAAAATATAAAAGAATTATATCATCAATGTTACTCGCGGCATCATTACCAATCCATTGACACCTTATTTATTAAATTCGGACAAGTAGTTTAAGCCGTAGGGCTTAAACTACTTGTCATACAGGAACATACATATATACACACTCACATACATGCAAACATTAACTGCCAAAATCCGTCCTTCCTTTTGGCTTCGCCGAAATTAGGTAAAAATCAGCTTTTGTACTCACTTATACTATGACGTAATATTCACTCGTGAGGTAGTCTACCTCGTTTAGCTGGAAAACCCAAATAACCGATTTTTGCAACATTTGACCTTGAATAACTTTTTTCCACACTTGGGATTGATGTGGATAGATAGACAAATTGTGTGTAATAGGGTTCCTAACATTCATGCCAATTTTTAGCTAGGTGCGAATTAATGTAACCTGGAATGTCTATTTTGACTGGGCTAATAGTTGTTGCACATATGAACTCTTACGTGTATTGCTAAATTTCCTTTTTGTGAAAACTTCTTCAAACACACATCACAGCTGTATGGTTTGTCTCCCGTATGCACTCTACTGTGTTGTCGTAAATCTCCTTTTCGTGAAAACTTCTTCAAACACACATCACAGCTGTATGGTTTGTCTCCCGTATGAACTCTACTGTGTTGTCGTAACGGTCCTTTTCGTGAAAACTTCTTCAAACACACATCACAGCTGTATGGTTTGTCTTCTATATGTACAATACTGTGTTGTCGTAAATTTTGTATTCGTACAAATTTCTTCAAACACATATCACAGCTGTATGGTTTGTCCCACATATGTACTCTACTGTGCTGTAGTAAATATCTTTTTTGTGAAAACTTCTTCAAACACACATCACAGCTGTATGGTTTGTCTCCTATATGTACAATACTGTGTTGTCGTAACTCTCCTTTTCGTGAAAACTTCTTCAAACACACATCACAGCTGTATGGTTTGTCCCCCATATGTACTCTACTGTGCTGTAGTAAATATCTTTTTTGTGAAAACTTCTTCAAACACACATCACAGCTGTATGGTTTGTCTCCTATATGTACAATACTGTGTTGTCGTAAATTTTGTATTCGTATAAATTTCTTCAAACACACATCACAGCTATATGGTTTGTCCCCCATATGTACTCTACTGTGCTCTAGTAAATATCTTTTTTCTGAAAACTTCTTCAAACACACATCACAGCTGAACGGTTCCTTGTAACGTTCTGATGGTGCATCACTTGTTTGGTCTAGTTCTTCGCAGTTATCTGAGATGTCCATTTCGTAGCCTCGTCCGATACCTAAATAAAGAGGTTCACATGTTATAAAAATATATAATTGCATATTAATACTATTTACTTCCCTTCAATGTTTTTTACGGAATATAATTAAATAATATATATATTAATTCTTAGATATCTAGTTCCACAATAAATCCCCTAAAATCATAGTGATATAGGGTACTAGTATCAAATACTTGGGATAACTTAGGCTACTTTTCGTCATCATCATCATTAAACTAATGATCTCTGAACCGGGTGGTCCGATTATGACGGGGTTTTCTCGCAGTTAGCTAAATATGTTTTAGGAGTAATCTCCACAAACAAATAAAACTGAAGTGTCTGTTTGACGACCTTCGTAGCACAGTGGTTGAGCGCATCGGTGTTCAAGCAGGAGGTCGTGGGTTCGAATCCCACCAAAGGAACAAAAAGTGTTTTGTGTTCCTGGGTCATGTATGTGTATTAATATAATAAAAATATTAAATATATGTATATTATGCGTATAAATATTAAATATATTTCCGTTGTCTGATACTTGTAACACAAGTTCTTCGGATACTAAGCACGGGGCCAGATTAACGTGGTGTAAAGCGTCCATGGATATTATTATTATTATAACTTTTAACGTTTATTTTTTATTATGGACCTATTTTATTATGGAAAGCACAATTTAGAACGGCCAAGCTGAAAGTGGTGTAAAAATCTGTAAGAACGTCCTGCGCAAATAACAAGTAAAACGTAGTGATTATATTCTCTTTGATAACAAGGAGGACAACATTCTGATATTTATTTAGTTTTATTGCACTACCGTAACATAATCCTTCTCCTTCTTTTTTCGGGTAAAGGAAAATAGGAGTTAAAAAAATAAATCCTCCTCCTTCTCTTATTGGTGAATTTGTACAGTATGAATCTGGACTATATGTATTACGGTGACCTCGTGGACAGCGCTAGAAATTCAGTGCTTTCAGGCGTTTCTGCCATTATTATTAATTATTATTGGAAACATTCATCAACATCACAATAAATTCCCAATAATTACATAAACTCATAATAGGATTACAATGACATAATAATATATATTCCCATGGTGCTTTCCCTTAATTTTTGACCTTTTGAGACATTACAATTTTTGTAATGTCTCCCACTTTGCTTGGAGAGGGAAACTGGAATACTTCCTACTCCTCCTTTTTTTCCTTCTGATTAATTTCGTCGTGGGTCCCAAGACAGATTTCGAGCACCCATGAGATCATATCAAAGGGTTAGTCGTGGTCGGTTAATGTCGATCCTGGCTCACAGGAGTTGCTGTGGTTGAAATGGGCCAATGCCCGTTTAAAAAAAAATTAGAATTTGTAAAGTATAAATAAAGATAATAACTGTATTTCTATGGAGAGTCAAATAAGTACAGACTATGTTACCAGATCTGGTAGAACTGTAAAGCAACCTAAATTATGCATGCATGAGAGATTTAGTTAGTAAGTGATATTTAGTAATTCCGTAATGTAACTTAACCTATACAGGGTGTAAAAAGAGCAGTCACTATAACTTCGTGGGGTAATAACCAGGCAAGAGATATATCCATTGGTACTAGTCATTTGCTTTTAATCCACTGTTTTAAAAATTTAAAAATTTTCAATAGGCAATGTACAACGTGCACAACACAGCGATCAGCTGATTACGCGGAGAGGTCAATAGCACGCGTAAGACGTTAATTACGTACTAGGGCAAAAATTATAATAATAATAATATAATGCAGAATGTTGTTTCAAACAGTTCAGCCTTGCGACTAATATATTTAGTTGCAAAAAATTTTTTTTTTCAAAAAATAAATAATGAAAAAAAATAATTTCTAGAATCAGTCAAGGTCCTATAATCCAATACCAAAGTTATAGTGACTGCTCTTTTTACACCCTGTATAGGTATAGGTTTAAAAAATATTGTGTCACATGTCGTTGATGCCTAAGACAGTCTATGTCAGTCGTCCAAGAGAGTATACAGGGTGTCATAAAAATCAACGATAAACCGAAAACGGGTGATAGGCCAAGTCATGACAGTTATGAGAAAAATGTGAAAAAAAATCTTTGTCATGTATTTTTCACATTATAAGGACTTTTAAAAATATCGGAAAAACTGACACCCTGTGATGGTCTTTCATGTCCTAAGACTACAAATATTACTTTTTTGTGATTTTTTTTTCGGTATTGTAGTCATGACTAACCCTTCTGTAAATCACAATTCATAATTTAAACATACCTGCCTCAGTTTTCAATAAAATGGTGTGTTTTGCCCAAGATTAAATTCAAAATAATTACTACACCCAACTTTAATCGTCTGTACTGTAAAAAAAAATTACTACAGTATTTTGGCAAGTAACTTTAAAAGATGGCGCATTTAATCTGGATTCCAAAATGGTATGATACTTGCTGGATTACTTCTTTGTTGAGGAAAAAAAAATTTTTTTAACGGAACCGGATGTTAGGCCAACTCTGTTTAAATTTTTAAAATGTTGGTATTAAGTTGTTATGTGACGACGACGAGTGACGTCATCTTGTCTAGAGTGAGCGAGACAGACAGTGACGCTCAGTGCGAGTGAGATAGATAGTGACGCCAACCCGACAAAACAGTGATGAACGTGCAAAACTGCAGTACGTTACGATCTTTCGTTCATTGCGCATCTTTCTGTATCCGTATTGACTTCGTACTTACAACTGTGCTTCTGTTTATTGGACTTGATTTGCTTTGTGATTTGGTTTTATCTGCCCCGTTTCTGACGACCCTGGACTTGTTTTACTGTCGTATCTTCGGTTGTAGTGTGTGATTCCATTGTAGTGTGTTATCATGCCATCTCGATACACCGCACAAGAATACACCAATATGCATCTCATCTATGGAGAATGCTTATGCAACGCTAATGCTGCAGCTAGAATGTATCGTGAGAGATACCCAAACGCTGAGCGTCATCCTGATTATCGGGTATTTATTAACGTGCATCGGTCACTCTTAGAGGGTCGATTCCCTAATCAAAATACCAGCGAGGGAAGGCCTTTCATACCCTACGAGGACGAAGTGCTCGAGGCGGTCGAACAAGACCCGAGTATCTCAGTACGTGGGATTGAAGAGAACATCGGAGTGCCCAAAAGTACTGCACATCGTATTTTGCAAAAGAACCAGTTTCATCCTTACCATGTACAACGAGTACAAAGCCTGTTACCCCGAGACTACCCAGAGAGATTGCAATTTTGTCAAACGATGTTGCAGAGATACAGAGATGATCCGCGATTCTTTGAAAAAATTCTGTGGTCTGACGAATCCACGTTTAAAAAAGATGGTTACATGAACCTCCATAATTTGCACGAATGGCACGTGGATAATCCACATTTGATGCGGGAAGACAGATCGCAGTACCGGTTTAAGGAGTACATGTGGACGGGAATTTTGAATGGTACTGTTATTGGTCCATTTGAGCTACCGGAGAACTTAACTGCCGAGGTTTATTTGGACTTCTTACAGAACCAATTACCAGATTTGTTGGAAGAAGTGCCACTAAACATTTACGGCAGCATGTGGTACCAACAAGATGGCTGCCCAGCACATTACGCTCGCACAGTACGAGAGTTTCTCGACCGAGAATACCCCGATAGGTGGATTGGGCGGGGTGGTACAATTTCGTGGCCTGCCCGTTCACCTGATTTAAATCCCATTGATTTCTTTTATTGGGGAACAATAAAAGAAAAAGTGTACTCTAAACCAATTCGAGATTTAGCCGAGCTGCGCCAAAAAATTACAGAAGCTGCTGAACACATTAATTCAAGAAGATACGCCCGTCTTATTACGCGATCATTTTTAAGAAGATGTAGGGCTTGCATTAGAGCTGAAGGCAAACAGTTCGAACATTTGCTGTAAATCTTTGTAAATTAAAGTAATAACTGAAGAAATCCATTGACTGACTTTTATTTCGAACTTGCACCTAAAACTAACTAATTACATACTTGATAACAAGGTGGCGTCTGTTCTGTATCTCAACCACTCACATTTTCAAAAGAGCGTTGTATTCATACCTGAAAATTGAAGTCTTAAAAATGCCTACACTGCAATACAATTTTTTTTTAATAAAAAAGCACCCGCACTTAGCGTCACTGTCTGTCTCGCTCACTCTAGACAAGATGACGTCACTCATCGTCGTCACATAACAACTTAATACCAACATTTTAAAAATTTAAACAGAGTTGGCCTAACATCCGGTTCCGTTAAAAAAATTTTTTTTTCCTCAACAAAGAAGTAATCCAGCAAGTATCATACCATTTTGGAATCCAGATCAGATAGATGCGCCATCTTTTAAAGTTACTTGCCAAAATACTGTAGTAATTTTTTTTTACAGTACAGACGATTAAAGTTGGGTGTAGTAATTATTTTGAATTTAATCTTGGGCAAAACACACCATTTTATTGAAAACTGAGGCAGGTATGTTTAAATTATGAATTGTGATTTACAGAAGGGTTAGTCATGACTACAATACCGAAAAAAAAATCACAAAAAAGTAATATTTGTAGTCTTAGGACATGAAAGACCATCACAGGGTGTCAGTTTTTCCGATATTTTTAAAAGTCCTTATAATGTAAAAAATACATGACAAAGATTTTTTTTCACATTTTTCTCATAACTGTCATGACTTGGCCTATCACCCGTTTTCGGTTTATCGTTGATTTTTGGGACACTCTGTATAAGAGTAAGACCTATGTAGGTACCTAGTTTAAAGATCTCTCTCTCTCTCAAAGAGCCCGTGAACGACAGACTTTCGTCATTTTATAAAAGCTAGAAATTTTTCTGCTGATGCTCCCAACAAGGTAGGAATGATGGCCTGATGACGAAATGACGAGATGACAGAATTATGGCCAATTATGAAGTTTGGGTTGCGGTAGCTTTGGGAGATAAACGGTACTAAAGGCGTGAAAAAAATGCTTTCGACAAATTATAAAGTGTGATTTTTTGGTATAACCTTCATAATGTTATTAAAAATCACGACAGTACTGCCAGACACTTTACATGGTGGCAACTGGCAACCCCTTGCCAGACACCCTTAATGTTCAAGAAATTATAATTCTACTTAGGTACGATATACTTAGTATAAAAGCTGATTTTCGGCTAAGCGAAAAGAAAGGACGTATTTTGGCTGTCTATGTTTGTATGTATGGGACTACCGGTCTGCAGCTGTCAAGGGAAAGTTGTATCTGATTTGAGTCCCAAGTTTAAAAGGAAGCTTCCACGCAAAAACCGAAATTTCATCCTAAATTGCCGCTAATCCGAAGGAGTAGCATATTCTGGAAAATCGAGTGTGCGAAGAATCACTACAAGAACAAAAGAGTGTCGTGAAAAAGTGTAAAAATTGTGCAGTATTATATATTTTGTTCTCATTAAGAATGATGATGTAGTAGTATGAGAAATTATAATCCTAGCTCTGTCACAACACTAATAATAATTATACTATTTTCACATTCCCCGTGTTCCAGATGCAGCTGTCAGCTGTCAAAAACTGTTCAAAACGCACAGAATGATCACGCCATTTTGCATATTTTTACCCATCTTGTTTTTGACGTTTACTTAGATTTGAGAGATTTCACTGATCTCGATGTTATTTTTAAATTATGGATCGAGCAAATTTATTCTAGATTCTTTTTTAATGTAGTTATTATTGTTAATTTAAAATATAAATAGAATTTATGGGTTAAAAAGGAAATGTTAAATTTTGACATCTGTCAGTCGTTCCACTAGCTTATGAATGATCTGTGCGTTCAGAGTAAAAAGAGCGCCTAAAGGAACACGCCCATTATAGTCGGACTATAAGTTCTTTATTTTATACTAGTTGACTCGTGCCCAATTCGTCGAGTATAAAAACCGTTTTAACATTCCCTGGACTTCCAGGAATAATTCAAGACTAAAAATTCATTTTTGTATCTTTACTATAATATTATAAAGCGGAAGAGTTTGTTTGTTTAAACGCGCTAATCTCAGGAACTACTGGACCGATATGAAAAAATTTTTTTTTGTTGGTTAGTCAATTTACAGAGGAAGGCTTTAGGCTATATAATATTACGCTGCGACCAATAGGAGCGAAACGTCAGTGAGAAATGTTGCAAAAACGGGGAAAATTATTAACATTTGGGGACTTGCATTGCGTGCGCTGCTTCAGTCACTCAAAAACCACGCGAACGAAGTCGCGGGAACAGCTAGTATAAAATAAGATAAGACAAAATTTTTCAATAAGACTTATTTTAAAATTATTTCCTTACCAATAAGATCTGGAATAATGTGTTAACTTTATTTATCAAATATTTAGGTGTGTTATTATAAATAAAACAGAATCCAAAAATGTTGATATTTGATAAAATAGCATGAAAATAACCGGGCTTTGGGAGAATTTTATTTAAAAACAGTTTTTGTACGATATTTTGAAAACCGTGACACTTTTACTAAGATATGTTATTTAATGTACTGTAGGTTCTTGATGGAAATACATGTTACACAGTAATAATACACAAATTACTTTCCACTTTATATGTCAAATAATATAATAATAAAGTTGAAAATGTGCAAGCAATTTGTGTAACTATTACTATTACTATGTAACTTTTACTAAGGTAATGTACTAATTGGTTAATGGAATCAGACGTTACTTTGCGGAAATCCATAGCATAAAATTTAAATATATTATATCTAGCAATATCCCGCGAAACAATTATAACCACAACCTGCAAGCAGATGAATTTAAATTTTAAGGTCATAATTTTTTATCCAGTAGAACATCGATCAAGCTTGCCGCAGTTAAAGGGTTATCCTGTGGATCTGGGAGCGCTAATGTTTTTATCAACTGTGTCAAGACCGGAGGGCGAAGAATCAGGGGGCCTATTACAAGCTCTTAATTCCAGCCAGTTTACGCCATACAATATGGCTGCCTGGAATTTTCGTATATATGATCCCATCTTATCTGCATTATGACAGCTAGTTAGCGGACACGTGACACTTTACCTCAGAACAAAGAATCATTTAGAACTGTATGTACTGTAGTTAAATTTCACACGGCAATAATAATAGGCTACCTGCCTCTTTCTTACAACAAGAGTTTTAAGTAAGAAATAAGTATCTAAACTCTTGTTATCCACGCCCCCTTTATTGGCTTTGATATACTTCTGCTGTCACGGACGCCATTTTACTTATCACTTTGTTTACATGTCAAATGTTGTTATTGTGAGATTTTTATGGTTTTCCTGTGATTTTCGATTTAATTACTGCGCAAAACTGTAAAATAATTCTTAATTCATTATAATAGGTAACACGAAGTGCTCTGTAGTAAGTTGTGGCCTATGCAAAATCACCGGTAAGTAGCTAACATTTATTTTAATTGTTGTATATTGTTTAGTTTATTTGATATAAAGTATTTAAAAATCAATTTCTTTGAGTTAGCTCAGTTGTGAATTATAAAATCCGCAATATTCTTAAAAAAGAAAGAAAGTGGGCATCCCTAATCCGCCATGTTTGTCGGCAGTTTTGTTTATTTAGGTATGCAGGCAAAGAACATGCTTATGCCAGTTCCATAGGATTCTTTATTCAGAGCACTTTACTTGCTTCCGAATGTCACTTTCAGACAACCAAACTAGGGTGGATCCAGTCAGTATATAACATGTCGCTGTAATAAGAAAAAGAACAAGGCAGTTTAAGACCGTATTATTGAATTGCCTGGAACCAGGCTGGTATTGTAAAAGATCATAATATGTCCCCAGATATTTAATTAAAAGCAAGGATGTTGGTATTACTTATAATTGCAGTAGTGAACTAATAAGTTATATAAATATATGGCAGTCAGTGAAGCCAAAGAATTTTTGACAATTATAGGCGGATATAAAAGAACCGCAAATTACTGTCCAGTTATTTTGTACAGTCAAAGTGCAATAAAATTCATTCGCAATCCTGTGTATCACCGTCTAACAAAACATATCGATGAAAAATATCGTTTCATCAGAAAAAGGTACAAAATAAAATAATAAATATCGAATACATTGAAAGTTCATCTCCGCTTGCAGATTTTTTTATTATTTTTTATTAATAAATTTTCCAACGATTGCTAACACTAGTTACATTTTTTGAATAAACATTTTATCACATTGCTGTAGAATGTGTCACAATCACTTATAGGTAAATACAGCATGCACTAAAAGTAAACAACATAAATATCTTAAATTTTTTTTGCTGGTATTTTTCAAAACAGCAAGTTAGTCCCAAGATCCAATCAGCAATCATAATATTTATTATTTATTTAGAAAACTTACAACTTATGAAAAATGACAGTAAGAAAAACGTAAATATACAATAAAAAAGCCAATTAAAAGTATACACTAATAGGTAAAAAATTTATATTTTGACTGGGCTAATAGTTGTTGGACATATGAACTCTTATGTGTCTTTCTAAATTTCCTTTACGTGAAAACTTCTTCAAACATACATCACAGCTGTATGGTTTGTCTCCCGTATGCACTCTACTGTGTTGTCGTAACTCTCCTTTTCGTGAAAACTTCTTCAAACACACATCACAACTGTATGGTTTGTCTTCCGTATGTACACTACTGTGCTGTAGTAAATATCTTTTTTGTGAAAACTTCTTCAAACACACATCACAGCTGTATGGTTTGTCTCCCATATGAACACTAAAATGTCTTTTTAACGGTCCTTTTCGTGAAAACTTCTTCAAACACACATCACAGCTGTATGGTTTGTCTTCCGTATGCACTCTACTGTGTTGTCGTAAATGTCCTTTTCGTGAAAACTTCTTCAAACACACATCACAGCTGTATGGTTTGTCCTCCATATGTACTCTACTGTGCTGTAGTAAATATCTTTTTTGTGAAAACTTCTTCAAACACACATCACAGCTGTATGGTTTGTTTCCCATATGAACACTAAAATGTCTTTTTAACAGTCCTTTTCGTAAAAACTTCTTCAAGCACACATCACAGCTGTATGGTTTGTCTCCCGTATGAATACAAATGTGTCTTCGTAATTTTCTCTTTTCTGAAAACTTCTTCAAGCACACATCACAGCTGAACGGTTCCTTGTAACGTTCTGATGGTGCATCACTTGTTTGGTCTAGTTCTTCGCAGTTATCTGAGATGTCCATTTCGTAGCCTCGTCCGATACCTAAATAAAGAGGTTCACATGTTATAAAAATATATAATTGCATATTAATACTATTTACTTCGCTTTAATGTTTTTTACGGAATATAATTAAATAATATACATATTAATTCTTAGATATCTAGTAACACACTTTGAAAATGGGTGGGTAAATCATTTAGGCTATCGCCAATTTAACAACTTTTTTGTTTATCACCAAAATGTACTACATTTTGAAATGCAAACAAACAATATGAAATCAGTTCCACAATAAATCCCCTAAAATCATAGTGATATAGGGTACTAGTATGAAATACTTGGGATAACTTAGGCTACTTTTCGTCATCATCATCATCAAACTAATGATCTCTGAACCGGGTGGTCCGATTATGACGGTGAAGTGGGGTGTATAGTATAGTTTTATAGTTTTATATGTATTTGTTAGGAGGACGGGCAATGCTTATAACTTGTTATAACTTTATAAGACAGAATAAAATATAAGTTCATCAAAGACGGTCGTGTTCCTTATTTACACCAGCTCCCCGCACCTCATGGCGACCCTGCCATGCCGTGGCGTGGGCGAGTGTCGGGTGCCCGGCCGGCGACCGGCGATTTTCGCTAACGCGGCGGATTCCTGTGTGCCTCGGTGCTCGTAGTTAGTAACTTTAACATTAGTGAGTTATAAAACTTTTGTGAGTGACACAGAGAGAACTTTGGAACCTCGTGAAGTAAAAACGTGTGTGATCAGTGTTCAACATTTTGAAAATGTTGCAAGAAAATTTATTTTTAGCTGGATTAATAGTAAAACCTAAAAATAACATAATACCTATCAGATTAATGAATACTAGTGACAAGGAAATAATTATTTCAATATTTGAACCTGAGTTAGTGTCTTTAAATTATTATAATATATGTTCATTTGACGAGTGCACTTCTAATTCCACACGTGCAAAAACATTGTTACAATCTTTGACACTTGATCATTTAGGTATAAGCGAACGGCATAGCATAGAAAGCATTTGTTCAAAGTATGCTGATATATTTCATTTGCCCGGCGATAAGCTTACTACCACGAACTTAGGTGAACAAACAATTCAATTAAAACAAAATGTAAATATCCTGTTGCTATGTCTGGACTTAACTATGAAAATTGTTTTATTTATTTAGACGACTGTATTTGTTTTGGTAGAAATTTGGAGTCTCATAATAAAAATTTAATCAAAATTTTTGAACGGTTGCGTAAAGTTAATCTGAAATTAAACCCAAGTAAATGTCAATTTTTAAAAACTGAATTATTATACTTAGGTCATACTATATCGTCTGATGGGATACAACCTGACAAAGAAAAAATTAAATGTATTCAAAATTATCCTAGACCAACGAATGTTGATGAAGTCAGACGTTTTGTAGCTATAATAACATTAAACGTAGATTTTACTGGCCAGGAATTGAAAATGACGTCAAGAATTTTGTTCATAAATGTGAAAAGTGTCAAAAAATGAAACACTCTAGGTATATAAGAGAACCGATGGTTATAACAACAACGGCAAGTTTTGCTTTCGAAAAAGTATTTTTAGATATAGTAGGCCCATTAGACATAGATTTAGAACATAATAAGTATATATTAACAATTCAGTGTGAGTTAAGCAAATTTGTCGAGGCATATCCTCTTAGAAATAAGGAAACGGTAAGTGTAGCTAGAAGTTTTGTTAACAATTTCATTTTAAGGTTTGGTATTCCCAAGGTCATCGCTACAGATCGTGGAACAGAGTTCATTTCAGAGACGATGGAAGAGGTATGTAAATTACTTAACATAGAAAAACTAAGCTCTACAGCATACCATCATCAAACTATTGGTTCACTTGAAAATGCACATAAACATCTAGGTTCATTTTTACGTATACAATGTGATAATCACCCAGAAACATGGAGTCAGTGGCTACCATTTTGGTGTTTCACATACAATAACACTGTTCATTCAAGTACAAAATATGCCCTATATGAATTAGTTTTTGGTAAACCATGCCAAATGCCGAGTACAATTTCTTCTTATATAGAACCATTGTATAATCCAGATAACTATAGTTTAGAGTTAAAATACAGGTTACAAGTAGCTAATAGAGACGCACGAGAAAATTTGTTAAATTGTAAAGAAAAACGAAAAATTAAGTATGATAGAAATGTAAATAAAGTAAAATATAATCCAAACGATTTGTTATTAGTGAAAAATGAGACAGGAAATAAATTAGAAACTTTATATAATGGACCATACATTGTAATAGAAGAACAGGAACCAAATGTAAAAATTATGAAAAATGGAAAATTTGATGTTGTTCACAAAGATAGAACGAAACCGTTTGTTAAGAATAGTTAATGTTTTTTTTAAGAAAACTTAAGTTACTACTTTGTGTTATATAAGAAAAAAAAAATATTGTATTTTTTTTTCTTTTTTTTGCCCCAGAGGTGAAGTGGGGTGTATAGTATAGTTTTATAGTTTTATATGTATTTGTTAGGAGGACGGGCAATGCTTATAACTTGTTATAACTTTATAAGACAGAATAAAATATAAGTTCATCAAAGACGGTCGTGTTCCTTATTTACACCAGCTCCCCGCACCTCAACGGGGTTTTCTCGCAGTTAGCTAAATATGTTTTAGGAGTAATCTCCACAAACAAATAAAACTGAAGTGTCTGTTTGACGACCTTCGTAGCGCAGTGGTTGAGCGCATCGGTGTTCAAGCAGGAGGTCGCGGGTTCGAATCCCACCAAAGGAACAAAAAGTGTTCTGTGTTCCTGGGTCATGTATGTGTATTAATATAATAAAAATATTAAATATATGTCGGAGAATGAATAATTATTTATTTATTCGAATGACAATACTAGCTAATAAGTCGTTAACTTCATGTTGACGTTTGACGTTGACAGATGACAGTTATGTTACGAAGTTGTCTATGCGTCAATTCAATCTGTCAGTAGTGTACGTCGATTGAGCATCGTTCACTTGCTCCCGAGACGTCGCCTGCGCCGGGTGTGCGCACTGACTGTATAAAATATTAAGATGGCGGACGAACATCACCAACACGCGGATTCAAATCCATTTGAATCTGCGACAGCAGCGGTGGGATTACCCCAAGGGGCATCCTGCGAGCCTACTGCGATGCCAGCTACACAAGAACACGAATATTTTACGTCCCAACCTATGGCTCGAGAAAATATGGCGGATGAAGCTGAAGTAACCGATGAAAGCCAACCACGGGCACCCACATCGGAAGCATGGGCGACATTCTTCCAAAATATGATAGCGGGCTTTCAAAATTCCAATCAGCAGCCTTCTACGAGCACCGGCTTACCTAGAAAACTGAAAGCGAGTGAAATATTCCTGCCGCCATTTGATCCAGACGAGTGTCAGTTTACTGCGGCGCAGTGGTGTGAAGAGGTCGATCACCACAGGAAAAACAACTCGTGGACGGACTACGAAACGAGGAATGCTGCGTTTACGCATCTGCAGGGACGTGCTAAGAAGTGGGCGGCGTGTACGTATCCTTTATGTAAAAGTTGGGACGAATTACGGGAGCGGCTTACACGGCAGTTCGTAGCAACGAAAAGGTTTCACGACCTCTTTCGTGACATGGTGGAGTACAAGAGCGACCTAGCAGCAACGTACGTCGAGTATTCTACGAACAAGTTGGCGCTGATAGATCGACTGGAGACTGGCTGGAACGAGTCCAACAAGATCGAAGTTGTAATTTCTGGTATTACAGATACTCAGGTACGCTCAGAGTTACTTAAAAATACACCTATGACCTTTGTATTACTTGATAGACATTTGAGTACTTATCCTAGTATTAAAAATCTTAAGCGACATTTAGATAAGACCCGGAGTGAGTCCGAACATTCACATTTTAAACGCCCCAAAACCAATGAAAAACCTACCGACAGACGTTGCCATTATTGCAATAAAGTAGGTCATTTAAAACGTCATTGTTTGTCGTTACGGAATAAAAATAAGAGTGAGGGTACCGCTCATTCTCGGGCATCTACTGATAAAAATAATGATAAGTCAACTCAATGTTCTTATTGTCACAAACCGGGGCATTCTGAATCCACATGTTTTACAAAGCAACGTAACGAAAAACAGAAAGAACTAAAAGACCCTAAATTGCAAACTAAATCTGTAAATATTTGTTCACCTTCTGAAGAGTCGTTGATTGAATTACAAATAGGTGGTTACAACTTAAAAGCGTTAATTGATAGTGGCTCAGAGTGTTCTTTGATTAAAAAAGAAATCGCTCATTGTTTGCCGGATAAAAAGGAGATTTCGTTTACGCGCCTCACCGGTATTGGTTCTGTACCATGTTTTTCGCTTCGTAAAATGACAAGCTATGTAGAATTTGATGGGTTTCATACTGAAATTACGTTCGTGATTATAGACTCGCATCTATTGCCTTATGATGTAATCCTAGGCAGGGAGGTATTTAAGACCCCAGGTTTAGTTTTTACTCTCAGTAGCGATGGTGCTAAGATAACTCGTGATTTTACCGTCAATGTGTGTACTCGAGTTGAAACCCCAGAACTGGACAAAATAAACACGGACTTGACTGACCAGCAGGATATTGATAGATTAAGGTCCATTTTGGAAAAATACAAAGATAATTTTGCTAGTGGAAATTCGAAATCAACTGTTACTACTGGCGAGATTGGCGAGATGCAAATAAAGCTTAAAAACCCAGATAAAGTAGTGCAACGTCAACCCTATAGGTTAGCCCCGTCTGAACGAAAAATAATGTGCGAAATAATTGCCGACCTAGAGAGTAAAGGTATAGTGCGTGAGAGTTCTTCGCCTTTTTCGAGCCCAGCATTGCTTGTTAAAAAGAAAGACGGATCCGACCGTCTTTGTGTAGATTATAGGGAGCTTAACTCTAATACTGTGCGTGATAGCTATCCCCTCCCTTTAATCTCTGACCAGATAGACACTCTCGGACAGATGTCTTACTTTTCAAGCCTCGACATGGCGTCAGGGTTTTACCAAATAAAAATGGCGTCCCAGAACGATATCGAAAAAACCGCCTTCATTACCCAAGATGGCGTTTGGGAATTTTTGAAAATGCCTTTTGGGCTCAAAAATGCACCTTCTGTGTACCAAAGAGCAATTAATCAGGCTCTCAAAGGGCTAAAAGACATTGCGCTCTGTTATATTGATGACGTTTTAGTTATTTCAAAATCCAAAGAATCAGCCTTTCAGAATTTAGAGCATGTGTTATCCGCTCTGTCAATAGCAGGTTTTACTTTTAATTGGAAAAAGTGCACTTTCTTTAAATCTTCAGTAGAATATTTGGGCTATGTTATTAGTGACAATTCTATAAAACCAAATCCTAATAAAATAAAAGCTTTAGCTAACGCCCCTTTGCCTACATGCGTAAAAGAACTACGGCAATTTAATGGTCTTGCTGGGTATTTCAGAAAATTTGTACCTAACTTCTCATCTATCATGGCACCCCTGTACGCTCTCACTAAAAAGGACGCTAAATGGGCATGGACTGCCGAGCATACAAAGGCTCACTCTGTTGTGGTTGGATATCTGACTTCCACACCCGTGTTGACTATCTTCGACCCTAGTAAGCCAATCGAACTCCACACCGACGCGAGTTCGATTGGATATGGGGCGGTATTATTTCAAAAGGACGATGTTCAGCTGAAAGTTGTTGGTTATTTCAGCCAGCGAACAACCGATGTGGAAAGCAGATATCACAGCTATGAGCTGGAGACTCTAGCGGTTTTTAAAGCATTGAAGCATTATCGTCATTATTTGCTCGGTAGGGAATTTAAGGTCGTCACAGACTGTAATGCCTTGAAGGCATCACGTCATAAACGTGAACTGTTACCCCGCGTTCATCGATGGTGGGCGTACATGCAAACTTTTGATTTTGAAATAGAATATCGAAAGGGTGAAAGGATCCCACACGTAGATTATCTTAGTCGGAACCCAATCGATAGTAAATTGGTAAATGTTTCTCTAATAAACAATGAATGGTTGCAGGCCGAGCAGAGGTTAGATCCCGATATTAGGCGCATTATTGATTCTATTGAAAACGATACAATTGACGCTAGTGTTAGGTCGTCGTACACTTATAAAAATAATTTGCTTTTCAAAAACTTTCAGATTAATGGTAGAACTTCTAGTAGAATAATAATTCCCAAAAATTACAGGTGGCAAATAATTCAAAGATTTCATGACGAACTGAAACATTTGGGCTGGGATAAGACCTTATCTAAAATAAGAGACCATTTTTGGTTTCCTAATATGACCTCATCTGTTAGAGCCTACGTAGACCATTGTTTACCCTGTAAAGTAAACAAAAACCCTTCTGGTAAAAGACAATCTGTTTTACATCCAATAGAAAAAGTTGTCGAACCGTTCCACACTATTCATATTGATACTAGTGGCAAGTTAACCGGCGGTAAGACGAAAAAGGAATATGTCATAGTTATTATAGACGCTTTCACAAAGTTTTGTCATTTGAGTGCAGTTAAAGATTTAACTTCGCGTTCAGCTTGTGAAGCCCTTAGAAATTTCGTTCACATATTTGGTACACCCAAGCGAATTATATCCGACCAAGGTACCTCTTTTACCGGACGAGAATTTCAGAACTTATGTAGTGAATGGTCAATAGAAATTCATGAAATTGCCAGTGGTGTCTCACGGGCCAATGGCCAGGTAGAGAGAATGATGTCTGTGCTAACCAATTGCTTTACAATTGCTGAAAATCACGAAGATAAGTCTTGGAAGTCGATTATTGGTGAAGTTCAACTTGCGCTAAATTGTACTGTGTCTAGAAGCACCGGTAAAACTCCACTTCAGTTGTTAATTGGCTATGACAAAAGTCCCCCAAGGTTAAATTTCCTGACTTCTGATCTTGACGCTAGTACTGAACAGAATTTAACCGAAATTAGGAATGAGGCAAAAGATAGGATGAACGAGCAGGCAACAAAAGACAAAAGTCGCTTTGATTCTAATAAAGCTACCATTCGTCCATTTATCGTAGGTGATTTAGTTTTGGTTCAAAGGAACCCTCGTATAATTAATAAATTGAGTGAAAAATTTGCTGGTCCTTGTAAAATCACTAAGGTCTGTCCAAATGAGCGTTACATGGTTGAGCCAATATCTGGAGGGCGATCCCAATACGTCTGTCATGAAAGACTTCGTAAATATCCACCTAGTCTGCCAGGTCTGTC
Organism: Celastrina argiolus; assembly: GCA_905187575.2. Taxonomy (NCBI): domain Eukaryota; kingdom Metazoa; phylum Arthropoda; class Insecta; order Lepidoptera; family Lycaenidae; genus Celastrina; species Celastrina argiolus. Next base: position 2,245,423 of record LR994598.1, read on the forward strand.
TGAATGCCTGGATGGTACAGAAAATAGTGATTGACTTTTACATTGTAGTGTAATGGAAGTTGTTTTTATTAGTGCGTTCAAAACAGAATTGATTAAGATGTTATAAGGATTACGAATTGATTAAGTTTTGTAACAGAAAATTTATTTTTGTTTGTTATATGATTGTTTATACAACCGAATACAATAAATGGATTGTAATATGTGCGAACGTTTTATTACGCTACGACTGAAAGCTCCTACGCTTTGTCTGAGAACTTGACTGAAAGCATAACGCTTTGTCGGAGAATTCGTCTGAAAGCTCCTACGCTTTGTCTGAGAATTTGACTGAAAGCATAACGCTTTGTCGGAGAATTCGTCTGAAAGCTCTTACGCTTTGACTGAAGGTATGACTGAAACTGCTTACGCTTTGTCCGAAACAAGATGAAAGCTTTTACGCTTTAACTAAGGTTTGCTTGAAAACTGCTACGCTTAGCCTGAAAATCAGTACGCTTTGTCTATAAGGCATAGATTGAAAGCTTGTTGCTTGATCTAGTGTGACTGCTGAAAGCTTCCACGCTTTGTAGGCTTATTAAGCTAAGGTGTTATTAAAGTCCCTATGCTGAAAGCTTCAACGCTTTGTGGTGAGACAACGCGAGAGCGCGTTGATTTGCAGAATGGCCGTGTCGGAGAATGAATAATTATTTATTTATTCGAATGACAATACTAGCTAATAAGTCGTTAACTTCATGTTGACGTTTGACGTTGACAGATGACAGTTATGTTACGAAGTTGTCTATGCGTCAATTCAATCTGTCAGTAGTGTACGTCGATTGAGCATCGTTCACTTGCTCCCGAGACGTCGCCTGCGCCGGGTGTGCGCACTGACTGTATAAAATATTAAGATGGCGGACGAACATCACCAACACGCGGATTCAAATCCATTTGAATCTGCGACATATATGTATATTATTTATTTATTTATTTATTTACACTTTTTGCACAACGTACAATGGCGGACTTAATGCCGAGAGGCATTCTCTACCAGTCAACCATAGGGTGATGCAGAGACAAAAAAACGAAAAGGTGCTGCAAAACGATGAGAGAAATACTGTGGAAGAATAAAAAGAATAAAATTAAATTAAACGTAATAAAATGCTAATACCATATAATATGAATTAAATATATATATATATATATATATATATATATATATATTTAAATCTCAGACGGCTTCGTGCGTCTTTTCAAACTCGATACTTATTGCATCTCCCACTTCTAGTACGATTTAAAAGTGTCTGCGAGTGAATATTGTTATTTTATTTGCTTAATATGAACTTGGTCGTAATTATATTACATTTAAACACGGTATGCTGATATTCGATTTCAAATAATTCTCGGTCACTTTTGACGACCTCTCTTATTGGTACTTATGTAGCACACTGTATATTATCGTATATTATCGTATATAACTCGTCTTTTTTGACGTCCACTCATACTGGTACTTATGTAGCACACTGTATATTATCGTATATTATCGTATATAACTCGTCTTTTTTGACGTCCACTCATACTGGTACTTATGTAGCACACTGTATATTATCGTATATTATCGTATATAACTCGTCACTTTTGAGGTCCACTCATACTGGTACTTATGTAGCACACTGTATATTATCGTATATTATCGTATATAACTCGTCACTTTTGAGGTCCACTCATACTCGTACTTATGTAGCACACAGTATATTATCGTATATAACTCGTGCATAGTACTATTCTTAGTACGACCATTCAGCGTGGTAATCAAGTGGTGTGCGTATATTATCGTATATGCCTTGTGCATTGTGCTTTCTTGCTACGTCCTTTTTTAACCGTAATCATATGGCACATTATATATTTTCATTGTTATATCCCACCGATTCTTCCTTTCTGTCAGCTAAATTAACTTAAAAACCACAACATTACTGTAGACCATTGCGTGTTATTTTTATTTAATATTTGGTTAGTCTGTTAGATCAGCTGTATGCCGTTCTGCACGCAATTTATTTTCTATCTTAACCTAGCATTCATAGACTGCGAAACAACATTTAACCGCGTGCCCCGTAAACAAGATTTTAGAGCAAGAGCTAGAAGTCTAGGTCGCAGATCAGGACATGACAGTAAGCACATGTAGGTAGCTGTAGTATCTAGAGATTGCTTTCGTACAGGTACGGCCGAGCGGCAAGAGATGAGAGTAAGTACATGTAGGTAGCTGTAGTATCTAGAGATTGCTTTCGTACAGGTACTAGGCGGAGCGGCAAGATATGAGAGTAAGTACATGTAGGTAGCTGTAGTATCTAGAGATTGCTTTCGTACAGGTACTAGGCCGAGCGGCAAGAGATGAGAGTAAGTACATGTAGGTAGCTGTAGTATCTAGAGATTGCTTTCGTAAAGGTACTAGGCGGAGCGGCAGGATATGAGAGTAAGTATATGTAGGTAGCTGTAGTATCTAGAGATTGCTTTCGTACAGGTACGGCCGAGCGGCAAGAGAAGAGAGTAAGTACATGTAGGTAGCTGTAGTATCTAGAGATTGCTTTCGTACAGGTACTAGGCGGAGCGGCAAGATATGAGAGTAAGTACATGTAGGTAGCTGTAGTATCTAGAGATTGCTTTCGTACAGGTACTAGGCGGAGCGGCAAGATATGAGAGTAAGTACATGTAGGTAGCTGTAGTATCTAGAGATTGCTTTTGTACAGGTACTAGGAGATGAGAGTAAGTACATGTAGGTAGCTGTAGTATCTAGAGATTGCTTTCGTACAGGTACTAGGCGGAGCGGCAAGATATGAGAGTAAGTACATGTAGGTAGCTGTAGTATCTAGAGATTGCTTTCGTACAGGTACTAGGCCGAGCGGCAAGAGATGAGAGTAAGTACATGTAGGTAGCTGTAGTATCTAGAGATTGCTTTCGTACAGGTACTAGGCGGAGCGGCAAGATATGAGAGTAAGTACATGTAGGTAGCTGTAGTATCTAGAGATTGCTTTTGTACAGGTACTAGGAGATGAGAGTAAGTACATGTAGGTAGCTGTAGTATCTAGAGATTGCTTTCGTACAGGTACTAGGCGGAGCGGCAAGATATGAGAGTAAGTACATGTAGGTAGCTGTAGTATCTAGAGATTGCTTTCGTACAGGTACTAGGCCGAGCGGCAAGAGATGAGAGTAAGTACATGTAGGTAGCTGTAGTATCTAGAGATTGCTTTCGTACAGGTACGGCCGAGCGGCAAGAGATGAGAGTAAGTACATGTAGTAGCTGTAGTATCTAGAGATTGCTTTCGTACAGGTACTAGGTGGAGCGGCAAGATATGAGAGTATGTACATGTAGGTAGCTGTAGTATCTAGAGATTGCTTTTGTACAGGTACTAGGCGGAGCGGCAAGATATGAGAGTATGTACATGTAGGTAGCTGTAGTATCTAGAGATTGCTTTTGTACAGGTACTAGGCGGAGCGGCAAGACATGAGAGTAGGTACATGTACGTAGCTGTAGTATCTAGAGATTGCTTTCGTACAGGTACGGCCGAGCGGCAAGAGATGAGAGTAAGTACATGTAGGTAGCTGTAGTATCTAGAGATTGCTTTTATACAGGTACTAGGCCGAGTGGCAAGAGATGAGAGTAAGTACATGTAGGTAGCTGTAGTATCTAGAGATTGCTTTTGTACAGGTACTAGGTGGAGCGTCAAGATATGAGAGTAAGTACATGTAAAAATATCTGCCTTCAAAAGAAAATTAGATTTTTGGATTGTTTGCGTTGATAAGAGAGAAATAGAAAGCTTTACGTTACTCAGTGAGTTTGTTAGCGATAACGACTCAGAAATGTTTCAAGATGATATGTTTAAAGAATTGGTCCAATATCTCACTTCGATGCGCGCATCTTTTGAAAAGTATTTTCCCGAAGAACAGAATACAAAAATAAAACTGAATTCATGGATTCATAATCCTTTTTTACCCAACTTGCAAAAGCCCGAAAGTATTTCAAACGAGATATATGAATCTCTTTTAGAAATGTCATCAGACATAAGTATGGAGTCACTGTTCAAAACGATGCCTCTCAAAGATTTTTGTGCAGAATTCGTAATGAATATCCAATGCTTGGCAAAATGGCTCTGAATATTCTTCTCCCGTTCCCAACAACATATTTGTGCGAAACTGGATTCTCAACGTATGCAGTAACGAAAACAAAATATCGCAATAGACTGGACGCCGAACCAGAATATGAGACTGCAACTGTCTTTTATCAAACCTGACATCAACCAATTAATGAAAAATAAAAAACAGTTTCATACCTCCCATTAGTTAGATTTTTTCTTTTTTAATATCTTGTAATAATGTACTTGCCATGTGGCATGTTAAAGTAAATAATAATTAGTAACTGTTACATTATACATACTTTTATTATCTTTATTAATAAAGAATACACTTTTAAAAACTATTATTTTATTGTAGGGTTCCGTCAAGTATTTTGCTTTCCAAAAGGGTTCCGCCACCAAAAAAAATTTGAGAACCGCTGGTTTAACATATAATAACAGTTTTTTTTATTTCTAATTGAGCAAAACGACAAAAAAAAACTTAGAAAATAATAATCAGTCTTATAAAATCGCATACATTGCAGCGTCGTCACGGCGCCCGGCCGGCTAATAACTGTCGAGATACTGAAAACAAAACATTACCACACAACTCTCACCCCGCACCTTGAGCGGCCTCTCATCGATGCTGATTTGTTTCTTTTGGCGGACGCAATTAAATCCATCCTTTATATTGATTAAAACATAAAATATTTGTGATATATACGGTACCTAACCTTGAGCGGCCTCTGATCTCTGACGATTTGTTTCTTTTGGCGGACGCAATTAAATCCATCCTTTATATTGATTAAAACATAAAATATTTGTGATATATACGGTACCTAACCTTGAGCCGCCTCTGATCTCTGACGATTTGTTTCTTTTGGCGGACGCAATTAAATCCATCCTTTATATTGATTAAAACATAAAATATTTGTGATATATACGGTACCTAACCTTGAGCGGCCTCTGATCTCTGACGATTTGTTTCTTTTGGCGGACGCAATTAAATCCATCCTTTATATTGATTAAAACATTAAATATTTGTGATATATACGGTACCTAACCTTGAGCGGCCTCTGATCTCTGACGATTTGTTTCTTTTGGCGGACGCAATTAAATCCATCCTTTATATTGATTAAAACATTAAATATTTGTGATATATAGGTACGGTAACTAACCTTGAGCGGCCTCTCATCGATGCCGATTTGTTTCTTTTGGCGGACGCAATTAAATCCATCCTTTATAATATTGATTAAAACATAAAATATTTGTGATATATACGGTACCTAACCTTGAGCGGCCTCTGATCTCTGACGATTTGTTTCTTTTGGCGGACGCAATTAAATCCATCCTTTATATTGATTAAAACATAAAATATTTGTGATATATACGGTACCTAACCTTGAGCGGCCTCTGATCTCTGACGATTTGTTTCTTTTGGCGGACGCAATTAAATCCATCCTTTATATTGATTAAAACATTAAATATTTGTGATATATACGGTACCTAACCTTGAGCGGCCTCTCATCGATGCCGATTTGTTTCTTTTGGCGGACGCAATTAAATCCATCCTTTATATTGATTAAAACATAAAATATTTGTGATGTATACGGTACCTAACCTTGAGCGGCCTCTCATCGATGCCGATTTGTTTCTTTTGGCGGACGCAATTAAATCCATCCTTTATATTGATTAAAACATAAAATATTTGTGATATATACGGTACCTAACCTTGAGCGGCCTCTGATCTCTGCCGAATTGTTTCTTTTGGCGGACGCAATTAAATCCATCCTTTATATTGATTAAAACATAAAATATTTGTGATATATACGGTACCTAACCTTGAGCGGCCTCTGATCTCTGACGATTTGTTTCTTTTGGCGGACGCAATTAAATCCATCCTTTATATTGATTAAAACATTAAATATTTGTGATATATACGGTACCTAACCTTGAGCGGCCTCTCATCGATGCCGATTTGTTTCTTTTGGCGGACGCAATTAAATCCATCCTTTATATTGATTAAAACATAAAATATTTGTGATATATACGGTACCTAACCTTGAGAGGCCTCACATCTCTGCCGATTTGTTTATTTGGCGGATGCAATTAAATCCATCATTAATATTGATTAAAATTAAAAAAAAATCTGATATTCGGTATCATCAAACGCGGAGAATTGAACAGTGACAAAATCGCGTATACAATATACGCCGCACAAAGCGACCTCGCGGTGCGTGCGGCAAGTCGCTGAACTAAATTATGCGCCGGATTTTATTCCCGACTCAAAATTACGTCCATGCCAAAATTTTCACCAGACACTGGTACATTAATATGACGGCTACAGAAAAAAAATCAGGGCTCGTCAATCTTGCGTCCGTATACAGGACGCAGTAAATCGGGTAGACGCATGATGGTCGGTAAAAGCCGCCATGTTCGACGCAGCATAGGTAGTGGGATCTATATATATATATATATATATATATATATATATATACTATAATATTATAATAATACATACTAATAATACAAATTAAACGAATAGGCTACATACTATATAATACTATAAAGTACATAAATACATAATTTTATATTATATATACACTGTACAATACTACACTATATACATATAATTAATACTATAATTAATAAAGACGATGATAATTTCATTAGGTTTCTGCCAAAAAACTAAGATACCATTGACGGACCCTCCGTTTAAACGTTTCTCTGGTTGAAGACAATCTGATTTCCAAAGGGAGAGCATTCCAGAGAAGAATAGCCTGTATGTGGAAGGATGAATGGATAAGACTAGAAGTATGAGAAGGACATAGGAGAAGGGCATTGTTTGAAGAACGCAGGGTTTTATCGTGACTATTACAGAGGTATTGAAAGTGAGATGTTAAATAAGTGGGGGAATTGGGGGAGTGAAGAAAAGAGTAGAGGGTACATAGGGCGCGGAGTGAACGACGTTGGCGTATTGGGAGCCACTGCAGCTTGGAACGGAAGGAGGATACATGATCATATTTACGAAGATTGTATATGAATCTAATACAGTTGTTTAGGAGTCGGTCATATTTATTTAGTTTGTCCGCATTGAGGTCAAAATAGCACACATCACCGTAGTCAATGATTGGCAGTATAAGGGACTGCACCAGCGAGATTTTAATACTTGAAGGTAGGAAATTTTTGAGTCGGTAAAGGTATATGTATAAGTATTGAATATATTTCCGTTGTCTGATACTTGTAGCACAAGTTCTTCGGATACTAAGCACGGGGCCAGATTAACGTGGTGTAAAGCGTCCATGGATATTATTATTATTATAACTTTTAATTAGCAACGTTTATTTTTTATTTTGGACCTATTTTACTATAAAAAGCACATTTTAGAACGGCCAAGCTGAAAGTGGTGTAAAAATCTGTAAGAACGTCCTGCGCAAATAACAAGGAGGACGACATTCTGATATTAATTTCGTTTTATTGGACTACCGTTACATAATCCTTCTCCTTCTTTTTCGGGTGAAGGAAAATAGGAGTTAAAAAAATAAATCCTCCTCCTTCTCTTATTGGTGAATTTGTACAGTGTGAATCTGGACTATATATATTACGGTGACCTCGTGGACATCGCTAGAAATTCAGTGCTTTCAAGCGTTTCTGCCATAAATAATTATTATTGGAAACATTTATCAACATCACAATAAATTCCCAAAAATTACATAAACTCATGAAAAATGACATAAAAATATATATTCCCGTGATGCTTTCCCTTAATTTTTGACCTTTTGAGACATTACAATTTTTGTACTGTCTCCCACTTTGCTCGGAGAGGGAAACTGGAATACTTCCTAATCCTCTTTTTTTTTCTTCTGATTAATTTCGTTGTGGGTCCCAAGACAGATTTCGGGCACCCCTGAGATCATATCAAAGGGTTAGTCGTGGTCGGTTACCGCTGTCGATCCTGGCTCACAGGAGTTGCTGTGGTGGAAATGGGCCAATGCCCGTTTAAAAAAAATGAGAATTTCGAAAGTATAAATAAAGATAATAACTGTATTTTTATGGAGAGTCAAATAAGTACAGACTATGGGGCATTTCACGTCAAGCGGGCCAGAAAAAAGATTGCACTTCCATAGGACCTGTATAAATGTACGTCCTTATTTTTTTTATGCCTTGTTACGAATTTATGCGCCTTCAAAGAATCATCAAAATTTAAAAAGCAGATTTTTCGAAAGCTGTTAATGAAGGTAATCAAATGGAATAAAGAATAAGTAAACAGTGATTATTAGAGTATATTCATTGATTTTATAGAAAGTAAATTGAAATTAGAAAAAAATATTTTATTTCGTACAATAAACCGGAAGTAAATTTCGATTTTTTTTCCAATTGGCCGAAATATATTTTTACCTTTAAACATGGCCTATGGTGTGAAAATATTATGTAAAACATTTGAAAATGGTTGCTCGATTAGTTTCGAAGATACACGCACTAAAGTATATGGGTGCCGATGTCGCGCAGTATGGGCAGTTCTTTAGTACGGTAGTAGTATATAGGTAGGTATTGACCTGTAACGCCATCTATTATCTACCAAGAAAATCACTTTGAAATAAAAGTGAAATGTTAGAAAGAGATAGATAGAGACGCCTCACGCGGCACGCCAGGCGTCACCTTTGTCATCCGTTATTTATTTAGTCGTTTCTGTGAGTGCAATGCGTTAGCAGTGTTCTGTTAAAACAAATAATTGTGGAATTATCTTTATAATGAATACTATCGTAATCGGTGTAACAACCTTTTTAACTTGCCATTTCATTCAAAGTTTATCAGTTTTAGAAAAATTTCAAAACATTTAGCTGAAAAGTGGGGAGTTACTTCTTTTCCTTACGTATGTACGTCTTGCCGATTACGTCTGTCAAGTGAAATACCTATAGAACCCAATTTTGATCTAGTTCAGTCACAGAGCAGCCAAACGCCGAGTGAATGTTCGCAGAACGCTCTGAATGAATCGTATATTCCGGATGAGGATGACGATAGACATAAAACTATTTCGACTCAGACGGATACGGATCAAGAAATTATACGTCAGTTAAAGGAGAAGTTTAACGACCCGTCTACATCTCTTTCGATGAAAACTGTAATACTAACCGTTGCACCTCAGTCCTGGAGTGAACATAAACTCGCAAATGAATTCGGAACAACTCGACGTCAAGCTAAAATTGCAAAGAAACTTGTGGCGCCATTAGAAATTTTGTCATCTCCTCAATCCAAATGGGATTATTACTTTGTATTCCAAATCGGTAAATAAAATTAAAAATTTATTCACCAACGCATGTTAATGCCTATAAGAAGACTTACAAAACTTCGACAGTTACAAAAAAAGAAGTAATAGGTCTACTAGGTCTATCATGAACCTTTGAAAGCTCCGCCATAGTAATAACATTATCGAATGTGAATTGTATTAGCTTTATAATTTATGCTTATCATTTAATTATTATTATCATTCATTGACATACATTTCCGTTACGTTACGTTGCTGTCAAATGTTCCCGCTTGCGTTGCGGGATCCGCGTTACAAGTTCCCGGGTTGAGGGTTTCCGGGTTGCGGGAACCGCGTTGCGGGTTTAGGGTTGCGGATTCCGCGTTGCGGGTTTCGGGTTCCGCGTTCCGGGTTTCGGGTTCCAGGTTCCCGGGTTGCGGATTCCGGGTTCCGGGTTGCGGATTCCGGGTTCCGGGTTGCGGGTTCCGTGTTGCGGGTTCCGCGTTGCGGGTACGTTTTAACATATTCTGTTCAGCCGTTCTCGAGTTTTAGCGAGACTAACGAACAGCGATTCATTTTTATATCTATACTAATATTACAAAGCGGAAGAGTTTGTTTGTTTGTTTAAACGCGCTAATCTCAGCAACTACTGGACCAACATGAAAAAATATTTTTTTGTTGGATAGTCCATTTATAGAGGAAGGTTTTAGGCTATATAACATTACGCTGCGACCAATAGGAGCGAAGCGTCAGTGAGAAATGTTGCAAAAACGGGGAAAATTATTCACATTTGGGGACTTGCATTGCTTGCGCTGCATAAACGGCTTCAGTCACTCAAAAACCACGTGAAGGAAGTCGCGGGAACAGCTAGTATAAGATAAGATAAGACAAGATTTTTCAATAAGAGTTATTTTAAAATTATTTCCTTACCAATAAGATCTGGAATAGTGTGTTAACTTTATTTATCAAAAAATATTTAGGTGTGTTATCTATACTAATATTATAAAGAGGTAACATTTGATTGTTTGTTTGTTTGTTTGAATGGAATAGGCTCTGAAACCACTGAACCAATATGAAAAATTCTTTCACCGTTGGAAAGCTACATTCCTAGCGCTGAACATAGGCTATATTATATGTTTAAATAAAGTAGGGTTCCTTACTAAAACCCCAAAAATGTAGCCCAAAGTGTAAAAAAACGACCTCCAAAATTTCTTACATCGTGTGCGCTTCGACAACGGCTTGACCAATTTCGCAAATTTTTTTTACGGTATGTTCGTTATTGTCACGAAAAGGTTATTATGAAAGAAAATGTTGAAAAAAATAAGCAGAAAATTAGAAAAAAGAAGAAAATACGTGTTGGTCACGCGGGGTTTGAACCTGGGCTCGATCGATTCACGTCGTTGCCAGTTTATATGACACGGGTGTCATGGTAACAACATTGTTTACAAATGGAAAATAAAAATTATGAAATGCTATAAATACCGTTTTTATATCAGCTTAAACTATTTGGATTAATAAAATTATTAGGATTAACAAAAACATGAATCCAAATAGTTTAAGCTGATATAAATACGGTATGTATAGAATTTCATAATTTTTGTTTTCCATTTGTAAACAACGTTGTTACCATGACGACCGTTAAACGTTATAGACGTTAGGCTGCGTTTCCATTGACGCGGGGCGAGGCGGACAGGAGCTTGCGGTACCTGAATTGACCAATCACTATGCTCGAAATCTCCGCTCCACTCCGCTTGGGAACCACTAAGTTCTTATGCGCCCCACTCCGAGTCAGTGGAAACGCCAAGATTGGGGAGGTTTTCCAAATCTATACATCTATACAAATAAATAAAATTGAAGTGTCAGTTTGTAACTTTCAATTAGCAACGTTTTTCTAATTGCATATGACATTTTAAACAATATCTGATGCTTTTTTTTTGCATTGGCAACGATATCTACTGAAAACGAAAATGTAATTTAAAAAAAAATGTCTGCCTGTCAGCGTGTCTCTTTGCTCCAGCTAATCTCTGGAACGGCTGGACCGATTTTAACGAGACTTTCACTGGTAGATAGCTAAAGTTATAAGGATTAATTTAGGCTACTTTTCATCATCATCGTCATCTAACTAATGATCACCGAATCGGCTGGACCGACTGTGACGGGAGCATTCACCGGGCTTAGCTTATGTTACTAGGAGTAATCTATACATCTATATGTATAAAAGTAAATCGTGTTAGTTAAATTATTTATAACTCAAGAACGGCTTTATCGATGTGGCTGAAAATTGCCGAGGAAGTAGCTTAGAGCAAGTAGACGGACATAGGATACTATTTATTCCATTTGACAGCGTTTCCGTGAACGTTGCGGGTTCTGCGTTAGGGTTTCGCGTTATGGGTTCCGCGTTGCGGGTTCCGGGTTTCCGTGTTGCGGGTTCCGGGTTCCGCGTTGCGGGTTTCGGGTTCCCATGCTGCTGGTTCCGCGTTGCGGTTTTCGGGTTCCCATGCTGCGGGTTCCCATGCTGCGGGTTCCGCGTTGCGAGTTCCGAGTTCCCGCGTTGCGGGTTCCGGGTTCCGCGTTGCGGGTTTCGGGTTCCCATGCTGCTGGTTCCGCGTTGCGGTTTTCGGGTTCCCATGCTGCGGGTTCCCATGCTGCGGGTTCCGCGTTGCGAGTTCCGAGTTCCCGCGTTGCGGGTTCCGGGTTCCCGCGTTGCGGGTTTCGGCTTCCCGCGTTGCGGGTTCCGGGTTCCCGCGTTGCGGGTTTCGGGTTCCCATGCTGCGGGTTCCGGGTTCCCGCGTTGCGGGTTCCACGTTCCCGCGTTGCGGGTTCCGGGTTCCAGCGTTACGGGTTCCGGGTTCCCGCGTTGCGGGTTCCGGGTTCCCGCGTTGCGGGTTCCGGGTTCCCGCGTTGCGGGTTCCGGGTTCCTGCGTTGCGGGTCCGGGTTCCACGTTGCGGGTTCCCGCGTTTCGGGTTTCGGGTTCCCGCGTTGCGGGTTCCACGTTGTTTTTTTTTAGTTGAATTTCATCATAAACTCTTTTTTGAAGTCCCAAAACGAGATGCAGATGTGGTGGTGGACAACCAGCGCCACATCTGCATCGCGGTATCGAAGTTTTTTTAAGTCCGGCGCTATACTCATATATACGACACCTGAAGATTAGTACAAGGTAGTGGTGCAAGGTATTTTGTGCTTTACAAAGATGGCGGCATAAACCTTTGAAAACCGTTCCGATAAGTACGACTCAAGCCAACTTAGCAGAATGCCATTAATACCAGCATTAGCAAGTTTGTGTACAAGAATTTTATGGTCTACTGTATCAAAAGCTTTACTAAAATCTGTGTAAATTGCATCGACTGGAACCCGTTTGTCTACGTATTTGCAAACATTTGAAGTAAAGGACGCTAGATTAGTTGCGGTAGATCTCTTACTAACAAAGCCATGTTGATGTGGGATTATTTTTTGTTGAAGGAACCAGACTAGTTGTGCTGTAACTAATTTTTCTAAAACCTTGCCAAAGATGTTAATAATAGATATTGGTCTGTAATTAGTGATCAAGTGACGAGGTCCAGATTTATGTAACGGCACTATTAATGCTTCCTTCCAAATTTTAGGAAATACTCCACTTATAAGCGATTTATTGTAAATTGATACTAATGGATAAGACAGTGTTTGCGCACATGATTTTATAAATATTGGTGGGATTCCGTCGCTGCCAGCACCCTTTTCAGAATCTAGTGATTTTAAAGCTTTTTTAATCTCTTGTTCAGAAAATGATAATTTGCACAATGACGAGGAATCAAAATAGTTTGACGGCATTAAAAGCGTTTTTTGGCATAGATTACGATTATAATTACTTGGACTGTATACTTTAGACAAACATTCAGCAAATAGTTCGCACACCTTAGGACTACTAGTAGCCATTTTACCTCCATATTCCATTTGATGTGGGTACGAACTATGATTCTGTTTTTTGCTTTTAATAAAAGACCAGAAATATTTTGGGTTCCTGTTAATAGCATTTTCAACCCTTCTTATATATTGACTATAACAATCTTTCATTAATTTATTACACCTATCCCTTAACAATTCGAAAGATAGAATATCCATATCGTTTTTATATTTCTTAACCCTGGTATGATATTTCCGTTTTTCATTTATCATCTTAATTAAATCACGAGTGAACCAAACAGGATATTTTTTACTCCGAGCCTTTTTAAAGGGAATGCATCTAGATATTACTGTGCGTAGTTCTGAATAAAAAATATTAAGCATGTCCTCTACGGTGTCACATTTCGTAAATAGTTCATCCCACAATATGCTTTCCAATTCATTATTTACTTTATCGTAATCTGCTCCAAAGAAGTTAGGACGTTTATTAAAATTTATAGTAAGTTCAGGTTGTGACACAACATTTAATGTGAATTGTATGGGAGGATGATTTTCGTCTATTTTAGTTAAGGCCTCATCATGTGGTATAGTGCAAATATTGTGAATGTAATTAATTGTATTACTTAAAATTAAATCTAATATTTTATTTCGATGATTTTAATAAAAATTATATTGGTGAAGTGCGTTACAGTTCATAAAATCTGAAAAGGATGATTGTACCTCTTTGCTTTCATTTGTAGAGGGTTGAGTATATTCATTGCCATCGGTTTTTGACCATTCTATTCCGCTTAAGTTAAAATCGCCTATAATTAAAACTTTATGATTGCTGTCTATTAGTTTTTGAGCTTTTGTAAAAAACTCATTTAGCAGAGGTTGTTTCGGGGGTGGAGGGAAATATTCCGTATATTTCCCTCCACCCCCGAAACAACCAACCCCCAACAAAGATATATTTTTTCGCATTTGTTCGATTTGTTATTATTTTTAATCTCTAAAGTAATCTATAAATCTTCATTTGAACTTTAATTTTCTTCTTCTCGTAACGATTTTAAATTTTTAGCCACAGCTATTAATACCCCTCCGCCATTGGATCTTACATGAAAGCGCGATGACTCACGGTCTCTTCTATAAACTGTATACTGGTCATGAAAGAGTTCTGAGTCGTATACACCACTATTTAGCCAAGTCTCCGAAAGTATTACAATATCATAATCATGCAAATATACGTTTTTATAAAAGTCGTCTGTCTTTGTTTTAAGTCCACGGACATTTGGTAATATATTTTTAAATAATCGAATTTTAAATAGAAGATGCAATAGATATAACGCATAAAACGAATTAAGCTCAAAGTAACTACGATAAAGATTTTAACATATGGCTGTTCACTATACATATACATTGCGAGGCTTCGGTTTTTCTCATAAAAATTTTGCCATTGCGGATCCATACAAATTTATACCCCAGTTCTTTTGCTTTTATTCTAGCTGCTGCGTGAAGGGATTTGTTATGCATAGATAGATGCTCAGTAACATATATAAGTTGCGGTGTATTTACAGCTATGCCGAGATGTGCGCTGTTTAGTTTTTCGTTAGGGTGGTTTTTATTGTACTTTATAGTCGCTGCCAACAGAGAGTCACGAACTCTTGGTGTAGATAACTTCACAACAATCGATCTTGGTCTTTTGCTGGCATTATCAAATTTTGCTACTCTCGAGGCGTGAAGTATATCCGAATCCGTTATTTTGCATCCTACTACTGATCCCAATTGTATTACAGTAGTGATAACATTTTCAGATTTATGTTCCGGTACACACTGGATCTCAATGTTATTGGATCTTGACTGCTGCTCCATAATATCTACTCTCTTCGACACTTCGACCAATGCAGTTTGCAGCTCCAAATTATGTTTCTCTAGTTTAAGTATTCTATTATTTTTCTCTTCTAGCGAGTTATAGGCATGTATACTTTATTAAAAATAAGAACGATGTTTTAGATTGCCTTAGAAGATACCACGCCATTGTAAATAATAGGCTTAAACCTTGTAGTACTCCTGCTGATAAAGATGTTATAATGACTAACAATAATGTTGACAATGAAAATATTTTAAACATTCCGTATAGGAAAGCAGAGGGGGCGGTAATGCTTTTTTCAAAGGTGTCAAGACCTGACATAGCATTTGCATTAAATGTAGTAAGTAGATTTCTAAATAATCCAAAATCTGAACACATAACTGCTGTTAAAAAAATTATCAGGGGGCCTATTACAAGCTCTTAATTCCAGCCAGTTAAGGCATACAATATGGCTGCCTGGAATTTTCGTATTACGATCCCATCTTATCTGCATGATGACAGCTAGTTAGCGGACACGTGACACTTGACTTGCTTCCGAATGTCACTTTCAGACAACCAAACTAGGGTGGATCCATTCAGTAATAACATGTCGCTGTAATAAGAAAAAGAAAAAGGCAGTTTAAGACCGTATTATTGAATTGCCTGGAACCAGGCTGGTATTGTAAAAGATCATAATATGGCCCCAGATATTTATTTAAAAGCAAGTATATTGGTATTACTTATAATTGCAGTAGTGAACTAATAGGTTATATAAATATATGGGAGCCAGGGAAGCCAAAGAATTTTTGACAATTATAGGCGGATATAAAAGAACCGCAAATTACTGTCCAGTTATTTTGTACAGTCAAAGTGCAATAAAATTCATTCGCAATCCTGTGTATCACCGTCTAACTAAACATATCGATGTAAAATATCGTTTCATCAGAAAAAGGTACAAAATAAAATAATAAATATCGAATACGTTGAAACTTCAGCTTGCAGATTTTTTTTATTAATAAGATTTACCGACATTTTCTAACGCTAGTTACATTATTGGAATATTAAACATTCTATCACATTGCTGTAGAATGTGTTACAATCACTTATAAGTAAAAACAGCATGCACTAAAAGTAAACAACACAAATATCTTAAATTGCTGGTATTTTTCAAAAGTCAGTCCCAAGATCCAATCAGCAATCATAATATTTATTATTAATTTATTTATTCAGAAAACTTACAGCTTATGAAAAATGACAGTAAGAAAAACGTAAACATACAATAAAAAAGACAGTTAAAAGTTTACACTAATAGGTAAAAAAAATTTCGGTTATTAATTATTATTTAACTACTTTTCTAACTTACTTAACTTACTACTTTTCTTAACTAATATTCTAAAACCCAAATTCTTTTGCTACGAGTATTAAATAAAATACAAAAACAGCAATAATAAAACATAAAAAGTTAATAAATTGTAACTTATTTGTATAAATTTTATTGTGTGGTGTGGTGAGATAACGAAAGCTTTACCTCCATCTCAATTTGTAAATAATAGAGAGAGAATATTGTACATGTGGTATACTTAGTTCTCGTAGTCTATTTGTTTCGTATTTGTTTTTATGTTCCTAAAGGTTTATGTTGTTTTGTCAATTTGTACGGCCTGACCGAGCATACCATCTCGCTCGGTCGGAGATCTCCTCCCACAATCCATTTTATTACTGGACACCCTGTATAGTGGCCTATGTAATGTGTTAGATACATTTCCAAGATCTTATAAATCTTGTCGGAAATGTCTCTGGCACTTAAGGTTTTATAGTTAATTATAAATTGTTTTAATGTTTGTTTTAATTATAATTATATTTATTAATTATTATGAATTATATTATTATG
Source organism: Celastrina argiolus (assembly GCA_905187575.2). NCBI lineage: Eukaryota > Metazoa > Arthropoda > Insecta > Lepidoptera > Lycaenidae > Celastrina > Celastrina argiolus. The sequence goes on from LR994598.1 coordinate 2,262,337, forward strand.
TTAGACAAAATTTCCATGATCTTATAAATCTTGGCGGAAATGTCTCTGGCACTCATGGTTTGTTTTAATTATAATTATACTCGTATTTATTAATAATTATAAATTATATTATGATTACTTTTACAAACTTTTATAATTATTGTTATGTATGTTACTCAACATCCAGTTTCTTATTTTCATAATGTTGTTAATGTTATTTGGATTTTATGATAACAGTTTAATTATTTTTATATTGTTTCCTGTCCCGCCATCTCTACACTTCCGGTGCTACGTAAGAGTAGACATGGCGGATGCTTTATAAGGTGATGCATGTAAATTTTGGGGCAATTCCCATCTAATCATTGAAGTGTTGTCAACTAGTGAATATAAAAGTGTACTCTGGTGACTAAATAAAGTGTTTGGCAGTTGTTTTATTGTTTTATATTTGGCAAAAGCCAATAAATGTTTATTGGCAATTCCTTTCTTTTTTCGCTACTTTCTTTTTTTACATCACAGCTGTATGGTTTGTCTCTCGTATGAATTCTGTTGTGTCTTTGTAAAGATTGTTTTTGTGAAAACTTCTTCAAACACACATCACAGCTGTATGGTTTGAGTCCAGTGTGAACCCTACTGTGTTTTCGTAAATATCCTTTATATGAAAATTTCTGCAAACACACATCACAGCTGTATGGTTTATCTCCCATATGAATACGAATGTGTCTTTGTAAATCTCCCTTTTGTGAAAACTTCTTCAAACACACATCACAGCTGTAGGGTTTGTCTTCCACGTGAATACGAATGTGTTTTTGTAAATTTCCTTTTACTGAAAACTTCTTCGAACACACATCACAGCTGTATGGTTTGTATTCCGTATGAACCCTAATGTGTTCTAGTAAATGTCCTTTATGTGAAAACTTCTGCAAACACACATCACAGCTGTAACGTTTTTCTCTCTTATGTACTATGTAGTGTCGTTGTAAATTTCCGTTTAGTGAAAACTTCTTTAAACACACATCACAGCTGTATGGTTTGTCTCCCTTATGAACTATGTAGTGTCGTTGTAAATTTCCGTTTTGTGAAAACTTCTTTAAACACACATCACAGCTGTATGGTTTGTCTCCCGTATGAACTCTACTGTGATTTCGTAAATCTCCTTTTTGTGAAAACTTCTTCAAACACACATCACAGCTGTATGGTTTGTCTCCCGTATGAATAAGAATGTGCGTTTTTAAATCTCCTTTTCGTGAAAACTTCTTCAAACACACATCACAGCTGTATGGTTTGTCTCCCTTATGAACTATGTAGTGTCGTTGTAAATTTCCGTTTAGTGAAAACTTCTTTAAACACACATCACAGCTGTATGGTTTGTCTCCCATATGAACTCTACTGTGTTTTCGTAAATCTCCTTTCTGTGAAAACTTCTTCAAGCACACATCACAGCTGAACGGTTCCTTGTAACGTTCTGATGGTGCATCGCTTGTTTGGTCTAGTTCTTCGCAGTTATCTGAGATGTCCATTTCGTAGCCTCGTCCGATACCTAAATAAAGAGATGTAAATTTTATAAAAATATATAATTGCATATTACTCTACTTCTACTTTGATCTAAACTTTTAGTATACAATTAATTATACATAATTAAAAAATATATATCTTACATATCTAGTAAAACGTTCATTTGAGCTATCGCCAATTTAACTATCTATTTAATTTTTGTGTTTACTAAATGATAGGGTTTTGTATATGTGTGTATATGGATGTGTTTTAAATTTGTGTATAATATAATAAAAATCTTAAATATGTGTAATGTGTATAATATTAAAGTATTAAATACAGTGTGTTTAAAAAGAGCAGTCACTATTACTTTGGGATAAGATTATACCTACCTACCTTTTCTCATTTTGGAAATGTATTTTTTTTTAATTTTTTGTCAAAAACTAAAAAAATTTTTTTACCATTTCTTTTTTTTTTGTCGCAAAAATGCAATGACGCAAAAATGCAAACAATAAAGCAAAAAAAAACTTTTTTTTATTTAAAAAAAAATGAAAAAAAAAACATTTCTAGAATGAGAAAAGGTAGTATAGTCATATCCCAAACTTACAGTGACTGCTCTTTTTACATCCGTTATATTTCCGTTGTCTGATACCTGTAACACAAGTTCTTCGGACACTTAGCACAGGGCCAGATTGACGTGGTGTGAAGCGCCCATAGATATTTTTATTAATATATATTATATTATTATTAATAAATGAAGTACATAAGTGAATTGTTTTTGTTCGTGAACATGAAACGTGGAAGATTTCTGTTCAAACTTTAAATATTAGGTCCTTACATATGAAATTGGCGTTTTGTATGGGAGGAACATAAAGGCGATTTTTTCATATTAAAATATATTTTATTAATGAAAGTATGTTGGTACATACTATCTATACACTTTTGCCAAGTTATAGGTAGTTCATTGATTCCTTTACTAAAAAAAAACCATTCGGACGGGAATCAATAAAATCTTTGAAAGCGGTTTCGACTGCCTCGTCGGAATTGAATTTTTTTCCTTGCAAAAAGTTATCCAAATTTCGAAAAAAAATGTCATCAGTTGGAGCAAGGTCCGGAGAGTCTAGATCATATTTTCTTCTCTTGTCCAAAAAACCAATCCTCCTTATATGACTTACTCCCCGCTATAATCCCTCGCCCTATCAATTTCAAATCCGTCCTTCGATTTGTAAATACTCCTTTTATTGAAATTTTATGTACATTTATTCTTACTAACAAAATAAAACTTTAAGGTGACACGAAAAATGTGTGTGGTACTAACCCTAAATGTTTGTGTTTGTTTTAGGTAATAGACTATTCAACATTCTCCCTCCTGTGCACCGTACCCTTGTTTCTTCATAAAACCTACTCATAAAGCAGAGTTTTCGCCAACCCACTCTGACATTGGCAAATCACAAAGGAGCCATTTTGAAAAGAAGAAGAAGAAGACTCAAGCGTTTGTTGATTTTATAGAGGTTATGTACCCAGTACTTTTAAGTTTTTTCTCGCAATTTTCTTGGATATTCTTAGTGAAGTGGACTTTGCCGATTGACATAAACTATAACTGTTTTATTGTTTTCATTTTTTCATTTTCATTTATTTATTTATTGCAATTGTAGTTATACAAAATGGTGTTACATTGTCATAATATAAATTTACAAAAACACATTCGTATTCACGTGAAAGACAAACCGTACGGTTTGTCTTTCACGTGAATACGATCTTTGTAAATTTCCTTGTAGTGAAAACTTCTTCAAACACATTCACAGCTGTAGGGTTTGTCTTCCATGTGAATACGAATGTGTTTTTGTAAATTTCCTTTTACTGAAAACTTCTTCAAACACACATCACAGCTGTATGGTTTATCACTCGTATGAACGCTCACGTGTATTGCTAAATTTCCTTTTCGTGAAAACTTCTGCAAACACACATCACAGCTGTATGGTTTGTCTCCCATATGTACTCTACTGTGTTGTAGTAAATATCTTTTTTGTAAAAACTTCTTCAAACACACGTCACAGCTGTATGGTTTGTCTCCCATATGAGCACTAAAATGTCTTCTTAACGGAACGTTTCCTGAAAACTTCTTCAAATTCACATCACAGCTGTATGGTTTGTCTTTCACGTGAATACGAATGTGTCTTTGAAAATTTCCTTTCAGTGAAAACTTCTTCAAACACACATCACAGCTATAGGGTTTGTCTCCCGTATGAACCCTACTGTGTTCTCGTAAATTTCCTTTTTGTAAAAACTTCTTCAAACACACATCACAGCTGTATGGTTTACTCCTATGAACTCTGTTATGTAGTTTTAATTTCATTTTATTTGAAAATTTCTTCAAGCACACATCACAGCTAATCGGTTCCTTGTAGCGTTCTGATGGTGCATCGCTTGTTTGGTCTAGTTCTTCGCAGTTAATATCTGAGATGTCCATTTCGTAGCCTCGTCCGATACCTACATAAAGAGGTGTGAATGTTATAAAAATATATAATTGCATATTAATACTATTTACTTCGCTTCACTGTTTTTATGGAATATAATTAAAGAATATACATATATTAATTCTTATCAAATCAAATCAAATTCCTTTATTGCTAGAATGTAGTACATGATGATCTAATAATTATATATGCGCTTAAGAGCGTGCATTCATTTTACGACGATGTTTCAGTTTTTCGGTGTTTTTGATTGCCCCTGACATGCATAAAATAACAAAATTAAATAAAACAATTAGAAATATATAAAGATAAACTCTTTATTTTTGGAATAGTTTTATAAAATTAAAGTTTTAAGTAGTACATTTGAGTAAATTTAAAGATTTTGGAACGCCGAATTGCAAAAATGCCGATTTTAGCACACTTTGATAAAGAAAATAACAATTAAATCGTGTTAATATAGTTTAATTTCTATTTTCATAAAAGAGATTATAAAGTCCTTAAATGAAAAGTTGATAAAAAATTTAAAATATATGTATTGTTAACTGCATAAAAAATCTTTTAAAAATGTCATAATTTACGTTTTTCAGTGCTGTATTTCTACTGGAAAAACTAAATTTCGGAACCCGCAACGCGGGAACCCGGAACCCGCAACCCGCAAAGCGGGAACCCGGAACCCGCAACGCGGGAACCCGGAACCCGCAACGCGGGAACGCGGAACCCGCAACGCGGGAACCCGGTACCCGCAACGCGGAAACCCGGAACCCGCAACGCGGGACTACCCACCCACCACCCACTTCCGACTACCCACTAAAATGTACTAAAATACTAATTTTTAGTGGGTAGTCGGGATGGACATGCTTTTTTCAGTGACAAAAATATTGTCACTGAAAAATTGTTTCCTGTCACAACTATTAGGTAGCCAGGCACAAACAGGTAAGCTATACTAGCATTTTGCAACCGTCTGATTATTGAATGAAAATTAAATAAAATTAAAGATTATTTTATTAAAAACACGGTGGTTTAGGATTACCTGCGAAATTTGAAAAATAAAATATTGGTGCAACTTGTGTGCGACTGAGAGGTCTCAACCAACCATCCCATGCAATAGAACAGGACAGAGCATAGCAGCTGTTTGAAGTCTGACCATTTCAAGAAAGACGGTGCGCATGCTATATTTTGTGATTGGAAATAAAAAAGGATAACCCATATAAAAAAAACTTGTAAAATGTGCCAATCCTTTCCAAAATAATATTGATTGTGATCACTATAAGATGTTGTTAGACCGACCGACTAACCCCTACTTGGCAAATCATGTATCTCACAAGTTTTTACTGTAGAAGAACTAAGTAGCGAGACTTGGCAATTTTTACAAGATATGTTTTTGATGGGATCTCAGTTCTTTTTGTAGAAGATTTACTAAGAGCATGCTTTTGTCAAAAGGCCAAATATAGCTTTGTAATCCTATTATATGACATTACAAAGTTAATTATGCAGTTAGTTAGTCTAGATAATTCTACAGAAATATTCTTTTAGGTTTTTCCTTTATTTATACACTAAACTAATAGGATTACAAAGCTATATTTGCCCTTTTGACAAAAGCATGCGTTTAGTAAATCTTCTACAAAAAGAACTGAGATCCCATCAAAAACATATCTTGTAAAAATTGCCAAGTCTCGCTACTTAGTTCTTCTACAGTAAAAACTTGTGAGATACATGATTTGCCAAGTAGGGGTTAGTCGGTCGGTCTAACAACATCTTATAGTGATCACAATCAATATTATTTTGGAAAGGATTGGCACATTTTACAAGTTTTTTTTATATGGGTTATCCTTTTTTATTTCCAATCACAAAATATAGCATGCGCACCGTCTTTCTTGAAATGGTCAGACTTCAAACAGCTGCTATGCTCTGTCCTGTTCTATTGCATGGGATGGTTGGTTGAGACCTCTCAGTCGCACACAAGTTGCACCAATATTTTATTTTTCAAATTTCGCAGGTAATCCTAAACCACCGTGTTTTTAATAAAATAATCTTTAATTTTATTTAATTTTCATTCAATAATCAGACGGTTGCAAAATGCTAGTATAGCTTACCTGTTTGTGCCTGGCTACCTAATAGTTGTGACAGGAAACAATTTTTCAGTGACAATATTTTTGTCACTGAAAAAAGCATGTCCATCCCGACTACCCACTAAAAATTAGTATTTTAGTACATTTTAGTGGGTAGTCGGAAGTGGGTCAGTAAAATATTTAGGGACAAACATTTCTGGACATCAAAGATGAAAAATAAATATCTTGGTATATTTTTATAAAAATTAGGTTGTTGAATTTTTCATCCTCATTACTTACTTATCCTAAATTATAAATGTGAAAGTTGGTTTGTTTGTTCGTGTGTTTGTTTGTTACTTCTTCACGTCTCATTTACTGAACCAACCACCAAGAAACTCTTTTCACACAATCATCGCGCGAAAGATGTTCCCGACGGTTCGACAGTAACGCGGACTGAGCCGCGGGCGATTACTAGCATGTCGAGTATGTATAATTTGTATTTTATAACTTAAATACAATTTAATTTTATAGAAGTATTGAAATGGTAGGTAATATTAAAATTCATCAGGATCAAAGTATCAATATTACTTGCACGCTCTACCTACGCTCGACCTAGCGTTAACCCACACATGCGTGTTGTTTTGCATCTGTGTGAGTCGATATCGGCTCTCGCGGCGATTTCGAGTTGATGAAATTTGATTGCGCGCTCTTAATACATTCTGCCACTACGATGGCGTGCAACACATTAAAAGTAATAATAATAGTTACTAAACATTGAATTATATGTGATATTTTACGATTAAATAGTATGAATTAAATATTTCCATTTTAATAATAGCATTTTCTTAATTTTGGTTAAGTCAAAGATTCTAGTAAATAGTAACCACAAAATAGAAATAAATTGAATACAATGTTAAAGGACAAATTAACAATAAATAATAATAATTAATAAAGATTTAGGTATTACAATTTTCATTTGAGCATTTAATAATAATTGTCAACTAATAAAGAGATAAAGATAAAATATTGATAATGAAGTAATAATGTCAATGTAAACTAATTAAAGGATAGTAAGTATTTGTCAGTATAGTTTTATTCTAGAATATTTACATATTTATTTTATATTTTCGTCAAATTTCATGTATTCGTCAAGAGTATAGAAAGAGTTTTCTGATAGCCATTTTGATATCTGTGTTTAGAAATTAATTAAATTCAAATTTTTAAATCTGTCGGGAAGTTTATTGTACACTTTCATAGCGCTAATGCAAACATTTCTTTTGTATAAATCTAAACGACATTGGGGCATATATAATTTTTATTTAAATCTCGTAGGAGCACTTCTATTATTTACATCCGAGTTCACTATAAAATATTCCGGATGTTGCTTAACAAACACACAAGTATCACGAACATATAGACATATCAGAGGCAATATGCGAAATTTAGTAAACAGAGGTTCACAACTGTGCGTGGACCAGGCACCACAGATAGCTCTTATACATTTCTTTTGCACCCGAAAAGCCTTTTCAATATTAACTGAGTTCCCCCACAGCAACATACCGTAGGAGAGAACCGAGGAAATGTAGCCGTGATACGCGGTTAACGCAGCTTCCGTAGAAACTATAAGTCTTAACGTTTTAATTGCAAACACAAATTTATCTAGCTTGTCGCATACGAAATCAATGGCCCACATTTCCAGTCACAGTGCCAATCAACCATTAATCCTAAAAATTTTGTGAATTTAACGTCGTCTATTTTAATGTCCTTAAAAGTAATATATATGTCAATAGGGTGGGTACGGTAGTCGCGAAATTGAATTAATTTAGTTTTATCAAGGTTAATTTTTAAATAGTTATTTTTAAGCCATATAAATATTTTGTCAAGCGTAGAAGATATTGTATTTGGATACGATTGTTTGCTTTTACATTTAATGAGCACAGTTGTGTCATCTTTTTTTTTTTTTAACGGGCATTGGCCCACCTCACATTCCCACCACTGCAACTCCTGTGAGCCAGGATCGACAGCGGTAACCAACCACGACAAACCCTTTGATATGATCTCAGGGGAGCCCGAGGGACAAGCTAAATCTGTCTTGGGACCCACAACGAAATTAATCAGAAGAAAAAAAAGGAGGAGTAGGAAGTATTCCAGTTTCCCTCCCCAAGAAAAGTGGGAGACAGTACAAAATTGTAATGACACAAGGCCAAAAATTAAGGGAAAGCACCACGGGAATATATATTTAACGGAGTGCGGTATTCTGTGGGCGTGTTGATTGTTTTGTATCGTCAGGAAATAATAAGCCGCACATACAGTACCGGTATATTGTTCGTAATATAACAAGGTTGCACTCTAAAATATTAACTCAGGGCATGGATGCAAATGGATAACGATCAGAAACGCGGAGAGTTCTGCGCTCACGTCCGTTCCGTCTGACACTCCACCGTTATGTCATTTCAAACGAGCATAGACCACTCCCAAGCCATAACAGCTGTCCATGTCATAGCTTGACGTTTCGTAGACAGATGACAGCTACAGGTGACATGTTGCACGACTGAAGCGCCATCCCGCCGACACGGCCATCCTGCCGCATCACACGTCCTCGTGTGTGCCTGAAAGAGACACATACTACCAGTAGCCTTTGCCGTCTCTCGGTCATCTCTGACCAATAAAACGTATTCACTTAACATCAAATTTATTACAACTCTTTTAACTTAGCACATTGATCACAAACTATGTTTACTGATTTCAAACTATGTCCACTAATTACATAGTGCTTTTGTAAATCAACAACATCGGAGGATATCTGAAGTTCAAACTTTAAATCAACTCATCATTACGCAATGAACACATGTCGCGATTCCATACAGTCTACACCACACATAACACCTCTCTCGAGCATTATGCGATCAGTGCCTCCATCGAGCACGTCATAAGAGAACAATGCCTCCATCGAGCATTTTCCCCCCAAGTGCAACCGAACATAATCACGCGATGTGCCAGAAACTTCAGATCCTCACTTTGATCAGCTAACTCTTCTACAACCAACTGACCTTCAGAGCATCCTTCTCAGTCTATCATGAGCATACTTGTATGTCCTCTTAGAATCTAACGCCTTTAGCAAGTATCGATCCCCACCTAGCGACTCAATGTTTATTCATCATCGAAATTAATATTTCGTAAATAGGCTTCAAACAAGACTGTACCAAATTTTCACACTACAGTCAAGAGATAAACAATTACGCTCACCAGATAAATTTTGTTTCGAATTTGATACTTCAACGAAGTACAGACTACAGAGCGGAAAGTCCTAGCCGTCGCGCCACCGTGCCGCACAGCACCGCCCGCTGCGCTCCGTCGCGTCGTCGCGTTGCGTTGCGTCGCGTCGCTAGCATTGCTCGAACACCCAACCTCCATCTGTACACAAAATTAAACAGCACAAAAAAATGTCCAGACTATGTAAAATTAAGTTCTTTTTGGGTTTCCTTATCGGTCTTTGGGACTCCTTGCTAGAGAAAGAATAGCAGCTTTCATCAACCATCTTCCCCGTGAGTGTCGTTAAACCGATGAGGGATGCAAATGTCCAGAAGAGGACATCAAAAACTATCGAGGTTTAAATATCGGGAACAACAATAAGATCAAAATCTAAAATCACTATGCAGTAAATTAATTTCATTTCCATTCAACGATCTAACTGATTGGATGAAGAAAAGCTATTACAGTATGAGTCACACAATAACAACTGATCAGGTTGCATTGTCCTTACCCAACTTGACATCAACATTTTTAGTTGTAGTGTCGCAGGAATCGAACCCACAACTCCAAAGTCGAGAGTCATGCTCAAAACCACTAGACCATGGAGGCGTTCATAATACCTGAAGACTCGCTAGTGCGTTTACAACCTTTTACAAAATCACCAAGTTTGCCGAAGCTAACTGAAGTCACTCAATGAACTTTCTAATCTTCCACCGCATCAGTGGACTGCCACGGCCTCTGAGACTCTTGGACCGTTGAGTGTGTGATGCCTCGTTCACCATTAGTACCAGCTTACATACAGTAACTTCTGAAACATGAAATTAAAATGTTTTAATTCCATAAAACTCATATCACAAACAATATTATCATGTTAGACGAATTTTAAACTATTCCATATCGCATATTGTTCTAAAAAGTAATAGTCTGATAAATCTGTAGGTAATATGTATTCCAAATTTACTTTAACAGCTTTTTTTATAGCCAGCTTAGGAATAATAACAATGTACAAGACATTATTTAAAGTTACTTTTTTTTTTGTTTTAAGCTCACCAATGAAAATTACATTTAAGTATGTAGTTTCAAACTACCTACTTACTATCATGTAAACAATATTTACAAAGAACATGTCAATTGTTATTGTATAAGCCTGTTTGTTTACAATTTGCGGTCACCTGCAGAGATGAAGACCTTTACTTGTTGTGTAATAATAATTATTATCATTAAAATCAAACTTTGATTTCTTCTTTATTAACTGTGTTGATTTCACTCTATTAATAAGAATATAGCTTGTATAATAACAAGTTTTAAAACTCACATAATTTAATTATCAAAATACTGTAAGATCTTTTACTTTGAATCTCCCTTCTGTTGATAATACTGTGATTATAAAACCAGACCAAATCTGAACTTTACAATGAAATAAGTCATGATACTCATACAACCAGTTCACATCTTTGCGAAGCAAGTAGAGAAGTCCATAAGATACACAATGCTCATCTGCGTTGGTTGGTTACCCAGCAAAGCTCGTTCTATGCATCGGGCAAGCACTATCCCAGTGTATTGTCCATCTACAAAAAAGACAAAACAGCAATACAAACGAACACTAAACTTTAAAGTTTATTTAGATTTTTGGGCAAGCAATTTCATGGAAACTTTGAAATTGTATTTACTTTGAAGGCTTCCAAATTATTACGAGGAATAAAAATATTGCTACCACCTGTTACCAAAGCCACCGAATTTATAACCAAAGCCTGGCATTGACTAGCCACCATGCTCGTGTCACGTTCATGACTGAGTCACCGTCGTCATCACGGTCATCACGTCGTTGTCATCGCTGTCTTCACCGCAGTCACCAATCTTGTCATGGCATCGTGGTGCCATTGTAGCCGCAGTCGTGACGTCCCCATTGTCAGTACGTTACCATCGTCAGCAGCGCTGTAATCCCATCATTCGTCTTTCTGCTATGCATATACCATGCTGCCTTTGGTAGTGGAGGCTCCGTAATATACTCTGTTCCGTCTCAACGTGATCTGAATGTCAGCAAGGCCATATCCAATCCATCAATTTTATAATCTATCTTGATTTTCAGGGTTACATCTCGCTTCTGATAACGGAGTGCGGTATTCTGTGGGCGTGTTGATTGTTTTGTATCGTCAGGAAATAATAAGCCGCACATACAGTACCGGTATATTGTTCGTAATATAACAAGGTTGCACTCTAAAATATTAACTCAGGGCATGGATGCAAATGGATAACGATCAGAAACGCGGAGAGTTCTGCGCTCACGTCCGTTCCGTCTGACACTCCACCGTTATGTCATTTCAAACGAGCATAGACCACTCCCAAGCCATAACAGCTGTCCATGTCATAGCTTGACGTTTCGTAGACAGATGACAGCTACAGGTGACATGTTGCACGACTGAAGCGCCATCCCGCCGACATATTATTATATTATTATGTCTTTGTAATCTATATATGAGTTTATGCTATTATTGGAGGTTTATTATGATGTTGATAAATGTTTCCAATAATAATTATGGCAGAAACGCTTGAAAGCACGGAAATTCCTAGCGCTGTCCACGAGGTCACCGTAATATACGACTCCAGATTTACAAATTAGGCTGTTAAGCATTGTAGTTCTTTCATCTCGCCAGAGATCACACTCCCATAGAATGTGATGCGCCGTTTGTTCGGAAATGTTGCCTTCGGTCAAACACTCGCATAGAGGAGATTCCACCAATTTGAATCCGTATAGTTTCGCTTTAAAGTTACCATGACCGGTCAGGAATTGTGAAACGCAGTGATCAATATTTAGCCAGTGCATGGAGAGCCGTTCGCGTACACATGGGAAAAAGTTGTACAGGTGGCGCCCTTTTGTGGAGTTTTCCCATCGCGTCTGCCATTCGGAGATTAGGTATTGTATTGAAATATCTATTGGTTCGAATAATCTTAATATTTTGTTTCTATCGCGTGCGTTTAAGAAATACGGGCCCATTAAGCTTTTATTACGATAATACATGGCTGCCCGACGCTGTATTTCAAGGTCGACGGGTAAGACCCCAGCGAGTACTGGCAGAGCTTCCGTACTGACGGTACGGTAAGCCTTGCATAGGAATATTAACGCGAGACGTTGGCTTTGTAATAGCTTGCGTCTGGCAGCACCGATTGTTGCCCTGTCGGCCCACACGGGGGCACCGTAGCATAAACTACCTAGATATGTAGCCGAATAAATTAATTTTAGCGTTTTATATGAAAGTCCCCATGACGACGTCGATATTCTTGTAAAGGAATAGAAATTTCGCTTTGCTTTTTCACCTGTCTGAATAATGTGGTCTAAGAAGGTAAATTTATTTTCTAAAAAGAATCCGAGATAACACAGTGACTGTTTACGTTTAATATTAATATTGTTTAGTTTAATGCACGGGGTCGACTGTAGGGTTCCTTTTAGAAGTATTTGATAAATAAGTTTTATGCGCGGCAAACTCTAAACGATTTCTATGGCCCCAGCTTGATATTAAATTTAAGCATTTATTGGCTTTTATTTCGATTTCGGAGCGTGAATTGGCTTGTATTACTAGAAGCCCGTCGTCAGCGTAGCCTATTAATGTACACAATGGTGGAAGGGGAAGGCTCAGTAGATCATCGAAGCCTATGTTCCATAAATAAGGAGAAATTACAGAACCCTGTGGGCAGCCGCACGTTAGAGTCTTGGAGTGAGTGCAATGACCGAGTCGTAGATTAGTTATGCCGTTCGAAAAGTAAGAGTATAGTAACGAATAAATATTAGAGTAGCAGCCTCGATTTTTTAGTTTTAATAGTAGCATCGGCCACCAAGCATTGTCGAAAGCGCCAGATATATCTAATGAGATTGCGACCACGTATTTCGTTTCCGTAGAATTTACTGTATTTCTAACTTCTAAGGCCGCGTCAACAGTTGACTTCCCGGCGGTGAATCCGAACTGCTGGTTATGAAAATTAGGGCCACCGGGGAGCAGGCGAGGTACGATAAGTCGTTCTAGCAGTTTACCTAAGCATGGAAGTAGTGTTATAGGACGATAAGATTTCGGGTCGTCTGTTGGCTTATTACCAGCTTTTGGAATTAATTTTATACTTCCGATACGCCAAATTTTTGAGAAAACTCCTTCTGCGATACATCTATTAAACACGAGTAATAACGAGGCGCCAGCCGCTAAACACGCTTGTTTTAACATAATGTTTGATATTTTATCGGCACCTGCGGATTTTTTAATAGGTAGCAGATTTACTATTTTGGTGAATTCGTCAAGTGAAGGCAAGTCTGAAACCGGGCTATTGACAGGGTCTAACATTTTACTTCTTATCTCGCGGTGATGATCATCGTCTGCATCATGATTATCGTCTGGTATTACTACGTCGAGGTAAGCCTTAGCCGTGTCTTCTAAGTTGCACGTGTAATTATTGTTTATTTTTATATTAGAAAGAAAGTTTGGCGCTTTACTACTATTAGGTTTTAGTTCGTGGTATAACGAGGACCAGGGTCCCTCTCTATCCAATCTATTCGCGGCATTTTTCAGCATATTGTTTTTTGCTAGGATAACGGCGGCGCGATAACGTGACCTTGAAGTGCGTAGGTCAATTAGTTTTGATAGGTATTCGGTATCAGATGGTCCGCGGCCGGATCTACGTAAGTTATTAATTTTACGCCTGGCCCGTCTAAATTCGCGACGAAGATTATTTATGTTATTATTCCACCATTTACAATTATCATCTCTTTTAAGTTGTTTTCGGCCCAAGGCAACATCGGCGCAGTAAATAAAGGTATCTGTCATAAGTTCAGCGCACTCAATGACGTTTAGTTGTGGGCGAGTGTAATCTCTTGAATGAGCGGTAATTAGAGAACGAAATAATTTCCAATCGCCGGTTTTTACATTATATTTAGTCGTTTGAATTAAGGACGGTGTCACTCGTGGGGTCGCTAGAGAACTCGTACACTAACAAACGATAGTCGCTACAGGAGGCTTCTGGCAGGACACTCCAATTCCTAATTCGGACGTACGCGCTGGATAGCGTGACGTCAATAGAAGATTCGCCTGATGGGCTACTGAACGTAGGTGGTGCGTCATGGGTGTTGTGAATTTGAAGGTTAAACTCAGCGATAAAATCTTCTACTGCGCTACGGCGGTCACGATCAGTATACCTAAGCTTGCCGTGCCATAAGGGCGAGGATGCATTAACGTCCGCGCCTATAATTATTTTGTTTCCCGCGAGAGACTGTAAAACGCGGCTAAGTTGATGTAAGTGGGGGCCTACGGGGTACTGAAAATAGCAGCTAATGACGTATAACCTAAACTGAGGACACGATACCTCCGCTACTGCGAAGTGAGACGTCGAGAGGTTTGTTAGGGCCGTGATTGAGAATTTAGACTGAGGTGTGTATATACCCGCACGAGCTTGGTTACTACTTTGTACAATTTTTGAGCTTAATGAGGCACATTGATATTGTTCTTGTATCAGTACTATGTCTAAATTATAATCCGAAACCAACTTTTCTAATTCTAACGTCGCGTGCTTGTTATTGTGTAGGTTTAACTGTCCTATATTTATCTTATCCATATCGAGTTGTTAAAATTAGTTGTTCCATTTTCGCTTTATACGTTGGACAATCCGGGGAACCGGTCGGGTGATCGTTGGGTTTTTTATACCGAATACAACTACCGCATACGGGCTTAAAATCATTTTTATCTTTTTTCGGACACGCATTTGAGCTATGTTTCTCCGCGCAATGACAGCAGCACGGATTTGTATCCCGGCAGAACTTAGCGATGTGGCCGTATTGTTGGCAGTTCATACAGCGCACGAGTTCAACGTCATCTACGAAGCGGCACATCGCCCAATCGATAAAAAGTTTTTCTTTTGTTTCTATAAGATGTTTACGCACCTTTGGGTCTAGTTCTACGCCGATCCATTTCCTATTATACTCATTGTTCAAAATACGACGCCTAATTATTTTTGTTGTGCTCATAAATTGATCTTGTGACACATTAATTTCGCCGTTTATGTTTTGATTGTAAAGAGACAGTAGGAAGTTTTCGTCTGAAATATGTTGTGGAATATCTTTAATTAGAATTCGTGGGTTACGCCCTCTAGGTGACTCGAGACGCAGCCCGGCCGATTTTAGTTTGTGTCATCTGCGAATAAAATGGTTTCTTGTTCAATAGCGTTAGGAAGATCATATTTTATGTATATTAAAAAAAGGAACGGGCCGAGTAGATTTCCCTGAAGAACACCATAATCGTTGTGTAAAAACCTTGACCTGCTATTAACTTTAGTGCCATTTTGTATTTTGTTTTTTTTTCCTTTATTTACCAAAATAAAAAGATACAATCTACTTAAATTAAGAACAGCATTAAAAACCACTGAGGTTTGTCCAATACTGTAAACAGTCTTATTCGCAATACATTAGGTAGGTTTTCAAACTCAAACTCTTTATTAGCAACCAAGTACATACATAATAAATCAAAATTCATTGAAAAATATATAAAAACTTAGTGCCTTGTTCGGGCGTTTGCTAAATGATAGTACATTTACTTCTCTATGTTTTTATTTTAAATGAAGTATTACATAATATGGATAATTACATTAAAATACTTACTATAAAGAAAAATATTTTATGAACAATATTTATGTTCTTTTGAAAAGTATTCTTCTAATGAATAGAAACACTTTTTTATTAAATATTATTAGTTGGGTTTCGTTTTTTATGGTGTCCGGTTTAATTTAACATTGAATATATTATGATTGATAATAAACGGTTAGGAACTAGATAGAATATAAACTAATTTATAATATTTTCACAAGAAGATATAATTATTTTTTGTATATGTTTCAGCCGTTCTCGAGTCTTAGCGAGACTAACGAACAGAAATTCATTTTTATATATAAGATTACTAGGGTATGAAACCGGGAAATCCTGGTACAACTAATATTATCTAAAGGTATTTATTTTTGTATTTTACAACTGTTATTTATTGAATTTACGTTACGAATGAAAATAAAAAAAAATACAAATAAAAATCAACAAGTTATTCTCGGAATGTCAACAAAAGAAAGCTATGAAGAATTATCTAAGAATTCAACTCAATATTATTTATTTACATATTTAGTACTGGTACTTTAGACGCGATTGTTTATTAACTATCTAAACATATTTATATAAACAGCCATGTTTGTTACCCAATCATTAATATAATAAACATTATCGCAAGGTGGGACGCTCGATAGCTCATAACAGTCTGTAGTCTTTGGTGAAAATGGCACTCATCTTGTTATAGCAGATTTGTCCTTCGCGTGACTTCTGAATTCTGATGTGATATAAGATATTTAAATTTTTAGAAAACTTCTTTAAACATACTTCCTAGTTCTATAGTTGTTGCCCATATGAACTCTTATGTGTCTTTCTAAATTTCCTTTTCGTGAAAACTTCTTCGAACACAGATCACAGATGTATGGTTTGTCTCCTGTATGTATTCTACAGTGATGTTGTAAATTTTGTTTTCGTACAAATTTCTTCAAACACACATCACAGCTGTATGGTTTGTCTCCCTTGTGTACACTACTGTGATGTTGTAAATTTTGTTTCCGTACAAATTTCTTCAAACACACATCACAGCTGTATGGTTTTTCTCCTGTATGTAATCTACTGTGTTGTAGTAAATATCTTTTTAGTGAAAACTTCTTCAAACACACGTCACAGCTGTATGGTTTGTCTCCCGTATGAACACTAAAATGTCTTCTTAACGATCCTTTTCCTGAAAACTTCTTCAAACACACATCACAGCTGTATGGTTTGTCTTCTATATGTACACTACTGTGTTCTCGTAAATATCTTTTTCGTGAAAACTTCTTCAAACACACATCACAGCTGTATGGTTTGTCTCCCAAGTGAATACGAATGTGCCTTTGTAAAACTCCTTTTCGTGAAAACTTCTTCATACACACATCACAGCTGTATGGTTTGTCTCCTGTATGAACAATACTGTGTTTTCGTAAATCTTCTTTTCGTGAAAACTTCTTCAAACACACATCACAGCTGTATGGCTTGTCTCCCGTATGAACAATACTGTGTTTTCGTAAATCTCCTTTTCGTGAAAACTTTTTCGAGCACACATCACAGCTGAACAGTTCCTTGTAACGTTCTGATGGTGCATCGCTTGTTTGGTCTAGTTTTTCGCGGTTATCTGAGATATCCATTTCGTAGCCTCGTCCGATACCTAAATAAAGAGGTGTGAATGTTATAAAAATATATCCTTGCATATTACTTCTATTTATTTATTACTACTCTACTTCTACTTCGCTTCAAAGTTTTTCTATACAATGAATTATCTATACTAATATTATAAAGAGGTAACGTTTGATTGTTTGTTTGTTTGTTTGTTTGTTTGTTTGTTTGTTTGAATGGAATAGGCTCTGAAACCACTGAACCAATATGAAAAATTCTTTCACCGTTGGAAAGCTACATTCCTAGCGCTGAACATAGGCTATATTATATGTTTAAAAAAAGTAGGGTTCCTTACTAAAACCCCAAAAATGTAGCCCAAAGTGTAAAAAAACGACCTCCAAAATTTCTTACATCGTGTGCGCTTCGACAACGGCTTGACCAATTTCGCAAATTTTTTTACGGTATGTTCGTTATTGTTACGAAAAGGTTATTATGAAAGAAAATGTTGAAAAAAATAAGCAGAAAATTAGAAAAAAGAAGAAAATACGTGATGGTCACGCGGGGTTTGAACCTGGGCTCGATCGATTCACGTCGTTGGCAGTTTATATGACACGGCTGTCATGGCAACGTCATTATTTACAAATGGAAAATAAAAATTATGAAATGCTATAAATACCGTTTTTATATCAGCTTAAACTATTTGGATTAAAAAAATTATTAGGATTAACAAAAACATGAATCCAAATAGTTTCAGCTGATATAAATACGGTATGTATAGCATTTCCTAATTTTTGTTTTCCATTTGTAAACAACGCTGTTACCATGGCGACCGGTAGACGTTATAGACGTTTGGCTGCGTTTCCATTGACGCGGGGCGAGGCGGACAGGAGCTTGCGGTACCCGAATTGACCAATCACTATGCTCGAAATCTCTGCTCCACTCCGCTTGGGAACCACTAAGTTCCTATGCGCCCCGCTCCGCGTCAGTGAAAACGCCAAGATTGGAGAAGTTTTCCAAATCTATACATCTATACAAACAAATAAAATTGAAGTGTCAGTAAGTATGTAACTTTCAATTAGCAACGTTTTTCTAAATACATATGACATTTTAAACGATATCTTCTGCTTTTTTTTGCATTGGCAACGATATTTACTGAAAACGAAAATGTAATTTAAAAAAAAATGTCTGTCAGCGTCTCTCTTTGCTCCGGCTAATCTCTGGAACGGCTGGACCGATTTTAACGAGACTTTCACTGGTAGATAGCTAAAGTTATAAGGATTAATTTAGGCTACTTTTCATCATCATCATCGTCGTCATCAAACTCATGATCACTGAATTGGCTGGACCGACTGTGACATTCACCGGGCTTAGCTTATGTTAGTAGGAGTAATCTATACATCTATATGTATAAAAGTAAGTCGTGTTAGTTAAATTATTTATAACTCAAGAACGGCTTTATCGATATGGCTGAAAATTGGTGAGGAAGTAGCTTAGAGCAAGTAGACGGACATAGGATACTATTTATTCCATATTATGTCAGCGTTGCGGGTTCTGTGTTTGGGTTTCGCGTTGTGGGTTCCGCGTTGCGGGTTCCGGGTTTCCGTGTTGCGGGTTCCGGGTTCCGCGTTGCGGGTTCCGCGTTGCGGGTTTTGGGTTCCCATGCTGCTGGTTCCGCGTTGCGGGTTTCGGGTTCCCATGCTGCGGGTTCCGCGTTGCGAGTTCCAGGTTCCCGCGTTGCGGGTTCCGGGTTCCCGCGTTGCGGGTTCCACGTTGCGGGTTTCGGGTTCCCGCGTTGCGGGTTCAGGGTTCCCGCGTTGCGGCTTCCGGGTTCCCGCGTTGCGGGTTCCAGGTTCCCGCGTTTGGGGTTCCGAGTTCCGCGTTGCGGGTTCCGGGTTCCCGCGTTGCGGGTTCAGGGTTCCCGCGTTGCGGGTTCCGCGTTGCGGGTTCAGGGTTCTCACGTTGCGGGTTCCGCGTTGCGGGTTCCGCGTTGCGGGTTCCGCGTTGCGGGTTCCGCGTTGCGGGTTCCGCGTTGCGGGTTCCACGTTGCGGGTTTCGGGTTCCCGCGTTGCGGGTTCAGGGTTCCCGCGTTGCGGCTTCCGGGTTCCCGCGTTGCGGGTTCCAGGTTCCCGCGTTTGGGGTTCCGAGTTCCGCGTTGCGGGTTCCGGGTTCCCGCGTTGCAAGTTCCGGGTTCCCGCGTTGCGGGTTCAGGGTTCCCGCGTTGCGGGTCCCGGGTTCCCGCGTTGCGGGTTCCGGGTTGCCGCGTTGCGGGTTCCGGGTTGCCGCGTTGCGGGTTCCGGGTTCCCGCGTTGCGGGTTTCGGGTTCCCATGCTGCGGGTTCCGCGTTGCGGGTTCCGGGTCCCCGCGTTGCGGGTTCCGGGTTCCCGCGTTGCGGGTTCCGGGTTTCCGCGTAGCGGGTTCCGCGTTGCGGGTTTCGGGTTCCCTTGGTGCGGATTCCGGGTTCCCGCGTTGCGGGTTCCGCGTTCCCGCGTTGCGGGTTCCGCGTTGCGGGTTCCGGGTTGCGGGTTCCGCGTTGCGGATTCCGCGTTGCGGGTTCCGCGTTCCCGCGTTGCGGGTTCCGGGTTCCCGCGTTGCGGGTTCCGGGTTCCCGCGTTGCGGGTTCCGGGTTCCCGCGTTGCGGGTTCCGGGTTCCCGCGTTGCGGGTTCCGGGTTCCCACGTTGCGGGTTCCAGGTTCCCGCGTTGCGGGTTCCGGGTTCTCGCGTTGCGGGTTCCGGGTTCCCGCGTTGCGGGTTCCGGGTTCCCGCGTTGCGGGTTCCGGGTTCCCGCGTTGCGGGTTTTGGGTTCCCATGCTGCGGGTTCCGCGTTCCCGCGTTGCGGGTTGCGGGTTTCGGGTTCCCATGCTGCGGGTTCCGGGTTCCCGCGTTGCGGGTTCCGCGTTCCCGAGTTAGGGGTTGTTTTTTTTAGTTGAATTTCATCATAAACTGTTTTTATGCTCAACGAAGTGGGCAAGGGTCAGCTAGTACATAATATAATCAAAGAATATAATATATTATATCGTAGATATCTTGTAACACACTAAAAAAATGGGTATCATTTAAGCTATTGCCAACTTAACTACTTTTGTGTTTCTCACCAAAGTGTGACTACATTTTGAAATACAAACAAATAATATGAAATCAGTTCCACAATAAATCACCTAGCCATGTAATTATAAAATATGTGAAAGTTGGTTTTTTTGTTCGTGTGTTTGTTTGTTACTTCTTCACGTCTCATTTACTGAACCAACCACCATGAAACTCTTTTCACACAATCATCGCGCGAAAGATGTTCCCGACGGTTCGACAGTAACGCGGACTGAGCCGCGGGCGATTACTAGCATGCCGGGTATGTATAATTTGTATTTTATAACTTAAATACCATTTAATTTTATAGAAGTATTGAAATGGTAGGTAATATTAAAATTCATTAGGATCAAAGTATCAATATTACTTGCACGCTCTACCTACGCTCTACCTACGCTCGACCTAGCGTTAACCCACACATGCGTGTTGTTTTGCATCTGTGTGAGTCGATATCGGCTCTCGCGGCGATTTCGAGTTGATGAAATTTGATTGCGCGCTCTTAATACATTCTGCCACTACGATGGCGTGCAACACATTAAAATAATAATAATAGTTACTAAACATTAAATTATATGTGATATTTTACGATTAAATAGTATGTATATGTAAATAATCAGTTCCACAATAAATCACCTAGCCATGTAATTATAAAATATCTGTCCGTTCCTTTCTGCCTGATAATATTCCACCAATCAGCATTCAATATGGGTTGTTGATTTGAATGCCATGTTAGTTGATCATTCATTTCAATAGCGTACGGGAAATCGGGTACTAGCATCAAAAACTTGGGGTAACTTTGGCTACTTTTCATCATCATCGTGATCATCATCAAACTAAAGATCTCTGAACCGGCTGGTCCGATTATGACGGGTTTTTCTCGCAGTTAGCTAAATATGTTTTAGGAGTAACCTCCACATACAAATAAAATTGAAGTGTCTGTTTGACGACCTTCGTAGGGCAGTGGTTGAGTGCATCGGTAGGAGGTCGCGGGTTCGAATCCGACCGAAGGAACAAAAAGTATTCTGTGTTCCTGGGTTATGTATGTGCATTAAAATAATAAAAATACTAAATATATGTATATTATATAAGTATTAAATATATTTCTTTGTTGTCTGATACTTGTAACACAAGTTCATCGGATACTTAGCACGGGGCCAGATTGACGTGGTGTAAAGCGTCCATGGATATTATTATTATAATTTTCAATAAGCAACGTTAATTTTTTACTATGGACCTATTTTATTATGGAAAGCACATTTTAGAACGGCCAAGCTGAAAGTAGTGTAAAAATCTGTAAGAACGTCCTGCGCAAATAATAATAAGGAGGACGACATTCTGATATTTATTTAGTTTTATTAGGAGAAGGATTATGTTACGGTAGTGCATACCGTAACATAATCCTTCTCCTTCTTTTTCGGGTGAAGGATAATAGGAGTTAATGTCAGTCGTCCAAGAGAGTATACAGTAGAGATGTAACGGATATCCGGTAACTATCCGGCCTTGTTTTCACTATCCGGCCGGATACCGGATAGTAGTACAGTATCCGGCCGGATACCGGATAGTAAAATTTTAAAAATCTTATTATTTTATATAGGCAAATCATACTCCAATAGGTTGTGGACACCGTTTATTTTTATAACCGCACATCAAAAATGTTTCTTTTATAAACAAGTGTCAAATTGTGATGAATAAATACCAAATTTTACGCGATAACACTCGAACGCGCCCGAGTCGACCCGAAGATCGGTGTTACGTGCGACCCGAATGCGCCTGAATAGTTCCGATCTCGTTCACCGCGCCAATATTCAAATCAAACTTATTATTATAACGGGTGTAAAAAGAGCAGTCACTATAACTTTGGGATATGATTAAACTACCTTTTCTCATTCAAAATTTTTTTTTGTTATTGTTATTTTTGCGACAAAAAAATAAGAAGTTAAAAAAAAATTGTAGTTTTTGACAAAAAAAAAAAATATTTTCCAAAATGAGGAAAGGTAGTATAATCGTGTCTCAAAGTTATAGTTGCTCTTTTTACACTCTGTATATTATCAAAAGGCCGGATATCCGGCGCTCCGGCCTAGTAGCTTGCCGAATATCCGGTATCCGGCCAAACTACTATCCGTTTCATCTCTAGTATACAGTATGTTTGGTCGCGAACTAGCGATATTTTAAGCAATCATAAATAGGTATATGTACTTGTATTGCAAAAAAAACACTAACTACTAAGGTCTAGTCTCCTTCGCCTCTATGTTGTCGGCACTTGATCGTTTTTGTAAGATTGACTCCACCCGGTTAGCAAAAAGCATTATTTTTTGCGAGGATTCGTACCATTGTAATAATTTTAGCCTGCAATGAAAGGTAATTAGACACGCTACTATAAAAAATACCAAAAAGAGTTTTTTTTATTAAAAATTTTGAAAAAGTCAAAGTTTCTACAAATATATAAAAAAAAACACGTGAAAATATTACAAGTATTGTATTTTTTTACAATAACAGCCCCCATAACCCGTCACTATTGATTATTGTATACAGAGAATTTGAGTTAAGGCGAGGAATAACCGCTACTAGCGCGACTCTTGTAAATAAATTTTACAACGACACGAATGTCTTATTAAAGAAAGTGTTATTTTATGTATTGACAATAATATCAGTCAATCATACTAGTACCGCCATCTACCTTTATGTATGTAATACTGTGTATCAAATGTCAGATGTCAAATATAGTTAGTTCGTATCCGTGACTCAAGCGTTTGATTTATTAGAGGTTATGTACCCAGTACTTTTTAGTTTTTTCTCGCAATTTTCTTGGATATTCTTAGTGAAGAGGACTTTGCAGATTGAGATAAACTGTAACTGTTTTGTTGTAACGCTGTGAATGTGAAAATGACTAAGTACTATCTTGTCAGTGTGCCCACTGAATGGGCTTTCGCGGCTGAGAATTTCTTAATTCTGGAGGGAATGTCTGATTGCATCAAGTCGGAGGCAGTACCAGTAGAAATAGGAGCAGCAGGTGATGCGAAAACCAGAGCCAAACTTATTCTTACAATAGATTCGTCGCTGTACGTGCACATAAAAAGTGTGCAAACGACCTATGAGCTGTGGAAGAAATTGAAGAACCTATTCGATGACTCAGGATTTACGAGAAGGATCAGTGATACGTGACACAGATAATTGAAACAAGCCAGAAATTGAGTGGTGCGGGTTTCAACATTAATGATGAGTTGGTCGCATCACTTTTGTTAGCGGGATTAACACAAAAATATTCCCCTATGATAATGGCGATCGAGCATTGTGGCATACCATTGACAGTAGACGCCATTAAAACGAAGTTGTTGGACATGGAAGAAAGCGGAAATGGTGGCGACAACAGCGCTTTCAGTTCCAGTGGTGCATTTGCACACCCACATCTGCCCTTTAAAAAAATAATATTATTTAAACGTACTAAATATGAAAATAAATAATTTAGGCACTAACTAAATAGATGAATGAACAATAATCGGCTTGAAAAATTTTTTTATAACAATTTTTCATTTAGATATTCAATAGTTAATTAATGATTTTTCTTTGCTTGAACATGAATTTTGGAAGTGTGATTATAATTGTTAAACTATAAACTTTAGATTTTTTATTGGAAATCCCTGCGGAAAAATTAGAACATGCTTATTTTTTTATTAATAATTTTCGTTGTTATAAAATTAAAAACTTAAATAAATCATCAAAAAATATTATTTGTTTAATCCGTTTTCATGTTATTACATGTGAAACTGTATAGAAATATATTTTTTAATTTTTATTTCTAACTGTTTAAAAAATTTGTTATAAACAAATGTGTTGTTTATAAGATAACTGAATTTTTTTTTGGAATTTCAATCTTTGAAACAAATTA
This sequence comes from Celastrina argiolus, assembly GCA_905187575.2. Taxonomy (NCBI): domain Eukaryota; kingdom Metazoa; phylum Arthropoda; class Insecta; order Lepidoptera; family Lycaenidae; genus Celastrina; species Celastrina argiolus. The sequence continues at coordinate 2,286,745 of LR994598.1, forward strand.
TGATTAATAAAAAAAAATTAAAAAAAATTGTTTATCACTTAAAAACGCATTTGTTAATTAACAATTATTTTCTCTTACTTATAATTAACATTAAGGAACCATTTTTTAAATCATTATTTGCTTTCTTTTCGATATAAAAAAAATACAGTTTAATTTTTTTTTATTTTTTATTGTTTATGCAATAAACAATTTCTTATACACAAATAAATTTTACCTTATTTTTTTTCTACTCTACTTTCTATCACAAAAGCTGAAATGTTATAATATTACGATATTTTTTTAATAAAAAAATATCGTAATCTTTTCGAGTAATCTCGCTATACTTCCGTATTACTTCTGTGAGTTTAATAAGTCTCAGAACAATAATTCTGTCAAACTTGGTAACAAACAGAGTATCAATGTATGTGGTGAAGGAACTATATTAATAGACAGAAAGGTTAATGGTACATGGGAGACATGTAAACTTGAAAATGTGTTATTTGTACCCGATTTGCGAAGAAATCTGTTTTCGGAAGGTGCTGCCATAAGGAGAGGATTTAAGATAATAAAGAGCTATGAAAAAGCAATGATTTTAAAAAATAATGTTGTTGTCATGAGTGGACATCTAACAGAGAATAACTTGTATGAATTAGATGTCAGAACAGTCAAACAAGAAGATTGTAATATTGTGCAAACAGATATAAAAATTTGGCATGAAAGATTAGGACATTTGAATATGAAAGAGCTTAAAAATATGAGTAAGAATGGTGTGATTCCTGTTGCATTGACTGGAAATCAGGAATTTGTATGTGAAGCGTGCTTGTATGGGAAGCAAGCTAGACGCCCCTTCTTGAAATCTACCCGAGGTCCATCACAGCCTGGCGAAATTGCATACAGTGATGTGTGTGGTCCTATAGAAAAGCCTTCTGTGTCAGGTATGAAATATTTTGTCTTGTTCAAGGATGGAGCAACAAGTTATCGTTATGTTTATTTCATGAAACATAAGAGTGAAGTATTTCAATGTTTTTTGAAGTATAATGCAATTATAAAAAACAAATTTAACCATGATTTGCGCATACTGCATACAGATAATGGTTGTGAATATGTGAACCATGAGTTTACATCCTTTTTGGAGAAGAAGGGAATAAAGCATGAACGCACTGCCCCGTATACCCCTCAGCAGAATGGGAGAGCAGAAAGAGAAATGCGTTCCATCATGGAAACTGCAAGAACAATGTTGTATGCGAAGAACATTCCTTTGAATATGTGGGCAGAAGCTGTTAACTGTGCCATATATTTGTTAAATAGAAATACATCAAATCAGACTGGGGATGTTACATCATTTGAACTATGGCATGGAATGAAACCTAACTTGCAACATATCAGAATATTTGGATCCATTGGCTATGTACATGTTCCAAAAGAAAAGCGAAAGAAACTTGACAAGAAAAGTGTAAAGATGTTGTTGGTTGGATATGACCAAGACAATTACAGGATGTATGATGAAAATACCAAGAAGATTACAATATCCCGAGATGTAAAGTTTGATGAATGTAGTACACAAGATGAATGTGGTACACAAGAAGTAAAACAAAGTTTTATTGAAGTGACAACTGAACAAGATCATTCTACAAGGCCTACCCCACAGGTTGAGTTTCAAAATGTTATCGATCAACAAGACAATTTACCTGAAGAAAGTAGTTCAGATGATAGTATGAAGAGTTCAGAAGAACTAGATGAAACTTATTTCCCTCCAAGACATATATGTTTGGAACAGGAAGAAGAGAGAAATGTCACGTTGCGTCGTCGTCGAAATAATAACCTGGAATTAAATTTCACAGAATTTGAAATACCTAAAACTTATGAAGAAGCGATGAATAGTCCAAATTCCCATCAATGGAAGAAAGCTGTGCTTGAGGAGCTTTCCTCACATAAAGAAAATCAAACTTGGATACTGACTGATCGAACAGAAAAGAAACCTGTGTCTTGTAAATGGGTATTCACCATAAAGAAAAACAAAGGTGGAGAAATAGTGAGATTCAAAGCAAGACTGTGTGCACGAGGGTTCACACAAGTAAAGGGCTTGGATTATAATGAAACCTTCTCCCCCACTAGCAGGTATGACTCCATAAGGGTATTGCTTAGTATTGCTGCGAGAGATGAATTGCAGATCGAGCTATTTGATGTGAAGACTGCCTTCCTGTACGGTGAGCTCTCCGAAGAAATATACATGGAGGTGCCAGAGGGATTGGAAGCACAGTCCTCAAAAGTATGTAAGTTAATTAAATCTATCTACGGTCTCAAACAGTCATCTAGATGTTGGAATAATAAATTTTGTTCTTTTCTTGACATTTGCGGTTTCAAACAATGTCCAACTGATAATTGTGTATTTGTAGGATACTTTAAAGATGTAAAAGTAATATTAATTCTTTATGTTGATGATGGGTTGCTACTAGCTAAAAGTAAAGTTATATTATCTGAAATATTAAATATTCTTAAACAAAAGTTTGAGATTAAGATTTTAAATGATAATTCATTTATTGGTATGGAAATAAATATAGAAAAAGGTTGTATAAGCATAAATCAAAAACAGTATATTAAAACAATAATAAATAAATTTAATTTGTCGGATGCGAAAAGCAGTAATACCCCTGCTGATGTAAATGTACATTTATCTAAGAATACAACTAATGAGCCTATTAATTTCCCATATAGAGAAGCAGTGGGAGCTTTGTTATTTTTGTCATCTGTATCGAGACCTGACATATCGTATGCTGTTAATGTTGTTAGTAGATATGTCAATAACCCAGGTTCTTCACATGTTACAGCTGTAAAAAGGATCTTGCGTTATTTAATTAATTCTAAGGATATGTGTATTGTATATCAGGGTAATTTTGAATTAGTTGGCTACTCTGACTCTGACTTTGCTGGTGATTTGGACACAAGAAAATCTAATACAGGCTATATATTTTTACTGAATGGAGGTCCTGTCACTTGGTCTAGCCGTAAACAAAATACTGTGGCATTGTCCACAACTGAGTCAGAATATATAGCTGCTAGTGAAGCTACTAAGGAAATATTATGGCTTAGGCAATTTCTTTGTGATATTGGGGAGCCACAAGGCATAATAACTTTAAATGTTGATAACCAAAGTACAATTAAATTAATAAATAACCCTGTTTTCCATAGAAGAAGCAAGCACATAGATATAAGATATAATTTCATTAGAGAAAATGTTACTAAGAAAATTATTGATGTTAAATATGTAGAGAGTTCAAATCAGTTAGCTGATTTCCTAACAAAAGCTTTGCCTGTAAATAAATTTAATTTAAATAGAGATAATATTTTGAGAAAAGTTTTGGTTGGGTGATTCAGTGTTTAAATAGAAAGAAGTTAAAGTTATGTACCTTATAAATTTAAGTGGGAGTATTGAATAAATAAATTTATAAAGTATTTGTAAGTATTTGTAGGCATTTGTTGTTGGCAATGTGTATGTTTGATATAAAAAAAAAAAAGAAGGAACTGTCAGATTTTTGTAATGTCAAAATTAATATTAAAGTTGTTGTTAACTAGAAATCTAACTTGAGTTTTTATTTATTTAAACTATGGCCTAATATTTAACTAATAGTTACTTAATCTCTGCTAATCTTAATAAGCTGTATGGTTTTTCTCCTGTATGTAATCTACTGTGTTGTCGTAAATATCTTTTTCGTGAAAACTTCTTCAAACACACATCACAGCTGTATGGGTTATTTCCTGTATGTAATCTACTGTGTTGTCGTAAATATCTTTTTCGTGAAAACTTCTTCAAACACACATCACAGCTGTATGGTTTATATCCCAGGTGAATACGAATGTGCCTTTGTAAAACTCCTTTTCGTGAAAACTTCTTCAAACACACATCACAGCTGTATGGTTTGTCTCCCTTGTGTACACTACTGTGATGTTGTAAATTTTGTTTCCGTACAAATTTCTTCAAACACACATCACAGCTGTATGGTTTTTCTCCTGTATGTAATCTACTGTGTTGTCGTAAATAACTTTTTCGTGAAAACTTCTTCAAACACACATCACAGCTGTATGGTTTTTCTCCTATATGTAATCTACTGTGTTGTAGTAAATATCTTTTTCGTGAAAACTTCTTCAAACACACATCACAGCTGTATGGTTTGTCTCCCAGGTGAATACGAATGTGCCTTTGTAAAACTGCTTTTCGTGAAAACTTCTTCAAACACACATCACAGCTGTATGGTTTGTCTTCCGTATGAACAATACTGTGTTTTCGTAAATCTCCTTTTCGTGAAAACTTCTTCAAACACACATCACAGCTGTATGGTTTGTCTTCCGTATGAACAATACTGTGATTTCGTAAATCTCCTTTTCGTGAAAACTTTTTCGAGCACACATTACAGCTGAACAGTTCCTTGTAATGTTCTGATGGTGCATACCTTGTTTGGTCTAGATTTTCGCAGTTATCTGAGATGTCCATTTCGTAGCCTCCACCAATACCTAAATAAAGAGGTGTGAATGTTATAAAAATATATCCTTGCATATTACTTCTATTTATTTATTACTACTCTACTTCTACTTCGCTTCAAAGTTTTTCTATACAATGAATTATACATAATATAATCAAAGAATATAATATATTATATTGTAGATATCTAGTAACACACTATTAAAATGGGTATCATTTAAGCTATTGCCAACTTAACTACTTTTGTGTTTCTCACCAAAGTGTGACTACATTTTGAAATACAAACAAATAATATGAAATCAGTTCCACAATAAATCACCTAGCCATGTAATTATAAAATATGTGAAAGTTGTTTTTTTTGTTCGTGTGTTTGTTTGTTACTTCTTCACGTCTCATTTACTGAACCAACCACCATGAAACTCTTTTCACACAATCATCGCGCGAAAGATGTTCCCGACGGTTCGACAGTAACGCGGACTGAGCCGCGGGCGATTACTAGCATGCCGGGTATGTATAATTTGTATTTTATAACTTAAATACCATTTAATTTTATAGAAGTATTGAAATGGTAGGTAATATTAAAATTCATTAGGATCAAAGTATCAATATTACTTGCACGCTCTACCTACGCTCTACCTACGCTCTACCTACGCTCGACCTAGCGTTAACCCACACATGCATGTTGTTTTGCATCTGTGTGAGTCGATATCGGCTCTCGCGGCGATTTCGAGTTGATGAAATTTGATTGCGCGCTCTTAATACATTCTGCCACTACGATGGCGTGCAATACATTAAAATAATAATAATAGTTACTAAACATTAAATTATATGTGATATTTTACGATTAAATTATAAATTATTAAAACTTTGGAAACTGAAAATGCAAAAATTAACACCGAAATTATTAAATTGAATTCGCGCCTTGCTAGCTTTGAGAAGATTTCACGCAGTTGCAATATCGAGTTACAAGCAGTGCCAGAGCGAAAAAACGAAAATGTGATTCAGATATTAAAAAAACTGTGCGATCTAATACAGTTTCCTATTGAAGATGGACACATTAACGCCTGTCGCAGAGTGGCTAAACAAAATTCTGCTTCCAAGAGGCCGCGTAACATCATCGTGAGTTTCAACTCTACCCGTGTGAGAGACTCAGTATTATCGGCTTGCCACAGGTATAACAAAGCTAATTCAAGACATGGCTTGACATCCTCTGATCTCAATATATCGGGTGAAGGTGAAGGTTCCAGGATCTTTGTTACTGAGCATCTGTCTCCGGAGCAGAAGGCGCTTCATGCAGCGGCAAGGAAAGCGGCCAAAGAATTCTCCTACAAATATGTGTGGATCAAATACGGCCAGATCTATGTTCGCAAGGACGAGTCTACTAGTGCGATACTTATTAAAAACATGGACACTATACTTAAGTTACGATAACTATTTACTTATTATCTCTCCCCTTTTTATTTTTATATTTGGATGTTTTTGTTAGGCCTTTTATTTTTTTTCAACAATGTATAGCATATTTTATCAAAATTTAGGTAGGGCTAAATCTAAGGTTAAAGATATATATTTAAACACTCTTAGTAATGATTACGAAATTATATGTCTAACTGAAACTAATTTTGATAGTAGTGTATTTAATAATGAGTCAATAGATGATAGGTATAATGTTTACAGGAGGGATCGTGAGGATTCTTGCTCAACTAAAGCTAGTGGAGGTGGTATCCTTTTCGCTGTAAAAAAAGATATCAATGTAATACGGCAGACGTCTTGGGAGAGTAGGTTTGAAGATATTTGGCTTTCATTCCTACCCCTTAAATCAGACAGGCCTCCTTTGCATGTTTGTCTATGTTATTTGCCTCCGGATTTGTCAGCTGATGACGTAGCCGCATTCCATGATAATTCCCAAAAAGTTATACTAAACTCGTCATTTGAGGATACATTTCTGTTGCTCGGCGATTTTAACTCTGCAAACATGATATGGGAATCGCGTGGTAATGTCAATACGCCTTCCAAACCTCAGGATCGCAAAGCAGATTTACTGCTTGAAACTATGAATATCTGCAGCCTTGCACAGTTTATTCTCATTCCGAATAAGAATAATCGATTTCTAGATCTAGTGTTATCTAACTTACCTCCATCCTCAATCTCCGTAACTGAAACAGATCCAATATGCAAAGTTGACTCGCATCATATTGCGTATTGCATAAATGTCTCTAATCTACTGAGTACTACATCTATGAAACCTAAAAATAAGAAACGATATAATTTCAATAAGTGTAATTATAACGACATACGATCAGAGCTATGTGGAGTCGACTGGGATGAATTGCTTTCTTCTAATGATATTGATCAATGTGTTGCTGCTTTTTATACTCAGCTAAATCAAATAATATCAGTAAACACGCCACTTGTCAAAAACACTTCAAACAAATTTCCTATATGGTACAATCAGGGACTTATCAAATGCATCAAAGAGAAAAATAAATTCCATAAGCGATTTAAAAAGTTTGGCAATCCCCGAGATTACGACACCTTCTCGTTGCTGCGTACCAGAAGTAAGTCGCTTATCACTAAGTGTCACAACACATATTTGTCTTCAGTTGAAGACTCGTTAGCTAACAATTCGAAATTTTTTTGGCGCTACATCAACGACCGTAAGGGAAGTGTGTCAATCCCACACACGATGTCATTTGGTGATAATATTTCTTCTGATGGTCAGGGAATTTGCGAACTCTTTTCTGATTATTTTGGGTCAGTCTATGATAAAGCTTCACCATCATATTCAGGTCAGTTGAATATGCCGGAGGTTATGTCATGTACCCTTAACAACATATATATAAGTACGCAAGACATATTATGTAAGTTGAAGTTACTGGACGCGCGGAAGGGCGCTGGTCCGGATGAAATACCTCCAAAATTCTTGAAAGAATGTGCTGAAGAGTTATCGCAGCCCCTTGCTATCTTGTTTAATAAATCCATTTATAGTGGTATTTTTCCCTCCTCTTGGAAGAGAGCACACATTATCCCTATTTACAAATCAGGTAATAGATCTTTGTGTTCCAACTATCGACCAATAAGTATACTATCCGGCATTGCAAAACTCTTTGAATCGGTGGTCTATGTACATCTCAATAGCCACTTTTATAATTTAATTTCAACCAAACAACATGGCTTTCTAAAGAACAGATCCACTCTTACAAACTTATTGGAGTACAAAAATTATCTTTGTCAAGTGTTTGCCTCAGGTGGTCAAGCAGATTCCATCTACCTTGATTTTAGCAAAGCATTCGATAAGGTTGACCACATGAGGCTTATCTACAAAATGTCACATTATGGCATTCATGGTAATTTATTGAGGTGGATAACTTCTTATCTTAGCAATCGTAGCCAACTGGTTACTGTAAAGGGTTTCTCTTCTTGTCCTGTCTCTGTTCCATCTGGGGTCCCCCAGGGGTCTCACCTTGGTCCTCTGTTCTTCATCATATTCATTAATGATTTGATTGATCGTCTATCTTGTCCGGCACTTCTGTACGCTGATGACCTAAAAATCTTTTCTGAGGTAGTTAGTGAGCATCATTTTACTGCGTTGCAAAATGATCTAAATGTTATATCGGACTGGTGTGCATCTAATAACATGAAACTTAACATCGACAAGTGTTGTGTGATATCTTTTACACGAAAGAAGAATATTCTCAACCATTGTTATTACGTGCAGGGGAAGCAATTATCCAGAAAGCAGATAGTCAAGGACCTTGGAGTCCTTTTCGACGAACAACTATCTTTTCGCCCTCACTTTGAGCACATCTTAAAAAAAAGTAACAAACTTTTAGGATTTGTCATACGTTCAACGAAGGACTTTAAAAAACCACATGGTGTACTAGCATTATTTTTCAGTTTAGTCAGGAGTGTATTGGAGTATGGCTGTCCTATTTGGTCTCCTTTCTACAAAAACCATATAGAAAATATTGAAAAGGTTCAAAAAGTGTGCTTGTGGTACCTCTCACGAAAATGTAATTTCGGCCGTATGGTCAAAGACTACACCATCCAACTAAATAAATTTAATGTGATACCATTAAGTGCCCGTCGCGAGAGATACGATCTGCTTTACCTGCATAAAGTTCTACACTCCTCTATTGATGCTCCAAATCTTCTATCACAAATAACCATGAACACTCGGTATAGAACGCGTAAACCAAAAATATTTTCTATTCAAGTATTCAAAAATAATACCTCATATTACAACCCACTAGTCAGAATGTGTCGTGCCTATAACGAGTTAGCAACTGCAAATTCGGACGTAGATATTTTCTGTAAATTCTCGCAGTATAAAAAAACAATTACTGAAATAATGAAGGCCAAGTATTTGCAACCTCCCGTGACAAACTCGTAATAATAATAAAAAAAATCCTCCAATCTCGTTTCTCTTTCATTTAGATTTAATTTAGTTAAGTTTAGTGTTGTTTTAATCTTTTTGCATCCACAAGCTAATATTAACCGCAGATTATTTAATTACTGTATGTACCCTATTAATAAGTTAATAATTTAAATTTAATCATGCAACCAAACATTATTTAGCTATGTATACTTTTTTGGGTTGCCGTCTAGTATAGCCAATAAGCTTAGTGTTTAATCTGTCACGCAATGACTGTAACCTGTTTGTGTACTAAATATAAATAAATAAATAAATAAATAAATAGTATGTATATGTAAATAATCAGTTCCACAATAAATCACCTAGCCATGTAATTATAAAATATCTGTCCGTTCCTTTCTGTCTGATAATATTCCACCAATCAGCGTTCAACATGGGTGGGTTGTTGAACGCTGATTGTTTGTTGCCATGAAAGAGTTTGAATGCCATGTTTTTTAATAAAAAAATATCGTAATCTTTTCGAGTAATCTCGCTATTTTTTTATTTGTTTAATTATTATTTATAATCGTAGCTATGTTGCTATGTCTAAATTTCGCAACTTTTTGTATTTTAGCGTTTATTGTAACATGTGAGATAAACATAATATAAAAGTTTCTATATTGCCCTATTTTCAAAATTCATACTAATGGTCAAATCTTCTCAAAATGTATCTGAAAAAGTAATTTAAATTAAAAAAATCAGTGCCACAATTACAACTAATGTTATCTAAAGGTGTTTGTTTTATTTTTGTACAATACTAGCTGACCCGTGGCCACTTCGTTGAGCATACAAATAGTATTTTCTTACCGTTTAAACCTGGACTTCCGTGAATATTTCAAGACTTTGGTCGGTTCAGCCGTTGTCGAGTCTTAGCGAGACTGACGAACAGCAACTCATTTTTATATATAAGATTACTAGAGTATGAAACCGGGAAATCCTGGTACAACTAATATTATCTAAAGGTATTTATTTTTGAATGAAAATAAAAAAAAATACAAATAAAACTAAACAAGTTATTCTCGGAATGTCAACAAAAGAAAGCTACGAAGAATTATTTATTACAAATATTTAATTCAAGTCAATATTATTAATTTACATATTTAGTAATGGTACTTTAGACGCGATTGTTTATTAACTATCTAAACATATTTATATAAACAGCCATGTTTGTTACCTAATTATTAATATAATAAACATTATCGCAAGATGGGACGCTCGATAGCTCATAACAGTCCGTCTCTTTGGTGAAAATGGCACTCATCTTGTTATAGCAGATTTGTCCTTCACGCTACTTCTGAATTCTGATATGATATAAGATATTTAAATTTTTAGAAAACTTCTTTAAACATACTTCCTAGTTCTATAGTTGTTGCCCATATGAACTCTTATGTGTATTGCTAAATTTCCTTTTCGTGAAAAATTCTTCGAACACACATCACAGCTGTATGGTTTGTCTCCCTTGTGTACACTACTGTGATGTTGTAAATTTTGTTTCCGTACAAATTTCTTCAAACACACATCACAGCTGTATGGTTTTTCTCCTATATGTAATCTACTGTGTTGTCGTAAATATCTTTTTCGTGAAAACTTCTTCAAACACACATCACAACTGTATGGGTTTTCTCCCGTATGTAATCTACTGTGTTGTAGTAAATATCTTTTTAGTGAAAACTTCTTCAAACACACATCACAGCTGTATGGTTTATCTCCCAGGTGAATACGCATGTGCCTTTGTAAAACTCCTTTTCGTGAAAACTTCTTCAAACACACATCACAGCTGTATGGTTTGTCTCCCTTGTGAACACTACTGTGATCTCGTAAATTTTGTTTCCGTACAAATTTCTTCAAACACACATCACAGCTGTATGGTTTTTCTCCTGTATGTAATCTACTGTGTTGTCGTAAATATCTTTTTCGTGAAAACTTCTTCAAACACACATCACAGCTGTATGGGTTTTCTCCTATATGTAATCTACTGTGTTGTAGTAAATATCTTTTTCGTGAAAACTTCTTCAAACACACATCACAGCTGTATGGTTTGTCTCCCGTATGAACAATACTGTGTCTTCGTAAATCTCCTTTTCGTGAAAACTTCTTCAAACACACATCACAGCTGTATGGTTTGTCTTCCGTATGAACAATACTGTGTCTTCGTAAATCTCCTTTTCGTGAAAACTTCTTCAAACACACATCACAGCTGTATGGTTTGTCTTCCGTATGAACAATACTGTGTTTTCGTAAATCTCCTTTTCGTGAAAACTTCTTCAAACACACATCACAGCTGTATGGTTTGTCTTCCGTATGAACAATACTGTGTTTTCGTAAATCTCCTTTTCGTGAAAACTTTTTCGAGGACACATCACAGCTGAACAGTTCCTTGTAACGTTCTGATGGTGCATCACTTGTGTGGTCTAGATTTTCACAGTTATCTGAGATGACCATTTCGTAGCCTCCACCAATACCTAAATAAAGAGGCGTGAATGTTATAAAATATATCCTTGCATATTACTTCTATTTATTTATTACTTACTACTCTACTTCTACTTCGCTTCAAAGTTTTTCAATGCAATGAATTATACATAATATAATCAAAGAATATAATATATTATATTGTAGATATATAGTAACACACTATAAAAATGGGTATCATTTAAGCTATTGCCAACTTAACTACTTTCGTGTTTATAACCAAAGTGTGACTATATTTTGAAATACAAACAAACAATATGAAATCAGTTCCACAATAAATCACCTAGCCATGTAATTATAAAATATCTGTCCGTTCCTTTCTGCCTGATAATATTCCACCAATCAGCGTTCAATATGGGTTGTTTGAATGCCATGTTAGTTGATCATTTATTTGAATAGCGTACGGGAAATCGGGGATTAGGGGACTAGCATTAAATACTTGGGGTAACTTAGGCTACTTTTCATCATCATCATGATTGTAGTGTATATCACTATGACAGTTGACACTTCAACTGTCAGTGTCTCGAGCGTATGGCCAATATGGCTACCAGTCGTGTGATAGATATTGTTCGCGCCACTTTTAAGTGACGTGACGTTGCACCTGACACAGTCGCATTGAGTCTGTCACGGGGAGCGCGCGCGCGCGGGTTGTTCGTACATACCTACGTAAAGGGAAGCTTTTTACTCAGCCCAAAATAACTATGTGACCCAGTGATAGTGATCTCAAGACTATTGTGTTGTGTGTGAGAAACTCAGCTCGTATCCAACCTTCAGCTCAAACAGCTCGCAGCATCCGCAAGGTACCGTAATCCTTTCTCATTTCCCATAGCCGAGGTATGTAGGTTGTTTATCCTACATACCCCTTTTGGTCCTTTCGAGCCTTTGTAAACTTTCTCTGGCCCTCGGGCCATTTCTTTTTACCGACCACGCACGCGCATGTGCGCCGCTGGGTAACATTCGACCATACAGTCCACTGAGCTCATACTCAGCTCATATCTGCCCATAATCCCATAAATCTATTAATATATTATCGACATAAGTAACCCTCGTTAATTTCCCGCCCCCCTACGTCGATATTTTTGTATTTTTCTCCAAAATACGTCCGCCATCATTGTCCACAAGGGCAATTGAATCTACATTTTTCTCAATAAATAAGTGCAATCACATAATTCTCAGCTCATATTATACGTTTAGCTTGCATTTAAATTAATTCTCGACACATATTTTTGCCCAAAATAATTTTATAAAAAAGTTACAGAAACAAAAACCCATCATACCTACATCTCATAGTTTGTGCCCTATGACCGTTGTATTAAGGTCTATTATATTTCAGTTCGTGTAATATTTATATTGTTAATAATATCCAAGCATATCAAGTTGTTTACGATAACTTAGCAAGTTGTTTACATAATATCTTATCGCGATCTTTCGTACGACGCGAACGCCTATAATACAAATACCTCGGCTCCGATAAGAAACATCTGTGCTTAATTACTTATTCTTTTCAATAACAATCTATCGGCCCATATAAACGTTTTAGGTCTCGGTTGATTACATAATTTTATTGTTACGGTATACCTACCTGTGCCTATACTAACATTACCTCAGCACATTAAGTAATTTATTATACATAATATACTTTCATTCTAACATAGTTTACACATTTTGTTTGCTTATTTAAGGTTAATTTTCACAACATGCCTACCAAATCTCAAGCGGCCGTGTTTAGAGAAGCGACGAAGGCTTTCAGTCGTCTCAGGGAGATTGCTATGGCCCTGTCCAAGGGCGACTCAAAAGAATCCCATCACAATTTAAAAAAATAATTTAATGTACGTTTTAAAGAGATATCACAACAAAAAACTAGACTGGAGAATATCTACCATGAGATCTTGGACGAGCCTAACTTGTCTCAAGATAATGAGAAAATTTACACTGCAAATTATGATAATGCGCTTTCAGATTACTATTATATTTTGACGGCTGCCGAAGGTACCCAACATACTTCGGGGCCTCCTCAGCTCACTTCCGCCATTTTACCAAAAATCGAACTACCGAAGTTCAGCTCACTCGTCGAAGACTGGCCTTCCTTTATAACAATTTTTCGTAGTTTGATGGATGACATGGCAACATTGTCCGACGCGGTCAAGTTACATTATTTGTTCTCTTGTCTGTCGGGGGAGGCGTTAAGCATGGTCTCTCATTTAAAAATAACCAATGGAAATTTTAGTGTTGCGCTCGATATTTTAACTCGTCGATATGAAAATCGTCGCGTGTTAATCGATAGATTTGTCGATATAATACTCGGTCTGCCCAATGTATATATACGTTCTAGTATTCGTACGTCGTTTCTAACTCCGCTCATTTCAGCCCAAAGTGCATTAATAAATTTAAATTTACCTATGGATAGCAATTACGTATTTGTATCTATAGTGATTCGAAAACTACAAGGGGAGCTCCGCACACTATTCGAGAGGAAATACGGTGCCTCTGATGTTCTGCCCACATTAGGTAGTTTAATTTCTTTTTTAGAAGAGCACGCGCGCTGCATCGAGACAGAATGTTCGACGCCTGCGTGCAGTATTGAATCTCAAGGTCAAGCGGGACCATATCGTCAACACCCCCCCTCCCCGCGTTCTCCGCGCAGTCCCCGCTTTAGACCTATCAGCCCCGCGTATCAGCGCTCGCCCTCAGCACATGCCATGCATGCCGGCCCATCTTATTCATCTCATTCTCGTCAGCACTATACAACCCCCTCTCCCCCCCGACAGGTTCAGCACGTATATTCAGCACAAGCCGGTAATAATAATTCTAAGTTTTATTGCCCATACTGTAGGTCAACTGAGCACAAATTGATAGCGTATCCCAAGTACAATAATCAACCCATTCAAGGACGTTGGGACTTTATCGAATCTAAAGGTAGATGTCGAAAATGATTGGGCCCGCATTATGAAAACGAATGTAGGTCGACTGGCGCCTGCAAGGAATGTGGTAGTCCAAATCACCACACCTCGCTTCATCGTCATGATGGCCCGCGTTCGCCAACTTCATCAGCTCATTTGCTTCCTGCTCACCTGCGCGCGCAGCCCCGTCGTCGTAGCGAAAACAATGTTCATTCATACACATCTAAAACAAATCATACGATCGTCCATCATCAGCCCTCGACATCTAACCAACCTCATTCATCTTCGTCTCACAATAATAGTAAACAATGACTACCTACTATCACGGAGCATCCAGAGTTGGAGAATCAGCTCAATAACTCAAATTCTAATATATCCCTTCATAATTCCGCATATAAATCCGCACATAATTCCGCATATAAATCCGCACATAACTCCGCTCAAGTTAACACTACTCACCACGTTAATAACTCATCACAAACGCCTATATTATTACCAACGGTTATTTTAAATATTTCAGATAAATATGGGAACTTTCACAAAGCGCGCGCATTGCTTGATTGTGGTAGTATGATAACAATAATTACTCAACGTTTAGTAAAAACACTTAGCCTACAACCTAAACAATGTTCATTGAAAATCACAGGTGTAGGTGATCAGCACATACAAAATTCTAAAGGCCATGTTACAATAACCTTTCGGCCCACACGTAGCGACATGCCTTCTATCACAACTTCTGCTCATATTTTGAAGGATGTCACAGGTTATTTGCCTATGCAAAAAGTTCCCGATGTCGTACAAGACTCCGACACTCAGCTTATTCCATTAGCAGATCAAGATTATCATACTCCTGCGCCCATTGATCTCATTTTAGGTTCAGATGTTTTCGGCCATGTGTTGGATGGTACTAAGTTGGCTTTGGGCCCGGGGAAGCCCATAGCCTTTGGCACGATTTTTGATTATGCGCTTATAGGTCCCATTGAACAATTGTACGATAGCTCAGTAGTTCAAGTTAACTCCGCCCATATTGTTCATTCCGCTCATTCTCATTCACTTCAGGATATAAATAAAAGTTTAGAAAGATTCTGGGAGTCAGAAGAACCCCAGTCGCGCCCAATTATCTCCAACTCACTGCACGAACAATGTGAACACATATTCCGCTCAACTACTACTCGAAATCAAGCGGGACGTTATGTTGTAACGCTACCGTTTCTATCGAATGCTCCCCGGTTAGGTAATACTCATGCTATTGCACTTCGCAGATTTCTCAATTTAGAAAAGCGATTACAGTCCGATCATTCATATCGCTCAAAATATATAGAATTTATGAATGAATACATAAACTTAGGTCACATGACACCTTGCCATCCTTCTACATTTACTCATAAGCCTCATTATTATATCCCTCATCACGGTGTATTTAAATCAGATACAGATAAACTCCGCACAGTATTTGATGGTAGTTGCAAGTCAACCAATGGTGTCAGTCTAAATGATTGTCTGCACACAGGTCCTGCTCTTCAGCGCGATATTGTAGATATTATTATGTCATTTAGGATTCATCGTGTAGTATTTACCACAGATATAAAAATGATGTTCAGAAACATTCTAATTAATCCTGATCAAAAACATTATCAGCTCATACTCTGGAGATCGTCTCCTGATCGGCCCTTACTCACATATGCGCTCAACACTGTCACCTACGGATTGCGTTCAAGTCCTTATCATGCTATTCGCACATTATTACAATTAGCTGATGACGAAGGTCATCGCTATTCCCAGGCTGCTCATGTATTACGTAAATCAATCTTCGTAGATGACATACTCTGTGGTCATAACTCCATAGAAGAAGCTTCAGCTCTTCAAACTCAGCTCATTAATTTATTATCTCTTGGTGGTTTTCAGCTCAGTAAATGGAAATCTAATACTCCTCAACTCTTGCAGCGTTTCCCAGATGATCAATGTGAAATGCCTAAGGACTTCGACATCAGCTCATACACTACTTCTGTTAAGGTCTTAGGTATTAGATGGATTCCACAATCCGATGAATTTACATATCACATTACATTACCACCAATTACTAATATAACAAAGCGATCCATTCTTAGCACGGTAGCTTCTCTTTATGACCCAAACGGTTGGATCACTCCAGTCATATTCCGCGCAAAATTACTTTTACAAAAATTATGGTTACTCAAACTGGACTGGGACGACTCAACTCCAGACAATATTACTCAGGACTGGCAACACATCTCTCATGATCTTCCCCACATCTCAACCATACATTTCCCCAGACACGTAGCTCCGCATAAATTAACTTCTACATACTCACTTCATGGCTTCGCAGATGCCTCAGAAAACGGTTACGCTGCAGTCGTATATTTACACGAATTGAACCACGATGGATCAACCAACGTTCAACTCATAATTGCGAAATCTAAGGTAGCCCCAATTAAAAATAAACTTACAATTCCTAAATTAGAATTATCCGCGGCTACACTTCTCTCTCAGCTCATGTCTCGTGTCTCTCATCATCTTTCTGCTCATCTTACAATGTCTCAGCACGTCTGTTGGTCAGACAGCACCATTGTACTCGCGTGGATTAAAACTCCTTCCCATCGGCTACAACCATTCGAAGCTAATAGAGTAACCAAGATTACTGCTAACTCACTCTCACTCATCTGGCGTCATGTACCCACACATTTAAATCCTGCTGATTGCGCTAGCAGAGGAACCTCAGCTCTCACTCTCTCTTCTCACGCCCTATGGTGGTCTCCTCCTTGGCTCAAGATGCCAGAGGATACCTGGCCCAAGAGGTCATCAGCTCACACTCGACAAGAATTACCGGGACTTAAACCTAAACAAGTTACATGCCATTTCACAACTCCTGGTATTGATAGTGATCTCCTCACACGCTTCAGCTCACTGGGTAAACTCATAGGCGTCACAGCTTACATACGACGGTTCATTTCCAATTGTAAATTATCAGTACACTCACGAGAACTAGGTCCGCTCACTGTAAAGGAGCGTAGACAAGCCCTGCTCTTCTGGATCCGCTCTGTTCAACAGAACTCATTCGCAGAAGACACTTACCGCCTGCAACTTAATAAACTCTGCACAGTTAGGTTACAACGATTATCACCCTTTTTGCAGGACGGTCTCCTTCGAGTAGGTGGTAGACTCACTCGCTCGGAACTCACATACGATGCTCAGCACCCATTCATTTTACCTAGTTCTAGTCCACTCACAGACCTTATTATCGATCACTATCATCGCATACACTGTCATCCTGGCATCGATACACTACACGCTATATTACGTCAACAATTCTGGATATTATCAGCACGCCGCATCATTCGACATAAAACGTTTAAATGCATAAAATGTTTTCGTTGCCGCGCTCAGCCCGAAATGCCTGTCATGGGTGATCTCCCAGCCGACAGAGTTATACCTCAGCCCGTATTTAGTCACGTGTCTACGGATTTTGCCGGCCCATTTTTACTCAAATCAAGTCAACTACGAAATGCTAAATTACTGAAAGGTTACTTTTGTATATTCGTTTGTCTCACTACAAAGGCGGTTCATTTGGAACCCGTATCAGCACTTTCTACAGATGCATTTATTGCTACGTTACACAGATTCTGCTCACGTCGCGGTGTTCCCATTTTAATACGTTCAGATTGCGGCACAAACTATGTAGGTGCTAGGAATCAGCTCCTTGAAGTTCAACAATTTCTCAACGACAATAATGACGCCATTTCTCATAAACTCTCAGCTCAAAATATAACATGGTTACTCAATCCGCCCAAGGCCCCCTGGATGGGAGGCATCCATGAGATAAATGTTAAATCGACAAAGCAACTTCTCTACCGTGTAATCGGTGAACAACGCCTCACATTTGAGGAATTCTCAACTCTGCTCACTAGAATCGAGGCCGTGTTAAACTCTCGGCCTATCAGCCCACTCTCGTCCGATCCCACGGATTATCAGCCCCTTACAGCCGGCCATTTTCTCATTGGCCGTCCGCTCACTGCTCTTCCAGAGCACACATTAGATGACAGAGTCATATCTCCCCTCAAGCGATTTCAACTAATACAATCTCTCTCTCAGCGCTTCTGGGCTCTCTGGACCACGTCCTACCTCCATACCCTTCAAATCCGCTCCAAATGGCTTTCCTCTTCCTCTCCGCCCAGACTTGGAGAACTTGTTCTGCTCAAAGAAGATAACCTGCCTCCGCTCCAATGGAAGATGGGAAGAATCACACGTTTACTACCTGGGAAGGATGGAGTCATCAGAGTTGTGGACGTGGCCACCTCACAAGGCCAGCTGCGGAGACCTGTCGGCAAGATTGCCCGGCTCCCACTGGATTCAGCTCAACCTGGGGATCAGCTCATGCCCACTGCCGGGCCCCCCCAGGATGTTCGCGCCACTTTTAAGTGACGTGACGTTGCACCTGACACAGTCGCATTGAGTCTGTCACGGGGAGCGCGCGCGCGCGGGTTGTTCGTACATACCTACGTAAAGGGAAGCTTTTTACTCAGCCCAAAATAACTTTGTGACCCAGTGATAGTGATCTCAAGACTATTGTGTTGTGTGTGAGAAACTCAGCTCGTATCCAACCTTCAGCTCAAACAGCTCGCAGCATCCGCAAGGTACCGTAAATCCTTTCTCATTTCCCATAGCCGAGGTATGTAGGTTGTTTATCCTACAGATATCATAAACAAACCTGCCTCGCATGGCATGCCTTAGATGTTGGTGATATGTTGGCGAGCGATCACTATCACTATCACTACATAGTATAAAACAAAGTCGCCTTTTCTGTCCCTATATCCCTATGTGCGCTTAAATCTTTAAAACTACGCAACGGATTTTGATGCGGTTTTTTCCAATAGATAGAGTAATTCAAGAGGAAGGTTTATATGTATAATACATGCATAATATACAAAGGCAACATTGCTAATTTTAGAGGTTTCTAACGTGATGTCGTAAATTAACCTATTTTTTTGGGCTTATTTAACAAAAACGCTGCCTAAACCCTACGAGTTAGATCAAATAAAAGTCCGCGATGGTATATGTTTATCTTTTAGGGATAACCCACATTAACCATTTTTATTGTTTACTTTTTACGTGAAAAAATGGCTTATTTACGGCATTAATCCTTAGCGAATTAAGTACCTTAAATACAGTGTGCAATTAATATAGATCAATATGGTTCCTTAAAGCATGTAAATTAAACAAATATTTTCGGAGATATATTACAAATTTAAAATTTGCGTTTGCGGCGGGCGGTACCGGCCGGACGGGGCAGTGCGGGGAAGCATGCCTATAAATAGCGCGTCGGAGGCCGCGGTTCTCCCTATAGCACTTTGAATTTAGCAGCAATCGTTTATTATCGGACTCTCTAGCGAGGAAAATTACAGTACTTGATAAAAACGTGCTTTTTAGCGCGACAACGTATCAGTTAATAATTATTAGTTACAATAAATAATAATCAATTAATTTAATAATAAGGAAATTATTTTCAAAAATCTTAAGTAAGTTCAGAAAAAAAACTTAATAGAATAGCTATCTTTTATTCTTGATGATTGTAGATTATCTTTTGTTTTTAGTCACACGCAAGGCAAATTATTTTTTAGGTGTTTTTAATATAATTAAAATCGTATTTGAAGTTGATTTCATTAAAATTGTCGTTTAAGTTATTTCAGTAAAGAAAAAGAACTGAATAGAATAGATATCTTTTGTTTTCTTATGATTGTTGATTATCATTTGTGTCTAAATGGTAAGTATTTAGATATTTTTTACTGCGATGAACAAATTGCCATATTATTGGTACAGGTACCAATAATATGGCAATTTGTTCATAGGTAGGTAATCATACATAAGTCTAGAACTGAGTCAACTTTGTTCAGAAATTATAAAGTCATGTCTGGAAGACGTCGTCGTTCGAACATAGGTCGTAGTTCAGTGAATGCTAGAAGAGTACGTTCACAAAGAGATGAAGAATCGTCAACAGAACGTGAAGCTCGACTCAGTCAGCTTAGGGATAGATATAGAGCTGAGAGAGAGAGAGAATGTTCAATAGAGCGTGAGGTTCGCGGCAGCCGGGATCGAGATAGGCATTCGGTTCAGGGAGTTAGAGAATCGTCAGTAGAGCGTGAAGATATTCCAAAGATAGCAGGAAATCTACATAGTAAGTATAGGGAAAGAGGAATTGTTTTACTCCAAACTTAATGCGTGCAGGCCAAGGGCAGTAATGAATGAATCAAAAATACTGGATCGATTTTAATCATGTTTTCATTGAGTGACATTGACATATATATTTTATGCCCGTGCAAAGTCGGAGCGGGCCGCTATGTTTTTATATACAACGTTCATAGTTTTTCTGTAGTGTATTTAATTAAGTATCAGCATTGCACCCGTGCGAAGCCGGGGCGGGTCGCTAGTATATTATAATACACGAAAACTACATTGGCGACGAGGATGAAACAGTGAGTACGAAAATAAATTATATTTTGGAAAAAAAGGAAGACGGAATAATAAAAATAAATTAATTATTAGAAATGGAAGGAAGGAATGGATTGCCAAATTTAACAATGATTCTCTCCATTTCCATAATAAGATTCTTGTATTGTAAAATGTGATATAATGTGAGTTTAAGTAGTTTGCTAGTAAAAATATTTTGGAAACGGTTTGTATTCAAATCAAATAATTATTAAAATAACATCATAATACTTGCTTACTGGAGAAATAAGCTTATTATTGTGCTCCTTTGTCTAAATTGTTTACCACAAAGTGCACAGCGATGACTCACTAATCACACCCGCAAGCGACACGAACAAATCATTGCTGATTCATCTATACTAATATTATAAAGAGGTAACGTTTGATTGTTTGTTTGTTTGTTTGAATGGAATAGGCTCTAAAACCACTGAACCAATATGAAAAATTCTTTCACCGTTGGAAAGCTACATTCCTAGCGCTGAACATAGGCTATAATATATGTTTAAAAAAAGTAGGGTTCCTTACTAAAACCCCAAAAATGTAGCCCAAAGTGTAAAAAAACGACCTCCAAAATTTGTTACATCGTGTGCGCTTCGACAACGGCTTGACCAATTTCGCAATTTTTTTTTACGATATGTTCGTTATTGTCACGAAAAGGTTATTATGAAAGAAAATGTTGAAAAAAATAAGCAGAAAATTAGAAAAAAGAAGAAAATACGTGATGGTCACGCGGGGTTTGAACCTGGGCTCGATCGATTCACGTCGTTGCCAGTTTATATGACACGGGTGTCATGGTAACATCATTGTTTACAAATGGAAAATAAAAATTATGAAATGCTAGAAATACCGTTTTTATATCAGCTTAAACTATTTGGATTAATAAAATTATTAGGATTAACAAAAACATGAATCCAAATAGGTAGTTTAAGCTGATATAAATACGGTATGTATAGCATTTCATAATTTTTGTTTTCCATTTGTAAACAACGTTGTTACCATGACAACGAAGACGTTTGGCTGCGTTTCCATTGACGCGGGGCGAGGCGGACAGGAGCTTGCGGTACCCGAATTGACCAATCACTATGCTCGAAATCTCTGCTCCACTCCGCTTGGGAACCACTAAGTTCCTATGCGCCCCGCTCCGCGTCAGTGGAAACGCCAAGATTGGGGAGGTTTTCCAAATCTATACATCTATACAAATAAATAAAATTTAAGTGTCAGTTTGTAACTTTCAATTAGTTTTTCTAAATGCATATGACTTTTTAAACGATATCTTCTGCTTTTATTTTGCATTGGCAACGATATTTACTGAAAACGAAAATGTAATTTAAAAAAAATTTATCTGTCTGTCAGCGTGTCTCTTTGCTCCGGCTAATCTCTGGAACGGCTGGACCGATTTTAACAAGACTATCACTGGTAGATAGCTAAAGTTATAAGGATTAATTTAGGCTACTTTTCATCATTATCATCATCGTCATCTAACTAATGATCACCGAATCGCCTGGACCGACTGTGACGGGAGCATTCACCTCTTCCTCCGGCTTAGCTTATGTTAGTAGGAGTAATCTATACATCTATATGTATAAAAGTAAGTCGTGTTAGTTAAATTATTTATAACTCAAGAACGGCTTTATCATCGATATGGCTGAAAATTGGTGAGGAAGTAGCTTAGAGCAAGTAGACGGACATAGGATACTAAAACGCTGTAAAATGGAATAAATTCCATTTGACAGCGTTTCCGTGAACGTTGCGGGTTCTGCGTTAGGGTTTCGCGTTGTGGGTTCCGCGTTGCGGGTTCCGGGTTTCCGTGTTGCGGGTTCCGGGTTCCGCGTTGCGGGTTCCGGGTTCCCGCGTCGCGGGTTCTGGGTTCCACGTTGCGGGTTCCGGGTTCCCGCGTTGCGGGTCCGGGTTCCCGCGTTGCGGGGTCCGGGTTCCCGCGTTGCGGGTTCCGGGTTCCCGCGTTGCGGGTTCCGGGTTCCCGCGTTGCGGGTCCCGGGTTCCCGAGTTGCGGGTTCCGCGTAGCGGGTTTCGGGTTCCCGCGTTGCGGGTTCCGGGTTCCCACGTTGCGGGTTCCGGGTTCCCGCGTTGCGGGTTCCGGGTTCCGCGTTGCGTGTTCCGGGTTCCCGCGTTGCGGGTTCCGGGTTCCGCGTTGCGGGTTCCGGGTTCCGCGATGCGGGCTCCGGGTCCGGGTTCCCGCGTTTCGGGTTTCGGGTTCCCGCGTTGCGGGTTCCACGTTGTTTTTTTTTTAGTTGAATTTCATCATAAACTCTTTTTATGCTCAACGAAGTGGGCAAGGGTCAGCTTGTGGATAATAACTTGCTTATTGGAAAGTTATGAACTTGTCCAGAAAATCTCACGATTATGAAACTTATAAAATACATATTATGTTTATCACGACTATGACCGCCTTTGTGTGATGGACATTGTAATTATAGATTGACTTGAGTATGAATTTAACCATAAGATCCTGAGATGTTCTTGATGTTCAAACTTGTGTCCCGTACATAAAAGCAGCAGGTCGTTAAATCGATGAAGTCATGTGTATAACATGAATGCAGTAATACTGGTTGTTAAGTCGATAAAGTCATGTGTACAACATGAATGCAGTAGCACTGGTCGTTAAATCGATAAAGTCATGTATATAACATGAATGCAGTATCACTGGTCGTTAAATCGATAAAGTCATGTGTATAACATGATGCAGTAACACTGGTCGTTAAATCGATGAAGTCATGTATATGACATGAAAGCAGGATTACATTACTGATCGTTTAATCGATAAAGTCATGTGTATAAAATTAATGCTGTATCACTGGTCGTTAAATCGATAAAGTCATGTGTATAACATGAATGCAGTAACACTGGTCGTTAAATAGATGAAGTCATGTGTATAACATGAATGCAGTAACACTGGTCGTTAAATCAATGAATTCATGTGTATGATATGAAAGCAGGATTACATCACTGATCGTTTAATCGATAAAGTCATGTGTATAACATGAATGCAGTATCACTGGTCGTTAAATAGATAGTCATGTGTATGACATGAAAGCAGGATTACTGATCGTTTAATCGATTAAGTCATGTGTATGACATGAAAGCAGGATTACTGATCGTTTAATCGACAAAGTCATGTGTATAACATGAATGCAGTATCGCTGGTCGTTAAATCGATAAAGTCATGTGTATGACATGGAAGCAGGATTACTGATCGTTTAATCGATAAAGTCATTGTATGACATGAAAGCAGGATTACTGATCGTTTAATCGATAAAGTCATGTGTATAACATGAATGCAGTATCGCTGGTGTAACGATTTTGTTTTGACAGTTGTTGCTTACCAACTAGTTGCTACTATATTTTCCCAGGCGCTCTTTTTACTGTAATCGCAATGAAGTTAGGTACAAACTTCACACTAGTGGACTGGTTGGAGCGGACATTTTGTATCGGCATTACATGGCAGAACTCAGCTGATTTGAGATCGTATTGTACGGTTGAATTACTATCACTACCGCTGCGTTTTTTGTACTATCATTCATACTTAACGGCACTGAATGTCTTGTTCTTGTTTTTTTTTGTTACTTTTTTGACTTGTAGATTATTCTGTTTGACTGCCTCATCACTGATTGCTAGTTTGCATTAATCGCGCTTTTTCATCCTTGCTGTACATTAATTAGCAACCTCTGATGTCGCGGCTAAACTACGAAAACGGGCAAATACCCAAATGTCTGGTTACTGATTCCAGGGTTCTTCGCCACGGTGAATTAACCGGTGCTACTACTAATCAAAAATAGCTACTGCTACCAGAGGATTCTCTGGAATTTCTAGATTGCTTGGGAGGACGGAGAACTGGCTGCTTTCTACAACTATCCGCAGGAGAGTAAAGCCGATTCTTAAAAGCACGGCAAGCTTAAGTTGCGAACGCTCGGACCACGGCCTATAGCTCTTTTCTCTAGAACTTACCTACAATAATATAATTATGTTATACTTGAGTTTCGTGGTTTTAATTAGCACAACTTCAAATTAACTGTTACACTGGTCGTTAAATCGATAATGTCATGTGTATAAATTAAAAAGTGTATTACTGAATATCAATATAGTCACGTGTCATTAAAAAAAAAGCATAAGATGACAAAAAGATAAGATGATAAAATTTCAGGTATTGTATAAACGAAGCTGGTTAAAATCCGATCATTAAATGGATATCTAGAAATCAATAGTGTGTTGACAGGCTTTAATTGAATATAATTTGATATTCAACTATAACGAGTACTAAATAGTAAGGTGATACATATTTTATTAATTGAGATAAATAATTAAATATTATGAATTTCATTATTTAGTAAAATAACATAAAAGTAATCAGAGTATTAAAATTGGTACTAATTGGGAAATGTGTTGAATAAAAACCACAACAATAGATAAACTATTATCTAAATTATTAATTTCATCACCGGAAAAGTCGGAACAGTACCCACTACTATACACTTTCATACTACCATGTATGTATAACATTTTAATTCATAACAAGGGAAAGTGTAGTTATAATGTGCTGTAGTTGTACAAATGTCAAACAGATGATACTGGTCCGACGCAAGCTCCCTCTGTCGTTAAAATTAATTGAAACAACCAGGTGATGTGTTAAACATTAAATCGCATGTTGTGTTTGTTGAATCGTATGTTCATATTTGTATATACAAACTTATATAAAATCGTTCGTTACATCGATAGCGCGATGCAGGAGCCTAACAGCGACATGTTATAGTTTGATAGACTATGTTTAGAACGTTGAAACTTTATCTTAACACTAAAATAAAACATTTAACAGTAGTTATACTGATGGGACCCAAGAAGTCACTGAACTGCAGTAAAGGGTTAAATTTGTGTTTACACATAATATAAAGAGGTTTCGGTTTAAGGATCTTTATCTCCCATTAAGATAATGATCACTTATAGAAGAACAATACATACAATAAAATAATTTATTACTAGGTAGACTGAAAAACTTTAAGATGCGAATATCTTTGTTAATTGTAAGTTGGTGGTCCAAGTTATAAACGCTATCGCTAAAACTTACTATGTTTTAACTTTAAATTACTGTTAATAATAATAGTACATGGAGTTAGAGATAAATTTGAATAATGATAAAAATTTAGTGATCATGCATATAAACAAATAAGTTACATTTAAATGGTTTTAAACTATATTTAAAATATACTATTGTTTGTTACAATTTTTATTTATTTAAACGAAGGTCGATCAAGCATTGACTTTTAAGATTTGACGGAGGAATTATCTATTAGCTGACGTAATGACAAAACCATTGTCAAAAGCAAAATTTGAAAGACACTGTACAAGATAAATGCATAACGTGTCTCGGCAACATGAGTGAACATCAGGAGAAGGTGTTGGAAGGTCTTGATGCTGTCCGCGTATAATTGTCTATGATGCACTGCATTTGAATTTGTAATATGTTCTTTTATTAATTTTGATGTACAGTGTCATTATGTATTATATTTTATCTTATTGAAGTAGTAAACACAATGTTTCAAGTATTATTTACGTTTCATTTAATTGCTATAGCAGCTAGTCCACCCTATCAGTCCCTACTATATCTAGTAGGGACTGCTATCGCAAAAAAATATCAAACAAAATGACACCTATATACTTTAGTCAATTATAAATAAACTTTATAAAAAATCTTTAGAATTTTTAAATACAATTCGTAGAAACTATTTTCCCAACCTAATATATTATATTATAATTAACTAGCTGTGCCCACGCCTTCGTTTGAGTGGTTTTTGGGTGACTTAAACCGTTTAAGGAGCGCACGCAACGAAAGTCCGAAAATGTGAATAATTTTCCCCGTTTTTGCAACATCTCTCATGCCTTTGAGTGCATGTCTGATTTAATTTAATTGTTGTCTGTATGTTTTTTATAATTATTTGTACACAATAAAGTATATTTGATTTGATTTCTCACCGACGCTTCGCTCCTATTGCGCAATGTCTCAGCGCAATGTTATGTAGCCTAAAGCCTTCCTCTATAAATGGACTATCTAACAAAAAAAAAATCAAATCGGACTAGTAGTTCCTGACATTAGCGCGTTTAAACATACAAACTTTTCTGCTTTATAATATTAGTAAAGATAAAATGTGAAATGAATGGATTATGAACCTCGCAAGTGATTGTTCAAGTCCAAAAAAAAAGCTGAAATGGGTACAAAAAAAAAATTTTTTATCCTCCTTATATCTGCAATCGGCTCAATAAAGCCATAATCAGATCCTAGCCGCTATTATTGGATTTGGAATTTATTGCCAATTAGAAATATTATCTTTTGTCTATGTCCAGTATGTTGCACTTTGCCAGGTCCAATTTTTTCAGGTGTGGCCAATTAGAAATATTATCTTTTGTCTATGTCCAGTATGTTGCACTTTGCCAGGTACAATTTTTTCAGGTGTGGCCAATTAGAAATATTATCTTTTGTCTATGTCCAGTATGTTGCACTTTGCCAGGTACAATTTTTTCAGGTGTGGCCAATTAGAAATATTATCTTTTGTCTATGTCCAGTATGTTGCACTTTGCCAGGTACAATTTTTTCAGGTGTGGCCAATTAGAAATATTATCTTTTGTCTATGTCCAGTATGTTGCACTTTGCCAGGTCCAATTTTTTCAGGTGTGGCCAATTAGAAATATTATCTTTTGTCTATGTCCAGTATGTTGCACTTTTTTAAGCGTAATCTTTGGGTATTACTATTAGTGATTAGGGCTCTTGCAAGTATATTAGCATGTTCTTGTAATCTTTTTTTGTACACTATACTATGTCGTTTAGCTTCTTCTTTGACAGTTGGGATGTTAAGATGTTCATAGATTTCAGTATTGCGTGTGAACCAAGGCGCGTTGGAAATAGTTCTAAGCGTCTTATTTTGAAATCTTTGAATAAATTTGGGTAAAAAATGGCGACTAGTTGTTGATTATAAGAAATTGAATAATTGTATTGAGGAAGATAAATTTCCATAATACCTGACATAACTGAAATTCTTGAATCGTTAAATGGTACTATTTACTTCACGCATTTAGATTTACATCAGGGTTATTATGATGTAAAATTTGAAGAGAATAGCAGAAACGACCTCCGTAGCGCAGTGGTGGAGCGCGTTGGGTGCTCGAACGAGAGGTCGCGGGTTCGAATCCCGCCGAGGGAACAAAAAGTTTTCAATGTTCCTGGGTCATGGATGTGTATACTGTATAGTATAAAAGTATTAAATATATTTCCGTTGTCTGGTACTTGTAACACAAGTTCTTGGGATACTTAGCACAGGGCCAGATTGACGTGGTGTGAAGCGTCCATAGATATTATTATATTATTATTATAGAAATCTACACTTCTTTTTGCGTCAGGTCAGTACCAAATGAATGGCATGCGTGTGTCAGATTTGATTATTAATATTGTCAATTTGTAACAAATTTAAATTGTAACTAACTATAAATTTATTATTTTGTGAATAATATAATAAACACAAATAATTATGTCATTCTTAACAAAGTAGTTTTTAAGTCACTTTGACATTTGTCAGTGCTAATATTATTTCCGGTTCTAGAATTTGATAATTTGAGATGTTTCATTAAAATTTAATTATTAAGGTTAAATTCTGAAATAATGTGAAAATAATTGAACATTCATTGTAAACATTTTTGTATGTCAATTTCAGTATTTCATATTGTAAATTATTCTTCGAACTTCCGCTTTAAAATAATATTGTCATCTTCCGGTGTAAATGGCGCCAAATTATACTTATAAAAGTATGTGTCCGCTATATTGGTTTCAGTTCTGAACCAGATATTAAGTGAACAAATTTAAGATAAGTACCATATTTTCTAAAAGCCTCTATATTATGTTGTAGCTAAGTAATATTATTATGTCTCGTTTTATTATAGTGTTTAAATAAGTAAATAATTTATTATTATTTACTTGGAAATATATTTTGATGATAAATTATTGGTATATTGTAAAAATAGTCTAATTTGCTAAAGTATCATGTGATTCGTACTTTTAAATAAAAGTAAATTACCAGGCTATTAAATACATTTTCTTTTATTCCATAGTTTATTAATTTATTGTTTAAATTCTATTCCTAGGAATACTAATAACAGTAAAATACTACAAAGCTGTTTAAGATATTTTGGTTACTTCAATTTACATTTATTTATTGATAAAAGGAATGATGTAGTATATAAAATGGTGTGTCGCTAATTGTCTTAATTTCTTGTAATTAAAATATAAGTAGTGTGATACAATAAAACTTATAAATACATTGGTTTATCGTTTTACTTTGAATTTTGATTTTAGTAAATCTACACTTTAATATATTTTTACAGTTAAGAGCGTGCATTCAATTTACGACGAAGTTTCAGTTTTTCGGTGTTTTTGACTGCCCCTCACACGCATAAAATAACTAAATTAAATAAAACAATTAGAAATATATGAAGATAAACTCTTTATTTTGGACATAATTTTATAAAATTAAAGTTTTAAGTAGTACATTTGAGTAAATTTAAAGATTTCGGAACGCCGAATCGCAAAAATGCCGATTTTAGCTCACTTTGATAAAGAAAATAACAATTAAATCGTGTTAATATAGTTTAATTCCTATTTTTATAAAAAAGATTATAAAGTCCTTCAATGAAATATTGATAAAAAATTAAAAATATATGTATTGTTAACTGCATAAAAAATCTTTTAAAAATGACATAATTTACGTTTTTCAGTGCTGTATTTCTACTGGAAAAACTAAATTTCTTCGATGATATTATTTTTATAATTGATAATCATACTATTGGTAAGTTGACACTATTTTTTATTTAATTAAAAAACGATGTTTATCCCATTATTCAATTTTTTAAAAATTACTTGTTTTCAACCAAGCGCACGCGTCGTGTAAATCGCGATCTATTTAGTACCCGCTGAGAATTCGTGAGGGGAGGTTGTGTCGCTCTGCCCTGGACCACAGATTACTAAATAGTTACCCTGGACTGTCAACGTATAAAGGTTCACCGACCTGGTCCGCTCATGGACTTATAGTGCGACTACGCAGAATTGACGCTTTGACGAGCATTAATATTTTTATGAGAAATGGGGGAAATTTACAGAGATTATATTATATCGATTACAAAGTTCATAATATTTATATAGAAAAAAAATATTAAGAGGTTACCACAAAAAAGGTGTGTAATTAGTAAAAAGATTTTGATGTCAATTTCTTTTGTTGAGAGCTGATGTGATTTGTATATTTAAAAATTATACTAATCATCATCAGCCCCTGTATGTCTGTCTGTAATATCACAGCCCCTAAATTAATCAAAAAATTTTTATGTCAATTTCTTTAGTTGAAAGCTGATGTGGTTTATATATTGAAAAATAATACTAATCATCATCAGCCCCTGTATGTCTGTTTGTTATATCGCAGTTCCTAAATGATTGACAAATTTTGATGCGGTTTTTTTTAGTTAAAAGATGGTGTGGTTCATATATTATTTAAAAATTATACTAATCATCATCAGCCCCTGAGTGTATGTCTGCTTTAATGTAACTGTCATCAATATAACCGAGTATCTGGGGGCACGGCAGTGCTTCTGTCAACTTGAGCACGGCCGTACCATCAATTTCTCGTAGCAGTTTAGGCCATTTTCAACTCCCTATAACTTTGTTGTGGATTAAAAGAAGCCTTCATTTTTAGTTACTAGGAAAGCATTGTACAAACACAGTATATTTCAAATGTAATTCAATTTGAAACAGAAGTTACATAATTATAACTTGTCAAACTCCTTACTTTTGTCACTGACTCAATCACTCACTGACCGATCATCAAAAGTATTAGGCACTTCTAGCAGACATAGAAGCTTCACATTTGGAATACAAGTAGTGTTTAGTGTATAAATAAGGGAAAAACCTAAAAAAATATTTCTGTAGAATTATCTAGACTAACTGCATAATTAACTTTGTAATGTCATTTAAATGTATAGGATTACAAAGCTGTATTTGCCCTTTTGACAAAAACACGCGTTTAGTAAATCTTCTACAAAAAGAACTGAGATCCCATCAAAAACATATCTTGTAAAAATTGCCAAGTCTCGCTACTTAGTTCTTCTACAGTAAAAACTTGTGAGATACGTGTTATGCCGGAAAAAATGTACATTACGGTCGGTCGTGTTGGCGGCTGCAAATTTTATGGCGAATAGAGCTATATGTAAGGAGTCACTAACCAAAATTAAAAGTTGCGGCAACTCCTAGTTTTTTAGTTTTTGAAAAAATAAAATTCGTATTTTTGTATGAATATTCGACTACTTTTGACGTAATTTTGACAGTTTTTTTTATATAGCGCCAAAAGCCATTTTTATTCTAGTTCAATCACCTATTTTTCTTAACTAGATAATCGGGCAGAATTACGTCAAAAGTAGTCGAATATTCATACAAAAATACGAATTTTATTTTTTCAATAACTAAAAAAGTACGAGTTTCCGCAAGTTTAAATTTTGGTTAATGATTCCTTACATATAGCTCTATTCGCCATAAAAATTGCAGCCGCCAACTCAATCGATCATAATGTACATTTTATCCAAATAATCTTTAATTTTATTTCATTTTCATTCAATAATCAGACGGTTGCAAAATGCTAGTTAGTATAGTGACAACATTTTTGTTACTGAAAAAAGCATGTCCATCCCGACTACCCACTAAAAATTGGTATTTTAGTACATTTTAGTGGGTAGTCGGAAGTGGGTCAGTAAAATATTTAGGGACAAACATTTCTGGACATCAAAGATGAAAAATAAATAACTTGGTATATTTTTATTAAAATTAGGTTGTTGAATTTTTTATTCTCATTACTTACTTATCCTAAATTATAAATGTGAAAGTTTGTTTGTTTGTTCGTGTGTTTGTTTGTTACTTTCTTCACGTCTCATCTACTGACCAACCACCATGAAACTCTTTTCACACAATCATCGCGAAAGTTATTCCCGACGGTTAGACAGTAACGCGGACTGAGCCGCGGGCGATTACTAGCATGTCGAGTATGTATAATTTGTATTTTATAACTTAAATACCATTTAATTTTATAGAAGTATTGAAATGGTAGGTAATATTAAAATTCATTAGGATCAAACTACCAATATTACTCGCGCGCGCTACGTACGCTCGACCTAGCGTTAACCCACACATGCGTGTTGTTATGCGTCTGTGTGAGTCGATATCGTCTCTCGCGGCGATTTCGACTTGATGAAATTTGATTGCGCGCTCTTAACTTTTGGCCATTCTACTTTATCATATTTTAGCTTTCTTTAATTTTATTATATTTTCTTTCCCCTTTTGACAGGTGCCTTTATAACGAAAAATGTTTAATTTATCTTGATGATTTAATAGTTTTTCGTAGAAACTTAAGTACTTATAAAAAAAAAACATTGGGACTGAGACCTCTGTGTCTCGTTCAAATGCATTCCAGTGGGATGACCAATGCCAAAATAAAAGTCATACAATACAAAACACATACAATATCCCGTTTTACTGGCATTGGTATCCAGGTCAACTTCTTTACTTATATTTGATAGGCTCTGCGTCGACTATTCTATTGCTGGTGTATTCTCTACAACAAGCACTAGACTATCGGAAAATTTCAGGTGGTTTAGGCGAGCTCCACTAATGTTCATAAACATTGATTTAAGGGCCGATTTTTCAATCGTCAGATAACTTTTACCTGAGGAATAAATATGTGACTTTGACAGATTTTGTATGGAACAAACGTCAGAGTCACATGTTTATTCGGCAGATATGTTATCTGACGATTGAAAAATCGGCCCTAAATATAATACAGGTTTTTATATCAATTATAATTTAAGTATAGTAATTCTCTGTATCAGTATTTATTGCAGGACTAGGTGTATACATACCTATGTAACAGTTACTGGCTCAACTCCATTTCAGGAGTCTATCAAACTCGTAGTGGTCAAAACCAAGGATTAATGCCAGAAAGATAAAAAATAAATTTTTCAATATTCCTAGGTACGAGTATAAAACAAATCTAGGCAATAAAAATCCTGTAAATACCTAAATAAGCGTTCAATTAGCTGATCGACGTCTTGACAAACAGACAGACGGACAGTAAAAAACAATATGTTAATACTTTGTGATGTAGTGTAATGTGAATGTGACTATTGAATAAATGTAATTACTTACTTACTTACTTACAATATAGTGATCCGGTTCCGTTAACCGAATTCATAAAAAGGAGGAGGTTCTCAACAGGGCTTGAAAGCGGTACAGATATAAAGGCATTATACCGGTACTAAATTACGATATCGCTTGAATTTAAAGGTTTAGTCAAAACGGTTGAAATTCACCATTGCGGTATCGCAAAATAACGAAATATAACTTTATTCTTTTACGGTATTTATACCTCATTATCGTTATATTTTGTCGCTACCGTAACCGAAATCATTTCGGTACCGAAAAAATTCATAGCAACGTCGCACGCACTCACGCGGCGCGGCGTTGTCAATTCGAAACTTTACGCAAGCTCAAGACTACCTACTAAAAAAACCGTTATTTTACAGATTTAGTCCCGATTTCACCAACGCATGTTAATGTTAACGGGTTGTTAAAATACCATGGATTCTCGTTCATTGATATGAATTACGCGAGGAACTACATGATATTTAACGAAGGATTAACTTTAACATTGCTTGGTGAAACACGCCCTTAGGTATCTGAAAAAATATTGATACCATAATTTTGGCGTACCGAAATAATAGCGGTACCGTTATATAAGGTTACCATAAATTAAAGGTATGACGTCATACCGTTTACCGTTTTTACCGATATTTTTCGGTTATACAAGCCCTGGTTCTCAATACGTTCTGTTTTTCAATGTATGTACACCGATTATGATCGTCTAAGAGCCCGTGAACGCCGGACTTTCGTCATTTGATAAAAACTGAAAATTTCTTAGCTCGAGCTCCCAACATAGGTAAGAATGATGGCCAAATATGGAGTTTGCGTTGCGGTGGCATTGGGAGATAAACGGCAATAAAGGTGTGAAAAAAAAAACCACTCATAAAATGAAATCTAATTTGTATCCTGGATGTTTAAACACAGACAAAAATCTGACCATATTTTTTAGGCTAAACGTCCATATTTATTTTAATAATTAATTAATGAAAAAACGAAAAAAAAAATAGTCTACATACATATTTCGAAAAAAATATATAATACTCTAGTGGTATTATCCAGATAAGAAACAGTAGTCGCGTAGACCTCTGTTTTTGTATGAAGAGACTGTTCCTCTGAAGGGTGTCTGGCAGTTAGTGTCGTGATTTTTAATAAAATTCTGAAGGTTTTTAGGAACTTTATACTTAACTAACTGACAACCTCCGTAGCGCAGTGGTTGAGCACGTTGGTGCTAAACCAGAGGTCGCGGGTTCGAATCCCGCCGAGGGAACAAAAAGTTTTTCAAATGTTCCTGGGTCATGGATGTGTATTAAATTCGTGTATAACATAATAAAAATCTTAAATATGTGTGTAGTATAAAAGTATTAAATATATTTCCGTTGTCTGGTACCTGTAACACAAGTTTTTCGGATACTCAGTCCATAGATATTATTAGATATTATTATTATACTTTGACAAAAGTAGAATTTTTTTTCACGCCTTTTTTCACGTTTAGTACCGTTTAGTACCGTTTATCTCCCAAACCCACCGCAACCCAAACTTCATAATTGGCCATCATGCTTACCTGTGTTGGGAGCATGAGCTGAGAAATTTTGAGCTTTTATAAAATGACGAGTCTGGCGTTCACGGGCCCTAGCACTATTACCTTTTGACGTACAGGACCCTAAAAAGCAATTAAGCCGATGTATCTATACATTTAATTAAAGCCTTAAGAGCCTCAGGATGCTGAAATACACAGGGACACTTACCTTACTTATTTACCTCTTTAAAAATATAAGGCTGGAGACGTATATAACAGAGGAAAGGAAGGAGCTAAACAGTATTTGTTACATCCTAATATATCCGCTGTACGCCTATTTATATGCTGCTGCCTACTGCATTATGGTCATAAGTAGGACTTACCTTCATCAGCTACCTCCTCTTCTATCTCTTGTTTGATTTGTTCAGTTGTGCAAGTTGCTTCTCCTTCCCCCTCCAACTGTTCTATGTGTTTTGTTCGAACATATTTCTCAATAATACTTGGACTAAGCTTTTCTATAATCAATTTCAGCTCCTTCGCCTCGGGACGAATATTACTTATCTCCACTTTCAATGAATTCTGACTATATTCAGAATCAATAACTTGTAAATCCTTTGAATCAGAGTATGATGAGCTCGAAGGTTGTTCATCATCTACAAAGCTGTTTGTTGTTTCTACAGCTCCATCTTCAATTTCTAAGCAAATAAAAACAAATTAGAACATCCATAAGTGTTTAGTCTCGTTTCAGAATTTTTCGCCATTTCCTAAAGTTTCGGATACCACCATGCATTTTTTTAAAATTCATGCTGCATAATATAACGGATGTAAAAAGAGCAGTCACTATAACTTTGGGATATGATTATACTACCTTTTCTCATTCTAGAAATGTAATTTTTTTTTTTATTAAAATAAAAAAATAAAATAAAAATAAAAATAATAGCAGATTTCTGTAAAATAAACCGTCTCCGGAGTAGAGCGCTGAGAAAGAGACTAGAATGCAAGTGCTCGTTACTCACGGTATTGTATTGTACACCAAATGTGATGGACTCTGTGTAGACTTTTTAGTATCAAAAATAAGAACTATAAATATTTCTAGTTTTTATAGATTTGACATTCTGTCAGATGTTGAAATAATTAGGCCGTGTTTCACCAAGCAATGTTAAAGTTAATCCTTCGTTAAATATAATTTTATTCATATCAATGAATGAGAAGGCATGTTAATTTAACACGCCGTTAACACTAACATTGCTTGGTGAAACACGGCCTTAACATGTTGCCTTCTAATTATTTTCTGTCTTAAAATACTGCTATACTGTATTTCAAGACTGAAAAGGTTAGCCACCAACCAATTGCATTGGTAAAATCCCCCTTAAACTTCAGTCTTGAAATACAGCATAATGTATAATACAGTGCTTTTCTCAATATTTAGCTAGATAGTGTATGACCTACCTGTATCTTTAAAATTAAATTCGGTTTTTTCCTCTGGCTCCGTTTTGATGTCGCAAAGACCTGGTGGCAATGTGGAAATAATCGTGTTGGAAGTTGATAAGTTTAACAATGATTCAAACACACCAAACTTTATATCAATCTGAAAAAAGACACGTTTTAATCCTGCTTGTTTTTTATTTAACAAATATTCAATTTATAAACTTCTTGAAAAGAAAATGTTTAAATTCGTAGTAGGGGTAACCAAGAGTGATTGCCCACTGACAGTAATCGGAGCTTTAATGTTTGGCAGACTTAGGGCGTGTTTCACCAAGCAATGTTAAAGTTAATCCTTCGTTAAATATCATGTTGTTTCTCACTTATTTCCTATCAATGAATGAGAAGACATGGTATTTTAACATGCCGTTAACACTAACATGCGTTGGTGAAATCGGGACTTAGGGCGTGTTTCACCAAGAAATGTTAAAGTTAATCCTTCGTTAAATATCACGTTGTTCCTCTCGTAATTCCTATCAATGAATGAGAAGGCATGATAATTTAACACGCCGTTAACACTAACATGCGTTGGTGAAATCGGGACTTAAGCCGTGTTTCCCGTGTACCCGAAGTGGCTGAAGCTGGCTGGCGTGGTGCGGAGGGGCGGGGAGCGATGATGATGAAGGAGGCGTGTTCTGTCGAGGGTCACCAATGTGGGAGTACGAGTGGAAGCCCCAAAGGGAGATCTCCGACCGAGCGAGGTGGTATGCTCGGTCAGGCCGAAGCCCTCTGTACTAGTTTTCAGATGTCGTATATATAGCGCCGGACTTAGAAAACTTCGATAGCGCGATGCAAGATGTGGCGCTAGTAGTACCGCTACATCACTCCCCCCCGAATCACGTCGGGGTCACCAATGTGGGAGTACGAGTGGAAGCCCCAAAGGGAGATCTCCGACCGAGCGAGGTGGTATGCTCGGTCAGGCCGAAGCCCTCTGTACTAGTTTTCAGATGTCGTATATATAGCGCCGGACTTAGAAAACTTCGATAGCGCGATGCAGGATGTGGCGCTAGTAGTACCGCTACATCACTCCCCCCCGAATCACGTCGGGGTCACCAATGTGGGAGTACGAGTGGAAGCCCCAAAGGGAGATCTCCGACCGAGCGAGGTGGTATGCTCGGTCAGGCCGAAGCCCTCTGTACTAGTTTTCAGATGTCGTATATATAGCGCCGGACTTAGAAAACTTCGATAGCGCGATGCAGGATGTGGCGCTAGTAGTACCGCTACATCATGACGGTGGGCAGCACGCTGCTGGCCAGCATCTCCTTGCGTAGCCAGCTCCGGGCCCGGCGGTGGCATTGTGAACGAATGCCATAGAGCAGAGCGCCGATGATTGTCAGATTGCGTTTGACAGACTGCATAAAGTTTTTGAGTTTTGTTAAATTAAAAATAATAAAACGCTATAATATTTCATTTAATATATTTAATTTTGAACAATAAGTGACAGTGACTCTTTTAAATAAAAAAACAATTACAAAAAGTGCTTAATTTAAGTTAAAACTGTGCATAAAGTTTTTCGATCTACGAGTGACGATCAGCTGTTTGTCACGTACCCTCGGAGTGTTAAAAATCTTAACTTTCTCTAACAATTTACTGGAATTAGAATTGTGATTTTATTATTAATAATAAAGTCTATAACATTACTCACTCATCATGCCGAATTTTAAATGCGGAGCGTGTGCGAAATTTGTGAGCTTCACAGACAGCGTGAAATGTACCAAATGTACCGTTCTATTTCATCCCAATTGCGCCAAAGGGTTCACGAGAAACACCACCAGAACATGGTCTTGTCCTGCGTGCACTACACCACCTTCCGTTAAGTCCGCGACGGAAGTAACACCCAACGAATCGTATCTCGACGCGTCCATTGCCAGTTTATCACCGAACCCGTTAACCGACGAGATTAGACTCCTCAAGGAAGTCATCACTTCTGTCCGACGGGAAATGGAGTCTTTTGGGCAGGTGGTATCGAAGTTGAACTCCACTATAAGCGACATAAACATACGACTGGACTCAGTGGAGTCGCGAGTCACCGCGGTGGAGGAGCGGCAAAACGCGCACGCGTGCGAGCCTGCGCGCGACCCGGCGCTTACTAGCCTCGTCGAGCAACTGCAGAGCGATCTAAATGACCGGGAACAGGAAATTCTGTCGAATGACATACAGATCACCGGTATCCCGGAGAACTCGGGGGAGAACGTGGGGCATGTCGTCGGGCTTGTGGCTAAAAAGCTGGGGATCGACATCGATGAGCGGGAGGTGGTCAGTTGCATGCGCAAGGGGGCCCGACGAATAGCAACCGGCGGGGGGGAGCACCAGAGACCGAGACCTATTGTCGTTCGCCTGGCGCGTAGGTCGGTGCGGGATAACATCCTCCGAGAGGCCCGCATACGGCGCGGGTTGGACACTACGGGGATCATAGATGGCTCGCCGCACCGGATATACCTAAACGAGCACCTAACAAAATATAACCGTGCCCTGTTCTATAGGGCTCGCGAGGAGGGTCGGCGTCACAACTGGCGGTACGTCTGGACACGTGGAGGCGTCATCTTTATACGTCGGGACGCGGACTCCACGGCTCATCGAATTAGGACTGACCGCGACATAGAACGGTTTTTCGGTACCGGCTCTGTTCGAATGTAAAAATTATAAAGTCTCGTTATAATTATTCGTGTTTATTAATGTCTTTGTATTATATGTCTTACGTTTGGTTAATGTCCTATCAATATATTTATAATGAAAACTATGTCCTAATATTATTGTTATGTTATAGGATCGATAAAACTCAAGCATGGGTATGGTATGGTAGTGCGCTGCATAACCGCTGGGTTAATATTATGGTAAACATTGCTCTGTTCGTTGGTTGGTATGATAAATTGCTACTCAAGGTATACATTATATATTTTTTTAGTTTACTATATTATACTTATTTATTTTTATCTATTATGTTATACCCTTTTATTTACATTCAAATTTACATATTTTTATTTATTTACAAAGTCGCCTGGGAGCATAATATGCATTTAATAATTTTGTTGTACCTATATAATGACATCAATCCATGTTTAATTCTAACTACCATAATTAATAATTTATTGACATCTTATAGTAATATAGGTAAAGGGATTTTATACTTAATTATAATTGTACTTCACGCGTCAATAATTTTGATATTTTCTTTTGACTTGAGCATTTGCTTCTTATTAATAATAATTGATCAGTGCCACTTTTATATGATATTGTGCCTTTTTAATTTACGCTAAAATGAATGATCGTAATAAAATAAAAGTTGGTTTTTTAAATCCCGGCTCCTTAGGCTCCAGACATGACGAGTTTCTGCTGGCCCTAAACAGACACAAGTGTGACCTCGTAGCCATCAACGAGACGTGGCTTCGCCCTGGGGACCTGGTCGGTCGGGCCCCCCGAGTCCCTGGTTACCGCCTCGTACATGTACCTAGACATGAGAGCGTGCGCTCCCGCGGCGGCGGCGTAGGTTTTTATATTACAAAAGGTTTTAACGCTCAAATTATTAAACATCTAAGCACAACCCATTGCGTCGAACAGATGTGGCTGTCTTTTAAGTCAAAGGGCAAGGTAGTGTTTCTGGGTACTGCGTATCGGCCCCCCTGGCTCTCGACTAAGCTATTCACGGATACGCTAACTGACACTATTAGTAGCTTTTCGGGGTATGACTACTTGTATCTAGTTGGTGATTTCAATATAAACTTATTAAAGAACGATACAGCTCATTTTAAAATCCTGGACGAATTTTTATCGATACATCGTCTGCGCCAATACACTGCCGAGGCCACCCACTTCACCGGTGACACCGAAACCCTGCTCGACCTGGTCTGTACCAATGCCGATCTGCATCGAGTATGGGTAGATTACATACCGGACCTCAGCAGTCACGCGTTCATATCGTTTGAAATTAACCTGCCTAAAATAAGGACCGTCGCTAAGTATATTTGCTATCGTCCGTTAAAAGATATCACACAAACTGATTTTGAATACCTAATGAATTCAATCGACTGGCATTATATTCAAAATTTAGATGATATTAATGAGATGGTGTGTACCTTTAATAGGTGTGTTTTGTGCGTTTTTGACACGTTGGCCCCTACCAAAACGCTTCACGTGAAGGACCGCCAATACTCTTGGATTACTTTTAATATAAAACAGATGATTAAACAAAGAGATAGGGCGCATAAGCGTGCACGTGAAACAAAAAATGAGTCGCACTTTATTTACTACAAAGACCTTAAGCGTGAAGTCTCACGAGCCATACTTAGAGAGAAAGCGTCTTATTTCAATACATATGTTGACTCAAATATTTGTAATCCAAAACTAATGTGGAGTCACTTAAAAGATAGCCTTAATGGGCATAATCGTAAGGTTGATTTTGAGCTACCTAGTAACCTTACAGACCCCGACGGCATTAATAAGCATTTTCTGGACGTCCCGGGTTCTAATATTGTGCCGTCTACCGTCTTAACTTATTTCAATTCCCACACTTATTGTTCATCTGTATTTAAGTTTAGTGCGGTCAGTGACGTGGATGTCCTAAAAATTATTAGATCATTGAAGTCTAAAGCAATGGGGGCTGATGACATAAATTGCGATATGTTGTTAATGACGAGTCGCCTATCTAATTGCCTGAGTACGATGACACATATAGTTAACCTATCTCTTGAGATTGGCACCTTTCCCGAATCGTGGCAACGTGCTATTGTAAAGCCTATCCCAAAAAAAGATAACGCTACCGATCTCAAAGACCTTAGACCCATTAGTATTTTGTCGTGCCTTTCCAAGGTTATCGAGAAGGTAGTCTGCGCCCAGATAGGTAAATATGTGGAGGATAGTAATGTATTACCATCTGTCCAGTCGGGTTTTAGGAAAAGGCACAGCACGACAACTGCCCTGATGGATGTCGTGGATAACGTTATCTCAGCGCGGGATGCGGGAGAGGTTACCGTCTTGGTCCTTCTGGACTATTCACGTGCATTTGAAACGCTCAATATACGTCTGCTTCTATCTAAATTAAAATACTACGGTTTCGATGCAGGTGTCGTCGCTTGGTTCGCCTCTTATTTGATTAACCGATCTCAAGTAGTTGAAATTGGTGACAGCAATGGGACGCGTATACGCTCGCAGCC
Organism: Celastrina argiolus; assembly: GCA_905187575.2. Taxonomy (NCBI): domain Eukaryota; kingdom Metazoa; phylum Arthropoda; class Insecta; order Lepidoptera; family Lycaenidae; genus Celastrina; species Celastrina argiolus. The sequence goes on from LR994598.1 coordinate 2,327,856, forward strand.
TGTCACAGTAAATAGAGGCGTGCCACAGGGATCGGTGATCGGGCCTTTGCTGTTTTCCTTGTATTGCGCAGACATTACCCGGCACATACAAAACTGTAAATATCATATTTACGCTGACGATATTCAACTGTACATAACTTTTAAGCCGAATAACGTCATTGAAGCTATAAACAGGTTAAATGAGGATTTAGCTCGAATCAACGCGTGGTCTACGGATAATGCCTTGGTATTGAACCCTAATAAAACTAAGTTCATGATTCTGGGTACAAAATATCAAGTACAAAAAATTGCTGATGATCAACTTAAAATTATTATTAAAGACGTGAGCATTGATAGGGTGACTGAAGCCCGCAATTTAGGAATCCTGATAGACGAAGGGCTTAGATTCGAGAAGCACGTAATTAAAACAGTTAGTCGATGCTTTTATCGTTTAAAGCTCCTGTATAAAATTAGAAAATTTATTTCGGTAGGTCTACGAGCTTCCCTATGTGAATCCATTGTCCTCTCGAATTTAAACTACGCGGATGCGGTCATCGGTCCATGTTTGCTTTCCCGCTCTAAGCACTTGATTCAAAAGGTACAAAACGCGTGCGCAAGATACTGTTGCAACGTCCCCCCGCGCGCCCACGTGACGCCATACATAAACAATATGAGGTGGCTCAAGATGGACGGTCGCAGACAGCTACATTTCGCTACCTTACTGTTCGGTGTGGTGAATTTTAAAACTCCATCATACCTCTATAGTAAGCTACAGTGGGCTTGTGACAAACAGCTGACCATAACCACCAGGGGTGCGGCTTATCTGCTAATTACTCCCATTCACCACTCGTCTGCATTTAGAGGTAGTTTTAGATACCTGGCCAGCAAAATCTGGAATAATCTTCTACCACCTTCTATCCGTGCTCTGCGAACAATACATAATTTCAAGACTAAACTCAAGGACTTACTATTGCGAGAACAACTTGCAAATTAAAGATTATATTGGGTATATATTTTAATATATACGGTAGTTATAGTTTATCTACTTAATATTTTATTAATTTATAAATGAGTAGGTATGCATTTATGTGTCGGCTATACACGCATGTGCTGGTATTTATATGTATGTATGTGTATATGTATGTATGTATATGTATGTATATATAATTATGTGTATATACATATATTATATTACGGATATATATGTATGTGTATGTATATATTTATAATTGAAAAAAAATATATATATTTTTTATTTACTAGAACAGTACAAAATAAACCTACCAATTTAATATAATACACCCACCCATTGCTTTCTCGAGTCGAAGCGCGGTGGTTTTTGGGTAGCTCACAGACGCTTGTCAGGTTATCCACTGATAATAATAATTACAGCTAGTAATTATTATAAATGTCTCGCTTTCTTTCCATCCCCAATTGTAAAGTCAATTTCATCTGTTGTAACAGATAAACTGAAACGATAAGACAATCATTAGTTATAGGTAATTAATCCACTGCTTAAATTTTATTCTATAGGTTATACAATCGACGTAAACAAACTATTTTATTTATCTAGGTATCTATTTATGCAATATATTATACATGTAAACACTCACTTGATATTGGTTATAATCTATCCTGTAATCTACACAAACTGTATATCACAATAATTAAGTATTTATCTTGTATATCTGTATGTCGTTGTTTATGTATTACGCGTTATAATAATTAATTATTTATGTTCTTATAAATATAAGTTACAAACGCGCAGCAGCTGCGCGGCGCGGTGACCGCGCGTGGAGTGCTAGTGCTCCAGCGTCGCGCGCGGCTCAGGGCTTGCGCATACACTTTGCCCCTTGCCCGGTGCCCCCTTCCGCCTACCGCTGGTAGTCTGTATTCGATGCTCACAAGTCACAGCCGAATGTTGTGATTTGTGAAATGTCAAATTGATAATAATAGCGCGGTAATAAAATGGACACCTTGCATATTTTTGACAGGCATGAAACTAATTATATATTTAATATTTATCGAATAATTTTTATGTATATGTTTTAATGCATCACTTTATTTATTTAATATTTTACAAGAACATATAATAATATAATATAAGTACTTTTTTATATTCCTTTCGCTGTTGCCTTGAGTAGTCTGTCTCACGCCTGACAACAAAATCGGATCCACAGAATATCAGGGACTGTGGTTACCCTCAGTCATTAACCTGAGTGGACTCCTATTCAGCGATTTGAGCATTACACTACCTACCTATCCCTTAGCATTTTATATTTATATATATATATATTTTTTATTTTTTTTTTATTGTTTATATTTAGATGTTTGCCGTTTTTTTTTTGTATTGTGATCCTTGTTCACATGATTGTCTGTGTAAACTTTTTATTTTATTTTTAATATTATTTATTTCTTTTTTGTTAAAATGTGTGTTTGTATTGCTTTTGTGTAATTTGATTTAAGTGTAACGTAGTGTAATGTCCAAATGTGTTTGTGAATAAACGTTTATTATTATTATTATTATTATTATGATGATGACCGCCAAAAAAATTAAAACCAAAACCATGGTATTCACTTTATCGTGCAGTTCTCCAGCTGCACCAGAATTAACTTGAGCTTGTGCCACTACCGCGTTGTCTTTAGCTTGGTAATTTCCCAGTATCCGGCGGCTTCGCTAGGAAATCTGTGATTTGCATAATAACCTCCTATGGAAGCTTCGACTCCACCAGGTCAAAGCGGCTATCATCACTCATCTTCTGCGGAGCCAATATGGCTTGCACGCGGATAAACCAAACCCGCGGCTGGTCTACCCAGAATTCCGGCATTCTGGAAGACACCGATACGGAAATCATGTCTGCTGGCGGCATTGTGTAGCTGGCTGTCGGCACTGGATATCCGGCTGGCTTGTCGGTATTCATTGTGGACGTTACGTTTTATATTTTGCCGATAACACTCGCGTTAGCACTTAAACACTGTTCAGTTTCTATTCACCAAACTACAATTTAAATTCACCAATTCAGTGTTCTCGGGGTCACCAATGTAGAGTTTGATGTTGGAGATATAAATGAAACGTGGAGTCCCGATTATAGTGTTATATTGTCTTTACAAATATAAACTAGTTACATGTTTCATTAATAACAAATTCTATTTAACCATTCTAGTCGGAGGTTAGGACGAGACTAACTTACAGTCGTTATAAATATAATAATGAGAATGCTTGGAACCAAAGGTGCAAGCATGCACTCTTGAGAACCCTACACCTATCAATGAATGAGAAGGCATGATACTTTAACACGGCTTTAACATTGCTTGGTGAAACACGGCCTTAGGCCGTACATATTTCACGAAGGAAGGCAACGTTTTAGAAAAAATAACAGTATTGGCGGATTTTGTTAATACAGGTGTTACTCAAAAAGGTAAAAAGTTTAATGATCTTTTTTTTCATTTCATTTTCTTCAATCGATACAATATATTGTATCGATTGAAGAAAATGAAATGAAAAAAAAGATATATATATATATATATATATATATATTTATCCTAATAAATATTTTGTTCCAATTCATTCTGATACAATGGTAAACATCTTATTTTACTCACTTAACTAATGTTGCTGGAATCTTAAAGGATCATAAGGACTTGACTGGAATAATACTATGTACTTTATTTTAAATAATTAAATAATATTCATAGTAATGTGAAAATAATGTGACTAGTTTTTTTTTAAATATATATAGTAAATATACTCGTAGTAAAACTGCGCATTATAACTTATTCATTGTATATATAATAATAATAATAATAATAATAAAGCCTGTTTATTCCAGATATCAGTGAGTTACAATACAGTTTGTTTTATGTTGTTAGTTGTGTTAGTTTAGTTGTGCTTATAGATGTGTTAGTATGGTTATTGTTTCTCATTCTCTGATATGGTCCCTTTTAGGGTAAAGGCCTCCTCCAATTCCTGCCATTTGTGTTTATCTGCGGCTAGCATTCTCCAATTTGACCCTGCTGAGGTTTTTAGGTCATCCTCCCATCGTTGTTTTGGGCGACCTACCTTTCTCTTTCCGACTTGACCTTTCCAATTTGTACATAGAATTGTCCATCTAGCATCTCTGTATCTAGCAACATGTCCTGCCCAACGCCACTTCATTTTTAAACAATGTTGGAGAGCATCTGTTAGTTTGGTTTTTTCTCTAATGTCTGCGTTTTTTATTTTTTGTATTTTCCTTAGTTTTAAGATACTTCTTTCCATGGCATGTTGTGTGACATTTATTTTGTTTTTTATTTTATTTGTGTAGGTCCAGGTTTGACATCCGTACGTAAGACTGGATAATATACATGTATCCATAATTATTTTTTTTAGTTTAAGACTATATTTTCCTTTTACAATTTCTTTTTGTGGCCAATATTTTTTCCAGGCAATACTTACTCTTCTATTTACTTCTTCTTCGTTACTGTTTTTATTAAGTGACACTTGCTTACCAAGATAGATATAATTATCTACATACTCTATCTGATTTTCACCCACTGTTATTACGCTTTGTGTGTTGTTAGTTATTATCTTTGTTTTAGTTGCATTCATTTGAAGCCCTATTTTGTTACTCTCCAGGTTCAGGGCCTGCAGCATTTGCTCTAGATTTCTCGCTGATTCAGCAAATAGTGCAATATCGTCGGCAAATCTTAAATGACTAAGGTATTTATCTTTTATGCGTATTCCTATGTACATCCAGTTTAGATTTTGAAATATTGCTTCAAGTACAGCTATAAATAATTTTGGGGATAAGGGATCGCCCTGTTTCACACCTCTACCGATTATTATATATAAAACAGAGGAGAAGAAATCTTCTCCTCTGTTTTCGAGGCGTACTCTACTTTTACTATTTGAGTATATGTCCTTAAGTAGGTCTATATATGTTTCGTGTACATTGCAAAGCCTTAGTGCTGTCCATATTGAGTTATGCGAAATACTATCAAAAGCTTTTGAGTAGTCCACAAATGCTATGTAAATAGGTTGGTTAATTTCTTTGTATTTCTCTATAATTTGTTCGAGAGTATGTATGTGATCGCAGGTCGAGAAACCTGACCGAAAGCCTGCTTGTTCTGGTTGTTGTATCAGATCTATTAGTGGGGCCATTCATTGTATAATAAATAATATTAAGTAGGTCTTTACCAATGAAATTGCCGTGTTTTTTTCATGTATTTTTATTGGCATTAATCAAAGTAATCACCCATGCAATCAATGTATCTTTGCCAACATTAAAGAAGTCAGCTGGACAGGAGGCAACAAATTCTTCAAAAGCATTTAGTACTGCCACTAGTCTATAGGCACAAGGTCTGGAGATTAGGGCGGATGATGGAGAGCTTCCAACCCCAGTTCTTACAAATTTGAGATGGTCTGCTGTGCAGTATGAGGTCGTGCAGGTGCAGTGGAGACAAGCCATTGACCCATGCTGATGGAGATGTACAGCTTATCCATCGTTGTGTTCAGTGCTTTACAGTACACATCTGCAGTAATGCTCACCCTGTTTGGTAAGAAGCTGTGATGAATCACACTGGCGCTATACCACCAAACAGTGACCACCATCACTTTTCTAGGGGTAAGTTTTCAATTAGGGCACTGTTTAGGTGGTGAACCAGGATCCAAGTAATTTGTAAGCGCTTGCGGTTATCAAACATAATCTTTTTTTACAGCGCAGGTAACAATGTGGTTCAAAATTCCTTCATTTGTGTGTCTGTTGAGCAGTGCAAGGCACGTCTCGACATTTGTCAAGATTTTTTACCTTGCCAATTTGACGCAAATGGACCAATATTGTTTTGACACTAAATCCGAGGGTAAAAAAATAATAACAAAACAAAACATGTCCTATTGCAATGACAGAAGACGTGAGACTGAGGGCGCATTTTACTAGATACTTTATAAAACAACAATATACAACACATAAATCATAGATAAGGTATATTACAAATTATATAAGTTATACAGCTAGGTACATTATTTGTACCTACTGAACAAAAAAGTTATCAAAATTGATTTGATTGATTTCCCTGTCATTGTGTCTCTGCATCACTAAACAGTCTATGGCATTTTTGTTCACTTAAAGATCAGAATGAATCAGAATAAAATATATGTATTATGGTATCTATAGTACTTATAATATATTATAAAGTGTGCATTCAACAGAAGTACCTCATTCTCACAGACATTTTCAATGAGACCGCGAGTCTTTACAGCCAACTTCTTTAAAAGGTAACACTGACGTAGTCTCTCGTGGCAAATGAAACACATCCAACATGTTTGATATGTAACCTGTAAATGATTAAAAATGTTATTGAATTGTGTGCAAAATATTTGAAGACATTGATGTATGAAGGTGAAATGTCAAAAACAGAATCCCAGAATATTGAGTTCAAACTGTTACTCCTGTGATTTGATGTTAGTTTATTCTACTGTAATGTGTGTTTCTGTACCAGTTTTCATTCAATTCAGTTTAGCCTTGTATTCATGAAAAACTGGTAAAAATATTCACATTAAATCATTCTCCAACTGTGACATAGAGACTAACTTTCCTATTTTATATAATATATTCTTAATGGATTGATAGTATTTGAAAATTCATTTGAATAACATTTAAGATATTAAGCACTGGTAATTCTGTTAAGTAAGTATAATTTTATAATAAGCATGTGTTTATATATTTTTATTCTAAATTTAGTATCATTACTGTGTATGGAAGTTATTTTTTTACCTGCCAGCTAGCTACCTGCACTTTATACAGATAGGTCTGTAATAGGACCATACCTTATGGGCTTCGCTGAAGTAGGGTATAAATGTAAGTAAAACAAATATTAAAATTATGGATTAATTCATCTTTCCTTTTACTAAAAGATAGTGATTATAATATCTAAATACACCATAAGCTATTATAAATATTGTTATGTTTTATTAGTTTACGTACCGTCATGTTTGCGAGGTTTTCGTAAACACATTGCACATCTGTTTTAAATATGTTTATAGTTCTTTTACTGTGTGTTAAGCATAGAGTGCAATAAGTTTTATTTAACATTTTTTAAGAATGAGTCTTGAGCTTACGTCAATCTTAAAATTTAATATTTTATTAATTCAAACTCTAAAACTTATCACAAACTATGTAATTACAAATCGCGAACACAGATTATGTATTAGTTACTACGTAAATCTTCTTCTTCTTCTTCTTTAAAATGGCCTCCCTTAAGGAATAGCCAGTATCAGTTTATGCGAGGTTAAAATTATAAACTGTAGCCGGTGACGATTTCTTTGCGGACAACTAGGGCTTTGTGAAAGTACAAGAGACAATAAAGTTTCTAGAGAACGTAATAAAATAAATTTACATGGAAATTTATATCTCCTTATTACCTGAAACAAGAGACAAACATAAAATGTTAATTAGTTAGTAGAAAAACTTAAAAGACTACAATTTAATGTTATTGTGGTTAATAAAATTACACAGAATATCAACAAAAGGTCCATGAACTAATGATAAATACGTAACTCCGGTCGCTTTCCCGTCTCTCTTCTTCTTCTTCTTTAAAATGGCCTCCCTTAAGGAATAGCCAGTATCAGTTTATGCGAGGTTAAAATTAAAAACTGTAGCCGGTGACGATTTCTTTGCGGACAACTAGGGCTTTGTGAAAGTACAAGAGACAATAAAGTTTCTAGAGAACGTAATAAAATAAATTTACATGGAAATTTATATCTCCTTATTACCTGAAACAAGAGACAAACATAAAATGTTAATTAGTTAGTAGAAAAACATACAAGACTACAATTTAATGTTATTGTGGTTAATAAAATTACACAGAATATCAACAAAAGGTCCATGAACTAATGATAAAAGGGATTTAAAATCAGAGGGACGAGGGACACTAGGGGGAAGTAAATCGTAAAGTGAGGAGAGACGATTTGGGCAGCTGAAAAAAATATGTTCAAGGGTGCCTTCGTCGATTCCACACTCGCACAGAGACGAGTCTCTAACCCTAATTTTGTAAAGGAAGACAGGAGTGCAGGAGTGACCTAAACGCAACCGACAAACTGTAGATGTGACATGTTTTTTTGCCTTTCTGTACTTAAAGAACCACGGTTTAACCAATACCTGGTTTTGCAAAGAAAAGAAAAATTTGCCTTTATTGTTTCCTGAAACATTCCAACTCGTATTCCAGGCATTGATCAAGTGTTCCGTAGCTAGGGGTATAAGGTCACTGGAGTAAAGCTTAAAGTGCCCAGGGCCGCCAGAGTGAGTGGCTTGTTTCGCATAAAAGTCTGCGCTGTCGTTACCTGATATACCACTATGTCCAGGAATCCAAACTAGCTCTACGCGGATATTTTGTGACAAGCATTTGAGGAAAAGGTGTCTAATTTTCATAATAAAAGGGTATTTAAATTTTGACCTAAAAGGGTTGGCTAAAATAGCTTGTAGGCAGCTTCGTGAATCCGAGAAAATTACAGAATTGTTAAGACGATGAGACTCTATGAACGATAGAGCCTCAAGGATTGCAATAGCTTCTCCAGAAAAAACAGAGGAAGAGGAAGGTAGCTTAAAATTTAATATCACGTTAACTTTCGGTATCCAGACTGCGGCGCCTACGCATCCTTCACTTGATAATTTAGATGCATCTGTATAGATGTGATACCAATCTCTGTACACAGTATTAATAATTACTTTAAACTGGTGATTCGCAGATTGGGAGCCTTTTAAAATGCCAGAATCAAGGACAACGTGAGGGAATTTTACTAGGGATTTATAGGGAACTTCATAAATAGGTAACATCTTACTCTGGTACACAGGACATGGGAAGCTAGTAAATTTTTGGTAACTTTTAACCAGACAGGGAGGATCTTTGTGTGTCCAGTAAGATGAGGAGAGTAACATTTGAGATAGGGTATGCAATTTAGGGATAAGGGGATGATGAGTAAATTGGAGAGCCTTGTAAAGAAATCTGTCTGAAAGGTATTGACGTCGAAAACTCAAAGGAGGATCTGCACACTCTACTTGCAGGGCGTTATTAGCGGTAGATTTCATAGCGCCTATTACCAGACGGAGACACTTGGATTGGATTTTGTCTAATTCTTGAAGGGCAGACTTGTGGCAGGGCTCAAGAATAATAGAACCATAATCCAAGTGGCTTCTTACAAGTGCATTATAAATTAATTTCTGAGTGTAGGGATGCGAGCCCCACCAAACTCCAGAGAGACACCGAATAATATTAATATTTTTTTCGCATTTCTTAATTATATATCTTATATGATGGACACCAGTCATTTTAGCGTCTAAGTAAACCCCAAGAAACTTAACATTATCGGAAACTGGAAATATTTGGTTATCCAGGGATACATTTATATCCGGAACAGTCCTACGCCTAGAAAAAACAACGGTGCTACTCTTCTCTACAGAAATACTCAAGCCATGATCATTTAGCCACTCACAGAGATAATGGAGAGCAGAATTGAGGCGTGCAGAGGCATCCGAAAGTTCCTTGGTAGAGACATAAAGAGTTATGTCGTCCGCATATTGAATAATTTTGCAAAATGAGGTAACGGATAGATCCAGATTGTTGGTATAAATGTTATAAAGCAGAGGACTAAGGACCCAACCTTGAGGAAGACCCTTCCAAACTAATCTAGAACAGGGAGATGAATGTTCATGGGAAATAAGGATTGAACGACCGGAAAGGGAATTGCAAACGTAGTTAACTATCTTCACAGGGATACTCAGCTGAAGCATAGTCTGCCTGAGAACCGGAAGTAGTACATTATCATATGCGGACGACACATCCAAAAATACCCCCACCAGAGTCTCTTGTTTCGAGAAAGCAATTCGAATATCGGAGACTAATGTACTTAGGCTGTCCATAGTACAGAAGCCCCTACGAAATCCAAACTGACTTCCCGAAAGAACGCCTCTACTCTCCAAGAACCATTCAAGTCTATTTTTTATTAAATGCTCCAGTATTTTCGAGAGTGTGGAAGAGAGTGCAATAGGACGGTAGCTAGATGGGTTATTTGAGGGCTTACCTGGCTTTAAAATAGGAAGGACGATTTGCGACTTCCACTCCTTCGGAGGAACTTCAGCCTCAAAGATGGAATTGAGAAAGTCGAGTATTACTTTGTGTGTACTGAGGCTACTTTTAACAATTAAAGAATATGGTATCCCGTCAGCTCCAGGAGCCGAGTCATTTAAGGAGTCGATTACTAGCTTAAACTCCTCAAAAGAAAATGGGGCATCAAATTCGCTTGTAGGGGGAGCAGGGGAAGATTGATAAACAAAGCACTCCTCAAACGTAGGTACCCACGGAGGTGCAAGTTTTTGGGAGAATCCGTGAATCCAAGGAGATGGGTCGTTTGATAGGGGATTAGAGTTGGAGGGAAAGGAGCCACGAAACTTTTTTAGATTGTTCCAAACAAGAGATGGAAAAGAAAGCGGAGATAAGCCCTCACAAAAATTATGCCAACCCAGACGCTTCTTGTGAGAGAGAAGCCTTTTTGTTTCTGCTGCTACCTTTTTGCAAGTGTTATAATTTTCCTCGGTCATATCAGCAGAAAAAGTTCTTTCAGCCTCCTTGCGTCTTTTACATGCCGTGGTACACTCAGCATCCCACCATGGAGGAGAGGAGATTCGTTTGTAATGAGATCCGCGTACAGGTATAGCAGCAGATGCGCTTTCAAGTAGCGCCTGCGTTAGACAAGAGTATAAGGAAAACACATTGTGAGAGTTAACAGGTGGTATAGTAGTAATTAGCTCATTAGTAAAATTTTCGTATAATGACCAGTTAGCGTCGGAAAGTTTAAATTTAAGTCTAGGAGGATTTTTAATTATATTTGGGATAGAGGAGACATGCCAGGTAAGGATAATAGGAAAATGGTCGCTGCCACAGGAATTTGAATTAATGGACCATGAAATTAGTGAGGAAAGGGAAGGAGAACAGATAGATAGATCCACCACAGTTCTAGGGTTCTGGGTTGGAAGTACTCGTCGGGTAGGTGCTCCATTATTCAAGATGACCAAGTTAAGATCATCAAGGTGGGTAAGAAAAAGATTGGCAAGGGAGTCACAGTTATGTGAACCCCAAGCATGATGTTGGAGATTAAAGTCTCCTAAAAGGAACAGAGGAGGTGGAATGATATTAATAATGGAAAATAGTTCAGAAAGGACAGATGAAGTAGGGTCAGGTACATATATAGACAGAAAGGAAATGTTAAAGATTCGGACAGCGACAATGTTAAAATTACTGTGTGGTGGAAGAGAAATAGAATTAAAAATTACAGAATTAGAGATTAAAATAGCTGAACCAGCTCTACCATCACTTCTGTCATCCCGGAGACAGGAGAAACCATGAACTCTAAAATGAGATTCTGGCCTCAGCCAGGACTCCTGGATGGCAAAAATAATGGGATCAAATTTATTAGATAAATGTAAAATATCGTTGATTTTATTTCGAACGCTACGACAGTTCCATTGTATCAGGGTCCTCTGACCCATTATTATTTAAATTTGAATTTGTAATATTAACTAGCTGAGTCAAGTTTTCACGGAGGGTGTTGGATAAACCCATCCCAGTGTCACTGAAACGGGATAATAGATTAAGTAGAAGGGAGGAAAGGAGCTCAGGAAAATTGTCATTTAAGGATAATGAGTTATTTGACAATGCAACACCATTAGGGGTATTGGAAATGGGATCTTGGACAATGGTATGGTGGGCAAGATGGTCGTAACCAGGTTGAGGAGTGGGAATTGTACGTCGGGGAGATACTACAGTCTTTCTATATGAGATGCTAGGAGGAGGAATGTGCTGGTGGGGTTGTGGTGGAGTGGCTGTACGAGTAGCTGCAACATCTGTATATGCTCTACGCACATTAGGGAACTTGGCTGAGGCCTCTGCATATGAAATATTTTGTTCAGACATAACAACCTTAATTTCTTTTTGGCGAATGAATTCAGGGCATCTAGGGTTATTAGCCATATGGGGCCCAGAACAAAATAAACAGGTAGCCACTTGAACACTACATTTGTCACCCTCATGTGCTTGTGAGCACCTATAACACCTAGGTTCCGACCTACAAATTGATTTGACATGTCCAAATCTACAGCATCGGTTGCATTGAATTGTGGGGAGCTTATATAATTCTACAGGGAGGGAAGTGTAGAAAAGGTATAAATGGGGAGGGAGTTTCTGCCCATTAAAAGTTACCACAACGGTCTGAGTTGGTATCCATGTTGTACCGGTATTAGGATCAATGGATTTTCGGGACATGCGTCGTGCCTTTATAACTTCACCATATCCGGTGGGCGTAATGCAGTTAAGCACAAATTCTTCCATTTCAATATCCAAAGCAACATTTCTAACAATTCCCATCCGCGACACATTAAATGACGGGATGGATACTGTATAACCGGCATCATGAAGAGTTGTCGATTCTAAAAAGGAATTTGCATCATCTGCATTTTTTAGTTCTACAGATACTCGGTTCCTACCTATACGCTTTACGCCACCAAGTGAAACAGTGGTAATATTTTGTTTAAACAAGTAACGGCCAAATTCCATAGGACGGATTTGACAATTAGATGTTGTGGAGTCTGATTTGGACACATGCACTACATATGGAGGAGAGTCAGATGAGGAGTATTTTCTTTTATTAAAGAAATCGGGTTTGGTATAAGTGAGTTTATCATTTTTAGGTGGAGTTGGGTTATTATTTTGGACAGGGGAGACATCACGTCTGGGACGCTTATTCCGGTTTGTATCTAAACTGCTTATGCCATTGGGTGGAGTAACACAAATATAACCTCCGTGCGTACCGCCGGGATCCGGTGGATCATTATCCATTATAACTACTACTTACATATAAAACAAACACTCACAAACAACACAAGAACACAATAGGTAAACAAATAAGAGGATAGAAACTAAAATAAACGCAAAATAACTTCAATAATAGCCGAACACTTGTAGCAAGCACTCAACCAAATCGCAAAGTCCTTCCCGTCTCTCGAGATCAGCTGTCATTGCGACGTTTAAACTTTTTAAAACACGATTTAAAAAATGAATATGTCATAATTTTGACGTTTTAACTTTTTAAATCGTGTTTTAAAAAGATGTAACGTCACTATGGCAGTTGATCTCGAGAGACGGGAAAGCGACCGGAGTTACGTAATCAGGGCCGTCTGCTCCCAGGGCGTAATCAGGTAATCAGGGCCCTGATTAGAAAACGGTCGTCAGTGACTTTCCAGTTTCTAAAAATGGACTGTCATTTTGACGTTTAAACTTTTTAAAACACGATTTAAAAAGTTAAAACGACATAAGTTTCACGATTCAATATTTTAAATCAAGTTTTTAAAAGTTTTAAGGTCAAAGTGACATAAGATGTTCAGCGAAGGAAAGGTCCGGGCCAAGATCCCCGTAACACAAGTTCTTCTGATTAAGTATCGGGGGCCAGATTGACGTGGTGGAAAATGTCCGTTTTAAAAATAATTCCAGGGGGCTGATTCAAGATGCCATCGCTAATTATCGCTTACAAAGTTCGATAACAAAATGTATGGGATTTGACATAAGGTACGCTAAATGACATACCAAATCGTGGTCATTTAGCGTAGCAGTATTAGAGAAATAACCGGAGTCATAGACGCTAGCACTTACGCTAAACGGTTAAAGTGGCGGTGGGATGGCCATGTTGCCAGGACGGCAGACGAGCGATGGACAAAAATAGTCACAACATGGCCAGGACCAAAAGGAAATAGAAAAAGAGGAAGACCGGTGACGCGCTGGGAGGATGAGCTCAAAGAAACGGCGGGAGAAAAGTGGCTAGATAAAGCCCAAGAAGGAGAGATGTGGACCTGTCTGGAGGAGGCCATCACCCTCGAATAAAGAGGGGTTCGTTATAGTGTAATATTATAAAATTATGTAATAAAAATGAATGTTAAATATTTAAAATAAAGTAAAAATTCTAATCTTATTATTAAAAAAATATTATGTAATTATTTAAATCATTTGTAAATTGTAAAATAACGAAATAAAAGGCTTTTTTATTTTTATTTATTTATTTATTTATGTCAAATCCCATACATTTTGTTATCGAACTTTGTAAGCGATAATTAGCGATGGCATCTTGAATAAGTCTCCTGGAAGTGGAATTATGTATCTTCTATAACTAGTTAGATCTGTTTATCTATAGTAAAGATTAATTATTGCATAAGATTTTGACTGATAAAAATTACCTAATAACTTCGATGGGACATGAAAGCCGGTCCAAGTCAGTATTATCCATACACGCAGAAACTTTAGAAAAACTATAATTTTTTTAATAATCAGTAAGTGTATATTCAATGAGAATTGATTGTAAAAAAAAATGACAGATACATAATTATGATGAATATATATTTCTTTTGATTTTATGCAAACATTTTTTTTTATTTAGGGCCGATTTTTCAATCGTCAGATAACTTTTATCTGTTGAATATAAAAGACTTTGACATTTGTTCCATACAAAATCTGCCAAAGTCACATAATTATTCTTTAGATAAAAGTTATCTGACGATTGAAAAATCGGCCCTTAGTGACATATCTTTACCCTTCATAAAAAATTTTTTTTAGTTTTAACAATAAAAAATATTTCCAAAATGAGGACAGGTTAGAGTCGTAGACTTTAAATATCTAAGCAACCTTCCTACTTAAAAATCAAATGTTTGAATTATATTAATGTTTGAAATAGCATATTTGTATAACGGATGTAAAAAGAGCAGTCACTATAACTTTGGGATAAGATTATACTACTTTTTCTCATTCTAGAAATAGTAATAAGTTACAAAAATAAAACATATTCTTATACTTTCTGTTATTCTTGCGACAAAAGAATAAGAATTGGTAAAAAGTAAAAAAATATTATTTTTACTTTTTGACACAATAAAAACATTTCCAAAATGAGGATAGTAGTATAGTCGTATCTCATAGTTATAGTGACTGTTTTTTTTACACACTATATAAAGCTGAAAATGAAAAAGTTACTTCCATAGTAAAAGTTACATTCGATACTACTGTGTAAACAACGATGCGGCAGTAGCGGTTCCTACAGCACTTCGATGCAGCGATGGCGTGACGCGCCGCGTGGACATCATTACAAGGTGTAAAATAAATAAGTGATAATACTTTAGGATGTATATGTACTATGTAGAGTATACTGTGAAAGTACCAATGCTGAAAGACTTACTTTTGACTTTCTATAAGAAATATCAGAAATTTGCCCATACAATAAGTAGAAAAAAGTACCACTTTCAGTGCTGGCCAGTAATTTCACAGTAAACTCTATATGCGGACCCATACATACCCTAAAGTATTATCACTCATTAATATTACAGCCTGTATAAGTTTATACCTAGCTAAAATGGTGTCATACGTTTTGCTATCTACAAAAGTATACCATGCTTAATGATTGTTGATTAACACATTTACCCCTTTTTCGGTTTGTTTCATAAATACTTTAAAAATACTAATATACAGTGTGTAAAAAGAGAAGTCAACATATATCTTTGAGATACGATTATATGTACTACCTTTCCTCACTTTGGTTTTTTTTGTTTTTACTTCTCATTATTTCTTATTTTTTTTGTCTCAACAATAACAATCAGGCAAAACATTTTTTTTTTATTTTTGAAAAAAAAAAAAATATATATATAGAATGAGGGAAGGTAGTATAATCATATTCCAAAGTTATAGTGACTGCTCTTTTTACACCCGTTATAGTTATTAATAAAGTAACTATGAAACCCAGTCTTAAAGTAACTGTTTTGTAAATAGTATCTTTGTAGGTGTGAATGTGACAACTGACAAACCACACATCCTACTGCATGGCATGGGTGCTATAAATAGTACGTCCAAGATAAATTTAACCTAAATGTAAACAAACCAAAAACACCGAAATTTTCACATATTTTTGTGCACACTTACTTATATTTATACTTTCACCGAAATATTATACTTCATTACCCTTTTTTTTTTTTCGCCGTGGAATTCTGCTTGCCGCATCCCGTGTAGGATGGGGATTCCTACCACGGGTATGTGGGGCGCGCTACGTCCGTTAAGATGGTAAGTGGACGCAGCCATACCCACTAAAACTCGGCGGTACTCCAACAGAACCGCTACCCACGGAACCAGGGGAAATATAATTCAACCGCGATTCCGCCGGCGGGATACTTCATTACCCTATACATTTTATAACCATTAAACAATTATTAATATGTTTACACTGCCGATTGTAGAATATAAGCCTATAGTCTATGGATTCATAGCAAACAATAACCATTTGACATCACCGACTAGTCTTTGGTTGTGTCATAGACGAGTTTGTTGACGTTTGGGTTAAATTTATTTCGCACGTACTATATATGTATATATGTCGCAGTCATCTTATTGAATCTGGTTATTTAATTGAATCACTAGGCGATTATATAATGGCGTCAAACAGCTCGTACAGATAGCAATGTGTACTCATTCGGAAATTTCGAAGTTTAAAACTAAAATATTAAATGGCTGTCCTAGTCTCGGATTCTAAAATTTGTTGGTAAAAAAAATCCTGTTTTTACCAACAAATTTTAGAATCATTAAAAACAGGATTCAATGAAAGCGCTAGTCATTCAATTAAATAGCGGATTCAATCAGATGACTGCGACATATACATATGTTTTTTATATTTCAGATTGAAAAAGAAGTTGCGATCAACTTAGAAGCAGAAGAACTGTTTAAAAGTAATGACTTCTACGTGTACCATCTACTATTGTTCACAGCCCTCAGAAGGTTTCAGTTAGTTATACATGCACCACAGTCAGGTCCCCTGATATTGGATGCTGGATATGATTATAGCCACAGTTTTGGTGAATTGTTATCAGAAAATGATACACCATGCACACAGGGAGTCATTGATGAAACTGAAACTTCAGTGAAGAGTCAATTTTCCACCATATCTGGAGTTGAAGCCTTAAGTAGTTCGCCCATCAGTTTTTCTGACTCTAATCTCTCTCTCTCTCTCTCTCTAAACTCTTGGTATCCAGACAGCGATAACCGCCTTAAGTTAAAAAGAAAAGTGATTATTCCAACTTCTATGTCTGAAATTGACAGTAACTTGGATCATTCTGAAATAAATAAAAGGAAAAAGAATATTATCACTTTACATTTAAGTCGCCCATGACTATTAAAATTGTAGTAACTGCAAAATAGCAATTTTCTTTTTATTGCATAAAATGAGCCTAAATAACCAAATCTATCAGTGGGTGAAAAGAAATAAATATATTATGCATAGTTTTGGAAATAGCCACATTAATAATGTCGTATATTTACAAAGAGAGCCGCTAAGAATGTCGGGTTGTAACATCAGACGTTCTTAGCGGGACGCGGGGACGAGTGATCGGGAGGTATCTCCCAGTTCCTACTATGTTTGCGGCGCTTTGCGGAATCAACGGAAGTTACGTTGCCACTGGCTGTATACGACACAATTATTGATAGTTATTTTCTTTGTTAACCAATTAATATTTTCTAGCACGTCATGTAAAATTGAAGGATATACCACATCCGACTTTGTTAACCCTTTTTTCAAATGCATCAAATGTCGGTAGTACCACATTTGACATTTTTAATCGGTTTAATGAATGGGTGAAATGCCAGTAGTGCTACATACGCCATTGTTAATCGGAGTTAAAAAAATGTGTAAAATGTCAGTAGTACCATATCCTTCATTTTTTAGCGATTTTCTTGTAATATTAATATCTGACCTGAAGAGCATTATTGAAAATTGTTATCCCGAAAAACGTAAGGGTTCCCGTGGGATCTTCAAAAAATTGTAGCTACCTATTTGACGGTACTTCAGCCAAACTACTCAACGTAATTAAATGAAACTTGGCACAAAGGTAGATTGTAACATGAAATAACCAACATAATATTTTTAACCGACTTACAAAAAAGGAGGAGGTTTCTCAATTCGTAAATATATGTTTGTTTTTTATGTTTCTACGCGGATATCTTCATCGTTTCTGAAACGATTTTAATTTTTTTTACGTTGTGTAGGGTATATATTATATTTAAATTTGGTCCCATTGTCACCAAAATGGTGACCTGATGGTGAGGAATCGAAGGAAATCCTCAAAATTTATGTGGAATAATATATTGATTTTGATTTTTTCTGAAGTAGTCTAATCATATGTTACCAAACAGTTAGGTTTTGCACCATATACTGGATCTATAATATAAAAAAAAATCGCGTTTCAGTAAACTATATACGTTTCAGTATACTATATTGAAAAATTTCTCTTAAATAAAACTGTATTCTCTTTCTACAATTTTTTTTATGTAATCGTTTTTGTTTTTCATTTTCCGTTCTCAAATAATCGTCGTCTGATCATTCGAGAATTATCCCTACTCAGTCTATACCCATCACTAAAAATCTGAAAATTAAATACAACAAAAAAAAACAAAAAAAAAACAAAAAAAAACGACTTCAAAAGGTAAACTAAAAGGAACAATTAAATTTACTTCGCACAAAGTAATACTTATTTTCCAGTACAAGTGAAAATAATTATTACTTTGTGCGAAGTAATTTAGTATTATACTTAGGTTTTGCAAATACGATTAATAAAGTATAGGCGTAGGATAGTTTGTTTTCAAGATATGAATGAGATGTCATAGGTACATTTAAATTAGAAAAGTTATGTCAATATATGTAAGATTTATGTTTTTCATGATATTTTTATTTATTAGTTTTCATGCTAGGGTACGGCTTGGGTTTTTTCTTTCTTTTGGACTTTTGTTATTTTGTCGTCTAAAGGAAGTTAGTACTTTAACCGTAAAGTCCCTAAGTAGGCTACATGTTTGTTAGCGTGGGTGATTAATAAATAAAAAACCGGGTAAGTCCGAGTTGGAATTGCGCACCGAGAGTAGACTTTAAAAAAATTTGGCGCTCGGCGCCAGCAGCGCAGCGTCGGTGTGAAAACGATCATCGTCTATAAAATCAAAGTAGTTTGGCTGAAATACCGTCAAATAGGTAGCTACAATTTTTTGAAGATCCTACGGGAACCCTTTCGTTTTTCGGGATAATAATTTCCAATAATGCTCTTCAGGTCGTAAGCTACCTGCCTGCCAAATTTCATTTCATTCCATACAGTGATTTTAGCGTGATGCGACGACAAACATTCCCATATGGACAGACAGACAGACAGACAGACAGACATTTTTTTCAAAAATGTTATTTTTAGGTTCTGTGGCTTATATAGACCCCCTTTTTTTAATTTTCACTCAAATATTCTTAATGTACAGACATGACCCCTCTACAGATTTAATATATGTATAGATTACACCACTTGTACTTGCAAATTGAAATTTCAAATGTATGTAACAAATTTATCAATTTTGGTGAAATGAGCTTAAAAAGCCTTGCGAAAGAGAGTGTGTTGTAATTATAATATAATATGTGTCCTGCTCTTTCTCTCTGATCAAAGATAAGTGATTTTTTCATCAATCATCAGCGATCAAACCGGGTTGTAAACATAAATGCTATTTTCAACTAGATTACTAGGACCAATGATTTGATTAGATTTTCAGAAATTGGCCTGAACTCTGCCAATTCTTCCAGAAATCTATTCTGTTTCCAGTCTAATGTCTAGACTTTGACAGCTGCCATCGCCTAAGCGCCCTAGCGCTCGCGGAAGTACTAAAGCGGTCGAGCGCTCAATGCCGTCACCGATTAAAGCCTGTTTTCTAACAAACTACAACTGTTATGGCAAATTAAAAAATACCTGTATAAAGCTGATATTTTAGGGAATAAGAATATGTGAAAACTAAATTATAACTCCTATCGTATTAAGTACAAAAAAATGTTGAACTTTACAACACTGGTGAAATTTGAGTAAAATATTTAATATTTACAAGTTTTTACGAAATATTTCATAACTTACCTCAATAATATTTACATAGTAATAAACTAGATTATATAAGCTTTTTTTTGATACCAATATATAATTACTTCAAAGAAACAATTTAGTACAACAAATTAAAACAAACTACCCATTCCTGCATGAATTTCATATCGCCTTCTGATGACAAATAACACGGCAAGATGGCCGACCAGCTAAGGCCGCTACAGACATTATAATATATAGGATTATTTCGTTTCAGGAATAAGTTGTTTTTTTTCGTTGGTTATGAGATATTCAGTAATTATATTTAAATGAAATACATTATTTATTTATTTTTTTATGTTAAATTACGAAAATAAAAAAATAGTACATACATAAAAAATAGTTTATTTTTTTCCAAATAATTATTTCCAAATAAAACCATACCAATTATATTAAAGCATACCATGGTTAAAAGGTTTTTCAATGAATTCTTGAAATGTGTTGAGTTTCTTGCCAGTTATTTTCAATAAATTCTTCAATTGTGTAGAGTCTTAAGTCAACTAAACCTACTACCAAAGTATTTAATTAATTTTACCATCTATTGATGTACTCAATATGGAACAGTTTGGGGTTTTAATGAAATTAATTACAATACCCTACAAAAAATATAACAAACACAACTTGTGAGTTATTTTCAATGAATTATTCAATTGTGTTGAGTTTCAAGTCTCACCTTAGGCTGGGAATAATATACATTCTTTACTTTTTAGTTTTGCACCTAATTGTTAAGAAAAGGTATGATATAAATCATTGAGATTATCATTAATTTAATTGCATAATAATAAGAAGAAAGGATCTAAGTATAATAATATGATAGTTTTTAAGTATTATTTGTTAAAAGTCGATAAATATTTCTTTAAATTTGGCGTTTCTTTCCGTCATAAGTACATACGACATACCTTAAAAATAAATAGTAATCATTTAACATTGAAGTAAATTCCACTTCCGACAAGAAATCATCAATTAAGTACAAGTAACAATGTCCGTTCTGGTACTTCTGACAAATGAGCACTACTTATACCCCATTAAAAAAGTCAGATGTGACTTTTCTCATATTTACGAATTAAATACTGGCTACTAATTATATTGTCCTAAACATAAATAACTTATTCAGCATTACTCCAAACTCTCATAATCCTGCTTGAATTAGGTAAAAAGTTATACGCAATTTATACTTTGGAACGCTCTCCTGTAAAGTTGCTGTTTTTCACATCCGACTATTTTAATAGTCACGGGCGAAGTGAAAATAAGCCATCTTCAAGCGAACAAAATTCTTTATCATCAACAATAATTGATTTAAATAATGCAGGTAGTCAGCGTTCAGAATCTCTTGAATCTCTACTGTAGAAGACATAACGGACACTCTGATGGAACCCGATGTTACAGAAGAATAGGAAAAAGAAATAGAATAATCACAACTTTAGAATATTACAATAAATAAATTAATGTTGTTAAACTTTTTCTTTAACTTTTTAACTTGTAATTTTTTTTATCTGTATTGTTTTTGTATGTTTTAAATGTATACTTTTATTTCGTTTTTTTTGACAATTATTAAACATTTCTTATTAAAGTGTTATTATTTTATTTATAAAGGACAATTTTAAATTTTCACTAAGTGTACCATGTGCCATTTTATTTAGTTAAAAATTAACTAAGCATATCTACTTATTACCATAATGTCATATCAGATTTTTTGCCAAGTCACTAATTAAATTACATTTATGACAGACAAACTAAGAGCTAGAAACTAAAAAAAATATTGAATATCTATTACGTTGTTCGTTGTTCTACGGGGACTATAGGTATCCTGAATCTTATATCAATAAATTTTAAGTAACATTGTAAAAATGTATTATATTAAAAAAAAAACTATTTTCATCATAAAAATACTATTTTCATCATAAAAAAACTATTTTCATCAGATCATTTTGCTGAAAGATGATGATTTTAAACCTAATAAGTAATATCATGTACTTTATGTTAGTATTAACAATATTTTGTATGTTTTAAACTAAATCAAAAATTAAAAACTTACTTTAAAATTTATTGATACAAAAACTGTTGTTGTTAAATTGGAAACCTTTATAATATGTATATAGATTATGTATGTATTAATAATATTATGTATTGTAAACCATTATAGTTTTGTAAACTGAGCGCTTAACCCACCGACAAACTGCTACGCAGTTTGGTGGGCTGCATGATTTGAATGCAAAATGTAACTTAAAAAAAAAAGACTTAAAGACTACTGTGTCTGGTGAAACTGGCACTCATCTTGTTATAGCAGTTATGTCCTTCACGTTTTAACTTCTGAATTCTGATGTGATATTACATATTTAAATTAAAAAAAACGTCTTTATACATTCTTCTTACCTGTATAGTTGTTGCCCATATGAACTCTGTGTGTGTGTTTTTATAAATTTCCTTTAAGTGAAAAGTTCTTCAAACAAACATTACAGCTGTATGGTTTGTATCCCGTATGAACACTAATATGTGTTCGTAAATTTCCTTTTTGTGAAAACTTCTTCAAACACACATCACAGCTGTATGGTTTGTCTCCCGTATGAATACTACTGTGTCTACTTAAAACTCCTTTTCGTGAAAACTTCTTCAAACACACATCACAGCTGTATGGTTTGTCTCCCGT
Organism: Celastrina argiolus; assembly: GCA_905187575.2. Classification (NCBI taxonomy): domain Eukaryota; kingdom Metazoa; phylum Arthropoda; class Insecta; order Lepidoptera; family Lycaenidae; genus Celastrina; species Celastrina argiolus. Next base: position 2,350,455 of record LR994598.1, read on the forward strand.
ATGAATACTACTGTGTCTACTTAAAACTCCTTTTCGTGAAAACTTCTTCAAACACACATCGCAGCTGTATGGTTTATCTCCCGTATGAACCCTAATGTGTTCTCGTAAATGTCCTTTTTGTGAAAACTTCTTCAAACACACATCACATCTGTATGGTTTATCTCCCGTATGAACCCTACTGTGATCTCGTAAATGTCCTTTTTGTGAAAACTTCTTCAAACACACATCACAGCTGTATGGTTTATCTCCCGTATGAACTCTGATATGTTTTTTTAATTTAATTTTATTCGAAAACTTCTTCAAGCACACATCACAGCTGAACGGTTCCTTGTAACGTTCTGATGGTGCATCGCTTATTTGGTCTAGTTCTTCGCAGTTATCTGAGATGTCCATTTCGTAGCCTCGTCCGATACCTAAATAAAGAGATGTGAATGTTATAAAAATATATAATTGCATATTACTATCTATTATTATTTATTTACTACTACTCTACATTAAAGCTATATTAAAGAATATAGTTATATCTTAATTATTAGATATCTAGTAAAACGCTTTATTCAAATGGCTATCTTTTAAGCTATCATCAATTTAAGTACTTTCATGTTTCCTAAATAATAGGGTTTGTAGATTTGTAATCAAAATGTCACCAAACAATATGAAATAAATTCTACAATAAATCACCTAAAATGAAGATAGATCTTCATTTTAGGTGATTTATTGTAGATTGAAAAAAGAAAAATTTAGTGTACTAGTATCAAATAAATGGCTCTGTTTGTATTTTATAAGTTTGGTTCTTAAAAGTATTTAAGCAAACTATTTCAAATATATCACTAATAATTAATTATGTCAATAGAGAATTTCATACAGTAAAAAAAACTTTATAAATTTTAAATAAATATTGTAAATTTTCAAATTTTTTAACTGAATGTTAAAATAATACATTGTAAGTTAATGGTACTTTAGGTCTAGTTATTGATATAAAATTTATAAATATTTGTAAATGACTGTTTGTTACCAAAATAAATAAATAAAAAAAAAAAACAACGCGGAACCCGCAACGCGGGAACCCGAAACGCGGGAACCCGGAACCCGCAACGCGGGAACCCGGAACCCGCAACGCGGGAACCCGGAACCCGCAACGCGGGAACCCGGAACCCGCAATGCGGAAGCCGGAACTCGCAACGCGGGAACCAGAAATCCGCAACGCAGGAACCCGGAACCCGCAACGCGGAAACCCGGAACCCGCAACGCGGGAACCCGAAACCCGCAACGCGGGAACCCGGAACCCGCAACGCGGAACCAGCAGCATGGGAACCCGAAACCCGCAACGCGGAACCCGCAACACGGGAACCCGGAGCGCGCAACGCGGAACCCACAACGCGAAACCCGAACGCAGAACCCGCAACGTTCACGGAAACGCTGTCAAATGGAATAAATAGTATCTTATGTCCGTCTACCTCTCACCAATTTTCAGCCATATCAATAAAGCCGTTCTTGAGTTATAAATAATTTAACTAACACGACTTACTTTTATACATATAGATGTATAGATTACTCATACTAACATAAGCTAACGCCCGGTGAATGCTCCCGTCACAGTCGGTCCAGCAGATTCGGTGATCATTAGTTAGATGACGATGATGATGATGACGATGATGATGAAAAGTAGCCTAAATTAATCCTTATAACTTTAGCTATCTACCAGTGAAAGTCTCGTTAAAATCGGTTCAGCCGTTCCAGAGATTAGCCGGAGCAAAGAGACACGCTGACAGACAGACATTTTTTTTTAAGTTGCATTTTCGTTTTCAGTAGATATCGTTGCCAATGCCAAAAAAAAGAAGAAAATATCTTTTAAAATGTGCATTTAGAAAAACGTTGCTAATTGAAAGTTACAAACTGACAATTCAATTTTATTTATTTGTATAGATGAATAGATTTGGAAAACCTCCCCGATCTTGGGCCTTGGACCGTCTATAGGGCTGCGTTTCCACTGACGCGGAGCGGGGCGGATAGGAACTTAGTGGTGCCCAAGCGGAGCGGAGCGGAGATTTCGAGCATAGTGATTGGTCAATTCGTATACCGCAAGCTCCTGTCCGCCTCGCCCCGCGTCAATGGAAACGCAGTTTAATGTCTATAACGTCTAATGGTTGTCATGGTAACAACATTGTCATTACAAAAGGAAAACAAAATTATGAAATGCTATAAATACCGTATTAATATCAGCTTAAACTATTTGGATTAATATTTTTGTTAATTCAAATAGTTTCATGAATCCAAATAGTTTAGTTTATGTAAATACATAATTTAAAGCATTTTATAATTTTTATTTTCCATTTGTAAACAATGTTGTTACCATGACACCCGTGTCATATAGACTGGCAACGACGTAAATCGATCGAGTCCAGGTTCAAACCCCGTGTGACCAATACGTATATTTTCTTCTTTTTTTCTAATTTTCTGCTTATTTTTTTTTCAACATTTTCTTTCATAATAACCTTTTCATGACAATAACGAACATACTGTAAAAAATATTGCGAAATCGGTCAAGCCGTTGTCGAAGCGTACACGTTGTAAGAAATTTTGAAGGTTGGTTTTTTACACTTTGGGCTACATTTTTGGGGTAAGGAACAATATTTTTGTTGAAAATATAATATAGCCTATGTTCAGAACTAGGAATGTAGCTTTCCAACGGCGAAAGTATTTTTCATATTGGTTCAGTGGTTTCAGAGCCTATTCCATTCAAACAAACAAACAAACAATCAAATGTTACCTCTTTATAATATTAGTATAGATCTTAGGTAAAGAATCCTCTAGATTTGACACATTGCCACATCCGAAAGGGACAAACGAAAAGTATATACAATATCTATGTTGCCAACCCCATTTAAATATACCCAATTTATTCAGGAATCTAACAAAGATTAGTACAGAACAGTAAAATACAAATTTATTAAAGAGAGAAAGTTTGTTCATCTATATATTTGTTTCCATTAAATTATGAAATTTGGAACGGTTATAGCAGGAAATAATAAGTTACGTTTATGACGTGTAAATGTACCAACGGTTCCCATTTGCGCATACAAAGTAGCATTGCCTGCTGCTTTGTATGCGCAAAACATACCATAGAACAAAACCCAAGGTTTTAAAAAAACGTCTTTACATCATAATTATTTTCATCACAGACGCGGACGTAATAATAATTTATGTATGTCGGTACTCTATTTATGTTATCGAATTTACTATAATTTCTTGGCGGACATTATTTTTATGTAGTAATAAAACACAAACTATTTACTTGCACTTTTTTCACTTTATTATAATACATACCTACACCGACGATGACTTCGTCGAAACCGGTCGTGTATTTTAACAAATATAAAAATATTTAAATTAATGTAAAATAACTAATAAATATATACTTAAAAAAGTATATAAAATAAAAAATAAGGTGTTTAAAGGTAATCTGTGCATATAGTCATTATTTAAATGATTTTATTATAATATTTACATTTTTTTATAATTATTGGTATATTACAACATATATGGGTCGTTATTCAAAATGATTATTTCCGTAACTGTATTCATACCATTTGCTATTGGAAGTAGATGCACGAATTTCTTCCTCCTCGTTTAAGCATTTGGTATTTTCCTTTTCATGCCTGTATATAGTGTTACATTACCAGCATTTCCGGGGACATTTAAATTTTTAATTTATTCTTATAAATACCAACTACAATTTATAGATATAATGTCATTCGACTATTCACCGCAGTTCAAGAGTTCATGAATGGAAATTTTTGGAGTAACTATACGACTTATATTCACTATACGTCTTCCAATAAATATTTCGTCGGCTTTCCTAAAACAAAGCAATAATATTATATAAAATAGGAGTAGTAGAGGCGTTCGTTAAATGTAGACAAGATTTCCATTTCCATCGTTATTTGACAGTAAAAAAATGACTCTGAATATAATATTATATTATAACATTATAATAAAATACTTTTAGAGTACGTAAATAAATACCATAAAAGTGACTAACCTGCTCGATGACATGACGCGTAGGAATAGATAACGGGTTTAAATATGTCATATTTGCTGTTTTTCTAAAACAACTTTGTTCAAAATGTCTAGAGCATACTCGAGTATATTTGGTAGGTTGCTAGTTTTGTCGGCCTGTGGCTCGAATCCGTAATTGGCGGATTGAAGAGTCCTTTGGAAATCTCTAACAACAGTTTCACTATTGCACAGCTTAAGATTGAATAATAAAATAAAAAAATATATATACGGTCGAATTGAGAAACCTCCTCTTTTTTTGAAAGTCAGTTAAAAAAGACCCCACTTTTAGAGTAAATTATGAGTACCTTAGCTGGTATCCCCATAAAATCTTTAACATTACCAAGTTCAAAAGTAGTTTAAAATGGCGGACTGCCTGACATTAGTTTTGAGGATGACGATTTAACCTTGTCACATACATTGGTTGCATAATACATTTATTATTGTAATTTTAAATAACATTTTAATTCATTATTTCTATTCACAATAACCTATTAATAGCTTATTAGTGTGCTACGGAACACAATCTGTCGATATTTTATCAGAGCAAGGGGTATTTGTTACTAAAAATTGTACTTACGCATGAAAGGAAATATTTCGTGTTTTTTGCTCAGTACGGCTTTTACAGCCGATTATTTAACATATAATCCATGTTAAGCAGGGTTAGTATTATGTATCACTTAAATTTCTTTTTATTTTCACCACTTAGATCACTATTGTTCACTAAAAATCCTGGAAGATACGAGCTGTGACCGAACTGTCAACTGATTTGTTGGGCACATAGCAATTGTGCCCAACAAACAAAAACAGGAACTCTGACAAAGACAGAGAATATTGTCGCCTTCCTTTTCCTTCCTTAAAGTTTTTGTATGTTGTGATCTCGTTCACACACTTTATTGACGTATCGTAGCAAATCTATGTATATTCTTCATCTATGGTATAGATTATTTATCTAATATTACATCGCCGCCGGCTACTATTAAAGAAAAATTAGAGGTGAGACTGACTGAGTACGAACGACTTAATGAAGGTAAGTATTAAAGCATGCTGTACGTCATCGTTTTACTGATTTAGCTGTTAAAACATACAAAACTACACTAAATGGATGTATTTATGTTATATTTATATTATACTAGAATTCGCAAAGTTACATTTTCGATATATCGGTTGATATGATCGCAAATTAATACATAATTGAAAGGTGAATATTCACGTATTTGGAAATTCAACGTGTTGGGAATTGCTTCTCCGGAATTGCTAAATGGATTTTTAGCGGACTAGTAATGGACGTCCTCGCGATGCTGTATCGATTCACTAAATAGTTAAAATCGATTCCACAGTTAGTTTTATCGTTGGTAAGGCTCATCCATAATATATGATCTAAGTAACGGAGTAGTATATATAACACACTAGTTAGTAGTTGCCTATAGAACAGCCCGTTTAATTTTAGTTCTAACGTAAACATGTCGTCAATGACAACAAAAACTATGACGGTCTATACGACCAGTGGCTTGAGTTTCTCCACACTAATCCCCGGTTTATGAAAGGCTGATCAAATCTTCGATCTGCTAACATTTGAGTTAACAAGCCATTCAGAACGCTCATTTGTGAACGTAGCGAGTGAGCGAAGTTATTGCGAGTGATGTTCACCAATAGCTTGTTAACTCAAATGTTAGCTGGACAATTTGATCATCCTTTCAGAAATTCGGGGATAGATATAACGGATGTTTAAAGAGCACTATAACTTTGGCATATGATTAAACTACCTTTTCTCATTCTAGAAATGTATTTTTTGTACAAAAATTTCAAAAAAGTTTTTTTTTTTACAAAAATTTCACATAAATATTTTTTTTGCTGTATTGTTATTTTTGCGACAAATAAATAAGAAATGGTAAAAAGTAAAAATTTATTTTTGTATTTGAAAAAAAAAAACATTTCCAAAATGAGGAAAGGTAGTATAATCGTATCTCAAAATTATAGTGAATGCTCTTTTTACACCCTCTATCTATATCTCTCATACATAACATCTATACTTAATATTAAAAAGCGGAAGAGTTTGTTTGTTGAAACGCGCTAATCTCAGGAACTTCTGGTCCGATTTGAAAAAATTTTTGTTTTATTAGATAGTCCATTTATAGAGGAAGGCTTAAGGCTTTATAACATTACGCTGCGACCAATGGGAGCGAAGCGTCAGTGAGAAATGTTGCAAAAACGAGGAAAATTTATTACACGGCTAAAGTCACTCAAAAAGAACGAAGGAAGAAAGCGAACGAAGTCGCGGGAACTGCTAGTAATATATAAAAATAATTAATCAAATCGCTCTTCTCTCGCCGCCGCGCCGCCCCGGTAACGCACTGATGGTTAGTGTTTTCATCCGAGAACTATCTAGTGGGCTGGGAGGCATTGGAGAATAGATACAATAATAATCGCTTACTCATACATAATTACGTCAAATCCTTGTTTTCCATTTATTTGTTAATTAAAGAATCTGCAACACATATTCGTAAGTTGATCGATATATTTTTGAAAATAATCGTTCATTTAATACGTTTTTTTTTTCTTTTTTGCATCGCCCCTATCATGACTAGTGATATATATGACAGGGCCTCAGAACAAAGATCATATGGAACTGTACTTACTTGTCTTACAACAAGAGTTTTAAGTAAGAAATAAGTATCTACACTCTTTTTATCAACGCCCCCTTTATTGGCTGTGATATACTTCTGCTGCCACCGACGCCATTTTACATGTCACTTTGTTTACATGTCAAACGTTGTTATTGTGAGATTTTTAGGGTTTTTGAGTGATTTTCGATTTAATTACTGCGCAAAACTGTAAAATAATTCTGAATTCATTATATTCGGTAACACGAAGTCCTCTGTAGTAAGTTGTGGCCTATGCAAAATCACCGGTAAGTAGCTAACATTTATTTAAATTGTTGTATATTGTTTAGTTTATTTGATATATAGTGTTTAAAAATCAATTTCTTTGAGTTAGCTCAGTTGTGGGGTATAAAATCCGCAATATTCTTAAAAAAAAGAAAGTGGGCAACCCTAATCCGCCATGTTTGTATTCAGTTTTGTTTATTTAGGTATGCAGGCAAAGTACATGCTTATGCCAGTTCCATATGATTCTTTATTCTGAGGACAGGGCTCATTATTTTCTTTTTTATTAATCATTTTCTTTTTTTACAGTTTAATTACTGTCTATAATTCTAAAATTCTACACTAACAAAGGGTCTATCCTGCACAATGTCCACTATACTTTTTAAAAATCCGTTTATAACTTTTGTTTTTATTTCACTTTTCAGTTTTATATATTTTTTCACTTTCAGTTTTTCCAAGTTTTTAGCACTTTTTCACTGTTTTAGGGCAGGACACTATCACCCGCGTGTAGGAGGCACCGAGACCTTTCCAACGATACCTCGTTTGTCGAAATCGGCCCAGGATTTCCCACTTTTTCCGATTTTTGAATGCGGAGCGATTCAAAAAAGCTGTTGCTCGGCGTGCAGATGGCGTGATCCTCCCTCTTTTAATGCGCACAAATGAAATCACAGCAAAAATACCTCATTTGAAAACAACATAAAGGAGTAACTACCCAACTAGTCCAGTTGTACCTCTCTAGTTAGTCACATAGTTTTGTTTCTACTCGTCAATGTTATGGATCTTTACCAAATAAAAATATATAGCCTATAGGACAGAATTCAACCTATAGGTATCTATATATAATAAATCTTTAGAGGAGTCCTCTGTACAAAGAATAATAAAAATAATGAATAATAAAATTTTATTGAACAGAAGCACATGCATACAATCTTAAGTCTATCACTGGTCTCCACACTAGGATTCCCTGTGTCGTGGAGGCCAGTCTCTTTCATATCTAAAAATACAATGGCACAAAGAGATAAAAAAGTAGGTACAGTGAGGATTACATTCAAAACCTTATTCAATAAAATTACAAAACAAAATCGAGTTATACATATACACTATTATAATTTTTTATTTTATTGGAGACATTATAGCGTGACATTCAAATTACAAAGATATTGTGTAAGTGTGTGTGTGTGTGTGTGTGTGATAGTGTGGACCCTAGCCCTACGACGATGTCTTGGGTTCAGTAAGCTAGGTACTGCTAAGGTCTTGTGTACCTATATACAAAGAAACACAGATTAATAAAGCATCCATAATTAGTTCGATATTGTGGCATATGAAAGTTTACGAATTCGAGAGATATTTTGTGTGTGTGTGTGTAAATCTGAGTGAAAAACAAAATGTGTGGAAACACGTTCATCAGAGAAAAGGTAGAAAATAAATTATAAAATATCGAATAAATTGAAAGTTCATCTCAGCTTGCAGATTTTTTGACGAAAGCTTTACCTCCATCTAAATTTGTAAATAATAGAGAGAAAATATTGTATTTGATTTTTATTGTTCCTAAGATAGGTTTATGTTGTTTTGTGTATTCGTACAGTGGGCTTCGGCCTCGGCTCGCTCGGTCGGAGATCTCCTCCCAATCCATTTTATTACTGGACACCCTTCTTTAAACACACATCACAGCTGTATGGTTTGTCTCTCGTATGCATTCTGTTGCGTATTTGTAAAGAGTATTTTTGTGAAAACTTCTTCAAACACACATCACAGCTGTATGGTTTGTATCCCGTATGAACACTAATATGTCTTCGTAAATCTCCTTTTTGTGAAAACTTCTTCAAACACATATCACAGCTGTAGGGTTTGTCTCCCGTATGAATACTACTGTGTCTACTTAAAACTCCTTTTCGTGAAAACTTCTTCAAACACACATCACAGCTGTATGGTTTGTCTCCCGTATGAACACTAATATGTCTTCGTAAATCACCTTTTTGTGAAAACTTCTTCAAACACACATCACAGCTGTAGGGTTTGTCTCCCGTATGAATACTACTGTGTCTACTTAAAACTCTTTTTTGTGAAAACTTCTTCAAACACACATCGCAGCTGTATGGTTTGTCTTCCACATGAATAAGAATGTGCGTTTTTAAATCTCCTTTTCGTGAAAATTTCTTCAAACACACATCACAGCTGTATGGTTGGTTTGTCTCTCGTATGAACACTAATGTGTCTTCGTAAATGTACTTTTTGTGAAAACGTCTTCAAACACACATCGCAGCTGTATGGTTTGTCTTCCACATGAATAAGAATGTGCGTTTTTAAATCTCCTTTTCGTGAAAACTTCTTCAAGCACACATCACAGCTGAACTGTTCCTTGTAACGTTCTGATGGTGCATCGCTTGTTTGGTCTAGTTCTTCGCAGTTATCTGAGATGTTCATTTCGTAGCCTTGTCCGATACCTAAATAAAGAGATGTAAATGTTATAAAAATATGTCGGCGGGATGGCGCTTCAGTCGTGCAACATGTCACCTGTAGCTGTCATCTGTCTACGAAACGTCAAGCTATGACAGCTGTCATGGCTTGGGAGTGGTCTATGCTCGGTTGACACACATTACAGTGGGGTGTCAGACGGAACGGACGTGAGCGCAGAACTCTCCGCGTTTCTGATCGTTATCCATTTGCATCCACGACCTGAGTTAATATTTTAAAGTGAGACTATGTTATTGTACAAACAATATACCAGTACTGTATGTGCGGCCTATTATTTCCTGACGATACAAAACAATCAACACGCCCACAGAATACCGCACCTCCGTTATCAGAAGCGAGATGTAACCCCGAAAATCAAGATAGATTGTTAAAGGGTACAAATTGGAACAATCAACATGATAATGTGGATTTACTGAGCTTTGTTGACATTTAGATCGCATTGAATCGAAACAGAGTGTAAATAATATTACGAAGCCTTCAGTCTGCCAGCAGAAAGACGAAAATATATCAGCGATCCGAGTATTGCAACTGCAAGGTGACTCTGTACCAAGAAACCTTTGTTCCTGATGAGATTGCAACGCTGTTGAAGATGGTAACGTACTGACAATGGGGACGTCACGACTGCGGCTACAATGGCACCACGATGCCATGACAAGATTGGTGACTGCGGTGACGACAGCGATGACAACGACGTGATGACCGTGGTGACGACGGTGACTCAGTCATGAACGTGACACAAGCATGGTGGCTAGTCAATGCCAGGCTTTGGTTATAAGTTTGGTGGCTTTGGTAACTGCAGGTGGTAGCAATCTTTTTATTCCTCGTAATAATTTGGAAGCCTTCAAATGTTCGTTTGTATTGCTGTTTTGTTTTATTTGTAGATGGACAATACACTGGGATAGTGCTTGACTGGACGATGCATAGCCTTGCATAGCTTGCATACTTGCCCGATGCATAGCGTTCTATGCTTTTGCTGGGTAACCAACCAACGCAGATAAGCATTGTGTATCTTATGGACTTCTCTACTTGCTTCGCAAAGATGTGAACTGGTTGTATGAGTATCATTACTTATTTCATTGTAAAGTTCAAAATTGGTCTGGTTTTATAATCACAGTATTATTAACAGAAAAGAGATTCAAAGTAAAAGATCTTACAGTATTTTGATAATTAAATTATGTGAGTTTTAAAACTTGTTATTATACAAGCTATATTCTTATTAATAGAGTGAAATCAACACAGTAAATAAAGAAGAAATCAAAGTTTGATTTTAATGATAATAATTATTATTACACAACAAGTAGTGGTCTTATCTCTGCAGGTGAGCGCAAGTTGTAAACAAACAGGCTTATACAATAACAATTGACATGTTCTTTGTAAATATTGTTTACATGATAGTAAGTAGGTAGTTTGAAACTACATACTTAAATGTAATTTTCATTGGTGAGCTTAAAACAAAAAAAAAGTAACTTTAAATAATGTCTAGTACATTGTTAATTATTCCTAAGCTGGCTATAAAAAAAAAATTATTAAAGTAAATTCGGAATACATATTACCTACAGATTTATCAGAGTATTACTTTTTAGAACAATATGCGATATGGAATAGTTTAAAATTCGTCTAACATGATAATATTGTTTGTGATATGAGTTTTATGGAATTAACACATTTTAATTTCATGTTTCAGAAGTTACTGTATGTAAGCTGGTACTAATGGTGAACAAGGCATCACACACTCAACGGTCCAAGAGTCACAGAGGCCGTGGGCTGTGGCTGAAGAAGAGGAGCATAAGAATGTTCTCCAATGGACTTCAGTGAGCTTCGGCGAACTTGGTTATCATGCGAAAGGTGGTAAACGCACTTCAGAGTCTTCTGGTATTATGAACGCCTCCATGGTCTAGTGGTTCAGAGCTTAGCTCTTGACCCGGATTCGTGGGTTCGATTCCCACGTTGAAACAACAAAAAAGGTTGTTTTTAAGATTGGTTAGGTTACTGCAATACTACTACAATGCAGACTGATCACCTGATTGTCTGACAGGAAAGATGATCCATGCGACGGATGGGCATGTAAAGGGTCGGTCGGTCGGTCCTGTGCCTGTTCTCTTGCCAGACGTGTCGACTTACCGTTCCGCTGGGTTATGAAAGTAAAAGGAAGAGAGAGTGCTTCTGTGTATTGCGCACACACTTGGGCACTATAGAATAACTTCTGCGTAGCTGGCCTGGTTTCAATGAAATTGGCTACTGACGCCGAAATCAGTGAGAGGAGCTATTATTATTATTATGAACGACTTTGGGGTCCAGTGGTTTAGAACCTAGCACTCGACTTTGTGAGTTCGATTCCCGCGATAGTACAACTAAAAATGTTTATTTTTGTCAAGGTTAGTGAGGACAGTGCAATCTGACAGTTGTTATTGTGTGACTCATACTGTAATAGCTTTTCTTCATCAAATCAGTTATGGAATAAGAAGGAATGGAAATGAAATTAATTTACTGCATAGTGATTTTAGATTTTGATCTTATTGTTATTCCCGATATTTAAACCTCCATAGCTTTTGATGTCCTCTTCTGGACATTTGCATCCCTCATAGTGTTCTATGGGAAGTAGTTGCCTATACTCGCTACACTTGGCAGGCGGGTCCGCGGGCGCAATTTCCAATTTTGTTGTATTCCCTCTGTCGCTTTAACGGCAAGAAAAAAAATGGTTGCTGGATGGATGAAAGCTGCTATTCTTTCTCTGACTCCTTACCGATAAGGAAACCCAAAAAGAACTTAATTTTACATAGTCTGGACATTTTTTGTGCTGTTTAATTTTGTGTACAGATGGAGGTTGGGTGTTCGAGCAATGCTAGCGACGCGACGCAACGCAACGCGACGACGCGACGGAGCGCGGCGGGTGGTGCTGTGCGGCGCGGTGGCGCGACGGCTAGGACTTTCCGCTCTGTAGTCTGTACTTCGTTGAAGTATCAGATTCGAAACAAAATTTATCTGGTGAGCGTAATTGTTTATCTATTGACTGTAGTGTGAAAATTTGGTACAGTCTTGTTTGAAGCCTATTCACGAAATATTCATTTCGATGATGAATAAACATTGAGTCGCTAGATGGGGATCGATACTTGCTAAAGGCGTTAGATTCTAAGAGGACATACAAGTTTGCTCATGATAGACTGAGAAGGATGCTCTGAAGGTCAGTTGGTTGTAGAAGAGTTAGTTGATCAAAGAGATGATCATGTAACTGTGTCAGTTTCTGGCACATCGCGTGATTAAGTTCGGCTACGCTGGAGGCGGGGACAGTGCCCGATGGAGGCATTGTTCTCTTATGAGTTCGATGGAGGCACATAGTCCAATGCTCGATGGAGGCATTGTACTTTGCTTATGTGCTTGATGGAGGCACATGGTCTCAATGGTTGATGGAGGCATTTGGAGGCACTGGATAGAATAATGAGGCATTTGGAGGCACTGGATAGCATAATGAGGCATTTGGAGGCAATGGATGGCATAATGGTCGAGAGAGGGGTTATGTGTGGTGTAAACTGTATGGAATCGCGACATGTGTTCATTGCGTAATAATGATTTGATTTAAAGTTTGAACTTCAGATATCCTTCGATGTTGATTTACAAAAGCACTATGTAATTAGTGGACATAGTTTGATATCAGTGAACATAGTTTGTGATCAATGTGCTAAGTTAAAAGAGTTGTAATAAATTTGATGTTAAAGTGACTACGTTTTATTGGTCAGAGATGACCGAGGGATGGCAAAGGCTACTGGTAGTATGTGTCTCTTTCAGGCACACACGAGGACGTGTGATGCGGCAGGATGGCCGTGTCGGCGGGATGGCGCTTCAGTCGTGCAACATGTCACCTGTAGCTGTCATCTGTCTACGAAACGTCAAGCTATGACAGCTGTCATGGCTTGGGAGTGGTCTATGCTCGGTTGACACACATTACAGTGGGGTGTCAGACGGAACGGACGTGAGCGCAGAACTCTCCGCGTTTCTGATCGTTATCCATTTGCATCCACGACCTGAGTTAATATTTTAAAGTGAAACTATGTTATTGTACAAACAATATACCAGTACTGTATGTGCGGCCTATTATTTCCTGACGATACAAAACAATCAACACGCCCACAGAATACCGCACCTCCGTTAAATATATAATTGCATATTACTAACTTACTCTACTTCTACTTTGATTTAAAGTTTTACTATACAATTAATTAATTATCAATACCTATCTATACATATAATAAATCTGTAGAGGGGTCATGTCCGTACATTAAGGATATTTAAGTGAAAATCAAAAAAAGGGGGTCTATAAAGGCCACATATCCTAAAAATAACATTAAAAAAAGTCTGTCTGCCTGTCTGTCGGTCCGTATGGGAATGTTTGTCAACACATCACGCGCAAACCACTGTATGGAATGAAATGAAATTTGGCAGGCAGGTTATGACCTGAAGAGCATTATTGGAAATTATTATCCCGAAAAACGAAAGGGTTGCCATGGGATCTTCAAAAAATGGTAGCTACTTATTTGACGTTATTTCGGCCAAACTACTCGATGTATTTAAATGAAACTTGGCACAAAGGTAGATTAAAACATTAAATAACCAACATGATATATTTTCCTTGGCAAACATAATGGTTCCCGTGGGATCTCCAAAAAATAGTAGCTACCTATTTGACGAAATTATAGCCAAACTATTCAACGTATTTAAATGAAACTTTGCACAAAAGTAGATTGGAACATGAAATAACCAACATTGTTTTTTTTTCCTTAGCAAACAAAATGGTTCCTGTGAGATCTTCAAAAAATAGTACTATTTGACGAAATTTTAGCCAAACTACATAGCGTATTTAAATTATTTATTATTCTTTTATTGTTCAAAATAAGTTACAATTTTTTCTTATACATTAGTTATCTTGCCGCATAAACTTCCAGGAGTTATCAGGACAAGATGTCGCTCACTATTTATGTATTATTTTTTGCATTACCAATTATGTTTTTAAAAGATGTTTTTTAAGTAGTCGCCTGTAATTACATTTGCCCCGATACAACTCCTGCAAGTCATCAGGCAGTTCTTCTACAAATATAGGTATTAACTACATTATTTAACAATCTACTTCCATAGAAGTTGTTACAATCGATCTTAATAAATTTTTTAGCTTTAAAATTAGTAATTAGTCTTAAATAGCTAGGTCTAGTTTTTTCAATTAATAAGGTTGGATCACATACTTAATTTAATAAGGTAAATTTTAACAAATTACATTTATGTGCATGACATTACAAAATTCCTTCTTCATTTGATTTATATTTATTTTTAATAGGTTTAGGTACAATTGTTTTTAGAATACGTAACATTAACGTGTATATATTAATTAAATGAGTTTTGAAAGTTCTTCCATAACTACTCAGCCCATAATTAACAACAGACTGTGCCAGAGATAAATAGATCACTCTTAACGTTTTAAATGGTAACTTCTATTTGAGAATATAGATTTTGCTGAGTACAGATCTTAGCTTAGAGCAAAAATGGTCTATATGGGGCTTCCAACTCAGTCTGTTGTCAATAATTAGGCCGAGGTAAGTATGTTGATTCTATGTATGTATGTATGTATGTATGTATGTATGTATGTATGTATGTTCCCTCGTAGCGGCTAAAGTACTGGTCCGATTTTGATGAATGAGGTTTCAATCGATTTGTTTTAATGCGACTTTGAAAATTGTACCTCAAAAACTATATCCAAAGAAATTAAATTAAGATATTTGTCTCGTGTTTGGTATCAAAAGATAGGTCTTGGCAAGCACATTACGAATATGTATTTATATTTTTTATTTATTATTACATTTTATTTTTAAATTCAAAATAAAGGTTTAAAATGCGGTCGTACAAGTAGTATCTAGGAGCTGATAAAATAAAAAAATAATAATTATTATATTTTATGTGGAAACAAAAAACAAGAAAATAATTCATTGAATTATTTTCTTGTTTCAGACTTTTTAGACCCATTTTTTGCGAAGTTGGGTTATAGTTTTTTAATCTTTTTTTTATATATATGTCTAATAATACCAATTTTAAGAATATCAGGATATACACCTTTGTCTATGCAGCAGTTAATCAGGTGAGTTAGGACGGGAACTAGTTCTGGGGATAATTTTATGTCGCGGGCCCGAATGCCATCATGCCCGGGACTTTTATTTATATTTAAGCATTTTAAAATTTTTGCAATTGATTCCTGAGTGCGTGTTTTAATCTAATAGACATGATAGGTTTATTTTCATAGGTACTAGGATCAAATAGTTTAATAATGCAACAGCTTTTTATTGTATTTACTGAGTCATTAAATTTTTTTGCAAAGTTGTTAGCTATATGTTGGGGTTCAAATTTAAAATATTTAAGAAGAGTGTCGTCTATGCATTGAGTAATTTTTCCAGATATTTTGTTAATTATCTCCCATACTTTTTTTTGGATTTTTTTATATTTTTACAAACGTTGGACGTACTAAATTTATTTTTGATGTATTGAGCATATTTGTTTGTTTTATTCCTATAGCAATTAAAATATAGTCGCTTAGTACAATCGTTTTGATCTGTTCGCCACTCCTTATACAAGTGATCCCTCTTCGCACACATATTTATTAAGCGTCGGTTAACCCACTGACAAGAACTACGCATTGAGTTTACATTGATATTTTTAATTTGTCGTATAACAATTTGAAGTCGCTATTTAATAGTGACATAACCATATTGGGATCGGTGTAACAAAAATATTTATTAAATCGTTATTTAAAAGCTCATTCCTAAGTTTTAAGCTGTCTATCGTTGTAAAATCAGCACGCGCCGGCGCATCGGAGGGTGACGTCACCGCGATCGGCAAGGCACCAGCGATAACGCAGTAATCGGCCGGGGCGGAGTGCACCACCGCGTTGTATACAGGCGCGTTGATGACATTACGAATGAACAGATGATCGATGCATGACTTGCTTATTGTATTTCCATACTTTTCTATACGTGTATATTGTGTTATGGCACACTCGAAACCCTTATCACTTAAACAATTTAAAAACGAATTATTAACAATAGAATTTGATTAGGTCAAGTCGATTTTAATGTCACCTATAATAATGTAACTATTTTTGTGATTGGATTTCTTAACTATGTTACCCAATTCCGTGATGAAACAATTTTTAAATGAAACTTGGCACAAAGGTAGATTGGAACATTATAATCAACACGAAATTTTTTCCTTGGAAAACGAAAGGGTTCCCAAGCGATCTTCAAAAATAGTATCTACCTATTTTACGGTAATTCGGGCACACTATTCAACGTATTTAAACGAAACTTGGCACAAAGGTAGACTGGAACATGAAATAACCAACATGATTTTTTTTCTTGGAAAACAAAGGGGTTCTCTGGATCATAATTATGAAAACCGTATTATTGTAATTGCTTAACAAACAGTCTTCGTAATAAATAAACATAAAATAATAATAGTAAATAAACATAAATTACATAAATAAGAAATTCTTTATTTTATTCTTTATTCTCAATATTAAAAAAAGTAGCGAAATGAATATTCCAATATTAAAAGATCTCTTTGAACTAAGAATTTCCTTTGAGCGAGAGGTCAACTCATCTGGTGGTTAAGTTGTTAATATTTGGCAAATACTATTTTTAGCGTGTGTTAGCAACATATTGTTACATCTTCAGTCTCGCCAGTGATGCCCACATCTAGATCCGTGATATTACAATTATGCGTGTTTATATTATATTAATGTTAATTTCATTCAACTGTTTAATAATAATTTATCAATCAACAGATTGTTATAGATTATATTATTGTAGTTATTTTAAATGATTTAATATTTAAATATGGCAACCCATGACGTCACTTCCATAATAATAAATTGTCATACAATTTATTATTTTAACTAAAGTACGAATAATTAAATATTATAATTATGTGCCTATTGACAAAAGGATTAATATTTGTTTACCTAATAATTATATTCTAATATATCCGGTCTAATTATAATCATACCGGATATAATATAATGGTCATACTTTCTTGCCCTAACGATTGACAATAATATACAGGGTGTAAAAAGAGCAGTCACTATTCTGGCGTGGGGTTATAACCAGGCATGAGGTATATCCACTGG
This sequence comes from Celastrina argiolus, assembly GCA_905187575.2. NCBI lineage: Eukaryota > Metazoa > Arthropoda > Insecta > Lepidoptera > Lycaenidae > Celastrina > Celastrina argiolus. The sequence goes on from LR994598.1 coordinate 2,368,029, forward strand.
CACTAGTCATTTGCTTTTAATCCATTGTTTAAAAATTTTATTTTTTTACAATAGGCAATGTAAAACGTACACAACCTCACGGGCAGTAGTGGTAACGCGGGGAGGGACGCGCCACGCCCCGCACGAATTGCAAATAGAGAAAAACAGCTGATTGTGTTCAAATAAACATAAACGTAAACTTATTAGAATAAAGCTAAAAATTGCATGTTCCTTATACCGATTTCGATGACGGTAGCCGATTTCGTTGAAACCAGGCCAGCTACGCAGAAGTGCCCAAGTGTGAGCGCAATACACAAGGACACTATCTTCCTTTTACTCTCCCCATAACCCGGGACGGTTAACCGACACGACTGGAAAAAGAACAGGCGCAGGGCCGATTTTTAACATGCCCATGCTATCCAGTACGCATGGATTATCTTTCTTATCAGGCAATCACATGGTTAGCCTGCATTGTCCTAACTAAACTTAGAAACATTTTTTTTTGTTCTAACGCGGGAATCGAATCCACGACCTCCGGGTCGAGAGCTATGCTCTGAACCACTAGACGATGGAGGCGTTAATACTTTAATACTAATAATACCGCGATACTCAAGGACACTCTTTATCCTTTTACTTCCATAACCCAGTGAGAGGTTTACCAAACTCGATTGACCAACGCACAACAAGGCGCAGGTGCGACATTTTACATGTAAAGGCATCCATTCACGCGGGAATCGAACCTCGCGTTGGAACAACACTCGACGACTCGGGTCGTTACACACACTTAATACAAATACATTTTAGCTAAAGCTTAAGCTTTGGAAAGCGGAGGCGACTATAACGACTAAGAACAAGTTTATACGACATTCGCAATATTATTTAATTAAAAAAATACACAATTAAATCAAACAGCGAAACGACAATTCAAAATACACCGATCAAACATCAATCAGTTACAGAATAAATACTGTAGTGTTTATCTAAATGGTGGTCTCTTTATCGTGGACAATATAAGTACTATAACTCTATACGTGGTGGGGGGGTTCCCCCACTCGGTCAGTATTAAGACGGACGTGCTAGGAGTGAGACGTACTAGAACTGTTGACGATAGTCGGAGCCCGCTCTTTTCTATAATTTAGTGCACACTACAAATACGTACCTGACTAATGTTGTTGTGCTTTAAATCCTTAATGCCTCTGGATTATACCTACTATCTTCTTACGCGGTAGGTAGGTACTTAAATTGTTGTGCTTTAAATCCTTAATGCCTCTGGATTATACCTACTATCTTCTTACGCGGTAGGTAGGTACTTAAATTGTTGTGCTTTAAATCCTTAATGCCTCTGGATTATACCTACTATCTTCTAACGCGGTAGGTACTTAAATGTATGTCGAAGGTATTTAAAAATTAAAGTCACACACAAACACAATAAAACAGTGAAAAATAAATTAATACTAATTAGTAATCACAAAAGAAACACCTAAAAGAAACGAAACCGTAACACAAAAATTAAAACATTTAAAACGATGATTAGGTATAAAATGATCGCGGATAAATAATAATTCAACCACACGAGAATGGGATTACTGTCTCGTCACATGTGCCAACTGCGACTGTCTACGAAAAAATATTTTACGCAAATACTAAGACATGCACCCAATGCACTAAAAGTATCGATAGTTAGAAGTATCGATATTTCTATTTTGTGCTGATATCGATAAATTATTACCTATTTTTTTCATAAGCATTTAAGTGTTTGAATCATTAAAAAGTTAAGTAACACAATTAAATATTCTTGCGTCCCAAACGGTGATATATCACCGCGCCATTTGCACTGCGCCATTCACTTAAGACCCAAACGGTGATATATCACCGCGCTCTTTTATTCGATTAAGCATGGTATTCCCCTGACTTACAGACTACTTTTGTATGAAGAAGTTTGATTAGTTACAACCTTTGCTAAATAGGCCTCATTCTGAATGAACAAAAATCCTTTGTCTGTGGCCGACCAGTTTTTGCATGTTCGTGCAGTGTGGTGGGTGTGTGTGCTAGTAAAATGTGTAGTTTTTTCAAGATTTTGCTGATTTTCACGAATGTAAGTACTGTTTTGTATTAGTACATGTTTTATTTTAGTCATTATAAGTATTATTAGATAATCATTTGAAAGAAATACATCGTAATAATTTATATTTTTCACTTGGAAAAATTGGTTTCTATACGTATATATATCTAGACTGATTTAGATATGATTTTCTTACTATGTTTGTAAATAAATGACGTAATAAGCCTAAAGAAGTAAATATAACTAGTCTACAAAACGATTTATCGTCGGATTATGCCTAATCTTAGTAAAATAAACAAAAGAATTTGACAAAAAAAAGGGCGTTTTGAATGCATTCATAACGGTCTCCCGCCGGCCGCGGCCATTATGAACTCTATTTGTACTATACTAAGGACGAAGTTTGCCTGTGAACAATTTCTTCGTACGTTTCTATTCGTCGTAGTGTCACAACTCAAGTACCTTTTTTGTAAGCATCTCAAGTTCTTTCGTCATAATTAGAAATAATAGGTCCTTGTTCTTTAGATTATAATAAAATATTTATTTATTTCTTGTCAAACAGTCAGCAACATAGTTTCCAAAGTTTATACTTGTGAAACGAATATGAAATCAGACTAAATACTATATTTTGATGGCTTGATAGATAGAAAATATAACAGCTATTACAATGTTTTTTACAGAACCATAAAACATGGTGTGGTTGTAAAGTTATTACATTATTTGTACAAAGGAGAATTTTACGCCCCATCTTGGCATATGTGCACGTGCTGCCGTTTGTTTGCTGTTTGACATGTGGCGGGGTGAAAGAGTTAAATAATATCATGAGAATTGAGAACATCTTTAATTCTTAATCTTACAAACTTTCTAAATCTATTTTCAATTATTGGTATCTGTATGAAATTCATAGAAACTTATCTGAATCGATATAAAACAGTAAGTTACTTATTAATTATTAAAAAATATCGACTACATTGAAGTTAATTTTCACATGTCACTTCACTATTATCGTAGGTAGCTCGCTGCTCGCCGCAGCCCCGGAGGCCCCTGCAACGGCCGGCGCGGACGGCGAGTGGCGGTCAGTGTTTCCACTCTAATGATTAAGTTTCCCCACGCCTCAAGTTAGATTTCCCCTTCTCAGGACTTTTTTACACTCAAAAATTATTTTTAAGTTTTGGCACTAGTGTACTCACTAAAGTAGTAATTAAAAAAGTCTTTATCGTTTTTTAACCGACTTTCAAAAAAAACGAGACGCGACATGGGAGACGCGACTCAGTAAGCCATTAATTTTGAGATGGTGCTCACTACTGAATATCTACTTCATTCACGTAAGTAAATAGGCGTAGTTTTACATACCTACTTAATTAATTTGAATTTGAACTGTGTAGGTACGTATGTTACGTTTTAATTGTCTTTCAGGAATCTTCGCTTCGTGTCTGTAATTTCCATTAAAAAAGCGGTGATTGCCGATTGACATTAAGAAGTTAGTTAGTATGTAGGTACACGGGTTTTGTTATAAAGGAAGTTTTAGTTTGTCATGATAACAAATTCAAGCAAACCGATGCAGGCGATCTAGGAGTTCGAGTCCAAGTTCAAAACAATTGATCCGTCCGCTATGGTGACTACTGACTACACTAAGTGTAAGGTCCAGTTGTACCAGGTTTTAACCCAGAGTTAGTTTATAACTTAGAGTTAAATAACTAACACTTAATACAAATACATTTGGTATAAGGCTTATTAGTATTCGCATGTAGGTACAATATTACAAAATCGGTAAGAAGTCGATAGGTACTCTGAGTCGGACGGCGCGCTCAGTCCACAGATTAATACCTATTAGTTACGCTCAGTCAGCTGTGGAGGTCAATAGACCGCGCATCGCGTTCATTACGTTTTAAAGCAAAAATTATAAAAATTAGGAATTTAATGCAAAATGTTGTTCCAAACAGTTTAGAATTGCGACTAAAAATAATAAATTAAAGAAAAAAAAAATTTTTTTTGAAAAAAAAAGTAAAAAAAAAAGGACATTTCTAGAATCAGTCAAGGTCCTATAATCATATCCCAAAGTTATCGTGACCGGTCTTTTTACACCCTGTATGTTGTAATCAAAATCTTAACCAGTCAAGGTACTTATGACTGCAAAATTTGTTAACAGATGCAAGCTGAATCGCACCCACTGTGCTACATATGTTACACAAAGCTTCACCAGTGCAAACAGCTGTGGATACAAATGCAGAAACTTAACAGTGAAAATCATGTAACAATTGAAGACATGAATGGATGAAGGTAATAAGTATGACAAAAAAATAATATTCAGAAAATTAAGTTTAAACTGTCACTTAGGCCCGTATAAATAAAGAAGTCTTAAACCCAACCTCACTTGAGAAGCTATTTGACAGATAAAAAAACATCCCGTTTCACTTTTAAAAGTGAACAACTTTATTAATGTTAGGTAGTACTTTAATTTCTTTTCTTTTTACACTGTAATTTTCATATTATAGATTATATAAAAATATTATAATAAGTAGGTATAATCTATATTTTTATAATCTTTATTTATACATTTTAATTTTATAAAAATTAAAGTATTAGGCCTTACATATGAAATTGGCGTTTTGTATGGGAGGAACATAAAGGCGATTTTGTCATATTAAAATGTATTTGTGCTTCATTTTTAAAAGTGAAGCGAAACATTTTTTTTTTCTCTCAAATAGGTTCTCAGGTGACGTTGGGTTTGAGACTTCTTTATTTATACGGACCTTAAACATTTTCATCCATTCATGTCTTCAATTATTTGAGTAATATACAAAATAACTTAATACAGATGATGCATTGAAAGTAAGTATTCAGTGTGAGAGACCTCTGTGATTCAGTGGCTTAGAGCTTAATTATAGTGAAAAATTTGTATTATTTAACAACACAATAATAGATATATTTAAAATTCCAGACTGAGGTTCAACCATTAGTTCAACTGCAGATTTTTGAATTAGACAATTGGTCACTGCCAAGTGATTTTGTACAAATTCAATTACATCCAATTAAAACTGAATGTAAGTTAAATTTATATGATTACGATGTATACTGATAGTCCAAAAAAATAATTAAACCAAATACTCTAATATTATATCCATTTTTGTCATTTAAAATTAAAAAGGTAAGGTTTAAATACAAATAAGACAGAAACCGATTCTGAAACCCAATTCAAATGTATGATCAACTAACATGACATTTAAGTTAATAACCCACATTGAATGCTGATTGGTGAAACATTTACCTGAGAGAAAGAGAGGGACATATATTATAACATCTCGCTCACAATCTGCAATCATAAATTATAAAAGCCAACTAATAAAACACCCCAATCAGCTGGCGGTACAGCTTACAGTTCCAGAGTCACTTAAACGTCATAAACGACGCCAAATACTAGAACTGGATCGGCCGATATAGGCGACCAGATTCATATAGAGTAGTCTCCACTGAGAAACTAACTCTTCATGTCGCTATGCTTCCAACAAATCTGCTCATGGTTTGCGGACTGATTGCAAGATTATTTATACACTAGCTGTGCCCGCGACTTCGTGCGCGTGGAAAAGTGATTTAGGGCAACAGTTCAAATACATTTTTAGTTTATGAACACTGTCGTTTGGATATTATTTAAAATCACTAATTTATAGTAATGCTTCTTTATACACGGTATTAGACGTGCATAGGCAAAAGAAGTAGGCCGATGGAGTAATAATAATAGTTTACTGTCAAAATATAATGGCCGTTTTTGTCGTAAGTGTTTTGAGGTATCTTTTCTATGAAAATGCTAACAATTCCTACTACCAGCTCTTAGTGCCAAGTTTCATTTAAATACGTTGAGTAGTTTGGCTGAAATACCGTCAAATAGGTAGCTACAATTTTTTGAAGATCCCACGGGAACCCTTACGTTTTTCGGGATAACAATTTCCAATAATGCTCTTCAGGTCATAAGCTACCTGCCTGCCGAATTTCATTTAAATACGTTGAGTAGTTTGGCTGAAATACCGTCAAATAGGTAGCTACAATCTTTTGAAGATCCCACGGGAACCCTTACGTTTTTCGGGATAACAATTTTTAATAATGCTCTTCAAGTCATAAGCTACCTGCCTGCCGAATTTCATTTAAATACGTTGAGTAGTTTGGCTGAAATACCGTCAAATAGGTAGCTACAATTTTTTGAAGATCCTACGGGAACCCTTTCGTTTTTCGGGATAACAATTTCCAATAATGCTCTTCAGATCATAAGCTACCTGCCTGCTATATTTCATTTAAATACGTTGAGTAGTTTGGCTGAAATACCGTCAAATAGGTAGCTACAATTTTTTGAAGATCCCACGGGAACCCTTACGTTTTTCGGGATAACAATTTCCAATAATGCTCTTCAGGTCATAAGCTACCTGCCTGCCGAATTTCATTTAAATACGTTGAGTAGTTTGGCTGTAATACCGTCAAATAGGTAGCTACAATCTTTTGAAGATCCCACGGGAACCCTTACGTTTTTCGGGATAATAATTTTCAATAATGCTCTTCAAGTCATAAGCTACCTGCCTGCCGAATTTCATTTAAATACGTTGAGTAGTTTGGCTGAAATACCGTCAAATAGGTAGCTACAATTTTTTGAAGATCCCACGGGAACCCTTTCGTTTTTCGGGATAACAATTTCCAATAATGCTCTTCAGATTATAAGCTACCTGCCTGCCAAATTGCATTTAAATACGTTGAGTAGTATGGCTGAAATACCGTCAAATAGGTAGCTACAATTTTTTGAAGATTCTACGGGAACCCTTTCGTTTTTCGGGATAACAATTTCCAATAATGCTCTTCAGATCATAAGCTACCTGCCTGCCAAATTTTATTTAAATACGTTGAGTAGTTTGGCTGAAATACCGTCAAATAGGTAGCTACAATTTTTTGAAGATCCCACGGGAACCCTTTCGTTTTTCGTGATAATAATTTCCAGTAATCCTTTTCGGATCAAAAGCTACCTGCCTGCCAAATTTCATTTAAATACGTTGAGTAGTTTGGCTGAAATACCTTCAAATAGGTAGCAAAAATTTTTTGAAGATCCCACGGGAACCCTTTCGTTTTTCGGGATAATAATTTTCTAGTAATGCTTTTCAGATCATAAGCTACCAGCCTGCCAAATTTCATTTAAATACGTTGAGTAGTTTGGCTGAAATACCGTCAAATAGGTAGCTACAATTTTTTGAAGATCCCACGGGAACCCTTTCGTTTTTCGGGATAACAATTTCCAATAATGCTCTTCAAATTATAAGCTACCTGCCTGCCAAATTGCATTTAAATACGTTGAGTAGTATGGCTGAAATACCGTGAAATAGGTAGCTACAATTTTTTGAAGATCCCACGGGAACCCTTTCGTTTTTCGTGATAATAATTTCCAGTAATCCTTTTCGGATCAAAAGCTACCTGCCTGCCAAATTTCATTTAAATACGTTGAGTAGTTTGGCTGAAATACCTTCAAATAGGTAGCTAAAATTTTTTGAAGATCCCACGGGAACCCTTTCGTTTTTCGGGATAATAATTTCCAATAATGCTCTTCAGGTCGTAAGCTACCTGCCTGCCAAATTTCATTTCATTCCATACAGTGGTTTTAGCGTGATGCGACGACAAACATTCCCATATGGACAGACAGACAGACAGACAGACAGACAGACAGACAGACAGACAGACAGACAGACAGACAGACATTTTTTTCAAAAATGTTATTTTTAGGTTCTGTGGCTTATATAGACCCCCTTTTTTTAATTTTCACTTAAATATTCTTAATGTACAGACATGACCCCTCTACAGATTTATTATATGTATAGATAAGTAAAAAAATAAATAAAAAATAACAGAGGCTTTCAACACTTGAGTGTTGATGCTAGCCTCATAGGTTCAGTCAATGTTCCCTACACAAGGGACAGATCCATAAAACTGTATATTTTGCTTGCCTCTGGGGACAACGGTTCCGAAAGGATATGATTGATCTGCCCGTTATACAACCCAAGTCAATACAGGCAACCCAAGTCTCTTAAGATCTTCGCTCTCAACTCTGCGGTTCGGGCACACTCCAGCAATACATTGTTATTTTAAATGGAGGATAGATAGGGAACCCTATGAAATACTTTAGATGCTGACATCCAGCCGTGTACGTCATATAGTAGCTCCACTCACCGATTTCCGCGTCGGTAGCAGATTTCATTGAAACCAGGCCAGCTATGCAGGAGTTATTTTATAGTGCCCAAGTGTGTGCGAAATACACAAAAACAGCCTCTTTTCCTTTTTCTCACATTGGGAAGGTAAACCGACACGACTGGTGAGAGAATGGGCGCAGGATCGACTTTTTACATGCCCATCCGACTCATGGATCTTCTTTCGTGTCAGACAATCAGGTGCAGGCTGCATTGTCCTAACCTAACTTGAAAAAAACATTTTTTATGTTCCAGCGTGGGAATCGAACCCACGACCGGGTCGAGAGCGTAGCTCAAAACCTTTTGGCCGTCATAGCTGAAACGATGATAGTATGTTGCATAAAAAACATATATTTACTTCTCAGATATAAAAGAAGAAAATGTGGAAAGCCGATATCATAATAAAAATGAGTTGGCCCCACAATCAGACGAAGACCAGAATCCCACAGAGCAGCGAACACAAACTGGTGGCAAACCATACTCTTGTGATGTTTGTAGCAAAAAATTTACTCATATGGGTACCTTCGAAACACACAAACTCATACATACAGATGACAAATTCAGCTGCGATGAATGTGGCAAGAAATTTATTCATTTGAGTGCACTTAAATTACATAAGCGAACACATATGGCGAGAAACCGTATACATGTGATGTTTGTAATAAAACGTTTACCCAGTTAGGCAACCTAAAAATGCATTATCGTATACATACAGGCGACAAACCTTACGCTTGTGACGTCTGTAATAAGAAATTCAGTCATTTGAGTGGCTTTAAAACACACAAACTACTACACACCGGTGAAAACACCGGTGAAAAGCTTCACGAATGCGATGTGTGTAATAAAAAATATACTAACTTTAGTACCTTAAAAAAACACAAACTGATACACACTGACAAGCCTCATACTTGCGATGTATGTAGTAAGACATTTACACAATTAGTTAACCTAAAATCTCATTTACTGAGACACAAGGGTGTCAAACCTTACAGTTGTGATGTTTGCGATAAGAATTTTGCGCAGGCGCACAATTTGAAAGCACACAAACTGATACACAACGGCGAAAAACCGTACAGCTGTGAAGTTTGTAGTAAAAAGTTTACTTAAATTGGTCACTTGAAAACCCACAAAATAACACATACAGGCGACAAACCATACAGCTGTAGTGTTTGTGATAAACTGTTCATCAGTCGTAGTAATCTCGAACGTCACAAACGAGTACACATTTAGGCCCGTATAAATAAAACAATCTCAAACCTAACCTTACTTAAGTACCTATTTGACTGATAAAAAAACGTTTCGTTTTACTTCTAAGTTACAACTTTATTAATGTTAAATAGTAATTTAATTTCTTCTCTATTTATACTGTAATATTCATTTTATAGATTACAGAAAAACATTAAAAGTACTTTATTTAACATAAGTAGTCCTTTTTTTATAATACTTATCTATTTTTACGTTTTAAAAAAGAAAAATATTAAAGTTAGTTACAAAGTTTTTATTTTTTAGTGAAACGAAACGTTTTTTTTATCTGTCAAATAGGTTCAAAGTGAGGTTGGGTTTAAGATTGTTTAATTTATATGGCCCATAGTGTGTTATCTGGGCCCTGATTACCTAACTCTGGGCCCTAATTACGTAACTCCGGTCGCTTTCCCGTCTCTCGAGATCAACTGCCATTGTGACGTTACATCTTTTTAAAAGACGATTTAAAAAATGAATATGTCAAAATTATGATATATTCATTTTTTAAATCGTGTTTTAAAAAGATTTAACGTCACAATGACAGTTGATCTCGAGAGACGGGAAAGCGACCGGAGTTAGGTAATCAGGGCCGCCCTGATTACCTAACTCCGGTTTTTTTTTATAATATAATTATGGTATTATTATATTCATTTTTTAAATTTTTCGCTGCGGTCGCTTTCTCGTCTCTCGAGATCAATCACCTTTTAGTGAAAACTTCTTTAAACAAACATCAGAGCTGTATGGTTTGTCTCCCTTATGAATACCTACTTTAATAAAAAAAACATTAACATTAAAATTCATTGATAAAATAAAAACTTTTGTTGAATTTGAAACCTAATTAGTAATATCATATACTTTATGTTAGTATTAACAATATTTTGTATGTTTTAAACTAAATCATAAATTAAAAACTTACTTTAAAATTTATTGATACAAAAACTGTTGTTGTTAAATTGGAAACCTTTATAATATGTATATAAATTATGTATGTATTAATAATATTATGTATTGTAAACCATTATAGTTTTGTAAACTGAGCGCTTAACCCACCGACAAACTGCTACGCAGTTTGGTGGGCTGCATGATTTGAATGCAAAATGTAACTTAAAAAAAAAAGACTTAAAGACTACTGTGTGTGGTGAAACACTCATCTTGTTATAGCAGTTATGTCCTTCACGTTTTAACTTCTGAATTCTGATGTGATATTACATATTTAAATTAAAATAACGTCTTTATACATTCTTCTTACCTGTATAGTTGTTGCCCATATGAACTCTGTGTGTGTGTTTTTCTAAATTTCTTTTTTGTGAAAAGTTCTTCAAACAAACATTACAGCTGTATGGTTTGTCTCCCGTATGAACACTAATATGTCTTCGTAAATCTGCTTTTTGTGAAAACTTCTTCAAACACACATCACAGTTGTATGGTTTGTCTCCCTTATGAATACTACTGTGTCTACTTAAAACTCCTTTTCGTGAAAACTTCTTCAAACACACATCACAGCTGTATGGTTTGTCTCCCTTATGAACTATGTAGTGTCTTTGTAAATTTCCTTTTGTTGAAAACTTCTTCAAACACACATCACAGCTGTATGGTTTGTCTCCCATATGAACCCTACTGTGATCTTGTAAATGTCCTTTTTGTGAAAACTTCTTTAAACACACATCACAGCTGTATGGTTTGTTTCCCTTATGAACTATGTAGTGTCTTTGTAAATTTCCTTTTGTTGAAAACTTCTTCATACACACATCACAGCTATATGGTTTATCTCCCGTATGAACCCTACTGTGTTCTTGTAAACGTCCTTTTTGTGAAAACTTCTTCAAACACACATCACAGCTGTATGGTTTATCTCCCGTATGAACTCTGATATGTTTTTTTAATTTAATTTTATTCGAAAACTTCTTCCAGCACACATCACAGCTGAACGGTTCCTTGTAACGTTCTGATGGTGCATCGGTTGTTTGATCTAGTTCTTCGCAGTTATCTGAGATGTCAATTTCGTAGCCTCGTCTGATACCTAAATAAAGAGATGTGAATGTTATAAAAATATATCATTGCATATTACTATCTATTATTTATTTACTACTACTCTACATTAAAGCTATATTAAAGAATATAGTTATATCTTAATTATTAGATATCTAGAAAAACGCTTTATTCAAATGGCTATCTTTTAAGCTATCATCAATTTAACTACTTTCATGTTTCCTAAATAATAGGATTTATAGATTTGTAATTAAAATGTAGTCACCAAACAATATGAAATCAATTCTACAATAAATCACCTAAAATCATAGTGACATTGGGTACTAGTATCAAATACTTGGGGTAACTTAGGCTACTTTTCATCATCATCATCATCAAACTAATCTCTGAACCGGGTGGTCCGATTATGACGGGGTTTTCTCGCAGTTAGCTAAATATGTTTTAGGAGTAATCTCCACAAACAAATAAAACTGAAATGTCCGTTTGACAACCTTCGAAGCGCAGTGGTTGAGCGCATCGGTGTTCAAGCAGGAGGTCGCGGGTTCGAATCCCACCAAAGGAACAAAAAGTGTTCTGTTTTCCTGGGTCATGTATGTGTATTAATATAAAATATATGTATAATATATGTATAAGTATTGAATATATTTCCGTTGTCTGATACTTGTAACACAAGTTCTTCAGATACTAAGCACGGGGCCAGATTGACGTGGTGTAAAGCGTCCATGGATATTATTATTATAACTTTTAAACGTTGCTAACGTTTATTTTTATTATGGACCTATTTTATTATGGAAAGCACATTTTAGAACGGCCAAGCTGAAAGTGGTATTAAAATCTGTAAGAACATCCTGCGCAAATAACGTTTCTGCCATATTATTATTGGAAACATTCATCAACATCACAATAAATTCCCAAAAATTATATAAACTCATAATAAGATTACAATGACATAATAATATCTAGAGAGGAGTGAGACAGGGGGATGTCATATCCCCGAAACTGTTTACCGCTGCTCTGGAGGATTCCTTCAAGCTCCTGGAATGGCAAGGACTTGGCATCAACATCAATGGCGAATACATCACTCACCTTCGATTTGCCGACGACATAGTAGTTCATGGCAGAATCGCTGGAAGATTTGGGGCGCATGCTCGGTGGCCTCAATAGAGTTTCTCAACAAGTGGGTCTTAAAATGAACATGGACAAAACGAAGATCATGCACAATGTCCATGTTGCACCCACCGCACTAACTGTTGCGAGCTCTACTCTTGAAGTTGTTGACGAATATATATACCTAGGGCAGGCTGTCCGATTAGGTAGGTCCAACTTTAAGAGAGAGGTCAGTAGACGGATCCAGCTCGGCTGGGCAGCGTTCGGTAAATTACGCAACGTCTTCTCGTCCAAAATACCTCAGTGCCTTAAGACAAAGGTATACAACCAATGTGTGTTACCAGTGATGACTTACGGTTCTGAGACGTGGTGCTTCACGAAGGATCTTTTCAAAAGGCTCAATGTCGCTCAGCGAGCTATGGAGAGGGCAATGCTCGGTATTTCTCTACGTGATCGAATCAGAAATGAGGAGATCCGTAGAAGAACTAAGGTTGCTGACATTGCCCGTAGAATCAGTCAGCTGAAGTGGCAATGGGCCGGCCACATAGCACGAAGATTGGACGGTCGATGGGGCAAAGAGATCCTAGAGTGGAGGCCACGTACTGGCAAGCGCAGTGTGGGACGGCCACCTACCAGATGGACCGACGACCTGGCGAAAACTGCCGGGTCACGTTGGATGCAGGTGGCAATGGACCGGTCACACTGGAAATGTGTTGGAGAGGCCTATGTTCAGCAGTGGACTCTAAAAGGCTGAAACGACGAATAATATCTATACATTCCCATGGTGCTTTCCCTTAATTTTTGACCTGTAGTGGGAGTCGTCTTTGAGACATTACAATTTTTGTACTGTCTCCAACTTTGCTTGGAGAGGGAAACTGGAATACTTCCTACTCCTCCTTTTTTTTCTTCTGATTAATTTTGTTGTGGGTCCCAAGACAGATTTCGGGCACCCCTGAGATCATATCAAAGGGTTAGTCGTGGTCGGTTGCAGCTGTCGATCCTGGCTCACAGGAGTTGCAGTGTAGAAGTGGGCCAATGCCCGTTTAAAAAAATGAGAATTTGTAAAGTATAAATAAAGATAATAACTGTGTTACTATGGAGAGTCAAATAAGTACAGACTATGTTACCAGATCTGGTAGAACTGTAAAGCAACCTAAATTATGCATGCACGAGAGATTTAGTTAGTACTAGCTGTGCCCGCGACTTCGTACGCGTGGAAAAGTGATTTAGGACACTTTTATATTTTTAAATATATTTTTAGTTTATTGGCGCAACCGCTGACAACTTTCGTCAATAGATCCTTCCCAGTGTATCCCAGTGTTGATCCCGATCCAGCAAGTCACGTACCCGGCAAGCCTCTTGGTATGCAGGGTATAATAATAATATAGTACCATCCTTTCGGAGCTCGGCAAAAGAGGTAGGCCTTCGAACAATATGTAGAAGTCAGCAAAGGTATTCGAAGTTAGGATAATATTATTCGAATGCACCGTATAGACCCAGCCAATTTTTCACGTTAATTTAGTAAATTATTTAACTTCGATGTCCGTCTGTCTATCTGTCTGATTGTCAAAATTTTAACACGTGTAGGTATCAAGCTAACAATCCTATTAAATACTCAGGATCTTCTGTCCCTTCTGGCTTTGAAAAAAACAGACTCCTTAGCCACATCTACCCAAAGATTCAGCCGTATCTCTCTAATTTTCGACACTCCAAAGGGAACCAAAACCTAAATTTGATACGAAGCAACGTCTTAATAGTGCCGACATAGGATAAATTGCGAAACCATAAAATTATTTTCAATTTTTTTGAACTTACTACCGTTTTTGTCATTAATATTTTGAGATATTAAATTCAAACATAATATATTGCAATTATTAAAATATTTAAAACGAAACTCTCGGTTAGACATGGGCGCAGCGGCACGCCCCGTCGAGGATCCAGCAGGCTTACTCTCGACACAACCGAGAATTGAATCAGTTCGATCTCAACGGATTTGGTGTTTTATTTGGTAGATTACTTTGGAACTAATTAGGATAAAGAAAACCTTTGGAACGTAACTTTTTGCCGCGGTTCCTGCCGCGCTGCATACAAACGTCCAGCATTTTTTTTTAATTGTCATAAGTTTTTTATTTATGAACCGATTGAGATGAAATAAATGTTAAGTCAAGATTACTACAAATATGATTGAACCACATCTAAATCGGATAAGCCGTTTCTGAGATTAGCGTGCACAAATGCACCGACAAACAGACAAAAAAAATTGTTTTGGGTACTATTGCATAAATAAAAGTCTCCTATAATAACACAGGCACAGTTAGCACATTTTAATAGTATTTTTTACCCAGCAGTCTACACTACACCAGCCCGGCTCGGACGTAAGACGTCACCCAGCAGCCTGCATTACGCGGCCCCCGGTCGAATCACGGCGAAACGATTTTAATTTTGCTATATTTCCTAAACTACTCATTATATTTGCATGGTATAAAAGGGCAAATATTATAGTCTTCATGGAATGAGCCAACTAACGTATTAAAAATGATAAGGATTAATACCGTGATGGTATAAATAGCTTTCCAAAAACCGCTTAATTGCCCGTTTTTTAGTTTATCGCGAAAGGCTTTCTTTTAATTATACAGTTAATTAAGTTGATTTTATACAATAAATGATAATTTATTTTAATTTGTGAAGCAGTTCAAAAATACAATTTTTATATTACACTGTGAAAACACTGTTTTCCCAGAAAAAAAATCCTGATAGTTAGGTACTTATTTGATGTTCTAATCTACTTTAGTGCCACGTTCTATTGCTTCGCGTCACTGTGTAAGCGATCCCCCCGCGCCCCCCGCACGAACCGTTCAACCGCAGGCCGCGCGCGCGAAATTCATCCGACTTGCTTCAAATTTATCGTCACTGCTCGGCTCCTATGTATCGTAGCGTTATGTTATATAGCCTATAACCTGCCCAGGAATATGGGCTACAATCGTACCAAGTTTGGTTAAAATCCCTTCAGTAGTTTTTGTTCCTATCGTGCACATACAGACAGACAGACAGACAGACAGACAGACAAAAATTTTACTAATTGCATTTTTGGCATCAGTATCGATCGCCAATCATCCTCCAATATGTATTTTGAAAAAATATTCAATGTACAGAATTGACCTCTCTACAGTTTTATTATAAGTATAGATATAGATAGAAGTGATATTTAGTAATTCCTTATTGTACCTATATTATTGCGATTGGCGTTTGCTCGAAAAGGGAGGTGTTACTTAGTATACTATAAGTGTATACAGAGTGTAAAAAGAGCAGTCACTATAACTTCGTGGGGTATTAACCACGGCGGCGATTCTCGGGCAGTGGAAAAACGTTCACATTCGAATAAAACATCGAAATTCGGAAATTTTAAGAAGGATGCACAACATGTGTATTCTCAGAACTGCACACTCGAACGCATTTGACACTTGACAGTTCACTGTTCAGTAATACTTTTTCCACTGACGCGGAGCGGGGTGGAGAGGAACTTAGCGGTGCCCAACCCAAGCGAAGCGGAGCGGAGATTTCGAGCATAGTGATTGGTCAAATCGGGCAAGCTCTTCTACGCCTCGTTCCGCGTCAGTGGAAACGCAGCCTTAACGTCTTTAACGTCTAATGGTTGTCATGGTAACAAAATTGTTTACAAATGGAAAATAAAAATTATGTAATTATGTAAAAATTATGTTATTTATAGCAATAAATTCCGTATTTATATCAGCTTAAACTATTTGGATTAATATTTTTGGTAATCCAAATAGTCTAAGCTTATGTACATACGTTATTTAAAGCAACGTTATACGATAAAAGAAAATATCTTAGATTTTTTCTGCTTGACATTTGTTCATGAATTTTTCCGTTCTGCTGAAAAGTTCGCACAATTCTTAGAACACTTATTCTGGGGTACCACTATAACAATTACCAATCGAACTGTCACAGTGAACCTTACCATAGACAATATGTTGCGTTCCGGTTTAGCCTCAGAATAAAGAATCATATGGAACTGGCATAAGCATGTACTTTGCCTGCATACCTAAATAAACAAAACTGAATACAAACATGGCGGATTAGGGTTGCCCACTTTCTTTTTTTTAAGAATATTGCGGATTTTATACCCCACAACTGAGCTAACTCAAAGAAATTGATTTTTAAACACTTTATATCAAATAAACTAAACAATATACAACAATTTAAATAAATGTTAGCTACTTACCGGTGATTATGCATAGGCCACAACTTACTACAGAGGACTTCATGTTACCGAATATAATGAATTCAGAATTATTTTTCAGTTTTGCGCAGTAATTAAATCGAAAATCACTCAAAAACCCTAAAAATCTCACAATAACAACGTTTGACATGTAAACAAAGTGACATGTAAAATGGCGTCGGTGGCAGCAGAAGTATATAACAGCCAATAAAGGGGGCGTTGATAAAAAGAGTGTAGATTCTTATTTCTTACTTAAAACTCTTGTTGTAAGAAAGAGACAGATAGTCTACTATTATTGCCGTGTGAAATTGAACTATTAGTACAGTTCCATATGATCTTTGTTCTGAGGGTTTAGCGTTAAAAAACCGCTTTGGGAAACTTCAAAGACATTAAGTGATTATTTTGTAAATATTGTCCGAAATATTAATATTTTATATATAATATTATGTATTATAAACATATAAATTACGTATTTCGTCAATTATAGACAGTTAAAATAATTTTTACCCGACTTCAGCGAAGTCAAAAGGAAGGGTAGGAAGGTAATGATGTTGGCAGTCTATGTATGTATGTATGTATGTTCCCTCGCAGCAGCTAAACTACTGGTCAAAATTCTACAAATTCTAAATTCAAAACTTTTTATTTCCATAAAGGTTATTAAATAACACGTCTTATTGAATTATCCTACATGATGCCTACCACCGGTTCGGAAACTAGCCCGGCGAGAAGAACCGGCGTAAGAAACTCGCGCGGGGCCATCTTTTAGCAAGGTCCGATTTTAATGAATGAGGTGTAAATCAATTCGTATTGTTGCCGCGAGTAACATAGACTATTAGACTATATAAATTTCATTGTCTCAATTGAATTTTTTAGAATATCGTTTTTTAAGTTTAATTTTGAACAGGGACCGATTAATCCGCTATACGGCTGTAGCGGTATCAATACAAACCGTTTTATTACATACATACATACATACATACATACATACATACATACATACTTACATATTTACATACATACATACATACATACATACATATATACATACATACATATATACATACATACATACATACATATATACATACATACGTACATACATAGACTGCCAAAATAAAAATTATTTATTTGTACATGTGGATTCGGACATCTACCGGTCCTTACCACTCGTTGGATATCGGGGACTTTTCCACGATTTACTTCGACTGTGAAGATCTGAGAATACACAAGTGTTTTTCGTTCTTAAAATTTCCGAATTTTGATGTTTTATTCGAATATGAACTTTTTTCCACTGCCTGAGAACCATGCGCAGTACGTGTTTTATAAACCGTTCGAACGTTTCGGTAGAATGGAAAAAATCATGAACAAATGTCATGCGGAAAATATTCTAATAGCGAGAATCGCCGCAGCAAGAGATATATCCATTGGTATTAATCTTTTAATCCACTCCTCCTCAGCTTTTAATCCACTGTTTTAAATTTTTTTTAATTTTCAATAGGCAGTGTACAACGTGCACAACACAGCGATCAGCTGATTACGCTGAGAGGTCAATAGCACGCGTAAGACTTTCATTACGTATTAGGGCAAAAATTATATTATTGTTTCGGATTTCCTCATTTTATAAAAGCTAGAAATTTCTCTGCTGATGCTCCCAACACAGGTAAGAATGATGGCCAATTATGAAGTTTGGGTTGCGGTGGCTTTAGAAGATAAACGGTACTAAAGGCGTGAAAAAATACTTTCGACAAATTATAAAGTGTGATTTTGTTTGTATTACCTTCAGAATATTATTAAAAATCGCGACAGTAACTGCCAGACACTTTACATGGTGGCAACTGGCAACCCCTTGCCAGACACCCTTAAAGTAGAATTATAATTTATTGAACATAAATTATAATTCTAAAATTATAATTATAATTCTAAAGTAGAATTATAATTTATTGAACATAAATTATAATTCTACTTAGGTACGATATACTTACTATAAAAGCTGATTTTGGGCGAAGCGAAAAGGAAGGACGTATTTTGGCTGTCTATGTTTGTATGTATGGGACTACCGGTCTGTAACTGTCAAGTATAAAAACCGTTTTAACATTCCCTGGACTTCCACGAATAATTATTCAAGACTAAAAATAGGAGAATCGGTTCAGCCGTTCTCGAGTTTTAGCGAGACTAACGAACAGCGATTCATTTTTATATCTATACTAATATTATAAAGCGGAAGAGTTTGTTTGTTTGTTTGTTTAAACGCGCTAATCTCAGGAACTACTGGACCGATTTGAAAATTTATTTTTTTGTTGGATAGTCAATTTACAGAGGAAGGCTTTAGAGTTTAGGCTATATAACATTACGCTGCGACTGCAATAGGAGCGAAGCGTCAGTGAGAAATGTTGCAAAAACGGGGAAAATTATTCACATTTGGGGACTTGCATTGCGTGCGCTGCATAAAAAGAACGAAGAAAGAAAGCGAACGAAGTCGCGGGAACTGCTAGTCTTATCTTAATATATATAAATCTCGTGTCACAATGTTTGTCCTCAATGGACTCCTAAACCACTTAACCGATTATAATAAAATTCGATCACCATGTGCAGTTCGATCCAACTTGAGAGATAGGGTAGTTTAAATCTCAAATTATAGTCGATATTTTAATTTATTGCTAATTTTTTGTCTGTTATTATTTGACAGTCACAATTATCTGTTAACTCCAAATGATTCTAACAGATGTCGATACCTTTCGACTGGGTTGAGTAAGTAATCAATAGAAGGCGCTGCTATGGTAAATCTACGAACATGTCATATAAACTACATTTTAACAGCATAATTACCACGTGTTGTTGACGCTATAAAATTAATTAAATTTATTTTGTAGTGAACGAATTACCGTATAATTCAATTATTTCCACTTTTTAAATTTTTGGTGTTAGCATAGCCGGCGAACATTGTTCGCAGAGTCAACATCCTGAGGATGCTCCGGGGTCGGAGCGAAACGCGCGTCAAGTTTAGCAACCTGCATGGTGGTAGGACTTTGCACGACTGTGTTAACATCATTGCTTGTGTGGTGGTGGTGTTTCATGTTTTTTGCTTGCTAGTGTATGCATAAGTAGTGTGGGAGGAGGGAGGTGCATCAAACGCATGCCTATGCGTACACTCACTCATCTGCTTGCAGGTTGTGGTTTTAATTGTTTCGCGGGATATTGCGAGATATAATATATTTTAATTGTATGCTATGGATTTCCGCAAAGTAACGCCTGATTCCATTAACTACTTTATCTATATATCTATATATATAAAAGAAAGTCGTGTTTGTTATATTATAACTCGAGAACGGCTGAACCAATTTTCATGGTTTTTGATTCGTTGGATTTGTCTCCTCCCCGAATAGCAGAATACATATTAAAAATAGTGAAAACTTGATGTGTAATGAATAATTAATCATATAAATAAATGCTCATATTTTGTGCATCAAATGTCAAACATTTGTTGTCAAATGATGTAACAACTATGCGTTCAGAAATCTATTAATGTATGCGTATTGAAGTGTCAGTTTGTAACTTTCAATTAGCAACGTTTTTCTAAATGCATATGACATTTTAAACGATATTTTCTTCTTTTTTTGGCATTGGGAACGATATCTAGGTACTGAAAACGAAAATGCAATTTAAAAAAATGTATGTCTGTCAGCGTGTCTCTTTGCTCCGGCTAATCTCTGGAACGGCTGGACCGATTTTAACCAGACTTTCACTGGTAGATAGCTAAAGTTACAAGGATTAATTAAGGCTACTTTTCATCATCATCATCATCATCGTCATCTAACTAATGATCACCAAATCGGCTGGACCGACTGTGACGGGAGCATTCATCGGGCGTTAGCTTATGTTAGTAGGAGTAATCTATACATCTATATGTATAAAAGTAAGTCGTGTTAGTTAAATTATTGATAACTCAAGAACGGCTTTATCGATATGGCTGAAAATTGGTGAGGAAGTAGCTTAGAGCAAGTAGACCGACATAGGATACTATTTATTCCATTTGACAGCGTTTCCGTGAACGTTGCGGGTTCTGCGTTAGGGTTTCGCGTTGTGGGTTCCGCGTTGCGGGTTCCGGGTTCCGCGTTCCGGATTCCGCGTTGCGGGTTTCGGATTCCCTGTTGCGGGTTCCGCGTTGCGGGTTCCGGGTTCCCGCGTTGCGGGTTCCGGGTTCCCGCGTTGCGGGTTCCGGGTTCCCGCGTTGCGGGTTCCGGGTTCCCGCGTTGCGGGTTCCGGGTTCCCGCGTTGCGGGTTCCGGGTTCCCGCGTTGCGGGTTTCGGGTTCCCACGTTGTTTTTTTTTAGCTGAATTTTATCATAAACTCTTTTTATGCTCAACGAAGTGGGCAAGGGTCAGCTAGTTAAAAATAAGAACGATGTTTTAGATTTCATTAGAAGATCCACCACGCCATTGTAAAGAATAGGCCTAAACCTTGTAGTACTCCTGCTGATAAAGATGTTATAATGACTAACAATAATGTTGACAATGAAAATATTTCAAACATTCCGTATAGGGAAGCAGAGGGAGCGCTAATGTTTTTATCAACTGTGTCAAGACCGGAGGGCGAAGAATCAGGGGGCCTATTACAAGCTCTTAATTCCAGCCAGTTTACGCCATACAATATGGCTGCCTGGAATTTTCGTTTATACGATCATAACTGCATGATGACAGCTAGTTAGCGGACACGTGACACTTCACCTCAGAACAAAGAATCATTTAGAACTGTATGTACTAATAGTTCAATTTCACACGGCAATAATAATAGGCTACCTGCCTCTTTCTTAGAACAAGAGTTTTAAGTAAGAAATAAGTATCTAAACTCTTTTTATCAACGCCCGCTTTATTGGCTTTGATATACTTTTGCTGTCACGGACGCCATTTTACTTTTCACTTTGTTTACATGTCAAATGTTGTTATTGTGAGATTTTTATGGTTTTCGTGTGATTTTGGATTTAATTACTGCGCAAAACTGTAAAATAATTCTTAATTCATTATAATTGGTAACACGAAGTGCTCTGTAGTAAGTTGTGGCCTATGCAAAATCACCGGTAAGTAGCTAACATTTATTTAAATTGTTGTATATTGTTTAGTCTCTTTGATATAAAGTATTTAAAAATCAATTTCTTTTGAGTTAGCTCAGTTGTGAATTATAAAATCCGCAATATTCTTAAAAAAGAAAGAAAGTGGGCAACCCTAATCCGCCATGTTTGTCGGCAGTTTTGTTTATTTAGGTATGCAGGCAAAGAACATGCTTATGCCAGTTCCATAGGATTCTTTATTCAGAGCACTTTACTTGCTTCCGAAAGTCACTTTCAGACAACCAAACTAGGGTGGATCCATTCAGTAATAGCATGTCGCTGTAACAAGAAAAAGAACAAGGCAGTTTAAGACCGTATTATTGAATTGCCTGGAACCAGGCTGGTATTGTAAAAGATAATAATATGGCCCCAGATATTTAATTAAAAGCAAGGATGTTGGTATTACTTATATTTGCAGTAGTGAACTAATAGGTTATATAAATATATGGCAGCCAGTGAAGCCAAATAATTTTTGACAATTATAGGCGGATATAAAAGAACCGCAAATTACTGTCCATTTATTTTGTACAGTCAAAGTGCATTAAAATTCATTCGCAATCCTGTGTATCACCGTCTAACAAAACATATCGATGTAAAATATTGTTTCATCAGAAAAAGGTACAAAATAAAATAATGAATATTGAATACGTTGAAATTTTTTTATTATTTTTTATTAATAAATTTTCCAACGATTGCTAACACTAGTTACATTTTTGGAATAAACATTCTATCACATTGCTGTAGAATGTGTCACAATCACTTATAGGTAAATACAGCATGCACTAAAAGTAAACAACATAAATATCTTAAAAAAATTTTGCTGGTATTTTTCAAAACAGCAAGTTAGTCCCAAGATCCAATCAGCAATCATAATATTTATTATTTATTTATTTATTTAGAAAACTTACAGCTTATGAAAAATGACAGTAAGAAAAACGTAAATATACAATAAAAAAGCCAATTAAAAGTTTACACTAATAGGTAAAAAATTTCTATTTTGACTGGGCTAATAGTTATTGCACATATGAACTTATGTGTCTTTCTAAATTTCATTTACGTGAAAATTTCTTCAAACACACATCACAGCTGTATGGTTTGTCTCCCGTATGAACATTACTGTGCTGTAGTAAATATCTTTTTTGTGAAAACTTCTTCAAACACACATCACAGCTGTATGGTTTGTCTCCCATATGAACACTTAAATGTCTTTTTAACGGTCCTTTATCTGAAAACTTCTTCAAACACACATCACAGCTGTATGGTTTGTCTCCCGTATGCACTCTACTGTGTTGTCGTAAATGTCCTTTTCGTGAAAACTTCTTCAAACACACATCACAGCTGTATGGTTTGTCCCCCATATGTACTCTACTGTGCTGTAGTAAATATCTTTTTTGTGAAAACTTCTTCAAACACACATCACAGCTGTATGGTTTGTCTCCCATATGAACAATAAAATGTCTTTTTAACAGTCTTTTTCGTGAAAACTTCTTGAAACACACATCACAGCTGTATGGTTTGTCCCCCATATGTACTCTACTGTGCTGTAGTAAATATCTTTTTTGTGAAAACTTCTTCAAACACACATCACAGTTGTATGGTATGTCTCCCATATGAACACTAAAATGTCTTTTTAACAGTCTTTTTCGTGAAAACTTCTTTAAACACACATCACAGCTGTATGGTTTGTCCCCCATATGTACTCTACTGTGCTGTAGTAAATATCTTTTTTGTGAAAACTTCTTCAAACACACATCACAGCTGTATGGTTTGTCTCCCATATGTACTCTACTGTGCTGTAGTAAATATCTTTTTTGTGAAAACTTCTTCGAGCACACATCACAGCTGAACGGTTCCTTGTAACGTTCTGATGGTGCCTCACTTATTTGGTCTAGTTCTTCGCAGTTATCTGAGACGTCCATTTCGTAGCCTCGTCCGATACCTAAATAAAGAGGTTCACATGTTATAAAAATATATAATTGCATATTAATACTATTTACTTCGCTTCAATGTTTTTTACGGAATATAATTAAATAATATATACATATTAATTCTTAGTTATCTAGTAACACACTTTGAAAATGGGTATCATTTAAGCTATTGCCAATTTAACAACTTTTTTGTTTATCACCAAAATGTACTACATTTTGAAATGCAAACAAACAATATGAAATCAGTTCCACAGAACGTTAGCTGGAAAGATTGATAGCCCCTTCTAAGTATACTGGACAGGTGTACACATTAATTGTAATAGGAAGTAGGTTTTAGAATATTTTTACTAACAAATTACTAACTCTTAATATTATATAATTGTATTTTTGTAGAATAAGTTTGAACCGGGTGGTCCGATTATGACAGGGTTTTCTCGCAGTTAGCTAAATATGTTTTAGGAGTAATCTCCACAAACAAATAAAACTGAAGTGTCCGTTTGACAACCTTCGAAGCGCAGTGGTTGAGCGCATCGGTGTTCAAGCAGGAGGTCGCGGGTTCGAATCCCACCAAAGGAACAAAAAGTGTTCTGTGTTCCTGGGTCATGAATGTGTATTAATATGATAAAAATATTAAATACATATATGAATATTAGGTATATGTATAAGTATTGAATATATTTCCGTTGTCTGATACTTGTAACACAAGTTCTTCGGATACTAAGCACGGGGCCAGATTAACGTGGTGTAAAGCGTCCATGGATATTATTATTATTATAACTTTTAATTAGCGACGTTTATTTTTTATTATGGACCTATTTTACTATAAAAAGCACATTTTAGAACGGCCAAGCTGAAAGTGGTGTAAAAATCTGTAAGAACGTCCTGCGCAAATAACAAGGAGGACGACATTCTGATATTTATTTCGTTTTATTGCACTACCGTTACATAATCCTTCTCCTTCTTTTTCGGGTGAAGGAAAATAGGACCCTGTGTTCCAGTACCTGATAGTAAACGAAAATAACGTTTTTTTCGTTCGGACCAATAGGAGCGAAGTGTCAGTGAGAAATGTTGCAAAAACCGAGAAAATTTTTCACATTTGGGGACTTGCATTGCGTGCGCTGCATAAACGGCTTCAGTCACTCAAAAACCACGCGAACGAAGTCGCGGGTACAGCTAGTATAAGATAAGATAAGACAAAATTTTTCAATAAGACTTACATATTTTAAAATTATTTCCTTACCAATAAGATCTGGAATAGTGTGTTAACTTTATTTATCAAATATTTAGGTGTGTTATCTATACTTCTATACTAATATTATAAAGAGGTAACATTTGATTGTTTGTTTGTTTGAATGGAATAGGCTCTGAAACCACTGAACCAATATGAAAAATTCTTTCACCGTTGGAAAGCTACATTCCTAGCGCTGAACATAGGCTATATTTGTATGTTTAAAAAAAGTAGGGTTCCTTACTAAAACCCAAAAAATGTAGCCCAAAGTGTAAAAAAACGACCTCCAAAATTTATTACATCGTGTGCGCTTCGACAACGGCTTGACCAATTTCGCAAATTTTTTTTACGGTATGTTCGTTATTGTCACGAAAAGGTTATTATGAAAGAAAATGTTGAAAAAAATAAGCAGAAAATTAGAAAAAAGAAGACGACGTGATGGTCACGCGGGGTTTGAACCTGGGCTCGATCGATTCACGTCGTTGCCAGTTTATATGACACGGTAACAACGTGTGTCATGGTAACAACATTGTTTACAAATGGAAAATAAAAATTATGAAATGCTATAAATACCGTTCTTATATCAGCTTAAACTATTTGGATTAATAAAATTATTAGGATTAACAAAAACATCTTAGATTATTAATTGGTCTCAGCGCCCTTCGACTAGATGGAGCGCTGTCAAGAAATGACAGATTCCTGAATGCGGCAACTTCTTATTGTAGTGTGTGTAAAACAATGCGCAAAGATTGTAGTGTGCATCTATAATTGTGTTGCCAGCTACTTGACTAGTGCCCGATCAATAGGGAAAATATTTCGTCGCTGTGGTGTGGTAATTTTAAATCAATATTAATAAATAAAAAAAATCTTTAACATGAAATCATAATAATTTTTATGAAGGTTCTTCTTCATATTCTTAAATAATTATTAGGCATAATTTACAAAAAGAGTTTTTATTTTAGTATCTGGGGGCACGGCAGTGTCCCCGCCAAGTCGAGCGCGAAGCAAACACTGCCGTACCATCCTTTACAGGCACCATTTTGTCGCATTTTCAGGCCCCTATTTGAGAACCTCCGGATAAGACCAGAACGCAGAAATTTTGGTCATCCAATAAGCTATAAAATCTGTCAATAATTAGAAATCTATCTGTCAACGGCCAAGTCACACAACATTAACTATAATTATACTTATATATATATATATATATATATATATATATATATATATATATATATATATGTCGGAGTTGAAACGTAAGGCTTGCAAAAAAAAAAAAGAAAGCCTAGCAAGTTTAGTCATATTTGCCAAGAGGCCAGTCGCCGCTTACAAAAGAGGAAGGAGAAGACGTGTGTCACCGATGACAGAGAGGACTGGGCAGGTGGCGCGATGGGATGGCGGGGCTTGAGAAAAAAAGAGTTGACTAAATTCGCTTACGTTCAATGTCTGCTTTGCATTAAATACTTGTAGCAATAGGATTGATTGTTCATAAAAACATTGTCTAAAGGCACCCTGGTAACGGGGTGGAGGGTGCACGAGAACGCTATAGACAGTGACCATAGGCTGTTAACATACGTGGTGGCAAATGAATCTACTTCTGGCGCTGAGTCGTATGAGGAGCCAATGCGGTTTCGGGAGCGTGGTGTGGAATGGGGCCTCTTCGAAGACGAGATCCAAAAAAGGTCTGCCAACATTAGGTGGAACACTTCCGCAGAAGTGTTATGTGCGAGGTTTACCAAGATGGTGGCTAGCACCGCGAAAGGCATCCTGGGGTTGTGTAAGGGGGGGAGTGGTAGATCTGAGCGTGGGTATGAGTGGTGGACGCCGGTCTTGGACCGACTTCGCCGCGAGACCTACAGCTCGCGCAGGGCTTGGCAGGCTTCCCGTCGGGGCAATAGCCCGGACGAGGAGACTGCCAAGAGGCGCTTTCATGAGCATAGGCGTAGGTACAGGGTAGCCATTAAGGAGGAGCAACTGAAATTTTTTAAGTCCGTCTCTGAAACGGGAAACCAGGACCCTTGGGGCCAGGCGTACCGTGTCGCGTGCGGGCGGCTTCGGCCGCCTAGCAATATAATTAATGGCACGAAATATGCCCAAGGTTATGCTGGGGGAGTCGAGGAGGCCATGCATAGCCTCATGGGTGCTCTGTGTCCGGACGACGATGTGTCCAGAGACACGGAGTATCACAGGCAGGTGCGGTTTGTGGCAGCCGCGATTCCCGCAGGAGTAGATGCTCCCCCTCCGACGGAAGAAGTGGTGGCGACCATAGTAAGGGATCTTCCAAACACAGCACCAGGGATCGATGGGGTTACCGCTCGTATTATCAAACACGTTTGGGCAGCCGCGCCGCGAGAAACCACAGAAGTGTTTAGGCGATGTGTCCAGGAGGGCGTTTTTCCGCGTGTATGGAAGGACGGTAGACTGATTGTCTTGCCTAAGGGCAACGGCAAGCCGCCTACCGACCCAAAAGCCTACCGGCCCGTCACTCTGTTGCCGATCTTTGGTAAAATTTTAGAACGAGTGTTATTAAAGTGCGCCTCGCAGATGACAAGAGGTCTGTCGGACTGCCAGCATGGATTCACTCGAGGACGGTCGACAGTATCCGCTCTGAGAACTATTCTCGGAACGGCTCGTGGGAGCTCGTCGAAGTATGTACAGGCGATCTTTTTAGATATCTCTGGGGCCTTCGATAATGCTTGGTGGCCTATGATTATGCTAAAGGCGAAAAGGGGAGGCTGTCCGCCAAACATCTACCGGATGTTGGCAGGCTACTTCACCGGCCGCAGAGTTGGCATGTTCGTGGGTCGCATGGTAGTGTGGAAGGCTGCCACTATGGGCTGTCCGCAGGGATCGGTGTTGGGTCCCACTCTCTGGAACATCCTAATGGACGACTTGCTTCGACTGCCCCTTCCAGGGGGGGTAACATTCGTGGCCTATGCCGACGACGTGACGATCCTGATCGAGGGGGACTCACGTGCGGCTCTTGAGGCGAAAGCTTCAGAAGCATTGCGGCTCGTGGGTGAGTGGGGCGTCCGAAATAGGCTGGAATTTTCCCCGAGTAAATCGTCTTCAATGACGATAAAAGGGAAGTTCCAGCGACCCCCAGTCATCAAACTAGGGACGAACTCCATTAGGAGCGTCGCGTCGACCACGGTGTTGGGAGTGGTAGTCGACTCAAGTCTCACATTTGCGCGGCATGCAGTGTCTATAGGGGAGAGGGCGGCAAATTGCTTCGGCAAAATGTCGCGAGTATCGGCTAGCTCATGGGGGGTGAGGTACAGGGCTCTTCGGGTTCTGTACCAAGGTACCTTTGTGGCCACTGTAACGTATGCAGCAGCATGTTGGTATGAGAGGGCGACCCTTCACGTTGTGCGGAGTGCGCTTCTGCGCACCCAGAGACCCGCCTTAGTCCTTCTGACCAAGGCGTATCGCTCGACGAGCACTGACGCCCTGTCAGTATTGGCAGGTGTACTTCCGGCCGACCTCGAGGTAGTACGTGCTGGCAGACTAGGCGAGTTGCGTGAGTCCGGGGCTACCAAAGAGGAGCTTCGGAGTGCGAAACTCAGGGAATCTGAGTCCGCCTATGCCCTATGGCAGAAGCGTTGGGACACATCGACAACGGGGCGGGAATTATATCGATTTTTCCCCGATGTAAAGGCCCGTTGCAAGGCCGTTTGGGTTGAACCGGACTATGAAACGTCGCAGCTGCTCACCGGTCACGGCTGTTTCAGAGGGAGGCTTCACAGAATGACTTTGGCTGCTGTGGGGTCATGCTACTGTGGCGAAGCCGCGGTAGAAGACGTACACCACGCACTCTGGGAGTGCCCTCTGTACAGGGAGGCGCGTAGGGAGCTATTGGATGCGGTCGAAGTCTTTGGAGAGGGCCCGGCCTACTACTGCGACCTCGTTTCCACGGCGGCGAACTTCGGACGACTACGGGAATACGCGCGACTATGGCATAGGACAAGAAGTAGACTGGAATTAGAAGAACGGTTAAACGGAGGCAACCGAGAAGACGGAAACTAAGATAGTAGAACCAGGACGCACTATCGGAAGACACCGAAGGCGTATCTGTGTTGTCCGCCCCAGAAAGGGGAGAATGGACTTAGGGACAAATAGAAAGAGACTAAATAACTTGTAGGGAATCAAGAATTGCGCACCTGAAGGGGAGAGCCCGAGACAGTAGGGTGCGCATTCCCGTGTTTCGGCCCGTATAACCACGATCGGTTGATGGGGCCATGGGTTGGTGGAGGGATTTGTTCATAATATAAACACGTTCAGCTTGGTGTTATTATTTCCTGACGATACCAATCAATCAAACAGACGCCCACATATAATCTACCTCCGAAATCAGAGTGGGATATACCCGCAAAATCAAGATAGATGGTTACAGGGTACCTACAAATTGCTGGATTGGATATGGCCTTGCGGACATTCAAATCACGTTGAGACGGAACAGATTATATTACGGAGCCTCCACTACCAAAGGCAGCATGGTATATGCATAGCAGAAAGACGATTGATGGGATTACAGCGCTGCTGACGATGGTAACGTGCTGACAATGGGAATGTGACGATTTACAATGGGAATGTGACGATTGACAATGGGAACGTGACGATTTACAATAGAACCACGATATTGGCTAGTCAACGACAGGTCTTGGTTATAAGCTTGATGGCTTTGGTAACAGGTGGTAGCAATCTTTTTATTCCTCGTAATAATTTGGAAGCCTTCAAAGTAAATACAATTTCAAAGTTTCCATGAAATTGCTTGCCCAAAAATATAAATAAACTTTAAAGTTTAGTGTTCGTTTGTATTGCTGTTTTGTTTTATTTGTAGATGGACAATACACTGGGATAGTGCTGGACTGGACGATGCATAGCCTTGCATAGCTTGCATGCTTGCCCGATGCATAGAATGAGCTTTGCTGGGTAACCAACCAACGCAGATGAGCATTGTGTATCTTATGGACTATTCTACTTGCTTCGCAAAGATGTGAACTGGTAGTATGAGTATCATTACTTATTTCATTGTAAAGTTCAGAATTAGTCTGGTTTTATAATCACAGTATTAGTAACAGAAAAGAGATTCAAAGTAAAAGATCTTACAGTATTTTGATACTTAAATTATGTGAGTTTTAAAACTTGTTATTATACTAGCTATATTCTTATTAATAGAGTGAAATCAACACAGTTAATAAAGAAGAAATCAAAGTTTGATTTTAATGATAATAATTATTATTACACAACAAGTAAAGGTCTTATGCAGGTGAGCACAAGTTGTAAACAAACAGGCTTATACAATAACATTGACATGATCTTTGTAAATATTGTTTACATGATAGTAAGTAGGTAGACAAGTTTGTAGGAGCGAGAAAGACTATTCAAAAAGAATTAAAAATTTATTTAAAGTTACAACTTATTAAAGTTTAAAACTTAATTAGGGTTAACATGCAGAGCTTTTACAAGTTATCTTCTGTAGGGACACAACCAAGCAGAAATTCATGCCACGATCAAATGTCCCCATCGGGAGCATTTACAATAGTTGAAACAAAATACAACAACACATGTGTGTTAAATAAACAAAGCTTTGGTCATAATTAATCTTGGGATGCAATTAATGTGTCATCCCTTAGTTTTTACGTGAAGTCCGTTTTAAAGTCAAGTGCTGAGGGCTTGACAAATCTATAGTTACAACAAATCTTATGTTAGCTTTATACAATTACTACTTTGTTTTCACAATTGACATTCTTGTTTTTATTTAAATTAAATCAACTTTTCAAGTTAAAGTTTGTAAGTGATTAATTTCATATCAATTTCAATAAAATGTATTTATTGTATTTTATAAAATTGTTTATAATTATCTAGGGATAATATAATAATTGTATGAATTGTTTATTCGATTTATAAGTAAGCCGGAAATATTGGATGATTTTATATTGACTTCTGTGACTTAAACAATATTTAGTAAAAACGTGTAACTATTTATAGTAATAATCTTATAAATCATAGTTTATTCATTAAGTTATTTTTAATATATTTCCATTTTTTTTGCATGAGTTCAGTTAATATTGTATTATAATGGCGCCATTTGTTCATATCCGGTAAAATGACAGTTTATTGGTTGAAGAACTATAAAAAGCCCTGCTCGGGAATGAACAGGCTAATATTATCGACAGATCTCCTGGCGATAGTCTGAAAAAGTGTTGAGTGTAAAAGTGCTGCAGAAATTATAGTGTAATAGTGTAAAAGTGCTGCAGAAATTATAGTGTAATAGTGAAAAGTGTAAAGTGTAATGTTATTGTGGCAGAGTTTAAGTGTGGAACTGTGGAACAATTATTAATAAACTGAATCTAGTGAGTTAATGATTGAATTGTAGTTTTATTATTTTACAATTCAGAAGCGGTACGACACTAAGGAAATTCGATCCTTTGTGCTATCTCACGCCCAAATCGGAAAGATGTCACACGAACGAAGTGAACGTAGTGAATCTTCACGTAGCCCCAGCATAGTACCAGGGCGATCAGAACGAACGATCGCTAGCGTGGTGTTGGGGATACCAGCTCCGAAGAAGCCTGGTGTTTTGGAGGAGTCCTCGAGACGGAGCAGATCCAGAACGCGAGACAGACAAAGTCGGGTGGTGCATAAGCATCACTATGACGACACCATTCGTCACAGGAACAGAAGATCGCCTTCAGGCAGTTCACATGTCAGCCATCAAAGCCCTCGGTACAGATCCCGAAGCAGGTCAGTCAGACATCATTTTGAATATCGTGAACTTAGATCTAGAAACCGTAGCCGTAATAGACGAGATCGTCGATTGGAAACCCCATTCAGTAGATCACGTAGCCCAGTTTATCATAAAACGCCTTATTCTATTAGTGATCCAAATATTGAGTTACTGAAGTGTATTAAAAATTCATTAGAAACTATCTCTACCATAAATCCTCAGATTAAGGAAAGATTCACCAGTATAAACGTAGTACCCGAGTTTGATCCAAAATTGAAAAATCAAACCATATCTACATGGTTAAATAAAGTAAAAGAATGCTCTGAGATTTATGGCTGGGATAGTAAACAAACGGCTCATTATGCTCTTCCAAAATTATCTGGTACGGCAAAAAGATGGTATGAAGGGCAACCATCATTACTGCTTACATGGGAAGAATGGTCCGCAAAACTTTTATCTGCTTTTCCGTCTTATGAAAACTATGGTCATTTGCTTTCTGAAATGTTATCGAAA
This sequence comes from Celastrina argiolus, assembly GCA_905187575.2. Lineage (NCBI taxonomy): Eukaryota > Metazoa > Arthropoda > Insecta > Lepidoptera > Lycaenidae > Celastrina > Celastrina argiolus. The sequence continues at coordinate 2,400,357 of LR994598.1, forward strand.
AAAGCTAAATTTGGCGATGACCTTGAAGAGTATTATTATGAAAAATTAAATTATTTAAATCGCTGTGGTATAACGGGTAGGAATGCTATCGATTGTATTGTTTATGGGATTGAGGATAGGTCAATACGGTACGGTGCCGAAGCAGTAGGATTTGAAGATGCTGATAAATTATTAGGCTATTTAAGAGGTGTTAAACATGAACGTTTAGATCGATTTAATAAAAAACCAATACGTTTTTCAAATGATATATCTCGTAAAGTAACAAAAAATGTAAATAATAGGGAAATAAAGTGTTTTAATTGTCATGAAACGGGTCATGTAGTTTCAACATGTAAAAAACCAATTATTAAATGTCAAAAATGTAACCGTGTAGGTCATGATAATCCTCAATGTAGTAAGAGTATTTGGGTAATGAATTCTGAAATTAAAACCATATGACTAGATGAAAGTAATAGTAAAGACAAAGATAAAAAATTTATAAAAACAATTATAGTTAATAATACACAGTTAATAGGGTATATAGATTTTGGAAGTCAATGTACATTGATTAAAGAGTCTGTTATAAATAAACTTAATTTAAATTCAGCTCAAACAAGGCTAACAAACAAGCTGCCATCGCTTAAGGGTTTTGGAAATACATATGTTAAAGCTTTAGGTAAATGTAACGTTGTGTTAGTAATAGATAATGTTGAAATTAAAGTAGAAGTAATAGTTGTTCCTGATGATTATTTGAATTATGATTTACTAATCGGTCAAACTGCTACAGAGCAGCCACATGTGTGGGTTTTTAAGTCAAGTAAAAATTTATTTCTAACTGATAAGAGACATTCTGACTATAAACGTATTGTTCTGAAGTCTTTTCAATCACTTACAATAAATGGTTGTGTGTCAGTTAAGGTGTGTAGTAATATAAATAATTTCACGGGTACAATTTTTGTAGAAAATGGTTATCGGTTAAACTTTACTGTTGAGGTTGGTAGTTATGAAATTAAAAATAGTATTGGTTACTTAACAATAAATAATTATGAGAATAGAGAAGTAAATATATCAAATGGTCAGATTTTAGCTCGAGCATTTGTTTATAATGTTAAAAATGTTAATAAGATACAACAAATAGTTAGTAAAGTCCCTCTAGTAATGGATGACCTTAATATTGATTCAAGTTTAGATAGTCATCAGAGATTGCAACTACTTAACACTCTAAATGAATACAGAGATTGTTTTGCTTTGAATTTGTCAGAATTAGGACAGACAACTATGTCTGAAATGGATATTCAGCTCGTAGATAAGCAACCAGTTGTTTATCGCCCATATAGGCTTAGTCATTCAGAAAGGGAAGAAGTCAGATTAATAGTTGAAGATCTTTTAAAAAATAATATAGTTAGGGAATCTCAATCTCCGTACGCAAGTCCAGTATTGCTAGTAAAGAAAAAAACTGGTGACAAGCGATTATGTATAGATTATCGGGCTTTAAATAAGAAGACTGTTAAGCAACACTATCCATTGCCACGTATAGAAGATCAAATTGATCGTTTAGCTGGAAACGAATATTTTTGTGCCTTAGACTTGGCTTCAGGCTATTATCAAATACCTTTAACAGAAAACAGTAAAATTAAAACTTCATTTGTTACGCCCGACGGGCAGTTTGAATTTAACAGAATGCCTTTTGGCCTGGCAAACGCGCCCGCTGTCTTCCAGCGAACAATTAATTTGGTCTTAGGAAACTTACGGTATAATATTGCATTAGCGTACATGGATGACATATTAGTGCCAAGTAAAACATTTGAAGAAGGCATAGAAAGATTAAAAATTATTTTGGAAAAATTTAGAGAGGCTGGGTTAACTTTAAAACCACAAAAGTGTTATTTCTTTCAAAAGCAAGTTGATTATCTAGGTTTTGAGGTTTCTGGTGATGGTATAAGGCCAGGCAGTAAAAAAATCGAAGCAGTTAAAAATTTTCCTAAACCTAAAGATGTACATAACGTAAGACAGTTTATAGGGCTTGCTAGCTTCTTTAGACGATTTATTAAAAATTTTGGTGAACTAGCGCGACCTCTCACTTTTTTACTAAAGAAAAATTCTTCTTGGGGGTGGTCACAAGCTCAAGAAGAATCGTTTGAAAAATTGAAACTCGCACTTATATCAAGACCTGTGCTAGCATTATACAATCCTAAATATGAAACCCAAATACATACGGACGCTAGTAAGCACGGTATTGGAAGTATATTATTACAGAAACAAACTGATGGACTGTTTAAACCAGTAGCTTATTATAGTAGACAGACGTCCCCAGAAGAATCCCATTTTTCATCTTATGAACTAGAAACCCTTGCAGTTATTTCAGCATTAGTTAAATTTAGGACATACGTTTTAGGTTTAAACTTTACTATCGTTACTGATTGTAATTCGCTAAGAGCTACTTTTCTTAAACGTGATATGATACCACGAGTAGCTCGATGGTGGAGCTTGATTCAAGAGTATGATTGTAATATAGTGTATAAATCGGGTAAAGGTATGATTCATGTAGATGCATTAAGCAGAAATCCCATGACAGAAAATGCTGGAATAATTAACAATATTGACTCTTATAATATTATGGTTATAACAGACGATTGGTTAGCAACCGTGCAATCGGAAGATAGTGAAATTCAACGTATTAAAAATATTTTGTCTAGTGAGGACTTTAATAATATTGTAGAGGTACGCAAAAATTTTGTACTAAAGCGTGATAGAGTATACAGGATCACTGATAACGGATTAAGATGGGTGGTGCCTAAGGGCTGCAGGTGGCAAATACTAAAAAAGAATCATGATGAAATTGGACATTTTGCATTAGAAAAAACTTTGGATAAAATTAAACAAAATTATTGGTTCCCACGTATGCGAAAGTTTGTACAAAAATATATAAATTCTTGTTTAGAATGTGCTCACAATAAATTACCAGCAGGTAAAAAACAGGGTTTTCTACACCCTATACCCAAGGAACCTGTGCCCTTTCACACCATCCATATTGATCACGTTGGGCCATTTGTTAAATCAAAGAAAAGAAATTGTTATATACTTGTTATTATTGAATCATTTACTAAATTTATTGTTTTAAAAGCTGTTAAAAATACTAAAACGAATTCAACTATTGTGGTGTTAAGAGATTATTTTGGAACATTTGGCGTACCAAAACGCTTAATAAGTGATAGGGGAACATCGTTTACAAGTACTAAGTTTAAAGATTTTATCAATGAATTAGGTATAACTCATGTCAAAAATGCCGTCGCCACTCCTAGAGCCAATGGACAAGTAGAGCGGTATAACAGAACAATTTTAGACTCGATAGCTTCTCAAAATCATGGAAGAAATGAAAAACTTTGGGATGAATGTCTCTTGCAAGTTCAATGGGGATTGAATAATACTATAAATAAGGGTACGGGTAAAACTCCTACGGAAATTTTATTTGGATTAAGATTAGATGGTGTAAGTGACAGTCAATTAGTTACAGAAATTAATGATGACGTAATTGATGCAAATGTTGTAAATGTTAGTAGTAATACAGTATCTAATATTAGAGAGCAAGTAGATAATTTCACAAAAGAATCACAAGAAAAACAAAAAAAACTATTTAATAGTAAAAGAAAAGCTCCCCAAAAATTTAAGGTTGGTGATTTAGTTAGGGTAGAAAAAGCTACGCATACAATAGGGAAAAGTAGAAAACTTTTACCAAAATGCTTAGGACCATATCGAATTACTAAGGTATTGGATCATGATAGGTATGAGGTAGAAGATACTCCTATTACAAAGAAAGGGTCATTGAAGTATACGGGTATATTTTCTATCGACAAAATATATCCCTGGCTTTGTTTTAATGAGGATAAAGATTCGGCAAGTGATAGTAATGATGATTAATGCACTTTTTATTTTGTATTATTGGCAGTGTTGTCTAAAAAGGCCATTATTATATATTTACATAGTAGTCATATTTTAAGATAAATTAAAATAACAAATATTGTACTTGTTGTAATGTAAGTACTCAATAGTTTTCCTTTTAATATCGATTATTAATTTTGATTATATTAAAATGTAATGAATGTAAGATGTACATAACATAATTAAAGGTTATTTTGATATTATATAATTATTATATTTGTTCCTTGTAATATAATATAAAATATAAAGTATTGTTAGCAATATATATTTGTAATAATAAAATGTTACAATTTCTGGTATAATATGTTATGATTATATTAAAATAAATTAACTATGTAATACTAATTTAAAGGTAAAGAAAATAAAAGGAATGTAATGATGTACTTACCAGAATTTAATGTTATTGTTTAATTGTACCAATTTATATATTATATTTACAATCATAGTTATCAAGTATTGTATAATTGCAATAATTGTTATATTTTCTAATATATAGTTATAGTGAAAATGTTACTATGTATGTAATTTCAAGTTAAAATGATATAATATCAATAAATATTATGAAATAAGTTACTTTTAATAGTACAATGCGTACAGCAACTCTTCTTTTGCATTTTATTACAGTTCGAGAAATACAAAGTGTACATTTGCTCACAGGTTACAATACAATATTATTAATTTGTAATAAGTATGGTAATTCATTAAAATTGATTGAATTGATTGATGAATTATTTGTGAGATTTGACCATTATTAGTTATTTTTAATAGATGTTTTATTAGCAAGGAGGCAAAGTGCTCGGGCGCCAGGCGCATAACAATCGTAATAATATTGTTGTTATTACTGAGTGTGTGCAAAGTGAAGATAATATTACTTATACCAAGGAAGTGCAAAGTGCACATATACTATGACGAAGGAAGTGCAAAGTGCACACATTACTATGACGAAGGAAGTGCAAAGTGCACATATTACTATGACCAAGGAAGTGCAAAGTGCACATATTACTATGACCAAGGAAGTGCAAAGTGCACATATTACTATGACCAAGGAAGTGCAAAGTGCACATATTACTATGACTAAGGAAGTGCAAAGTGCACATACTAATATTTACATGTTATTTAAGTTGTTTGTTAATATATTATTTATTATAACATGTATTATAATTATCATAATGTTCGCGAGGACGCGAAATTTGTCAGGATGGACGAATGTTAGCTTTATACAATTACTACTTTGTTTTCACAATTGACATTCTTGTTTTTATTTAAATTAAATCAACTTTTCAAGTTAAAGTTTGTAAGTGATTAATTTCATATCAATTTCAATAAAATGTATTTATTGTATTTTATAAAATTGTTTATAATTATCTAGGGATAATATAATAATTGTATGAATTGTTTATTCGATTTATAAGTAAGCCGGAAATATTGGATGATTTTATATTGACTTCTGTGACTTTAAACAATATTTAGTAAAAACGTGTAACTATTTATAGTAATAATCTTATAAATCATAGTTTATTCATTAAGTTATTTTTAATATATTTCCATTTTTTTTGCATGAGTTCAGTTAATATTGTATTATAATGGCGCCATTTGTTCATATCCGGTAAAATGACAGTTTATTGGTTGAAGAACTATAAAAAGCCCTGCTCGGGAATGAACAGGCTAATATTATCGACAGATCTCCTGGCGATAGTCTGAAAAAGTGTTGAGTGTAAAAGTGCTGCAGAAATTATAGTGTAATAGTGTAAAAGTGCTGCAGAAATTATAGTGTAATAGTGAAAAGTGTAAAGTGTAATGTTATTGTGGCAGAGTTTAAGTGTGGAACTGTGGAACAATTATTAATAAACTGAATCTAGTGAGTTAATGATTGAATTGTAGTTTTATTATTTTACACTTAAGAGTAGTCAATAAATCAATAAATTGATCATGGGGTCTTGAGGGTTAACATAAGTAGGTAGTTTGAAACTACATACTTAAATGTAATTTTCATTGGTGAGTTTAAAACAAAAACAAAAAAAAAAAAAAAAAAAAAAAGAGTATCTTTAAATAATGTCTTGTACATTGTTATTTATTCCTAAGCTGGCTATAAAAATATCTGTTAAAGTAAATTTGGAATACATATTACCTACAGATTTAACAGACTTACTTTTTAGAACATTATGCAATATGGAATAGTTTAAAATTCGTCCAACAGGATAATATTGTTTGTGATATGAGTTTTATGGAATTAACACATTTTAATTTCATGTTTCAGAAGTTACTGTATGTAAGCTGGTACTAATGGTGAACAAGGCATCACACACTCAACGGTCCAAGAGTCTCAGAGGCCGTGGCAGTCCACTGATGCGGTGGAAGATCAGAAAGTTCATTGAGTGACTTCAGTTAGCTTCGACCAACTTGGTGATTTTGTAAAAGGTTGTAAACGCACTAGCGAGTCTTCAGGTATTATGAATGACGAATGAATTGCCTCCGTGGTCTAGTGGTTCAGAGCTTAGCTCTTGACCCGTATTTGTGGGTTCGATTCCCACGTTGAAACAACAAAAAAAAAGGTTGTTTTTAGGATTGGTTAGGACAATGCAGACTGATCACCTGACTGTCTGACAAGAAAGATGATCCATGCGTCAGATGGGCATGTAAAGGGTCGGTCCTGTGCCTATTCTCTGGCCAGACGTGTCGACTTACCGTTCCGCTGGGTTATGAAAGTAAAAGGAAGAGAGAGTGCTTGTGTGTATTGCGCACACACTTGGGCACTATAAAATAACTCTTGTGTAGCTGGCCTGGTTTCAATGAAATTGGCTACCGACAACTTACCGTTCGTTGGGTTATGAAAGTGAAAGGAAGAGAGAGTGCTTCTGTGTATTGCGCACACACTTGGGCACTATAAAATAACTCTTGCGTAGCTGGCCTGGTTTCAATGAAATTGGCTACCGACACCGAAATCGGTGAAGGGAGCTATTATTATTATTATGAATTACTCTGGGGTCCAGTGGTTTAGAACCTAGTACTCGACTTTGTGGGTTCGATTCCCGTGACAGTACAACTAAAAATGTTTATTTTTGTCAAGTTTAGTGAGGACAGTGCAATCTGATCACTTGTTATTGTGTGACTCTAAAGTAATAGCTTATTTTCATTCAATCAGTTAGATCATTGAAAGGAAATTAAATAAATTTTACTGCATAGTGAAATCTAACATTTTAATCTCATTGTTGTTGCTGATATTTAAACCGCGATGGTTTTGTTCTTGAGATACAGCCTGATTAAAGACAGACAGGCACAGCGAAGTCTTAGTAAATAAATCCCTAAAAGAACTTAATTTTGGATAGTCTGAACATTTTTTTGTGCTGTTTCATTTTGTGTACAGTGGATCGGGCTTCGAGCAACGCTAGCGACGCAACACGACGCGACGGAGCGCGGCGAGCGATGCAGCGCAGCGCGGTGGCGCGGCGGCTAGACGACTGTCGTCTGTACTTCGTTGAAGTATCACATTCGAAACCAAAATTATTTGGTGAGCGTAATTGTTTATCTACTGACTGTAGTGTGATACTGGCGGAGTCGGGGTCTTCACAGACCATACGCTGTGCATGTGCACACGGGTAGCCGCGGTTAACACAAATGTGTTAAGCGGTTGACGTATGTCGGCGATGGAGCCGTGTCATAGAAGTCAAATTCTGATGACAATATTTGACCTACCAGACATCATTTCGCAGCAGCAACCATTAAAAGTCGGTATCTCTTGGGGCAACTCAAGTAGAACGCGGAGCGCAGCGGGCGTGTGATGCTGGAAGGTTGGGGTCTACACAGACCACATGATGTGTATTCAATGAGTGATGCACACGTGTTAGCCGTGGGGAGAACACGTCGTGTTACGCGGCTAACGTATTTCGACTAAAGAGCCCTGGTCATATAGGCATTACCTGAGACTTTGCGTAGTTTATTGTTGTGCATTAAAGAAGTTAAAGTATCTGTTGAGATTACTATTAGAGATTAAACTAGCAAATTGGCCTAAAATTGTAGAGTCAGGTTAGGCCGAGCAAAAGGCTTGTGATATTGCAGCTGGTTTTTTTTCTTTCACAGGAGCAGCACACGAGGACGTGTGACTAGTCAGAATGGCCGTGTCGGAGTTGAAACGTAAGGCTTGCAAAAAAAAAAAAGAAAGCCTAGCAAGTTTAGTCATATTTGCCAAGAGGCCAGTCGCCGCTTACAAAAGAGGAAGGAGAAGACGTGTGTCACCGATGACAGAGAGGACTGGGCAGGTGGCGCGATGGGATGGCGGGGCTTGAGAAAAAAAGAGTTGACTAAATTCGCTTACGTTCAATGTCTGCTTTGCATTAAATACTTGTAGCAATAGGATTGATTGTTCATAATATAAACACGTTCAGCTTGGTGTTATTATTTCCTGACGATACCAATCAATCAAACAGACGCCCACATATAATCTACCTCCGAAATATATATATATATAAGATTATATCACATAGGGAAAATAAACCATTTTGTTTCTCTGAAAATACGAGTATATTATAAGTAACTTACAAAATTAATATACAATAAACAACTTAGAAAATATATAAAATAAACAATACCTGAAAATACGAGAAACGACAATTAAGTTTATTCTAGTTCCTCCTATATTGTATTCTTTAAATAATTAAAATAATAATTATATCTGTATCTTACTTGAATAACATTTTCTTCTATCATTTCTGTCAGTCTTGAAAATAGACTTCAGAACAATTTATTTCTAAATACGTAATAAATCCTATTTCAAATAAAATGCAAGGTATTTTATTACATCTCCCCCCTTAGGGAAAAAAAAAATCCTATTTTTTTATATTCTACCTATATAAACTAACTACTTCTTATTAACATTTCTCTAAATTAAATATAGGTACTGGAATCAGTTTAGTAATATGAAAATAATTTGATTCAATTTTTCTATGCCCTGTGTCTATCTTATATATTGAATTGGACACTTTTTCAATAATTCTGTACGGTCCAATATATATCTCATCCAATTTTGATATATTTAGTCTGTTTCCATTTTCAACATAAACAAAATCTCCTACATTAAAATAACATACTTTCCGATTTCTGTCGAATACTTTTTGTTGTAACTATGAGATTTTTTTGTATTATCAAGAGCTATTTTCTTATCTCTTGTCCAATCATCATCCAATGGGTTATTTCTAAACTCTTTTGGTAATATTGTCACATCAGTGATACCATTTAGAAGGTAAGTTGGCGCATATCCTGTAACTGTGTGAATAGTCTCATTATATTTATTAACACACTCTCTAGCTACATTTGTCCATGCTTTTTTTTCGCCTTTTTCATTAACTTTACACCTAATCTTATTCACCAATGTTTGATTCAAACGTTCATTCAAGCCATTAGAAAATGGACAGTTAACTGCTGTAAATACTAGGGGTATATCTTTTTCTTTTAAAAAATTTTTGAAGTTACTCGAATTAATCCCCGGGTATTGATCTGTCAAAATCATACCAATTTCTTCAGTTTCCGTTATATTAGACAGTTACTTTATAAAATCATTAGCAGTCTGAGTTTTTGATGTAAGAATGAATGCGTATCTAAAATGGTCTACTAATAAATGTAAATATTTCTTTGATGATCTAGAACCTCCAAATCCTCCTATTGTACGTATGGACATTATCTCAAAAGATTTCGTGGCAGGTCCTAGTTGAGACATGTACCCAAATTTATCATGTCCTCTCGACTTATTTTTTATACAAGTTTCACAGGATCTGCAAATTTTCTTTATATTATTTGACAAATTGCTTATGGAATAAAGTTTATCAACTGTCTTTTGCATTTGGTTTATCCCAATATGACACATATTTTCATGAACATCTTTTAAAAATGTTAAACTGAATTTTTCTGACAAAATTATTTTATCTCTTTTTCCGACCTTTTTCAAGTATATGTTTTGTTTCTTTACTAATTTATCTTTTCCTTCTTGTATTTCTTTATTTTTTTCTTGATCTTTTAAAATGTCTTCAATCTTTCAATTGTTCATCTGTGTTTACATCAGAATCCAGTACTGGGTTCCTGCTTAAGCAGTCTGCCTCTAAATTATTCTTCCCAGGAGAGTATACTATTTTAAATTTATATTGAGAAAGATAATAAGTTAAATCACCTAGTTCTTCATCAGTTCTAGATTTTAAATTCATGTTCTCCAGAGGTTTGTGATCTGAAAAAACTGTAAATGATTTTCCTAACCAATATTGCCAATACGTTACTGCTTCTTTTATCGCCAATAATTCTAAATAAATAGCTTTCTTTTACTTTTGACTCTCTTTTAATTTCTTTGAAAAATAAGCTACAGGTCTTTCTTTCCCATCTGGTTGTATCTGTTTTAAAACCGCGCCAACTCCTTCTATAGACGCGTCTGTATAAATATTAATAGGTAAAAGCTGATCAAAAATCTCTAATATCGGTTTTGAGCATAATAGCGTTTTTACCGCTTCAAAAGATTTTTGGCACTCACTAGACCAAATAAATTTCTGACCTTTTCTCAGTAATTGATGTAAAGGATCTAATATTATTGCTTTTCTTGGGATATATTCATCGTAAAAATTAATCTTTCCTAGGAACTGTCTTACATTTTTTTGAGTTTTAGGAACAGGAAAATTTTGCACTGAAATTATATTATCCTTTAACGGTTGTACGGAGTTATTTTGAATTATATGACCCAAATATTTTACGGAATCTGAGGCAAAAGTGCATTTTATAAATTTTAATCGGAATCCTTCTACTTTTATGGCCTCCAACAACATCCTCAAATGATTTATATGTTCATCGAAATTCTTCGAAAAAATTAAAATATCGTCAATGTAATTAACAGCAAAGTCAGTAACTTTATATTTTCTTAATATATTACTTAGCACCCTTTGAAAAATTGCTGATGACGTTTTTAGACCGAAGGGCAAACATGTCCACTGATAATGTCCTTCTTGTGTTATGAAACCAGTTTTTTTTCTGTCTTCGACTCGTAACGGAATAGACCAAAAAGCTGAATTTACATCTAAAGTTGTATAATAATTACAGTTTCTGGTCTTTACCACTAAATCTTCAATTAACGGGAAAGGTTGAGCTTGTGGTACTACAATTTTATTCAAATCTCTAAAATCTATAGGGTAAGCTGTTGAACAGTGGCCCAGAAAAAGTTTGAATGCTCATAACTCCACTGAGAGTGATTATAGTCGTGATTTTTTTGATATGTATTACTTATTGTTTATTAAACTTTGAATTTGCATTAAAATGTAAGCTTTAAGTCTACTGGAAATTGGACAGTTACTGTTTTTTTAAAAGTCGGGAAATGGTTCACTGTGTACTATCATATGTACACACTGAACCAAGGGGTTACCCTACAGTGAACCACTTAGATTTTATTTATTTATAGAGGACTAGAAATATAATTTGTTTAATGAGGTTATAATTAAAACATCGGCTATGTGTTGATAACTAAATTCATAACTAAAGCGCCATGACCTCCAATTTTTCTTTTAACGGATTTCTTTCGACTAATCCTGTAGTATAAAAAATTTCAAGGAACTAATAATGAGCAAAATATACAAGTAATAATTTAAAAACCTCCAAACATACTTTGTCTTTGAAATAAATAATAGAACTGTATAATAGTTTTTTCGTAACTACCGAACGACTGATATTATATTATATAAAGTGAAGATGCATAATGCCAACCATGTGGTTCACTGTGTACCGCCCAATTTGAGCCACTGTGCACAGCTACCATTTATTTTCTTTAAAGTTGAAATATCATAATGAATAAAACGGTTATATTCACCATTACTATATACAAAATATGCGTCAATAGTATGTCTAAAAACATGTAATATGTAGGTGATGAAAAACAATAACGAGAATGCACTAGAAAACAAAATGGTAGTTACGTAATTTTTTAGTTTTTTGAATGCAAAACGATTAAAGTCTCTTTTCTCGACTGTCTTTGGCGGGAGCGAGACGTCGATTGGGCACTTAGGATTGGATCGAGAAACAAGTATATTCGCGTTTGCGGCACGAATGGGCTACGTCGCATTCGTGAGATATGAATGGTGGGCCACTGTGTACTACTGGTTCACTGTTCAACATCTGACCCTACATAATCTTGTTTTTTTATTATCTTCTTTTTTAAATGCTAATGTTACCGGTGCTGCAAATGGACTATATGATTCTTCTATTAGCTTATTATCTAGCAATTTTGCTATCTGCTGTTCAATCTCTTTTTTGTCTTCTATAGTGCATCTATAAGGCCTTTTGCTACAGTATTTTTCTACTAATAAATCTATTCTAGCTTCATATCCACTTACAGTGCCGATATCATACTTATGCTTAGCAAAAACGGACTTATACCCATCAATAAGTTCATTTATTTTATCTTTCTCATCTTCTTTTAAATGATCCATTTTCATTTCAATATCATTTTCTATCACATGTTCATTGAAATTTATTTTAATATTCTTCATATCATAACTATTCATTTTTCTTACAACGTTTTCACCTTCGTTTTGTACCATCTCATTATTATCATTAAAATATGTTTTCTGAGTAATCATTAATTCTTCAGTTTGAATTAGTCTAAATATTTTTATTAAATCTAATCCAATTAGAAAATCATATTTGAAGTTCTTTTCATCAATAATGTATACATCTACATCTTTGACTATTTCAAAAATCTTAATCTTTAATCTTGTCAAACCAGTTGTCTTTTGTACACCATTAATTGTTACCAGACTTGCCTCATTTATATTACTTGTTTTATGTTTTAATATAAGTAACTTGGAGTTTATCAATGAAACATTAGAGCCTGAATCATAAACTCCATTTAAATGTAGCTTATCATTTACAATTAGTTTGACAGTTATTAATGGTGTCACTACTAGTTTTTTTGTTCAGTTTCATTTAACTCTGCCTCAATTACCGAATTATTCACATGTCTTATGATTTTTTTTTTAATATTATCATCGTCTTTTGTTCTAAACCAGCATGAACTTTCAGAATGATAACGTGACCCCTTATTCAATTTTTCGCAAATTTTACAAGCATTTCTTATAGTTTCAATATATTCAGCTTTGTAAGTAGGACTATACGTCCTCTTTGAAGTAAATATTCTTTTCTGTACCATATATTCATGTCTTCTTACTTCATTAAACAAATCAGTTGTATCAGTTAACGCCTCTCTATCTATTTTATGTAATATATTTTCTGGTAAGCCTGCTGCTACCAGATCTATTAAAGTACCTGCATCAATTGATGTCCTCATTTCAAGTAGAAGTTTTTCTTTTCTTATAGCGTAATCTAATAGAGAACCGTATTTATATTTGAACGTTAGAGCAAAATTAACAGGACTCCATCCTCTGTATGCAAAGGTTTCGCAAAATTTTTACTTCCAGGTAAGCCATTGAGAGTTTAGTGTTAGCTTCATAATCATTGCACTATACCAATCAAGACAATTCTTATCTAAAAATAATCTTAGAATCTCTATTTTCTTTTCATCTGTTATCACGTCAAAACGTTCACATTCTGTTTCAAATGTGTCAATCCATAATTTTGCATTCGAATTTTTAGTTGTAAAATTTTCAATTATACATTTTTCTGAAATATATCTAAGGTCTTTTCCGTTTTCTACAAAATTTTGGAATAAGTTGTGAGAACTTTCATCATATTTCTGCGTTACCTGTTCACTAGTCAATTCTTCCAGATATTGATCTCCGAACTGCAAATTACCATCTTCATCTATATAAATTTCCGTTAATTCTTTTGTCATATTTATCCAGACTCTCCTAGTCTGGTATCTTTTTTTCAGACTATTTCTCACTTTGCTATATGTAGCGGTTTTTATTATTTCTTTGTGCTGGCTTGCTGCTTGTAACTCCTCAGGTATACAATACTCTTTGTCATATTGCGTAGTTATGGACGTTATAGAGAGTACATTTGTCTTCCCGTCGCTTCCGGGTAACAAAGTAAATTTAAATTGCAATTTCTCCATCTCATAAACAAGATTGTCGTTTTATAAGATTATATCGCATAGGGAAAATAAACCATTTTGTTTCTCTGAAAATACGAGTATATTATAAGTAACTTACAAAATTAATATACAATAAACAACTTAGAAAATATATAAAATAAACAATACCTGAAAATACGAGAAACGACAATTAAGTTTATTCTAGTTCCTCCTATATTGTATTCTTTAAATAATTAAAATAATAATTCTATCTGTATCTTACTTGAATAACATTTTCTTCTATCATTTCTGTCAGTCTTGAAAATAGGCTTCAGAACAATTTATTTCTAAATACGTAATAAATCCTATTTCAAATAAAATGCAAGGTATTTTATTACATATATATATTATTAGGATTAAGTTTAATATTTGGTTCAGATTGATTTGTATAATTACGAATATTCATTTAAATTATCCAGTTCAACTAAAAGTTAATTGATAAGTAACTCTGCACGTGTAACATCAAGTAAACAACATCTGTTGTGGTAAACAACACCTGCACTTGCAGGTGTGCTAATTGGTGGACGTGTACCTACTGGTAAACAACACCTGTACTTGCAGGTGTGCTAATTAGTGCACGTGTACCTACTGGTAAACAACACCTGTACTTGCAGGTGTGCTAATTAGTGCACGTGTACCTACTGGTAAACAACACCTGCCCTTGCAGGTGTGCTAATTAGTGCACGTGTACTGGGTAAACAAAAATATTGTGAAGGCAGAGCACGACAGGCTCCCCACTCTCGACTGTTATTATATTAATGTGGGTTTCCTGCTCTGGGGGGTCTTTTTCAATCTGACAGTCGAAGTGATAGGACGTATAGGAGTCCTAATAGTGAATTGTGATAATCATTCTAGAGTTCATTTTCAATTTAAATATTTGTAATGTGTTAATGTGCTAATTTGAAAAGTGATAATTTAGTGTCAAATTTATTTAAATCAAATAAATAATAATAAGAATTGAATAAATTATTTAGTGTCGGATTTTTGCAGCTTTAAGCCATATTAAGATTTTAGATGTTAATGAAATAAATGTTAAATGAAGTGATTTTAATTCTTTATCTTTATTTAAATATTTTTTTTATAAATTTTTATATTTATTGCTTTTAATATATATAATAAAGCCTTTATTTCCGAAATTTTACAGTTTTATAAAATTTATGCTAAAAGAAACATGGTTCCAATAAAATATCTCTTGTTTCGGTGTGCCTTACGGCATAGGCCTCCTTCAACTCTTTCCATTGTTGTCTGTCTGCCGCGACTCTAGTCCATAGTGGTCCTAATGTCATTTTTAGGTCATCTTCCCATCTCCTTGCTGTACGACCTCGACTTCTAGCTCCATCCCTAGGATACCAGACTGTCACTTGTTTGCTCCATTTCTCCTTTTTGCACCGGAGCATATGTCCAGTCCACCTCCATTTAAGTTGGTCAATGCGCGCCAGTATGTCTGTTACGTTAGTTCTGTTTCTGATTTCTATACTTCTTACTTTGTCCAATAGTTTCAAACCTAGCATGCTCCTCTCCATGCCTCTTTGGCACCTTGCTAGTTTGTCCCTATGTCGTTTTGTCACAGCCCATGTTTCACAGCCATATATATATATACTATAATAATATTTGACGACCTCCGTATCGCAGTTGGTTCAGCGCGTTGGTGCTCGAACGAAGGGTCGCGGGTTCAAATCCCGCCGAGGGAACAAAAAGTTTTCAATGTTCCTGGGTCATGGATGTGTATTAAATTTGTGTATAATGTAATAAAAATCTCAAATATGTGTTTAGTATAAAAATTATTAAATATATTTCCGTTGTCTGGTACCTGTAACACAAGTTCTTCGGATGCTTAGCACAGGGCCAGATTGACGTGGTGTGAAGCGACCACAGATATTATAGATATTACAGATATATATATATGTATATATTATATATTATGTATATATATCAAGGAAACGTTCATGATTCAAAATTTTAATAAGGCCTTAAAAGTCATGTCCTATGTACTAGTCAAATATAGCCCCCCCCCCCCCCCCCTCTTTCGAATACTTCAGTTTTTGAGATATAAATTTCGAAGTTTTATTTGCCACGCAAAATGCGCTGGAAAAGTGTGTTTATTCTAGTTCAATCACCTATTTTCCTTAACTAGAGGGAATCGGGCAGAAGTCGATACGAACGAAATGTACTTCCGAGTATACCAACATAATATAGGTATACTCGGAAGCAGAGGAATAAAGCACAAATTAGACATTAGTTGATAATATCCTCCATCCGAGATGGCGAGTTGCGTTTCGTTCCACGTTTTCACATATTTACATTTGAAAAACTGTACTAAAAGCATAAAGTTTACGTTCCGTTTTGCATCATTGCAATAATATTTAAAAAAAAATGTTTAGACGCAACTCCGGCATTCAAAATTTCTATAGGGGGAATTATGACTATCTCCCTTAAGCCCCCTACACCACGAATACTCGCAAATTCGGGCGACTCGTTATAAAATCCAATCCAAAATGACAACGCACAAACGTCATATCATGGCTCCCTATCAAGTCGTAAACAATATGTTTCTTGGCGTTACTATGACATGACTTGACGTGGAAAACACGGGTAATCTGATACTAAATATGGTTAAAAATTTTTGAATACAAGGCAACATTGAACACAAAGCGGTACTCCGATCGGAGATTTTAGAATTATATTATTTGACTGTGTTTTAGAAGATTTATACAATACTTACTAATGGTATGTGATGTCAGTGTTTTTCTTGTTACATGTAGTATTATTTTTACATAGTTTGACTATGCAAATCGGCATTTTGCTTCGCTCTCACACAAATCTTTGACAAATTATCGAGACGTCTACTTCACTTCACGCTTGTAGCGCGACTGGCGCGGGTACGCCGAATTCGGCGTATTATTTGTTGCCGCATTTTTCAATACGCTGGACGGTATCTAGTCAAAGCGACCAATTATTAATCTATGAAAAACATGAATCCAAAGAGTTTAAGCTGATATAAATACGGTAGGTATAGCATTTCATAATTTTTGTTTTCCATTTGTAAACAACGTTGCGGGTTTTGCGTTAGGGTTTCGCGCTGTGGGTTCCGCGTTGCGGGTTCCGGGTTTCCGTGTTGCGGGCTCCGGGTTCCGCGTTGCGGGTTTCGGGTTCCCATGCTGCTGGTTCCGCGTTGCGGGTTTCGGGTTCCCATGCTGCGGGTTCCGGGCTCCCGCGTTGCGGGTTCCGGGCTGCCGCGTTGCGGGTTCCGGGCTCCGGCGTTGCGGGTTCCGGGCTCCCGCGTTGCGGGTTCCGGGCTCCCGCTTTGCGGGTTCCGGGCTCCCGCTTTGCGGGTTCCGGGCTCCCGCGTTGCGGGTTCCGGGCTCCCGCGTTGCGGGCTCCGGGTTCCCGCGTTGCGGGTTCCGGGTTTCCGCGTTGCGGGTTCCCGCGTTGCGGGTTCCGGGTTCCCGCGTTGCGGGTTCCGCGTTCTCGCGTTGCGGGTTCCGGGTTCCGCGTTGCGAGTTTCGGGTTCCCGCGTTGCGGGTCCGGGTTCCCGCGTTGCGGGTTCCGGGTTCCCGCGTTTCGGGTTTCGGGTTCCCGCGTTGCGGGTTCCACGTTGTTTTTTTTTAGTTAAATTTCATCATAAACTCTTTTTATGCTCAACGAAGTGGGCAAGGGTCAGCTAGTTATAAATAAAACAGAACCCAAAAATGTTGATATTTGATAAAATAGCATGAAAATAACCGGGCTTTGGGAGAAATTTATTTAAAAACAGATTTTGTACGATATTTTGAAAACCCACTTTTACTAAGATATGTTATTCAATATACTGTAGGTTTTTGATGGAAGTACATGTTACACAGTAATAATAATAATATAGCTCCCCTCACCGATTTCGATGTCGGTAGCCGATTTCATTGAAACCAGGCTAGCTACGCAGTAGTTATTTTATAGTGCCCAAGTGTGTGCGCAATACACAGAAGCACTCTCTCTTCCTTTTACTCTCATAACCCAGTGGGACGGTAAACCGACACGACTAGCGAGAGATCAGGCGCAGGACCGACTCTTTACATGCCCATCCGACGCATGGATCATCTTTCTTGTCAGACAATCAGGTGATCAGCCTGAATTGTCCTAACCAAACTTGAAAACAACATTATTTGTTGTTCCAACGCGGGAATCGAACCCACGACCTCCGGGTCGAGAGCGAAGCTCTGAACCACTAGACCACGGAGGCGATTATGATAATACACAAATTACTTACACTTTTTCCACTTTATGTGTAGAATAATATAATAATAAAGTAGAAAATGTGCAAGTAATTTGTGTAACTATTTCTATTACTATATAACTTTTAATAAAGGTCATAATTTTTTATCCAGTAGAACATCGATCAAGCTTGCCACAGTTAAAGGGATAATCCTGTGGGAGTACGAGTGGAAGTCCCAAAAGGAGATGCAGATGTGGTGGTGGACAACCAGCGCCACATCTGCATCGCGGTATCGAAGTTTTTTAAGTCCGGCGCTATACTCGTATATACGACACCTGAAGATTAGTACAAGGTAGTGGTGCAAGGTATTTTGTGCTTTACAAAGATGGCGGCACTAGTTATAGGCATGTATACTTTATTAAAAATAAGAACGATGTTTTAGATTGCCTTAGAAGATACCACGCCATTGTAAATTGTAGTACTCCTGCTGATAAAGATGTTATAATGACTAACAATAATGTTGACAATGAAAATATTTTAAACATTCCGTATAGGAAAGCAGAGGGAACGCTAATGCTTTTTTCAAAGGTGTCATGACCTGACATAGCATTTGCATTAAATGTAGTAAGTAGATTTCTAAATAATCCAAAATCTGAACACATAACTGCTGTTAAAAAAATTATCAGGGGGCCTATTACAAGCTCCCTCTTGCGTTCCAACCGGTGTCAAAGCGTCGCGCCATTTACACTGCGCCATTCACTTAAGACCCAAACGGTGACATCAAACCGCGCCCTTTTATTCGATTAAGCATCGTATTCCCCTGATTTACAGACTACTTTTGTATGAAGAAGTTTGATTAGTTACGATCTTTGATACATGGGCCACATTCTGAATGAAAAATGATACTAAGCTTGTGACCAACCAGTATTCGATTTGCCGTCCAGTGTGGTGGGTGTGAGTGCGAGTGAATAGTGCAGTTTTTTGAATATTTTGCTGGTTTTCACGAATGTAAGTACTGTTTTGTATTAGTATATAGTTTATATGTAATAAATATATTATGTAATTTTACTCATTATAAGTATTATTAGATAATCATTTGAAAGAAATACGTCGTAACATTTAAATTTTTCACTTGAAAAAATTGGTTTCTATACGTATACAGGGTGTAAAAAGAGCAGTCACTATTCTGGCGTGGGGTTATAACCAGGCATGAGGTATATCCACTGGTACTAGTCATTTGCTTTTAATCCATTGTTTAAAAATTTTATTTTTTTACAATAGGCAATGTAAAACGTACACAACCTCACGAGCAGTAGCGAGTGGTAACGCGGGGAGGGACGCGCCACGCCCCGTACGAATTGCAAATAGAGAAAAACAGCTGATTGTGTTCAAATAAACATAAACTTATTAGAATAAAGCTAAAAATTGCATGTTCCTTATACCGATTTCGATGACGGCAGCCGATTTCGTTGAAACCAGGCCAGCTACGCAGAAGTGCCCAAGTGTGAGCGCAATACACAAGGACACTATCTTCCTTTTACTCTCCCCATAGCCCGGGACGGTTAACCGACACGACTGGAAAAAGAACAGGCGCAGGGCCGATTTTTTACATGCCCATGCTATCCAGTACGCATGGATTATCTTTCTTATCATGCAATCACATGGTTAGCCTGCATTGTCCTAACTAAACTTAGAAACATTTTTTTTGTTCTAACGCGGGAATCGAATCCACGACCTCCGGGTCGAGAGCTATGCTCTGAACCACTAGACGATGGAGGCGTTAATACTTTAATACTAATAATACCGCGATACTCAAGGACACTCTTTATCCTTTTACTTCCATAACCCAGTGGGAGGTTTACCCAACTCGATTGACCAACGCGAGAACAAGGCGCAGGTGCGACATTTTACATGTAAAGGCATCCATTCACGCGGGAATCGAACCTCGCGTTGGAACAACACTCGACGACTCGGGTCGTTACACACACTTAATACAAATACATTTTAGCTAAAGCTTAAGCTTTGGAAAGCGGAGGCGACTATAACGACTAAGAACAAGTTTATACGACATTCGCAATATTATTTAATAAAAAAAAATACACAATTAAATCAAACAGCGAAACGACAATTCAAAATACACCGATCAAACATCAATCAGTTACAGAATAAATACGTACCTGACTAATGTTGTTGTGCTTTAAATCCTTAATGCCTCTGGATTATACCTACCTACTATCTTCTTACGCGGTAGGTAGGTACTTAAATTGATGTGCTTTAAATCCTTAATGCCTCTGGATTATACCTACTATGTTCTTACGCGGTAGGTAGGTACTTAAATTGTTGTGCTTTAAATCCTTAATGCCTCTGGATTATACCTACTATCTTCTTACGCGGTAGGTAGGTACTTAAATTGTTGTGCTTTAAATCCTTAATGCCTCTGGATTATACCTACTATCTTCTTACGCGGTAGGTAGGTACTTAAATGTATGACGAAGGTATTTAAAAATTAAAGTCACGCACAAACACAATAAAACAGTGAAAAATCAATAATACTAATTAGTAATCACAAAAGAAACACCTAAAAGAAACGAAACCGTAACACAAAAATTAAAACATTTAAAACGATGATTAGGTATAAAATGATCGCGGATAAATAATAATTCAACCACACGGGAATGGGATTACTGTCTCGTCACATGTGCCAACTGCGACTGTCTACGAAAAAAATATTTTACGCAAATACTAAGACATGCACCTGTCAGATTTGATTATTAATATGGCAATTTGTAACAAATTTAAATTATAACTAACTATGAATCTATTATTTTGTGAATAATTTAATAAACACAAATAATTATGTAATTCTTAACAAAGTAGTTTTTAAGTCACTTTGACATTTATGTCAGTATAATATTATTTCCGGTTCTAGAATTTTATAATTTGATGTTTAATAAAAATGTAATTATTAAGGTTAAATTCTGAAATAATGTGAAAATAATTGAACATTCATTGTAAACATTTTTGTATGTCAATTTCAGTATTTCATAATATTGTAAATTACTCTACGAACTTCCGCTTTAAAATAATATTGTCATTGTGTTATATCTTCCGGTGTAAATGGCGCCAATTTATTATTATAAAAAAATATGTCCGCTATATTGGCTTCAGTTCTAAACCAGATATTGAGTGAACACATTTAAGATAAGTACCATATTTTCTGAAAGCCTCTATATTATGTTGTAGCTAAGTAATATTATTATGTCTCGTTTTATCGTTTTATTATAGTGTTTTAGTAGTATATAATTTATTAATATTTAATACTTGGAAATATATTTTGATAATAAATTATTGGTATATTGTAAAAATATTCTAATTTGCTAAAGTATCATGTCATTGGTACTTTAAAATAAAAAGTAAATTACCAGGTTGTTAAATACAACTATTATATTTTATTCCATAGTTTATTATTTATTGTTTAAATTCTATTCCTAGTACAGTAAAAATATTACAAAGCTGTTTAAGTTGCCAATTGTCTTAATTTCTTGTAATTAAAATATAAGTAGTGTGATACAATAAAACTTATAAATACATTGGTTTAGCGTTTTACTTTGAATTTTGATTTTAGTAAATCTACACTTTAATATATTTTTACAGTTAACTTTTGGCCATTCTACTTAATCATATTTTAGCTTTTTTTAATTTTATTATATTTTCTTTCCCCTTTTGACACACCCAATGCAATAAAAGTATCGATAGTTAGAAGTATCGATATTTCTATTTTGTGCTGATATCGATAAATTATTACCTATTTTTTTCATAAGCATTTAAGTGTTTGAATCATTAAAAAGTTAAGTAACACAATTAAATATTATTTAATAATATTTAATTGTGTTACTTAACTTTTCATGAGAATTGAGAACATCTTTAATTCTTAATCTTACAAACTTTCTAAATCTATTTTCAATTATTGGTATCTGTATGAAATTCATAGAAACTTATCTGAATCGATATAAAACAGTAAGTTACTTATTAATTATTAAAAAATATCGACTACATTGAAGTTAATTTTCACATGTCACTTCACTATTATCGTAGGTAGCTCGCTGCTCGCCGCAGCCCCGGAGGCCCCTGCAACGGCCGGCGCGGGCGGCGAGTGGCGGTCAGTGTTTCCACTCTAATGATTAAGTTTCCCCACGCCTCAAGTTAGATTTCCCCTTCTCAGGACTTTTTTACACTCAAAAATTATTTTTAAGTTTTGGCACTAGTGTACTCACTAAAGTAGTAATTAAAAAAGTCTTTATCGTTTTTTAACCGACTTTAAAAAAAAGAGTAGGTTCTCAATTTGGTCTGTTTTTCATGTATGTACACCGATTACTCTAGGTTAATGATCCGATTTGCGTGATTCTTTATTTATTCGCTGCAGAATAGCTGTCATTTGGTCCCATAAAATTTTTACATAGTTTGGCGCTGTACTTTTTATTCTATAAACATCATAATAGGTAAATGAACATCATACGGTAACACGCTAGTCCACGGTAGAGCCAAGTTTAATCTATGATTTCCCGCAATTTCTCCTTTTATAGTCTTTCCCCTTTTTCTTCCCCTCTGGACCCTAATTTCCCCTTGAAAGGGGAATTTCCCCTCATTGTGGAAACACTGCAGTGGCGGCACGTGTTTATTCCTCGTCGCGTCGTTTGATATCGCCGCGCCGGGCGGTCAATCTTTGATACGAATTTGCCGAAAGAAAGAAAATAGGTAATATTTTCTAAAGAATTATTTATCGTCGGCATCTTTTAAAAACTATTTTCGAATTCAGTTGTAGTTTTTATCTCGAGGTAAATGGTTGCCTGAGTTGAATTATTTTTAGGTATTTATTTTACTATTAATTATTCGTCTAAGGTCTTGTTTAACAGCGTAATGTTGTGTGATGTGTCCATGTAATCATATTGTGGTATGCTGCTCAGATTATTATATAGGAACTATTACTATCGAAATACAACAAGGACATTTTTAAAAGTTTTAACGAGACGCGACATGGGAGACGCGACTCAGTAAGCCATTAATTTTGAGATGGTGCTCACTACTGAATATCTACTTCATTCACGTAAGTAAATAGGCGTAGTTTTACATACCTACTTAATTAATTTGAATTTGAACTGTGTAGGTACGTATGTTACGTTTTAATTGTCTTTCAGAAATCTTCGCTTCGTGTCTGTAATTTCCATTAAAAAAGCGGTGATTGCCGATTGACATTAAGAAGTTAGTTAGTATGTAGGTACACGGGTTTTGTTATAAAGGAAGTTTTAGTTTGTCATGATAACAAATTCAAGCAATACGATGCAGGCGATCTAGGAGTTCGAGTCCAAGTTCAAAACAATTGATCCGTCCGCTATGGTGACTACACTAAGTGTAACGTCCAGTTGTACCAGGTTTTAACCCAGAGTTAGTTTATAACTTAGAGTTAAATAACTAACACTTAATACAAATTCATTTGGTACAAGGCTTATTAGTATTCGCATGTAGGTACAATATTACAAAATCGGTAAGAAGTCGATAGGTACTCTCAGTCGGACGGCGCGCTCAGTCCACAGATTACCTATTAGTTACGCTCAGTCAGCTGTGGAGGTCAATAGACCGCGCATCGCGTTCATTACGTTTTAAAGCAAAGATTATAAAAATTAGGAATTTAATGCAAAATGTTGTTCCAAACAGTTTAGAATTGCGACTAAAAATAATAAATTAAAGAAAAAAAAATTTTTTTTGAAAAAAAAAGTTAAAAAAAAAGGACATTTCTAGAATCAGTCAAGGTCCTATAATCATATCCCAAAGTTATCGTGACCGGTCTTTTTACACCCTGTATATCTAGACTGATTTAGATATGATTTTCTTACTATGTTTGTAAATAAATGAAGTAATAAGCCTAAAGAAGTAAATATAACTAGTCTACAAAACGATTTATCGTCGGATTATGCCTAATTTTAGTAAAATAAACAAAAGAATTTGACAAAAAAAAGGGCGTTTTGAATGCATTCATAACGGTCTCCCGCCGGCCGCGGCCATTATGAACTCTATTTGTACTATACTAAGGACGAAGTTTGCCTGTGAACAATTTCTTCGTACGTTTCTATTCGTCGTAGTGTCACAACTCAAGTACTTTTTTTGTAAGCATCTCAAGTTCTTTCGTCGAATTGTTTACATAATTAGAAATAATAGGTCCTTGTTCTTTAGATTATAATAAAGTATTTATATATTTCTTGTCAAACAGTCAGCAACATAGTTTCCAAAGTTTATACTTGTGAAACGAATATGAAATCAGACTAAATACTATATTTTGATGGCTTGATAGATAGAAAATATAACAGCTATTACAATGTTTTTTACAGAACCATAAAACATGGTGTGGTTGTAAAGTTATTACATTATTTGTACAAAGAAGAATTTTACGCCCCACCTTTGCATATGTGCATGTGCTGCCGTTTGTTTGCTCTTTGACATGTGTCTGGGAGAAGGGGTTAATTCCAGCCAGTTAAGGCATACAATATGGCTGCCTGGAATTTTCGTATTACGATCCCATCTTATCTGCATGATAACAGCTAGTTAGAGGACACGTGACACTTGACTTGCTTCCGAATGTCACTTTCAGACAACCAAACTAGGATGGATCCATTCAGTAATAACATGTCGCTGTAATAAGAAAAAGAAAAAGGCAGTTTAAGACCGTATTATTGAATTTATTTAAAAGCAAGGATGTTGGTATTACTTATAATTGCAGTAGTGAACTAATAGGTTATATAAATATATGGCAGCCAGTGAAGCCAAAGAATGTTTGACAATTATAGGCGGATATAAAAGAACCGCAAATTACTGTCCAGTTATTTTGTACAGTCAAAGTGCAATAAAATTCATTCGCAATCCTGTGTATCACCGTCTAACTAAACATATCGATGTAAAATATCGTTTCATCAGAAAAAGGTACAAAATAAAATAATAAATATCGAATACGTTGAAACTTCAGCTTGCAGATTTTTTTTATTAATAAGATTTACCGACATTTTCTAACGCTAGTTACATTATTGGAATATTAAACATTCTATCACATTGCTGTAGAATGTGTTACAATCACTTATAAGTAAAAACAGCATGCACTAAAAGTAAACAACACAAATATCTTAAATTGCTGGTATTTTTCAAAAGTCAGTCCCAAGATCCAATCAGCAATCATAATATTTATTATTAATTTATTTATTCAGAAAACTTACAGCTTATGAAAAATGACAGTAAGAAAAACGTAAATATACAATAAAAAAGACAGTTAAAAGTTTACACTAATAGGTAAAAAAAGTTTCGGTTATTAATTATTATTTAACTACTTTTCTAACTTACTTAACTTACTACTTTTTTTAACTAATATTCTAAAACCCAAATTCTTTTGCTACGAGTATTAAATAAAATACAAAAACAACAATAATAAAACATAAAAAGTTAATAAATTGTAACTTATTTGTAAAAATTTTATTGTGTGGTGTGGTGAGATAACGAAAGCTTTACCTCCATCTCAATTTGTAAATAATAGAGAGAGAATATTGTACATGTGGTATACTTAGTTCTCGTAGTCTATTTGTTTCGTATTTGTTTTTATGTTCCTAAAGGTTTATGTTGTTTTGTCAATTTGTACGGCCTGACCGAGCATACCATCTCGCTCGGTCGGAGATCTCCTCCCACAATCCATTTTATTACTGGACACCCTGTATAGTGGCCTATGTAATGTGTTAGATACATTTCCAAGATCTTATAAATCTTGTCGGAAATGTCTCTGGCACTTAAGGTTTTATAGTTAATTATAAATTGTTTTAATGTTTGTTTTAATTATAATTATATTTATTAATTATTATGAATTATATTATTATGTTAGACAAAATTTCCATGATCTTATAAATCTTGGCGGAAATGTCTCTGGCACTCATGGTTTGTTTTAATTATAATTATACTCGTATTTATTAATAATTATAAATTATATTATGATTACTTTTACAAACTTTTATAATTATTGTTATGTATGTTACTCAACATCCAGTTTCTTATTTTCATAATGTTGTTAATGTTATTTGGATTTTATGATAACAGTTTAATTATTTTTATATTGTTTCCTGTCCCGCCATCTCTACACTTCCGGTGCTACGTAAGAGTAGACATGGCGGATGCTTTATAAGGTGATGCATGTAAATTTTGGGGCAATTGCCATCTAATCATTGAAGTGTTGTCAACTAGTGAATATAAAAGTGTACTCTGGTGACTAAATAAAGTGTTTGGCAGTTGTTTTATTGTTTTATATTTGGCAAAAGCCAATAAATGTTTATTGGCAATTCCTTTCTTTTTTCGCTACTTTCTTTTCTTACATCACAGCTGTATGGTTTGTCTCTCGTATGAATTCTGTTGTGTCTTTGTAAAGATTGTTTTTGTGAAAACTTCTTCAAACACACATCACATCTGTATGGTTTATCTCCCATGTGAACACTAATATGTCTTCGTAAACCTGCTTTTAGTGAAAACTTCTTCAAACACACATCACAGCTGTATGGTTTGAGTCCAGTGTGAACCCTACTGTGTTTTCGTAAATATCCTTTATATGAAAATTTCTGCAAACACACATCACAGCTGTATGGTTTATCTCCCATATGAATACGAATGTGTCTTTGTAAATCTCCCTTTTGTGAAAACTTCTTCAAACACACATCACAGCTGTAGGGTTTGTCTTCCACGTGAATACGAATGTGTTTTTGTAAATTTCCTTTTACTGAAAACTTCTTCGAACACACATCACAGCTGTATGGTTTGTATTCCGTATGAACCCTAATGTGTTCTAGTAAATGTCCTTTATGTGAAAACTTCTGCAAACACACATCACAGCTGTAACGTTTTTCTCTCTTATGTACTATGTAGTGTCGTTGTAAATTTCCGTTTAGTGAAAACTTCTTTAAACACACATCACAGCTGTATGGTTTGTCTCCCGTATGAACTCTACTGTGATTTCGTAAATCTCCTTTTTGTGAAAACTTCTTCAAACACACATCACAGCTGTATGGTTTGTCTCCCATATGAATAAGAATGTGCGTTTTTAAATCTCCTTTTCGTGAAAACTTCTTCAAACACACATCACAGCTGTATGGTTTGTCTCCCTTATGAACTATGTAGTGTCGTTGTAAATTTCCGTTTAGTGAAAACTTCTTTAAACACACATCACAGCTGTATGGTTTGTCTCCCGTATGAACTCTACTGTGATTTCGTAAATCTCCTTTTTGTGAAAACTTCTTCAAACACACATCACAGCTGTATGGTTTGTCTCCCGTATGAATAAGAATGTGCGTTTTTAAATCTCCTTTTCGTGAAAACTTCTTCAAACACACATCACAGCTGTATGGTTTGTCTCCCTTATGAACTATGTAGTGTCGTTGTAAATTTCCGTTTAGTGAAAACTTCTTTAAACACACATCACAGCTGTATGGTTTGTCTCCCGTATGAACCCTACTGTGTCTTCGTAAACTTTCTTTTTGTGAAAACTTCTTCAAACACACATCACAGCTGTATGGTTTGTCCCCCGTATGAACCCTACTGTGTCTTAGTAACTGTCCTTTTCGTGAAAATGTATTCAAAGACACATCACAGCTGAACGGTTCCTTGTAACGTTCTGATGGTGCATCGCTTGTTTGGTCTAGTTCTTCGCAGTTATCTGAGATGTCCATTTCGTAGCCTCGTCCGATACCTAAATAAAGAGATGTAAATTTTATAAAAATATATAATTGCATATTACTCTACTTCTACTTTGATCTAAACTTTTAGTATACAATTAATTATACATAATTAAGAAATATATATCTTACATATCTAGTAAAACGTTCATTTGAGCTATCGCCAATTTAACTATCTTTTTAATTTTTGTGTTTACTAAATGATAGGGTTTTGTATAATATGTAAATTTCCGTTTATGGATGTGTTTTAAATTTGTGTATAATATAATAAAAATCTTAAATATGTGTAATGTGTATAATATTAAAGTATTAAATACAGCGTGTTTAAAAAGAGCAGTCACTATTACTTTGGGATAAGATTATACCTACCTACCTTTTCTCATTTTGGAAATGTATTTTTTTTTAATTTTTTGTCAAAAACTAAAAAAAATTTTTTACCATTTCTTTTTTTTTGTCGCAAAAATGCAATGACGCAAAAATGCAAACAATAAAGCAAAAAAAAACTTTTTTTTAATTAAAAAAAAATGAAAAAAAAAAACATTTCTAGAATGAGAAAAGGTAGTATAGTCATATCCCAAACTTACAGTGACTGCTCTTTTTACACCCGTTATATTTCCGTTGTCTGATGCCTGTAACACAAGTTCTTCGGACACTTAGCACAGGGCCAGATTGACGTGGTGTGAAGCGCCCATAGATATTTTTATTAATATATATTATATTATTATTAATAAATGAAGTACATAAGTGAATTGTTTTTGTTCGTGAACATGAAACGTGGAAGATTTCTGTTCAAACTTTAAATATTAGGTCCTTACATATGAAATTGGCGTTTTGTATGGGAGGATTTTTTCATATTAAAATATATTTTATTAATGAAAGTATGTACCATTGCTATCTATACACTTTTGCCAAGTTATAGGTAGTTCATTGATTCCTTTACTAAAAAAAAACCATTCGGACGGGAATCAATAAAATCTTTGAAAGCGGTTTCGACTTTCCTCCTCTTATTTGGTAGCCGTAACTCTCGCAAGTATTAATTATTATATATTAGTTATTACTTAAGAGTGTAAATACACTATAGGATTTAGAGCTGTAATTAAATGCCAATAAATTAGTTTAACTATTTACTTAAAGTTTGAACCGATTACTTTTTTTAATAAGATCTTTGTGTCATTGTAAAATTTGTTTTATAAAGAGTGGCGCTAGTTGCGGTTATTTCTCGCCTTAATTCAAATTCTCTGGATACAATAAACAATGAAGACGGGCTACGGAGGCTGTTATTGTAAAAAAATACAATACTTGTACGCGCGTACGTACTATTTTCACGTGTTTTTTCTATTTTTTTAGAAATTTTATGACTTTTTCAAGCATTTTAATAAAAAAATCTATAAGATTATTAATTACCTTTCATTTAAAGCTAAAATTACAATGGTACGAATCCTCGCAAAAAAATAATGCTTTTTGCTAACCGTGTAGAGTCAATCTTACAAAAAATATAAAGTGCCAACAACATAGAGGCGAAGGAGACTAGACCTTAGTAGTTAGTGTTTTTTTGCATAACAAGTACATATACCTATATAATTAAAATACCGCTAGTCCGCGACCAAACATACTGTATTGTGGCGTTTTGCTATTTGGCTATTAATAAAAACAAAACGTCAACAAAAAGAAAACACGAATGTTTTATTAGAAAAAGTGTTATTTTATGTATTGACAATTATATCAGTCAATCATACTAGTACCGCCATCTACCTTTATGTATGTAATACTGTGTATCAAATGTCAGATGTCAAATATAGTTAGTTCGTGTCCGTGACTCAAGCGTTAGCGCTAAGATTAGGGTAAGAGATAACTCCCTGTGTGAATGCGGTCTAGACGAGGGCACTCTAGATCATATTTTCTTCTCTTGTCCAAAAAACCAATCCTCCTTATATGACTTACTCCCCCCTATAATCCCTCGCCCTATCAATTTCAAATCCGTCCTTCGATTTGTAAATACTCCTTTTATTGAAATTTTATGTACATTTATTCTTACTAACAAAATAAAACTTTAAGGTGTGTGGTACTAACCCTAAATGTTTGTGTTTGTTTTAGGTAATAGACTATTCAACATTCTCCCTCCTGTGCACCGTACCCTTGTTTCTTCATAAAACCTACTCATAAAGCAGAGTTTTCGCCAACCCACTCTGACATTGGCAAATCACAAAGGAGCCATTTTGAAAAGAAGAAGAAGAAGACTCAAGCGTTTGTTGATTTTATAGAGGTTATGTACCCAGTACTTTTAAGTTTTTTCTCGCAATTTTCTTGGATATTCTTAGTGAAGTGGACTTTGCCGATTGACATAAACTATAACTGTTTTATTGTTTTCATTTTTTCATTTTCATTTATTTATTTATTGCAATTGTAGTTATACAAAATGGTGTTACATTGTCATAATATAAATTTACAAAAACACATTCGTATTCACGTGAAAGACAAACCGTACGGTTTGTCTTTCACGTGAATACGATTGTGTCTTTGTAAATTTCCTTGTAGTGAAAACTTCTTCAAACACATTCACAGCTGTAGGGTTTGTCTTCCATGTGAATACGAATGTGTTTTTGTAAATTTCCTTTTACTGAAAACTTCTTCAAACACACATCACAGCTGTATGGTTTGTATCCCGTATGAACCCTACTGTGTTCTCGTAAATGTCCTTTATGTGAAAACTTCTTCAAACACACATCACAGCTGTATGGTTTATCACTCGTATGAACGCTCACGTGTATTGCTAAATTTCCTTTTCGTGAAAACTTCTGCAAACACACATCACAGCTGTATGGTTTGTCTCCCATATGTACTCTACTGTGTTGTAGTAAATATCTTTTTTGTAAAAACTTCTTCAAACACACGTCACAGCTGTATGGTTTGTCTCCCATATGAGCACTAAAATGTCTTCTTAACGGAACGTTTCCTGAAAACTTCTTCAAATTCACATCACAGCTGTATGGTTTGTCTTTCACGTGAATACGAATGTATCTTTGAAAATTTCCTTTCAGTGAAAACTTCTTCAAACACACATCACAGCTATAGGGTTTGTCTTCCACGTGAATTCGAATGTGTTTTTGTAAATTTCCTTTTACTGAAAACTTCTTCAAACACACATCACAGCTGTATGGTTTGTCTCCCGTATGAACCCTACTGTGTTCTCGTAAATTTCCTTTTTGTAAAAACTTCTTCAAACACACATCACAGCTGTATGGTTTACTCCTATGAACTCTGTTATGTAGTTTTAATTTCATTTTATTTGAAAATTTCTTCAAGCACACATCACAGCTAATCGGTTCCTTGTAGCGTTCTGATGGTGCATCGCTTGTTTGGTCTAGTTCTTCGCAGTTATCTGAGATGTCCATTTCGTAGCCTCGTCCGATACCTACATAAAGAGGTGTGAATGTTATAAAAATATATAATTGCATATTAATACTATTTACTTCGCTTCACTGTTTTTATGGAATATAATTAAAGAATATACATATATTAATTCTTATCAAATCAAATCAAATTCCTTTATTGCTAGAATGTAGTACATGATGATCTAATAATTATATATGCGCTTAAGAGCGTGCATTCATTTTACGACGATGTTTCAGTTTTTCGGTGTTTTTGACTGCCCCTGACATGCATAAAATAACAAAATTAAATAAAACAATTAGAAATATATAAAGATAAACTCTTTATTTTTGGAATAGTTTTATAAAATTAAAGTTTTAAGTAGTACATTTGAGTAAATTTAAAGATTTTGGAACGCCGAATTGCAAAAATGCCGATTTTAGCACACTTTGATAAAGAAAATAACAATTAAATCGTGTTAATATAGTTTAATTTCTATTTTCATAAAAGAGATTATAAAGTCCTTAAATGAAAAGTTGATAAAAAATTTAAAATATATGTATTGTTAACTGCATAAAAAATCTTTTAAAAATGTCATAATTTACGTTTTTCAGTGCTGTATTTCTACTGGAAAAACTAAATTTCGGAACCCGCAACGCGGGAACCCGGAACCCGCAACCCGCAACGCGGGAACCCGGAACCCGCAACGCGGGAACCCGGAACCCGCAACGCGGGACTACCCACCCACCACCCACTTCCGACTACCCACTAAAATGTACTAAAATACTAATTTTTAGTGGGTAGTCGGGATGGACATGCTTTTTTCAGTGACAAAAATATTGTCACTGAAAAATTGTTTCCTGTCACATCTATTAGGTAGCCAGGCACAAACAGGTAAGCTATACTAGCATTTTGCAACCGTCTGATTATTGAATGAAAATTAAATAAAATTAAAGATTATTTTATTAAAAACCCGGTGGTTTAGGATTACCTGCGAAATTTGAAAAATAAAATATTGGTGCAACTTGTGTGCGACTGAGAGGTCTCAACCAACCATCCCATGCAATAGAACAGGACAGAGCATAGCAGCTGTTTGAAGTCTGACCATTTCAAGAAAGACGGTGCGCATGCTATATTTTGTGATTGGAAATAAAAAAGGATAACCCATATAAAAAAAACTTGTAAAATGTGCCAATCCTTTCCAAAATAATATTGATTGTGATCACTATAAGATGTTGTTAGACCGACCGACTAACCCCTACTTGGCAAATCATGTATCTCACAAGTTTTTACTGTAGAAGAACTAAGTAGCGAGACTTGGCAATTTTTACAAGATATGTTTTTGATGGGATCTCAGTTCTTTTTGTAGAAGATTTACTAAACGCATGCTTTTGTCAAAAGGGCAAATATAGCTTTGTAATCCTATTAGTTTAGTGTATAAATAAAGGAAAAACCTAAAAGAATATTTCTGTAGAATTATCTAGACTAACTAACTGCATAATTAACTTTGTAATGTCATATAATAGGATTACAAAGCTATATTTGCCCTTTTGACAAAAGCATGCGCTTAGTAAATCTTCTACAAAAAGAACTGAGATCCCATCAAAAACATATCTTGTAAAAATTGCCAAGTCTCGCTACTTAGTTCTTCTACAGTAAAAACTTGTGAGATACATGATTTGCCAAGTAGGGGTTAGTCGGTCGGTCTAACAACATCTTATAGTGATCACAATCAATATTATTTTGGAAAGGATTGGCACATTTTACAAGTTTTTTTTATATGGGTTATCCTTTTTTATTTCCAATCACAAAATATAGCATGCGCACCGTCTTTCTTGAAATGGTCAGACTTCAAACAGCTGCTATGCTCTGTCCTGTTCTATTGCATGGGATGGTTGGTTGAGACCTCTCAGTCGCACACAAGTTGCACCAATATTTTATTTTTCAAATTTCGCAGGTAATCCTAAACCACCGGGTTTTTAATAAAATAATCTTTAATTTTATTTAATTTTCATTCAATAATCAGACGGTTGCAAAATGCTAGTATAGCTTACCTGTTTGTGCCTGGCTACCTAATAGTTGTGACAGGAAACAATTTTTCAGTGACAATATTTTTGTCACTGAAAAAAGCATGTCCATCCCGACTACCCACTAAAAATTAGTATTTTAGTACATTTTAGTGGGTAGTCGGAAGTGGGTCAGTAAAATATTTAGGGACAAACATTTCTGGACATCAAAGATGAAAAATAAATAACTTGGTATATTTTTATAAAAATTAGGTTGTTGAATTTTTCATTCTCATTACTTACTTATCCTAAATTATAAATGTGAAAGTTGGTTTGTTTGTTCGTGTGTTTGTTTGTTACTTCTTCACGTCTCATTTACTGAACCAACCACCATGAAACTCTTTTCACACAATTATCGCGCGAAAGATATTCCCGACGGTTCGACAGTAACGCGGACTGAGCCGCGGGCGATTACTAGCATGTCGAGTATGTATAATTTGTATTTTATAACTTAAATACAATTTAATTTTATAGAAGTATTGAAATGCTAGGTAATATTAAAATTCATCAGGATCAAAGTATCAATATTACTTGCACGCTCTACCTACGCTCGACCTAGCGTTAACCCACACATGCGTGTTGTTTTGCATCTGTGTGAGTCGATATCGGCTCTCGCGGCGATTTCGAGTTGATGAAATTTGATTGCGCGCTCTTAATACATTCTGCCACTACGATGGCGTGCAACACATTAAAAGTAATAATAATAGTTACTAAACATTGAATTATATGTGATATTTTACGATTAAATAGTATGAATTAAATATTTCCATTTTAATAATAGCATTTTCTTAATTTTGGTTAAGTCAAAGATTCTAG
Source organism: Celastrina argiolus (assembly GCA_905187575.2). Classification (NCBI taxonomy): domain Eukaryota; kingdom Metazoa; phylum Arthropoda; class Insecta; order Lepidoptera; family Lycaenidae; genus Celastrina; species Celastrina argiolus. The sequence continues at coordinate 2,434,509 of LR994598.1, forward strand.
TAAATAGTAACCACAAAATAGAAATAAATTGAATACAATGTTAAAGGACAAATTAACAATAAATAATAATAATTAATAAAGATTTAGGTATTACAATTTTCATTTGAGCATTTAATAATAATTGTCAACTAATAAAGAGATAAAGATAAAATATTGATAATGAAGTAATAATGTCAATGTAAACTAATTAAAGGATAGTAAGTATTTGTCAGTATAGTTTTATTCTAGAATATTTACATATTTATTTTATATTTTCGTCAAATTTCATGTATTCGTCAAGAGTATAGAAAGAGTTTTCTGATAGCCATTTTGATATCTGTGTTTAGAAATTAATTAAATTCAAATTTTTAAATCTGTCGGGAAGTTTATTGTACACTTTCATAGCGCTAATGCAAACATTTCTTTTGTATAAATCTAAACGACATTGGGGCATATATAATTTTTATTTAAATCTCGTAGGAGCACTTCTATTATTTACATCCGAGTTCACTATAAAATATTCCGGATGTTGCTTAACAAACACACAAGTATCACGAACATATAGACATATCAGAGGCAATATGCGAAATTTAGTAAACAGAGGTTCACAACTGTGCGTGGACCAGGCACCACAGATAGCTCTTATACATTTCTTTTGCACCCGAAAAGCCTTTTCAATATTAACTGAGTTCCCCCACAGCAACATACCGTAGGAGAGAACCGAGGAAATGTAGCCGTGATACGCGGTTAACGCAGCTTCCGTAGAAACTATAAGTCTTAACGTTTTAATTGCAAACACAAATTTATCTAGCTTGTCGCATACGAAATCAATGGCCCACATTTCCAGTCACAGTGCCTATCAACCATTAATCCTAAAAATTTTGTGAATTTAACGTCGTCTATTTTAATGTCCTTAAAAGTAATATATATGTCAATAGGGTGGGTACGGTAGTCGCGAAATTGAATTAATTTAGTTTTATCAAGGTTAATTTTTAAATAGTTATTTTTAAGCCATATAAATATTTTGTCAAGCGTAGAAGATATTGTATTTGGATACGATTGTTTGCTTTTACATTTAATGAGCACAGTTGTGTCATCTTTTTTTTTTTTTTTTAACGGGCATTGGCCCACCTCACATTCCCACCACTGCAACTCCTGTGAGCCAGGATCGACAGCGGTAACCAACCACGACAAACCCTTTGATATGATCTCAGGGGAGCCCGAGGGACAAGCTAAATCTGTCTTGGGACCCACAACGAAATTAATCAGAAGAAAAAAAAGGAGGAGTAGGAAGTATTCCAGTTTCCCTCCCCAAGAAAAGTGGGAGACAGTACAAAATTGTAATGACACAAGGCCAAAAATTAAGGGAAAGCACCACGGGAATATATATTATTATATTATTATGTCTTTGTAATCTATATATGAGTTTATGCTATTATTGGAGGTTTATTACGATGTTGATAAATGTTTCCAATAATAATTATGGCAGAAACGCTTGAAAGCACGGAAATTCCTAGCGCTGTCCACGAGGTCACCGTAATATACGACTCCAGATTTACAAATTAGGCTGTTAAGCATTGTAGTTCTTTCATCTCGCCAGAGATCACACTCCCATAGAATGTGATGCGCCGTTTGTTCGGAAATGTTGCCTTCGGTCGAACACTCGCATAGAGGAGATTCCACCAATTTGAATCCGTATAGTTTCGCTTTAAAGTTACCATGACCGGTCAGGAATTGTGAAACGCAGTGATCAATATTTAGCCAGTGCATGGAGAGCCGTTCGCGTACACATGGGAAAAAGTTGTACAGGTGGCGCCCTTTTGTGGAGTTTTCCCATCGCGTCTGCCATTCGGAGATTAGGTATTGTATTGAAATATCTATTGGTTCGAATAATCTTAATATTTTGTTTCTATCGCGTGCGTTTAAGAAATACGGGCCCATTAAGCTTTTATTACGATAATACATGGCTGCCCGACACTGTATTTCAAGGTCGACGGGTAAGACCCCAGCGAGTACTGGCAGAGCTTCCGTACTGACGGTACGGTAAGCCTTGCATAGGAATATTAACGCGAGACGTTGGCTTTGTAATAGCTTGCGTCTGGCAGCACCGATTGTTGCCCTGTCGGCCCAGACGGGGGCACCGTAGCATATACTACCTAGATATGTAGCCGAATAAATTAATTTTAGCGTTTTATATGAAAGTCCCCATGACGACGTCGATATTCTTGTAAAGGAATAGAAATTTCGCTTTGCTTTTTCACCTGTCTGAATAATGTGGTCTAAGAAGGTAAATTTATTTTCTAAAAAGAATCCGAGATAACACAGTGACTGTTTACGTTTAATATTAATATTGTTTAGTTTAATGCACGGGGTCGACTGTAGGGTTCCTTTTAGAAGTATTTGATAAGTAAGTTTTATGCGCGGCAAACTCTAAACGATTTCTATGGCCCCAGCTTGATATTAAATTTAAGCATTTATTGGCTTTTATTTCGATTTCGGAGCGTGAATTGGCTTGTATTACTAGAAGCCCGTCGTCAGCGTAGCCTATTAATGTACACAATGGTGGAAGGGGAAGGCTCAGTAGATCATCGAAGCCTATGTTCCATAAATAAGGAGAAATTACAGAACCCTGTGGGCAGCCGCACGTTAGAGTCTTGGAGTGAGTGCAATGACCGAGTCGTAGATTAGTTATGCCGTTCGAAAAGTAAGAGTATAGTAACGAATAAATATTAGAGTAGCAGCCTCGATTTTTTAGTTTTAATAGTAGCATCGGCCACCAAGCATTGTCGAAAGCGCCAGATATATCTAATGAGATTGCGACCACGTATTTCGTTTCCGTAGAATTTACTGTTTTTCTAACTTCTAAGGCCGCGTCAACAGCGCGACTTCCCGTCGGTGAATCCGAACTGCTGGTTATGAAAATTAGGGCCACCGGGGAGCAGGCGAGGTACGATAAGTCGTTCTAGCAGTTTACCTAAGCATGGAAGTAGTGTTATAGGACGATAAGATTTCGGGTCGTCTGTTGGCTTATTACCAGCTTTTGGAATTAATTTTATACTTCCGATACGCCAAATTTTTGGGAAAACTCCTTCTGCGATACATCTATTAAACACGAGTAATAACGAGGCGCCAGCCGCTAAACACGCTTGTTTTAACATAATGTTTGATATTTTATCGGCACCTGCGGATTTTTTAATAGGTAGCAGATTTACTATTTTGGTGAATTCGTCAAGTGAAGGCAAGTCTGAAACCGGGCTATTGACAGGGTCTAACATTTTACTTCTTATCTCGCGGTGATGATCATCGTCTGCATCATGATTATCGTCTGGTATTAATACGTCGAGGTAAGCCTTAGCCGTTGTCTTCTAAGTTGCACGTGTAATTATTGTTTATTTTTATATTAGAAAGAAAGTTTGGCGCTTTACTACTATTAGGTTTTAGTTCGTGGTATAACGAGGACCAGGGTCCCTCTCTATCCAATCTATTCGCGGCATTTTTCAGCATATTGTTTTTTGCTAGGATAACGGCGGCGCGATAACGTGACCTTGAAGTGCGTAGGTCAATTAGTTTTGATAGGTATTCGGTATCAGATGGTCCGCGGCCGGATCTACGTAAGTTATTAATTTTACGCCTGGCCCGTCTAAATTCGCGACGAAGATTATTTATGTTATTATTCCACCATTTACAATTATCATCTCTTTTAAGTTGTTTTCGGCCCAAGGCAACATCGGCGCAGTAAATAAAGGTATCTGTCATAAGTTCAGCGCACTCAATGACGTTTAGTTGTGGGCGAGTGTAATCTCTTGAATGAGCGGTAATTAGAGAACGAAATAATTTCCAATCGCCGGTTTTTACATTATATTTAAAGTCGTTTGAATTAAGGACGGTGTCACTCGTGGGGTCGCTAGAGAACTCGTACACTAACAAACGATGGTCGCTACAGGAGGCTTCTGGCAGGACACTCCAATTCCTAATTCGGACGTACGCGCTGGATAGCGTGACGTCAATAGAAGATTCGCCTGATGGGCTACTGAACGTAGGTGGTGCGTCAGGGGTGTTGTGAATTTGAAGGTTAAACTCAGCGATAAAATCTTCTACTGCGCTACGGCGGTCACGATAAGTATACCTAAGCTTGCCGTGCCATAAGGGCGAGGATGCATTAACGTCCGCGCCTATAATTATTTTGTTTCCCGCGAGAGACTGTAAAACGCGGCGAAGTTGATGTAAGTGGGGGCCTACGGGGTACTGAAAATAGCAGCTAATGACGTATAACCTAAACTGAGGACACGATACCTCCGCTACTGCGCAGTGAGACGTCGAGAGGTTTGTTAGGGCCGTGATTGAGAATTTAGACTGAGGTGTGTATATACCCGCACGAGCTTGGTTACTACTTTGTACAATTTTTGAGCTTAATGAGGCACATTGATATTGTTCTTGTATCAGTACTATGTCTAAATTATAATCCGAAACCAACTTTTCTAATTCTAACGTCGCGTGCTTGTTATTGTGTAGGTTTAACTGTCCTATATTTATCTTATCCATATCGAGTTGTTAAAATTAGTTGTTCCATTTTCGCTTTATACGTTGGACAATCCGGGGAACCGGTCGGGTGATCGTTGGGTTTTTTATACCGAATACAACTACCGCATACGGGCTTAAAATCATTTTTATCTTTTTTCGGACACGCATTTGAGCTATGTTTCTCCGCGCAATGACAGCAGCACGGATTTGTATCCCGGCAGAACTTAGCGATGTGGCCGTATTGTTGGCAGTTCATACAGCGCACGAGTTCAACGTCATCTACGAAGCGGCACATCGCCTTTCTTTTGTTTCTTTTTCTTTTGTTTCTATAAGATGTTTACGCACCTTTGGGTCTAGTTCTACGCCGATCCATTTCCTATTATACTCATTGTTCAAAATACGACGCCTAATTATTTTTGTTGTGCTCATAAATTGATCTTGTGACACATTAATTTCGCCGTTTATGTTTTGATTGTAAAGAGACAGTAGGAAGTTTTCGTCTGAAATATGTTGTGGAATATCTTTAATTAGAATTCGTGGGTTACGCCCTCTAGGTGACTCGAGACGCAGCCCGGCCGATTTTAGTTTGTGTCATCTGCGAATAAAATGGTTTCTTGTTCAATAGCGTTAGGAAGATCATATTTTATGTATATTAAAAAAAGGAACGGGCCGAGTAGATTTCCCTGAAAAACACCATAATCGTTGTGTAAAAACCTTGACCTGCTATTAACTTTAGTGCCATTTTGTATTTTGTTTTTTTTTCCTTTATTTACCAAAATAAAAAGATACAATCTACTTAAATTAAGAACAGCATTAAAAACCACTGAGGTTTGTCCAATACTGTAAACAGTCTTATTCGCAATACATTAGGTAGGTTTTCAAACTCAAACTCTTTATTAGCAACCAAGTACATACATAATAAATCAAAATTCATTGAAAAATATATAAAAACTTAGTGCCTTGTTCGGGCGTTTGCTAAATGATAGTACATTTACTTCTCTATGTTTTTATTTTAAATGAAGTATTACATAATATGGATAATTACATTAAAATACTTACTATAAAGAAAAATATTTTATGAACAATATTTATGTTCTTTTGAAAAGTATTCTTCTAATGAATAGAAACACTTTTTTATTAAATATTATTAGTTGGGTTTCGTTTTTTATGGTGTCCGGTTTAATTTAACATTGAATATATTATGATTGATAATAAACGGTTAGGAACTAGATAGAATAAACTAATTTATAATATTTTCACAAGAAGATGTAATTATTTTTTGTAAGGAAATATGTTTTTAATTTTTGAAATATGTTTCAGCCGTTCTCGAGTCTTAGCGAGACTAACGAACAGAAATTCATTTTTATATATAAGATTACTAGGGTATGAAACCGGGAAATCCTGGTACAACTAATATTATCTTAAGGTATTTATTTTTGTATTTTACAACTGTTCTTTATTTATTGACTACGTTACGAATGAAAATAAAAAAAAATACAAATAAAACTAAACAAGTTATTCTCGGAATGTCAACAAAAGAAAGCTATGAAGAATTATCTAAGAATTCAACTCAATATTATTTATTTACATATTTAATACTGGTACTTTAGTCGCGATTGTTCATTCACTATCTAAACATATTATATAAACAGCCATGTTTGTTACCTAATTATTAATATAATAAACATTATCGCAAGATGGGACGCTCGATAGCTCATAACAGTCTGTCTCTTTGGTGAAAATGGCACTCATCTTGTTATAGCAGATTTGTCCTTCGCGCTACTTCTGAATTCTGATGTGATATAAGGTAATTAAATTTTTAGAAAACTTCTTTAAACATACTTCCTAGTTCTATAGTTGTTGCCCATATGAACTCTTATGTGTCTTTCTAAATTTCCTTTTCGTGAAAACTTCTTCGAACACAGATCACAGATGTATGGTTTGTCTCCTGTATGTATTCTACAGTGATGTTGTAAATTTTGTTTTCGTACAAATTTCTTCAAACACACATCACAGCTGTATGGTTTGTCTCCCTTGTGTACACTACTGTGATGTTGTAAATTTTGTTTCCGTACAAATTTCTTCAAACACTCATCACAGCTGTATGGTTTTTCTCCTGTATGTAATCTACTGTGTTGTAGTAAATATCTTTTTAGTGAAAACTTCTTCAAACACACGTCACAGCTGTATGGTTTGTCTCCCGTATGAACACTAAAATGTCTTCTTAACGATCCTTTTCCTGAAAACTTCTTCAAACACACATCACAGCTGTATTGTTTGTCTTCTATATGTACACTACTGTGTTGTCGTAAATATCTTTTTCGTGAAAACTTCTTCAAACACACATCACAGCTGTATGGTTTGTCTCCCAAGTGAATACGAATGTGCCTTTGTAAAACTCCTTTTCGTGAAAACTTCTTCATACACACATCACAGCTGTATGGTTTGTCTCTTGTATGAACAATACTGTGTTTTCGTAAATCTCCTTTTCGTGAAAACTTCTTCAAACACACATCACAGCTGTATGGCTTGTCTCCCGTATGAACAATACTGTGTTTTCGTAAATCTCCTTTTCGTGAAAACTTTTTCGAGCACACATCACAGCTGAACAGTTCCTTGTAACGTTCTGATGGTGCATCGCTTGTTTGGTCTAGTTTTTCGCGGTTATCTGAGATGTCCATTTCGTAGCCTCGTCCGATACCTAAATAAAGAGGTGTGAATGTTATAAAATATATCCTTGCATATTACTTCTATTTATTTATTACTACTCTACTTCTACTTCGCTTCAAAGTTTTTCTATACAATGAATTATACATAATATAATCAAAGAATATAATATATTATATCGTAGATATCTTGTAACATACTAAAAAAATGGGTATCATTTAAGCTATTGCCAACTTAACTACTTTTGTGTTTCTCACCAAAGTGTGACTACATTTTGAAATACAAACAAATAATATGAAATCAGTTCCACAATAAATCACCTAGCCATGTAATTATAAAATATGTGAAAGTTGGTTTTTTTGTTCGTGTGTTTGTTTGTTACTTCTTCACGTCTCATTTACTGAACCAACCACCATGAAACTCTTTTCACACAATCATCGCGCGAAAGATGTTCCCGACGGTTCGACAGTAACGCGGACTGAGCCGCGGGCGATTACTAGCATGCCGGGTATGTATAATTTGTATTTTATAATTTAAATACCATTTAATTTTATAGAAGTATTGAAATGGTAGGTAATATTAAAATTCATTAGGATCAAAGTATCAATATTACTTGCACGCTCTACCTACGCTCGACCTAGCGTTAACCCACACATGCGTGTTGTTTTGCATCTGTGTGAGTCGATATCGGCTCTCGCGGCGATTTCGAGTTGATGAAATTTGATTGCGCGCTCTTAATACATTCTGCCACTACGATGGCGTGCAACACATTAAAATAATAATAATAGTTACTAAACATTAAATTATATGTGATATTTTACGATTAAATAGTATGTATATGTAAATAATCAGTTCCACAATAAATCACCTAGCCATGTAATTATAAAATATCTGTCCGTTCCTTTCTGCCTGATAATATTCCACCAATCAGCATTCAATATGGGTTGTTGATTTGAATGCCATGAAATGGAAATCGGGTACTAGCATCAAAAACTTGGGGTAACTTTGGCTACTTTTCATCATCATCGTGATCATCATCAAACTAAAGATCTCTGAACCGGCTGGTCCGATTATGACGGGTTTTTCTCGCAGTTAGCTAAATATGTTTTAGGAGTAACCTCCACATACAAATAAAATTGAAGTGTCTGTTTGACGACCTTCGTAGGGCAGTGGTTGAGTGCATCGGTAGGAGGTCGCGGGTTCGAATCCGACCGAAGGAACAAAAAGTATTCTGTGTTCCTGGGTTATGTTTGTGCATTAAAATGATAAAAATACTAAATATATGTATATTATATAAGTATTAAATATATTTCTTTGTTGTCTGATACTTGTAACACAAGTTCATCGGATACTTAGCACGGGGCCAGATTGACGTGGTGTAAAGCGTCCATGGATATTATTATTATAATTTTCAATAAGCAACGTTAATTTTTTACTATGGACCTATTTTATTATGGAAAGCACATTTTAGAACGGCCAAGCTGAAAGTAGTGTAAAAATCTGTAAGAACGTCCTGCGCAAATAATAAGGAGGACGACATTCTGATATTTATTTAGTTTTATTAGGAGAAGGATTATGTTACGGTAGTGCATACCGTAACATAATCCTTCTCCTTCTTTTTCGGGTGAAGGATAATAGGAGTTAATGTCAGTCGTCCAAGAGAGTATACAGTAGAGATGTAACGGATATCCGGTAACTATCCGGCCTTGTTTTCACTATCCGGCCGGATACCGGATAGTAGTACAGTATCCGGCCGGATACCGGATAGTAAAATTTTAAAAATCTTATCTATATATAAAAGAAAGTCGTGTTTGTTACAACACTTATAACTCGAGAACGGCTGAACCAATTTTCATGGTTTTTGATTCGTTGGATTTGTCTCCTTCCCGAATAGCAGAATACATATTAAAAATAGTGAAAACTTGATGTGTAATGCATAATTAATTATATAAATAAATGCTCATATTTTGTTCGTCAAATGTCAAACATTCGTTGTCAAATGATGTAACAACTATGCGTTCAGAAATCTATTAATGTATGCGTAGGTATTGAAATGTCAGTTTGTAGCAACGTTTTTCTAGAATATGCATATGACATTCATTTTAAACGATATTTTCTCCTTTTTTTTGGCATTGGCAACGATATCTAGGTACTGAAAACGAAAATGCAATTTAAAAAATGTCTGTCTGTCACCGTGTCTCTCTGCTCCGGCTAATCTCTGGAACGGCTGGACCGACTGTGACGGGAGCATTCACCGGGCGTTAGCTTATGTTAGTAGTAGTAATCTATACATCTATATGTTCCGGGTTCCCGCGTTGCGGGTTTCGGGTTCCCATGGTGCGGATTCCGGGTTCCCGCGTTGCGGGTTCCGCGTTCCCGCCTTGCGGGTTCCGGGTTCCCGCGTTGCGGGTTCCGCGTTGCGGGTTCCGCATTGCGGGTTCCGCGTTGCGGGTTCCGGGTTCCCGCGTTGCGGGTTCCGGGTTCCCGCGTTGCGGGTTCCGGGTTCCCGCGTTGCGGGTGCCGGGTTCCCGCGTTGCGGGTTCCGGGTTCCCGCGTTGCGGGTTCCGGGTTCCCGCGTTGCGGGTTCCGGGTTCCCGCGTTGCGGGTTCCGGGTTCCCGCGTTGCGGGTTACGGGTTCCCATGCTGCGGGTTCCGCGTTCCCGCGTTGCGGGTTGCGGGTTTCGGGTTCCCATGCTGCGGGTTCCGGGTTCCCGCGTTGCGGGTTCCGCGTTCCCGAGTTAGGGGTTGTTTTTTTTTAGTTGAATTTCATCATAAACTGTTTTTATGCTCAACGAAGTGGGCAAGGGTCAGCTAGTTATTTTATATAGGCAAATCATACTCCAATAGGTTGTGGACACCGTTTATTTTTATAACCGCACATCAAAAATGTTTCTTTTATAAACAAGTGTCAAATTGTGATGAATAAATACCAAATTTTACGCGATAACACTCGAACGCGCCCGAGTCGACCCGAAGATCGGTGTTACGTGCGACCCGAATGCGCCTGAATAGTTCCGATCTCGTTCACCGCGCCAATATTCAAATCAAACTTATTATTATAACGGGTGTAAAAAGAGCAGTCACTATAACTTTGGGATATGATTAAACTACCTTTTCTCATTCAAAATTTTTTTTTGTTATTGTTATTTTTGCGACAAAAAAAATAAGAAGTTAAAAAAAAAATTGTAGTTTTTGACAAAAAAAAAATATTTTCCAAAATGAGGAAAGGTAGTATAATCGTGTCTCAAAGTTATAGTTGCTCTTTTTACACACTGTATATTATCAAAAGGCCGGATATCCGGCGCTCCGGCCTAGTAGCTTGCCGAATATCCGGTATCCGGCCAAACTACTATCCGTTTCATCTCTAGTATACAGTATGTTTGGTCGCGAACTAGCGATATTTTAAGCAATCATAAATAGGTATATGTACTTGTATTGCAAAAAAAACACTAACTACTAAGGTCTAGTCTCCTTCGCCTCTATGTTGTCGGCACTTGATCGTTTTTGTAAGATTGACTCCACCCGGTTAGCAAAAAGCATTATTTTTTGCGAGGATTCGTACCATTGTAATAATTTTAGCCTGCAATGAAAGGTAATTAGACACGCTACTATAAAAAATACCAAAAAGAGTTTTTTTTATTAAAAATTTTGAAAAAGTCAAAGTTTCTACAAATATATAAAAAAAAACACGTGAAAATATTACAAGTATTGTATTTTTTTACAATAACAGCCCCCATAACCCGTCACTATTGATTATTGTATACAGAGAATTTGAGTTAAGGCGAGGAATAACCGCTACTAGCGCGACTCTTGTAAATAAATTTTACAACGACACGAATGTCTTATTAAAGAAAGTGTTATTTTATGTATTGACAATAATATCAGTCAATCATACTAGTACCGCCATCTACCTTTATGTATGTAATACTGTGTATCAAATGTCAGATGTCAAATATAGTTAGTTCGTATCCGTGACTCAAGCGTTTGATTTATTAGAGGTTATGTACCCAGTACTTTTTAGTTTTTTCTCGCAATTTTCTTGGATATTCTTAGTGAAGAGGACTTTGCAGATTGAGATAAACTGTAACTGTTTTGTTGTAACGCTGTGAATGTGAAAATGACTAAGAACTATCTTGTCAGTGTGCCCACTGAATGGGCTTTCGCGGCTGAGAATTTCTTAATTCTGGAGGGAATGTCTGATTGCATCAAGTCGGAGGCAGTACCAGTAGAAATAGGAGCAGCAGGTGATGCGAAAACCAGAGCCAAACTTATTCTTACAATAGATTCGTCGCTGTACGTGCACATAAAAAGTGTGCAAACGACCTATGAGCTGTGGAAGAAATTGAAGAACCTATTCGATGACTCAGGATTTACGAGAAGGATCAGTGATACGTGACACAGATAATTGAAACAAGCCAGAAATTGAGTGGTGCGGGTTTCAACATTAATGATGAGTTGGTCGCATCACTTTTGTTAGCGGGATTAACACAAATATTCCCCTATGATAATGGCGATCGAGCATTGTGGCATACCATTGACAGTAGACGCCATTAAAACGAAGTTGTTGGACATGGAAGAAAGCGGAAATGGTGGCGACAACAGCGCTTTCAGTTCCAGTGGTGCATTTGCACACCCACATCTGCCCTTTAAAAAAATAATATTATTTAAACGTACTAAATATGAAAATAAATAATTTAGGCACTAACTAAATAGATGAATGAACAATAATCGGCTTGAAAAATTTTTTTATAACAATTTTTCATTTAGATATTCAATAGTTAATTAATGATTTTTCTTTGCTTGAACATGAATTTTGGAAGTGTGATTATAATTGTTAAACTATAAACTTTAGATTTTTTATTGGAAATCCCTGCGGAAAAATTAGAACATGCTTATTTTTTTATTAATAATTTTCGTTGTTATAAAATTAAAAACTTAAATAAATCATCAAAAAATATTATTTTTTTAATCCGTTTTCATGTTATTACATGTGAAACTGTATAGAAATATATTTTTTAATTTTTATTTCTAACTGTTTAAAAAATTTGTTATAAACAAATGTGTTGTTTATAAGATAACTGAATTTTTTTTTGGAATTTCAATCTTTGAAACAAATTATGATTAATAATAAAAAATTAAAAAAAATTGTTTATCACTTAAAAACGCATTTTTTAATTAACAATTATTTTCTCTTACTTATAATTAACATTAAGGAACCATTTTTTAAATCATTATTTGCTTTCTTTTCGATATAAAAAAATACAATTTCATTTTTTTTTTTATTGTTTATGCAATAAACAATTTCTTATACACAAATAAATTTTACCTTATTTTTTTTCTACTCTACTTTCTATCACAAAAGCTGAAATGTTATAATATATTACGATATTTTTTTAATAAAAAAATATCGTAATCTTTTCGAGTAATCTCGCTATTTTTTTATTTGTTTAATTATTATTTATAATCGTAGCTATGTTGCTATGTCTAAATTTCGCAACTTTTTGTATTTTAGCGTTTATTGTAACATGTGAGATAAACATAATATAAAAGTTTCTATATTGCCCCATTTTCATAATTCATACGAATGGTCAAATGTTCTCAAAATGTATCTGAAAAAGTAATTTAAATTAAAAACATCAGTGCCACAATTACAACTAATGTTATCTAAAGGTGTTTGTTTTATTTTTGTACAATACTAGCTGACCCGTGGCCACTTCGTTGAGCATACAAATAGTATTTTCTTACCGTTTAAACCTGGACTTCCGTGAATATTTCAAGACTTTGGTCGGTTCAGCCGTTCTCGAGTCTTAGCGAGACTGACGAACAGCAACTCATTTTTATATATAAGATTACTAGAGTATGAAACCGGGAAATCCTGGTACAACTAATATTATCTAAAGGTATTTATTTTTGTATTTTACAACTGTTCTTTATTTATTGACAACGTTACGAATGAAAATAAAAAAAAATACAAATAAAACTAAACAAGTTATTCTCGGAATGTCAACAAAAGAAAGCTACGAAGAATTATTTATTACAAATATTTAATTCAAGTCAATATTATTTATTTACATATTTAGTAATGGTACTTTAGGCGCGATTGTTTATTAACTATCTAAACATATTTATATAAACAGCCATGTTTGTTACCTAATCATTAATATAATAAACATTATCGCAAGATGGGACGCTCGATAGCTCATAACAGTCTGTAGTCTTTGGTGAAAATGGCACTCATCTTGTTATAGCAGATTTGTCCTTCGCGTGACTTCTGAATTCTGATGTGATATAAGATATTTAAATTTTTAGAAAACTTCTTTAAACATACTTCTTAGTTCTATAGTTGTTGCCCATATGAACTCTTATGTGTATTGCTAAATTTCCTTTTCGTGAAAAATTCTTCGAACACACATCACAGCTGTATGGTTTGTCTCCCTTGTGTACACTACTGTGATGTTGTAAATTTTGTTTCCATACAAATTTCTTCAAACACACATCACAGCTGTATGGTTTTTCTCCTGTATGTAATCTACTGTGTTGTCGTAAATATCTTTTTCGTGAAAACTTCTTCAAACACACATCACAGCTGTATGGGTTATCTCCTGTATGTAATCTACTGTGTTGTCGTAAATATCTTTTTCGTGAAAACTTCTTCAAACACACATCACAGCTGTATGGTTTATCTCCCAGGTGAATACGAATGTGCCTTTGTAAAACTCCTTTTCGTGAAAACTTCTTCAAACACACATCACAGCTGTATGGTTTGTCTCCCTTGTGTACACTACTGTGATGTTGTAAATTTTGTTTCCGTACAAATTTCTTCAAACACACATCACAGCTGTATGGTTTTTCTCCTGTATGTAATCTACTGTGTTGTCGTAAATAACTTTTTCGTGAAAACTTCTTCAAACACACATCACAGCTGTATGGTTTTTCTCCTATATGTAATCTACTGTGTTGTAGTAAATATCTTTTTCGTGAAAACTTCTTCAAACACACATCACAGCTGTATGGTTTGTCTCCCAGGTGAATACGAATGTGCCTTTGTAAAACTGCTTTTCGTGAAAACTTCTTCAAACACACATCACAGCTGTATGGTTTGTCTTCCGTATGAACAATACTGTGTTTTCGTAAATCTCCTTTTCGTGAAAACTTCTTCAAACACACATCACAGCTGTATGGTTTGTCTTCCGTATGAACAATACTGTGATTTCGTAAATCTCCTTTTCGTGAAAACTTTTTCGAGCACACATTACAGCTGAACAGTTCCTTGTAATGTTCTGATGGTGCATACCTTGTTTGGTCTAGATTTTCGCAGTTATCTGAGATGTCCATTTCGTAGCCTCCACCAATACCTAAATAAAGAGGTGTGAATGTTATAAAAATATATCCTTGCATATTACTTCTATTTATTTATTACTACTCTACTTCTACTTCGCTTCAAAGTTTTTCTATACAATGAATTATACATAATATAATCAAAGAATATAATATATTATATTGTAGATATCTAGTAACACACTATTAAAATGGGTATCATTTAAGCTATTGCCAACTTAACTACTTTTGTGTTTCTCACCAAAGTGTGACTACATTTTGAAATACAAACAAATAATATGAAATCAGTTCCACAATAAATCACCTAGCCATGTAATTATAAAATATGTGAAAGTTGGTTTTTTTGTTCGTGTGTTTGTTTGTTACTTCTTCACGTCTCATTTACTGAACCAACCACCATGAAACTCTTTTCACACAATCATCGCGCGAAAGATGTTCCCGACGGTTCGACAGTAACGCGGACTGAGCCGCGGGCGATTACTAGCATGCCGGGTATGTATAATTTGTATTTTATAACTTAAATACCATTTAATTTTATAGAAGTATTGAAATGGTAGGTAATATTAAAATTCATTAGGATCAAAGTATCAATATTACTTGCACGCTCTACCTACGCTCTACCTACGCTCGACCTAGCGTTAACCCACACATGCATGTTGTTTTGCATCTGTGTGAGTCGATATCGGCTCTCGCGGCGATTTCGAGTTGATGAAATTTGATTGCGCGCTCTTAATACATTCTGCCACTACGATGGCGTGCAATACATTAAAATAATAATAATAGTTACTAAACATTAAATTATATGTGATATTTTACGATTAAATAGTATGTATATGTAAATAATCAGTTCCACAATAAATCACCTAGCCATGTAATTATAAAATATCTGTCCGTTCCTTTCTGTCTGATAATATTCCACCAATCAGCGTTCAACATGGGTGGGTTGTTGAACGCTGATTGTTTGTTGCCATGAAAGAGTTTGAATGCCATGTTTTTTAATAAAAAAATATCGTAATCTTTTCGAGTAATCTCGCTATTTTTTTATTTGTTTAATTTTTATTTATAATCGTAGCTATGTTGCTATGTCTAAATTTCGCAACTTTTTGTATTTTAGCATTTATTGTAACATGTGAGATAAACATAATATAAAAGTTTCTATATTGCCCTATTTTCAAAATTCATACTAATGGTCAAATCTTCTCAAAATGTATCTGAAAAAGTAATTTAAATTAAAAAAATCAGTGCCACAATTACAACTAATGTTATCTAAAGGTGTTTGTTTTATTTTTGTACAATACTAGCTGACCCGTGGCCACTTCGTTGAGCATACAAATAGTATTTTCTTACCGTTTAAACCTGCACTTCCGTGAATATTTCAAGACTTTGGTGGGTTCAGCCGTTGTCGAGTCTTAGCGAGACTGACGAACAGCAACTCATTTTTATATATAAGATTACTAGAGTATGAAACCGGGAAATCCTGGTACAACTAATATTATCTAAAGGTATTTATTTTTGAATGAAAATAAAAAAAAATACAAATAAAACTAAACAAGTTACTCTCGGAATGTCAACAAAAGAAAGCTACGAAGAATTATTTATTACAAATATTTAATTCAAGTCAATATTATTAATTTACATATTTAGTAATGGTACTTTAGACGCGATTGTTTATTAACTATCTAAACATATTTATATAAACAGCCATGTTTGTTACCTAATTATTAATATAATAAATATTATCGCAAGATGGGACGCTCGATAGCTCATAACAGTCTGTCTCTTTGGTGAAAATGGCACTCATCTTGTTATAGCAGATTTGTCCTTCGCGCTACTTTTGAATTCTGATATGATATAAGATATTTAAATTTTTAGAAAACTTCTTTAAACATACTTCCTAGTTCTATAGTTGTTGCCCATATGAACTCTTATGTGTATTGCTAAATTTCCTTTTCGTGAAAA
Source organism: Celastrina argiolus (assembly GCA_905187575.2). NCBI lineage: Eukaryota > Metazoa > Arthropoda > Insecta > Lepidoptera > Lycaenidae > Celastrina > Celastrina argiolus. The sequence goes on from LR994598.1 coordinate 2,450,973, forward strand.
ATTCTTCGAACACACATCACAGCTGTATGGTTTGTCTCCCCTGTGTACACTACTGTGATGTTGTAAATTTTGTTTCCGTACAAATTTCTTCAAACACACATCACAGCTGTATGGTTTTTCTCCTATATGTACACTACTGTGTTGTCGTAAATATCTTTTTCGTGAAAACTTCTTCAAACACACATCACAACTGTATGGATTTTCTCCCGTATGTAATCTACTGTGTTGTAGTAAATATCTTTTTAGTGAAAACTTCTTCAAACACACATCACAGCTGTATGGTTTATCTCCCAGGTGAATACGCATGTGCCTTTGTAAAACTCCTTTTCGTGAAAACTTCTTCAAACACACCATCAATAAATTTAAAAAAGTAGTTAAAGAACGTTTGTGTGCTAAAGCTTATTATAAGGTTAATGATTTTGTTAATGATAGCACACCCTGGGAATAAGGTGGCCACTTTCGAGGCTACTTCTATTTTATAAAGTATACTTTTGTAAATTGTAATTTATGTTAAGTTATAACATTGTTATATAAATTTTTTTTTAAAAGAACAATTTTCCCATCTTTTTGCTAAAAGGTGGCCCCGAGCGAGTTTCTTACGCCGGTTCTTCTCGCCGGGTTAGTCCCCGAACCGGTGGTAGGTCATCATGTAGGACAATTCTGAAAGTGTTAGTTACTAACCTATTTGGAAATAAAAGATTTTTCATTTTCATTTTCATTTTCAACACATCACAGCTGTATGGTTTGTCTCCCTTGTGAACACTACTGTGATCTCGTAAATTTTGTTTCCGTACAAATTTCTTCAAACACACATCACAGCTGTATGGTTTTTCTCCTGTATGTAATCTACTGTGTTGTCGTAAATATCTTTTTCGTGAAAACTTCTTCAAACACACATCACAGCTGTATGGGTTTTCTCCTATATGTAATCTACTGTGTTGTAGTAAATATCTTTTTCGTGAAAACTTCTTCAAACACACATCACAGCTGTATGGTTTGTCTCCCGTATGAACAATACTGTGTCTTCGTAAATCTCCTTTTGGTGAAAACTTCTTCAAACACACATCACAGCTGTATGGTTTGTCTTCCGTATGAACAATACTGTGTTTTCGTAAATCTCCTTTTCGTGAAAACTTCTTCAAACACACATCACAGCTGTATGGTTTGTCTTCCGTATGAACAATACTGTGTTTTCGTAAATCTCCTTTTCGTGAAAACTTTTTCGAGGACACATCACAGCTGAACAGTTCCTTGTAACGTTCTGATGGTGCATCACTTGTGTGGTCTAGATTTTCACAGTTATCTGAGATGACCATTTCGTAGCCTCCACCAATACCTAAATAAAGAGGCGTGAATGTTATAAAATATATCCTTGCATATTACTTCTATTTATTTATTACTTACTACTCTACTTCTACTTCGCTTCAAAGTTTTTCAATGCAATGAATTATACATAATATAATCAAAGAATATAATATATTATATTTTAGATATATAGTAACACACTATAAAAATGGGTATCATTTAAGCTATTGCCAACTTAACTACTTTCGTGTTTATAACCAAAGTGTGACTATATTTTGAAATACAAACAAACAATATGAAATCAGTTCCACAATAAATCACCTAGCCATGTAATTATAAAATATCTGTCCGTTCCTTTCTGCCTGATAATATTCCACCAATCAGCGTTCAATATGGGTTGTTTGAATGCCATGTTAGTTGATCATTTATTTGAATAGCGTACGGGAAATCGGGGATTAGGGGACTAGCATCAAATACTTGGGGTAACTTAGGCTACTTTTCATCATCATCATGATTGTAGTGTATATCACTATGACAGTTGACACTTCAACTGTCTGTGTCTCGAGCGTATGGCCAATATGGCTACCAGTCGTGTGATAGATATCATAAACAAACCTGCCTCGCATGGCATGCCTTAGATGTTGGTGATATGTTGGCGAGCGATCACTATCACTATCACTACATAGTATAAAACAAAGTCGCCTTTTCTGTCCCTATATCCCTATGTGCGCTTAAATCTTTAAAACTACGCAACGGATTTTGATGCGGTTTTTTCCAATAGATAGAGTAATTCAAGAGGAAGGTTTATATGTATAATACATGCATAATATACTAAGGCAACATTGCTAATTTTAGAGGTTTCTAACGTGATGTCGTAAATTAACCTATTTTTTTGGGCTTATTTAACAAAAACGCTGCCTAAACCCTACGAGTTAGATCAAATTAAAGTCCGCGATGGTATATGTTTATCTTTTAGGGATAACCCACATTAACCATTTTTATTGTTTACTTTTTACGTGAAAAAATGGCTTATTTACGAAGCTATTTTAAGCAATACGGCATTAATCCTTAGCGAATTAAGTACCTTAAATACAGTGTGCAATTAATATAGATCAATATGGTTCCTTAAAGCATGTAAATTAAACAAATTTTTTCGGAGATATATTACAAATTTAAAATTTGCGTTTGCGGCGGGCGGTACCGGCCGGACGGGGCAGTGCGGGGAAGCATGCCTATAAATAGCGCGTCGGAGGCCGCGGTTCTCCCTATAGCACTTTGAATTTAGCAGCAATCGTTTATTATCGGACTCTCTAGCGAGGAAAATTACAGTACTTGATAAAAACGTGCTTTTTAGCGCGACAACGTATCAGTTAATAATTATAAGTTACAATAAATAATAATCAATTAATTTAATAATAAGGAAATTATTTTCAAAAATCTTAAGTAAGTTCAGAAAAAAAACTTAATAGAATAGCTATCTTTTATTCTTGATGATTGTAGATTATCTTTTGTTTTTAGTCACACGCATGGCAAATTATTTTTTAGGTGTTTTTAATATAATTAAAATCGTATTTGAAGTTGATTTCATTAAAATTGTCGTTTAAGTTATTTCAGTAAAGAAAAAGAACTGAATAGAATAGATATCTTTTGTTTTTTATGATTGTTGATTATCATTTGTGTCTAAATGGTAAGTATTTAGATATTTTTTACTGCGATGAACAAATTGCCATATTATTGGTACAGGTACCAATAATATGGCAATTTGTTCATAGGTAGGTAATCATACATAAGTCTAGAACTGAGTCAACTTTGTTCAGAAATTATAAAGTCATGTCTGGAAGACGTCGTCGTTCGAACATAGGTCGTAGTTCAGTGAATGCTAGAAGAGTACGTTCACAAAGAGATGAAGAATCGTCAACAGAACGTGAAGCTCGACTCAGTCAGCTTAGGGATAGATATATAGCTGAGAGAGAGAGAGAATGTTCAATAGAGCGTGAGGTTCGCGGCAGCCGGGATCGAGATAGGCATTCGGTTCAGGGAGTTAGAGAATCGTCAGTAGAGCGTGAAGATATTCCAAAGATAGCAGGAAATCTACATAGTAAGTATAGGGAAAGAGGAATTGTTTTACTCCAAACTTAATGCGTGCAGGCCAAGGGCAGTAATGAATGAATCAAAAATACTGGATCGATTTTAATCATGTTTTCATTGAGTGACATTGGCATATATATTTTATGCCCGTGCAAAGTCGGAGCGGGCCGCTATGTTTTTATATACAACGTTCATAGTTTTTCTGTAGTGTATTTAATTAAGTATCAGCATTGCACCCGTGCGAAGCCGGGGCGGGTCGCTAGTATATTATAATACACGAAAACTACATTGGCGACGAGGATGAAACAGTGAGTACGAAAATAAATTATATTTTGGAAAAAAAGGAAGACGGAATAATAAAAATAAATTAATTATTAGAAATGGAAGGAAGGAATGGATTAACCCTACGAGTTAGATCAAATTAAAGTCCGCGATGGTATATGTTTATCTTTTAGGGATAACCCACATTAACCATTTTTATTGTTTACTTTTTACGTGAAAAAATGGCTTATTTACGAAGCTATTTTAAGCAATACGGCATTAATCCTTAGCGAATTAAGTACCTTAAATACAGTGTGCAATTAATATAGATCAATATGGTTCCTTAAAGCATGTAAATTAAACAAATATTTTCGGAGATATATTACAAATTTAAAATTTGCGTTTGCGGCGGGCGGTACCGGCCGGACGGGGCAGTGCGGGGAAGCATGCCTATAAATAGCGCGTCGGAGGCCGCGGTTCTCCCTATAGCACTTTTTCACATTTTTTACTGCGATGAACAAATTGCCATATTATTGGTACAGGTACCAATAATATGGCAATTTGTTCATAGGTAGGTAATCATACATAAGTCTAGAACTGAGTCAACTTTGTTCAGAAATTATAAAGTCATGTCTGGAAGACGTCGTCGTTCGAACATAGGTCGTAGTTCAGTGAATGCTAGAAGAGTACGTTCACAAAGAGATGAAGAATCGTCAACAGAACGTGAAGCTCGACTCAGTCAGCTTAGGGATAGATATATATAGCCGAGAGAGAGAGAGAATGTTCAATAGAGCGTGAGGTTCGCGGCAGCCGGGATCGAGATAGGCATTCGGTTCAGGGAGTTAGAGAATCGTCAGTAGAGCGTGAAGATATTCCAAAGATAGCAGGAAATCTACATAGTAAGTATAGGGAAAGAGGAATTGTTTTACTCCAAACTTAATGCGTGCAGGCCAAGGGCAGTAATGAATGAATCAAAAATACTGGATCGATTTTAATCATGTTTTCATTGAGTGACATTGGCATATATATTTTATGCCCGTGCAAAGTCGGAGCGGGCCGCTATGTTTTTATATACAACGTTCATAGTTTTTCTGTAGTGTATTTAATTAAGTATCAGCATTGCACCCGTGCGAAGCCGGGGCGGGTCGCTAGTATATTATAATACACGAAAACTACATTGGCGACGAGGATGAAACAGTGAGTACGAAAATAAATTATATTTTGGAAAAAAAGGAAGACGGAATAATAAAAATAAATTAATTATTAGAAATGGAAGGAAGGAATGGATTGCCAAATTTAACAATGATTCTCTCCATTTCCATAATAAGATTCTTGTATTGTAAAATGTGATATAATGTGAGTTTAAGTAGTTTGCTAGTAAAAATATTTTGGAAACGGTTTGTATTCAAATCAAATAATTATTAAAATAACATCATAATACTTGCTTCCTGGAGAAATAAGCTTATTATTGTGCTCCTTTGTCTAAATTGTTTACCACAAAGTGCACAGCGATGACTCACTAATCACACCCGCAAGCGACACGAACAAATCATTGCTGATTCATCTATACTAATATTATAAAGAGGTAACGTTTGATTGTTTGTTTGTTTGTTTGAATGGAATAGGCTCTAAAACCACTGAACCAATATGAAAAATTCTTTCACCGTTGGAAAGCTACATTCCTAGCGCTGAACATAGGCTATAATATATGTTTAAAAAAAGTAGGGTTCCTTACTAAAACCCCAAAAATGTAGCCCAAAGTGTAAAAAAACGACCTCCAAAATTTGTTACATCGTGTGCGCTTCGACAACGGCTTGACCAATTTCGCAATTTTTTTTTACGATATGTTCGTTATTGTCACGAAAAGGTTATTATGAAAGAAAATGTTGAAAAAAATAAGCAGAAAATTAGAAAAAAGAAGAAAATACGTGATGGTCACGCGGGGTTTGAACCTGGGCTCGATCGATTCACGTCGTTGCCAGTTTATATGACACGGGTGTCATGGTAACATCATTGTTTACAAATGGAAAATAAAAATTATGAAATGCTAGAAATACCGTTTTTATATCAGCTTAAACTATTTGGATTAATAAAATTATTAGATTTAACAAAAACATGAATCCAAATAGGTAGTTTAAGCTGATATAAATACGGTATGTATAGCATTTCATAATTTTTGTTTTCCATTTGTAAACAACGTTGTTACCATGACAACGAAGACGTTTGGCTGCGTTTCCATTGACGCGGGGCGAGGCGGACAGGAGCTTGCGGTACCCGAATTGACCAATCACTATGCTCGAAATCTCTGCTCCACTCCGCTTGGGAACCACTAAGTTCCTATGCGCCCCGCTCCGCGTCAGTGGAAACGCCAAGATTGGGGAGGTTTTCCAAATCTATACATCTATACAAATAAATAAAATTTAAGTGTCAGTTTGTAACTTTCAATTAGTTTTTCTAAATGCATATGACTTTTTAAACGATATCTTCTGCTTTTATTTTGCATTGGCAACGATATTTACTGAAAACGAAAATGTAATTTTAAAAAAAATTATCTGTCTGTCAGCGTGTCTCTTTGCTCCGGCTAATCTCTGGAACGGCTGGACCGATTTTAACGAGACTTTCACTGGTAGATAGCTAAAGTTATAAGGATTAATTTAGGCTACTTTTCATCATCATCATCATCGTCATCTAACTAATGATCACCGAATCGCCTGGACCGACTGTGACGGGAGCATTCACCTCTTCCTCCGGCTTAGCTTATGTTAGTAGGAGTAATCTATACATCTATATGTATAAAAGTAAGTCGTGTTAGTTAAATTATTTATAACTCAAGAACGGCTTTATCATCGATATGGCTGAAAATTGGTGAGGAAGTAGCTTAGAGCAAGTAGACGGACATAGGATACTAAAAAGCTGTAAAATGGAATAAATTCCATTTGACAGCGTTTCCGTGAACGTTGCGGGTTCTGCGTTAGGGTTTCGCGTTGTGGGTTCCGCGTTGCGGGTTCCGGGTTTCCGTGTTGCGGGTTCCGGGTTCCGCGTTGCGGGTTCCGGGTTCCCGCGTCGCGGGTTCCGGGTTCCACGTTGCGGGTTCCGGGTTCCCGCGTTCCGGGTTCCCGCGTTGCGGGTCCGGGTTCCCGCGTTGCGGGTTCCGGGTTCCCGCGTTGCGGGTTCCGGGTTCCCGAGTTGCGGATTCCGCGTAGCGGGTTTCGGGTTCCCGCGTTGCGGGTTCCGGGTTCCCACGTTGCGGGTTCCGGGTTCCCGCGTTGCGGGTTCCGGGTTCCGCGTTGCGGGTTCCGGGTTCCCGCATTGCGGGTTCCGGGTTCCCGCGTTGCGGGTTCCGGGTTCCCGCGTTGCGGGTTCCGCGTTGCGGGTTCCGCGTTGCGGGTTACGCGTAGCGGGTTTCGGGTTCCCGCGTTGCGCGTTCCGGGTTCCGGGTTCCCGCGTTGCGGGTTCCGGGTTCCGCGTTGCGGGTTCCGGGTTCCGCGTTGCGGGTTCCGGGTTCCCGCGTTGCGGGTTCCGGGTCCGGGTTCCCGCGTTGTGGGTTCCCGCGTTTCGGGTTTCGGGTTCCCGCGTTGCGGGTTCCACGTTGTTTTTTTTTAGTTGAATTTCATCATAAACTCTTTTTATGCTCAACGAAGTGGGCAAGGGTCAGCTTGTGGATAATAACTTGCTTATTGGAAAGTTATGAACTTGTCCAGAAAATCTCACGATTATGAAACTTATAAAATACATATTATGTTTATCACGACTATGACCGCCTTTGTGTGATGGACATTGTAATTATAGATTGACTTGAGTATGAATTTAACCATAAGATCCTGAGATGTTCTTGATGTTCAAACTTGTGTCCCGTACATAAAAGCAGCAGGTCGTTAAATCGATGAAGTCATGTGTATAACATGAATGCAGTAATACTGGTTGTTAAATCGATAAAGTCATGTGTACAACATGAATGCAGTAGCACTGGTCGTTAAATCGATAAAGTCATGTATATAACATGAATGCAGTATCACTGGTCGTTAAATCGATAAAGTCATGTGTATAACATGAATGCAGTAACACTGGTCGTTAAATCGATGAAGTCATGTGTATGACATGAAAGCAGGATTACATTACTGATCGTTTAATCGATAAAGTCATGTGTATAAAATTAATGCTGTATCACTGGTCGTTAAATCGATAAAGTCATGTGTATAACATGAATGCAGTAACACTGGTCGTTAAATAGATGAAGTCATGTGTATAACATGAATGCAGTAACACTGGTCGTTAAATCAATGAATTCATGTGTATGATATGAAAGCAGGATTACATCACTGATCGTTTAATCGATAAAGTCATGTGTATAACATGAATGCAGTATCACTGGTCGTTAAATAGATAGTCATGTGTATGACATGAAAGCAGGATTACTGATCGTTTAATCGATTAAGTCATGTGTATGACATGAAAGCAGGATTACTGATCGTTTAATCGATAAAGTCATGTGTATAACATGAATGCAGTATCGCTGGTCGTTAAATCGATAAAGTCATGTGTATGACATGGAAGCAGGATTACTGATCGTTTAATCGATAAAGTCATGTGTATGACATGAAAGCAGGATTACTGATCGTTTAATCGATAAAGTCATGTGTATAACATGAATGCAGTATCGCTGGTGTAACGATTTTGTTTTTTTCTTTTTTTCTTTACTTGAATCAGTAGGGGAAGTTCCTAAATATAATAAAAATATCTCATATATAATAATTAATTATAAATTTATCCTATAATTAGCTTGACAGTTGTTGCTTACCAACTAGTTGCTACTATATTTTCCCAGGCGCTCTTTTTACTGTAATCGCAATGAAGTTAGGTACAAACTTCACACTAGTGGACTGGTTGGAGCGGACATTTTGTATCGGCATTACATGGCAGAACTCAGCTGATTTGAGATCGTATTGTACGGTTGAATTACTATCACTACCGCTGCGTTTTTTGTACTATCATTCATACTTAACGGCACTGAATGTCTTGTTCTTGTTTTTTTTGTTACTTTTTTGACTTGTAGATTATTCTGTTTGACTGCCTCATCACTGATTGCTAGTTTGCATTAATCGCGCTTTTTCATCCTTGCTGTACATTAATTAGCAACCTCTGATGTCGCGGCTAAACTACGAAAACGGGCAAATACCCAAATGTCTGGTTACTGATTCCAGGGTTCTTCGCCACGGTGAATTAACCGGTGCCACTACTAATCAAAAATAGCTACTGCTACCAGAGGATTCTCTGGAATTTCTAGATTGCTTGGGAGGACGGAGAACTGGCTGCTTTCTACAACTATCCGCAGGAGAGTAAAGCCGATTCTTAAAAGCACGGCAAGCTTAAGTTGCGAACGCTCGGACCACGGCCTATAGCTCTTTTCTCTAGAACTTACCTACAATAATATAATTATGTTATACTTGAGTTTCGTGGTTTTAATTAGCACAACTTCAAATTAACTGTTACACTGGTCGTTAAATCGATAATGTCATGTGTATAAATTAAAAAGTGTATTACTGAATATCAATATAGTCACGTGTCATTAAAAAAAAAGCATAAGATGACAAAAAGATAAGATGATAAAATTTCAGGTATTGTATAAACGAAGCTGGTTAAAATCCGATCATTAAATGGATATCAAGAAATCAATAGTGTGTTGACAGGCTTTAATTGAATATAATTTGATATTCAACTATAACGAGTACTAAATAGTAAGGTGATACATATTTTATTAATTGAGATAAATAATTAAATATTATGAATTTCATTATTTAGTAAAATAACATAAAAGTAATCAGAGTATTAAAATTGGTACTAATTGGGAAATGTGTTGAATAAAAACCACAACAATAGATAAACTATTATCTAAATTATTAATTTCATCACCGGAAAAGTCGGAACAGTACCCACTACTATACACTTTCATACTACCATGTATGTATAACATTTTAATTCATAACAAGGGAAAGTGTAGTTATAATGTGCTGTAGTTGTACAAATGTCAAACAGATGATACTGGTCCGACGCAAGCTCCCTCTGTCGTTAAAATTAATTGAAACAACCAGGTGATGTGTTAAACATTAAATCGCATGTTGTGTTTGTTGAATCGTATGTTCATATTTGTATATACAAACTTATATAAAATCGTTCGTTACATCGATAGCGCGATGCAGGAGCCTAACAGCGACATGTTATAGTTTGATAGACTATGTTTAGAACGTTGAAACTTTATCTTAACACTAAAATAAAACATTTAACAGTAGTTATACTGATGGGACCCAAGAAGTCACTGAACTGCAGTAAAGGGTTAAATTTGTGTTTACACATAATATAAAGAGGTTTCGGTTTAAGGATCTTTATCTCCCATTAAGATAATGATCACTTATAGAAGAACAATACATACAATAAAATAATTTATTACTAGGTAGACTGAAAAACTTTAAGATGCGAATATCTTTGTTAATTGTAAGTTGGTGGTCCAAGTTATAAACGCTATCGCTAAAACTTACTATGTTTTAACTTTAAATTACTGTTAATAATAATAGTACATGGAGTTAGAGATAAATTTGAATAATGATAAAAATTTAGTGATCATGCATATAAACAAATAAGTTACATTTAAATGGTTTTAAACTATATTTAAAATATACTATTGTTTGTTACAATTTTTATTTATTTAAACGAAGGTCGATCAAGCATTGACTTTTAAGATTTGACGGAGGAATTATCTATTAGCTGACGTAATGACAAAACCATTGTCAAAAGCAAAATTTGAAAGACACTGTACAAGATAAATGCATAACGTGTCTCGGCAACATGAGTGAACATCAGGAGAAGGTGTTGGAAGGTCTTGATGCTGTCCGCGTATAATTGTCTATGATGCACTGCATTTGAATTTGTAATATGTTCTTTTATTAATTTTGATGTACAGTGTCATTATGTATTATATTTTATCTTATTGAAGTAGTAAACACAATGTTTCAAGTATTATTTACGTTTCATTTAATTGCTATAGCAGCTAGTCCACCCTATCAGTCCCTACTATATCTAGTAGGGACTGCTATCGCAAAAAAAAATCAAACAAAATGGCACCTATATACTTTAGTCAATTATAAATAAACTTTATAAAAAATCTTTAGAATTTTTAAATACAATTCGTAGAAACTATTTTCCCAACCTAATATATTATATTATAATTAACTAGCTGTGCCCACGCCTTCGTTTGAGTGGTTTTTGGGTGACTTAAACCGTTTAACACGTTCAGTGCGTTACCCTGCTGCCCTTACTTTTCAAAAAGTGCTGCATCAGGCTGTTTAGGCCTGTTGCTAAACTCTGTCAAAGTGCGTTATCGGGTTCAAACGACCTGTTCCGCATTTTCTTTTTAAATGTAAAAAGCATATGATATTTTTGGATAAAACATTGAATTCATGCTTGAAACATATTTATATTGAGTTACTCTATACTAAACTAGAATAGTCCTAGAATTCAGCTTTTACAACATATATAAAAAATTAAAACAATTTGTAGGATCTTAGACACCTGATATCAGCACAGAAGGGTAACTATGTCGATAAATTACTAGTGTTGAGAGTAAAAATATCGATATAAAAAAATATATATTTTAGTTACATTTTATTTTGAACTAAGTATCTAGTTTTTTTTTTGTTTTATATTAGTTTCAAAAGAAGAATGAGCTTCATTGTAACATACTCGGCAGTAAGTTTCAGAACACTTAATAACAATAGGTCATGAGTTTTTTAACTTTTTTTGGCCGCCCGTTTATCTACTTACTTAAAGTTTGTCTTAGCATAATGTCACACCCTACGCAAATTTTTTTATCTGCTTTTTCTAAGCTATGCCCATTATTATATTTTGTTTCCATAGTCATCAAAGGTTGATTGAGTGTCAGCATCTATTCTATCTGTAAAAGGGATGTTTGTAAATTTGTCTATGATATTGTCTATAAAATCAAGCTTAGTCATTTTTATCTCATTATTCATATCTAACTATCCATGCATTAACCGAAGTGGTCCCGAATAACATCTCCATCATTACTTTTCTATACCATTTAAGTCCAATTTTTAGAGTAGTATAGAAAGAGGACAAACCGCTATGACGTAATTAGTAATAGGACATCACTAGTGTAATGTCCTGCAATTCAAGTGCGGTTATCGGGTCATCGGGTATCGGGTCTTTAACATCTGATGTACGCACCTAAGGGATATCATTTCCTTTCAGGCCGTATCAGGTTTTAACGACCTGATGCGTTTTTATTGGTTCTATGTCTACTATTTAAAAATACAACACCAATGTATATATTTATCACTTTCGTATTGCAAAAAATCCTATATTTATTTAACCCGTCCCGTGAGATAGCAATAGATTCAAAGGCCCGCACAGTAGGACAGTTACGCATCGGGCATTTTCAACCCAATACCGCACCGAACGTGTTAAGGAGCGCACGCAACGAAAGTCCGAAAATGTGAATAATTTTCCCCGTTTTTGCAACATCTCTCATGCCTTTGAGTGCATGTCTGATTTAATTTAATTGTTGTCTGTATGTTTTTTATAATTATTTGTACACAATAAAGTATATTTGATTTGATTTCTCACCGACGCTTCGCTCCTATTGCGCAATGTCTCAGCGCAATGTTATGTAGCCTAAAGCCTTCCTCTATAAATGGACTATCTAACAAATAAAAATCAAATCGGACTAGTAGTTCCTGACATTAGCGCGTTTAAACATACAAACTTTTCTGCTTTATAATATTAGTAAAGATAAAATGTGAAATGAATGGATTATGAACCTCGCAAGTGATTGTTCAAGTCCAAAAAAAAAGCTGAAATGGGTACAAAAAAATTTTTTTTTATCCTCCTTATATCTGCAATCGGCTCAATAAAGCCATAATCAGATCCTAGCCGCTATTATTGGATTTGGAATTTGTTGCCAATTAGAAATATTATCTTTTGTCTATGTCCAGTATGTTGCACTTTGCCAGGTCCAATTTTTTCAGGTGTGGCTAATTAGAAATATTATCTTTTGTCTATGTCCAGTATGTTGCACTCTGCCAGGTCCAATTTTTTCAGGTGTGGCCAATTAGAAATATTATCATTTGTCTATGTCCAGTATGTTGCACTTTGCCAGGTCCAATTTTTTCAGGTGTGGCCAATTAGAAATATTATCTTTTGTCTATGTCCAGTATGTTGCACTTTGCCAGGTCCAATTTTTTCAGGTGTGGCCAATTAGAAATATTATCTTTTGTCTATGTCCAGTATGTTGCACTTTGCCAGGTACAATTTTTTCAGGTGTGGCCAATTAGAAATATTATCTTTTGTCTATGTCCAGTATGTTGCACTTTGCCAGGTCCAATTTTTTCAGGTGTGGCCAATTAGAAATATTATCTTTTGTCTATGTCCAGTATGTTGCACTTTGCCAGGTCCAATTTTTTCAGGTGTGGCCAATTAGAAATATTATCTTTTGTCTATGTCCAGTATGTTGCACTTTGCCAGGTCCAATTTTTTCAGGTGTGGCCAATTAGAAATATTATCTTTTGTCTATGTCCAGTATGTTGCACTTTGCCAGGTACAATTTTTTCAGGTGTGGCCAATTAGAAATATTATCTTTTGTCTATGTCCAGTATGTTGCACTTTGCCAGGTACAATTTTTTCAGGTGTGGCCAATTAGAAATATTATCTTTTGTCTATGTCCAGTATGTTGCACTTTGCCAGGTACAATTTTTTCAGGTGTGGCCAATTAGAAATATTATCTTTTGTCTATGTCCAGTATGTTGCACTTTGCCAGGTCCAATTTTTTCAGGTGTGGCCAATTAGAAATATTATCTTTTGTCTATGTCCAGTATGTTGCACTTTTTTAAGCGTGATCTTTGGGTATTACTATTAGTGATTAGGGCTCTTGCAAGTATATTAGCATGTTCTTGTAATCTTTTTTTGTACACTATACTATGTCGTTTAGCTTCTTCTTTGACAGTTGGGATGTTAAGATGTTCATAGATTTCAGTATTGCGTGTGAACCAAGGCGCGTTGGAAATAGTTCTAAGCGTCTTATTTTGAAATCTTTGAATAAATTTGGGTAAAAAATGGCGACTAGTTGTTGATTATAAGAAATTGAATAATTGTATTGAGGAAGATAAATTTCCATAATACCTGACATAACTGAAATTCTTGAATCGTTAAATGGTACTATTTACTTCACTCATTTAGATTTACATCAGGGTTATTATGATGTAAAATTTGAAGAAAATAGCAGAAACGACCTCCGTAGCGCAGTGGTGGAGCGCGTTGGGTGCTCGAACGAGAGGTCGCGGGTTCGAATCCCGCCGAGGGAACAAAAAGTTTTCAATGTTCCTGGGTCATGGATGTGTATACTGTATAGTATAAAAGTATTAAATATATTTCCGTTGTCTGGTACTTGTAACACAAGTTCTTGGGATACTTAGCACAGGGCCAGATTGACGTGGTGTGAAGCGTCCATAGATATTATTATATTATTAATATAGAAATCTACACTTCTTTTTTCGTCAGGTCAGTACCAAATGAATGGCATGCGTGTGTCAGATTTGATTATTAATATTGTCAATTTGTAACAAATTTAAATTGTAACTAACTATAAATTTATTATTTTGTGAATAATATAATAAACACAAATAATTATGTCATTCTTAACAAAGTTGTTTTTAAGTCACTTTGACATTTGTCAGTGCTAATATTATTTCCGGTTCTAGAATTTGATAATTTGAGATGTTTCATTAAAATGTAATTATTAAGGTTAAATTCTGAAATAATGTGAAAATAATTGAACATTCATTGTAAACATTTTTATATGTCAATTTCAGTATTTCATATTGTAAATTATTCTTCGAACTTCCGCTTTAAAATAATATTGTCATTGTGTTATATCTTCCGGTGTATTTACACCGGCGCCAAATTATACTTATAAAAGTATGTGTCCGCTATATTGGTTTCAGTTCTGGATCAGATATTAAGTGAACAAATTTAAGATAAGTACCATATTTTCTAAAAGCCTCTATATTATGTTGTAGCTAAGTAATATTATTATGTCTCGTTTTATTATAGTGTTTAAATAAGTAAATAAGTAAATAATTTATTATTATTTACTTGGAAATATATTTTGATGATAAATTATTGGTATATTGTAAAAATAGTCTAATTTGCTAAAGTATCATGTGATTCGTACTTTTAAATAAAAGTAAAATTACCAGGCTATTAAATACATTTTCTTTTATTCCATAGTTTATTAATTTATTGTTTAAATTCTATTCCTAGGAATACTAATAACAGTAAAAATACTACAAAGCTGTTTAAGATATTTTGGTTACTTCAATTTACATTTATTTATTGATAAAAGGAATGATGTAGTATATAAAATGGTGTGTCGCTAATTGTCTTAATTTCTTGTAATTAAAATATAAGTAGTGTGATACAATAAAACTTATAAATACATTGGTTTATCGTTTTACTTTGAATTTAGATTTTAGTAAATCTACACTTTAATATATTTTTACAGTTAACTTTTGGCCATTCTACTTTATCATATTTTAGCTTTCTTTAATTTTATTATATTTTCTTTCCCCTTTTGACACGTGCCTTTATAACGAAAAATGTTTAATTTATCTTGATGATTTAATAGTTTTTCGTAGAAACTTAAGTACTTATAATAATAAAAAAACATTGGGACTGAGACCTCTGTGTCTCGTTCAAATGCATTCCAGTGGGATGACCAATGCCAAAATAAAATTCATACAATACAAAACACATACAATATCCCGTTTTACTGGCATTGGTATCCAGGTCAACTTCTTTACTTATATTTGATAGGCTCTGCGTCGACTATTCTATTGCTGGTGTATTCTCTACAACAAGCACTAGATTATCGGAAAATTTTAGATGGTTTAGGCGAGCTCCATTAATGTTCATCAACATTCTGACGATTGAAAAATCGGCCCTAAATATAATACAGGTTTTTATATCAATATATATATTTATAATAATATCATATATCAATTATAATTTAAGTATAGTAATTCTCTGTATCAGTATTTATTGCAGGACTAGGTGTATATATACCTATGTAACAGTTACTGGCTCAACTCCATTTCAGGAGTCTATCAAACTCGTAGTGGTCAAAACCAAGGATTAATGCCAGAAAGATAAAAAATAAATTTTTCAATATTCCTAGGTACGAGTATAAAACAAATCTAGGCAATAAAAATCCTGTAAATACCTAAATAAGCGTTCAATTAGCTGATCGACGTCTTGACAAACAGACAGACGGACAATAAAAAACAATATGTTAATACTTTGTGATGTAGTGTAATGTGAATGTGACTATTGAATAAATGTAATTACTTACTTACTTACTTACAATAAAGTGATCCGGTTCCGTTAACCGAATTCATAAAAAGGAGGAGGTTCTCAACAGGGCTTGAAAGCGGTACAGATATAAAGGCATTATACCGGTACTAAATTACGATATCGCTTGAATTTAAAGGTTTAGTCAAAACGGTTGAAATTCACCATTGCGGTATCGCAAAATAACGAAATATAACTTTATTCTTTTACGGTATTTATACCTCATTATCGTTATATTTTGTCGATACCGTAACCGAAATCATTTCGGTACCGAAAAAATTCATAGCAACGTCGCACGCACTCACGCGGCGCGGCGTTGTCAATTTGAAACTTTACACAAGCTCAAGACTACCTACTAAAAAAACCGTTATTTTACAGATTTAGTCCCGATTTCACCAACGCATGTTAATGTTAACGGGTTGTTAAAATACCATGCATTCTCGTTCATTGATATGAATTACGAGAGGAACAACATGATATTTAACGAAGGATTAACTTTAACATTGCTTGGTGAAACACGCCCTTAGGTAGGTATCTGAAAAAATATTGATACCATAATTTTGGGGTACCGAAATAACAGCGGTACCGTTATATAAGGTTACTATAAATTAAAGGTATGACGTCATACCGTTTACCGTTTTTACCGATATTTTTCGGTTATACAAGCCCTGGTTCTCAATACGTTCTGTTTTTCAATGTATGTACACCGATTATGATCGTCTAAGAGCCCGCGAACGCCGGACTTTCGTCATTTGATAAAAACTGAAAATTTCTTAGCTCGTGCTCCCAACATAGGTAAGAATGATGGCCAAATATGGAGTTTGCGTTGCGGTGGCATTGGGAGATAAACGGCAATAAAGGTGTGAAAAAAAAACCACTCATAAAATGAAATCTAATTTGTATCCTGGATGTTTAAACACAGACAAAAATCTGACCATATTTTTTAGGCTAAACGTCCATATTTATTTTAATAATTAATTAATGAAAAAACGAAAAAAAAAAATAGTCTACATACATATTTCGAAAAAAATATATAATACTCTAGTGGTATTATCCAGATAAGAAACAGTAGTCGCGTAGACCTCTGTTTTTGTATGAAGAGACTGTTCCTCTGAAGGGTGTCTGGCAGTTAGTGTCGTGATTTTTAATAAAATTCTGAAGGTAATACCTCAAGAAATCACACTTTATACTTAACTAACTGACAACCTCCGTAGCGCAGTGGTTGAGCACGTTGGTGCTAAACCAGAGGTCGCGGGTTCGAATCCCGCCGAGGGAACAAAAAGTTTTTCAAATGTTCCTGGGTCATGGATGTGTATTAAATTCGTGTATAACATAATAAAAATCTTAAATATGTGTGTAGTATAAAAGTATTAAATATATTTCCGTTGTCTGGTACCTGTAACACAAGTTTTTCGGATACTCAGTCCATAGATATTATTAGATATTATTATTATACTTTGACAAAAGTAGAATTTTTTTTCACGCCTTTTTTCACGTTTAGTACCGTTTAGTACCGTTTATCTCCCAAACCCACCGCAACCCAAACTTCATAATTGGCCATCATGCTTACCTATGTTGGGAGCATGAGCTGAGAAATTTTGAGCTTTTATAAAATGACGAGTCTGGCGTTCACGGGCCCTAGCACTATTACCTTTTGACGTACAGGACCCTAAAAAGCAATTAAGCCGATGTATCTATACATTTAATTAAAGCCTTAAGAGCCTCAGGATGCTGAAATACACAGGGACACTTACCTTACTTATTTACCTCTTTAAAAATATAAGGCTGGAGACGTATATAACAGAGGAAAGGAAGGAGCTAAACAGCATTTGTTACATCCTAATATATCCGCTGTGCGCCTATTTATATGCTGCTGCCTACTGCATTATGGTCATAAGTAGGACTTACCTTCATCAGCTACCTCCTCTTCTATCTCTTGTTTGATTTGTTCAGTTGTGTAAGTTGCTTCTCCTTCCCCCTCCAACTGTTCTATGTGTTTTGTTCGAACATATTTCTCAATAATACTTGGACTAAGCTTTTCTATAATCAATTTCAGCTCCTTCGCCTCGTGACGAATATTACTTATCTCCACTTTCAATGAATTCTGACTATATTCAGAATAAATAACTTGTAAATGCTTTGAATCAGAGTATGATGAGCTCGAAGGTTGTTCATCATCTACAAAGCTGTTTGTTGTTTCTACAGCTCCATCTTCAATTTCTAAGCAAATAAAAACAAATTAGAACATCCATAAGTGTTTAGTCTCGTTTCAGAATTTTTCGCCATTTCCTAAAGTTTCGGATACCACCATGCATTTTTTTAAAATTCATGCTGCATAATATAACGGATGTAAAAAGAGCAGTCACTATAACTTTGGGATATGATTATACTACCTTTTCTCATTCTAGAAATGTATTTTTTTTTTTACAAAAATAAAAAAAAATAAAAAAAAAATAAAAAATAATCGCAGATTTCTGTAAAATAAACCGTCTCCGGAGTAGAGCGCTGAGAAAGAGACTAGAATGCAAGTGCTCGTTACTCACGGTATTGTATTGTACACCAAATGTGATGGACTCTGTGTAGACTTTTTAGTATCAAAAATAAGAACTATAAATATTTCTAGTTTTTATAGATTTGACATTCTGTCAGATGTTGAAATAATTAGGCCGTGTTTCACCAAGCAATGTTAAAGTTAATCCTTCGTTAAATATAATTTTATTCATATCAATGAATGAGAAGGCATGTTAATTTAACACGCCGTTAACACTAACATTGCTTGGTGAAACACGGCCTTAACATGTTGCCTTCTAATTGTTTTCTGTCTTAAAATACTGCTATACTGTATTTCAAGACTGAAAAGGTTAGCCACCAACCAATTGCATTGGTAAAATCCCCCTTAAACTTCAGTCTTGAAATACAGCATAATGTATAATACAGTGCTTTTCTCAATATTTAGCTAGATAGTGTATGACCTACCTGTATCTTTAAAATTAAATTCGGTTTTTTCCTCTGGCTCCGTTTTGATGTCGCAAAGACCTGGTGGCAATGTGGAAATAATCGTGTTGGAAGTTGATAAGTTTAACAATGATTCAAACGCGCCAAACTTTATATCAATCTGAAAAAAGACACGTTTTAATCCTGCTTGTTTTTTATTTAACAAATATACAATTTATAAACTTCTTGAAAAGAAAATGTTTAAATTCGTAGTAGGGGTAACCAAGAGTGATTGCCCACTGACAGTAATCGGAGCTTTAATGTTTGGCAGACTTAGGGCGTGTTTCACCAAGCAATGTTAAAGTTAATCCTTCGTTAAATATCATGTTGTTCCTCTCTTATTTCCTATCAATGAATGAGAAGGCATGGTATTTTAACATGCCGTTAACACTAACATGCGTTGGTGAAATCGGGACTTAGGGCGTGTTTCACCAAGAAATGTTAAAGTTAATCCTTCGTTAAATATCATGTTGTTCCTCTCGTAATTCCTATCAATGAATGAGAAGGCATGATAATTTAACACGCCGTTAACACTAACATGCGTTGGTGAAATCGGGACTTAGGCCGTGTTTCACCAAGCAATGTTAAAGTTAATTCTCCGTTAATTATCATGTTTTCCCTCTCGTAATTCCTATCAATGAATGAGAAGGCATGATACTTTAACACGGCGTTAACACTAACATTGCTTGGTGAAACACGGCCTAAGGCCGTACATATTTAACGAAGGAAGGCAACGTTTTAGAAAAAATAACAGTATTGGCAGATTTTGTTAATACAGGCTTCAAGTGTTACTCAAAAAGGTAAAAAAATTAATGATCTTTTTTTTCATTTCATTTTCTTCAAACGTATTACGTTTAAACGTACAAATTGTATATACGGGCAAAAGCTATATATATATATGTCGCAGTCATCTGATTGAATCCGCTATTTAATTGAATGACTAGCGCTTTCATTGAATCCTGTTTTTACCAACAAATTTTAGAATCCGAGACTAGGACAGCCATTTAATATTTTAGTTTTAAACTTCGAAATTTCCGAATGAGTACTAATAAAACGAACATTAAAGTAAATTAATCAAAAAATATATCAACACTTTGCTATCTATACAAGCTGTTTAACGCCATTTTAAAACCGCCTAGTGATTCAATTAAATAACCAGATTCAATAAGATGACTGCGACATATATATATATATGTCGCAGTCATCTGATTGAATGACTAGCGCTTTCATTGAATCCTGTTTTTACCAACAAATTTTAGAATGCGAGACTAGGACAGCCATTTAATATTTTAGTTTTAAACTTCGAAATTTCAGAATGAGTACTAATAAAACAAACATTAAAGTAAATTAATCAAAAAATATATCAAAACATTGCTATCTGTACGAGCTGTTTGATGCCATTTTATAACCGCCTAGTGATTCAATTAAATAACCAGATTCAATAAGATGACTGCGACATATATATATACATAATATATATATATTTATCCTAATAAATATTTTGTTCCAATTCATTCTGATACAATGGTAAACATCTTATTTTACTCACTTAACTAATGTTGCTGGAATCTTAAAGGATCATAAGGACTTGACTGGAATAATACTACATACTTTATTTTAAATAATTAAATAATATTCATAGTAATGTGAAAATAACGTGACTAGGTTACTCTACTGATTGGTTATCAGTATTTAGGGCTCAAAAGAAATGCATCCGCGCAATCTGCAATATAGGTAGAAGTGAAACGTGCAAACCACATTTTATTAATTTAAAAATATTAACGGTGACATCAATGTATATATATGAATGTGCTCTTTATGTCAGACAAAATCTAGACAATTATAAAACATGCTCCTCTGCTAGACATAGAAATAGGCTATTAGCAATACAATCTAATTCAGAAATTAAAAGGAAAAGTGTTATTTGTACTGCACCCAAATTATATAACAAGTTACCAAAAGAAATTAAAAATACTACAGAACTAAAATTATTTAAATGTAAACTAAAAGATCATCTAACAACAAAAGGTTACTACAATTTAAAAGAATATTTAGACGATATACATACATAAAAAGACCATTAATGTTTTATGATTATAAATTAGGTAATTGATTAAATAGTAGAATGTAACATGATAAATCTAAAAATAAAATATAAGTAGACTAATAATAATAATAATAATAAGGATGTTAATATGACTGCATGAATGTATATTGCACGCCTCTGAGGCTAATTGTAGTTCACAAACAGAAACCAATATTATGACAATGTAACACCATTTTGTATAACTACAATTGCAATAAATAAATTATAAATGAAATGAAATGAAAAGGTTTTTTTAAAAATACATATAGTAAATATACTCGTAGTAAAACTGCGCATTATAACTTATTCATTGTATAATAAATAATATTAAGTAGGTCTTTACCAATGAAATTGCCGTGTTTTTTTCATGTATTTTTATTGGCATTAATCAAAGTAATTACCCATGCAATCAATGTATCTTTGCCAACATTAAAGAAGTCAGCTGGACAGGAGGCAACAAATTCTTCAAAAGCATTTTGTACTGCCACTAGTCTATAGGCACAAGGTCTGGAGATTAGGGCGGATGATAGAGAGCTTCCAACCCCAGTTCTTACAACTTTGAGATGGTCTGCTGTGCAGTATGAGGTCGTGCAGGAGCAGTGGAGACAAGCCATTGACCCATGCTGATGGAGATGTACAGCTTATCTTAGTTCAGTGCTTTACAGTACACATCTGCAGTAATGCTCACCTTGTTTGGTAAGAAGCTGTGATGAATCACACTGGCGCTATACCACCAAACAGTGACCACCATCACTTTTCTAGGGGTAATTTTTCAATCAGGGCACTGGTGGTGAACCAGGATCCAAGTAATTTGTAAGCGCTTGCGGTTATCAAACATAATCTTTTTTTACAGCGCAGGTAACAATGTGGTTCAAAATTCCTTCATTTGTGTGTCTGTTGAGCAGTGCAAGGCACGTCTCGACATTTGTCAAGATTTTTTACCTTGCCAATTTGATGCAAATGGACCAATATTGTTTTGACACTAAATCCGAGGGTAAAAAAATAATAACAAAACAAAACATGTCCTCTTGCAATGACAGAAGACGTGAGACTGAGGGCGCATTTTACTAGATACTTTATAAAACAATAATATACAACACATAAATCATAGATAAGGTATAATATTACAAATTATATAAGTTATACAACTAGGTACATTATTTGTACCTACTGAACAAAAAAGTTATCAAAATTGATTTGATTGATTTCCCTGTCATTGTATGTCTTTGCATCACTAAACAGTCTATGGCATTTTTGTTCACTTAAAGATCAGAATGAATCAGAATAAAATATATGTATTATGGTATCTATAGTACTTATAATATATTATAAAGTGTGCATTCAACAGAAGTACCTCATTCTCACAGACATTTTCAATGAGACCGCGAGTCTTTACAGCCAACTTCTTTAAAAGGTAACACTGACGTAGTCTCTCGTGGCAAATGAAACACATCCAACATGTTTGATATGTAACCTGTAAATGATTAAAAATATTATTGAATTGTGTGTAAAATATTTGAAGACATTGATGTATGAAGGTGAAATGTCATAAAAACAGAATCCCAGAAAATTGAGTTCAACTGTTACTCCTGTGATTTGATGTTAGTTTATTCTACTGTAATGTGTGTTTCTGTACCAGTTTTCATTCAATTCAGTTTAGCCTTGTATTCATGAAAAACTGGCAAAAATATTCACATTAAATCATTGTCCAACTGTGACAGAGACTAACTTTCCTATTTTATATAATATATTCTTAATGGATTGGTAGTATTTGAAAATTCATTTGAATAACATTTAAGATAATACTTAAGCACTGGTAATTCTGTTAAGTAAGTATAATTTTATAATAAGCATGTGTTTAAGTATATATTTTTATTCTAAATTTAGTATCATTACTGTGTATGGAAGTTATTTTTTTACCTGCCAGCTAGCTACCTGCACTTTATACAGATAGGTCTGTAATAGGACCATACCATAAGGGCTTCGCTGAAGTAGGGTATAAATGTAAGTAAAACAAATATTAAAATTATGGATTAATTCATCTTTACTTTTACTAAAAGTTAGTGATTATAATATCTAAATACACCTTAAGCTATTATGAATATTGTTATGTTTTATGAGTTTACGTACCGTAATGTTTGCGAGGTTTTCGTAAACACATTGCACATCTGTTTTAAATATGTTTATAGTTCTTTTACTGTGTGTTAAGCATAGAGTGCAATAAGTTTTATTTAACATTTTTTAAGAATGAGTCTTGAGCTTACGTCAATCTTAAAATTTAATATTTTATTAATTCAAACTTTAAAACTATCACAATATCTATGTAATTATCAGGGGGCTGACAGTGTAGTTCCATTTGTTACGTTTTGGCGCTGCGGTCGAAAGCAAAATGGCGTCGTTTTGTGACGTCACACACGTAAAGTTCCTGTTTCCTGTTTGTAGTGTCAAAATATGATCTATGTTGTCAAACATAGATTCGAGTAATTTTGTTGTCAAAACTCAAATATGGCCGCGTATAGTTTGTTAGTGTTTTGTTTATCCTCGTTTCTTGCTTGATTTGATCCAAAATATTCAATTACTCCGCAGATTATTGATACATTATATCAATCTTTTATAGTATGTTAATTAATTTAGTGTAAATATTGTTTATTTTTCGTTTTAAGGGACTATTTAAGTCTTGTGTCGGCGGTTGCAACGCAACTATTAGTTCACAGGTGAGTTTTACTTTTAACACGTTATAGTTAGAGCTAGTGTAATATAAAGTATGAACAATATAATATAATTATACTTAATCTTTGACTCATTAAGTTTGCCGATGTTTTTTGCTTTTGTATATCAATATTAATCTTAACTGTACTCATTTGTTTCAGACAGAAATACCCCTAGGCCTTAGTGATAACAATTATTACAAAGAGAACTCCAATGAGGATGTAAATGCTTCTGATGAAATGTTGGTCATTGGAAGAGCGGGTATGTATTAAGTACTATGGCATTTTGACACTCATTCTATATGATATTTTAACATATCAAAAGATACTGAAATTGTTTTATTTTTGTGAAATACCAAGGTTTAGTGGTTTGGAACTTGGCTCAGGAATTGGAGGTTGTGGGTATCAATAACTTCATTGAAACAACAAAAAATTTATGTTACACTTGTTTAACATATTTTTTGAAAAGATGGTATTTTCATAAATGTTAAACAAGTGTTATGGCAGTTTAAGCATATTTGATAGCAGAATATTATTGCAGTTTTATTTAGGGTAATCAACTTATAGTGCTGAAGGACAAAACTAGTTAATCTATTTTTGCTAATTAACTATAGTTTTTACTAGAAACCCTCCTTGTTTTGTTGTTGTTGATGGCCGGACTAAGTGACCGACCAACTTATGTATTGTTTTTTCATCTTAAATATTGTGTTATTTATTTACAGAAGTGACTGATCAACTTTTGTGTCATCAAAGAAATGAAAACAATTGAAATATGAGCACGCTTCAAGTAAGGCAAGTGGCCTTAGAAACAGGAAAACCTGGACTTGTGTGTTACCATCACTAGATGGTTGGATTACGATATTAGAGAGTTTTATTAGGATAATTATTAAAATATTATTAAAAAAATATTCTGTTAAATATTAATGTTCTTGCTATATCAATCAGGGCTTATTAGAAATTCAGAAAAAAAATCAATAAATAAATGATAAATGTAACCTGTTTTTATTTTGTATTACTTATTATAAAAATAAATTACCTGAACTCATAGAGATATATAGTTAATATGGAGTAGCCGCAGTCGACATATACAATTTTTAATTATACAAATATGATGCATTTCAGCGACAGAGCCGAAAAACTATATCGATCTCTTTTTTTTCTTGTAAGCATTTGCACTTGAAGAAAAAGAACGAAAGAGATAAACATATTTCAATTTTGGCATCAAATGTCACTGCGCTTCGACAATTTGTGGCTCGTGCAACGAGCGTGCAACAATCCGCCATCTTTAGCGCTGAGTTTCATGGTAGTTCAGCTGTCAAAAGGTTGTTTACGTTTTTGAAAATTGCAATTTACCAAGATAAAACAAGAAATTAAATTCTCAAATTACGTAGGAGTGTGAAGTATTTACATTACAAGATGCCTGTCTGTTTCATTTTGCAGTGTGGTTCGCGGAAAAACAAAATCACAGGTTTGTATTACGTTTTCAAGAATAACTCATAAAATTCTTTATATGCTAACGTAAAACTTATCACAACGATCAATTTGTGTTTGAGGTATATATATTTATTGTTATTTTTGTAAAAAACATATTATTCATGTATATTTTAGTGTTATTTACAAATTTTATAAGTGACAACCCTAATCAAAGGCAGCCATGTTTAGTGACAGAATTGGCACGTTTTTTTTGTAGGTATTTCGCGTCCCTATATTTAGTACGTCCATGCCTGAACTACAAAAACCTACCTACAAAAAAAATCGATACCTCACTAAAGTATCGATAGCTGGACTCGATTTTTCAACCACATATACAATGTGTGTTTGTAGTCTGTGATGTGCTATGGTCTGCGATGTGCGGTCAAAATGACAGATGCTACAGTGCTGCCAAAACGTAACAACTGGAAACTCGGTAAAATATAGCTGTCGTATCTGTTACGTAGTAACTAATTCTTAATCTGTGGTAATTATATTTAATTGTAAACACAAATCGCGATGGCGATGTGAATAGTTTTATGTTAAGTTTTTTTTTTTCTATATTGGCATGCCGCATGCATATTGCATACCACAGATTAAGTATTAGTCACAGATTAAGTATTAGTTACCTACTACGTAACAGATGCGACAGTCAAATTTTAGGTACCGAGTTTCCAGTTGTTCCGTTTTGGCAGCACTGTAGCAGCTGTCATTTTGACACGAAGGTAACAAGAAGTGCGAAAAAAGCGCGGGAACTTAAAAAAGGCGGACGCGGGTTTTTCTTAAAAATTTTCAATAATTTTTTTTTATGTAAATAGTTAGTTATATATTTTAGTTTTAGTCTTATTTTACTTTTTTATTAGTGTGTATATAATATTTATTTGGTAAGTTTCATTTCCTTGTTTATTAATAGAAGACCATGGAGGAGCTGGACCCGGGGGGACCTGGTCCCCCCGTTGGTCATTATATTACTGTTATATCTAACGATTCGAGCATGGACACAGATGCCTCATGCTCAATAAATAGCCGAAAACGTCCTGCGATACCCAGAAGGCGTTGTAAGAAATGCCAAAAAAAAAATTAAAAGAGACCAAACAAAGGCTAAACCCGACATAAATTGCATGTGTCTAAGGGCGGATTTTTCAATCGTCAGATAACTTCTATTTATGGAATAAATATGTGACTTTGACAGATTTTGTATGGAACAAATGTCAAAGTCACATGTTTATTCAACAGATAAAAGTTATCTGACGATTAAAAAATCGGCCCTTAGTGACAATGAATTAAATGTTTGCGTTAAACAGGACATTATAGCGGAAACCCAACCATTGATTAGCAATACTCTAATAAACCAAGGCTTAGTAGATTCACGGGTTGGCAGAATCTTGTATAAAGAATCTGATACTGCTCCATTTACTGTCCACATACAAAAGGTCACACAAACGCCTAATGAGAACACCAATTTTCATCCAATAGTATTTGGTCACTACTTAAAGAAAAATAATATTCAAAATATTGTCAATGGTAGCATCAAAAAAATTGCTAGAAACAGACTATCCATAGCATTTTCTGCATATAATGAAGCTAACAATTTTATAAATAATCAGCAATTTAACTCAGATCAATTCAAATCTTTTATTCCATCCTTCCAGGTGAGTAGGATAGGTTTAGTTAGAGGTGTACCAGCTGACTGGTCAGATGAGGATGTAATTAATAACATAACTGTACCGCTTGGATGTGGAGAGATTTTAAAAATTAGGAGACTTAAGAAAAAAACAATTGTAAATGGAACAGCTCAATTTAATAACACGGAATCTGTAGTGGTTACATTCGACGGACAAACACTTCCTAAGAGAGTGTATATGTGTTACAACGCACTTCCTGTAGATTTGTATATATTTCCAACCATACAGTGTTATAACTGCTGTAGATATGGACATGTTAAAAACCAATGTCGGTCCACTCCTAGATGTTATAGATGTGGCCAAGGACATGCTGGTGATAGTTGCTCAGTTGAGGAGGAGTCAATTTTCTGTTGTATCTGCCAAGGTTCACACATTGCTACTGACAAAAAGTGCCCAGAATTTCAACGACAAAAGTCCATTAAAGAGTCAATGGCTCACAAGTCTTTGTCTTATTCAGAGGCTTCTAAACTTCATCCCACAATTTCAAAATTATATTCTGATGTGTTAGCTTCTCATGTTTCATTATCACCTGTAAATATACCAAAATCAAATTTTTTAAACAATAATATTAAAAACAATGTTAATTTAGTACAAAGATCATATAAAAAAACTGTTTTCAAACAGCCTAAATCTCCTCAGAAACAGGAGAATGGGTATGACAGGCAAGCTCACAATGACCTTATAAAAGATTATAGTCCTCCAGTAGGAAATAATGGGTTAGCGTATCCAGCTCCTAATCTTGATGTTAATTCTATTCAAGAAACTATTTTAGCATTAAATAAATTGATAGCTACGCTATCAACCTGTTTGTTACCGTCCAACGTAGCCTCAATCAATTCTGAATCATTTAGAAACATATCATCCAATAATGGACAACATAATTCAGTGGAATTGCCGCAGTGTAGTTAGTAAGAAACACGAAATTATATATTTAATTAATAAATTCAAGCCTTCTATACTTGCCTTACAAGAGACATGGCTTAAATCGGGATCTCTTTTTAGGATTTCCGGTTATACCTGTCTTAGGGAAGATAGATCTGATGGGTATGGCGGTACAGCCTTGCTTATCAAACATCATCAATCATATCATCATATATCTGTCCCTTCACATCATCCTGATTTCTCAATTATCGCTGCATCTGTAAATAACATATGTTACATTTCATTGTATATACCTCATCCTACATATAGTATTTTCCATGAAATTAAACATATTATTAGTCAACTACCACAACCAATGTTAACACTTGGTGATTTTAATGCTCAACATCAGTCATGGGGGAGTCACAGGGATAACCAATGGGGTTATGAATTGATAGACTTAGTTGATTATAACAATCTGTGTATTCTTAATTCTGGCCATCCAACTCGTTGCACTGCTCCACATGAAGGTTGTAGTGCTCCAGACTTGTCAATTTGTTCACCAAATATTTCATCTATTTTTAATTGGTATGTTTTAGAATCAAGTTATGGTAGTGATCATTATCCTATCATTTTATCATTTCCTGGTAAAAATAAAAATAGATCACCTAGCCCATCACCATCATTGAAATATCGTATTAACAATAATTCAAATTGGGAGAGTTTTAAAAGTTCACTCATAAATCAACTATCATCTCTTCCTAAAATAACATCTGGAAATGAATCTGTTTGTGCAGAGGCCTTAGCTTTTGCATTTACTAAAGCAGCTGATGAAACTTTCCCCAAAAAAAATAATTCATCTCATTATACTCCATCTCCACCTTGGTGGGATCAGGAGTGCACAGTTGCTATAAGGACTAGGAAAGACATTGAAAAACAATATAATAGAAATCCAGATATAGCCAATTATCAACTATATATTGATTGTGTTAAAGACACTAAGAAATTATTTAGGAGAAAAAAGTTATTAAGTTGGAGAAACTTTTGCTTAACATTAAGTCCAAATGTTCACCCCACTGTAGTGTGGAACAACATCCGACGATATAGATCAGCATTTAAAGTTCCGTTTCATCCCATTTCTGACTCTTTGGCCTGCAAATTTCTGGACAACTTAGCCCCACCCACAATATCATACAAATCTCCTTCACCTGTACAAAACGTTAACCTCCAAAGTATAAACCCGTTTTACACTATAGAAGAATTAAAAGGTAGTAGCAAATTTAAAAGATTCTTCTCCTGGTTTAGATGGCATACCTTATTCCTTTTTTCAACATGCAAGTGATAGCATTTTATTGTATTATCTTAACTTAGTTAATCAAATTTTAATAACAGGTAATGTACCTAGTTCATGGAGAATGCACAGGGTTATACCTATATTAAAGCCTAACAAACCCCCTTCTGTAGCTACATCTTATCGTCCAATTATACTGTCCTCAGTACTACTAAAAATTGCTGAACATTTGGCTAAAAACAGGCTAGAATGGTTTGTAGAAAAACATAACCTCCTGTCAAACACTCAATTTGGATTTCGTAAAGGTAGAGGAACCACAGACAACATTGCCATTTTAACCACAGATATTAGAATTGCATTCACAGAGAATAAATCAATTGTTGCGTCTTTTTTGGATATAAATTCTGCGTATGATAATGTTATCATTAGTATTTTAGAGAAAAAGCTACTTCGCATAGGAGTTCCTTTAATTTTAGTTAATTTTATTACAAACATATTATTAGAAAGAGTTATTGTTTTAGTTTTATGCAATACTACGGAAATGAGAGTTGTTCGAAGAGGTATACCTCAGGGTTCTGTAATAAGTCCGTTACTTTACGATGTATACACAGCCGATATAGATAAATATCTGGACTTAAATATAATAAAAATCTTACAATATGCTGATGACCTGGTTCTATATGTCATTAATAGTTCTGTAAGTAACGGATGTAGAGAACTGAATAATTCACTACAAAGGTTAAATTTGTGGATGGACAAAAACGGTTTAGACTTGTCCGTCAGTAAAAGTTCTGTTGTTTTATTTACCAGGATGCGAATGCCTCCTCCGGTAACGGTTTATTACGACGGAATGCCTATACCTGTAAGAGAGAACGTGAAATTTTTGGGGCTATATTTAGATTTAAAATTAAGTGGTACAGCCCACAATGATTACATTACTACAAAATGTGAACGCCTTTTAAATATAATCAGGAGTCTATCTGGTGTTTGGTGGGGATCGCATCCATTTACATTGAAATTAATTTATAATGTAATTATACGAAGTGTAATAGATTATGGGACTTTTCTTTTAGATCCGTGTAATGTAAGTGGATTACAAAAGTTGGATAAAATACAAGCTAAAGCTTTGCGAATAATTTGCGGTGCTATTAGATCATCTCCGATAAATGCACTTCAGCTGGAATGTTGTGAACCTCCTCTACAACTCCGTAGGCAATATCTCGCAGATAAATTTTTTGTACCTGTTATCAATTTCAAGATCATTTGTTAATTTCAAAACTCCAAACATTATTTCATCTTTGTTTTAGTAACAATAAATATTGGCTCCACAGATCTCATCCCTCTCTTGTAACTAGTTACCGTAAATTTTTAATACTGGATGCTCCCACTTTCCGTTCTCCCTCATTTCCATTATTTGACTCGTCCTATGAAGCCCTAACGATTGTACCTAATATTCAGTATGATATTGGCATAAAGAAAACTGATAAATATTTTGCGAATAACATAATAATATTTAAATACATAACAAATAATAATTGGCAGGGGTGGCACCACATTTATACAGATGCATCTAAGAATAAAACAGACAGTTGTGTGGGAGTAGGAGTTTTCCATTTACAATATAATATAGTGCAAAAAGTTAAATTTCCTCCTGAAACGTCTGTGTTTACGGAAGAGTGTTATGGCCTTTACAAGGCTGTTGAGTATATTCTACTTGGTAAACTTGAGAAGGCGTTAATATTTTCAGATTCTTTAAGTGCGCTGCAATCTCTTAGTAAATTTCCGTTTAAATCAAAAAAATGTTTTCCGGTTATTATCCAGGTCAGAAATCTTTTATACAAATGTAAAATGAAAGGATATTCACTAACATTTGTGTGGATACCTAGCCATTGTGGTATTATTGGTAACGAATTGGCTGACAAATTGGCGAAAGATGCTGTTTTCAGTGGCGATGTGTACCCTTATAATAATTACGCAAATGACTTGGCTTCTCTTGCCCCGAGCTCTCTCCTGAAATCATGGAATGAGTTATGGAGTTTAAGTAGTCAAACAAAAGCACTACATTACCG
Source organism: Celastrina argiolus (assembly GCA_905187575.2). Taxonomy (NCBI): domain Eukaryota; kingdom Metazoa; phylum Arthropoda; class Insecta; order Lepidoptera; family Lycaenidae; genus Celastrina; species Celastrina argiolus. Next base: position 2,482,205 of record LR994598.1, read on the forward strand.
AAATATACAACCTGTCATCCCTATTAAGCCTTGGTTTTCTAAAATTTTAATTTCTAAAAATATAACAACAATAATCATTCGAATGAGACTAGGACTCATGTGCATTCCAACTCATCTTAAGAGAATTGGTATTCGTAATGACGTTTTTTGCGACTGTGGAGAAATTGGTGACTTAAATCATATTATCCTGGCTTGTTCCCTCCATGATCATTCCCATTTATATCATAACTTGTCATTAATTCCTATCCCATTTCCTACTTCTGTAAATATACTACTTAGTTCTAACAATATATTAGTATATAAATATTTATCACAGTATTTAACGATGAATAATATTAATATTTAGTTTATTTTTTTTTATATACTTTAAGATGTTTATTATTATTTTTTGTTATGTAAATATGTCTATAAAGTAGACTCTTATTTTATTTTTTAATTTTCCAAATTCTGTTTTATTCCTTTCCTGCCGTTTCCTAACCTTTTGTCTTTGGCACAAAATACGCATCATTTGTGTCAAGTTGCCAAAATACAAGAAAAAAAAAAAAAAAAAAAAAACACGAAGTGCTCTCTATTAAGTTGTGGCCTATGCAAAATCACCGGTAAGTAGCTAACATTTTTTAAATTGTTGTTCTTTAGTTTATTTGATAATATACAGTGTTTAAAAATTATTTGAGTTAGCTCAGTTGTGAGGTATAAAATCCGCAATATTCTTAAAAAGAAAGAAAGTGGGCATCCCTAATCCGCCATGTTTGTCGGCAGTTTTGTTTATTTAGGTATGCAGGCAAAGTACATGCATAAGCCAGTTCCATAGGATTCTGTATTCTGAGTTTTGACCGGACACCACAGACCATAGCACATCACAGACATTGTATAGTGCTTGAACAATATCGATGCTTTAGTGAGGTATCGATTTTTTTTGTAGGTAGATTTTTGTAGTTCAGGTTTTTTTTTTAAATAAGTAATACACAATAAAAACAGGTTACATTTTGTGACGGACGTAAATAAAAGCCAATGCTCCATATTTATACTTATAATATTTAATCGGGCAGAGTCTCTGTATATAACAATATCAATCTATTCTTAAGTCTGATGACAACGAAGAGTTACACCCTTTTATATTATTGACAATCGTTAGGGCAAAAATCAATATGAGAACTATTTAACAGATTTAATTATAATTAACTAAATACGTTTAAATCGAATATAATTATTAGGTAACAAATATTTATCCTTTATCAATAGGTACATAATTATAATATTTAATTATTCGTACTTTAGTTAAGATAATAATTTATTATTATGGAAGTGACGTCATGGGTTGCCATATTTAAATATTAAATCATTTAAAATAACTACAATAATATATTCTATAACAATCTGTCGATTGATAAATTATTAATAAACAGTTCAATGAAATTAACACTAATATAATATAAACGCGCATAATCGTAATATCACGAATCTGGATGTGAGCATCACTGGCGATACTGAACACAGATTAAGTATTAGTTCACAGATTAAGTATTAGTTACTACGTAACAGATGCGACAGCGATATTTACCGAGTTTCCAGTTGTTCCGTTTTGGCAGCACTAGCATCTGTCATTTTGACCGCACACCACAGATCACACCATCTTGATCTCCGAGTTTCATCTTGGGGAAAGCGGTGGTTACCTATATTTAAAAAATATTGTACTACGCATCGACTAGCCATGTTTAGTTTAGTTCTCAGGGCACAATTAATAAATAATAAACTATTGCAAGTGAAAGAAAGAAAGTTGAATGGTAAACAAACAAAATACAAAGCGGTAATGAGGGTTTTCGAAGTGTCACTTTTAGGTACAGAGACTACCGTAAGATGGCGCTTGCATAATGTAATATGTCAAAAAAATCTGTGATCTTTGTTGGGTGCCTTAGATAAAGAATCCTCTAGATTTGACACAGTGCCACAGCCGAAAGGGACGAACGAAAAGTATATACAATATCTGTGTTGCCAACCCCATTTAAATTTACCCAATTTATTCAGTAATCTTACTACTCGGGACTAACAAAGATTAGTAGAAAAAAGAAAAGAAAGATTAGTAGAACAGTAAAATACAAATTTATTAATGAATATAAGTTTATTCATCTATATATTTGTTTCCATTAAATTATGAAATTTAGAACGGATAAAGCAGGAAACAATATGTTACGTTTATGACGTGTATTGGCTGCTACTTTGTATGCCCAAAACATACCATACAACAAGACCCAAGGTTTTAAAAAAACGTCTTTACATCATAATTATTTCCATCACAGACGCGGACGTAATAATAATTTATGTATGTCGGTACTCTATTTATGTTATCGAATGTACTATAATTTCTTGGCGGACATTCTTTTTATGTAGTAATAAAACACAAACTATGTACTTGCACTTTTTTTTCACTTTATTATAATATATACCTACACCGACGATGACTTCATCGAAACCGGTCGTGTATTTTAACAAATAAAAAAATATTTAAATTAATGTAAAATCACTAATAAAGTATAAATATTGTATATAAAATAAAAAATAAGGTGTTTAAAGGTAATCTGTGCGTATAGTCATTATTTAAATGATTTTATTATAATATTTGCATTTTTTAAAAATTATTGGTATAATACAACATTTATGGGTCGTTATTCAAAATGATTATTTCCGTAACCGTATTCATACCGTTTGCTATTGGAAGTAGATGCACGAATTTCTTCCTCCTCGTTTAAGCATTTGGTATTTTCCTTTTCATGCCAGTATATAGTGTGGATCCCTTACCAGCATTTCCGGGGACATTTAAATTTTTAATTTATTTCTTATACCAACTACAATTTATAGATATAATCTCATTCGACTATTCACCGCAGTTCAAGAGTTCATGAATGGAAATTTTTGGAGTGACTTTTACGACTTATATTCACTATACGTCTTCCAATAAATATTTCTTCGGCTTTCCTAAAACAAAGCAATAATATATAAAATAGGAGTAGTAGAGGCGTTCGTTAAATGTAGTCAAGATTTCCATTTCCATCGTTATTTTACAGTAAAAAAATTGAACTTTTAGTGAACTTATGTAAGTAAATTTCAGTAGGCTCTACACAAGACTCTGAATATAATATGTTTATAACATTATAATAATCACTTTTATAGTACGTAAATAAATACCATAAAAGTAACTAACCTGCTCGATGACATGACGCGTAGGAATAGATAACGGGTTTAAATATGTCATATTTGCTGTTTTTCTAAAACAACTTTGTTCAAAATGTCTAGAGCATACTCGAGTATATTTGGTTGGTTGCTAGTTTTGTCGGCCTGTGGCACGAATCCATAATTGGCGGGTTGAAGAGTCCTTTGGAAATCTGTAACAACAGTTTCACTATTGCACAGCTTAAGATTTAATAATAAAATTAAAAATATAATATATATACGGTCGAATCGAGAAACCTCCTCTACTTTTGAAAGTTGGTTAAAAAAGACCCCATTTTTAGGGTAAATTATGAGTACCTTAGCTGGTATCCCCATAAAATCTTTAACATTACTAAGTCAAAAAGTAGTTTAAAATGGCGGACTGCCTGACATTTGTTTCGAGGATGACAATTTAACCTTGTCACTTACATTGGTTGGATAATACATTTATTATTGTAATTTTAAATAACATTTTAATTCATTATTTCTATTCACAATAACCTATTATTAGTGTGCTACGGAACACAACCTATCGATATTTTATCAAAGCAAGGTGTATTTGTTACTAAAATTGTACTTACGCATGAAAGGAAATATTTCGTGTTTTTTGCTCATTACGGCTTTTACAGCCGATTATTTAACATATATCCATGTAAAGCAGGGTTAGTATTATGTACTTAAATTTATTTTTGTTTTCACCACTTAGATCACTATTATTCACTAAAAATCCTGGAAGATACGAGCTGAGACCGAACTGTCAACTGATTTGTTGGGCACATAGCAGTTGTGCCCAACAAACAAAAACAGGAACTCTGACAAAGACAGGCAATATTGTCGCCTTCCTTTTCCTTCTTTAAAGTTTTTGTATGTTGATATCTCGTTCACACACTTTATTGACGTATTGTAGCAAATCTATGTATAATTCTTTATCTATGTTGGGTGCAAAGAGAATATAATCACTACGTTGCTGGGTGGTTAATAGGGTTTCCAGATTATTATAGCTATTATCCATTTTCAGGTAGTGAAATTATTCATAAAGTGGACAGTCGCTGTAGGTATGCTGTTTCATACACAAAAATAATCCTTTCAAATTCCTTTCTTAGTGATCTCCTACACTTCCGAGGAAACCTACAATCTACATACATTATAGCTCGCTGGCTTCAATATCTTTGATTTTTCAAACAAATAATTAATCACACTTTTCTCCCGTTTCCGTAGGGATTTCGGAAAGTTCTTGTTTAGTACTCCCCTATACTTACATTCTAAGAAATAGCTGCTGGAGCTGGTTAGCTTGTTGACAAGCTTTATTCCATGGGAATATAGAAGGAACAGCTTTTCTTTTAAGTTTTTTAGGCGATGAGCTGCAAACTTAAAAGTTTGGTTTTTTAGGTATGAACTCCTAAGGTACGTACTGTAGTATGTTTCCATTAAGTTATGATACCCAAGATAGGTAACAAACATAAAGATATACTTGTATTTAGGTTAAGAAATTAAAAACATGTAACTAATTTAAGTCTAATGTCAATAAACTTTATTATTATTTCTTATTGCACGAGATAAATATTTTATCTCTAGGGCTCTTGCCAAATGTGATGACGGAGAGATGAAATCATGAAATCTGCTGGCGTAAAGTGAGTTGAACATATGAAGGAATTTTTTCTTATAGTTAATCCTGTTTTTATAAGTTTGATAGCCTCTATCCATCTTGATCTCCGAGTTTCATCTTGGGGAAAGCGGTGGTTACCTATATTTTTACAAAATTGTACTACGCATGGACTAGCCATGTTTAGTTTAGTTCTCAGGGCACAATGAATAAATAATAAACTATTGCAAGTGAAAGAAAGAAAGTTGAAAGGTAAACAAATAAAAATCAAAGGAAATTGACATTTTACACAGGACTTGACATATTACTTAGGTTGAATGCCATCTATCAGCATTTTTCATAAACTAGTAGAACTGTCAAAATAAAAACCGCTCATTGTCGATTGTTTGTATTATTTTTATTACCTACATATTATTTCAATACTGTGACGTGTAATCTCAGAACAAAGATCATGTACCTAATGAATAAATTCTGCAATATTATTTTGACATTAGACAATAAGAAGAAGAAGAAGAATTATTCGCCATTTGTGTTTGATTTGTGTAATCACTAATGTGTCTTGTGTGGTTGTAAAGTTTAAAATTACTATTGTATTTTGAGATTGGGGTAAGCTCCATCTTAAAAAATGTTAAATGAAACTTATTGCACTTTATGCTTATCACACAATAAAAGAACTATAAACATATTTAAAACAGAAGTGCAATGTGTCTACGAAAACCTCGCAAACATTACGGTACGTAACTTATTATAACATAATATTAGGTATTTAAAATATCCGGCATTAGGGTAAACCATAAAATATAGCTATTGCCCACTTATGGACTTAAAACACAATGACTGAAAAAAAAGAAAATGTACTACCTACATATTTATAAAGGTATCTATCTATCAAACCATTCAACATTTTTTTACAAACCTAGAAAACTCTTCTTATACATCAAATGTCGGGCGGGGTCCAAAGAACGCTAAAGCCGCCTATACATAGTGTCCGAGCGTTGCCGAGCGGCGGCAAACGCCAATGTGTAGACAGTGTCCACCCGTTTGCAGCTCTACAAACGCTCGTCTACTGTGCACTAGCCGAATGTGTGGACAGTAGCACTCGCCTTGCACCTATTTGCCGACGCTCGCGTTGGCCTACGTTCAGCCAATATGTATAGTTTAAGAGTATCTTTGGTACTACTTCCTTAATAAACGAAGGCATGGATGAAGGTGATACATAGCTAAATTAAAATTTCGTGAAAATTTTACTCAAACTGTCACTTAAACATTTTAGAAATTAGAATATGTCGTTATGTACTAAGTAAATTAATGTAAATAATGGTCAGTAGAATCAATGTACTTAATATGTTACTACATATCCTAAAATGTTTAAAGTGATAGTTTAAACTAAATTTTTTGCAATACATCACCTTCATCAATTTATGTTTTCAGATATTATGCACACATTTTTAATCATTTACAGGTTACATATCAAACAAGTTGGATGTGTTTCATTTGCCACGAGAGACTACGACAGTGTTACCTTTTAAAGAAGTTGGCTGTAAAGACTCGCGGTCTCATTGAAAATGTCTGTAAGAATGAGGTACTTCAGTTGAATGCACACTTAACAATATATTATAAGTACTGTAGATACCATAATACATATATTTTATTCTGATTCATTCTGATCTTTAAGTAAATAAAAAAGCCATAAACTTGACTATAGACTGTTTAGTGATGCAAAGACATACAATGACTGGGAAAAACAATTTCTCAAACTTCAAAATCTCACCCCCCTAAAATCGAATATCCGTAATGTACATTTTATCCCTTTTATCATTTCTAATATACTTATTTATCTATGATTTATATGTTGTATAATATTGTTTCACAAATATCCCCTTCTAACAGCCTTTTATTGCGTGGCGGGATTATTCCACAGTCGTCGTCGATATTGATATGATCTACGGACATACCTGCATCATCCCATTCTAGATCCACCTGGCCTTCGAGTTCACGGGGAGATCCGAGCACGATTCTATTTATAGTTTGGAAGACATCTCGTTATTAATCATAGGGTTCCAACACAGCTTCTTCTTCAGATTCACTCATAATTACAAAACTTGTGGGTAGATCGAAAAAAACTAAACTTATCACTATTCATCTAAAAAGTATTATTAAAGATCACCAAAAAAGTCATAATTAACCAAAAAATAATATTTAAACAATAGATGCACTAAGATTTTAAACTTGAACTTGTGTCACAGATACTGTAACTAAAGCGCGTCCGAGCTTGTTGGGTGCAAAACTTCTTAAAATGGAAAATGTGCAAGATATTGTCAAACTTTCTTATAAAAATTACTACAAATTTTTTATTTGGTTTAAGTCCAGCAGTTCTGCAGAGAAGTTTATAAGTAGTGAAAATAACAAAATAAGAAGAGTTAAGAGATTGGATGTGCAGAAAACCTAATGAACTTGTTTATTCATAAGGGATAGTCAGAGATATAGATGTCGCAGTCATCTAATTGGAGTCGCCATTTCATTTAGTGACTAGTGTTTTTATCGAATGAAGACATTAAATTGAAAGACTCAAGGACAAATCGTCAAGTTATTTATTGTAACGTCCAACGTCTTCATTTAGTCATTTAGCGTAGTCGTTGAATTACCTACTTATGGAACACCTAGTTCGGTGACTATTTTTTCTAATTTGCGCTCGAACTATCGATATTTTATCGATAAATGTAACTTGGTAAATTCTAGTATAAATAATTCACAGATAAATAATATAACATAAATACATCCATTTAGTGTAGTTTTGTATGTTTTAACAGCTAAATCAGTAAAACGATGACGTACAGCATGCTTTAATACTTACCTTCATTATGTCGTTCTTTATGAGTAGCCGGCGCGGCGGCGACGTAATCTTCTTCTTCTTTATAAATAAAAATGAATTGTTGTTCGTTAGTCTGATTAAAACTCGAGCGGCTGGGCCGATTGAGCTGATTTTGGTTTTAAAATGTGTTAAGTGGCAAATAAGGAAAAATTGCGAATAAGATAGACTAAGACGACAATTCCATTTTCCCATATAAAAGTTGACCACTTACTTTCTGTCAAACATTTGACGGTATTTGTACTCTCAGTTCCACTCGAATTGAAGAACGCATTAAAACAAGACTTTTGAATCAACAACATTATCAACTTTGCTCATAAGATGTGTTGACATGTTTGATGGGTGCCAACCTTACAGTGTTACCAACTCTCAAAGATATTTTTATTATGATAATAATAAGTGTATCCGAACGTTCCATTGTTTTGTCCATAGATTTAGAGACTTTTTGCTGCGCGCCTACTTTAACATCCTTGGTTTTGTCAGCTCATGTTAAAAAAAAGAAACATTTAACTGGAGAAATACTGAAATACTGCTAAAAGTGATTTTCTTCTCGCTGCTTACAATGCCGAGGAAAAGAAAACGACCTGACATAGGTCCTCGAAGTCGTGTAAATGTGCAACGAGCTACTTTACGCTCCAACCGCACTAATGACCAGCGAGAGGCTGATAATGATAACTATAATATAAAAATGGATCGCAAAATGTTGTCGTAAGCGCATAACTCTAGAACAGCTGAACCGATTCGGATATTTTTAGTCTTGAAATATGCGTGGATGTCCAGGGAAGGTTTAAAAGGTTTGTATGCTCAAGTGGGTACGGATCAGCTAGTAATAGACAAATAATAATAAGACCTGACATAACACTCCATGATAAACGAAAAAGAATAGTTTATCTTATAGACATCGCCATACCCAATACACACAACCTCACTACCACACACACTAATAAAGTAACTAAATATACAGACCTCACAATAGAAATTAAATCGCAATGGAAAGTTAATACAGTTAAAACAATACCTATAATAATTTCGACCACTGGCATCATACCTAAAACACTTCACACATCACTCAAAACACTTGACATACATCCACTTACATACATCACCATACAAAAAGCAGTCATACTCAATACATGCCGCATTGTCCGCAAATTCTTAGCTATAAATTGAAACACTGTCATCTTACCTGAAGTTGTTTGGCCACAAGCCCGCAACTGCAGTAGACCCCCGTAAGGGAGGAAAGAAAATTTCTAAAAACCATAATAATAATAATAATATCTATGGACGCTTCACACCACGTCAATCTGGCCCCATGCTAAGTATCCGAAGAACTTGTGTTACAGGTACCAGACAACGGAAATATATTTAATACTTTAATACTATACACATATTTAAGATTTTTATTATTTTAATACACAAATTTAATACACATCCAAGACTCAGGAACATTTAACTTTTAAAGCTTTTTGTTCCCTCGGCGGGATTCGAACCCGCGACCTCCGAGTCAAGAGCCAAGCTCAGAACCACTAGACCACGGAGGCGTCATTGCATACTATTTTAGTATGCTGTCATACTATTTTATAACGAGTATAGCACTTTAAAGTAGATTTAATGAAAAAAATATCAACACAGTGCTATCAGTGCGAGCTGTTTGACGCCTATATTTGTTTTGGTGACTACTAGCGCCGCAGTGAGAATAAATTTCAATCACCTGACTGATTTTACGTCCGCTTTATAAGAGCTATGCTACAATCCGCTAACTAACTGGACGTTGAGTGACGATTGTTCAATCAATGTCCGGCCTAGTCTTAAATTTAATGTCGTCGTTCGATAAAAACGCTAGTCACTCAATGAAATAGCGATTTAAATTAGATGACTGCGACATCTATATTAATATGGAAGAAGAGGAAATAAAGGAAATGTTGGATTGTGAAGTGAATATAAGAGCATTAAAGCATTTATTAAAATTATGAAAAAGGAATAGGTTAAATCAGATATCTTTAGAATTGATTTCCAAGAGGCCACTCGGCCAAGATATGTTAAAGCGTATGGTTGCCGTATGAGAGTGGAACCATTCATTTTCCCCAAAACCCAGTGTTCAAAACTCACATAATTATGTACAAAATCTGGTGGTGAACATGTTAACTGCACAACTGATCAGTTTCAGAATCAGATGAAGAAAGTATAGTAAAGTAAGAATGTCACAAAGAAAGAGCTAAAGAAGTTTTCACAGTTTTTAAACCGGGCTTATGATATTTCTTCTGCGATCAGTCTCTTGACTATAAGCAAATGTGTTGTAATACGAGTAATAGGTCTTTACCGATGAAATTGCCGTTCTGCAGTACTGGCCATTTCAAATCAGAATTATTTTTGTCTAATTTCAAATTAATGTTATTTTTTAAAATAAAATTAATCAGAAAAACATGGAATCCTTTTTTCAAAGGTGATCATTTTGCTATTAATTAGTGTTACATTTTCATCGCATTTCAGTTGTTTTCGTCATCATGGATACGTTTAAAATTCGAGTAATTATGGAATATGAGTTCCGTCGTGGCAGCTACGCGGCTCAAGCGGCACTCAACATCAACACGTTTACAGAGCTAACACTAAAAACCAACGCACCACCTGTTGTTGGTTTGCTCGCTTCCGTTCTGGAAATTTCGACCTGAAAATTGAACCTCGCGGTCGTGCGAAGACTTTGGTCGACAGTGGCGAATTAAATAAAGGCTTCGTTCGGCACCTAAACAATGCCCTAAACGTAAACTTACCCCTAGAAAAGTGATTGTTATTAGGTGGTCTAGCGCCGGTGTGGTTCATCACAGCTTCTACCAAACAGGGTGAGCGTAGTAATGCTAACGAACAAACTGCAGATGTGTACTGTAAAGAACTGAACACAATGATAGAGAAGCTACAGGCATATCTCCAACCAGCATTGATCAATTGCTTGTCTCCGCTGGTCCGGCACGACACCTCATACTCCACAGCAGACGGTCTCCAAGTAGCAAGAACTTGGTTTGGTTCTCTCTCTCTCAATTTAATCCGCCATACTCACCAGACCTCGCACTTACAGACTGCTACTTTTTCCAGAATTTGGATAACTTTTTGGCGATAAAAAATTAAATCCCGAGAGGCAGTACAAAATGCCTTTGAAGAATTTGCTGCTTCCCGTCCAGCTGATTTAAGAAGGGCATCAATAAACTGCCACTGCGTTGGAAAAAATGCATTGACTGCATGTTTGATGGCTTCGATTAATACAAATAAAAAATACATGTTGAAATTTTTTCATACAAAATGGCATTTCAAAGGTATTAAAAATTATATAATTAAGTAATGCATATTCAAAGTGATTGAAAATAACGCGACTAGGTAACATGAATTAATTATATAATTTTTATATCAAATATACTATGCGTTTTCTTTACAAGTTTTTCATTTCATGTTTAAATATACATGTATAATTAATTATTCCAGTCACATAATATGATCCTTTAAGATTCTAGCATAAAATAAGATTGATTATACAGTCGAACCTCTATAAGTCGAACATCAAGGGAGACGCCAAAAATTTCGAGTTATAGAGTTTTCAACTTATGGAGGATTTCGACTTAGGCGGATTTTGATTCGACATAAAGAGTTTGAGGTTTATTCTTATAAATTTTGAGTGCTTGCTTGGTGTCAGGTGTTCAATTTGAACACCTGACACCAAGCAAGCAAACACGTGTTTACGTGAGTCATAAATTTATTATCGTATACTCCTAAAATGTTTTCTAAGAAACAATAGTGTACTCACATTGTCGGCAAGTTCTTAAGGTCGGTAACTTATTTTTGTTCGAACAATAGAGGTAATAAATTCCAAATGATCAAGTAGTAGAGGTTGTAAAATAAAACGTTGCTATGTTCGAGATACAGAGGTCAAATTAATTTTTTCGAGTTATAGAGTGAAAAGATGTACCAAAATGGCTTGGAGGGACTCGATGATTATTTCGACTAACAGAGGGTCAAGATTTCAAGTAATGGGGGTTTTGGTGTTTGAAGGGAAGGGAACAAAACATTTTTTCGAGATTTGGAGGTTTTTGACTTATCGAGGTTCGACTTAACGAGGTTCTACTGTATTAGATTTAACATTGGATCAGAATGTATTGGAACAAAGTATATAATACTATGAATTAAAACTTTTTCTTGTAATGAAGTTTATAAGTTAATTTTTTTTAAATAAAAAACAAAAGGATCTGGATTTAAACATGTTTTTTTTTAGATTGATATGAAGTTTGGCGTATTTGAATCATTGTTAAACTTATCAACTTCCAACACAAAGATTATTTCCACATTGCCATCAGCTCATTGCGACATCAAAACGGAGCCAGAGGAAAAAACCGAAATTAATTTGAATGATACAGGTAGGTCATACACTATCTAGCTAAATATCAAGCAAAGCAATGTATTTTTAATGTTATGCTGTATTTCAAGACTGAAGTTTAAGGGGCTAGTCTCACTATGGTCCAGTAATGTTAAACATGTTTAGCCTCAATCTGCAAATAAATTCCGACTGAGCTGAACTTTGGTATTATAACTCTCACCAAACGCCCAAGAGAAGTTTTTAAGATGTCATTTACACACATGAATAAAAAGCCACAGAGCAATGCGGCGCTCAAGGATTATCCATTATATACCGGACATCCTGTATAATTATTCAAATAATGGTATTACTAATATGTACTTTTTTAAATTTAAAATAAATGTTTAAATTGCCGTCATGCAAGTAGTGTCTAGGAGATTTGTTTAGTTACTTTCTATATGTATAATGTAATATTAAATATAATATTATTTTTTTTGAAATCATTAAAAATATATTTATATTATTATATTTAATGTGAAAACAGAAAAATATGAAACAGAAAAAGTTGAAAAAAGTAACTAACTTTTTGAAGTCGGGTTATAGTTTTTTCAACTTTTTTTATTAACGTCTACCCTCAACACTGATACGGGCTATTGCTTATGGGAGACCATTTTATAGACGAAGAAGAAGTATTAGTAGTAGGGACTCATTTTTATCCTTCAGACAGGAGCCATACTTTTAATACTTATAATTTTTTTATAAGAAATACCTATAAAAATATAAATCGAATTTTAAATGCATTTTCATACTTGACTAAGCACTTATGGATGTTCTAATTTGTTTTTATTTGCTTAGAAATTGAAGATGGAGCTGTAGAAACAACAAACAGCTTTGTAGATGATGAACAACCTTCGAGCTCATCATACTCTGATTCAAAGGATTTACAAGTTGTTGATTCTGATCATAGTCAGGATCCATTGAAAGTGGAGACAAGTAATACTCGTCACGATGCGAAGGAGCTGAAAATGATAGTAGAAAAGCTTAGTCCAAGTATTATTGAGAAATATGTTCGAACAAAACACATAGAACAGTTAGAGGGGGAAGGAGAAGCAACTTACACAACTGAACAAATCAAACAAGAGATAGAAGAGGAGGTAGCTGATGAAGGTAAGTCCTACTTATGACCATAATGCAGTAGGCAGCAGCATATAAATAGGCGTACAGCGGATATATTAGGATGTAACAAATACTGTCTAGCTCCTTTTTTTTTCTACCTTTTTTTTCTTTCTTTCTTTCTTCCTTTTCTTTTCTTTTCTTTCTTTCTTCCTTTTCTTTTCTTTCTTTCGTTATCAAGCTAAAAATAGACACAGTTTCATATGTATTTTTTTATCATTTGTCGATTTAAACACATAACACACGATGAATTAAAAGTCTTACAACTATTCCGATAGCAAAAACAATCAAATTGTAGTGAAAAGAATCAAAAACAAATCTTAGTGACTTTCATACATTTCTTGTCTGTTTGTCTGTGGGTTTGTGCACGCTAATCTCAGAAACGGCTTATCCGATTTAGATGTTCTTCAGTAATATATTGCGGCAAACTTCACTTAACATTTAGTGTTTGTTTCATGTAAATCGGTTCATAAATAAAAAAGTTATGACAATTTAAAAACATCATGTCGTACTTGCTGTACATTTGTAGGAAGCGCGCCCGGGAGCCGCGCGTCGCCGCTTCAAATTTTATTCGCAGCGAACGCACCGGGGGAGAATGGCATTCGATAAAAGTGAATTTCATTTATTTTATATTATACTAGCTGTGCCCGCGACTTCGTACGCGTGGAAAACTGATTTAGGGCAGCAGTAAATACATTTTTAGTTTATGAACACTGTCGTTTGGATATTTAAAATCACTAATTTATAGTAATGCTTCTTTGTACACTGTATTTAGACGTCCACAGGCAAAAGAAGTAGGCCGATGGAGTAATAAAAATAGTTTACTGTCAAATAATGGCCATTTTTGTCATGAATATTTTTAGGTATTAAATTAAAACTTATTATTTATTAATTACCTACGCTAACAAACATGTAGTCTACTTTGGGACTTGATGGTTAAAGTACTAACTTCCTTTAGACGACAAAATACAAAAGTCCAAAAGAAAGAAAAAACCCAAGTCTAGCCTAGCATGAAAACTAATAAATAAAAGTATTATGAAAAACATAAATCTTACTTATATTGACATAACTTTTCTAATTTAAATGTACCTATGACATCTCATATCTTGAAAACAAACCATCCTACGCCTATAATTTATTTATCGTATTTTCAAAACCTAAGTATAATATTAATAATAATACAATAATATAAATAAATTACTTCGCACACAGTAATACTTATTTTTACTTGGGTCAATAATTATATTCTATAATTTTCAAGTCGGTGCCAAGTTCAGCGTTCTTTCGTAATTTGTTTTCATGTAATATTAGTTTGTAAGCCAGTACATTGGGTACATAATATTATAGTATAATAACTTTACTTTGATGGTTAGTTGTTGTACATAGTTTGATATTGTAGTAAGGTTTTTGAAGTAGGTACTTACTTGGCACCGACTTGAAAATGACGAAACGAATAGAATAAATTTATTTACCTAAGTGTAAATAAGTATTACTTTGTGCGAAGTAAATTTAATTGTTCCTTTTAGTTTACCTTTTGAAGTCGTTTTTTTTGTTTACAATTGTTTATTTTTAAGATTTTTAGTGATGGGTAGACTGAGTAGGGATAATTCTCGAATGATCAGACGACGGTTACTTGAGACGGAAAATGAAAAACAAAAACGATTAGATAAAATTAATAGTAGGAAGAGAAAATGTCTACAGCGCGAAATTTTTTCATATATATATATTTTATATATAATATAGTTTAGCGAATTTTTTTAATAAATATATAAATATATACATATATATATATAAGAAGAAAAGTTGATATATATTATATCAAGTAGATTGACTATTAAATGAGATACAAATTTTCATAATATTAAAGTCGGTCCAGCCAAACTCAATATTATGAGTTCTATAATATAGCCTATTTCATCATATTGTAAGTGATATCACTATATCTATAGCGATGGAAATATGCTTGCAGTATAAGCGATGTCGAAATTTCCAAACGTTTATCTTCAAAGACTCAAAATGATGTTTTTAGTCGGATATGCTTATATGTATTACTCGAAACAAATACAAAATTACTATGAGTGTCCCTATTCAATATATATTTCAAGGTGTTCCCTCGATTCCTCACGACGCCATCATCAGGTCTCCACTTTGATAACTATGAGACCAAGTTCTACTGTAATTGACGTAGTGACATATGCTTGCATTTCTTTAAACAACGCTGAAATCTTCAAACATGTATCTCTAAGGACTCCGAAGTTCTGTTCAGTACTTTTAGATCCAGGATATAGTGCAAAACCTTACTGTTTGACCTAACATATGCTTAGACTACTTCAGACAAAATCAAAATCGATATATTATTCCATATAAATTTTGAGGATTTCCCTCGATTCCTCACGGATCGGTGACAATGATTTAAATTATACCAAATTTAAATTATACCCTACACAACACAAAAAAAATTAAAATCGTTTCATGAACGATGAAGATATCGGTGAATAAACATAAAAAAAACATATATTTACCAATTGAGAAACCTCCTCCTTTTTTGGAAGTCGGTTAAAAGTATTATGTTGGTTATTTAATGTTACAATCTACCTGTAGGATAAACAACCTACATATCTCGGCTATGGGAAATAAGAAAGGATTACGGTACCTTGCGGCTGCTGCGAGTTCGTTGGGCTGAGGGTGGAGACGAGCTGAGTTTCTCACACACAACACAATAGTCTTGAGGTCACTATCACCTGGTCACTAAAGTTATTTGAGCTGAGGAAGATTCCCTTTTTCACGTATGTAACCTATATTTGCGTGCGCGCGCGTGTCCCGGGTGACAGATTGAATGCGACTGGTTCAGGTGCAACGTCACGTCACTTAATAGTGGCGCGAACATCCTGGGGGGGCCCGGCAGTGGGCATGAGCTGATCCCCAGGTTGAGCTGAATCCAGTGGGAGCCGGGCAATCTTGCCGACAGGTCTCCGCAGCTGGCCTTGTGAGGTGGCCACGTCCACAACTCTGATGACTCCATCCTTCCCAGGTAGTAAACGTGTGATTCTTCCCATCTTCCATTGGAGCGGAGGCAGGTTATCTTCTTTGAGTAGAACAAGTTCTCCAAGTTTGGGCGGAGAGGAAGAGGAAAGCCATTTGGAGCGGATTTGAAGGGTATGGAGGTAGGACGTGGTCCAGAGAGCCCAGAAGCGCTGAGAGAGATTGTATTAGTTGAAATCGCTTGAGGGGAGATATGACTCTGTCATCTAATGTGTGCTCTGGAAGAGCAGTGAGCGGACGGCCAATGAGAAAATGGCCGGCTGTAAGGGGCTGATAGTCCGTGGGATCGGACGAGAGTGGGCTGATAGGCCGAGAGTTTAACACGGCCTCGATTCTAGTGAGCAGAGTTGAGAATTCCTCAAATGTGAGGCGTTGTTCACCGATTACACGGTAGAGAAGTTGCTTTGTCGATTTAACATTTATCTCGTGGATGCCTCCCATCCAGGGGGCCTTGGGCGGATTGAGTAACCATGTTATATTTTGAGCTGAGAGTTTATGAGAAATGGCGTCATTATTGTCGTTGAGAAATTGTTGAACTTCAAGGAGCTGATTCCTAGCACCTACATAGTTTGTGCCGCAATCTGAACGTATTAAAATGGGAACACCGCGACGTGAGCAGAATCTGTGTAACGTAGCAATAAATGCATCTGTAGAAAGTGCTGATACGGGTTCCAAATGAACCGCCTTTGTAGTGAGACAAACGAATATACAAAAGTAACCTTTCAGTAATTTAGCATTTCGTAGTTGACTTGATTTGAGTAAAAATGGGCCGGCAAAATCCGTAGACACGTGACTAAATACGGGCTGAGGTATAACTCTGTCGGCTGGGAGATCACCCATGACAGGCATTTCGGGCTGAGCGCGGCAACGAAAACATTTTATGCATTTAAACGTTTTATGTCGAATGATGCGGCGTGCTGATAATATCCAGAATTGTTGACGTAATATAGCGTGTAGTGTATCGATGCCAGGATGACAGTGTATGCGATGATAGTGATCGATAATAAGGTCTGTGAGTGGACTAGAACTAGGTAAAATGAATGGGTGCTGAGCCTCGTATGTGAGTTCCGAGCGAGTGAGTCTACCACCTACTCGAAGGAGACCGTCCTGCAAAAAGGGTGATAATCGTTGTAACCTAACTGTGCAGAGTTTATTAAGTTGCAGGCGGTAAGTGTCTTCTGCGAATGAGTTCTGTTGAACAGAGCGGATCCAGAAGAGCAGGGCTTGTCTACGCTCCTTTACAGTGAGTGGACCTAGTTCTCGTGAGTGTACTGATAATTTACAATTGGAAATGAACCGTCGTATGTAAGCTGTGACGCCTATGAGTTTACCCAGTGAGCTGAAGCGTGTGAGAAGATCACTATCAATACCAGGAGTTGTGAAATGGCATGTAACTTGTTTAGGTTTGAGTCCCGGTAATTCTTGTCGAGTGTGAGCTGATGACCTCTTGGGCCAGGTATCCTCTGGCATCTTGAGCCAAGGAGGAGACCACCATAGGGCGTGAGAAGAGAGAGTGAGAGCTGAGGTTCCTCTGCTAGCGCAATCAGCAGGATTTAAATGTGTGGGTACATGACGCCAGATGAGTGAGAGTGAGTTAGCAGTAATCTTGGTTACTCTATTAGCTTCGAATGTTTGTAGCCGATGGGAAGGAGTTTTAATCCACGCGAGTACAATGGTGCTGTCTGACCAACAGACGTGCTGAGACATTGTAAGATGAGCAGAAAGATGATGAGAGACACGAGACATGAGCTGAGAGAGAAGTGTAGCCGCGGATAATTCTAATTTAGGAATTGTAAGTTTATTTTTAATTGGGGCTACCTTAGATTTCGCAATTATGAGTTGAACGTTGGTTGATCCATCGTGGTTCAATTCGTGTAAATATACGACTGCAGCGTAACCGTTTTCTGAGGCATCTGCGAAGCCATGAAGTGAGTAGAGAGTCTGGGGAAATGTATGGTTGAGATGTGGGGAAGATCATGAGAGATGCGTTGCCAGTCCTGAGTAATATTGTCTGGAGTGGAGTCGTCCCAGTCCAGTTTGAGTAACCATAATTTTTGTAAAAGTAATTTTGCGCGGAATATGACTGGAGTGATCCAACCGTTTGGGTCGTAAAGAGAGGCTACCGTGCTAAGAATGGATCGCTTTGTTATATTAGTAATTGGTGGCAATGTAATGTGATATGTAAATTCATCGGATTGCGGAATCCATCTAATACCTAAGACCTTAACAGAAGTAGTGTCTGAGCTGATGTCGAAGTCCTTAGGCATTTCACATTGATCATCTGGGAAACGCTGCAAGAGTTGAGGAGTATTAGATTTCCATTTACTGAGCTGAAACCCACCAAGAGATAATAAATTAATGAGCTGAGTTTGAAGAGCTGAAGCTTCTTCTATGGAGTTATGACCACAGAGTATGTCATCTACAAATATTGAGTTACGTAATACATGAGCAGCCTGGGAATAGCGATGACCTTCGTCATCAGCTAATTGTAATAATGTGCGGATAGCATGATAAGGACTTGAACGCAATCCGTAGGTGACAGTGTTGAGCGCATATGTCAGTAAGGGCCGATCAGGAGACGATCTCCAGAGTATAAGCTGATAATGTTTTTGATCAGGATTAATTAGAATGTTTCTAAACATCATTTTTATATCTGTGGTAAATACTACACGATGAATCCTAAATAACATAATAATATCTACAATATCGCGCTGAAGAGCAGGACCCGTGTGCAGACAATCATTTAGACTGACGCCATTGGTTGACTTGCAACTACCATCAAATACTGTGCGGAGTTTATCTGTATCTGATTTAAATACACCGTGATGAGGGATATAATAATGAGGCTTATGAGTAAATGTAGAAGGATGGCAAGGTGTCATGTGACCTAAGTTTATGTATTCATTCATAAATTCTATATATTTTGTGCGATATGAATGATCGGACTGTAATCGCTTTTCTAAATTGAGAAATCTGCGAAGTGCAATAGCATGAGTATTACCTAACCGCGGAGCATTCGATAGAAACGGGAGCGTTACAACATAACGTCCCGCTTGATTACGAGTAGTAGTTGAGCGGAATATGTGTTCACATTGTTCGTGCAGTGAGTTGGAGATAATTGGGCGCGACTGGGGCTCCTCTGACTCCCAGAATCGTTCTAAACTTTTATTTATATCCTGAAGTGAATGAGAATGAGCGGAATGAACAATATGGGCGGAGTTAACTTGAACTACTGAGCTATCATACAATTGTTCAATGGGACCTATAAGCGCATAATCAAAAATCGTGCCAAAGGCTATGGGCTTCCCCGGGCCCAAAGCTAACTTAGTTCCATCCAACACATGGCCGAAAACATCTGAACCTAAAATGAGATCAATGGGCGCAGGAGTATGATAATCTTGATCTGCTAATGGAATAAACTGAGTGTCGGAGTCTTGTACGACATCGGGAACTTTTTGCATAGGCAAATAACCTGTGACATCCTTCAAAATATGAGCAGAAGTTGTGATAGAAGGCATGTCGCTACGTGTGGGCCGAAAGGTTATTGTAACATGACCTTTAGAATTTTGTATGTGCTGATCACCTACACCTGTGATTTTCAATGAACATTGTTTAGGTTGTAGGCTAAGTGTTTTTACTAAACGTTGAGTAATTATTGTTATCATACTACCACAATCAAGCAATGCGCGCGCTTTGTGAAAGTTCCCATATTTATCTGAAATATTTAAAATAACCGTTGGTAATAATATAGGCGTTTGTGATGAGTTATTAACGTGGTGAGTAGTGTTAACTTGAGCGGAGTTATGTGCGGATTTATATGCGGAATTATGAAGGGATATATTAGAATTTGAGTTATCGAGCTGATTCTCCAACTCTGGATGCTCCGTGATAGTAGGTAGTCATTGTTTACTATTATTGTGAGACGAAGATGAATGAGGTTGGTTAGATGTCGAGGGCTGTTGATGGACGATCGTATGATTTGTTTTAGATGTGTATGAATGAACGTTATTATCGCTACGACGACGGGGCTGCGCGCGCAGGTGAGCAGGAAGTAAATGAGCTGATGAAGTTGGCGAACGCGGGCCATCATGACGATGAAGTGAGGTGTGGTGATTCGGACTACCACATTCCTTGCAGGCGCCAGTCGACCTACATTCGTTTTCATAATGCGGGCCTAAACATTTTCGACATCTACCTTTAGATTCGATAAAGTCCCAACGTCCTTGAATGGGTTGATTATTGTACTTGGGACACGCTATCAATTTGTGCTCAGTTGACCTACAGTATGGGCAATAAAACTTAGAATTATTATTACCGGCTTGTGCTGAATATACGTGCTGAACCTGTCGGGGGGGAGAGGGGGTTGTATAGTGCTGACGAGAATGAGATGAATAAGATGGGCCGGCATGCATGGCATGTGCTGAGGGCGAGCGCTGATACGCGGGGCTGATAGGTCTAAAGCGGGGACTGCGCGGAGAACGCGGGGAGGGGGGTTGTTGACGATATGGTCCCGCTTGACCTTGAGATTCAATACTGCACGCAGGCGTCGAACATTCAGTCTCGATGCAGCGCGCGTGCTCTTCTAAAAAAGAAATTAAACTACCTAATGTGGGCAGAACATCAGAGGCGCCGTATTTCCTCTCGAATAGTGTGCGGAGCTCCCCTTGTAGTTTTCGAACCACTATAGATACAAATACGTAATTGCTATCCATAGGTAAATTTAAATTTATTAAGGCGCTTTGGGCTGAAATGAGCGGAGTTAGAAACGACGTACGAATACTAGAACGAATATGTACATTGGGCAGACCGAGTATTATATCGACAAATCTATCGATTAACACGCGACGATTTTCATATCGACGAGTTAAAATATCGAGCGCAACACTAAAATTTTCATTGGTTATTTTTAAATGAGAGACCATGCTTAACGCCTCCCCCGACAGACAAGAGAACAAATAATGTAACTTGACCGCGTCGGACAATGTTGCCATGTCATCCATCAAACTACGAAAAATTGTTATAAAGGAAGGCCAGTCTTCGACGAGTGAGCTGAACTTCGGTAGTTCGATTTTTGGTAAAACTGCGGAAGTGAGTTTGGGGGAACCCGAAGTGTGTTGGGTACTTTCGGCAGCCGTCAAAATATAATAGTAATCTGAAAGCGCATTATCATAATTTGTAGTGTAAATTTTCTCATTATCTTGAGACAAGTTAGGCTCGTCCAAGATCTCATGGTAGATATTCTCCAGTCTAGTTTTTTGTTGTGATATCTCTTTAAAACGTGCATTAAATTCCTTTTTTAAATTGTGATGCGATTCTTTTGAGTCGCCCTTGGACAGGGTCGTAGCAATCTCCCTGAGACGACTGAAAGCTTTCGTCGCTTCCCTAAACACAGCCGCTTGCGATTTGGTAGGCATGTTGTGTAAATTAACCTTAAAAATAAGCAAATAAAATGTGTTAACTATGTTAGAATGAAAGTATAATTAAATAAATTACTTAATGTGCTGAGGTAATGTTTGTATAGGCACAGGTATACCGTAACAATAAAATTATGTAATCAACCGAGACATAAAACGTTTAAATGGGCCGATAGATTGTTATTGAAATGAATGAATTAAAAACAGATGTTTCTTATCGGAGCCGAGGTACCTATTTGTATTATAGGCGTTCACGTCGTAAGTGCTAAGTTATCGTAAACAACTTGATACTTGGATATTATTAACAATATAAATATTACACGAGCTGAAATATAATAGACCTTAATACAACGGTCATAGGGCACAAACTATGAGATGTAGGTATGATGGGTTTTTTGTTTCTGTAACTTTTTTATAAAATTATTTTGGGCAAAAATATGTGTCGGGAATTAATTTAAATGCAAGCTAAACGTATAATATGAGCTGAGAATTATGTGATTGCACTTATTTTTTGAGAAAAATGTAGATTCAATTGCCCTTGTGGAACAATAATGGCGGATGTATTTTAGAGAAAAATGCAAAAATATCGACGTAGGAGGGCGGAAAATTAACGGGAATTACTTATGTCGATAATATATTAATAGATTTATGGGATTATGGGCAAAATATGAGCTGAGTATGAGCTTAGTGGACTGTATATTCAAATATTACCCGGCGGCGCACATGCGCGGACGTCGGTAAAAAGGCGCTGAAATGGCCTAATGGCCTGATTAGGTTCACAAAGGCTCGAAAGGACCAAAAGGATATGTAGGATAAACAACCTACATATCTCGGCTATGGGAAATAAGAAAGGATTACGGTACCTTGCGGCTGCTGCGAGTTCGTTGGGCTGAGGGTGGAGACGAGCTGAGTTTCTCACACACAACACAATAGTCTTGAGGTCACTATCACCTGGTCACTAAAGTTATTTGAGCTGAGGAAGATTCCCTTTTTCACGTATGTAACCTATATTTGCGTGCGCGCGCGTGTCCCGGGTGACAGATTGAATGCGACTGGTTCAGGTGCAACGTCACGTCACTTAATAGTGGCGCGAACACTACCTTTGTGCCAAGTTTCATTTAAATATGTTGAGTAGTTTGGCTAAAATACCGTCAAACAGGTAGCTAAAATTTTTTGAAGATCCCACGGGAACCCTTTCGTTTTTCGGGATAATAATTTCCAGTAATGCTCTTCAGATCATAAGCTACCTGCCTGCCAAATTTCATTTAAATATGTTGAGTAGTTTGGCTGAAATACCGTCAAATAGGTAACTACAATGTTTTGAAGATCCCACGGGAATCCTTTCGTTTTTCGGGATAATAATTTCCAATAATGCTCTTGAGATCATAAGCTACCTGCCTGCTAAATTTTATTTAAATACGTTGAGTAGTTTGGCTGAAATACCGTCAAATAGGTAGCTACAATTTTTTGAAGATCCCACGGGAACCTTTTTGTTTTTCAGGATAA
The DNA here is from genome assembly GCA_905187575.2 of Celastrina argiolus. Lineage (NCBI taxonomy): Eukaryota > Metazoa > Arthropoda > Insecta > Lepidoptera > Lycaenidae > Celastrina > Celastrina argiolus. The sequence continues at coordinate 2,505,355 of LR994598.1, forward strand.
TAATTTCCAATAATGCTCTTGAGATCATAAGCTACCTGCCTGCTAAATTTTATTTAAATACGTTGAGTAGTTTGGCTGAAATACCGTCAAATAGGTAGCTACAATTTTTTGAAGATCCCACGGGAACCTTTTTGTTTTTCAGGATAATAATTTCCAATAATGCTCTTCAGGTCATAAGCTACCTGCCTGCCAAATTTCATTTAAATACGTTGAGTAATTTGGCTGAAATACCGTCAAATAGGCAGCTACAATTTTTTGAAGATCCCACGGGAACCCTTTCGTTTTTCGAGATAATAATTTCCAATAATGTTTCTCATGTCATAAGCTACCTGCTTGCCAAATTTCATTTAAATACGTTGAGTAGTTTGGCTGAAATACCGTCAAATAGTTAGCTACAATTTTTTGAAGATCCCACGGGAACCCTTTAGTTTTTCGGGATAATAATTTCCTATAATGCTCTTCAGGTCGTCAGCTACCTGCCTGCCAAATTTCATTTCATTCCATACAGTGGTTTTAGCGTGATGCGACGACAAACATTCCCATACGGACAGACAGACAGACAGACAGACAGACAGACAGACAGACATTTTTTTCAAAAATGTTATTTTTAGGTTCTGTGGCTTTTATAGGACCCCTTTTTTTAATTTTCACTTAAATATTCTTAATGTACAGACATGACCCCTCTACAGATTTATTATATGTATCCAATAATGTTTTTCATGTCATAAGCTACCTGCTTGCCAAATTTCATTTAAATACGTTGAGTAGTTTGGCTGAAATACCGTCAAATAGTTAGCTACAATTTTTTGAAGATCCCACGGGAACCCTTTAGTTTTTCGGGATAATAATTTCCTATAATGCTCTTCAGGTCGTCAGCTACCTGCCTGCCAAATTTCATTTCATTCCATACAGTGGTTTTAGCGTGATGCGACGACAAACATTCCCATACGGACAGACAGACAGACAGACAGACAGACAGACAGACAGACATTTTTTTCAAAAATGTTATTTTTAGGTTCTGTGGCTTTTATAGGACCCCTTTTTTTAATTTTCACTTAAATATTCTTAATGTACAGACATGACCCCTCTACAGATTTATTATATGTATAGATATAGATGTATAGATTATGTATTATATATTTTCTATTATTATAAAGGGTTTGTAAATACAATTATTTTTGTATAGGCGTAGGATAGTTTGTTTTCAAGTAAACTATTATACAATATACTTGATACTAAATAGAATTTTGATTTACACGTATTATACTTAAACTAAAAAGTTAGGTCAATACAACTTAGATTTATGTATTTCTTGATAATTTATTTCTTAGTTTTTATACTAGGCAGGACAATCTAAGTTTTTTTTCTTGACTTTCTTTATTACGAAAGTTTTTGTATAAAATCAGTTACGGTAAACGGTAAGTAGTAAGCTAAAAAAAAATAAATATGGTTTCGCAATTTATCCTTGTCAGCACTCAGCACTACATAAAACGTTGTTGCTTCATTTATCTTTAAAGGTTCAGAGTTCCCGGGAAGAAGAAGAGTCTTTTTAGGTTTTGATTCCGTTGCAAGTGTCGAAAATGACAAAATTTTGCGACATAAACGGTGGTATATTTTGGTTGCGGTGGCTAAGAAGTCTGATTTTTTCACAGCTTCAAGGGTCAGTTATAGATCCTGAGTATTTGATATGATTTTTAGCTTGATACCTACACGTGTTTTTGAGATAAAGGGTTTTGCAATACAGTCAGACAGATGGACCACGATGTTAAATCCTATACTAAATTTTATTTTTATTATTAATTAATTTTATTATTATTAATTTTATTATTAACGAGAAAAATTGGCCGGGTTTATATGGTGTATCCGAATAATATTATCCGAATAACTTCTCTACTATCTACATGTTGTTTGGGGCCTACTTTTTTTGCTGAGCTCCGAAAGGATGGTAATATACCTAATATACCCTACATACAAGCGGCTTGCCGGACATGTCACTAACTGGATCGGGATCAACATTTGCAAGTACATATTAGCGAAAGTCCTCAGCGGTTGCGCCATTTCTTTGTAATCATGATGGAACACCATATGACATAACTATGTCTAACTATTCAAGATATAGTTACATCTATTGGGGGTAATCCTATGTCTTCATGGCATGTCCGAGCCATTATTTGACGGTAAACTATTATTATTACTTCAGCGGCCTACTTCTTTTGCCTATGCACGTCTATTGTTAAAATGTATGTTATTAAAACAGAATTATTATAACACTGCCCTATATCACTTTTCCACGCGTACGAAGTCGCGGGCACAGCTAGTATAATATAAATACTTACAATGACAATAATAATTTTAAATAACTTAATAGTATTTATACCTATTACAGTTATTATACACAACATTAATTAATTAAAAACACAATTGAGTATAAAATTTTATAAAAAATACAATATTGAGATAAACATATTAAATTACTAGCTTTTGCCCGCGACTTCGTTCGCGTGGACTTCAGGTTCGTCCCGTCTAGTCTAGTAATAAGTAAGAAATATGGTAACTAAGCACTGCAGAGCCCTAATCATAGGTCTATAGGTAGCTACTGCAGTATGATCCTATAAACTACATTTAACGATAATAACAATCTCAAATTAAAAACGATAATTACAATCCGAAACGGTATTTATCGCCGAAATTGCTATGACTCTGCATTTTAAATCTGTGATATCTTCGAAAATATTTATTTAATTTACATGCTGTAAAAAGCCATATTGATCTTTATTAAATGCACAATGTATTTAAGATACTTAATTGGATAAGGATTAATACTGTATTGCTTAAAATCGCTTCGTAAATAAGCCATTATTTCTCGTACAAAGTAAAGGATAAAAAATGGTTATTGTGGTTTATTCCTAAGAGATAAACATATACCATCACGGACTTTTTTGTAGACCTTTTTAAGTTGTACAATACTGTAGTACATTGTTTTGATCTATCTTGTAGGATTCAGTCAGCGTTTGCAATGTAAGCGCAAAAAATGTGTTTTTTTACGACCTCACATTAGAAACCTCAAAAATTGTAGCCTATGTGTTATTCTGATGTATAAGCTATATTGTGGTAAAGTTTCATTCAAATCCATTCAGTAGTTTTTACGTGAAAGAGTAACAAACATCCATACATCCATACTTACAAACTTTCGCCTTTATAATAGTAGTACTGTAGTACATTGTTTTGATCTATCTTGTAGGATTCAGTCAGCGTTTGCAATGTAAGCGCAAAAAATGTGTTTTTTTACGACCTCACATTAGAAACCTCAAAAATTGTAGCCTATGTGTTATTCTGATGTATAAGCTATATTGTGGTAAAGTTTCATTCAAATCCATTCAGTAGTTTTTACGTGAAAGAGTAACAAACATCCATACATCCATACTTACAAACTTTCGCCTTTATAATAGTAGTAGGATAGGGACATTTGTATTAAACATAATTTATTAGTAAAATAATAATATAGAAAGTAAATGTTACCATTTGAAAATGGAGCTAGCGTAAAAAAAATGTCAATGATAATAGGTTTAAACGGGTTAAAATTATATTACAAAAGTTCATTCCACTGGAATGCATTTGAATGAAACAAAGAGGTCTCAGTCCCAAGGATTATATTTCAATGAAGAATGTTCACTAATTTAGATTTTTTACGTTTCATATAGTCCATATAAAATAAAAAAAAGTGTGTGTAATGTAAAATAAAAAAAATATTTAAACTTTAAAGGGTGCAAGTAACGGTCAGCCGGCGCTCGGCGCGGTGACGTCACGAGTCATACGCTCACACAGTACGTTGCGCGCTCCAGTACGGTGTTCTACGAAATAACGCTAATATTATTCGAAATGTTGAATTCAATTAGAAGAAAATCATCTGTAGTGCCAAAATGTGAAAGCACTACCACCAAAGCACGGGAAAAGTTTTTTTTGGTTCCAATGGATATTAAAATTACGTAGGTATTTAAAATGGCAGTTTAAAAACGAAATGGCTAAAAGCAATCTGAAATAGGAAACAGTCACAAAATATCATAAAGTGTAATTAGTTTTCGGTTTTTCGTGATAGCGCACTTATTAAAAAACACCTTTTTTTTAAAAAAGTGCGATATAAGGAATAAGGTTTTGTACACCTGTCCGAACAAAATTCATAAAAACAATAGGTAGCCAACTAATAAATTAATCTATCATTGTCTATGTATTTAATTACGAGTATTTGTACGAGTAGATATAATATAAGATACGTGTGATTAAACAATATTATATATGTTGCAGACAAAACTCTTAACCAGTCACAAGTACTATTGACTAGCAAAATCAGTCAAAAGTGCTTTTGACTGAACAGGTTGGTCAAAAGTGGTTTTGACTTAAAATTATTGGTTATTAGTACATTTGACTGCTAATTTTCAGTTAAAAGTACTTTTGACTGACGCTCTTTTAACTGTTATTTCAGTCATTAGTATTAATAACTAAAGTAGTAGTAGTAGTAAGGTCAAAAGTACTTTTGACCGATTTTGCTAGTCAATAGTACTTTTGACTGGTTAAGAGGTTTGACTGCAACATATAGATATAATATATTTAAATAGATAAAATGATTTGGGAAGTAGGGGTAGCACCGCGGCTATGAGGTTACCTTCATTGAGTACCTGGGTACCTTATTACTTTGTGGCTTACAAAGTAATAAGGTAACATAATGAGATGAGAATGAGACTCACATACTATTTTCGAAATAGTTGTTATAAGTGGCAAAAATTATGCTTTTTAATTTTTACTCCTCGCATTTCGGCAGCAACAAAATTACTTTTTGCACATTTTTTGCACAATAGAAGGAAGTTAGTCCATCTATTTTGGGTAAATTATCCGATTGCCTTTTTTCATATCCTTCACCCATGTTGATATGAAATAACAAATGAAATAAAACAACAATTTACTGAGAAGCGTTAACTTATGTCTCCGGTGACATACGCGCGCAGCGCGGGCGGCAGGAGCTGTACGACTCGTGACGTCACACTAGCACTGCGCCAACGCGCGGCGATTTTAAATTACCGAGATTTTTAAATGTCTATAAAATCTAAACTAATTAATATTTTGGCATGAAACAAAAATAGTGTATTTATATTCATATAGGCTTTACTGTGATAAAGTTTTAATTAATTTCGCATAGCCAGTAACATTCACCATTGTAAGTAGGATAATATATTTATAGTGTTTTATATATTTTATTTATATTTAGTTTTTTTGTATTATTATCATGAATGTAAGTGTTGACTCATTTGCTTCAGATGATTTTTTATCCATTTCATCTAACAACAGCGATGATAGTTTTGAAAGTGCCACATTTATGAATCTTAGGGATACCATAACTTCAAATTTTAACACAGTTAACAAATGTTTTAAGGCCGTTCATATTAATGCACAGAGCATTCCGGCTCATTACTCCTACTTGCTTACGTCCTTTGATCGGGCTAATGTTGATGCTGTCTTTATATCGGAAACGTGGCTTAAGCCTTGCTTACCATCAACCTGCTACAGTTTACCCGGTTTTAAGTTAATTCGCAACGACCGCATTGGGAGGGGTGGAGGTGGTGTTGCGATTTATTTACGTTCAGACTTGTCCTACACTATTATTAGCTCGTCAGCGCAACCCCCTCCATCTGATGCTCTCGAGTTTTTGCTGGTAGAAGTCCAGGTATCGCACTATAATAAATTATTACTCGGGGTCTACTATTGCCCATCAATGCACAATGATTACTTTTCATCCTTTGAAAATACGCTTGATGCATTTACATCGTACTTCGATCATTGTGTTATAATGGGCGATTTCAATACCTGTCTACTTAAGGGTGATAGTCGATCGACTAAACTTACTTCAATTTTAGTTTCGTATAATATGAAATTACTACCTCTGAATCCTACCCACTGCTTTCCAGGTTCCCGTCCTTCCCTGCTCGACCTAATCATAGTTTCCTCTCCTAATCGTGTTACTAAGCATGGACAAGTCTCAGCTGATATGTTTTCATACCATGATCTTATCTATGTCGCCTATAATGTTCGCCCTCCCAAAGCTAAGGTAAAAACTCTTCTTCAAAGAAATTTCTCATCGATGAATATTGAAAGCCTAGAGGAGAACGCACATAACATAGACTGGTCAAACTTATTCTCAGCTGATTCCATTAATGACAAAATTGATATATTTAACGCTAAACTAAAGGTTATCAGAAGAAATCAAATCTCTGATAAATGCTAAGCATGCAGCCAAAGCCAAGTTTAAAATAAAAAAGACAAAGGAATATCGTAACAAATATATTAAAATCCGGAATCGCTGTAATACGATGTGTCGTGACGCATAAAGACGTCATATCCACGCCTCCGTCGAGAACGGGGATCCGGCTAAAACATGGCAATTTCTCAAATTCCTCGGCGTGGGCAAATGATCTGAACCGCAAGACTCTCATAATATAGATATAGATTCACTTAATAACCATTTTACTTTCTCTTTTAATCTCGACTCCAAAATTAAATCACAAACGTTAAATTATATTTATTCGCTACCTATATTGAATTCTGATCCGTTCCTTACTGTTCCTGTTTCCGAGTGTGAGATTAAAAAGCACATCCTTTCCATATTGTCAAACGCAGTAGGAGATGACGGTATCAGTCGTACACACACACATTTTTAATTCATGTTTAGAGTCTTGTACCTTTCCTGATGCCTGGAAGGCAGCTTACATAATTCCTTTACCTAAATCCTCCTGTCCTAAGACTGTGTCCGTCCTATTTCCATCCTACCCTTTTTATCAAAAGTTTTAGAGCGGATCATTCATCACCAGCTTACGAAATTTGTTACCTACAACAGCTTACTCCGTACCCACAGTACGACTACCGCATTGGTAAAGGTAGCTGATGATATACGGTCAGGTATGGATAATAAAATGCTTACTATTCTCACACTTCTGGATTTTAGTAACGCCTTCAATTCCATAGACCACGATATTCTGCTAGCCCGGCTTGAATTTTGAAATCTTTCACCATCAATAATTAATTTAATTCGTAGCTACGTTGTAGGATGACGGCAGAGAGTTAAATCATCTGGGGGCTTACCCAACATGCTTTTACGTTTGTCGTTATCGAAGTACGCTATTTAAAAATGTATGGAATTGACTTTTGCGTACGACTAATGACGTCCTTAGTCGTAATCGATATTTGTAGTGCTACCCAACCTGTACATTTTTGTCGGAGACGATAACAGTAAACTTTTACGCTTTCCAATTGACGATAATGTTATATGAAATGGCTACCCAACTTACACATTTTGACATTTTGTCGAACGCTATCTTATACGTTATTGTTTTCAAGATAACGAAGTCTAAAGAGGTGCTTTTAACTCCGATATCGAACAATATGGCGGATATTTATTAATCAGCTGATATTCTTGTTTAGAGTACAATAGAGTTTAGGTGCTTTGCGATTATTGTTGGCCGCACAACACGAATAAACCTAGGAGAGGCGTATATATACAGTAATTGAAGGCAATAGAAGACATTCCCGACATTATTTGTTATCTCCCGATATAAAACATTGATTACTGATTCATATCCTGTTACTGGCTTTGATCCTATCTATACTGTATTGTTAATGTATTACTAATAAGCTGTTGGTTACCCAAACAAAATAATGCCAAAACAATGCCAAAAACTTAGCAGTATTTGGCATAATTAGTGAATTACTTACAAGCAAGTGATCTGTAGGTAGTGCAAACTGCTGTTGAAGACAAGATAATATGAGATTTTGGCAAAATTACTAAGCTTTGGTTGGTAGGTAGGTACTCGGATTTGCAAACATAAAAACCAATGCTAAAGACTGCTAAGTGAAAGAGATGATAATGAAAAAGAAATGCTTACTGTATTAAAAATATTTTAGAACTAGAACAAAATGTGGCCAAATGGAACTGTAAAAACAAATCTTAGTATACTAAACTATTTCTCATTATACCTACTGACTAATTAAGTGTAAATAAATACAACAATAATAATTGTTAATAAAACATTTTTTTCCAGTATTTGTAATTCATTTAATTCCTTTAAAGTTAAGTAACTTTACTTGTTAATATCTTAACATATAAAACATTGAAAACTGATTCATAAGCTTCAAATTACTTGTAAAACATTAGAAACTAAATAAGTATTAATATGTTTAATTGTTGTAAATCTTAGCAGTTTTTGGCATAATTAGTTTCAAAGTGAATTACTTATATTAAGCAACATCAAAAGCAAGTGAAAATCTGTAGGTACTGCAAACTGGTAGGTGAAGACAAGATAATATGAGATAAAACGTGGCCAAATGGAACTGTAAAAATTAACAAATCTAAGTATATTAAACTATTTCTCATAATAAATACAACAATAATAATTGTTAATAAAACATTTTTTTCCAGTATTTGTAATTTATTTAATCCCTTTAAAGTTAAATAAATTTACTTGTTAATAACTTAACAACTCACATGATGGTTCCAATCCTACCTAGGATTAGAACCTAGCCTACATGTTCCATAACAAGGTAGGAATTAAAAACCCACCGTATGACGGTGAGTAATAATTATGAAAATGGGATAAAAACACACCAGGCAGTATAAGTAAATATTTATTAATATGAAATGTCAATATTGAAAATTTGAGTGTCCCACGTCATTCTTTGTTTATTTTTCTTTTCAATGCCTTATCGCTGCAGGTCAGCAGGCACTAGATGGTGCAGGTGATGTGTCCTATTAAGGCTGCTGCAGCCGTTGTCTGAAAAAATATATATTATTAGCTTTATCAGGACTTAATATAGATATAGACTTATGTGCTTTCATTCACACAAATATATTAATTATAATTAAACATATCCATTTTGTGATTTCTGAAAACCACTTGTTATTTTATTGTTACCTAGACAGGTGATGATAATATGTTTATATATGGATCAAGTTATATAAATACAAATAAGTTTTATAAATAATGATTAATTAAACAATGACTTTATACAGTAGTTACTTCAATTATACCCAATATTATTATGCCAATCCCTACATAATATTATGCCAATCAATTTCCCATAAGGGTAGGCCGGCACATAATATCTAAATGTAATAAGATCCTAACATCATACTTCATTCACTAACTCACATGGTTATGTTACGGGTGACGATTTTATTGATCAAGGTACACAGTATGAATGGCTACTTTAGCCATTTGATATTCGTGACTGCGTAGTATATACAAAGTCTCCCATTACTCCCATACGAAGTAGATAATATTATACTTATTAATATCGAATATGATGTTATGATAAATGACTGGCTGCCAGGTAGGTACGGAAAGCCTTAAATTGTATACCTACTAAGCACCACTTTTTTGTTCTACCATAATTATTGTTGCCGTTTGCATAAACATTCCATTTAAACACGTTACATAAAAGTTTTATTTACTTACCTGTGTTGTTGTTAACCTCTATTAATGTATGAATTTCTCCGTGATTTTATTACTGATCTATGGCATCGTGCTTTTTTGCACTCTTCATAGTTTGATTACACATCTTCTTCACTAATTACTAATAGCTTCAATACAAGTTCATTGTTAAAAACATATAAGTAGCAACTCGTCGGCCATTCGGCAGTGTTACCAACTCTCATAAATATTTATGTCCAAACTTACAACAAAAGTCCCAAAATGGTAACAACTACTTAAAAAAAATCCCTAAATTTTCTTATGGCACTGAAAACTATAAATATAATAAAAATAAATTAATACTGATAAAAATGTGATTATGTCCATTATACGTTAAGATACACTACCAACATTATTTTTTATACAGATTGACTTTTAAAATTTTGGTCGTTATAGGTAAGTAAAAAAATAGAGACCCCAAATATAAATCTAAACAATTTTACACCTAAAAACTGCTTGTAGAAATTTTTTGCCACCGAATTTAGGGGAAAAACTTCTAGGTTGGCAACACTGGCACATGGTAGTTTGTTGTCTTGTAACATGATAGTCTAGTGACGGATTTGACAGTTGACACAGTTGACACTTGACAGCGAAAATTACGTTTTAGGGCGCCGGAACCAGAGACAAAACGTTTTAAAAATGACGCCAAGACGAAGCGCAATCTTAGTGCATGTTGGCTACGAAATCAATGTCGCTATCTCAAAACAGATAACGTATCTACAGAACTTTACGTAACTAAGCGATGGCATCTTGGGTAAGGGCCCTGATTATTTCTCCGACTGGAGTTATATCTATGCCGGCGTGTCTCAGGGTGGTGTGCTATCTCCTCTTCTGTTTGCAATTTTTATAAACTCTATAACAATATCGATTTCATCATCCTACCACTTGTATGCGGACGATCTTCAAATACACACACAGTCTCCTTTGGACAATCTGAATTCCGCTTTTGATCTAGTGAATCACGATTTGTCGAAAATTTGTGAATGGAGCAAGAATCATGGACTTCTTATAAATCCTATAAAAACTCAATTAATTGTAATTGGTAGCCCCGGGCTAATTTCTAGAGTTGACCTTGATTCTCTTTACCTTCTGTCCTTATAAATAGTATAATAATATATAATTCATTGCATAGAAAAACGTTCAAGTGAAGTAATAGTAGAGTAGTAGTAAAGATATGGTACTAATAAGCAATTATATATTTGTATAACATTCACACCTCTTTATTTAGGTATCGGACGAGGCTACGAAATAGACATCTCAGATAACTGCGAAGAACTAGACCACACAAGTGATGCACCATCAGAACGTTACAAGGAACCGTTCAGCTGTGATGTGTCTTTGAAGAAATATTCACGAAAAGGACAGTTACGAAGACACATTAGGGTTCATGCGGGAGACAAACCATACTGCTGTGATGTGTGTTTGAAGAAGTTTTCACAAAAACGAGACTTACAAAGACACATTCGTATTCATACCGGAGATAAACCATACAGCTGTGATGTGTGTTTGAAGAAGTTTTCACAAAAAGGAGTTTTACAAAGACACATTCGTATTCATACGGGAGACAAACCATACACCTGTGATGTGTGTTTGAAGAAGTTTTTATTAAAAGGAGATTTACTAAAACACATTCGTATTCATACGGGAGACAAACCATTCAGCTGTGATGTGTGTTTGAAGAAGTTTGCACAAAAAGAAAATTTACGAACACACAGTAGGGTTCATATGGGAGACAAACCATACAGCTGTGATGTGTGTTTGAAGAAGTTTGCACAAAAAGGACATTTACAATATCACAGTAGGGTTCATACGGGAGACAAACCATACAGCTGTGATGTGGGTTTGAAGAAGTTTTCAGAACAGACAAATTTACGAAGACACATTAGGGTTCATGCGGGAGACAAACCATACAGCTGTGATGTGTGTTTGAAGAAGTTTGCACAAAAAGGGGATTTACTAAGACACATTCGTATTCATACGGGAGACAAACCGTACAGCTGTGATGTGTGTTTGAAGAAGTTTTCAGCAAAGGGAAATTTACAAAGACACATTCGTATTCATACGGGAGACAAACCATACAGCTGTGATGTGTGTTTGAAGAAGTTTTCACAAAAAGGACAATTACAATATCACAGTAGGGTTCATACGGGAGATAAACCATACAGCTGTGATGTGTGTTTGAAGAAGTTTTCACAAAAAGGAGTTTTACAAAGACACATTCGTATTCATACGGGAGACAAACCATACACCTGTGATGTGTGTTTGAAGAAGTTTTCACAAAAAGGACAATTACAATATCACAGTAGGGTTCATACGGGAGATAAACCATACAGCTGTGATGTGTGTTTGAAGAAGTTTTTATTAAAAGGAGATTTACTAAGACACATTCGTATTCATACGGGAGACAAACCATACAGCTGTGATGTGTGTTTGAAGAAGTTTTCACAAAAAGGAGTTTTACAAAGACACATTCGTATTCATATGGGAGACAAACCATACACCTGTGATGTGTGTTCGAAGAAGTTTTCACGAAACGGAGATTTACAAAGACACATTCGTATTCATAAGGGAGACAAACCATACAGCTGTGATGTGTGTTTGAAGAAGTTTTCACAAAAAGGACAATTACAATATCACAGTAGGGTTCATACGGGAGACAAACCATACAGCTGTTATGTGTGTTTGAAGAAGTTTTCACGAAACGGAGATTTACAAAGACACAGTAGTGTTCATAGGGAGACAAACCATACAGCTGTGATGTGTGTTTGAAGAAGTTTTCACGAAACGGAGATTTACAAAGACACAGTAGTGTTCATAGGGAGACAAACCATACAGCTGTGATGTGTGTTTGAAGAAGTTTTCACAAAAAGGAAGTTTAGAAAGACATGTGGGCAACAACTATACAGCTGGGATGTAAACACAGTTTCACCAAACAATGTTAAATAAATAACGCCTCGTTAATTCACTTGACAGACTCATGAGCTATCGACCATCCCACCACGTACTAATATCTTGTTAATTGACTTATTCCTGCTGTAGAGGTCTGTTAAATGTATAACAGACTTTAAATTAGAGATGGGTTATAACAGGTCAAACTCGATACCTGTTATTATACTGGGTGACCGGTAAAAGGGCTGTTTCCTTTTGACATGTAAAAATACATCACTTTTGCAGCCTAAGAAGCTATATCGTTCCCTATCCAAAAGCTAATGGTTACAAAGATATTCAAGATCTTTATTTTTTTTAAAAATACCCGATTTTAAAGGAAAAATTGTAATAAAAAAGAATCTACCCATTAATTTCTCAATCTTTAACATAATTTCACTTACACACAAAAAAAGAATAAAGTGCTGACCATCGAAGGGGTCTACCCTGTTGTCAAATTACCTAAAGGTAACCCCTAAGGTTTCATAAGTGTCTAGATCCATACACTGGTTTTGTTATTAACAATTTGTCGTTCGAGCCGATTGTCTTATTTATACATGTGAAAGCATTTGTTACTGTCACTTGTTTCTTGATTTGGCATGCTTTTTCTGTCCAAGCTGATATAGCTTTCGGTTTATCTATTGCGTGGATTGTACTTGTTACTTGTAATTAATAATAACAAGCTATATTGTTTAGATAACCCGAATAGTTTTGCAATTACTTCTTCTTCTTTTTCAAAAATGGCTCCATCACACTCTGACATTGGCGACTCACTAAGAGTCGCCAATGTCAGAGTGTATTGACGAACTCTGCTTTAAGAGAAGGTTGTATGGAAAAACAAGAGTACGGTAGAATGGTGGAAGATAGTTGAAAATTTTATAATCTGGAACAAACACAAACATTTAGGGTTAGTACTAAATACCTTACAGTTTAATTTTATTAGTGAGTATATCTATACTAATATTATAAAGAGGTAACATTTGATTGTTTGTTTGTTTGTTTGAATGGAATAGGCTCTGAAACCACTGAACCAATATGAAAAATTCTTTCGCCGATGGAAAGCTACATTCCTAGCACTGAACATTGGCTATATTAAATTTTTAACAAAAAGGGTTCCTTACTAAAACCCCAAAGTGTAAAAAACGACCTTCAAAATTTCTTATATCGTATGCGCTTCGACAACGGCTTCACCGATTTCGCTATGTTGTTACCATGACAACCGTTACGCGTTCTAGACGTTAAACTGCGTTTCCACTGACGCGGAGCGAGACGGAGAGGAGCTTGCGGTACCCGAATTGACCAATCACTATGCTCGAAATCTTCGCTCCGCTCTGCTCGGGCACCACTAAGTTCCTATCCGCCCCGCTCCGCGTCAGTAGAAACGCAGGCTTATAAACGGGCCAAGATCGGGGAGGTTTTTCAAATGTGTAGTTAACCCCTAACTCGGGAACGCGGAACCCGCAACGCGGGAACCCGGAACCCGCAGCATGGGAACCCGAAACCCGCAACCAACCATGCGGGAACGCGGAACCCGCAGCATGGGAACCCGAAACCCGCAACGCGGGTACCCGGAACCCGCAACGCGGGAACCCGGAACCCGCAACGCGGGAACCCGGTACCCGCAGCGCGGGAACCCGGAACCCGCAACGCGGGAACCCGGTACCCGCAGCGCGGGAACCCGGAACCCGCAACGCGGGAACCCGGAACCCGCAGCATGGGAACCCAAAACCCGCAACGCGGGAACCCGGAACCCGCAACGCGGGAACCCGGAACCCGCAGCATGGGAACCCAAAACCCGCAACGCGGGAACCCGGAACCCGCAACGCGGGAACCAGGAACCCGCAACGCTGGAACCCGGAACCCGCAACGCGAGAACCCGGAACCCACAACGCGGGAACCCGGAACCCGCAACGCGGAACCCGCAACGCGGAACCAGCAACGCGGGAACGCGGAACCCGCAACGCGGGAACCCGGAACCCGCAACGCGGGAACCCGGAACCCGCAACGCGGGAACCCGGAACCCGCAGCATGGGAACCCAAAACCCGCAACGCGGGAACCCGGAACCCGCAACGCGGGAACCCAGAATCCGCACCATGGGAACCCGAAACCCGCAACGCGGAACCCGCTACGCGGGAACCCGGCCCCCACAACACAGGGACCCGGAACCCGCAACGCGGGAACCCGGAACCCGCAACGCGGAACCCGCAGCATGGGAACCCGAAACCCGCAACGCGGGAACCCGCAACGCGGGAACCCGCAACGCGGAACCCGCAGCATGGGAACCCGAAACCCGCAACGCGGGAACCCGGAACCCGCAACGTGGGAACCCGGAACCCGCAACGCGGGAACCAGGAACCCGCAACGCGGAAACCCGGAACCCGCAACGCGGGAACCTGGAACCCGCAACGCGGGAACCCGGAACCCGCAACCCGCAACGCGGGAACCCGGAACCCGCAACGCGGTAACCCGGAACCCGCAACGCGGGAACGCGGAACCCGCAACGCGGAACCCGCAACGCGGAACCCGCTACGCGGGAACCCGGAACCCGCAACGCGGGAACCCGGTACCCGCAGCGCGGGAACCCGGTACCCGCAGCGCGGGAACCCGGAACCCGCAACGCGGGAACCCGGAACCCGCAGCATGGGAACCCAAAACCCGCAACGCGGGAACCCGGAACCCGCAACGCGGGAACCCGGAACCCGCAACGCGGGAACCAGGAACCCGCAACGCGGGAACCCGGAACCCGCAACGCGAGAACCCGGAACCCACAACGCGGGAACCCGGAACCCGCAACACGGAACCCGTAACGCGGTACCCGCAACGCGGAACCCGCAACGCGGAACCCGCAACGCGCAACCCGCAACGCGGAACCCGCAACGCGGAACACGCAACGCGCAACCCGCAACGCGGAACCCGCAACGCGGAACCCGCAACGCGCAACGCGGGAACGTGGAACCCGCAACGCGGGAACCCAGAATCCGCACCATGGGAACCCGAAACCCGCAACGCGGGAACCCGGAACCCGCAACCCACAACGCGTGGAACCGGAACCCGCAACGCGGGAACCCGGAACCCGCAACGCGGAACCCGCAGCATGGGAACCCGAAACCTGCAACGCGGGAACCCGGAACCCGCAACGTGGGAACCCGGAACCCGCAACGCGGGAACCAGGAACCCGCAACGCGGAAACCCGGAACCCGCAGCGCGGGAACCCGGTACCCGCAGCGCGGGAACCCGGAACCCGCAACGCGGGAACCCGGAACCCGCAGCATGGGAACCCAAAACCCGCAACGCGGGAACCCGGAACCCGCAACGCGGGAACCCGGAACCCGCAACGCGGGAACCAGGAACCCGCAACGCGGGAACCCGCAACGCGAGAACCCGGAACCCACAACGCGGGAACCCGGAACCCGCAACGCGGAACCCGTAACGCGGAACCCGCAACGCGAGAACCCGTAACGCGGAACCTGCAACGTGGAACCCGCAACGCGGAACCCGCAATGCGGAACCCGCAACGCGCAACCCGCAACGCGGAACCCGCAACGCGCAACCCGCAACGCGCAACCCGCAACGCGCAACCCGCAACGCGGAACCCGCAACGCGCAACGCGGGAACGTGGAACCCGCAACGCGGGAACCCAGAATCCGCACCATGGGAACCCGAAACCCGCAACGCGGAACCCGCTACGCGGGCTCCCGGACCCCACAACACAGGGACCCGGAACCCGCAACGCGGGAACCCGGAACCCGCAACCCACAACGCGTGGAACCGGAACCCGCAACGCGGGAACCCGGAACCCGCAACGCGGAACCCGCAGCATGGGAACCCGAAACCCGCAACGCGGGAACCCGGAACCCGCAACGTGGGAACCCGGAACCCGCAACGCGAGAACCAGGAACCCGCAACGCGGAAACCCGGAACCCGCAACGCGGGAACCCGGAACCCGCAACGCGGGAACCCGGAACCCGCAACGCGGGAACCCGGAACCAAATAGTTTAAGTTTATGTTAATACGTTATTTATAGCATTTCATAATTTTTATTTTCCATTTGTAAACAATGTCGTTACCATGACACCCGTGTCATATAATCTGGCAACGACGTGAATCGATTGAGCCCAGGTTCAAACCCCGCGTGACCATCACGTATTTTCTTCTTTTTTCTAATTTTCTGCTTATTTTTTTCAACATTTTCTTTCATAATAACCTTTTCGTGACAATAACGAACATACCGTAAAAAAAATTGCGAAATTGGTCAAACCGTTGTCGAAGCGCACACGACGTAAGAAATTTTGGAGGTCGTTTTTTTACACTTTGGGCTACATTTTTGGGGTTTTAGTAAGGAACCCTACTTTTTTTAAACATATAATATAGCCTATGTTCAGCGCTAGGAATGTAGCTTTCCAACGGTGAAAGAATTTTTCATATTGGTTCAGTGGTTTCAGAGCCTATTCCATTCAAACAAACAAACAAACAAACAATCAAACGTTACCTCTTTATAATATTAGTATAGATTTACTATTTTTGCTAAATATTTGGGTAGGTAGGTATTTATTTATATTATTATTTAAAGTATTGCTAGAGTGGGCCTCTGTTGTCTTAGAACCTAATTTAAATTATTTGGAACATATTCTAAGCTGTTAATTATGTTATTGTCAGAATAAGAGCACTGCTCAACAAAAGCAGTGGCCGGTTTGGCTGGTTTTAGTATCATAAAAAATAAAAATCCTTAGTCCTCTTTATTTACATCCGTAATTATTTTATTGTGATTGGAAGTAAATTTCTGCCCATAAGTCTCTAGGCTCTCAAGACGAGTCTCTATGTGAGCCGTCGTTATGTCCTCCTTTAGCGACTTCTTAACATTGGCTTGAGCTTTGGTAACTCTGCGTACGGTCCCTTTTTGTAGGACTATCGCCTCCATATTTGATGAATATCACAGAACTATGAAACTGGTGAGTTTTTGCACAATAAGGTTTAGAATCGCTCACTCGCGACTTCTATTTACAAACATGTTTAAGTCCCGGTTCGGCCGCTTCGGAGTGTAGACGGACGCCTGCTCCAGCACCTTGGGATCTTCTGCTTCCGGAGTCGCTGCTGCTGGCGAAGTTACTGCTCCGGCCACCAGCTTCCGGGTTGCTCCTCGCCCCTTCGTCCGGTCGCAGTATTCCGCTGATCGTCAGTCTGCCAGTCCACCTCCAGTCTTCCAGGGCCCCAGATTTTCTCCCAAATAATGCACAGGCCACAGCGATTCTTTACGACACCGAAGGACCATGAACCACTTTCTACTAATAAAAACTACAGTATTATTACTAGCTACTAGGTTAGTACAGTAATCTACTAGATTACTTTGTATTAATAAATCTCCAATTCCAATTAAACTTAAACTCAATACAGCCGAAATAATACAAGTAAATTACCTTCAATTTTGGCATAAACATGACGTATGAAAATCAAATATAAAATCTTTATAAAAACAGTTAAAGACGTTTAAACACAAAACCCCAAGTAATATCTCCAAGACCACGGCTCTCTGGCCTAAATATGCCAACACTTTCGTTTACCACCGCGGCTAACCCGTCTGTATCACCTGCTGAGTACACAACGTATGGTCTGTGAAGACCACGGCCTCCGCCAGTATCACACGCCCACCACGCACCCACGCCCTACCTGAGTTGCCTCAAGATAAACCGATTTCGACCGGGCTACAGCTGCGTAACGATGAATGGTACGGTCGAATACGGTCGTTAGAATTTTACCCGAATTTCTGTCATACTTTCAACTACCTCAATTATTCACTTACTCTTAATTAATAATCGTTAATATCATCGCAATAATTTATCAAGGACGCTACATCCTTAATTATATTATGTACATATTGAGACGGACGTAAATAAAACAGTTGGTCCATGTTCTTGTATCTTATAATATTTAATCGGGCAGAGTCTCTGCTTACAACAATATCCATCTATTCTTAAGTCTGAAGACAATCGAACGTTAACGCCCTTATATATTATTGACAATCGTTCGGGAAAAAATCAATAAGAGAACTATATTACAGATTTAATTATAATCAGCTAAATACGTTTAAATCGAATATAATTATTAGGTAACAAATATTTATCCTTTATCAATAGGCACTTAATTATAATATAATTATTCCTACTTTAGTTTAGATAATAAATTGTAATACAATTTATTATTATGGAAGTGACGTCATGGGTTGCCACATTCAAATATTTAATCACTTAAAATAACTACATCAATATAATCTATAACAATCAGTTGATTGATAAATTACCAATAAACAGCTCAATGAAATTAACACTAGTATAATACAAACACGCATAATTCCAGATGTTTGTAACAATATGTTGTTAACACTCGGCCATCCTGCAGCAGTCGTGTCCCACGACTTTCCTTCGCCACCGTTTACCTGAGAAAAAAAAAACTGAACAGTATATCTATGGTAATTATTACGTTGATAAATTTGACAAGTGGGATGCCTAACATTGTGTGGAGTTAGTGCCATTTCTCTATAATATCATCATCGTTAAATTAAAATAAATGTATGTACATTTAAGGTCACCCAGACATCGGCGTATCATATCGCTTTGAGTATTCTCATTACGCTTATTAGTCACACAGACATTGTAATATATTATCACAAAGAACTTTAAATATTATATTATATCGTCACACAGACTAGAGCCACATAATAGGCATGTTGATTCGTACAGACCTAGGAGTCACATAGACTGAAGTTGAATATAATTTCACAGACTTTGTAATTTATTGTCACACAGACTATTTTTTTTTAGTGTCACACAGACTTTTCCAGGTCACACAGACTTTGTAATATTTTATTGTCACACAGACTATTTTTTTTATTTTTTTTTATTGTCACACAGACTTTTCCAGGTCACACAGACTGTAATATTTTATTGTCACACAGACTATTTTCTTCTTTTTTTTTTAATTGTCACACAGACTTTTCCAGGTCACACAGACTGTAATATTTTATTGTCACACAGACTATTTTCTTTTTTTTTTTTTATTGTCACACAGACTTTTCCAGGTCACACAGACTTTTTCAGGTCACACAGACTTTTCCAGGTCACACAGACTGTAATAAATTGTAACACAGACTCCCAAATACTATATTATATTTCCGTTATAGTTTCAGTCCATTTCGTATTTATTTTAATCAAAGTAATATGTATAGTAAAAAAGTACCAGTAGTATTATACAATGTACAAATTTTTATGACAATAGAACCCGGTTTTCAGCAAATTTATAAGATCACCTCTATCCACTACTTTCCATCTCCATCCAGAAGAGCTTAGCCTCTAACAACGGCATTAATTTTTTTTTTTTTTACCTTTCATTCCCTTAACACTACAAATAGTACAACTATAAACATTTAACTTTTAAATGTATATATCAACTAGCTCCGCCTTTCCTTTTTCTTCTCAAAGTACTAATTGTCCTATAGTGTACTAAGTCTATTGTCTCCATTTTACCTTTGATTAACGCCACTAGACTTTCATTTTGTGATATCGACTCGCGTACTATACCGACATCAATGAGATCCTGTACCTTACACATAACAATTTCATTTTCTTTTTAAACATTTGTAAGGTTCAAAATCTACAGGCTTATCTGTCGCTGCCCGAATATGAATTTCCATAAGCTCGCTCCAGGCCAAATTAACTTAAGATTCCCTAGCAAAAGGGTTACCATACTCATTCAGCAATGATAATGATGAATTTGACAAGGTCCTCTTTTTTTTTAAACACCTACATCTAACTCATCTACGTCTATTAAATTCGATTCATTAATCTAAAACTCCGAACCGGCAAGTAATAATAATATTATAATAGTAATGATAATATTTATGAACGCTTTACACCACTTCAATCTGACCCCGTGCTAAGAATCCGAAGAACTTGTGTTACAGGTACCAGACAATGGAAATATATTTAATACTATAAACATGTTTATTACTTTTGTTAGTTATATTATACACAAATTTACACACATCCATGACCCAGGAACACTTGATTTGAACGCGGGAGCGGGATTTGAACTCGCGACCTCTCACTCGAGCACCAACGTACTCAGCCAATACGCTTTGTAGATCGTCAAACTAAGTGGCCCAACGGCCTTTTTTATTGGCCCATTTGAAGTAAAAAAATATGAAAACCATTTAAATTTTTACCCAATAAGATCTTAGAAAAACTTCAAAAAGTTTTGAAAGAGTGTTCGTCGTTAAAGAAAGTACATCGTTAATTTGGAATCACCAACATTTCAATCAATACCTAGTTAATAGTTTTAGCTTGCGGCCCTCGACACCATGGCTGACACATGTGTGCGGCCCCTATAAAAATAAGGTTGAGTATGGCTGATCTAGAGAGTGGCTATCAGTGGTCTTTAACCCGACAACTTCATACTATTTGTGTGCAAGTGAGATGTAGCATAGTTAATGCATGCAATGTGTTAGAAAAGGATAGTAACAAACGTTTTTTTCAACATAATACTTGTCACTATTGTCTTTCAAAATAGTAGACATAGGTACTTCTTTCAAATATTACTAATAATAGTGTTAGTACTTCTCTTATTAAAATTTTATGTTCATATATTTGTTCTAACAATATAAAATTGTGAAGTCGTACTAATCCCTATTTATTTGTGTTTGTTTTGGATCATTCAACATATTAATATAAAGACCAGACCTATATTAGAGCAGAGTCTACACAAACCAAGCACTTTGACATTGGCAATTCACTAAGGGTACCATTATTAAAAAGAAGAAGAAGTAGAAATGAAATATTTTGTTTTTGTTGTACAAGATCAAAGAATATTAATAACATAAGTTACTACTTAGGATGTAAATAATATGTTATAAGTAAATATTATGTTTGTGTAAGTATTCAAA
The DNA here is from genome assembly GCA_905187575.2 of Celastrina argiolus. NCBI lineage: Eukaryota > Metazoa > Arthropoda > Insecta > Lepidoptera > Lycaenidae > Celastrina > Celastrina argiolus. The sequence goes on from LR994598.1 coordinate 2,526,725, forward strand.
CAAAAAGGAAGCGAGAATGTTCTGCAAACCACACCAACTCGGAAATAAGATTTGCAAGTTGTAACAGGATTACAGGACCCGCGACAAAACATCACACTACAATTGCATAGTAATTATCTTTACATAATATTGAAAATTATGAAAGAAATGAACGAAAACAGTTATTGCACTTTGATAACACCTTATATACACCATGACCAAAATATTCTGTATATTTGATTGTGTCCATTTCAACAACCAAGTTATTTATCATAGTCAATTATCCTGCTGGGTTTTTTTTTTTTTTTTTTTTTTTTTATTTTTATTATTATTATTACTTCGCCCCTATCATGGACAGGGCTCGTTCTTTTCTTTTTTATTAATCATTTATCTATTTTTTCTTTCTTTTTTGCAATAACAATAAACTTTACATTTGATATAATAATACATAATACTACGATTCTACTGACATTTTCAATTTAGGTACAAATCCAATAAACTTATTACAATTACATTACAATACAATAAAAATTTCCAAAAATACAAACAATAAATTAAATTAAAATTACCAAATATAATACAATAAAAATACAATTACACTATAATAAATTCCAAGATAAAATTTTAATTAATAAATATGCAATGATAACTTTCCAAATTTCAATAAAATGCACAATAAATTTCCAAATAACACTATACAATATAAAATCAATTTTCCAAATACAATTCAATAAAATGGTTACGATAAAATAGATTCCAATTAATTTACATACAAAATAATTTTTTTTAATAAAATGTCAATAAATGCAGTTAAAATATGTTTCAAATAATTAAAATACAATAAAATAAAATTTCCATCAATAAAATACTATAATAAATTCCAAATTTCAATAAAATACCAATAAAATACAATAAAATAATTTTTAAATAATTCAAAATAAAAACCTACTACTAATATCACAGTTTAAAAATACTCACTACACACCATCACTATGCCTTTTATTGACTATCTGCACGATCTTAGTGCAATATTGCAAGAAAACCTCCCTTTTCTTGCTGTCCCCCAGCATGCTTGGCAGACTCTCACCCGTCATCGCGATGCCCAATTTCTGCTCAATAGTATATCTATTGGTTGCAAAAATTGGGCACTCGAGTAACAGGTGGGGGACTGTCTCCGCAACTCCGGGCTGACACAGACACGACGGGTCCTCCTTCAATTTGAATCTGTTCAAATAGAAGGCGAACCCGCCGTGGCCAGTCAGTACTTGTGTGGTGTGGTGTGTTATGTCTATTTTGCGCACTATTCTGTGCGCCGCGGCAGCATTGGGGAAGAAGAGCTTCGTGACTCCGGCCGTCCCGCCTGACGTATATCTCCTGTCCCATTCCTCAATCGTGTCCTGTCTTAAGACACGCTTGACGAATGACACAGGACACAGGTCGTAATCGGGTTTCTTCTTCAATCTCAGAGCGGCCTCTTTGGCTAATTGGTCAATCCTGCTGGGTTAGTTCAGTATCACTTGGATCTGGTTCATTTAGTAGTTGTTATTTTAATGTAATAATATTTTGAATTATTAACATCACACAGATAAAGCATGTTTACCTACTATATTTTATTTCATGATCACACAGATCTAGTTTAATTAGCAGATCTTATTTTAGTATCACACAGATATAGCATGTTTACTATATAATATTTCATGATCACATAGATCTGGTTGATTTACTTTTATTTTACTATCACACAGATTAATTTGCAGCTTCAATTACAGCAAGGTCTCCTCCACCACCTCTTCATGCTCCTTCGGATTTTGCAAGCCGAAGAGTAGTGATTAGAACGTTGGATTATGATATAATAAACTAAATGAATAATATAATCATACTCTACATCTCATCAGTAATTGTTATTGATAGGCATACCTAAGAATATGACACATATGTTGTCTGTTTCATTGTATACAATTCATAATTTCGACGCATCCATCCACCTAGACATAATTTACCAATAGACAATATGCCTAAAGAAAGATTATAAGCATCTCCAAACCCTTTCATTATTACCTATATCTGATGTTAATATTTCAAGTTAGTCAATGAATTCAATCATTTGTTTTCTTTTAATTTAAAATTATATTAAATCTACTGCCAGTGTAAATAACGACATTTGAGGAGCTATTAAATACGAGGCGCATAAAAAAAAAACACTTGAAATAATTTAAATTAAGAATCACTTTTTTTCGCTCTCCGACTCTTGAAGCGAACGGACGTGTTTTGCGCTGCTTTGAGTTGTCTTAGTTGGCAAGTTGTGTTTTGTTGAGTGACCACTTTAAGTGTCGGAGCCCCTGTGGAGCCGGCAGCTGTCTCCTTGGAGCCTTCGCCCCTTCAGCGTGGACTTCGGAGTGTGAGTGTGACTTGCTCGGTTTTAAGTGACGATCATTGTTGAATTGTTGAATATTTTACAAATATACAAAGTTGGAATATTCGGCGGGGCTCGAACCCAGATCATCGGTCCGTGTAGGCTGTCCTGAGGCCGTTGACGTCTCCACTCGACCACAGCGACGTGAGCCGCCGTTTCTAATTTAACGATCGCTTTCGCACTGAGGACCCCGATATGTCTACAGACATGAATTGCCAAGGATGTGAGAACGTTTTGAGCAAACACAACTTTTTGAAATGTAACGGTTGTCAATCAAGATATTGTTATGAATGCCTTAACGTGACTGTGGAGTCAAATAAACAATTGAGTGCTGCACAGCTGGCTTCACTGAGATGTCCCTACTGTGAAAACGTAACAAGACGTAAATGTAACGATGATGATACTCCGGTGCGTCGCACTCGCCGTCAAGACCTCTGCGATGCATCGCTAAACGCATCATTTAGTCAAATTATGACCGAGTCAAATGTTGCCATTAATATTTCATCAGGCACTCAAAAATTTTATGAACCAGTAACGTTAGAAAACATTAGTAAGCTTATGGATGAGAAACTTTCGCTTGATTCATCTTTTATGTCAAATTTGCGAGCTCTACTTTTGAAAGACATGAAGGATATGGTTGCTGTGGAAGTTGGGAATGCCATCCAGGCGGTACAAGCTGATTTTACGAGTACTACAGATTTTATCACCATGGAACAAAACGACATTAGACGGGATATTGCTGAAAAGAATAACAGAATCAAACAGTTAGAGTCTGAGCTATCCAAATCCCAAAACTCATTAACGAAGCTTCAAAGTCGTTTATGCACCATAGAAAAGATATCACGTTATCTGAACCTCGAAATACACGAGGTACCTGAAAACAAGTCCGAAAATTTAATTGCACTGTTTAAAAGCCTCTGCCAGTGTCTTGACGTCGTGGTATCAGAAAATGATCTCAAAGTTTGTCGTCGCGTAGCAAAGATGGATCCCAGTTCAAAGAGACCGCGGAACATCCTGGTCACCCTCTCGTCGCAGCGCCTTCGTGACACAATATTGTCAGCAGCCACCCGTTTTAATAAGTCCCATGCTAACGACAAGTTGTCTACTACACACATTGGTTTGTCTGGTACTAGTTGCAGAATATTTCTATCAGAGCACTTGTCACCTGAGACCAAAGAAGTACACAGCTTGGCGCGTAAGTTTTGTAAGGATAAAGATTATAAGTTTGTGTGGGTTCGTTTTGGGAATATATATATGTCGAAAGGGGCTCTCATGATTTAATAACATTCCTTCGGATACTGTGGGCTTTCGTGGGTAAATCGTGAAAAGAGAACAGAGTAACAATATCACTTGTTTATTCGTAATCACAATTTCTTTATAAATTCACTATTCACTACACTTTATAAATTTACTTTACTTTAAATTCACTTTACTTTACTTTATAAGTATTGACACTAACGAAACATAACACGTTTCAAGACATCTCAACTTGGCGACCAAATCACGAATGAATTCAGTCTCGTCGAGAAAGTCCCGAGTCATGTCAAAGCGCGCCATAGACAAGTTGCGCCATTTTGCCACTTGGGGGCGCGCTTCCGTCTCGTTTTGTGTCCATATTCATATCCGGCTCCGACACGGCCATTCTGATAAGCCACACGTCCCGTGTGATGCTTCTGCAAAAGAGAAAACCAGCTGCAATATCACGAGCCTTTCGCTCGGCCAACTCTGACCAATCTCCACAAATCATCAAAATAAAGTTCAGATCTCAATGTAATTTTATTTCAAATAATATTTCAAATAAAATTCTCGTTAAAAATTTTTTTTTGACATGGAATGATACCCTGGGTCATGTTACTTAAATCATGTTAAAACTGTAGGAACTGTACACAACTGAACACAAATAAACTAGTAAAATCTCTAACTCCACTACCAAACCCAATTTCATAGACATAGAACTCACAAGGTTCATTGTCCCAGACTGCCAGTCAAACGCCCTCCTGACATAAAACGGACTTAATATAGTCCGAGTTACCGGTTACGAAATAACTGGACGGTCAACCTCATTACTCATAGACCCAGTCCCATATCGCCAGTCAAACGCCCACCGAACATAAAACGGACTTGATACAGTCCGAGTTACTGGTTACGTAATAACTGGACGGTCAACTTCATATTCGCTCATAGTACGGTAGGTAGAGACTTTACCCAACAACTCAAATTTGTTCATCATTAGCAAAATCTTTATCATTATCAACTTTCACCAATACATGACCCGAAGGAATCTTTCTCTAACGTATGCACAGTCATAAGTACGCTTTGAAATTGCAACTTTTACAGCCTTATTTTCAACTATGAAAAACAACCAATCGAAAATCTATTTACTTACGCCTTATTGCTTTCATAAGGTGTATTATTTGAACTATCTTTTTATCTCGGTTACTGTATGAAACAGTCAATGTACCTTCTCAACTAAGATTTGTAAAAAGGGTTCATAGAAAAAGACTATACAGAGTCTTCACACTAAAGTCACGAGATAAACAATTACGCTCACCAAAAAAAAACTCAATATCCTAATCTGATACTTCAATGAAGTACAGAGTGCAGGCTCCTTGGCGCCTGACGCCATCATCATAGGCCGATACATTGCAGCATTGCTGCATGGGCAGCAGTACCCAGCACAGCTCGACGCGCGCAGTCTGCGTCGCGTCGCGGCGCTCGTTCATTGAATCTCCGTCTGTACACAAAATTAAGCAGCACAAAAAAATGTTCAAACTGTCCAATTATGTTCTTTTTAGGGTTCTCTATCCGTGGGGTGTCGAAGAAAGAGTAGCACATCCTATCAACCATCTTTCCCGTGGATGCGCCCGCCAACTCGCCTGCCAAGCGTGGCGAGTATAGACAACTATCCCCCATGTAATATTTTAAGGGAGGCTATATCCAGGAGTGAACATCATAGCCGAAATGATGATGATCATCCAAGGGTAAATAACAGAAACAGAAAATTTTATAACTTTGCTGTATGTCTGTTTGCCACCAGGCCGCAGCTCAAGAACCAAGCTCCAACCAAGAACCAACGCAGTTCAAATATCGCGGACAATTATTATGAGATCAAAATGTTAAATTTGACTTTGCAATAAATTTCATTTCATTTCCTTTTAACGATCTAACTAATTGACTAAAGAAAAGCTGTTACAGTAACAGTCTCATATTAACAACTGATCAGCAGCTGTCCCAATAACACAACTTGACCACTACATTTTAGTTGCACCATCGCGGGAATTGAACCCACAATTCTTAAGTGGAGAGCCACGCTCTGGTCACGTGTGCGATCACAATACCAGAAGACTCCCAAGTGCGTTTACAACCTTGCACATGATAACCAAGTTCACCGAAGCTGACTGAAGTCCACCGATGAACTTTCTTATCCACCTCAGCCACAAGCTCACGGCCTCTGCTACTGGACCGTTGAGTGTGTGCTGCCGCGTTCACCATCAACACCAGCCACAGGCACCTAGTAGGCTTACATACTGCAGCTTCTGGAAACGTGAAATTAAAATGCGTCAATTCAATAAAGTTTATTTAAATCACAACCTATTTTCTTTTCGACGCAAATTACACTATTATTGTCGTAACTTATAGTAATTCAAATCCGCCTAGTGTGAAAGTCATAGATAGACAAACATGTTTCAATTTTACAGCTTACAATAACAATATCATAAACTGACAGTTTTATTGCGGATGTCCTAGCACTTATTATCAGTTATCTGTTTGTTTAAACACTCTCAGAATAAATAACAAACACGACATTATTTAAAGTTACTTTTGAAACTGATCAATGGCTATTTCTTACTACGTATGCGGTAACGCCAAATAAGAAATAGAACTGTGTACAAACTGTATGTATCTTCTGTGATTAACACCCACTTGATGAACTTCACTATTTAATAGCAGGGATGTTAGGGAGCTCCGTAACCGTAACCGAATCCGAAATAAAACTTATGCTACTGTAAAAAGGAAACTAATATCCAATATCCGTAACCGAAATTATCCGAAACAAATTGGTAATCCGATATCATTTAATATCCATATCCGTATCCGAAATTTCAAATCCATTTCTTCCCGGTTTACTAGACATGGTAAGTTTACGGAAATTTTAAATTAAGTCGTTTCAAACTAGGTAGCATCTTCCAAACAATATTTGTACACGTCAATTGCTTTTGTTTATGCAGTGCAGGTGCACCGATACGCATACCGGATGTTGTTTATTTCAGGCACACCTAATAAGAATATAGTACATCCAATAACAAGTTTCAGGTGTTGGTAACCAATGAATAACTGCCGCCCAGTAGTTACGATATCGACTCTATAGTACTATTCACCTTTCCTACTTTCTTACTTCACGTTAATGTGAATCCGTTGGAACTTTATCTATTCTGAAATGAACACCCAACAAATAACACGAATGCCTAATTGTATTATCAAAATACACGTCATGAGAATTGCTTATCATATTCTGATTTTGATCACTTTATTACAAACAGTACGATTTCACGAAATGAAATGTCGATAATGATCATCTGCTGATCAAACTTTCAAGTACTGCTGTATTACAGCGTGATCTACTTCGGTCAATCAAACAGTAATAATAATGAATATCTGTAAGACGTATGTCCTATGTACTAAGTACTTGTTTTTACTTTGCGTTAATGATTGCTTATTCACTTCGATTTTTTTTTTAAAATAATACTTTGGTTATAAAACCAGAACCATTTAGAACTTTATAATGAAATAAGTAACGATCATGATACAACCAGTTCACATCATTGCGAAGCGAGTAGAGAAGTCCATAAGATGCACAATGCTTGTCTGCGCTGGTCGGTCACCCAACAGCCAGCACGCTGGTCAGTCACCCAGCACGCTGGTCGGTCACCCAGCAGTCAGCACGCTGGTCGGTCACCCAGCACTGCTCGTTCTCCCCTTGGCGAGGCTATGCATCATCCGGTCGAACATCATCCCAGTGTTTTGTCCATCTGCACATAAAACAAAACAGCAAAACAAAAGAACACTTTAGTGTAGGTACAATTTATTGTTAATGAAATTTTGTGATAATACTCGTATAAGCAAGATATTTTATGGACACTTGAAACACAAATTAATAACTAGTGTATTGGTCTTTAAAAATTATTTGAGGAATAAAAAGTTGGCTACCACCTTTTACCAAAACCATAATCAAAGCCTGTCGTTAAAGCGCCACTGCTGGTGTCGCCACCGTGTAGACGTCACGTCACTGTCATCATCACGTCACCGCTGTCAGTACTTCTACTCCTTCTTAATCATCGTGGCGGGATTATTGGTACATGGTATCCTTGCAGCACTCGGCTCACCGCTGTCCCGTCTTACCACAATCACGCCATGTACATAGCTTGCAAAGCAGCACGGGTTAGTACGTACTGCCCAAATGTGGATCGAGTTTGTATTGATTTGCAATGATTACTATTATCACTTTTTGCAGACCACACAAAAGATTACACTTTTTTTTTACTACCCGCACTTTTAAGAAAAACCTCTCTCTCTTGCACGATTTGATCCCAGATTCTGATGTCGAAAGGGGCTCTCATGATTTAATAACATTCCTTCGGATACTGTGGGCTTTCGTGGGTAAATCGTGAAAAGAGAACAGAGTAACAATATCACTTGTTTATTCGTAATCACAATTTCTTTATAAATTCACTATTCACTACACTTTATAAATTTACTTTACTTTAAATTCACTTTACTTTACTTTATAAGTATTGACACTAACGAAACATAACACGTTTCAAGACATCTCAACTTGGCGACCAAATCACGAATGAATTCAGTCTCGTCGAGAAAGTCCCGAGTCATGTCAAAGCGCGCCATAGACAAGTTGCGCCATTTTGCCACTTGGGGGCGCGCTTCCGTCTCGTTTTGTGTCCATATTCATATCCGGCTCCGACATATATTAGAAAAAATGAAACGAGTCCTGCCATTTTGGTAAAAAATTCTGATGTATTAAATAAGTTAATGGTATAACTTTGTCCTTTTTTTGTAAACATATTTTCTGGATTTTTTATATAAACTCTTGTCTTTAATGTCAACAATGTTTAATATATACTACCAAAACGTTAATCGGATACGAAGTAAATTATCTCAATTTCGATTAAATGTCTTAAATTGTGATTATGATTTCATATGTTTGACGGAAACTAACCTAAATAAAAGTGTATTCGATGGTGAAATTATAGACTCTCTATATAATGTGTTTAGGAGAGATCGAGTAGAGACTGTATCGAGTAAGGTTGATGGAGGAGGAGTTTTGTTAGCTGTACACAAAAAATACCATGTCATACGTCAGGCATCATGGGATACTGATATGGAGGATGTCTGGGTGACGCTTTTGAGTCAATCTAGCACTAGCGCACGCCTCAATTTGTGTGTTTGCTATTTGCCCCCTTACTTAAGCCATAACCATGTTGAACGCTTCTATAGTCATTGTCAAAATTTAATAGTGAATTGCTTTCCTGCTGATAATTTCTTACTTGTGGGTGATTTTAATACACCCGACTATTACTCAGCTTGCTCAAGTAGCGCTATCGTTTCCACAATACCAAATAATATAAATAGTAAAAAACTTAACTTATTAAATGAGTTAATAGCACTATGCAATTTAAAGCAGTACAACAATATCACAAATACCAACGACCGTCTATTAGATTTAGTTCTTTCAAATGTTGAAAACTTAAGCGTTAGTGAAGAATTTGCGTTAAGCTTACGGGACAAGCATCATCCTGCAATTTTAATAAGTGTAACTTTAAACCCTGGTATTTCTAAGGACCTGCGTCGATGTCCTGCTGAAGGGCTCGATTTTAGAAAATGTGACTTCACAAAAATAAAGTCTGATTTAAAGTCCGTCAATTGGCAAGATATTTTACATTCAAACGATATCAACTTGTGCACAGACTTCTTTTATAAAACATTATTTCATATAATAAAAAAGCATACTCCTACTCTTTCTCACAAATTTTCTTCATATCCAGTTTGGTATAGTAATCAAGAAAAAAATAAATTTCATAAGTTATATAAAAAGTTCGGCAATCCCCGAGACTATGATGTATTCTCATTACTTAGAAGCAGGTGTAAAACTCTAACAAAGACATGTTACGATAAATATATTTCTGTTACGGAGAACTCGCTAGAAAAGGACATAAAATCATTTTGGCGCTTTGTTAATAGCAGAAAAGGACATGTTTCAATTCCAAGCTCCATGAAGTTTAATGGAATGTCATCATCCAACGGTCAAGAGATATGTGATCTCTTCTCTCGCTATTTTGCGTCGGTTTTTGATAATTACTCTGATCTGCAAAGGAGCGATAATGATACAATTGGCGTGAACAACTGTTTTCCTAATACGATGTCACATATATTAATCGAACAGACAGATATTATGTTAAAAATTAAAAAAATTGATCCTAACAAGGGTGGAGGACCTGATCTGTTACCTCCTTCATTCATTAAACGTCTTGGTAAGGAGTTATCAATCCCTTTATCTATTATTTATAACAAATCTTTAGTTAATGGCGTCTTTCCCAACTGTTGGAAGACCGCACATATAATACTCATATTTAAGAGTGGTGGTAAAACAGACTGCAAAAATTATAGGCCGATAAGTATTCTTTCTTGTTTCGCAAAAATATTTGAATCAATAGTTTATAGTCATCTTTATAGTCATATAAAACCACTTATTTCAAACAAACAGCATGGTTTTGTTAAGGGTCGATCAACTGTCACTAATTTGTTGGAATACAAAAATTATCTCTGCCAAGCTTTTTCTATCGGTGGTCAAGTGGATTCTATATACACAGATTTTTCTAAGGCCTTTGACAAAGTTAATCATCATCTTCTTTGTCGTAAATTGTTGTCATATGGTATACATGGAAACTTATACAGATGGATATGCTCATATCTAAATAATAGAAACCAGTTGGTCACGCTTAAGGGCTTTATTTCCTCACCTACAACTGTCACATCGGGGGTGCCTCAAGGCTCCCACTTAGGGCCATTATTTTTTGTAATTTTCATAAACGACTTGATACTCAAACTTTCTTGTAATTGCCTCTTATATGCTGACGACCTAAAGGTGTTTACTTCTATATCGAAAGCAGAAGACTGCCTAGCTCTTCAGCAAGACATAAACAGAATATTGGAATGGTGCTGTGCTAATCGAATGAGTTTGAACACTGGCAAGTGCTCCGTCATATCGTTTACTCAAAAACGTAACAAAATCAATTGGACCTATAATATTAATGGTGAGGCACTACACCGTGCACAGTTTGTCAAAGACTTAGGCATCATTTTCGATGAAAAGCTGTCATTTCGGTTTCATTATAACCACATAATTTCCAAAGCAAATCACCTCCAAGGATTTGTCTTAAGGACAACAAAGGATTTTAAAAAGCCAAAAAGCCCTGTGTACCTTTTCTCTGCACTCGTAAGGACTATTTTAGAATACGGGAGTCCCGTTTGGTCTCCAAATTATAAAGTACATGTGGATGATATTGAGCGGGTTCAGCGGAAATTTGTTAAAATCCTTCATTACCGTCTCTACCCTGGCAGAACAGATTTTAAATACCACTTCAAAATTTCAATCTACAGACTCTTGAAAACCGTCGCATTTTCTTCGATCTTTTATACTTCTATAAAATTATTAATTACATTATTGATTCACCAGATTTACTCTCACAAATTAGTTTTAATATTAAATTTAGTGCTCGTAGAGCTCATAATATAAACCTATTTGTCTTGAATGTTTACAAAAATAACATTTCTTATTTCAATCCATTAACACGCATGGCCCGTCAATATAATAATCTTGCAAAAATCAATAAAACGTTAGACATTTTCGATCATAGCTACTTATCATATATTAAAATTTTGAAAGACATCCTCCATAACATATCACAAGTTTCCTAATAACTAATAACGCGTCCTTTTGTATAATTAAGTTATATACTTTGTAACTTTTGTTAATTGTTGAGCTAATCTTTGATTAGTATTATGTTTTAAAATAGTGTGCACATATCTGTTATGTTGCAATCCAGATCATACATTGTAATTAGCATAGATAATAATTTGTGTGATTGTAATGTGTTTTGTGCATTTAAATAAATAAATAAATAAATAAAAATCAATATACACACCGGATTTTGCTGATCCTGTTGCCGCGATGGTCCGGGTGTAGTGGCTACCCAGCAGCTTGCCGAAGTGTGTCACACCGGTGTTGTGCTTGACAATCACGTGCCCCAGAGTAGAAGGCTGCTGTAGACTTTTCCTCCGCGCCGCCATGATGATTCCCGAGAAATTAAAGATAAGGAATTGTTATCTGTACTAAAATTTTCTAAAAGACAGATATCCGAAATATACTGTTTCTCTGTTTGATAAGCTTTAGCATTAGCACATAATTCAGACGGTCTATCTATTATTATAACCAACTACCATAAAAGAAACCAAACTACTTACTTATTAATATTTAACAGAAAATATATATAATGAGGGTAAAAAAAAAGTTTCTCATAAGAAGAATACTTTGGGCAAGAATATTGGTCATAAAATATTTTTCTACTTAGTAGGTACAATATTATAATCATAATTATATATTTGTAATACTTAATTAAAATAAGTATGTAGTGTACATATGGAAGTAAATGCTTCTATTAAGAAATTACTCAAATGTACTAATCTTATTATTTAGTAAACGCCTGAACAAGGCACTAAGTTTTATATATTTTTCAATGTATTATGATTTATCATATTGTGTATATGCATACAGTTTCTAATAAAGAATATAAAGTTTGAAGTACCTACATTTTATCACACACATTTTATCGTAAAAGTAACGGGTCATGAGTTATACAACATGGTTTTCTCTTTTCTTTTTACCAGCGTAGGGTTGGGCGTGGAGTCATCAGAAAGGAAAAAAAAAATCATCACTGACCTGTCTTCCAGTTTCCTTTTTACGAGTCCATCTGGGTATGGCCTTACCCAGGTCCCAGTTCTGAGATGAGACGGACGTAAATAAAACAGTTGGTCCATGTTCTTGTATCTTATAATATTTAATCGGGCAGAGTCTCTGCTTACCACAATATCCATCTATTCTTAAGTCTGAAGACAATCGAACGTTAACGCCCTTATATATTATTGACAATCGTTCGGGCAAAAATCAATAAGAGAACTATTTTACAGATTTAATTATAATCAGCTAAATACGTTTAAATCGAATATAATTATTAGGTAACAAATATTTATCCTTTATCAATAGGCACTTAATTATAATATAATTATTCGTACTTTAGTTTAGATAATAAATTGTAAGACAATTTATTATTATGGAAGTGACGTCATGGGTTGCCACATTCAAATATTTAATCACTTAAAATAACTACATCAATATAATCTATAACAATCAGTTGATTGATAAATTACCAATAAACAGCTCAATGAAATTAACACTAGTATAATACAAACACGCATAATTATAATATCATGGATCCAGATGTTTGTAACAATATGTTGTTAACAATATATAATTCATTGCATAGAAAAACATTCAAGTGAAGTAATAGTAGAGTAGTAGTAAAGATATGGTACTAATGAGCAGTTATATATTTGTATAACATTCACACCTCTTTATTTAGGTATCGGACGAGGCTACGAAATAGACATCTCAGATACCTGCGAAGAACTAGACCACACAAGTGATGCACCATCAGAACGTTACAAGGAACCGTTCAGCTGTGATGTGTCTTTGAAGAAATATTCACGAAAAGGACAGTTACGAAGACACATTAGGGTTCATGCGGGAGACAAACCATACTGCTGTGATGTGTGTTTGAAGAAGTTTTCACAAAAACGAGACTTACAAAGACACATTCGTATTCATACCGGAGATAAACCATACAGCTGTGATGTGTGTTTGAAGAAGTTTTCACAAAAAGGAGTTTTACAAAGACACATTCGTATTCATACGGGAGACAAACCATACACCTGTGATGTGTGTTTGAAGAAGTTTTTATTAAAAGGAGATTTACTAAGACACATTCGTATTCATACGGGAGACAAACCATTCAGCTGTGATGTGTGTTTGAAGAAGTTTGCACAAAAAGAAAATTTACGAACACACAGTAGGGTTCATATGGCAGACAAACCATACAGCTGTGATGTGTGTTTGAAGAAGTTTGCACAAAAAGGACATTTACAATATCACAGTAGGGTTCATACGGGAGACAAACCATACAGCTGTGATGTGTGTTTGAAGAAGTTTTCAGAACAGACAAATTTACGAAGACACATTAGGGTTCATGCGGGAGACAAACCATACAGCTGTGATGTGTGTTTGAAGAAGTTTGCACAAAAAGGGGATTTACTAAGACACATTCGTATTCATACGGGAGACAAACCGTACAGCTGTGATGTGTGTTTGAAGAAGTTTTCAGCAAAGGGAAATTTACAAAGACACATTCGTATTCATACGGGAGACAAACCATACAGCTGTGATGTGTGTTTGAAGAAGTTTTCACGAAAAGGACAATTACAATATCACAGTAGGGTTCATACGGGAGACAAACCATACAGCTGTGATGTGTGTTTGAAGAAGTTTTCACAAAAAGGAGTTTTACAAAGACACATTCGTATTCATACGGGAGACAAACCATACACCTGTGATGTGTGTTCGAAGAAGTTTTCACGAAACGGAGATTTACAAAGACACATTCGTATTCATAAGGGAGACAAACCATACAGCTGTGATGTGTGTTTGAAGAAGTTTTCACGAAACGGAGATTTACAATATCACAGTAGGGTTCATACGGGAGACAAACCATACAGCTGTGATGTGTGTTTGAAGAAGTTTTCACGAAACGGAGATTTACAAAGACACAGTAGTGTTCATAGGGAGACAAACCATACAGCTGTGATGTGTGTTTGAAGAAGTTTTCACGAAACGGAGATTTACAAAGACACAGTAGTGTTCATAGGGAGACAAACCATACAGCTGTGATGTGTGTTTGAAGAATTTTTCACGAAACGGAGATTTACAAAGACACAGTAGTGTTCATAGGGAGACAAACCATACAGCTGTGATGTGTGTTTGAAGAAGTTTTCACAAAAAGGAAGTTTAGAAAGACATGTGGGCAACAACTATACAGCTGGGATGTAAACCCAGTTTCACCAAACAATGTTAAATAAATAACGCCTCGTTAATTCACTTGACAGACTCATGAGCTATCGACCATCCCACCACGTACTAATATCTTGTTAATTGACTTATTCCTGCTGTAGAGGTCTGTTAAATGTATAACAGACTTTAAATTAGAGATGGGTTATAACAGGTCAAACTCGATACCTGTTATTATACTGGGTGACCGGTAAAAGGGCTGTTTCCTTTTGACATGTAAAAATACATCACTTTTGCAGCCTAAGAAGCTATATCGTTCCCTATCCAAAAGCCAATGGTTACAAAGATATTCAAGATCTTTATTTTTTTTTAAATACCCGATTTTAAAGGAAAAATTGTAATAAAAAAAAATCTACCCATTAATTTCTCAATCTTTAACATAATTTCACTTACACACAAAAAAAGAATAAAGTGCTGACCATCGAAGGGGTCTACCCTGTTGTCAAATTACCTAAAGGTAACCCCTAAGGTTTCATAAGTGTCTAGATCCATACACTGGTTTTGTTATTAACAATTTGTCGTTCGAGCCGATTGTCTTATTTATACATGTGAAAGCATTTGTTACTGTCACTTGTTTCTTGATTTGGCATGCTTTTTCTGTCCAAGCTGATATAGCTTTCGGTTTATCTATTGCGTGGATTGTACTTGTTACTTGTAATTAATAATAATAAGCTATATTGTTTAGATAACCCGAATAGTTTTGCAATTACTTCTTCTTCTTTTTCAAAAATGGCTCCATCACACTCTGACATTGGCGACTCACTAAGAGTCGCCAATGTCAGAGTGTATTGACGAACTCTGCTTTAAGAGAAGGTTTTATGGAAAAACAAGAGTACGGTAGAATGGTGAAAGATAGTTGAAAATTTTATAATCTGGAACAAACACAAACATTTAGGGTATTTAGTACTAAATACCTTACAGTTTAATTTTATTAGTGAGTATATCTATACTAATATTATAAAGAGGTAACATTTGATTGTTTGTTTGTTTGTTTGAATGGAATAGGCTCTGAAACCACTGAACCAATATGAAAAATTCTTTCGCCGATGGAAAGCTACATTCCTAGCACTGAACATAGGCTATATTAAATTTTTAACAAAAATAGGGTTCCTTACTAAAACCCCAAAGTGTAAACAACGACCTTCAAAATTTCTTATATCGTGTGCGCTTCGACAACGGCTTCACCGATTTCGCTATGTTGTTACCATGACAACCGTTAGGCGTTCTAGACGTTAAACTGCGTTTCCACTGACGCGGAGCGAGACGGAGAGGAGCTTGCGGTACCCGAATTGACCAATCACTATGCTCGAAATCTTCGCTCCGCTCTGCTCGGGCACCACTAAGTTCCTATCCGCCCCGCTCCGCGTCAGTAGAAACGCAGGCTTATAAACGGGCCAAGATCGGGGAGGTTTTTCAAATGTGTAGTTACAGACCACAGAATAAGAACATTTAACACCAACAATATATGAACAAATTACATTAATACTGAAGTCCAATTCCAACCATACACAACATTAATTAAGCTTAAATACTACAGATTACAACAAGTGAAACAGAAAATAAAAGAAAGAACAAAACATACTAGAGTGATATGTAAAACTGACATTAAAAAACATACAATAACACTGATTTCACAACATTCATTTTACTAGACAGAGCCATATAAATATAAGTACTTAATTATGAAAAAATTGTTGTAGAATCTTTGGCTAAACCATTTTTAAAAAGACATTAGACTATCATTAAAAATATCTGAACGACCACAAATTTTATTATACATGTAACATATTCTGTGTATCGGATTATTTTTGGACACATTATTTAAAGAACCACCTCTTTATTTTGGCATTCTCCCGACTGAACGTTGCTAGCAACCTGGTGACCACAAAAATTAAATATTAATTCATATTTTCTAAACCAATTTTCTGATAAACACATAGTATCAATGTTGTGCTTATTTAAAAATAATTCAATCTCTAATTCTTTACCTACCATTCCCTGTAAGTTTTGGTCCACCAGATTTATATTAAATTTACTATTTTTGCTAAATATTTGGGTAGGTACGTATTTATTTATATTATTATTTAAAGTATTGCTAGAGTGGGCCTCTGTTGTCTTAGAACCTAATTTAAATTATTTGGAACATATTCTAAGCTGTTAATTATGTTATTGTCAGAATAAGAGCACTGCTCAACAAAAGCAGTGGCCGGTTTGGCTGGTTTTAGTGTCATAAAAAATAAAAATCCTTAGTCCTCTTTATTTACTTCCGTAATTATTTTATTGTGATTGGAAGTAAATTTCTGCCAATAAGTCTCTAGGCTCTCAAGACGAGTCTCTATGTGAGCCGTCGTTATGTCCTCCTTTAGCGACTTCTTAACATTGGCTTGAGCTTTGGTAACTCTCCGTACGGTCCCTTTCTGTAGGACTATCGCCTCCATATTTGATGAATATCACAGAACTATGAAACTGGTGAGTTTTTGCACAATAAGGTTTAGAATCGCTCACTCGGGACTTCTATTTAAAAACTTGTTTAAGTCCCGGTTCGGCCGCTTCGGAGTGTAGACGGACGCCTGCTCCAGCACCTTGGAGCCTCCACATCTTCTGCTTCCGGAGTCGCTGCTGCTGGCGAAGTTACTGCTCCGGCCACCAGCTTCCGGGTTGCTCCTCGCCCCTTCGTCCGGTCGCAGTATTCCGCTGATCGTCAGTCTGCCAGTCCACCTCCAGTCTTCCAGGGCCCCAGATTTTCTCCCAAATAATGCACAGGCCACAGCGATTCTTTACGACACCGAAGGACCATGAACCACTTTCTACTAATAAAAACTACAGTATTATTACTACTTACTAGGTTAGTACAGTAATCTACTAGATTACTGTGTATTAATAAATCTCCAATTTCAATTAAACTTAAACTCAATACAGCCGAAATAATACAAGTAAATTACCTTCAATTTTGGCATATAAAATATAAAATCAAATATAAAATCTTTATAAAAACAGTTAAAGACGTTTAAACACAAAACCCCAAGTAATATCTCCAAGACCACGGCTCTCTGGCCTAAATATGCCAACACTTTCGTTTACCACCGCGGCTAACCCGTCTGTATCACCTGCTGAGTACACATCGTATGGTCTGTGAAGACCACGACCTCCGCAAGTATCACACGCCCACCACGCACCCACGCCCTACCTGAGTTGCCTCAAGATAAACCGATTTCGACCGGGCTACAGCTACGTAACGATGAATGGTACGGTCGAATACGGTCGTTAGAATTTTACCCGAATTTCTGTCATACTTTCAACTACCTCAATTATTCACTTACTCTTAATTAATAATCGTTAATATCATCGCAATAATTTATCAAGGACGCAATATCCTTTAATTATATTATGTACATATATAATTCATTGCATAGAAAAACATTCAAGTGAAGTAATAGTAGAGTAGTAAAGATATGGTACTAATAAGCAGTTATATATTTGTATAACATTCACACCTCTTTATTTAGGTATCGGACGAGGCTACGAAATAGACATCTCAGATAACTGCGAAGAACTAGACCACACAAGTGATGCACCATCAGAACGTTACAAGGAACCGTTCAGCTGTGATGTGTCTTTGAAGAAATATTCACGAAAAGGACAGTTACGAAGACACATTAGGGTTCATGCGGGAGACAAACCATACTGCTGTGATGTGTGTTTGAAGAAGTTTTCACAAAAACGAGACTTACAAAGACACATTCGTATTCATACCGGAGATAAACCATACAGCTGTGATGTGTGTTTGAAGAAGTTTTCACAAAAAGGAGTTTTACAAAGACACATTCGTATTCATACGGGAGACAAACCATACAGCTGTGATGTGTGTTTGGAGAAGTTTTCAGAACAGACAAATTTACGAAAACACAGTAGGGTTCATATGGGAGACAAACCATACAGCTGTGATGTGTGTTTGAAGAAGTTTGCACAAAAAGGAGATTTACTAAGACACATTCGTATTCATACAGGAGATAAACCATACAGCTGTGATGTGTGTTTGAAGAAGTTTTCACAGAAAGGACATTTACGAACTCACAGTAGGGTTCATACGGGAGACAAACCATACAGCTGTGATGTGTGTTTGAAGAAGTTTTCAGAAAAAGGAGTTTTACAAAGACACATTCGTGTTCATATGGGAGACAAACCATACAGCTGTGATGTGTGTTTGAAGAAGTTTTCAGAAAAAGGAGTTTTACAAAGACACATTCGTGTTCATACGGGAGACAAACCATTCAGCTGTGATGTGTGTTTGAAGAAGTTTGCACAAAAAGGAGTTTTACAAAGACACATTCGTATTCATACGGGAGACAAACCGTACAGCTGTGATGTGTGTTTGAAGAAGTTTTCAGCAAAGGGAAATTTACAAAGACATATTCGTATTCATACGGGAGACAAACCATACAGCTGTGATGTGTGTTTAAAGAAGTTTTCACAAAAACGAGACTTACAAAGACACATTCGTATTCATACAGGAGATAAACCATACAGCTGTGATGTGTGTTTGAAGAAGTTTGCACAAAAATGACATTTACAATATCACAGTAGGGTTCATACGGGAGACAAACCATACACCTGTGATGTGTGTTCGAAGAAGTTTTCACGAAACGGAGATTTACAAAGACACATTCGTATTCATAAGGGAGACAAACCATACAGCTGTGATGTGTGTTTGAAGAAGTTTTCACGAAACGGAGATTTACAATATCACAGTAGGGTTCATACGGGAGACAAACCATACAGCTGTGATGTGTGTTTGAAGAAGTTTTCACGAAACGGAGATTTACAAAGACACAGTAGTGTTCATAGGGAGACAAACCATACAGCTGTGATGTGTGTTTGAAGAAGTTTTCACGAAACGGAGATTTACAAAGACACAGTAGTGTTCATAGGGAGACAAACCATACAGCTGTGATGTGTGTTTGAAGAAGTTTTCACAAAAAGGAAGTTTAGAAAGACATGTGGGCAACAACTATACAGCTGGGATGTAAACACAGTTTCACCAAACAATGTTAAATAAATAACGCCTCGTTAATTCACTTGACAGACTCATGAGCTATCGACCATCCCACCACGTACTAATATCTTGTTAATTGACTTATTCCTGCTGTAGAGGTCTGTTAAATGTATAACAGACTTTAAATTAGAGATGGGTTATAACAGGTCAAACTCGATACCTGTTATTATACTGGGTGACCGGTAAAAAGGCTGTTTCTTTTTGACATGTAAAAATACATCACTTTTGCAGCCTACGAAGCTATATCGTTCCCTATCCAAAAGCTAATAGTTACAAAGATATTCAAGATCTTTATTTTTTTTTAAATACCCGATTTTAAAGGAAAAAATGTAATAAAAAAGAATCTACCCATTAATTTCTCAATCTTTAACATAATTTCACTTACACACAAAAAAAGAATAAAGTGCTGACCATCGAAGGGGTCTACCCTGTTGTCAAATTACCTAAAGGTAACCCCTAAGGTTTCATAAGTGTCTAGATCCATACACTGGTTTTGTTATTAACAATTTGTCGTTCGAGCCGATTGTCTTATTTATACATGTGAAAGCATTTGTTACTGTCACTTGTTTCTTGATTTGGCATGCTTTTTCTGTCCAAGCTGATATAGCTTTCGGTTTATCTATTGCGTGGATTGTACTTGTTACTTGTAATTAATAATAACAAGCTATATTGTTTAGATAACCCGAATAGTTTTGCAATTACTTCTTCTTCTTTTTCAAAAATGGCTTTATCACACTCTGACATTGGCGACTCACTAAGAGTCGCCAATGTCAGAGTGTATTGACGAACTCTGCTTTAAGAGAAGGTTTTATGGAAAAACAAGAGTACGGTAGAATGGTGACAGATAGTTGAAAATTCTATAATCTGGAACAAACACAAACATTTAGGGTTAGTACTAAATACCTTACAGTTTAATTTTATTAGTGAGTATATCTATACTAATATTATAAAGAGGTAACATTTGATTGTTTGTTTGTTTGTTTGAATGGAGTAGGCTCTGAAACCACTGAACCAATATGAAAAATTCTTTCGCCGATGGAAAGCTACATTCCTAGCACTGAACATAGGCTATATTAAATTTTTAACAAAAATAGGGTTCCTTACTAAAACCCCAAAGTGTAAAAAACGACCTTCAAAATTTCTTATATCGTGTGCGCTTCGACAACGGCTTCACCGATTTCGCTATGTTGTTACCATGACAACCGTTAGGCGTTCTAGACGTTAAACTGCGTTTCCACTGACGCGGAGCGAGACGGAGAGGAGCTTGCGGTACCCGAATTGACCAATCACTATGCTCGAAATCTTCGCTCCGCTCTGCTCGGGCACCACTAAGTTCCTATCCGCCCCGCTCCGCGTCAGTAGAAACGCAGGCTTATAAACGGGCCAAGATCGGGGAAGTTTTTCAAATGTGTAGTTACAGACCACAGAATAAGAACATTTAACACCAACAATATATGAACAAATTACATTAATACTGAAGTCCAATTCCAACCATACACAACATTAATTAAGCTTAAATACTACAGATTACAACAAGTGAAACAGAAAATAAAAGAAAGAACAAAACATACTAGAGTGATATGTAAAACTGACATTAAAAAACATACAATAACACTGATTTCACAACATTCATTTTACTAGACAGAGCCATATAAATATAAGTACTTAATTATGAAAAAATTGTTGTAGAATCTTTGGCTAAACCATTTTTAAAAAGACATTAGACTATCATTAAAAATATCTGAACGACCACAAATTTTATTATACATGTAACATATTCTGTGTATCGGATTATTTTTGGACACATTATTTAAAGAACCACCTCTTTATTTTGGCATTCTCCCGACTGAACGTTGCTAGCAACCTGGTGACCACAAAAATTAAATATTAATTCATATTTTCTAAACCAATTTTCTGATAAACACATAGTATCAATGTTGTGCTTATTTAAAAATAATTCAATCTCTAATTCTTTACCTACCATTCCCTGTAAGTTTTGGTCCACCAGATTTATATTAAATTTACTATTTTTGCTAAATATTTGGGTAGGTATTTATTTATAATATTATTATTTAAAGTATTGCTAGAGTGGGCCTCTGTTGTCTTAGAACCTAATTTAAATTATTTGGAACATATTCTAAGCTGTTAATTATGTTATTGTCAGAATAAGAGCACTGCTCAACAAAAGCAGTGGCCGGTTTGGCTGGTTTTAGTGTCATAAAAAATAAAAATCCTTAGTCCTCTTTATTTACTTCCGTAATTATTTTATTGTGATTGGAAGTAAATTTCTGCCAATAAGTCTCTAGGCTCTCAAGACGAGTCTCTATGTGAGCCGTCGTTATGTCCTCCTTTAGCGACTTCTTAACATTGGCTTGAGCTTTGGTAACTCTCCGTACGGTCCCTTTCTGTAGGACTATCGCCTCCATATTTGATGAATATCACAGAACTATGAAACTGGTGAGTTTTTGCACAATAAGGTTTAGAATCGCTCACTCGGGACTTCTATTTAAAAACTTGTTTAAGTCCCGGTTCGGCCGCTTCGGAGTGTAGACGGACGCCTGCTCCAGCACCTTGGAGCCTCCACATCTTCTGCTTCCGGAGTCGCTGCTGCTGGCGAAGTTACTGCTCCGGCCACCAGCTTCCGGGTTGCTCCTCGCCCCTTCGTCCGGTCGCAGTATTCCGCTGATCGTCAGTCTGCCAGTCCACCTCCAGTCTTCCAGGGCCCCAGATTTTCTCCCAAATAATGCACAGGCCACAGCGATTCTTTACGACACCGAAGGACCATGAACCACTTCTAATAAAACACAACTACTAATAAAAACTACAGTATTATTACTAGTTACTAGGTTCGTACAGTAATCTACTAGATTACTGTGTATTAATAAATCTCCAATTCCAATTAAACTTAAACTCAATACAGCCGAAATAATACAAGTAAATTACCTTCAATTTTGGCATAAACATGACGTATGAAAATCAAATATAAAATCTTTATAAAAACAGTTAAAGACGTTTAAACACAAAACCCCAAGTAATATCTCCAAGACCACGGCTCTCTGGCCTAAATATGCCAACACTTTCGTTTACCACCGCGGCTAACCCGTCTGTATCACCTGCTGAGTACACATCGTATGGTCTGTGAAGACCACGACCTCCGCCAGAATCACACGCCCACCACGCACCCACGCCCTACCTGAGTTGCCTCAAGAGAAACCGATTTCGACCGGGCTACAGCTGCGTAACGATGAATGGTACAGTCGGCTGCACTAACATGGATACATCTACAAATTTGCAAAAATATGTCTACGTTAGTTTTTCAAAAATATCGTCACCTTATTGCATTCAAAGCGATGTAACCAGCAAAGTGTTTCAAAATTATGAATACATTATTTTCATAATGAAGTAAACAGCAGTATTTCAGTGAATAGTATGCACACTTAAATTCATAATTATGAATACGCGACAAATTTCAATAATATGTAAACATTGTTTACTTCATTACAATGTAAACATTAATTGTATCAATAATATGGATACACTTATAAAATTTTAGCATTTTTCACTTTTCTGCAAATATGTTTTAAATGCCACAAAAATGTACTCGGGGTATGTTCCAATAAGATGTATACATTAATTTTTTCTTTTTCTTTTCGCACAGCCATAACTACAAATGGTAGAAACATGAAATTTGGACTACTGAATTCGTAAAAAATCCCTTTTTGCACCTCCGACAAAAACAGAGGGATTTTTCGAGTCTGTCTGTATGTCTGTCATCGTAGCTCCCAAACGGATGAACCGATTTTGATGTAGTTTTTTTTGTTTGAATGCTGACGTGGTCATGTTAAAAAACTTAAGCTATGATTCAACAAAATAAATTTTGCTTACTGCTGAACAATTCGAGTGTCACTTAAAAAATAGTTTTACTTTTATGAATAGAAAAAACACAAAAAGAAAAAAATTATGAAATTTATTACAGTCAATCAGACATTAAATTATCTAAACGGTAACAAAAATAGTTTCTGAAATATTCTTCTACCCTCAAACTATGATATTTCAATATTATATTAATTTTGTTTATCATACAAAATTTTAGCTTGCGTTTCTGGAAACTAAACTACATTATGATATAAGTTTGACGTTTATTTATGTATGTTCGTCTGTTTGCTTGTGGCATCGTAACTACTAAATGGATGGACCGATTTTGATATACTTTTATTTATTTTTATTCAAAGCTAAATTATAAATATTAAAAAAAAATCGACGAGATCGCAATAATTAGTCATCAGTTCATACACTGTTTGATTATTCAGGGGCTAGTTAAAAAAATAATTTTGCTTTTCTGACCAAAAAAAACAAGAAAAGACAAGAATTATCCAATTTATTGCAATGGATCAGAAATTTTACGCTAACATAATATTATATTTCAGAGAATGTTTTTATCAGGTTTTTACTTCTACCCTCAAACTATACATAATATTATGATGATAACGAAACCAGAAATATTTAGTCACGAGTTTGTACACCAGAGTTAATTTACAGTCATCGTTTGCACTTCGCAATATTCATTTTTCAGTAATTAAATTATTTGGTTTGTTTTTTGTTTTTAAGCTTAGGTAATCCAAATGGAGTCATTTAAAACTACAATTTTTATTATTTTAAAATATGGGATGTTTTTCATGTTGCCCGTGTTAGTTTATATTATTTATATTGACAATATTACTAATATAGGACGATATTAACATTGTTTGGTTTTGATATATTATAGTTTGAGGGTAGACTATAAAAACCGATGAAAGTAGTATTTGAAATATATACGTTCGCGTGTATCAGAGTTATACCTATTACACTGAAGAATATAATCGATATTCTAATGTATGTGTGATTTTTAAATAACCGTCAATAATAATACCCGTCAACATATCACCTCTATTATTTATAGAATTCATTATGGTATATATTGCAATGTAATGAAATTTTGACCAGCCTTTTCTGAAACACAAAATTAACGTTTACATTATAATGGAATAAACAATGTTTACATGCTACTGAAATTTGTCGCGTGTTCATAATTATGAATTTAAGTGTGTATACTATTCACTGAAATACTGCTGTTTACTTCATTATGATAATAATGTATTCATAATTTTGAAACACTTTGCTGGTTACATCGCTTTGAATGCAAAGGTGACGATATTTTTGAAAATTAAACGTAGACATATTTTTGCAAATTTGTAGATGTATCCATGTTAGTGCAGCCGACTGTACGGTCGAATACGGTCGTTAGAATTTTACCCGAATTTCTGTCATACTTTCAACTACCTCAATTATTCACTTACTCTTAATTAATAATCGTTAATATCATCGCAATAATTTATCAAGGACGCAATATCCTTTAATTATATTATGTACATATATAATTCATTGCATAGAAAAACATTCAAGTGAAGTAATAGTAGAGTAGTAGTAAAGATATGGTACTAATAAGCAGTTATATATTTGTATAACATTCACACCTCTTTATTTAGGTATCGGACGAGGCTACGAAATAGACATCTCAGATACCTGCGAAGAACTAGACCACACAAGTGATGCACCATCAGAACGTTACAAGGAACCGTTCAGCTGTGATGTGTTTTTGAAGAAATATTCACGAAAAGGACAGTTACGAAGACACATTAGGGTTCATGCGGGAGACAAACCATACTGCTGTGATGTGTGTTTGAAGAAGTTTTCACAAAAACGAGACTTACAAAGACACATTCGTATTCATACCGGAGATAAACCATACAGCTGTGATGTGTGTTTGAAGAAGTTTTCACAAAAAGGAGTTTTACAAAGACACATTCGTATTCATACGGGAGACAAACCATACACCTGTGATGTGTGTTTGAAGAAGTTTTTACTAAAAGGAGATTTACTAAGACACATTCGTATTCATACGGGAGACAAACCATACAGCTGTGATGTGTGTTTGAAGAAGTTTTCAGAACAGACAAATTTACGAAATCACAGTAGGGTTCATATGGGAGACAAACCATACAGCTGTGATGTGTGTTTGAAGAAGTTTTCGCAAAAAGGAGATTTACTAAGACACATTCGTATTCATACGCGAGACAAACCATACAGCTGTGACGTGCGTTTGGAGAAGTTTTCAGAACAGACAAATTTACGAAATCACAGTAGGGTTCATATGGGAGACAAACCCTACAGCTGTGATGTGTGTTTGAAGAAGTTTGCACAAAAAGGAGTTTTACAAAGACACATTCGTATTCATACGGGAGACAAACCCTACAGCTGTGATGTGTGTTTGAAGAAGTTTGCACAAAAAGGAGTTTTACAAAGACACATTCGTATTCATACGGGAGACAAACCATACAGCTGTGACGTGTGTTTGAAAAAGTTTATACAAAAAGGAAATTTACAAGATCACATTAGGGTTCATGCGGGAGACAAACCATACAGCTGTGATATGTGTTTGAAGAAGTTTGCACAAAAAGGAATTTTACAAAGACACATTCGTATTCATATAGGGGACAAACCATACAGCTGTGATGTGTGTTTGAAGAAGTTTTCACAAAAAGGAGTTTTACAAAGACACATTCGTATTCATACGGGAGACAAACCATACAGCTGTGATGTGTGTTTGAAGAAGTTTTCACGAAACGGAGATTTACAAATACACATTCGTATTCATACGGGAGAAAAACCATACAGCTGTGATGTGTGTTTGGAGAAGTTTTCACGAAACGGAGATTTACAAAGACACAGTAGTGTTCATAGGGAGACAAACCATACAGCTGTGATGTGTGTTTGAAGGAGTTTTCATAAAAAGGAAGTTTAGAAAGACACATTTGATTGTTTGTTTGAATGGAATAGGCTCTGAAACCACTGAACCAATATGAAAAATTCTTTCGCCGATGGAAAGCTACATTCCTAGCACCTGAACATAGGCTAAATTAAATTTTTAACAAAAATAGGGTTCCTTACTAAAACCCCAAAGTGTAAAAAATTACCTACAAAATTTCTTATATCGTGTGCGCTTCGACAACGGCTTCACCGATTTGGCTATGTTGTTACCATGACAACCGTTAGGCGTTTTAGACGTTAAACTGCGTTTCCACTGACGCGGAGCGAGACGGAGAGGAGCTTGCGGTACCCGAATTGACCAATCACTATGCTCGAAATCTTCGCTTCGCTCTGCTTGGGCACCACTAAGTTCCTATCCGCCCCGCTCCGCGTCAGTAGAAACGCAGGCTTATAAACGGGCCAAGATCGGAGAGGTTTTTCAAATGTGTAGTTACAGACCACAGAATAAGAACATTTAACACCAACAATATATGAACAAATTACATTAATACTGAAGCCCAATTCCAACCATACACAACATTAATTAAGCTTAAATACTACAGATTACAACAAGTGAAACAGAAAATAAAAGAAAGAACAAAACATACTAAAGTGAAATGTAAAACTGACATTAAAAAACATACAATAACACTGATTTCACAACATTAATTTTACTAGACAGAGCCATATAAATATAAGTACTTAATTATGAAAAAATTGCTGTAGAATCTTTGGCTAAACCATTTTTAAAAGACATTAGACTATCATTAAAAATATCTGAACGACCACAAATTTTATTATTTATGTAACATATTCTGTGTATCGGATTATTTTTGGACACATTTTATTAAAGAACCACCTCTTTATTTCGGCATTCTCCCGACTGAACGAGCTAGCAACTTGGTGACCACAAAAATTAAATATTAATTCATATTTTCTAAACCAATTTTCTGATATACACATAATAACAATGTTGTGCTTATTTAAAAATAATTCAATCTCTAATTCTTTACCTACCATTCCCTGTAAGTTTTGGTCCACCAGATTTATATTAAATTTACTATTTTTGCTAAATATTTGGGTAGGTATTTATTTATAATATTATTATTTAAAGTATTGCTAGAGTGGGCCTCTGTTGTCTTAGAACCTAATTTAAATTATTTGGAACATATTCTAAGCTGTTAATTATGTTATTGTCAGAATAAGAGCACTGCTCAACAAAAGCAGTGGCCGGTTTAGCCAATTCTTTGGCTGGTTTTAGTATCATAAAAAATAAAAATCCTTAGTCCTCTTTATTTACTTCCCTAATTAATTTATTGTGATTGGAAGTAAATTTCTGCCAATAAGTCTCTAGGCTCTCTAGACGAGTATACTCGGGACTTCTATTTACAAACATGTTTAAGTCCCGGTTCGGCCGCTCGGAGTGTAGACGGACGCCTGCTCCAGCACCTTGGGATCTTCTGCTTCCGGAGTGTCAGTCCACCTCAAGTCTTCCAGGGCCCCAGATTTTCTCCCAAATAATGCACAGGCCACAGCGATTCTTTACGACACCGAAGGACCATGAACCACTTTCTACTAATAAAAACTACAGTATTATTACTACTTACTAGGTTAGTACAGTAATCTACTAGATTACTGTGTATTAATAAATCTCCAATTCCAATTAAACTTTAACTCAATACAGCCGAAATAATACAAGTAAATACCTTCAATTTTGGCATAAACAAGACGTATGAAAATCAAATATAAAATCTTTATAAAAACAGTAAAAGACGTTTAAAACCAAAACCCCAAGTAATATCTCCAAGACCACGGCTCTCTGGCCTAAATATGCCAACACTTTCGTTTACCACCGCGGCTAACCCGTCTGCATCACCTGCTGAGTACACAACGTATGGTCTGTAACGACCACGGCCTCCGCCAGAATCACACGCCACCCACGCACCCACGCCCTACCTGAGTCGCCTCCACAGAAACCGATTTAGACCGGGCTACAGCTACGTAACGATGAATGGTACGGTCGAATACGGTCGTTAGAATTTTACCCGAATTTCTGTCATACTTTCAACTACCTCAATTATTCACTTACTCTTAATTAATAATATTTAATATCATCGCAATAGTTTATCAAGGACGCTACATCCTTTAATAATATTATGTATAATTCATTGCATACACAAACTTTAAAGCGAAGTAGAGTAGTAGTAAAGAGATAATAGTTATATGCATTATTATATTTTTATAACATTCGCACCTCTTTATTTAGGTATCGGACGAGGCTACGAAATGGACATCTCAGATAACTGCGAAGAACTAGACCAAATAAGTGATGCACCATCAGAATGTTACAAGGAACCGTTCGGCTGTGATGTGTCTTTGAATAAATTTTCACGAATAGGACAGTTTAGTAACTGTCCTATTAGACACAGTAGGGTTCATACCGGAGACAAACCATACAGTTGTGAAGTGTGTTTGAAAAAGTTTTCAGAAAAAGGAAGTTTAGAAAGACACATTCGTATTCATACCGGAGATAAACCATACAGATGTGATGTGTGTTTGAAGAAGTTTTCAGAAAAAGGAAGTTTACGAAAACACAGTAGGGTTCATACGGGAGACAAACCATACAGCTGTGATGTGTGTTTGAAGAAGTTTTCACAAAAAGAAAATTTACGAAGACACATTAGTGGTCATATGGGAGACAAACCATACAGCTGTGATGTGTGTTTGAAGAAGTTTTCACGAAAAGAAAATTTACGAAGACACATTAGTGGTCATATGGGAGACAAACCATACAGCTGTGATGTGTGTTTGAAGAAGTTTTCAGAAAAAGGAAGTTTACGAACACACAGTAGGGTTCATAAGGGAGACAAACCATACAGCTGTGATTTGTGTTTGAAGAAGTTTTCAGAAAAAGGAAGTTTACGAAGACACATTAGTGTTCATACGGGAGACAAACCATACAGCTGTGATGTGTGTTTGAAGAAGTTTTCAGAAAAAGGAAGTTTAGAAAGACACATTCGTATTCATATGCGAGACAAACCATACAGCTGTGAAGTGTGTTTGAAGAAGTTTTCAGAAAAAGGAAGTTTAGAAAGACACATTCGTATTCATACGCGAGATAAACCATACAGATGTGATGTGTGTTTGAAGAAGTTTTCAGAAAAAGGAAATTTACGAACACACAGTAGGGTTCATATGGGAGACAAACCATACAGCTGTGATGTGTGTTTGAAGAAGTTTTCACGAAAAGAAAATTTACGAAGACACATTAGTGGTCATATGGGAGACAAACCATACAGCTGTGATGTGTGTTTGAAGAAGTTTTCAGAAAAAGGAAGTTTACGAACCCACAGTAGGGTTCATAAGGGAGACAAACCATACAGCTGTGATGTGTGTTTGAAGAAGTTTTCAGAAAAAGGAAGTTTACGAACACACAGTAGGGTTCATACGCGAGACAAACTAACAGCTGTGATGTGTGTTTGAAGAAGTTTTCACAAAAAGGAAGTTTACAAAGACACATTAGAGTTCAATGAAATAATAAAATAAAAATGAACTAGAAGCTTGTAAAAGTAATGTACTTACCATTTGAACTAAAATATTATGTATTTAAAAATATTAGTCCTGGACACAATGAATTGTAATACTTTTAAGTGATTATTAAATATGCATGCAGTACCTAACATTAATTGATAATTTAGCATGCACAATTTTCTAACAATAATTCCACGCCCAAGAGGCAGAAATTTAGAGCTCAACTAAATAATTGTAAGACCTGTTTTATTAATAAATAATTGTAAGACAAATTTCTTGGAAATAAATGAATTCTATTCTATTCTACTCTACTCTATTCTATTATATTCTATTCTATTTTATTCTATTCTATTCTATTCTATTCTATGGGAGACAAACCATACAGCTGTCATGTGTCTTTGAAGAAGTTTTCAGAAAAAGGACATTTACAAAGACACATTAGAATTCATATGGGAGACAAACCATACAGCTGTCATTTGTGCTTGAAGAAGTTTTCACAGAAGGGAAGTTTAGATAGACACATTAGAGTTCATATGGACTATAAACTATACAGCTCGGATGTATGTTTAAAGAAGTTTTTATCAAAATAAAACCCAGTTTCATGAAACAATGCTACATAAATAACGCCTTGTTAAATCACTTGATAAACTCATGAGCTATCGACCGTCCCACCATGTACTAATCTTGTCAATTCCTGCTGTAGAGGTCCGTTAAATGTATAACAGAGTTTAATTTTGTTGTTAACCCCACAAAGTCGCAAGCTATTTTAATTGGCAGCAGGCAGCTGCGATCCAGGATAGATTTCGGGTCTTTAAGTAAGGTTATTTACAATGGTAACGTGTTAGAGTTCAAAGACAGTGCCAAAAACCTGGGTGTAATCTTCGGCTGCCACGTTTCCTGGTCTGCGCATATTAACGAGGTGAGCTAAAGACTACATTACTCATTTCATGCTCTGAAGAGGTTGCGATTTTTCCTTCCCACTCCGGTGAAGTTATGGTTTATGAGTTTGTTTTTGTTGCAGTAGCGGATAACTCTGTTTAGTTGGAAGCAAAATTAGTTTGTTTATGGGACGTTTAATGCTGTCATTGTTCTTTGTTTTCAGCGTACGTGACCGTCACTTCCAGGGTGAGTTTGTGTAACTCTTCCCATTAGCCAACGGGCGGGAGGAATGTGATCTTCTTTGGCAATGGCGAAGTTACCAACGTTCTTGCCAGCGTAGTGCCACTTGCTTCTTGTTTGCAGAGTCTGTAGATATTCCATTGACCATTTGTTCCAAAAGTCCTTCTTAGGTATAATTTCGTGGACGAGTTAAGATAGAAAGTCCTAATCGACCTCCTACTCGTAAAATTCCTTCGTTATCAACCATGGATTGAAGGACAACAGCTGACTTTTACGATGTACTCTACCCATCTGTTTTAATTGTTCAATTTCCCGCATATAATATTTCGCTTGTACAGCTTTTATAATTATGTAATGAGCGCCTCGTATTTCATATAATTTCAAATCCAGTGTTAATTGTTTGCTGCTACGGTGTCGTAGGTTATGGATGAAACGAGACACCCAAGCTAATATGCGAGTGATTCTTTCCATAGAGCTGTGACGTCCTAGAAGTTCTTCTATAAATGTTGTTTCATAGTAGACCTTTTTCTTTTCTTCCAGATAGTATTTATTTATTTCTATCGGTTGTTTTGTAATTGGTTCTTTCAGCCATCTTGGGCCTTCCCTCCAAAGAGAGTGTGATAGAAGCTGAGATGGTAGAATACCTCTGGACGCGCAGTCTGCGGCATTCTCTGCGGTCTTTACGTGTCTCCAGGTTGCGGATGGCATGTTGTTCAATATTTCGATTACCCTGTTGGCAACAAATGTCTTCCACCGTCCTATGTATGATGAATGTAAACTGATCCGTGCGCGGGTTCCACGATAGGCCTAGTGTCTTGTTTGTTTCAGCATGTTTGAAATCTAACAATCTTATGACGCCGTGGTGAGGAAGAAAACAGCTAGGCTCACTCATGTGGCCTAATCGTAGGTATTCGTTAATGAAATCTACATAATTTTTGGCCAGTTGTTCGTTTTTTAGAAAATCGCTTTTCTAGCTGTTTAAACTGAGCGACCGCCTTAGGTTTTGATGGACTTAGATGATTCTCATAGTTATGTTTCATCGGCAGTTTAACTTCATAGCGTCCATCAGGTTGGCGAGTTGTTGTTTGTTGATACAGAGTATCACAATACGCTTCGGCCGACAACAAGTTGGTGTCGGTTGACGTTATTTCTTCCATTTCCCAGTATTTCAAAATTTCGCTGATGTTGTTAGTAACCGCATAATAACAGGTGAAGTGTTTCATGTTGCCGACTAATACCCATCCTAATTTGGTCTGTTGTGCGATTGGGGAATTAGACGAGCCCTCAAAATTCCATTCATTAATATTTCCGTAAAGATCTTGGCGTCTAGAAGCACGTCGATCGGCTTTGAGATGTTGTAGTCCGGGTCCGCTAAGTTGATGTTTTGTACGTGTGGCCAAGACGGTTTCTCGAATGTAACGTTCGGTAGGCTTCCGATAACTTTAGGCATTACTAAGGCGTTTGTGATGAAGTTGTAATCATCGTATCGTGATGCGCAGATTAGCTTTACAGATCAGTTGCTTTGTGTTCCTTTCGAGCCCACTCAAAATACAGATGTTCTTTGGTTACATCTCTGTAGTTGTGACCGTTGAGCAGCAGATTCTGTAATTAAGTTAATCTGCGATCCTTGGTGGCCGGCCAGTTAACGTAGTTGCCAGTAAATACTGGTAGTTCAAGATGTGGTATAGACTCCTGTTGATGTTTAATGTTGTTGAGCTTTCTGTGAAGACACGATTTTGTTTTCTCGTTGTTGTCTCGTCTCTTCGTGTTCACAGAAAACATTCTCATATTTCTTGTCAGCCCCTTCCAACAAATTATGTATCTGCCAATGCAGCGGGATTGAAGCATCTGCAGCTTATCTTCAATTTCCCATCGTTCACTCAGTGAGCAGAAGTCGATGTTCTTAACTACTCGTGGCAATGTTCGGAAGTTTGTTTGCTGCTGACTCAATAGTTGATCGGCACGCGTACCGATGAACTATTGAGTCAGCAGCGACCCCTTGTTCTTTCCTGATGTTCCTCTGTTACTTCTATTTTGTCAGTGTTGTTATTGCTCGTAGTTTTAACAACTGGAGCTGTTTGTCAAATCAATTGAACCCCATTCTTATATAGTTGTTCCAGGTGTTGAAACCGTTTAGATGTGAAGTACTTGTCGGACCTGTCTTCCTCTAGCTGAAGCAAGGTGTGGTTCGACTGTAATTCTTCCCACAAGTTATTAAGAGTCACCAATCTTGTTTGAAGATACTCTGATGTTTTTCGAGTCGGAGGATCCTTTTTGAAGTTGGTGATTATCCTCTCGACGGTGTTAATAATATGTTGTTGACGTTCCAGCAAAGTTTCCATGATGATGGTTATTTACTGTACGACGTGAAGTTGAACGTTGTCAATGTTGAGTTGTTGTTTACGAAAGCTAGTAGAGCTTCTCGTGGATGTTCTTGATGTTCACAAAAGCTAGTAGAGCTTCTCGTGGATGTTCTTGATGTTCACGAAAGCTAGTAGAGCTTCGCGTGGATGTTCTTGATGTTCACGAAAGCTAGCAGAGCTTCTCGTGGATGTTCTTGACGTTCACGAAAGCTAGTAGAGCTTCTCGTGGATGTTCTTGATGTTCACGAAAGCTAGCAGAGCTTCTCGTGGATGTTCTTGATGTTCACGAAAGCTAGCAGAGCTTCTCGTGGATGTTCTTGATGTTCACGAAAGCTAGTTGAGCTTTTCGTGTATGTTCTTGACTTCGATAGGTGCTAGTTCAAATCAGGGCTTTGGAAATGCGTCCTTACTGTGATCGTGGAGCGCCTTCTCAATCCAACAGGTGAGACCCGCTTCTGGGAAGCCTGTCAGACCGATCGCTAATCACAGCACAAACACAACCCCCGCAGCACTGAGTTAGTCGAAGGACCAAAATGTAGGGGTAATTCCTTACAGATGTGTTGATGGTGATGCTGGATGTACTTAAGTCCAAAATGTATAGAACTTAAGGAATGACGACAGCAATACCCGTTCAAACAGTTTATTGTCATTAACATAATATTGTTGTGATACATCATTTATAATGTTTGTAAAGTGTTCGTTCGGTCACCGGTTATATGAAACAAGTGAGTATGTACGACTCCGCTCGTAAGGCAATAGCCCGCTCACCGCGTTTGTTAACTATATAGAAATATGGCTAACATAGTGATGAGGAGATATATAAATACTATAGACTATAGATTAATTGGTATTTTACTAAAATAATTCAAAGCCAAGTCAAAATGTATCTAAAGTTTATTGTAATGGTTTACTTTCGACAATGGATATTCGAATGTAAATACTTACAAGATTATCAACCAGATGCTACTATTAAATATTACTATACAGATACTATTACATTTTATTTACTAAAAGTAATGACATAATATTTTTTTACCAGGAGTTTATACAATTGATATTTCGACTTAAATAGTTAAGCTCTACAGAAATACTTTATATTAAAGTACCCTAAGCAATTCAAAATGTAACTAAACATCAATCAATACATAGTATAAAACAAAGTCGCTTTCGCTGTATGTCTGTCCGTACGTATGCTTAGATCTTTATAACTACGCAACGGATTTTGATGCGGTTTTTATTAATAGATAGAGTGATTCTTAAGGAAGGTTTGTATGTATAATAAATGCATAATATAGTAGAGAAACACTGATAAATTTAAAGGTTTCTAATGTGATGTCGTTTTTTACGTTTTTTGCGCTTATATTGCAAACGCTGGCTGAACCCTACGAGATAGACCAAAATAATGTACTACAGTATAATTGTTCACCTTAAAAAGTCCACGATGGTACTCATATATGTCTATCTCTTAGGGATAACCCACTGTAGTGTTTGACTAAATGGTGGTCTCTTTATCGTGGACAATATAAGTACTATAACTATATACGTTGGTGGGGGGGCAGCCCCACTCAATCAGTATTAAGACAGACGTACTAGGAGTGAGACGTACTAGAGATTGTTGACGGTACAAGGAGCCTGCCTTTCGTATAATTTAGTGCACAGTACAAATGGCGACGAGGATAAACCTATAAGTATAGTAAGTCAGTAATAAGGTCAGTAAATTTATTTAATTTTGTAAATCGCGTGCATATTAAGAAACAAAATTGAAAAAGAAGGATGAGCTCATTGGCACTTGTACACTGAGGTATTATTATTATTATACTGTATTGGAATTCATAAGAGTTTCAAAGATATGGAAATGGTATTCTACGTATATTATGGATCCAACAGTGGGTACTTTTGTAAAATTATATGGTTATCTAAAGTGGTGAATTCATTATTTAAATTAAAGGATGACGTGCTTAAGTGTAAAATGACTTTTAAAAAAAAAATTAAACCGACTTAAAAAAAAACACAAACGACAAAAACTTTAACCAAACAAAAACAGTACCTACCTACATAACTAAAAAGCGATAAATAACCTAATTTATCTACTTAATGCATATTATATATCTACAACTATTTAAATATTTACTACTAAATACCTAATACTTTAACAAAGTCATCTTCAACTATTTAAATATTTACAGTTATCACTTATTTTTGAAGTCGGTGCCAGCCAAATAAATAAATTTAATTAAGAAAACTGGCCGACACTAAAATTTTTCAAATTTTCCAAAAATATTTTTTCTAATTGGACCAGTGGTTCTTGAGATTAGCGCGTTTAAACTAACAAACAAACCCTTCCGCATTATAATTTAATAGTATAAATTATATTTTGCCGTGTGTGTGGCTTTGCGTTTGCCGGCCGCGCGCGTCAAACAACACAACAGACTACGTTACCTAGGCTGCAGGCTGGCACCGACTTCAAAAATAAGTGATAACTGTAAATATTTAAATAGTTGAAGATGACTTTGTTAAAGTATTAGGTATTTAGTAGTAAATATTTAAATAGTTGTAGATATATAATATGCATTAAGTAGATAAATTAGGTTATTTATCGCTTTTTAGTTATGTAGGTAGGTACTGTTTTTGTTTGGTTAAAGTTTTTGTCGTTTGTGTTTTTTTTGAAGTCGGTTTAATTTTTTTTTTAAAAGTCAGTTTATTTCTCGATTTTTAGTTGTGCTAATGCGTTGTGAACTTAAATAGATGCTAGTTCATTTACTCAAGGGTTTCAGTTTATTTAATATATACCTATAGTCACTAATTACAACGTCCGTTTGACGAATTGTTCATATTTTTAGGAAGCTATAATTATTATTAATAGGTACTTACTTGAAAGAGTTTGATATTACTTATAAGTTATTTATATTTTTTATTATCATAGGTAGACCCAACGACATTGACAAAGTTATAATATGCAATGGCACACAGAGCCAAACCTGCTGCAGTTTTAATTTCGTCAATGTCGTCCATACTGCATAGGAAACAGATCTCAAATGAGAGTGTGAATAAAATGCTTGTTCTCGCGAGAAGGCCCGGCGAGACTTCTCGGTGAGATTTCTCGCCGTGAGTCTGGATGGTATATTACAAATATCACGTTAGCCCTGCATATTAAGTCCTTACTTATGAAATTGGCGTTTTGTATTGAAGGAATTATCCAATTCCACAGCTGTTCTTGCGTTACACTACCCATCCACATAATGTATGTCTGTTTATGTTAAGTTTTAGTTTATGATACTGTTAATACTTTGTGATGTAGTGTAATGTGAATGTGACTGTTGAATAAATGTAATTACTTACTTACTTACTTAAGGAACATAAAGGCGATTTTTTCATATTAAAATATGTTTCATTAATCAAAATATGTACTGTTGCGATCTATACACTTTTGCCATCTTATAGGTAGTTCATTGATCCCTTTACTAAAAAAAACCATTCGGACGAGAACCAATGAAATCTTTGAAAGCGGTTTGGACTGCCTCATCGGAATTGAATTTTTTTCTTTGCAAGAAGAAATCTTGATTACATTTAAACTTTATCAAAAGTTTAAAAGGATTCATATACTTGATAGTTTCTATTCCCTGAACATTGTATTTTGCCAAAAGCTTTGCAAATGCCAACTGCTTCGGTAGGATAATAGTTTTGGAGGTTACAGAAACTTCAAAATTGTTACTAAAATCTCCCGGTGGATTAGGAGATACAGATGGGGGGGTGTTTTGCAGGTTTCGTCGTTTGTTTCTATTGACGAGCGTAAAACCATCATCAAGTAAAGGATCTTGGGAATCCCCTTCTAACTGCCTTTTATTGCGTGGCTGGATTATTCGACAGTCGTCGTCGATATTGATATTATGATCTACGGACATACCTGCATCATCCCATTCTAGATCTACCTGGCCTTCGAGTTCACCGGGAGATCCAAGCACGATTCTATTTATAGTTTGGGAAGACATCTCGTCATTAAACACGGTTTCCAACACAGCTTCTTCTTCAGATTCACTCATAATCACAAAACTTGTGGGTAGATCGAAAAAAATATATACGTGAAAAAGACGAAAATATTCACTATTATACACTATTAATCTAAAAAGTATTATTAAAGATCACCAAAAAAGTCATAATTAACCAAAAAATAATATTTAAACAATAAACGCACTAAGATTTTAACTTAAACTTGCGTCACAGATACTGTAACTAAAGCGCGTCCAAGCGTGTCGGACGCAAACGCCATACTGAAATACGGTCTTAGTATCCTACAAGTAACTGCAAGATGAAATAGATTTATATGTTAGTTTAATCGCATTAGATATGGGTTCTAAATCAGTAATTAACCGTGACCGGTAACTATAAAATGTGTTATTTATATCTGCGAATAAGTACAACGCATATTCAAATTTATAAAAAAAAATCTAGGTACCTATACCTAATATGTAGCTTTGGGTGGTACAAACTGTCTGAAGCGAGTTAGTATATTGGATATTATTATAGAACAATGCAACGAAAACTTATCTAGCTCCAATATTGCAATGCTACGCAGTATTCTAAAAAGCGTCTGCTTCAGAATGAATTATTTAATTATATTAATATCAAGTTGTAGCATACAATGCAGAAATTTAATCTTTGACAACTACAATAAAAAGCTAAGCTAAGATGTAGGTACAATCTTCATTTTCATATATTTTATCTATATCTATACATATAATAAATCTGTAGAGGAGTCGTGTCTGTACATTGAAGATATTTGAAAAAAAATATGATAGGGGACCTTTATTTACGCAATAGTACCCAAAACTATGATTTTTAAAATTTTTGTCTGTTTGTCTGTGGGTTTGTGCACGCTAATCTCAGAAACGGCTTATCCGATTAAGATGTACTTTTCACTAATATATTGCGGCAAGCTTCATTTAACATTTAGTGTTTGTTTTATGTAAATCGGTTCATAAATAAAAAAGTTATGACAATTTTAAAAGACCATGTCGTTTTTGCTGGACGTTTGTAGGAAGCGCGCGGCGCGTCGCCTCGCCGCGCGCCTCTTCAAATTGTATTCGCAGCAAACGCACCGGGGCCGCGGGGGTGAATTTTATTTGTTAGTTTTAGGCTTGCTAGGTAGTAAAAAAATCTTGGATTGTCCCTATCCAAGATTTTTTTCTTGAGTTTATTACGAAAGTTATTTGTATAATAAAATCAGTTAGTACTTTTACTGTAAAGTCCTTTGTGATAAGTAGTAGGTACCTACTGTAAACATATTTGTTAGCGTAGGTTAGTAATAAGTAAATAAATAAAAACCGGCCAAGTGCGAGTTGGACTTGCGCACCGAGAGTTCCATACAAACCTGATTGACATAGAATTTTGATTTGGTTACAGCTTGGATATATTAGAGACCTAAGTATTTGTTATAAGTTTCAATTATACACATTCATGACAAACGGTACTAAGTTTAAAAAAATCAAAATATTTTTACTATCTAGGTATATAATGTTACTAAAAACGTATGGTTTTAGACGTAGCTTGGTTTAAAATTTTATGATTTTGAGTTCACGGGAAGTACCCTTTAAGTTTTGATTCCCTTACGAATGTCGAAAATGACGAAATTTAGCGACATACTTACTTAAGCGACTGCATTTGGTTGTATTGGCTAAGAATTCAGATTTTTTTCTCTGCTTCAAGGAACAGTAGGTATCCTGAGTATTTTATATAATTTTCATCTTGATACCTACACGCGTTTCTGATTAAAAGGGTCTTGACAGATAGATGGACATGGAAATGATCTTATAATATGTGTTTCGTTTTTTCCTTTTGAGATACGGAATTTTAAGAACAGTTTTAAGATTTTCATAAATATATTGCTCTCTTTTTTTTGTTTTTTCTATTTTATAATAAGATATACGTTAAAAAACATCTCGATATAGTTACTAAACTGTGTTACAGGGGAAAACTGTTGATACAACTCGATTCCAATCGAGATACCTTTTGAAATTCTAGCCTTTTGCGGCCTGTCCTGGATATGTGTTAACAGATTATTATGGATTTTTTTGCCAAATATCATAATATTGATAGAGTATTCTCATAAACAAATCTATCTATAGAGATAGCGCGATGCAGAGCAGACCATAATAGCGACATCTATACGCCAAATGCCGTACTTTTAATACAATTATGTATAGCAAAGTTGAGTAAGTACCTACATTTATACAATACGTTATCCGTGAGTTATACTCAGCGTACATCATTAGCAATGTATAATATTATTTTGCATTGTATATTATAGTTCTCATTCCGTCCGTTAAAATTCATACTACAGCCTACTATTACTGTAAATTTTTATAGTCTTCTTTGTCCAAATTATGTATTCGATAACTGCATAGGTAAATTAGGTAATACATAGAATTTTGATCAACATAAGTATTGTGTTTACAGGTAAACTAAAAAAGTTATGTCAATATACCTAAGTTAGATTTATGTTTTTCTTGATATTTTTATTTCTTAGTTTTTTTTTATGGATTATGGACCGAATGGTTTTTATGTTAGGTACAACTTAGGTTTGTTTTCTTTCTTTTGGGACTTTCTATATTTTGCTACTTTTCTGTATAAAATCAGTACTTTAACAGTGAAGTGATTTATAATCAGTACCTACATGGTTGGTTTATAATATAAATTAAAAACCGGGCAAGTGCGATTCGGACTTACGCACCTAAAGGCTAAAAGACCGCAAAATTTTGCGGCGCGCTGTCTTAATATCATTGTCATTGTCGCCACACCAGCAGCGTCGGCGTGCAGGTTATAGGCTATATAACATAACGCTACGATACATAGGAGCCGAGCAGTGACGATAAATTGGAAGCAAGTCGGAGGAATTTCGCGCGCGCGGGCTGCGGACGAACGGTTCATGCGGGGGGCGCGGGGGGATCGCTTACACAGTGACGCGAAGCAATAGAATGTGGCACTAAAGTAGATTATTTTTTTTTGAGAAGAGTGTTTCCACAGTGTCATAATAATATAAAAATTGTATTTTTGAAATTGCTTCACAAATTGAAATAAATTATCATTTATTTTAACTGTATTATTAAAAGAAAGCCTTTCGCGATAATCTAAAAAAATGGGCAATTAAGCGGTTTTTGGTAAACTATTTATACCATCACGGTATTAATCCTTATCATTTTTAATACATTAGTTGGCTTAAGAATTTCATGAATACTATATTTGCCCTTTATACCTAGCAAGTATAATTAATAGTTTAGGAGATAATATAGCAAAATTAAAATCGTCTCGCTGTGATTCGACCGCCGCATCGCGGCGCCGCGCGATACAGGCTGATGCGTGATGTCTTACATCCGAGTCGGGGTGTAGTGTAGGTATCATATGCTGGTAGGTAGGCGAAGGTCAACCAAAGGAACTCCACCCCACTGCTGGGTAAAAAATACTATTAAAATGTGCTAACAGGCAGTACCGGTAGTATGAATTTAACCACGCACAGCCGCTAACTGTGCCCCCAGTAATAATCGTGTTAAAAGTACGGCGTATGGCGTATAGATGTCGCTTTGATTTGAAGATATATGACAATAAAAAAAATACTGGACGTTTGTATGCAGCGCGGCGGGAACCGCGCTGCTTCAAACATTCAAATTTATTCTTTTTTTATTTTATATTTTGTTTAAAACAAAATTTCATTTATTTATATTATTATTATTAATCTTAGGGTAGGTTATAAAAACGCTACTAAAGCCGATCGGCGCGGCGCGCCGAGCTGGGGCCTAATTCTCTAAACTGATTCGATTTTAATTCAGATTCGCTCGTGCCGCATACTCTCGAAGAAATTGACGTTTGTTTATTTTTATTCTCTGTCGATTGATATGGTCTGGTGTACAAAAAGTTACGTTCTAACGGTTTTCTTTAACCTAATTAATTTCAAAGTAATCTACCAAATAAAACACCAAAAACCTTTAAGATCGAACTGATTCGATTCTCAGTTGTGTCGAGAGTAAGCCTGCTGGATCCTCGGCGGGGCGTGCCGCTGCGCCCATGTCTATCCGAGAGTTCCGTTTTAAAGACCTTAGTAATTGCAATATAAGTTTAAATTTAATAATACTTCAAAACATTAATGACAAAAACGGTAATAAGTTGAAAAAATTGAAAATATTTTTATGGTTTCGCAATTTATCCTATGCCGTTTAAATTTGATATGAAGCAACATTTTAATAGTGCATTAAGATGTTGCTTCATATCAAATTTCTATTCCCGGGAAGTACCCTTTAGGTTTTGGTTCCCTTTGGCGTGTCGAAAATTGCGAAAATTAGCGATATAAACGGCTGAATCTTTGGGTAGATGTGGCCAAGATGCCTGTTTCTTTTCACAGCCAGAAGGGACAGTAGAGCTGAGTTTTTAATATGATTTTTAGCTTGATACCTACACGTGTTAAAGTTTTGACACCCAGACAGACAGACGGACATCGAAGTTAAATACTTTACTAAATTAACGTGAAAAATTGTCTGGGTCTATACGGTGCATTCGAATAATATTATCCTAACTTCGAATACCTTTGCTGACTTCTACATATTGTTCGAAGGCCTACTTCTTTTGCCGAGCTCCGAAAGGATGGTACTATATTATTATTATACCCTGCATACCAAGAGGCTTGCCGGGTACGTGTCTTGCTGGATCGGGATCAACTCTGGGATGCACTGGGAAGTACCTATTAGCGAAAGTTCTCAGCGGTTGCTCCAATAAACTAAAAATATATTTAAAAATACTAAAGTGCCCTAAATCACTTTTCCACGCGTACGAAGTCGCGGGCACAGCTAGTAATTGAATAATATTAATGAAGTTTTACATTAATATCAGAGTCATTGCTACCGGTGTACAATTAACAAAAAACATGGTAAATGTACAAGTGAAGATGTAAATGAACTAACTATTCTATTTAACTATGACTTTTCTGTTACTTTGATTGAATCATAACGAAAGTCACTTGTGAATTTTTAACTGGGGTTTGAGGGCTTACAAGACTTATCTTCTCAAGTCAGTCTCAAGTCTGTGAGAATACTGTTTTATATATCTCAGTACTGGGTTGTTTCTGCAAAAGTCGAAACATACAAGAGTCTAAAAATAAACTTTGTTGTGTGCTATTAAATATCACCAGATATTCATTAAAACACATATTTCAATACTAGCTGTGCCCGCGACTTCGTACGCGTGGAAAAGTGATTTAGGGCAGCAGTTCAAATACATTTTTAGTTTATGAACACTGTCGTTTGGATATTTAAAATCACTAATTTATAGTAATGCTTCTTTATACACGGTATTAGACGTGCATAGACAAAAGAAGTAGGCCTATGGAGTAATAATAATAGGTGACTGTCAAATAATGGCCGTTTTTGTCGTGAATTTTTTCTATGAAAATGCTAACAATTCCTACTACCAGCTCGAAAAATAACCGTGTATTATAAATCGACTTAAAAAAAGGAGGAGGTTCTCAATTCGTCTGTATGTATAATATTTTTTTTTCTTTTATGCGAACGGGACTACTTGATAGTACGCTCATATACGCGACGAAGATCTCTGTACTGAGATTTGTGTGGACTTTACGCCGCAGCGACTGCAGACGATGATCGTTTTCACACCAACGCTGCGCTGCTGGCGCCGGGCGCCAAATTTTTTAAAAGTCTACTCTCGGTGCGCAATTCCAACTCGGACTTGCCCGGTTTTTTATTTATTAATTACCTACGCTAACAAACATGAAGCCTACTTTGTTTACAGTTAAAGTACTAACTTCTTTTAGACGACAAAATAACAAAAGTTCAAAAGAAAGAAAAAACCCAAGCCGTACCTAGCATGAAAACTAATAAATAAAAATATCATGAAAAACATAAATCTTACATATATTGACATAACTTTTCTAATATAAATGTACCTATGACATCTCATTCATATCTTGAAAACAAAATCCTACGCCTATACTTCATTAATCGTATTTGCAAAACCTAAGTATAATAATAAATTATTTCGCACAAAGTAATAATTATTTTCACTCATACCTTTTGAAGTCGTTTTTTTTTGTGATGGTTATAGACTGAGTAGGGATAATTCTCGAATGATCAGACTACGATTATTTGAGGACGGAAAATGAAAAACAAAAACGATTAGATAAAAAAATTGTAGAAAGAGGAAAAGTCTACCGCACCACAGCAGCACACATTTTCTTAATATATATATATGTATATTGTATGTATAGCTTAAAGCGAAATTTTTCAATATAACTATATGTATATATATA
Source organism: Celastrina argiolus (assembly GCA_905187575.2). NCBI lineage: Eukaryota > Metazoa > Arthropoda > Insecta > Lepidoptera > Lycaenidae > Celastrina > Celastrina argiolus. The sequence continues at coordinate 2,570,585 of LR994598.1, forward strand.
GTTTGCTGAAACGCGAAATTTTTTTATATTATAGATCCAGGATATGGTGCAAAACCTTACTGTTTGGGGTAATACATTTTGAGCATTTCCTTCGATTCCTCACGGATCCCATCATCAGGTCACCATTTTGGTGACAATGGGACCAAATTTAAATTATACCCTACACACCATAAATAAAAATCGTTTCAGAAACGATGAAGGTATCCGCGAAGAAACATAAAAAAACTTTGTTGAGTAGTTTGGCTGAAATACCGTCAAATAGGTAGCTACAATTTTTTGAAGATCCCACGGGAACCCTTTCGTTTTTCGGGATATTAATTTCCAATAATGCTCTTCAGGTCATAAGCTACCTGCCTGCCAAATTTCATTTAAATACGTTGAGTAGTTTGGCCGAAATACCGTCAAAAAGGTAGCTACTCATTTTTGAAGATCCCACGGGAACCCTTACGTTTTTCGGGATAATAACATCCAGCAATGCTCTTCAGATCCCAAGCTACCTGCCTGCCAAATTTAATTTCATTCCATAATGTGGTTTCCGCGTGATGTGTTGACAAACATTCCCGTACGGGCCAATAGACGGACAGACAGACATTTAAAAAATATATATTTTAAGGTTCTATGCCCTTTAAAGACCCCCTTTTTTATTTTCACTTAGATATCCTTAATGTACAGCCATAACCCCTCTACAGATATATTATAATTATATAGGTATAGATATTTCAATACATAGAAAACATTTTAAGTGAAGTAGAAGTAGAGTAGTAGTGAAGATATAGTAGTAATATGAATTTATATATTTTTATAACATTCACACCTCTTTATTTAGGTATCGGACGAGGCTACGAAGTGGACATCTCAGATAACTGCGAAGAACTAGACCACATAAGCGATGCACCATCAGAACGTTACAAGGAACCGTTCAGCTGTGATGTGTGTTTGAAGAAGTTTTCACTAAAAGGAAATTTACGAAGACACAGTAGGGTTCATATGGTAGACAAACCATACAGCTGTGATGAGTGTTTGAAGAATTTTTCACTAAAAACACATTTACAAGATCACAGTAGGGTACATAGAGGTGACAAACCATACAGCTGTGATGTGTGTTTGAAGAAGTTTTCACTAAAAGGAAATTTACGAATACACAGTAGGGTTCATACGGGAGACAAACCATACAGCTGTCATGTGTGTTTAAAGAAGTTTTCACAAAATGGATATTTACGAAGACACAGTAGGGTCCATACAGGAGACAAACCATTCAGCTGTGATGTGTGTTTGAGGAAGTTTTCACAAAAGGGAGATTTACGAAGACACATTAGTGTTCATACGGGAGAGAAACCATTCAGCTGTGATGTGTGTTTGAAGAAGTTTTCACAAAAAGGATATTTACGAAGACACATTAGTGTTCATATGGGAGACAAACCATACAGCTGTGATGTGTGTTTAAAGAAGTTTTCAAAAAAAGGAAATTTACGAATACACAGTAGGGTTCATACGGGAGACAAACCATACAGCTGTGAGGTGTGTTTGAAGAAGTTTTCACAAAAGGGACATTTACGAACACACATAAGTTTTCATAAGGGAAATAAACCATACAGCTGTGATGTGTGTTTGAGGAAGTTTTCACAAAAGGGAGATTTACGAAGACACATTAGTGTTCATACAGGAGACAAACCATACAGCTGTGATGTGTGTTTGAAGAAGTTTTCACAAAAAGTATATTTACGAGAACACAGTAAGGTTCATACGGGAGATAAACCATATAGCTGTGATTTGTGTTTGAAGAAGTTTTTACGAAAAGGAGATTTACGAAGACACAATAATGTTCATACGGGAGACAAACCATACAGATGTGATGTGTGTTTGAAGAAGTTTTCAAAAAAAGTAAGTTTAGAAAGACACATAAGAGTTTGTCAGATTTGATTATTAATATGGCAATTTGTAACAAATTTAAATTACACTAACTAACTATGAATTTATTATTTTGTGAATAATATAATAAACACAAATAATTATGTCATTCTTAACAAAGTAGTTTTTAAGTCACTTTGACATTTATGTTAGTGTTAATATTATTTCCGGTTCTAGAATTTGATAATTTGAGATGTTTAATAGAAATGTAATTATTAAGGTTAAATTCTGAAATAATGTGAAAATAATTGAACATTCATTGTAAACATTTTTGTATGTCAATTTCAGTATTTCATAATATTGTAAATTATTCTTCGAACTTCCGCTTTAAAATAATATTGTCATTGTGTTATATCTTCCGGTGTAAATGGCGCCAAATTATACTTATAAAATAATGTATCCGCTATATTGGCTTCAGTTCTGAACCAGATATTAAGTGAACAAATTTAAGATAAGTACCATATTTTCTGAAAGCCTCTATATTATGTTGTAGCTAAGTAATATTATTATGTCTCGTTTTATTATAGTGTTTTAGTAGTAAATAATTTATTAATATTTAATACTTGGAAATATATTTTGATGATAAATTATTGGTATATTGTAAACATAGTCTAATTTGCTAAAGTATCATGTGATTGGTACTTTTAAATAAAAAGTAAATTACCAGGTTGTTAAATACATTTTATTTTATTCCATAGTTTATTAATTTATTGTTTAAATTTTATTCCTAGTACAGTAAAAATATTACAAAGCTGTTTAAGATATTTTGGTTACTTCCATTTACATTTATTTATTGATAAAAGGAAGTGTAGTATATAAAATGGTGTGTTGCTAATTGTCTTAATTTCTTGTAATTAAAATATAAGTAGTAGTAATATACGATAAAACTTATAAATGCATTGGTTTAGCGTTTTACTTTGAATTTTGATTTTAATAAATCTACACTTTATATATTTTTACAGTAAACTTTTGGCCATTCTACTTTATCATATTTTAGCTTTCTTTAATTTTATTATATTTTCATTCCCCTTTTGACAAGTTTTGACAAGCGCTCATTGATTGCAAAACAGCCGCAAAGCCGAAACATAATTTTTAGCAGGATAGCCAAAACAAAATTTGTAAAATGTTTTTTTGAAAAAAAAAAAGTTTTTATGTTTAAAGTTTAAACATTATGATGTTAATATATCATTGTTTTCCTTATTTATTATTCTATTTTTTAATAATAACCACTATGATAGCACTATCCTAACCTGATAAAACAACAAAAGCCCTTTTTGCATTCAAAATATGAACCAATGTTAGGGATAATTATTCTAAACATTTTAACAAATGTTGAAAAGAAATGTGCTTTATTTGAAACATGTTGTCCCGTAGGTTTGCTCCTTGTTCCAGACGAGTGAAGATTACGCTTTTTGAAGCATACTGTCACTCTCTGTACACGTGCAGTCTGTGGGTCAATTACACTCAAACTACGTACAGAGCCCTGCGCACCCAATATAATAATGCCTTCAGGGCGCTGCTGGGGCTCCCACGACACTGTAGTGCTTCGGGGATGCTAGCTTCAAACGATGTTGATAGCTTCTCAGCCATAATCGAAAAACGTGTGGCATCCCTGTTACAACGTGTGCGTGGCAGCACCAACAGCCTCCTGAGGACAGTCGCGGAGAGGTTGGACGTGGACAGCGCTATCATGCAGCACTGGACTCGTCTCCACCGTGACAAAGATACTAATATCACGTATAATAGTTATACATATTATACGTGATATTAGTATCTTAAGCTAATATATAACGTATATACTAATATAGTTCTTAAGAAATTTGTTACTAACACTATGGGCATCTAGACCGAAATAAATGTATTTTATTTTATTTTTATTTGTGATCATAAGGAAAAAACAATCAATTTGCAGTAAATATAAGAAACACAAACTATTCAAACCAGCGCCACATAATTAGACACTGTTTAATAATCATCAAACGTCAAAAATAATATTATATATTTTTCCTTAATCGTTATCATCAATATAATATCTCAAAACAATATACTTCAAAAGCGATAAACACAAACCGTAACTTAATTTTTTTAAAGTTTAATAATAAAATACTTAAATGAAATTATGTTTTAATTAATACAAATTATACAATATTACCTTTTACTCGTCGTTCGTCGTTTCAGCCTTTTATTTTGTCCACTGCTGGACATAGGCCTCTCCAATTAGGAGGAAGTTTAGCCTACTGGTACCACGCTGGCTAGACGGGTTGGTACAGGGTTTTGTTTCGAGTTTTCCTTCTCTCACACTAGCAGCTGTTGATGTGTGTGTGTTTCCTTTTAGTCGCCTCTTACGACTCCCCTAGGATAGTATCAGGGGTGGTGATAATTGTATTCTAATGCCGTCACCACACGGCAAACCTTTTACTACTTATCATAAATAATCACTGGCTATTCTTATGGCTATTAACGCAAAAATTATATATAGGACACTCTTTAAATCGAAAATTATCTAAAATATACTTTTAAATCTTACTTAATCATTTTGCTTTGTTTTCCTAACGCAACAAACTTAAAAAACAATTACTCCCATTAAATCTTAAAGGTACAAACTTTTCAAACGAACCAAACTTCCAAACACCACTTTCAAAACAGTTTATCGTTTTATGTAAAAAATAATATTAATGCGCGAAAGAAGACATGGTCTGTGGTGCAAAGTGTAGGCTTGCCCTACAACAGCTTACTTATTACTGAAAATGATAGCAAATAGGTTAGACTGCAGTTCTGAGTCGCTTCTTCGATCCACATATCGTGAGATGTGTGGTTCGTTGAATTAACTCAGAACCTTATATGTAAAATGACTAACATGAAACAGCATTAATGGCCTACCGCGCGTTTGTAATGTCAGCACTTAGATATGGGCAGATTGTATGGGGCTACGATATAGGGCGTTTATTTATTGGACAGAAAAAATGTATCCAAGCTATCTGTGGAGCCCATCCTATAGAATAATGTCGTCCCCTTTTTAGAAAACGAAATATTCTAACATTACCTTGTTTATACATTTTTGAGATAAGCATATTTGTGAAAAAACATATGTCAGAATATTGTAAAAGAAAGTGTGTCAGTACTACATAGAAATACAAGGTATCCTAACCAGTTAGTCTTACCAGACTAAAAAACGACACTTGTTAGTAAGGGGTGCTAGAATATGTCAATAAAAATATATAACAATTTGCCCAAAGATATTAAACAACAGTGCTATTAACAACTTTTAAGAAAAACTTGGCCTTTTCCGACAGAGGTATTTCCCATAGATGCCCATATGAGCAGCGACTAAATCACTACCATATTCAACCCCTAAGTACTCGGAGGAAAATTCGCGATCTTACCATACTCCACAAAATCATCAATGGCAATTTGTCATGCTGTGAGCTCTTGGAACTCTTTTCTCTGTCCGTCCCATATAACCGACCACGTCACCCAATAACTAAGATTTTGCGTGGACCATCTTGGAAAACTAACGTGGGGAAACATGCGCCGACCCAGCGTATGTGCGATTTATATAGCTATATATGCGTAATGGACAAAGGTGTTGACATTTTTCATGATGAATTCAAGGCATTTAAAAAGAAACTTTATAGTATCTTTAACTTTAAAGATCCCATCACTAGTCAGTAATCATAAGTTATGTGTTATTTTGTTTTCATAATGTATAGTTTGAAATTCCAAAATTAATTAATTAATCTATTAAAAAATGTATATTTGTAGTAAGTATATTATTAGTTTTTTATTTTATTTATAATTTGTTGTTTAAAATTTATTATGTAATTGTTGTGTTGCCTACAAAGGCGTATGCATCAGATACTTATTCTTGTGCAATATTGTTGATTGTGAATGTTTTCATGTATATGCTGCTGGTAACCTTAATAAATAAATAAATAAATAAATAAAAACATTACAATTGGCTGACAAACAAATGTTTTTATTCTATAAATGAATTGATGTGATGATTGATTGATGTATTGCTATACTATATTAAAATTAAGTATTTCAATTATTATTGGACAACAAAACTAAATGTATCTTTATAATGTAATCTTTATAATATTATTATATTATACTTACTTATTATGTTTGACTTGCTTTTAGTTATAACTACCCGCTTCGTTGATCATTAAAAAAAACGTTTAAACATTCCCTGGGCTTCCACGAATATTTCAAGACCAAAAATAGCCAGATCGTGTCAGCCGCTCTCAAGTTTGATATCTATTATAAATATTAGTTATAAATATATTATAATTATTATTGACTTAAACTTTTTCACATAACCTATCATTCTTCGCATGTTTCCAATCAAAATCCAAAGGGTTGCCTGGAAGAAATTGCTTTCAAGTAATAAGGCCGCCCTTGTGTGCATGTCTGACTTAATGTTGTATTTTTAAAATTATGTAATGTAATGTACACAATAAAGTACATTTGTATTTGTATAATTTAATTGTAGGATGTTAATAGTAAAATATTTATAATACAATTTTGACATTACATTTTTCTAATAATATGTATAATTTGGTAATGTATACTAAGTAAGTTAAAACTAAAAAGTTGGTTATTGTAATGATTTGCTAACAGTTTATAATTTTGACGCTCATAAGTGTTACTGTGTGACCTATGTGAATATATGATTTTCATTTGATTTTGATTTAATTTGACTAACGGACAGCTATTGGACTTACTATGAAATTATGGAAAAACCTACCATCTAATGATATTTAATTAATCAACTTTAATAATTATAATTTTGATTTTGATATCTTAGACTTAAATTGTGATTTGTAGATCTTCTTTTATTTTTCCAGCCACATTTGAAAGCACATTTCACCTTACTATGGAGTGCTGAAAGTTAATAATAAAAAAATGTTATTATTATAAAATACTAAAGTAAAGTAATAAAAAATAAAACAACTTAAATGAAATATGTAAGTACCCACCTGCCATGCCACCTCAAGCAGAATGTCTGTCGCGACGATCACAGGCAGCGAGACGTCTCACCTCACGTAGTTCCCCGGCGACGATGATCGAGGCACGCGCGTGTCGCGGATTTTATTAGCGAACCGCGGAAAAGCAGGACAGAGATATAGAGATATTAATAGCGCGACAGCGATAAGCGCTATCGCGCAGCCAGTTGCACTTCACATTTTATCAACTAATTATAATTCACCTTTGTAAAATCATCATTTGTGTAATAATAATTAAGCTGAAAATTTTGTAGGTATATAAAGAGGCCACACTCACACGGCGAACTATCCTTAACCCTATTTTTTGTTTCTCCTTTCCACTTTTAATTACTTTCAAATACATAAAAAAAAACATTTTTTTAATGCTAGTACCCTATAACTCCATTTATTTTAGGTCACTTATTGTAGAATTGATTTCATATTGTTTGGTTTTTGGTGACAAATCTACAAACCCTATTATTTATGAAACACGAAAGTTAAATAGATAGATAAATTGGCTATAGCTTAAATTATACCGATTTTGAATTAAGCTTGTTAATAGATAATATCTAAAATATAATATATTATGTACTTATATTATGTTTAATTCATTGTATTGAAAAACTACGAAGCAACGTAGAAGTAGAGTAGTAATAAATAAATAATAATGATAAGCAATTATAATATTTTTTTTAACATTCACATCTCTTTATTTATGTATCGGACTAGGCTACGAAATGGACGTCTCAGATAACTGCGAAGAACTAGACCAATGTGTCAATAGAAAATAGTGATTTTGTTGCTGCCGAAATGCGAGGAGTAAAAATTAAAAAGCATAATTTTTGCCACTTATAACAACTATTTCGAAAATAGTAAGTGATATGATAACTCATTAATCTCATTATGTTTCCTTACAAAGTAACAAGGTACCCAGGTAGTCAATGAATGTTACCTCATAGCCACGGTGCTACCCCTATTTCCCAAAGCATTTTATCTATTTAAATATATTATATCTATATGTTGCAGTCAAAACTTTTAACCAGTCAATAGACTAGCAAAATCAGTCAAAAGTACTTTTGACCGTATGCTTTAGTTAATAATACATAAGCCTGAAATAACAGTTAAAAGAGCATCAGTCAAAAGTACTTTTAACTGAAAATTAGCAGTCAAAAGTATTAATAACCAATAATTTTAAGTCAAAACCACTTTTGACCAACAAGCGGCCTGGGGCCTGATTACGCAACTCCGTGGGCATCAATTCTCCGTGGATATCTACTTCTTCTTCTTCGTCATACGTCATTATCAACCGTCATTGTGATGCTAAATCTTTTTAAAATACGTTTTAATAACATATAATCATTTAAAAAACCGGACAGCTATGTCAAAAAATTTATTCCCACTTTGCCACTCAAAGAACGAACGAAATGCATAATTGACATTAATTTGGCATATTATTGTTATTTAATGTTATATAATGTTATTTCCTTGCAAAAAATGGACCTATGGAAAGTCCAAAACCTATTTTGATAACTCAGAAAATAAATATATAATAAAGAAAGTAAGTATTCACTATGTAACATGTTACGTGCAGCGTAAGCAGATATGCACATACGCATAATGCATGTGTGATGTAGCCCGTAATGAGATGCCCCGCTTAGTCTTTAAGACTAATATTTTTATTGTTCAGTTTATAATTTAGTATCCGTAAGGGTATGTTGTCCTGTTGGCACCTATGTAATTACCTATGTGTCCCTATGTAGATAATATGTATACGTGATAATATATTATGAAGTCTGAAGTGTAACTTTTATTTAACGACCACATATAGGGCACACCCCTACAACTATAATGTACCTAGGTAATTGATCCTTTTCGTTGTTTGGATCTTTTATATTTCATGATTGAATTGCTTCATAGCATTTTACGAAAACGTAAGACTAGCTGACATGTGCCCATTTCGTTGAGCATACGACAGTTTGTGATGAAATTCAGTTTAAAGAAAAACAAAACCCGAACCCGCAACGTGAAGCCTACAACGTAGAATTCTAAACGTGGAACCCGCAACGCGAAAACTGGTATGCGGAACTCGCATCTAGAGTACCTACTACAGTTATTCCTCATAATGTAGGCCAACCGGAAACATTTGACAGCAAGGTAAAGTAACGTAAAAGGATGTCGACGAATGATAATAACAATGAGGGGTTTTCGAATTGTCACTTTTAGGTACAGAGACTTTACGGTAGATGGCGCTTGCATAATGTAATATGTCAAAAAAATCTTTGATCGTTGGGTGGTTAATAGGGTTGCCTGAATAAAGCTATTATCCATTTTCTGGTAGAGAAATTATTCATAAAGTGGTTAAGTCGCTGTAGGTATGCTGTTTCATACACAAAAATAATCCTTTCAAATTCCTTTCTTAGTGATCTCCTACACTTCCGAGGAAACCTACATACATTATAGCTAGCTGGCTTCAATATCTTTGATTTTTCAAACAAATAATTAATTACACTTTTCTCCCGTTTCCGTAGGGATTTCGGGAAGTTCTTGTTTAGTACTCCCCTATACTTACATTCTATGAAAGATACATGCCAAATTTCAGCCTGCTGCCGAGTATTTTCGACTCTTAAGTGGTTGGTATATATAGGTATATTGAGATTATGTAGCCTGAACTGCAGTTGGATTAAACATTGGCTCTGACTGCTGCTGGAGCTGGTTAGCTTGCTGACAAGCTTAATTCCATGGGAATATAGAAGGAACAGCTTTTCTTTTAAGTATTTTTAGGCGATGAGCTGCAAACAAAAGTTTGGTTTTTAGGTATAAACTCCTAAGATAGGTACCTACTGTATTATGTTTCCATTAAGTTATGATACCCAAGATAGGTAACAAACATAAAGATATGTACATATATTTAGGTTAAGAAATTAAAAAAATGTTACTAATTTAAGTCTAATGTCAATAAACTTTATTATTATTTCTTATTGTTAATACATTTAGTTCAAGATTTACAGACTCATATAAATAATAATTATTGGAGGAATAAAAAGAAACCTCTTTTGCTTTTAGTTTACACAGATACCAAGAATGATAACATTTTTTCTAGTTATCCACTTGAAATGTACAAACTGGATATTTGGTTGTCAGGAATTGATGTTAAAAATGTTATTTTCTCACATTTAGATAGTATAAAAAATCCCAAAAAAACATATATAATGAATTCGCTAAAAGTGTCTGTTTTAGAAGATATACATGTTAAATATGATCATAATTGGATTAAACTCTACACTGATGGATCTAAAAAAAATAATTTATATGGGGCAGCTTTTTTTGATTCTAAGAATAATGTAAGTTATGGTTTTCAAATAAATAATAATAAAATAAGTATTATGACAGCCGAACTAATTGCAATTTATCAGGCTCTATTGTATATTCAATGTACCTTTATTGGCGAGCATAAAATAGTAATTTTTGTAGATAGCCGAAGTAGTTTACAACACATTGCTCGATGTGTATCTGGTTTAAGAGGCAGTACCTATGCATATGAAATATTAAGACTGGTGTATAATTTTACTAGAAATAACAATTGCGAAGTTAAATTGCAATGGGTTCCGTCCCATGTTGGCTTACCGGGGAATGAAAGGGCCGATTATTTGGCTAAAGATTCTATAGATAATGGAAATCCTTTAATGGTACAAGCAAACTATATAGAAGCTTTAGCCAAGTATAAAATTAATAATTACAAGGACTGGAAGGAGTATTTTAACTTAAGATCTCGTGAAAAAGGAATTTGGTTTAAAACACTACAGTGTGAACCTCCTCGCATTCCCTGGTTTACTAACTGTCAGCTTAAAAGAAAGTTTGTAGTTATAGGCAATAGGCTACGTTCCGGTCATGTTCCTCTCGGCAAGTTTAGACACCTCGTTGGAATCAGTGCCAGCCCTAACTGTGATGAGTGCGGCACTGTAGAGGATGTCCACCACTTGCTGGTGGAATGTTCCCGGACCAAGTTGCTTAGAGAGGCTCTGATGAGGGCTTTCAATTTAAATTTATTAGATGTGGGATTATTCCAAACTTTACTGTCGGAGCCTTCATCAGAACCTGCAATTATGATATATAAATATATAAGTAATATAATATAAGTAAGTATGTACTACATGGTATGAATTAAGTTAATGTATAAGTATATTTAGTTTGTAAGGATATAATGGGACTGACATAGTGAATTACCACTAAAAGTCCCTAATTAAAAATTGAATAAAAAAAAAAAAAAAAAAATATTTCTTATTGCAAGCTAAGATAAATATGTATTTTCCATGTTGGGCCTCTTGCCAAATGTGATGACGGAGAGATGAAATCTGCAGGCTGGCGTAATCATTTAATCCATCTTGATCTCCGAGTTTCATCTTGGGGAAAGCGGTGGTTACCTATATTTTTACAAAATTGTACTACGCATGGACTAGCCATGTTTAGTTTAGTTCTCAGGGCACAATTAATAATAAACTCTTAGATTATTGATTGGTCTCAGCGCCTTCGACAAAGGGACCAATTATTAATCTATGAATAAACTATTGCAAGTGAAAGAAAGAAAGTTGTAAGATAAACAAACAAAAAACAAAGCGGAAATTGACATTTTACACAGGATTTGACATATTACTTAGGTTTAATGCCATCTATCAGCATTTTTCTTAAACTAGTAGAACTGTCAAAATAAAAACCGCTCATTACATGAAAAGCGTAATAGCGCTTATTTCATTCACATTCGATAACATTACCATGGCGGAGAGTATAATTCAAAGGTTCATGTTTGTTTTGTTGACAGTTACAACAAAAGTAGGAATACGTAATACACGTATTCCTACTTTTGTTGTAACTGTCGAAGTTTTTGTAAGTTTTCTTATACGTGTTGTTGGCTTTTCTGGATTTCAAATCAAATCACATTTGGCTGTATACCGTTTTTTTTTTTTTTTAAATATCGATTTGGAACGCCTCGGCTCGATCTTGGCCAGTCTTTAACGTCTGTAACGTCTATAGTTGTCATGGTAACAATATTGTTTACAAATAAAAAATAAAAATTATGAAATGCTATAAATACTGTATTATAATCAGCTTAAACTATTTGGATAATATTTTTGTAAATCCAAATAGTTTTAGTAGTTTAAACAATTAAATTCCTAAATAATTATTAATTATCCAATTTTTTTTAAAAGGTCTTCATGATGCACAGGCTAAGGTCATAGACCATACTGCCTAATCATTAGTTTTCTATCAATAAACGAACCATCACCTTACGGCTGCATTCACCATGTGCTTGTCTTGCCAGTCATCTTGCTATGGCTAATAAAATAAAAAATCGTTATAAGTAGGGCTAATTTTACCCAGCTTAGGAAATTAAATTCGCCAAAGTCATAGATTAGATTATTAAATTAAATTAAATTAAATACCATTTATTGCAGGCTGCATAGGCCCATATTATAAATACCTTAAAGACTAACATACATAATATTTAAAATACTTAAAAACTACACTACACGTGTTGACGGCGACGTGTAGCGCGCTTCATTCCGGAGTCTCCCCCGGAACTTCCGGTAGACCACACCCGTCGGCCAGAACTCCTCCGCCTCAAAGGTCGATAGAAGATGCGTCGGTACTCTCACCACAAAGGAACTGAAGTTGACCTTGTGGCGAGACTCCAGACGCTCAACCCTCAAGGGGAGGGACGTCTTCTTCCGGATGTAGTCCACGACGTCCTTAACCTCCATGGACCAGTGCAGGCGAGACACGTACAGCGGCGTGGAGCGCACTTCACACCGCAGGCGCTGCTCGGGTCCACATGGTGCGGTGCCGCGATGGTTGCGGACGGCGGGCTTCTTCTTCCTTCTCTCCACCAGTATGAAGCCCTCCTCATCGCACCTCCTGCTCTCGTCCTTGCCAGGTTGCGGTGGCTGAGCCTTGCGGCTTTCTGTAGCCTTGCGGCTCTCTTTCTTCCCCTTTGTCTTCGCCCGCGGGGGAGGTGCGGGGTGAGCAGCGATACTCGCAAAACTTTTTTGCTGAGTTGCTTGTTTACTCGGCGACTGCGCGACCCGGAGGGGAAGGCGGGCGGAGGCGGCGGCGGTTGCCGACGCATCAGATTCTGCTGACACGCAAAACGATGTGTCGGCGCGCGCGCCACCACGACGTGTGTTGACGTAGGCAGTTGAATGATCGGGTGACCCACTTAATGAATTATTACATTTTAATTGTAATAATTCACTACGTAAGTCACTGATGGTAGATTCCGATGCATCCAATCTACCCCGCATCTCGTCCAGCTCTGCCTTCATACTGTTGAAGTTCTTCAACAGGCTGGAGACGTCGACGTGGTCCATCGTCACCACCGGCAGCTTGTGGAGATCTTTCGCCACAAAGGCCGGCACGACGTCTGGATCCGTCTGCTTCAGCAGGGAGATAATATCCTGCACGCTTCTCTCTGTTCCATCTCTCCGTCGCGATGGCATATTCGCGCTCTGGCCGAGCGTATCGTACAGCAACTGCTTACCACTGCAAATCTCCTCGCTGGTGAAAGAAGATTTGCAGATCTGCATTATGCTGAGCTCGTCCATGGTGTCTATGGCGTGCTGGATGAACTCGTTGGCCACGAGCGCCATGGTGACATGCAGCGGCACACAGCCGCGCGACTCGCAAACAATTAAATTTTGCTTCTATAGTGTAATGCGGAGCGCGTCCGTTCTGTAGCATTCAACGCAAGACATTGTATTTAAAAGTATTACTCGAATACCCCACACACACAGTCCGCTGTCAAAACACTCGCCGTTAAACATGTGTTTGGCGAGATATTAGTGTATTATATTTAAGTATAATTTTAGATGAATAAATAATTTAAAAAAAACTTAATAGATAATACTACTTTAATCTGTGAAAAATAAAATTCAACCGAGAAGAAGAAGAAAGTCATGAAATATTCCAACCATAGATCCAAGCCGTGAGCTCGCTAGCTGCCGCTTACATTTGACAGTTCAAAGCTGTGTTCGTATGTCAAAATGCACTGTTTACAAGCATTTCGTTCCTTCTTTGAGTGGTAAAATGGACATCAATTTTTAGACATAAGTGTCCGGTTTTTTTGATATTTTAACTTTTTAAATCGTGTTTTAAGAAGACGAAGATTAATATGAGAAGATTTTCGCGTTTGCAGTGTCCGCATTTCGGGTTCCGCTTTGAAAGTTCCGCATTGCGAGTTCCGGGTTCTTATTTACTGGCAATCATTTATAAGTTACAATTTACTCACACTTTTTAGGGAAACTACACAAAACAGTATGTTAATAATGATAAATACCTATTGTTTGTAAATTATTGTAAAAAATTCCAATCATGGAATCTCATAGGCCCTTTACAACTTATTTATTGTTTATTATTTATTGTAAATAGCTATTTATAGTCTGGTATCTGTATTTAAAAGTACATAGTTTAAAGTGCTAAAATGCTGTTAATATGTACTAGTATATATAATATGCGTCTCGTAACGGTAACTTAATTCTATGCTATTAACCAATTATTATATATCGTAATTGGTTAATAGCATAGAATTAAGTTACCGTTACGAGACGCATATTGAACTACAACCACATTAGTACTATTCTAATCTGTGACTACAACAATAGTTCATATTTCAGTTCACTTGTCCGGTTTTGTGACAGCCGGACACGTAAGAAGAAGAAGTAGATATCCACGGAGAATTGATGCCCACGGAGTTGCGTAATCAGGGCCCTGATTACGTAACTCCGGTCGCTTTCCCGTCTCTCGAGATCAGCTGTCATTGCGACGTTTAGACTTTTTAAAACACGATTTAAAAAGTTAAAACGTCAAAATTATGACATATTCATTTTTTAAATCGTGTTTTAAAAAAATTTTACGTCACAATGGCAGTTGATCTCGAGAGACGGGAAAGCGACCGGAGTTACGCAATCAGGGCCCAGGCCGCATCTTACAAATAAGTAGGATTGACCATAGATTTACGTAGTAACTAATTCTTAATCTGTGCCATAGATTAGAGTAATTATTTTAATATAGGGGATTAACCCTTGTTGTCGATTTTTTGTATTAATTTAATTTAGATTATTATTTTAATATTGTTACGTGTAATGAATAAATTCTGCAATATTCTTTTGACATTAGACAACAAGAACAAGAAGAAGAATTCACCATTTGTGTTTGATTCTCTTTGTGAGTGCGGCCTAGACGAGGGTACCTTAGACCATATTTTCTTTAATTGCCCAAGAAATCAACCCTCCCTATATGACTTCCTTCCTACCTCGATTCCTCGCCGGTCGCCCTATTAATTTTAAATCCCTTTTATGTTTTGTGAATACTCCTTTTATTGACATTTTATGTACATAATATATTCTTTCCAACAATATAAAGTTGTGATGTCTCTATACTAACTTGTGCTTGTTTTTACTTTAGATTATTCATCAGTTTTGTAAAATAGTAAGTAGGTAATCAAACCCTTGTTACTTCACCGCACCAGCAATAGTAAGAGCAAAGTCTACACCCACTCTGACATTGGCAACTCACTAAGGCCGCCATAAACAAAAGAAGAAGAAGAAGACTTAAAAAGTTTAAAATTATTATTTATTTACGTAGCTAATTCTTAATCTGTGTTTGAGATTGGGGTAGGCTCCATTTTAAAAAATGTTAAATGAAACTTATTGCACTTTATGCTTATCACACAATAAAAGAACTATAAACATATTTAAAACAGAAGTGCAATGTGTCTACGAAAACCTCGCAAACATTACGGTACGTAACGTAACTTAATAAAACTTAATGGTATTTAAAATATCCGGCATTAGGGTAAACCATGTAATGTAGCTATTGTATATTACTTCCTTAAATAAGTGAAGGCATGAATGGATGAAGGACTGCGAAGGATGCATAGCAAAATTCTTATTTCGTGAAAATTTTGCTCAAACTGTCACTTAAACATTTTAGAAATTAGAGTATGTCGTAATGTGTTAAGTAAATTAATGTAAATCACCGTCAGTAGAATCAATGTTACTACACATCCTAAAATGTTTAAGTGACAGTTTGAGTTAAATTTTCACGAAATTAGAATTTTGCTATGTATCACCTTCATCCCTTCATGCCTTCATTTATTAAGGAAGTAGTTTACAATAGCTATATTATATGGTTTACCCCAATTTTTCGGATACCTTCCTCAAAGACCTTCATCAGTTTATGTTTTCAGATATTATGCACACATTTTTAATCATTTACAGGTTACATATCAAACATGTTGGATGTGTTTCATTTGCCACCAGAGACTACGACAGTGTTACCTTTTAAAGAAGTTGGCTGTAAAGACTCGCGGTCTCATTGAAAATGCCTATGAGAATGAGGTACTTGCATTGAATGCATACTTAACAAAATATTATAAGTTCTATAGATAACATAATATATTTAATTCTGATTCATTCTGATCATTAAGTGAACAAAAAAGCCATAAACTTGACTATAGACTGTTTAGTGATGCAAAGACATACAATGACTGGTAAAATCAATGAATTCAATTTTGATTACTTTTTTTTTGGTAGGTACAAAATTAAACAATGTAGCTGTATATCTATTATCAATTGTAATAAACCTTGTCCCACATTGTTATCCAAACTTTATGCGTGGTTTATATGAAAACTGCAAAATCTCACCCCCCCAAAATTGAATATCCGTAATGTACATTTTATCCCTTTTATCGTTTCTAATATACTTATTTATCTATGATTTATATGTTGTATGATATGGTTTCACAAGATCCACCTGGCCTTCGAGTTCACAGGGAGATCCAAGCACGATTCTATTTATAGTTTGGGAAGACATCTGTAATCACAGGGTTCCAACACAGCTTCTTCTTCAGATTCACTCATAATTACGTAACTTGTGGGTAGTTCGAAAAAAATATATAGGTACATGAAAAAAACTGTACTTTTCATTTATTCATCTGAAAAGTATTATTAAAGATCACCGAAAAAGTCATAATCAACACTTTTACAGAGCTAACACTAAAAACCAATGCACCCCTGTTGTTGGTTTGCTCGCTTCCATTCTGGAAATTTCGACCTGAAAATTGAACCTCGCGGTCGTGCGAAGACTTTGGTCGACAGTGGCGAATTAAATAAAGGCTTCGTTCGGCACATTCATGTTCTATGAAACCTAAACAATGCCCTAAACGTAAACTTACCCCTAGAAAAGTGATGGTTATTAGGTGGTCTAGCGCCGGTGTGGTTCATCACAGCTTCTTACCAAACAGGGTGAGCGTAGTAATGCTAACGAACAAACTGCAGATGTGTACTGTAAAGAACTGAACACAATGATAGAGAAGCTGCAGGCATATCTCCAACCAGCATTGATCAATTGCTTGTCTCCGCTGGTCCGGCACGACAATGAGCGACCTCATACTCCACAGCAGACGGTCTCCAAGTAGCAAGAACTTGGTTTGGTTCTCTCTCTCTCAATTTAATCCGCCATACTCACCAGACCTCGCGCTTACAGACTGCTACTTTTTCCAGAATTTGGATAATTTTTTGGCGATAAAAAATTTTTATCCCGAGATGCAGTACAAAATGCCTTTGAAGAATTTGCTGCTTCCCGTCCAGCTGATTTAAGAAGGGCATCAATAAACTGCCACTGCGTTGGCAAAAATGCATTGATTGCACGTTTGATTGCTTCGATTAATACAAATAAAAAATACATGTTGAAATTTTTTCATACTCGAAAATAACGCGACTAGGTAACATGAATTAATTATATAATTTTTATATCAAATATACTATGCGTTTTCTTTACAAGTTTTTCATTTCATCTTCAAATATACATGTATATACATTCTTATTAATTAATCCAGTCACGTATGATCCTTTAAGATTCTAGCATAAAATAAGATGGATTATATTAGATTTAACATTGGATCAGAATGTATTGGAACAAAGTATATAATACTATGAATTAAACTTTTTCTTCTAATGAAGTTAATAAGTTAAATATTTTGTTAAATAAAAAACAAAAGGATCTGAATTTAAACATGTTTTTTTTTAGATTGATATGAAGTTTGGCGTATTTGAATCATTGTTAAACTTATCAACTTCCAACACAAAGATTATTTCCACATTGCCACCAGCTCATTGCGACATCAAAACGGAGCCAGAGGAAAAAACCGAAATTAATTTGAATGATACAGGTAGGTCATACACTATCTAGCTAAATATCAAGCAAAGCAATGTATTTTTAATGTTATGCTGTATTTCAAGACTGAAGTTTAAGAGGCTAGTCTCACTATGGTCCAGTAATGATAATCACGTTTAGCCTCAATCTGTAAATAAATTCCGACTGAGCTGAACTTTGGTATTATTATACAACTTTATTTCTTTACGTCTACACCCACACTGATACGGGCTATTGCTTATGGGAGATTTTATATATGAAGAAGAAGGGCTCCTGTCTGGAGGACTCATTTTTATCCTTCAGACAGGAGCCCTAAATATAATACTTATAATACACATACAACATATGTGTATAAATTTTTTATAAGAAATACCTATAAAAATATAAATTGAATTTTAAATAAGCATTGTCATACTTGTCTAAACACTTATGGATGTTCTAATTTGTTTTTATTTGCTTAGAAATTGAAGATGGAGCTGTAGAAACAACAAACAGCTTTGTAGATGATGAACAACCTTCGAGCTCATCATATTCTGATTCAAAGGATTTACAAGTTGTTGATTCTGATCATAGTCAGGATTCATTGAAAGTGGAGAGAAGTAATACTCGTCACGAGGTGAAGGAGCTGAAATTGATTATAGAAAAGCTTAGTCCAAGTATTATTGAGAAATATGTTCGAACTAAACACATAAAACAGTTAGAGGGGGAAGGAGAAGCAACTTACACAACTGAACAAATCAAACAAGAGATAGAAGAGGAGGTAGCTGATGAAGGTAAGTCCTACTTATGACCATAATGCAGTAGGCAGCAGCATATAAATAGGCGTACAGCGGATATATTAGGATGTAACAAATACTGTTTAGCTCCTTCCTTTCCTCTGTTATATACGTCTCCAGCCTTATATTTTTAATGAGGTAAATAAGTAAGGTACTTGTCCATTTGTATCTTCAGCATCCTAAAGCTCTTATAGCTTCAATAAAATATGTCGGATGGGCACTTATGATTTAGTATCATTCCTTCGGATACTGTGGGCTTTCGTGGGTAAATCGTGATAAGAGAACAGAGTAACAATATCACTTGTTTATTCATAATCACAATTTTTGTATAAACGTATAAATTCGCTATTCACTACACTTTATAAATTTACTTTACTTTAAAGAACAATGGCCAGATTATAAAATGTGGCGTCCCTATATGTCATTAGTAGGAAAAATTCCCTTATATTTTAAGGCATCGAAAAACATTAGAAATGTGTTTTTAAATAGCCACAAAAAAAGATCAATATAATTTAGTTTTGTTGCTGTCTTTTATAATATGTTCTGTAGGTCATAGATGAAGTATAAGATATACTGTCTGTAGGTACTACTTATGATGTTATTCATGATAGTCAGAATCGGGACGCACCCTGCATTCATGATTCATTTAACATTTAATTAAAAAAACTTGCTTTTTTTAAAAATAAATTTATTTCCGGTTTCAGTCAAATTATTCCTCGTAATTATACTAAACTATAATATAATAGCGTTAAAATGATTATCCTACTTTTATTATAAAGAAACGAAACTATGTAAATATAAAAAATATTATAATATTATTTAAATTTGGCCGGCAACGCACCTGCAGTTCCTCTGGAGTTGCGGATGTTTATGGGCGTCAGGATTCACTTAACATCAGGTGAACTGCCTGCTCGTTTGCCCCCTTTTTCCATAAAAAATAAATAAAAATATGACAGTTTTATTTTCAATGCTTCGGAACGTCATTTGTCATCGACCCGGGTTATTGATTGACCGGGTTATTATTATCCGGCGATCATTCGCATTCATAGATAAGAGTGTTCGCGTTACTCGCTCGCCGGTTCCCTTGTTGTTGTGAATTTCAGCCCACAATATCGCGCCAGCAGCATTCCTTGATGCTGTAGTTGTAAGAGAGGATTTTGAATAAATAGTTGCCTGTTATAGGCATATTTTTCATGTATGTCCTCATAAATCCTATTTTTATATTACCATCATGGACGTATAAAAAAAAGGCGGACAGAGTTCCTGCTAAGATCACAGATTAAGAATTAGTTACTACGTAAGCTAAGATAAAACTGTGTCCCGTAATGGCGGTGGTGGTATATGTGTGAATCTATTGTGGGTTGCCATGTCAGTGAAATTTACCCATCTTTTAATTTTTTTAAACAACTAAATTAAAACTACTTGCCGTATGTAATTTATAAAATAAGTGGATGAACAAAAATTGCATGTCTGTCAGACTAATAGATTGTATGGCAAGAAGTGCACATATGAGTGGTGAAGTGTGTATGTAATAATGAAAAGAGATGTTGAGTCCGAAAACGCTTTTTATGATTGATTGCTTTTCACTATTAGAGGATGTATGTGCTTTGTAAATTAATTATCAGAAGAAGACGTATACAATAAAATACAGTTAATGATTTTGCACAAGTTTTATTGAAATAGTTCAACATCCCAAGTGCTGAGTAACTTTTTTATATTGGTGTCTTTTACTTTGACAAGCTCTTAAATCCCCTTTTAATTTTGAAATATGATGAAATCGAATCGTTAAATATTTTTCTGCAATATATTTTATAAGACTTAATTTGTGTTCAGTTCCAGCGAATGTATGTTCATTTTCTAAGTTTATAAAAACGTATTCGTCTCCTACGAATTTCTCTAGAATTTTTGTAAGAATATATTGATAAATGTATGTGATAAATGTTGTTTTTCATTGTACAATGTGATGTTTTCCTTTATAATCTTTCGTACAACCATTTCACACATGCAACAAATCTTGAACATATCATTCGAGGGAAAACGTAATCCTCCTCTGGTTTTTAACTTTATCAACTTATGGAAATATAGGTTTTCTCTCGTAGACAATCGTGCAATACATGTTCCGCATTTTATTTTCTTAGCTGCGTAGTGGCATATGCTACCAGCTAGGTACCCGATTATTAATGTTCGATAATCATTAAATTCTTCTATGTTTAACCTTTTCGCTAGATCACTGTCTTCTTTAGTAATTTCGTTTAGGAATCCTTTGAATTGTTTTACGTTTGGATTGTCGTTGAATCCGCCCTGCATTCTTATGCACGAAAAGAACATCTCGAGGTGGTCCTGACTAAGTTTATATGTAGGCAGAAAAAGTATTTTTTTTTCATTTTGAATAAGATTTTCTTACAGATGTTTCAGACTTTGTATCTTCATCAATGTGCCGAGAAAACCAGTTTCACATTTGGCTTTTACAACATGTTTGTAATATCGAGTTAGAACAAAAGTATATTTTCCGTCTCTTTTAACTTTTCTTTTAGATACATATTTAATTTGCAGATTCAATATATATTCTTTGAGGTTATCTAAAAAATCAAACACAAAGTTTGTTTGTAGTGTTGGCTTATTTGCGCTTTTGCTTTCAATGCCTGAAAGGATTCCTCTGTAAATGGATGTATGGCTGTACCACTTAGACAAAGTCAAAAGTTTGTCTTACGTAGCTATGCGCTTTTCGTCGTTCGTCGTCGTTCGTCGTCGTCGTCGTCGTTTCAGCCTTTTACTGTCCACTGCTGGACATAGGCCTCTCCAATACATTATTGAAGGAAGTTAAGCCTACTGGTACCACGCTGGCTAGACGGGTTTTGTTTCGAGTTTTCCTTCTCTCACACTAGCTGTTGATGTATGTGTGTTTCCCTTTAGTCGCCTCTTACGACTCCCCTAGGATAGTATCGGGGGTGGTGATAATTGTATTCTAATGCCGTCACCACACGGCATGGTCCTTCGAGCCGGATCCATACGCTTTTGGGGCATAATAATTAAGTATTAGACAAAACTTTTTAATGGCAGGGGTATATTTAATATTCTTTTTTAGTTTTTTGTATTGAGATTGTTAAACAAATCAACAGCAATTACGTTTTCTTTTAATCTTGTGAATGTGTCCGCATCAACGTAATTGTCATCTTTAAGAGGATTTTAAAATATCTTTCAAAGATTTGTTCCTGTTTTGAAGTCGTTTGACTTTTTGTTTCAATGTTTTTAGTTCCCTTTTTTGCGTTTTGATGATAATTTGTTTCTTGCTGAGACTTTTTTTAAAAAGCCGTTTCCTTGGATACAGAAGTATTGACATAATTCAATTACCCACCTCTTGTACTGGAAGTATTTGGTTCTGTAGATTGCTCAACTCGATAAATTTGAACTATATTTATATTGAAAAATTGCCCCTGGCATACCCTAAAAAGTAAATACATAATTATTTAAAAAAGTGTATGTTTTATAAAATTAAGACTATAGTGAGATGTTATAAAACAACTGAACATAATTATAAAGTATTTTTTCTTCCGTCTGTCTGGCAAAAAAAGAAAACGTGGTTTTTGTTTGTGCTCCTTGTGAGCCGACCAAAGCTCTGTCCACACTTTAAAAATTGTAAATAAATAAAATTTCAATATATTTTTTTACCCACCAATATAATGTTAAATAGTGTTTAATTTTGTAGCATGTTTCTTACATTAGGTTCTATAATTTAATATTATAAACATAGCATCGAGATAAACCCTTGTCGGGTTTACGGTGCTACTAGTACTATATTTAAGTAAACAAATGTAATTAAGTAATAAATGAAAAAAAAACAAATATATAAATAAGAATCTGTATCCAAGAAATATATTGAGTTAGTGTGCGATTATAAAACGTTAGTCATCGCGGGTTAAGCTACGGGAAGATCACTAGGTATACATCATATTATTCCGCGCCTCCTGATCAACGTTCGTAGTTGAAGGAACAGCAGCAGCAGGGTCCTCCTCTGCCATTGTGGACTCAAATAAAAACTAAAACAAAATAATGTAGTATAAACTTTCTACATAGTTCTGGTAAAAAGTGTAAAGATAAGTAAATAGAAAAAACGCTGGGTTAGGTAAGAATTTTATGTCACCTTTTGTGGAACTGCAGTTTTTGTGGAACCCAAACAAATTCAGTGTAATTTGCAGTAATCATTTTGGATATTTGGATATTTAAAATCACTAATTTATAGTAATGCTTCTTTATACACGGTATAAGACGTGCATAGGCAAAAGAAGTAGGCCGATGGAGTAATAATAAGAGTTTACTGTCAAATAATGGCCGTTTTTGTCGTGAATGCTTGGAGGTATTAAATTAAAACTTATATGGAACTCTCAGTTAGACATGGGCGCCGCGACACGCCGCGGCCGTGTCGATTTTGGCCGGCTCGCTCCGCGCCGCCGCCGCCGGAATCCAGCTCGGCGCGCCGATCTGTTCGAGTCGCGTTTTTTTCTATGGAAATGCTAACAATTCCTACTACCAGCTCGACAAATGCGAACGGGACTACTTGATAGTACGCTCATATACGCGACGAAGATTATTAGAGAAGTACTGAGATTTGTACGGATTTTACACCGCATATAATTCCTGCTGTAGAGGTCCGTTAAATGTATAACAGAGTTTAATTTTGTTGTTAACCCCACAAAGTCGCAAGCTATTTTAATAGACCAGAGTCGATAATTTTTAAAACCAAAAAAAAATAATAGTAGGATGAAACCCATTAGAAAAGGAGGGGAATATTATAAAAATGAAAGGAAAAATAATTTACGGGCGATCTGAGGTCGGGAAGGGGATGGGGGTGAGTTTTTAAGGGTAAAAAACGGTTTTTCTCGATTTCCGGCAAAACTAAAAGTCCTATCGAAAAAAGTTAAATGGCAAAGTTGTAGGTAATAAAAAGATCTAAAACATAGTTTTTACACTTTTTTCACATAACCTCAAAATTTATGTGAAAAATCCAAAAAACCAAGTTTTTGGTTTTTTATTTTTATCTTTTACAATTTTTTTTATTTTTTAACGAAATTTGGTGAAAACTTACCTTTTTATGTCCCAAATACGCTGTAATTTAATTGATTAAAAATATTTATTTTTTCACCTTGGAACCCGCAGCATGGGAACCCGAAACCCGCAACGCGGAACCAGCAGCATGGGAACCCGAAACCCGCAACGTGGAACCCGCAACGTTCACGGAAACGCTGACAAAATATGGAATAAATAGTATCCTATGTCCGTCTACTTGCTCTAAGCTACTTCCTCACCAATTTTCAGCCATATCGATAAAGCCGTTCTTGAGTTATAAATAATTTAACTAACACGACTTACTTTTATACATATAGACGTATAGATTACTCCTACTAACATAAGCTAAGCCCGGTGAATGTCACAGTCGGTCCAGCCAATTCGGTGATCATTAGTTAGATGACGACGATGATGATGATGAAAAGTAGCCTAAATTAATCCTTATAACTTTAGCTATCTACCAGTGAAAGTCTCGTTAAAATCGGTCCAGCCGTTCCAGAGATTAGCCGGAGCAAAGAGAGACGCTGACAGACATTTTTTTTTTAAATTACATTTTCGTTTTCAGTAAATATCGTTGCCAATGCAAAAAAAGCAGAAGATATCGTTTAAAATGTCATATGCATTTAGAAAAACGTTGCTAATTGAAAGTTACATATTGACCTTAGATTATTGATTGGTCTCAGCGCCTTCGACTAGATGGAGCGATGTCAAGAAATGACAGATTACTGAATGCGGCAACTTCTTATTGTAGTGTGTGTAAAAAAATGCCTATAAAATAATTACTCTAATCTATGCTTGTAGCGCGGGTACGCCGAATTCGGCGTATTATTTGTTGCTGCATTTTTCAATACGCTGGACGGTATCTAGTCAAAGGGACCAATTATTAATCTATGATATTGACACTTAAATTTTGTTTATTTGTATAGATGTATAGATTTGGAAAACTTCTCCAATCTTGGCGTTTTCACTGACGCGGAGCGGGGCGCATAGGAACTTAGTGGTTCCCAAGCGGAGTGGAGCAGAGATTTCGAGCATAGTGATTGGTCAATTCGGGTACCGCAAGCTCCTGTCCGCCTCGCCCCGCGTCAATGGAAACGCAGCCAAACGTCTATAACGTCTACCGGTCGCCATGGTAACAGCGTTGTTTACAAATGGAAAACAAAAATTAGGAAATGCTATACATACCGTATTTATATCAGCTTAAACTATTTGGATTCATGTTTTTGTTAATCCTAATATTTTTATTAATCCAAATAGTTTAAGCTGATATAAAAACGGTATTTATAGCATTTAATAATAGCATTTATTTTCCATTTGTAAAGAATGATGTTGCCATGACAGCCGTGTCATATAAACTGCCAACGACGTGAATCGATCGAGCCCAGGTTCAAACCCCGCGTGACCATCAGGTATTTTCTTCTTTTTTCTAATTTTCTGTTTATTTTTTTCAACATTTTCTTTCATAATAACCTTTTCGTAACAATAACGAACATACCGTAAAAAAAAATTGCGAAATTGGTCAAGCCGTTGTCGAAGCGCACACTATGTAAGAAATTTTGGAGGTCGTTTTTTTACACTTTGGGCTACATTTTTGGGGTTTTAGTAAGGAACCCTACTTTTTTTAAACATATAATATAGCCTATGTTCAGCGCTAAGAATGTAGCTTTCCAACGGTGAAAGAATTTTTCATATTGGTTCAGTGGTTTCAGAGCCTATTCCATTCAAACAAACAAACAATCAAACATTACCTCTTTATAATATTAGTATAGATATAGATATAGATAATTCATTGCATACAAAAACTTTAAAGCGAAGTAGAGTAGTAGTAAAGAGATAATAGTAATATGCATTTTTATATTTTTATAACATTCACACCTTTTTATTTAGGTATCGGACGAGGCTACGAAATGGACATCTCAGATAACTGCGAAGAACTAGACCAAATAAGTGATGCACCATCAGAATGTTACAAGGAACCGTTCGGCTGTGATGTGTCTTTGAATACATTTTCACGAAAAGGACAGTTACTAAGACACAGTAGGGTTCATGCGGGAGACAAACCATACAGCTGTGATGTGTGTTTGAAGAAGTTTTCAAAAAAAGGAAATTTAGAAAGACACATTCGTATTCATACGCGAGATAAACCATACAGATGTGATGTGTGTTTGAAGAAGTTTTCACAAAAAGGAAATTTACGAACACACAGTAGGGTTCATGCGGGAGACAAACCATACAGCTGTCATGTGTGTTTGAAGAAGTTTTCAGAAAAAGGAAATTTAGAAAAACACATTCGTATTCATACGCGAGACAAACCATACAGCTGTGATGTGTGTTTGAAGAAGTTTTCACAAAAAAGATATTTACTAAGACACAGTAGGGTTCATACGGGAGACAAACCATACAGCTGTCATGTGTGTTTGAAGAAGTTTTCAGAAAAAGGAAATGTAGAAAGACACATTCGTATTCATACGCGAGACAAACCATACAGCTGTGATGTGTGTTTAGAGAAGTTTGCACAAAAAGGACAGTTACTAAGACACAGTAGGGTTCATGCGGGAGACAAACCATACAGCTGTGATGTGTGTTTGAAGAAGTTTTCAGAAAAAGGAAATTTAGAAAAACACATTCGTATTCATACGCGAGACAAACCATACAGCTGTGATGTGTGTTTGAAGAAGTTTTCACAAAAAAGATATTTACTAAGACACAGTAGGGTTCATACGGGAGACAAACCATACAGCTGTCATGTGTGTTTGAAGAAGTTTTCAGAAAAAGGAAATGTAGAAAGACACATTCGTATTCATACGCGAGACAAACCATACAGCTGTGATGTGTGTTTAGAGAAGTTTGCACAAAAAGGACATTTACGAACACACAGTAGGGTTCATACGGGAGACAAACCATACAGCTGTGATGTGTGTTTGAAGAAGTTTTCACAAAAAAGATATTTACTAAGACACAGTAGGGTTCATACGGGAGACAAACCATACAGCTGTCATGTGTGTTTGAAGAAGTTTTCAGAAAAAGGAAATTTAGAAAGACACATTCGTATTCATACTCGAGACAAACTATCAGCTGTGATGTGTGTTTGAAGAAGTTTTCACAAAAAGGAAGTTTACAAAGACACATTAGAGTTCAATGAAATAATAAAATAAAAATAAACTAGAAGCTTGTAAAAGTAATGTACTTACCATTTGAACTAAAATATTATGTATTTAAAAAGATTAGTCCTGGACACAATGAATTGTAATACTATTAAGTGATTATGAAATATGCATGTAGTACCTAACATTAATTGATAATTTAGCATGCACAATTTTCTAACAATATTTCCACGCCCAAGAGGCAGAAATTTAGAGCTCAACTAAATAATTGTAAGACCTGATTGTACAAATTTCTTGGAAATAAATGAATTCTATTCTATTCTATTCTATTCTATGGGAGACAAACCATACAGCTGTCATCGTGTGTTTAAAGAAGTTTTCAGAAAAAGGACATTTACAAAGACACATTACAGTTCATATGGGAGACAAACCATACAGCTCGGATGTATGTTTAAAGAAGTTTTTATCAAAATAAAACCCAGTTTCTTGATACAATGTTACATAAATAACGCCTTGTTAAATCACTTGATAAACTCATGAGCTATCGACCGTCCCACCATGTACTAATCTTGTCAATTCCTGCTGTAGAGGTCCGTTAAATGTATAACAGAGTTTAATTTTGTTGTTAACCCCACAAAATCGCAAGCTATTTTAATTGGCAGTAGGCAGCTGCGATCCAGGATAGATTTCGAGTCTTTAAGTAAGGTTATTTACAATGGTAATGTGTTAGAGTTCAAAGACAGTGCCAAAAACCTGGGTGTAATCTTCGACTGCCACCTTTCCTAGTCTGCGCATATTAACGAGGTGAGCTAAAGACTACATTACTCATTGCATGCTCTGAAGAGGTTGCAAAATTTCCTTCCCACTGCGGTGAAGTTACTATTATTACCGCTTCTAGATTACGCCGACGTCTGTTACTTGGATGTAACCGAAGAGCTAATTATCAAATTGAAACGTCTACAAAATGCGTGCATACGTTTTATATATGGATTGCGCAAATATGACCACATAACCGACGCCCGTAACAAGTTACAATGGCTTCCTATCCGCCTTCGCCGGAATACACACAGTTTAATTACAGTTTTTAAAGTTCTTAACTTATCTTCTTCTCCTTCTTATCTAATTGACCGTTTCTTTACACGACTCCGAGAGAAAGGCCAGCTCGAACATGCTATCCAAGGAGGATTCTAGACACCCCCTGGTATAACCCCATCTTTTACGGTAACTCTTACACCGTTAGAGCTGCCCAGACGTGGAATGCGCTGCCTGTAGTCGTGCAGAAGAGCCTAACTTTGGGCACGTTCAAAACACGGCCGCTCGGAGTGTAGACGGACGCCTGCTCCAGCACCTTGGGACCTTCTGCTTCCGTAGTCGCTGCTGCTGGCGAAGTTACTGCTCCGGCCACCAGCTTCCAGGTTGCTCCTCGCCTCCTCGTCCGGTCGCAGTATCTCGTCCGGTCGCAGAATTCCTCGCTGATCGTCAGTCTTCCAGTCCATCTCCAGTCTTCCAGGGCCCCAGATTTTCTCCCTAATGATGCACAGGCCACAGCGAATCTTTGCGACACCGAAGGACCAAGAACCACTTTCTACTAATAAAAAGTACAGTATTATTACTAGTTACTCTGTTTATTAATAAATTTCCAAATCCAATTAAACTTAAATTCAATACAGCCGAAATAATACAAGAAAATTACCTTCAATTTTGGCATAAACATGATATATGAAAATCAAATATAAAACCTTTATATAACAGTAAAAGAGGTTTAAACACAAAACCCCAAGTAATATCTCCAAGACCACGGCTCTCTGGCCTAAATATGCCAACACTTTCGTTTACCACCGCGGCTAACCCGCCAGTATCACACGCCACCCACGCACCCACGCCCTACCTGAGTCGCCTCCACAGAAACCGATTTCGACCGGGCTACGTAACGATGAATGGTACGGTCGAATACGGTCGTTAGAATTTTACCCGAATTTCTGTCATACTTTCAACTACCTCAATTATTCACTTACTCTACAATATTAATTAATACATAGTATAAAACAAAGTCGCTTTCGCTGCATATCTGTCCGTATGTATGCTTAGATCTTTAAAACTACGCAACGGATTTTGATGCGGTTTTTTTAAATAGATAGAGTGATTCTTAAGGAAGGTTTGTATGTATAATACATGCATAATATAGTAGAGAAACTCTTATAAATTTAAAGGTTTCTAATGTGATGTCGTAAATCAGCACGTTTTTTTGCGCTTATATTGCAAACGCTGGCTGAACCCTACGAGATAGACCAAAATAATGTACTACAGTATTGTTCACCTTAAAAAGTTCAACAAAAAGTCCGCGATGGTATATGTCTATCTCTTAGGGATAACCCACCATAACCATTTTTATCCTTTACTAAAAAATGGTTATTTCCGAAGTGATTTTAAACAATAAAGCATTAATCCTTATCCAATTAATTACCTGAAATAAATTGTGCATTTATTATAGATCAATATGCTTTTTACAGCATGTAATTTAAGCGAATATTACCGAAGATATTACAAATTTAAAAAGGAGGGTCGTAGTTGTTTGCGCCGCAGCGGTACCGACCCGCGGCCGGCCGGGGGTCGGGCGGCGCGTGCCTAACTTTTAACGTTGCAGGATTAGACTTGAGCGTTGAGTGTTTTTCACATGGCCAATTATATGTCGCGCTGTCAAGAGTAACGTCTAAGCAAAACATGTTTGTATTGGCTAATGACAAAAAAGCTGTGAACGTTGTGTATAAGGACAGTCTGTAGTAGGTATATTTTGCATTACACCCGTGCGAAGCCGGGGCGGGTCGCTAGTAATTATTAATGGTTAATATCATCGCAATAGTTTATCAAGGACGCTACATCCTTTAATTATATTATGTACTAGCTGTGCCCGCGACTTCGTTCGCGTGGTGTTTGATTGCCTTAAACCGTTTATGCAGCACATGCAACGAAAGTCCCCAAATGTGAATTGTTTATTTGTTTAAACGCGCTAATCAGGCTCAGGAAGTACTGGTCCGATTTGAAAAAAAATTTTTGTTGGATTGTCCATTTATAGAGGAAGGCATAACATTACGCTGCGACCAAAACCAGACGGGCATCGTCGTTGCACGACGCCGCGATGCGATGCCGACGCCCGAAGTCGTGACGCCTACGACCCGACGCCGACGCCCGACGCCGCGACGCCGACGCCCGCCGTCCCGACGCCATCGTCAGACGCCACGACGCCGACGCCCGACGTCGCGACGCCGAAGCCGCGACGTCGCGACGCCGACGCCCGACGCCGCGATGCCGACGCTCGACGTCGCGATGCCGACGCTCGACGCCGCGACGCCGAAGCCAGACGTCGCGACGCTGACTCCCGACGCCGCGACGACGCCGCCGACGACAGATGCCGCGACGCCGACGCCATACGTCGCGACGCCGACGCCAGACACCGCGACGACGCCGCCGACGCCAGATGCCGCGACGCCGACGCCATACGTCACGACGCCGACGCCAGACGCCGCGACGCCGACGCCAGACGCCACGACGCCGACGCCAGGCGCCGCGACGCCGACGCCAGACGCCGCGACGCCGACGCCAGACGCCGCGACGCCGACGCCAGGCGCCACGACGCCGACGCGCGACGCCGCGACGCTGACGCCAGACGTCGCGACGCCGATTCCCGACGCCGCGACGCCGACGCCAGACGTCGCGACGCCGACGCTCGACGCAGCGACGCCGAAGTCAGACGTCGCGATGCCGACGCCGACGCTTCCGCTCGCCTTCCTCTCGAGGTCGAGCCGAAGCTGAGTCAACCAGAGACCCAGCAGAAGAAAAGTTTTGCGGGTGTCACTGCCCTCTCCCTCGCACCTCCCCAGGGGGTGAAGACGAAAGGGGTGAAAGAGAGCCGCAAGGCTAAGGAAAGCCGTAAGGCAAAACCTTCTCGATCAAATAAAAATCTTAAAATTGTTTCGAGGTGTTCCCTCGATTCCTCACGACGCCATCATCAGGCATCCACTTTGATAACTATGAGACCAAGTTCGACTGTAATTGACGTAGTGGCATATGCTTGCATTTCTTTAAACAACGCTGAAATCTTTAAACATGTATCTCTAAGGACTCAGATGTACTGTTTAGTACTTTTAGATCCAGGATATAGTACCTTACTGTTTGGTAACATATGCTTAGACTACTTCAGACAAAATCAAAATTGATATATTATTCCATATAAATTTTGAGGATTTCCCTCGATTCCTCACGGATCGGTGACAATGGGACCAAATTTAAATTATACCCTACACAACACAAAAAAGAAATTAAAATCGTTTCATGAGCGATGAAGATATCCGCGAAGAAACATTAAAAAAAACATATATTTACTAATTGAGAAACCTCCTTCTTTTTTGGAAGTCGGTTAAAAGTATTATGTTGGTTATTTCATGTTACAATCTACCTTTGTGCCAAGTTTCATTTAAATATGTTGAGTAGTTTGGCTAAAATACCGTCAAATAGGTAGCTACAATATTTTGAATATCCCACGGGAACCCTTTCGTTTTTCGGGATAATAATTTCCAGTAATGCTCTTCAGATCATAAGCTACCTTTTTTGCTGAATTTCATTTAAATACATTGAGTAGTTTCGCTGAAATACCGTCAAATAGGTAGCTACAATTTTTTGAAGATCCCACGGGAACCCTTTTGTTTTCGGGATAATAATTTCCAATAATGCTCTTCAGGTCATAAGCTACCTGCCTGCCAAATTTCATTTAAATATGTTGAGTAGTTTGGCTGAAATACCGTCAAATAAGTAGCTACAATTTTTGAAGATCCCACGGGAACCCTTTCGTTTTTCGGGATAATGATTTCCAATAATGCTTTTCAGATCATAAGCTACCTGTCTGCCAAATTTCATTTAAATACGTTGAGTAGTTTGGCTGAAATACCGTCAAATAGGAACCTACAATTTTTTGAAGATCCCACGGGAACCCTTTCGTTTTTCGGAATAATAATTTCCAATAATGCTCTTCGGGTTGTAAGCTACCTGCCTGCTAAATTTCATTTCATTCCATACAGTGGTTTAAGCGTGATGCGACGACAAACATTCCCATACGGACAGACAGACAGACAGACAGACATTTTTTTCAAAAATGTTATTTTTAGGTTCTGTGGCTCTTAAAGACCCCCTTTTTTTGATTTTCACTTAAATATTCTTAATGTACAGAAATGACCCCTCTACAGATTTATTATATGTATAGATAATTCATTGCATACAAAAACTTTAAAGCGAAGTAGAAGTAGAGTAGTAGTAAAGAGATAATAGTAATATGCATTATTATATTTTTATAATATTCACACCTCTTTATTTAGGTATCGGACGAGGCTACGAAATGGACATCTCAGATAACTGCGAAGAACTAGACCAAATAAGCGATGCACCATTAGAATGTTACAAGGAACCGTTCGGCTGTGATGTGTCTTTGAATACATTTTCACGAAAAGGACAGTTACTAAGACACAGTAGGGTTCATACAGGAGACAAACCATACAGCTGTGATGTGTGTTTGAAGACGTTTTCACAAAAAGGAAATTTACGAACACACATTCGTATTCATACTGGAGACAAACCATACAGCTGTGAAGTGTGTTTGAAGAAGTTTTCAGAAAAAGGAAGTTTAAAAAGACACATTCGTATTCATACGCGAGACAAACCATACAGCTGTGATGTGTGTATGAAGAAGTTTTCAGAAAAAGGAAGTTTACGAACACACAGTAGGGTTCATACAG
Source organism: Celastrina argiolus (assembly GCA_905187575.2). NCBI lineage: Eukaryota > Metazoa > Arthropoda > Insecta > Lepidoptera > Lycaenidae > Celastrina > Celastrina argiolus. The sequence goes on from LR994598.1 coordinate 2,603,413, forward strand.
GAGACAAACCATACAGCTGTGATGTGTGTTTGAAGAAGTTTTCACAAAAAGGACGTTTACAAGATCACAGAAGGGTTCATACGGGAGACAAACCATACAGCTGTGATATGTGTATGAAGAAGTTTTCACAAAAAGGAGAATTACGAACACACAGCAGGGTTCATACAGGAGACAAACCATACAGCTGTGATGTGTGTTTGAAGACGTTTTCACAAAAAGGAAATTTACGAACACACATTCGTATTCATACTGGAGACAAACCATACAGCTGTGATGTGTGTTTGAAGAAGTTATCAGAAAAAGGAAGTTTAGAAAGACACATTCGTATTCATACTGGAGACAAACCATACAGCTGTGATGTGTGTTTAGAGAAGTTTTCACTAAAAACAAATTTACTAAGACACAGTAGGGTTCATACTGGAGACAAACCATACATCTGTCATGTGTGTTTGAAGAAGTTTGCACAAAAAGGAAATTTACGAAGTCACAGTAGGGTTCATATGGGAGACAAACCATACAGCTGTGATGTGTGTTTGAAGAAGTTTGCACAAAAAGGAAATTTACGAAGACACAGTAGGGTTCATATGGGAGACAAACCATACAGCTGTCATGTGTGTTTGAAGAAGTTTGCACAAAAAGGAAATTTACGAAGACACAGTGGGGTTCATATGGGAGACAAACCATACAGCTGTGATGTGTGTTTGAAGACGTTTTCACAAAAAGGAAATTTACGAACACACATTCGTATTCATACTGGAGACAAACCATACAGCTGTGAAGTGTGTTTGAAGAAGTTTGCAGAAAAAGTAAGTTTAGAAAGACACATTCGTATTCATTCGCGAGACAAACTAACAGCTGTGATGTGTGTTTGAAGAAGTTTTCACAAAAAGGAAGTTTACAAAGACACATTAGAGTTCAATGAAATAATAAAATAAAAATAAACTAGAAGCTTGTAGAAGTAATGTACTTACCATTTGAAGTAAAATATTATGTATTTATGAAGATTACTCCTGGACACAATGAATTGTAATATTTTTAAGTGATTATGAAATATGCATGTAGTACCTAACATTAATTGATAATTTAGCATGCACAATTTTCTAACAATAATTCCACGCCCAAGAGGCAGAAATTTAGAGCTCAACTAAATAATTGTAAGACCTGATTGTACAAATTTCTTGGAAATAAATGAATTCTATTCTATTCTATTCTATGGGACACAAACCATACAGCTGTCATCGTGTGTTTGAAGAAGTTTTCAGAAAAAGGACATTTACAAAGACACATTAGAGTTCATATGGGAGACAAACCATACAGCTCGGATGTATGTTTAAAGAAGTTTTTATCAAAATAAAACCCAGTTTCATGAAACAATGTTACATAGATAACGCCTTGTTAAATCACTTGATAAACTCATGAGCTATCGACCGTCCCACCATGTACTAATCTTGTCAATTCCTGCTGTAGAGGTCCGTTAAATGTTATACTTTAATTTTGTTGCTAACCCCACAAAGTCGCAAGCTATTTTAATTGGCAGCAGGCAGCTGCGATCCAGGATAGATTTCGAGTCTTTAAGTAAGGTTATTTACAATGGTAACGTGTTAGAGTTCAAAGACAGTGCCAAAAACCTGGGTGTAATTTTCGACTGCCTCCTTTCCTGGTCAAAAGACTACATTAATATATCTATGGACGCTTCACACCACGTCAATCTGGCCCTGTGCTAAGTATCCGAAGAACTTGTGTTACAGGTACCTGACAACGGAAATGTATTTAATACTTTTATACTATACATATATTTAAGATTTTTATTATATTATACACATCCATGACCCAGGAACATTGAAAACTTTTTATGCCCTCGGCGGGATTCAAACCCGCGACCTTTCGTTCGAGCGCCAACGCGCTCAACCAACTGCGCTACGGAGGTCGTCAAAAGTCACATTACTCATTGCATGCTCTGAAGAGGTTGCAAAATTTCCTTCCCACTCCGGTGAAGTTACTATTATTACCACTTCTAGATTACGCCGACGTCTGTTACTTGGATGTAACCGAAGAGCTAATTATCAAATTGGAACGTCTACAAAATGCGTGCATACGTTTTATAGGTATATGGATTGCGCAAACATGACCACATAACCGACGCCCGTAACAAGTTACAATGGCTTCCTATCCGCCTTCGCCGGAATACACACAGTTTAATTACAGTTTTTAAAGTTCTTAACTTATCTTCTTCTCCTTCTTATCTAATTGACCGTTTTTTTACACGACTCCGAGCGAAAGGCTAGCTCGAACATGCTATCCAAGGAGGATTCTAGACACCCCCTGGTATATCTTTTACGGTAACTCTTACACCGTTAGAGCTGCCCAGACGTGGAATGCGCTGCCTGTAGTCGTGCAGAAGAGCCTAACTTTGGGCACGTTCAAAACACGGCCGCTCGGAGTGTAGACGGACGCCTGCTCCAGCACCTTGGGATCTTCTGCTTCCGGAGTCGCTGCTGGCGAAGTTACTGCTCCGGCCACCAGCTTCCAGGTTGCTCCTCGCCTCCTCGTCCGGTCGCAGAATTCCTCGCTGATCGTCAGTCTTCCAGTCCACCTCCAGTCTTCCAGGGCCCCAGATTTTCTTCCAAATAATGCACAGGCCACAGCGATTCTTCACGACACAGAAGGACCTCTTTCTACTAATAAAAAATACAGTATTATTACTAGTTACTAGGTAAGTACAGTAATCTTGTATTAATAAATCTCCAATTCCAATTAAACTTAAAGTCAATACAGCCGAAATAATACAAGTAAATTACCTTCAATTTTGGCATAAACATGATATATGAAAATCAAATATAAAATCTTTATAAAAACAGTAAAAGAGGTTTAAACACAAAACCCCAAGTAATATCTCCAAGACCACGGCTCTCTGGCCTAAATATGCCAACACTTTCGTTTACCACCGTGGCTAACCCGTCTGTATCACCTGCTGAGTACACAACGTATGGTCTGTGAAGACCATCCTCCGCCAGTATCACACGCCACCCACGCACCCACGCCCTACCTGAGTCGCCTCCACAGAAACCGATTTAGACCGGGCTACAGCTACGTAACGATGAATGGTACGGTCGAATACGGTCGTTAGAATTTTACCCGAATTTCTGTCATACTTTCAACTACCTCAATTATTCACTTACTCTTAATTAATAATCATTAATATCATCGCAATAGTTTATCAAGGACGCAATATCCTTTAATTATATTATGTATATAATTCATTGCATAGAAAAACATTCAAGTGAAGTAATAGTAGAGTAGTAGTAAATATATGGTACTAATAAGCAGTTATATATTTGTATAACATTCACACCTCTTTATTTAGGTATCGGACGAGGCTACGAAATAGACATCTCAGATATTTAACAAAACAATTAAAAATTAATTAATTGTTAATTGTTACTAATACAGTTAACAATTAAATAATTGTTAATTATATTTTTTTACAATTATAATTGATTAATTGTTAGTTGTTGTGGTTACATTTACCAAATAATTGTTCTTGCAATTAAAACTTGCCCAACACTGTTACAATTAAAAATAAATAATATATTCGATTTGAATTTGGAATCTGTCATTTTTACATGATTATTCATTGTGTTTTCTCATTTTGGCGTCATTATATTGTTTATTAATTTGCGATATTGAAATGGAGGGGTGTGATAAAAAGAACAGAATCGCTGTGATTGCGTTACACCAAAGTAGGTATGGAACCCAATGCAATTTTTAAAACTCTCCATACGCTTGGTATAAGCAAAATGTTAGTGTACCGGGCTATTAATATGTACAATGAGACCTCTCAATTGGTTGAGAGACTGCAACGTGGGCACTATCCGACCTCAGTAATGGTTTGGTGGGGTATTAGCTATGAAGGAGTGACTGAGCCATACTTTTGTGAAAAAGGTATTAAATCGTCGGCACAAGTGTATCAAGATACCATTCTTGAGAAAGTAGTGAAACAAACCCCTTAACAAAACTGTTCGATAGGCAAGAATGGTCCTTCCAACAAGACTCGGCACCAGCTCATAAAGCCCGCTCTACGCAGTCTTGGTTGGAAACAAACGTTTCTGTCGTCATAAAAGCTGAAGATTGGCCATCGTCTAGTCCCTTAATCTTAATCCGCTGAATAACGATTTATGGTCAGTTTTAGAGAGTATGTCTTGCTCTAAACGCCATGACAATTTGGAGTCCCTGAAGCAATCTATACGATTGGCAGTGAGGAATTTTCCCATCGAAAAAAAGAGTGTGCTTCTATTGATATCTGGCTTCAACGTTTAAAGGATTGTATTGCAGCTAACGGCGGCCACTTTGAATAAACTTTTCATATTTTAAATACCTTTTTATTTATGAATAAAATTAACACACTGTAAAAGAAATAAATTTTATTTGCAATAGAAAAAAGTATATTTTTCTTTGTATCAGTATTTATGGCAGGACTCGGTACATATAAGATTTAATAGGTGACCTAATTTCTATTTAAAGAACATATCTAATCGAATAACAATATAAACTATCGATATTATAAACTTATATAATTTATACACTTGCATAATAAGGAATAATTATCCAAATTAATATGAAATAACATTATAGCTATAAATACACTTATACGAAAAATATTAAAACGCACTGTATTTTATTAGCTTTACAACATTACAAAACAATTTAATCACCAAAAGAATAACCAAAAATAAGGAATATTTAATTACAGAAATAAGAATTAAATTACGGAAATAAGAATTAAATTACAGAAATAAGAATTAAATTACAGAAATAAGAATTAAATTACAGAGATAAGAATTAAATTACAGAAATAAGAAAACAATTACGTCACCTGACTATCTCAGCTTCCAGTTTGATACCCTAAAAAGGGGGTCCTGAAGCTGTGGCAGCCCTTTTTATAACATACCGGGGCTGCCACAAATATAGGGTATAGATATATATATATATCTACCCTACCAACATTATTTTTTATACCGATTGACTTTTAAATTTTGGTCGTTATAGGTAAGTAAAATATAAAGACCCCATATATACACCTAAACAATTTTACCCCTAAAAACCGCCTGTAGAAAAACTCCTAGGTTGGAAACACTGGCACTCGGTAGTTTGTTGTCTTGTAACATGATAGTCTAGTGACGGATTTGACAGTTGACACGGTTGACTCTTGACAGCGAAAATTACGTTAGATGGCGCCGGAACCAGAGACAAAACGTTATATAATTTAGTGAGCGATACGCCACAACGCAGCGAAATCTCTTGGCGCCAAGAGATTTCGCTGCGTTGTGGCGTCTTTATATTTAACTTACCTATAACGACCAAAATTTAAAAGTCAATCTGTTAATCTATACCCTATGTTTGTGGCAACCCCGGTATGTTATAAAAAGGGCTGCCACAGCTTCAAGGCTGCCAAGCTTGGGTACCTAATCAATGTCGTTATCTCAAAAGAGATAACGTATCTACAGAACTTTTCGTAACTTAGCGATGTCATCTTGGTAAGCGCCCTTCTCTGCATACGATATCCTTTCGTAGACACGGCCATTCTGACCAGTCACACGTCCTCGTGTGATGCTCCTGTAAAAGAGAAAACCAGCTGCAACATAACAAGGCTTTTGTTCGGCCTACTCTGACTCTACAATAATAGACCAATTTGCTAGTTTCTTCTCCAATAGTAATCACAACACATGACACTGAGTCAGGTAACATAACCACGTTCAATTATTATTTAATGCACTACAATGCACAACACAAACTGAACAACTCTCTACTAATAAAAACTACAGTTTTACTAGTAGATTACTGTGTATTGATAAATCTCCAATTCCAATTAAACTTAAACTCAATACAGCCGAAATAATACAAGTAAATTACCTTCAATTTTGGCATAAACATGACGTATGAAAATCAAATATAAAATCTTTATAAAAACAGTTAAAGACGTTTAAACACAAAACCCCAAGTAATATCTCCAAGACCACGGCTCTCTGGCCTAAATATGCCAACACTTTCGTTTACCACCGCGGCTAACCCGTCTGTATCACCTGCTGAGTACACATCGTATGGTCTGTGAAGACCACGACCTCCGCAAGTATCACACGCCCACCACGCACCCACGCCCTACCTGAGTTGCCTCAAGAGAAACCGATTTCGACCGGGCTACAGCTACGTAACGATGAATGGTACGGTCGAATACGGTCGTTAGAATTTTACCCGAATTTCTGTCATACTTTCAACCTTCCTCAATTACCTCAATTATTCACTTACTCTTAATGAATAATCTTTAATATCATTGCAATAGTTTATCAATGATGCTACATCCTTTAATTATATTATGTATAATTCTTTGCATAGAAAAACTTTAAAGCGAAGTAGAAGTAGAGTAGTAGTAAAGAGATAATAGTAATATGCATTATTATATTTTTATAACATTCACACCTCTTTATTTAGGTATCGGACGAGGCTACGAAATGGACATCTCAGATAACTGCGAAGAACTAGACCAAACAAGTGATGCACCATCAGAACGTTACAAGGAACCGTTCGGCTGTGATGTGTCTTTGAAGAAATATTCACGAAAAGGACAGTTACTAAGACACAGTAGGGTTCATACAGGAGACAAACCATACAGCTGTGATGTGTGTTTGAATAAGTTTTCACAAAAAGGAGACTTACAAAGACACATTCGTATTCATACGGGAGACAAACCATACAGCTGTGATGTGTGTTTGAAGAAATTTTCAGAAAAGGGAAATTTACAAAGACACATTCGTATTCATACTGGAGACAAACCATACAGCTGTGATGTGTGTTTGAAGAAGTTTTCAGTAAAGGGAAATTTACAAAGACACATTCGTATTCATACGGGAGACAAACCATACAGCTGTGATGTGTGTTTGGAGAAGTTTTCAGAACAGACAAATTTACGAAATCACAGTAGGGTTCATACGGGAGACAAACCATACAGCTGTGATGTGTGTTTGAAGAAGTTTTCACAAAAAGGAGTTTTACAAAGACACATTCGTATTCATACGGGAGATAAACCATACACCTGTGATGTGTGTTTGAAGAAGTTTTCACAAAGAGGAAGTTTAAAAAGTCACATTCGTATTCATACGGGTGATAAACCATACAGGTGTGATGTGTGTTTGAAGAAGTTTTCACGAAAATATATTTTACAATTACACATAAGAGTTCATATGGGCAACAACTTTACAGCTAGGAAGTATGTTTAAAGAAGTTTTCTCAAAATAAAACCCAGTTTCACCAAGCAATGTTAAATAAATAACGCCTTGTTAAATCACTTGACAGACTCATGAGCCATTGACCGCGTACTAATGCCTTGTCAATTAACTAATTCCTGCTGTAAAGGTCTGTTAAATGTATAACAGACGAATTAGACGTGGGTTATAACGGGTCATACTCGATACCTGTTATAACTGTTACTGTTTTATTTAAATACGTGTTATGACTACCTGTTAAAAAAATGAAACATCTCAAACCCTGTGTTCCAGGAGCTGATAGTAAACGAAAATAACGTTTTTTTCGTTCAGATTCGCGTTTCTTTAACACTTTAAAGAATCATTATGATCGTTTTGAACTGTTCTCACTCCTGTTCCACAAGCAGGTGTCAGCTGTCAAAAACTGTTCAAAACGCTCAGAATGATCCCATCTTGTTTTTGACGTTTACTTAGATTTCACTGATCTCAATGTTATTTTTAAGTTATGGATCGAGCAAATTTATTATAGATTCTTTTATAATGTAGTTATTATTGTTAATTTAAAATATAGATAGAATTTATGGGATCTAAAGGAAATGTTAAATTTTGACATCTGTCAGTCGTTCCACTAGCAGTAAAGTTTGTTAAAACGTTCAGATCGAAAATTTCATTATTGTGCTAAAGAAACGACTGTGTGCGTTATGAATGATCTGAGCGTTCAGTGTAAAAAGAGCGCTTAAAGGAACACGCCCAAATTATCAAATTCTAGATCTGGAAATAATATTAACACTGACAACTGTCAAAGTGACTTAAAAACTACTTTGTTAAGAATGACATAATTATTTGTGTTTATTAAATTATTTACAAAATAATAAATTCATAGTTAGTTACAATTTAAATTTGTTACAAATTGACATATTAATAATCAAATCTGACACGCGCAACGTACTGTGCAGGGGTAGGACACTTCCATACAATGACAAATTTACGTTTTTATCTGCGCTTTTTTTACTCAAAATGCGACATCTGTAATCAACATCCAAAACAAATAGTTACTATAAAGTGTCACAGATGGTAGCACAGTCGATAATTTAATACAATAATTTATTTCTGAAATTTATTTATTTTAAATATTTATTTCAGTATCTAATTATTTTACTAAACTCGTTTTATAATTAATAAATTAAAAATTTTATTTACCTTACAACTTTAAGTAATAATTACTATAGCAACACAGTGAATTGATTTCCTATCGATTGTCAAATTCCAAGTTAATATCTTTGGTCAAATTGCCTAACAAATATGGCGACTGCTCCTTGCGTTTGCGCTTGTTTGTAGTTTTGTTCCTTATTATTTGTGCTGTTCTTTGTGTGAAGTGTGTATTTCCAGAAGATATTGTGTGAGTTGAGCTTTTAGTCCTCCACTATTTCAGTGCAATCGTTTTTTTGCGACCAGGACGCTACGTTTGTGCTATTTGTTTGCGTTATAGACGCTTGTGATTTGTGTAGTACATAATACATTCTATGTTCATTAATGTAAGTGTCTAAGTAAGCCTGTGAATAAATAAATAAACTGTAAAATAAAAATGGTTTTATTATGTACCTACCTATCCATTTATTGTGAAATTCAAGGTTTCTGTAAAGTAAAGTATTAAACTTTACTTGTATAGAAGTTGATAAAGTTTGGCTTCTCCAGTAGTGATGGGGGTGTTGGTGCTGCGTTCATTGATGTGCAAAGAAATATATCTTTCAAATTAAAACTCGGGGTAAGCGTTTCTATCATGCGGGCTGAGCTGTTTGCAATATTTGAAGCACTTCAATATGCACAAGTTAACGGATTTGACAAAGTAGTCGTTTTAACAGACTCAATGTCCGCACTCCAACACCTTACTAGTTGCGTCTCGGGGGCAAGAGGTGTCCCCATTGCATATGATATTCTTAAAATTTTGTATGATTTTGATGAGTCAGCTCGCGTTAGACTGCAATGGATCCCGTCCCATATCGGCGTGGGAGGCAACGAGATTGCAGATCGACTGGCCAAGGAGGCAATCTGTGATGGCCGGGATATGTCTGCTCATTTACAGCCATACTACACAGAGATTTTCCAAATAGCTAAACGAATTTGTATCGATAGGTGGAGAAGTTATTTTAACGATCGCTCAACGTCCAAGGGTATCTGGTACAGGACTCTGAATAGTGAGTTAGGGCTAAGCCCATGGTTCCAGGATGCTAATATTCCCAGAATCAGTTTAGTTGCAGCTATGAGGTTACGATCGGGCCATGTTCCACTCAACAAGTTTAATTATATGATTGGGAGAAAGGAGTCACCTACCTGTGATCACTGCGGAGTTACAGAAGACCTAATGCACTTGTTGGTGGAGTGTGGTCGGAATCGTGACCTCAGAAGCCGGATGTTCCCGGAAAATTTGTTTGGGGAACAAATTAAAATTATTTTGGCGTCGCCACTATCTAGGGATGCCCGTTTATTAATTAAATTTTATATTTTATCGGTAAAGAAGCGCACTTGAATACATTATACTAGTTTATAATTTTATTTTGAATAAAACTATGAGGCTGGCATAGATGCCTAGTGCATCATAAGCCTCGTTAAATAATATATACCTAGAAAAAAAAAAAAAAAAAAAAAGTTTGGCTTCGATTTTGTTAAATGAATATTTTATTAAATATGTAAATTATTTAACAAAGCCAAACTTTATTAACTTGAATACAAGTAAAATATAAGCTGAAACTATACTGCAAATCATCTGCAAATATAGGTACTGGTATATTTATAGGTAGCTATACATACCAAAAGTTTGCGGAAGATGATAATATCAGATGGCGCTATGTAGCCATCAAATGACATTAGTGGTAGTCTAAAAAAAAGAGGGTACCTACTCTCTTTATCTATGTATATTATTTTATTATAAGAGCTATACATACCAAATTGGCCGTGTGGTGACGGCATTAGAATACAATTATCACCACCCCCGATACTATCCTAGGGGAGTTGTAAGAGGCGACTAAAAGGAAACACACACACATCAACAGCTAGTGTGAGAGAAGGAAAACTCGAAACAAAACCCTGTACCAACCCGTCTAGCCAGCGTGGTACCAGTAGGCTAAACTTCCTTCTAATACAAATGTATGGGAGAGGCCTATGTCCAGCAGTGGACAAAATAAAAGGCTGAAACGAACGAACGAACATACCAAAAGTTTGCGGAAGATGATATCAGATGGCTGTAGCCATCAAATGACAATAATGGTAGTCAAAAAAACCTGAGAGGGTACTCTCTATACCATAGATGAAGAATAAACATTCTTTATCTAAGCTTTAGACCTATATAAATTAATATACTTTATGGTACAGTGTGAGCCTTAGAGAATCCTCATATTCTGTATATTCTTTATCTTAGATAAAGAATCCTATAGATTTGACACATTGCCACAGCCGACAAGGACAAACGAAAAGAATATACAATATCTGTGTTGCCAACCCCATTTAAATATACCCAATTTATTCAGGAATCTTACTACTCGGGATTAACAAAGATTCGTACAGAACAGTAAATTACAAATTTATTAAAGAGAGAAAGTTTGTTCATCTATATATTTGTTTCCATTAAATTATGAAATTTGGAACGGATAAAGCAGGAAATAATATGTTACGTTTATGACGTGTAAATGTACCAACGGTTCCCATTTGCGCATAAAAAGTAGCATTGGCTGCTACTTTATATGCCCAAAACATATCATACAACAAAACCCAAGGTTTTAAAAAAACATCTTTACAATATCATAAATCATAATTATTTTCATCACTTACGCGGACATAATAATAATTTATGTATGTCGGTACTCTATTTATGTTATCGATTGTACTATAATTTCTTGGCGGACATTCTTTTTATGTAGTAATAAAACACAAACTATGTACTTTTTTTCACTTTATTATAATATATACCTACACTGACGATGACTTCATCGAAATCGGTCGTGTATTTTAACAAATATAAAAATATTTAAATTAATGTGAATAAATAAGGTGTTTAAAGGTAATCTGTGTATATAGTCATTATTTAAATGATTTTATTATTTGCATTTTTTTTTAAATTATTCTTATATTATAACATTTATGTGTCGTTATTCAAAATGATTATTTCCGTAACTGTATTCATACCGTTTGCTATTGGAAGTAGATGCACGAATTTCTTCCTCCTCGTTTAAGCATTTGGTATTTTCCTTTTCATGCCTGTATATAGTGTGGATCCCTTACCAGCATTTCCGGGGACATTTAAATTTTTAATTTATTTCTTATACCAACTACAATTTATAGATATAATCTCATTCGACTATTCACCGCAGTTCAAGAGTTCATGAATGGAAACTTTTGGAGTGACTTTTACGACTTATATTCACTATACGTCTTCCAATAAATATTTCTTCGGCTTTCCTAAAACAAAGCAATAATATATAAAATAGGAGTAGTAGAGGTGTTCGTTAAATGTAGTCAAGATTTCCATTTCCATCGTTATTTTACAGTAAAAAAATAGTACTTTTAGTGAACTTATGTAAGTAAATTTCAGTAGGCTCTACACAAGACTCTGAATATAATATGTTTATAACATTATAATAATCACTTTTATAGTACGTAAATAAATACCATAAAAGTAACTAACCTGCTCGATGACATGACGCGTAGGAATAGATAAAGGGTTTAAATATGTCATATTTGCTGTTTTTCTAAAACAACTTTGTTCAAAATGTCTAGAGCATACTCGAGTATATTTGGTTGGTTGCTAATTTTGTCGGCCTGTGGCACGAATCCATAATTGGCGGGTTGAAGAGTCCTTTGGAAATCTGTAACAACAGTTTCACTATTGCACAGCTTAAGATTTAATAATAAAATTAAAAATATAATATATATACGGTCGAATCGAGAAACCTCCTCTATTTTTGAAAGTCGGTTAAAAAAGACCCCACTTTTAGGGTAAATTATGAGTACCTTAGCTGGTATCCCCATAAAATCTTTAACATTACTATGTCAAAAAGTAGTTTAAAATGGCGGACTGCCTGACATTTGTTTCGAGGATGACAATTTAACCTTGTCACATACATTGGTTGGATAATACATTTATTATTGTAATTTTAAATAACATTTTAATTCATTATTTCTATTCACAATAACCTATTAATAGCTTATTAGTGTGCTACGGAACACAACCTGTCGATATTTTATTAAAGCAAGGTGTATTTGTTACTAAAATTGTACTTACGCATGAAAGGAAATATTTCGTGTTTTTTGCTCATTACGGCTTTTACAGCCGATTATTTAACATATATCCATGTAAAGCAGGGTTAGTATTATGTATCACTTAAATTTCTTTTTATTTTCACCACTTAGATCACTATTATTCACTAAAAATCCTGGAAGATACGAGATGTGACCGAACTGTCAACTGATTTGTTGGGCACATAGCAGTTGTGCCCAACAAACAAAAACAGGAACTCTGACAAAGACAGGCAATATTGTCGCCTTCCTTTTCCTTCCCTAAAGTTTTTGTATGTTGTGATCTCGTTCACACACTTTATTGACGTATTGTAGCAAATCTACGTATATTCTTTATCTATGGTTCCAGCAGACGCTATAAACGTTTAGATCATTCATAACGCTGACATTGACAGCTGACAGTGCCTATGAAAACAGCATTTTAGCCTTAGATTAAGAATACATAGATTTGCTACGATACGTCAATAAAGTGTGTGAACGAGATCACAACATACAAAAACTTTAAAGAAGGAAAAGGAAGGCGACAATATTGCCTGTCTTTGTCAGAGTTCCTGTTTTTGTTTGTTGGGCACAACTGCTATGTGCCCAACAAATCAGTTGACAGTTCGGTCACATCTCGTATCTTCCAGGATTTTTAGTGAATAATAGTGATCTAAGTGGTGAAAATAAAAAGAATCTTAAGTGATACATAATACTAACCCTGCTTTACATGGATATATGTTAAATAATCGGCTGTAAAAGCCGTACTGAGCAAAAAACACGAAATATTTCCTATCATGCGTAAGTACCACTTTTAGTAACAAATACCCCTTGCTTTGATAAAATATCGACAGGTTGTGTTCCGTAGCACACTAATAAGCTATTAATAGGTTATTGTGAATAGAAATAATGAATTAAAATGTTATTTAAAATTACAATAATAAATGTATTATCCAACCAATGTATGTGACAAGGTTAAATTGTCATCCTCGAAACAAATGTCAGGCAGTCCGCCATTTTAAACTACTTTTTGACATAGTAATGTTAAAGATTTTATGGGGATACCAGCTAAGGTACTCATAATTTACCCTAAAAGTGGGGTCTTTTTTAACCGACTTTCAAAAATAGAGGAGGTTTCTCGATTCGACCGTATATATATTATATTTTTAATTTTATTATTAAATCTTAAGCTGTGCAATAGTGAAACTGTTGTTACAGATTTCCAAAGGACTCTTCAACCCGCCAATTATGGATTCGTGCCACAGGCCGACAAAACTAGCAACCAACCAAATATACTCGACATTTTGAACAAAGTTGTTTTAGAAAACAGCAAATATGACATATTTAAACCCGTTATCTATTCCTACGCGTCATGTCATTGAGCAGGTTAGTTACTATTATGGTATTTATTTACGTACTCTAAAAGTGATTATTATAATGTTATAAACATAATATTATATTCAGAGTCTTGTGTAGAGCCTACTGAAATTTACCGACATAAGTTTACTAAAAGTACTTGTAGTGTTTGATAACTGATTGCCACTTTATCGCCGGAATATATACCATGTACAGGACACATAGAGTGGGGATAGTATTACCACAACCGTAGTGACACAGACGTGCCTGACAGATATGGTAGTTATTACTAGCGGTACACAGAGTCAATTACTATATGTGCATACTACAGTACTATTTTTTTACTGTAAAATAACGATGGAAATGGAAATCTTGTCTACATTTAACGAACGCCTCTACTGCTCCTATTTTATATATTATTGCTTTGTTTTAGGAAAGCCGAAGAAATATTTATTGGAAGACGTATAGTGATTATAAGTCGTAAAAGTCACTCCAAAAATTTCCATTCATGAACTCTTGAACTGCGGTGAATAGTCGAATGAGATTATATCTATAAATTGTAGTTGGTATAAGAAATAAATTAATAATATGAATTTTCCCGGAAATGCTGGTATGGGATCCACACTATAGGAGGCATGAAAAGGAAAATACCAAATGCTTAAACGAGGAGGAAGAAATTCGTGCATCTACTTCCAATAGCAAACGGTATGAATACAGTTACGGAAATAATCATTTTTAATAACGACCCATATATGTTGTAATATACCAATAATTATAAAAAAATGCAAATATTATAATAAAATCATTTAAATAATGACTATATGCACAGATTACCTTTAAACACCTTATTTTTTTATATAATTTCTTACGTATATACCTACTTTATTAGTTATTTTACATTAATTTAAATATTTTTATAGGTATTTGTTAAAATACACGACCGGTTTCGACGAAGTCATCGTCGGTGTAGGTATATATTATAATAAAGTGAAAAAAAGTGCAAGTACATAGTTTGTGTTTTATTACTAAATAAAAAGAATGTCCGCCAAGAAATTATAGTACAATCGATAACATAAATAGAGTACCGACATATATAAATTATTATTACGTCCGCGTCTGTGATGAAAATAATTATGATGTAAAGATGTTTTTTTAAAATCTTGGGTTTTGTTGTATGGTATGTTTTGGGCATACAAAGTAGCAGCCAATGCTACTTTGTATGCGCAAATGGGAACCGTTGGTACATTTACACCTCATAAACGTAACATATTGTTTCCTGCTTTATCCGTTCCAAATTTCATAATTTAATGGAAACAAATATATATAGATATACAAACTTTCTCTCATTAATAATTTTGTATTTTACTGTTCTGTACTAATCTTTGTTAGTCCCGAGTTGTAAGATTACTGAATAAATTGGGTAAATTTAAATGGGGCTGGCAACACAGATATTGTATATACTTTTCGTTTGTCTCTTTCGGCTGTGGCACTGTGTCAAATCTATAGGATTCTTTATCTAAGATTTTAGCACTATATACTATGTATTTTTAAATACAGATACCAGAATATAAATAGCTATTTACAATAAATAATATACAATAAATAAGTTGTAAAGGGCATATGAGATTCCATGATTGGAAATTTTTACAATAATTTACAAACAATAGGTATTTATCATTATTAACTTACTGTTTTGTGTAGTTTCCCTAAAAAGTGTGAGTAAATTGTAACTTATAAATGATTGCCAGTAATTGCCAGTAAATAAGAACCCAAAACTCGCAATGCGGAACTTTCAAAGCGGAACCCGAAATGCGGACACTGCAAACGCGAAAATCTTCTCATATTAATCTTCGTCTTCTTAAAACACGATTTAAAAAGTTAAAATATCAAAAAAACCGGACACTTATGTCTAAAAATTGATGTCCATTTTACCACTCAAAGAAGGAACGAAATGCTTGTAAACTTGTAAACAGTGCATTTTGACATATGAACACAGCTTTGAACTGTCAAATGAAAGCGGCAGTTATCGAGCTGCCGGCTTGGATGTTTCATGACTACTTTTTTCTTCTTCTCGGTTGAATTCCAACCACAGACTATTTTTTTTTACTGATTAAAGTAGTCTATTAAGTTTTTTTAAATTATTTATTCATCTAAAATTACACTTAAATATAATACACTATTATCTCGCCAAACACATGTTTAACGGCAAGTGTTTTGACAGCGGATTGTGTGTGGGGTATTCGAGTAATACTTTTAAATAAATTACTCTAATCTATGGCTTTGGTGAATTTAATTTCCCTAGCTGGGTAAAATTAGCCCCACAACGATTTTTTATTTTATTAGCCATAGCAAGTTGACTGGCAAGACAAGCACATGGTGAATGCAGCCGTAAGGTGATGGTTCGTTTATTGATAGAAAACTAATGACTAGGCAGTATGGTCTATGACCTTAGCCTGTGCATCATGAAGACCTTTTAAAAAAAATTGGATAATTAATAGAAGTGTTTTACCTGAAATAAAACACATATTAAATACTTACCTTAGTTAAAGTTTACAACCTTGAGAGTGGCAACACCTAGTTTCCATCAAATCTTTCGTCCTTTTCTATCCTTTATAACCTTTATCTCTATCTATCTCGCTCGCACATTCCCCACCAGGGGCTAGTGTGGAGCTGAAAATTGAGCTCTGACACCTGCCTCATTGAGTCGAGAGGAACTGCCAGGCAGAATTTAAATTTGTAAACTTTAACTAAGGTAAGTATTTAATATGTGTTTTATTTCAGGTAAAACACTTCTATTAAACACTTGACCGTTAGTTAAAGTTTACAACCTTGAGACGTGTTTGTTATCGCCTGGTGGGTAAATTAAATCTGTATAAGGACGCCAATGTGATTTTGACATTATAATGTAATGCATACAAACTGAAAGTTTAAGAATATTCAGTATAAATTGAAATAGAATGCTGTGTTGAAACAACTGGCATTTTAGATTATCAATATTAACGTATTGATCGAGAATATAATACAATTTGTATAATACATATTACTATCATTTAATTGTAACTCATTTATTACAACATCATAAAATGTACCCATCATAGGCATAAGTTACTGTACAAATAAAATGAAATAAAAAATAAATATCAGTGCAGTAGTGTTACTAATATTAATATAATTTTTGAACTTAATTATAAAGAGATTATAATTGTTATAATGTACAAACCAAACTTGGTTACTTTCATAATAAAATATTTATGGAATTATTAGATGCAGTAAACAAATATCTTGATTTCACAAAATATGATTAGACAATTTTTACAATTATTAAAGTAATTCAATATAGTTTATAAGTTGAAGGCAATAGGTATGTAGCTTAATTATGGCTAACCTAATGCAAAGTTCACTGTGAAATTGAAACTTTATAACAGTATAATTAAGCAGGGTTAAACAAGCGTATAAAACCGCTATTATTAACATCAGATATACGGTAAAAACGTGTAAATGTCGTTTTTGACCTCAAGTTTCCCCCCGACAGGGTGCAGTCTAGTGGACAGTTAGTTTAGACCGTAGTTAACTGATAAGAGTATGGAGAGGCCGCCTTTGGCGTGCTCCAGCTTTACCCAAAATACTGGATCAAGGTTTTTTATTCTTATTATTGCAATAAAACCCCATCCAGACTGCCTGTACGTGGCAGTGTCGGTTTTAGGTACAAAAAACAGGCCATAAACCAAAGAATTGGCTTCTTCAACATAATGTTTTGTATCTGTGGCTAATAAAGTTCATGGACCCTGCGGGCAGAGTAATTAGCAAAAGCAAAGTATTATATGAGTTGCTGTATGCCGAGAAGAAGCCAGCAAATATACTAGCCTCGTTCACAGTTATAATGCGCAAGTATGTAATTAAAATATCAAGATCCCAATACTTTTCCTTACAGGTTTTGTAAAGCTATAGCTTTTGAGACATGACATACTTACACGTCTGAACTCAAATTACTGGCATTATCAGTGTTAGTTAATGTGGCTACCACGGACTTACGAATATTAATCGTGTTATAAGCCAGTCCCTCTACAATATGTAAATCTGCAAAATATCAACAGTGATAGAGATCCTTGACTATAAAGGGTGGTGCTTTATTGCTCGTGCCTTCAGTGCCGTTGGGAACGAGCGTCCTTGAGCTTGTCGCAAGGGGTCTACGGGGAGATAGATTCCTCGTGCAAGGTTCTGGTGTTTCAGTACTTTCGGAATAATGCACGGTGGTGGGAACACCCGTGCTGTGGGAAAGTACCATATCTGTGAGAAGGCAACGTGAAACGTTGCTATCCTAGTCCTTCTGTTCTAGTGACAAATACCTAATTCATGACCACATTTGCCTGTTCCGACGCGAACAAATCTATCAGAGGAACCCCAAACCTTGGAAATATTTTCTTTATAGCCTGGGGAAACAGATGCCACTCGGGTGGACTCTGATGACGAGAAAGATGGTCTGCATGACTGTTGTATTTGCCCGGAATATGCTGGGCTTCTACCTAAATCATGTGTTTTTCCAGCAGAGCTCACCACGTCTGATTCCGATGTGTTCCGCTGTTGGAAAATGAATCATCGATTCCCCATGTCAATTTTCTAACCACCACCTCATCTCCTTTTGTAACTCCGTTGGCAATATCACAACATCAATCATAGGACTTTGTTGAGGTAAGACAAGGTTTCTCGAAAGTGTAATCTGCCATATGGAACTGCGAAGCTCGCAAAATTCAGTATGTCTATTAAGCTCTAAAGATTTTTAGTTACATCTCGTAGAACTTCCTCGAGACGTAAGCGTAAGTAAACTATTTTCCCGTTGGGGAGCATATTTTTGTTTAACCACGTGACCCAAAGGGTATCGAGGAACACTAATTTCTTTTTGGGAATTAGTCACTGACTTGATAATTTATCTGCCACCCCAAAAACTTTTAGACGTGCAAGAACGACCTGCACATGTGAGTGTTTGGTACTCTGGTGTACTACTAAAAATCGTCCAAATTATACTAGGACTCTGATGCCTTCATCCGTTAAAGTTTGGGCCACTCAATTCGAAAGTGTTGCGAAGATATTCGGAGTTGTACTGAGGCCGAACGGCAGACAAGCCATTTGCAATAATTTCTCTTTGTACACTAGCCGAAGAAAACGTCTGTGACTGTGTCAGATGGGCACATTGAAGTGTGCTTGCGAAAGGTCTACTTTGCACAACCAGTCGTTTTGTTGGAGAAACTTTATATTATATTTAGTTATAAACGCTCTGTATGTAAACCCGTAAGGGTAGACTTTGTAATTTGTCAAATGTCAATATGAAAATAAATATTTCAACCCTGGCACCAGAAACATTAACTAGTTTGAATGGCTGAGTTGCGACATACCTTAAGACTTTGCAGGTTGAAAATTGGTCCATTGGTCCACGGGTCGAAAAGACCCTCGTGTGCTATTGTTTCCAAGCAAGCAAGCAAGCAATTGGTGCCAAATGTACCCTGCGTGTGTCTGGTATAAAAGTAACCCTGCGTGGGTTGAGTATACGACGAGCCTTGCGGGGGCTATCTTTGGAACGTACTCTAAGAGTGTATTCTATAATTATTATCAAACCCCTGCGAAGGGTGATTTAAAATATATATATATATATTATTAAAATAATAATTAAAAAGCTTTATATAAAAATATTAATAATAAAAAAAAACTATAGGTATAGCTTCCTTGCTCACGGGAAATTAAATCCCGGACCTTTGGAAGGCATGCGTGGGGCCGAAGCCACACGCAGAGGCCCCGTTACACAATATATTATTATTTATTATTATTATAATTATTTTTATCACAACCAGTCGTTTCATTGGAGAAACCCTGGCACCCGAAACATTAACTAGTTTGAATAGCTGAGTTGCGACATACTAGTTTAGATTTTTCAGGTTGAAAATTGGATCGGTTTGTGCCGTCTCCTTCAGAGACTAAAAACATAATCGAGATAAAGCTCCGAAAAAGAGGAGCCTCCTCCAGAACTCCTTTTCCGAAACATTTGTGATATACTCTCGGACATGGGTTCTGACTCTAGAGTCGTCAAATGTCCTTGATTTTTGAGAAATAAGAGAGGGAGTCTCGCTTGAAAGGGTATGCGGTACCCTCGGATATCTTTTAAAAGTGTGCGAGGTGCACCTAGATATCTCAACCGGTATGCAATAAATTAATTGGCCCGCCTCGAAGTGGTCAGAATCGACGTCGCCTATTCCCCGATTGTGAATCCTGGGGACCACGTCTCTTAATTCCTGTACCAGGCTCGTGTCTGTTTTGTGAAACTTCACAAGGTCGAATGGACCTTCGTGTGCTATTATTTTCAGGCCTATTGGTGCCAAATGTACCCTGCGTGGGTCTGGTATAAAAGTAACCCTGCGTGGGTTGGGTATACGACAAGCCCTGCGGGGGCTGTCTTTGGAACGTACTCTGAGAGATGTTCTCTGATTATTATCAAACCCCTGCGAGGGGTGATAATTATTTTTTGTTTAATGCCTGCGAGGCAAATAAGTGGTATAAAAACTTTTCTTACACCATCTGTTTTCTCCAAGACTAATGTCAGTTGTTTGAATAGCTCAACAACTTTTTTATGTAACTCGTTAGCGTTTACAGTATTACAACTATTTCGCGCCCATGATGTAAGTTTATTTAGGCTATCTTGCAACAGTTCTTTTTGTTTTAAAATACAGAAGGTAAGAGCACCAAAACATTTGTCACTGTAAGCAAAGCGACGCTGACCAGCATAAGCCGTCATTAATTTCCAACTGGGTAAAACCCGGGGAATAATTTTTATAAAGATTATTTACCATTTCAAAATAATTTTCTGGGCATAAGTGTCGTTGGTTCCTTTAATTTAACTTGTAATTAAAAAATAAATTTCGTACTAACCTCATTATTAGTATTATTGTCAGATAGATCACAATTATTTAGAACCTCATAATCATTAATATTTAATAAAGAAATTTGATCATGACCCTCATTTTTTAAAAAGTTAAAAATCATTAGGAATGTGGAAAAATCCTGAGATCCTTGATGATTTATACAAGAAGGTTCGCCTTCATAAATATGTCTGCGAAGTCTTCGTTCGATAACTTCTATAACAAGTCATATTTGCGATTATGTTTGCCCCACCCCCCCTTTTTTAGGGAAGTACGATGCGAACGTTCGATTTGCAAACCAGAGGGTCCTGCCGTAGATTGGCAACCAACAAAAAGCCAACATCACGCGGTATTCCCAGGCGGTCACCCATCCAAGTACTGACCGCGCCCGACGTTGCTTAACTTCGGTGATCGGACGAGAACCGGTGTGTTCAACGTGGTATGGACGTTTTTGCATTTGTATTATCCATTATAACTAAAAGGAAGGAGAAATAGTGTGCGACAAAGTGAACATTTAAATTTTATTTAAAGAACTAGCTGTGCCCGCGACTTTGTTCGCGTGGTGTTTGTTTGACTTAAACCGTTTATGCAGCGCATGCAACGAAAGTCCCCAAATGTAAATTGTTTGTTCAAACGCGCTAGTCTCCCGTATATGTATAATAGCTGACGCCCGACGTCGCGACGTAGGACGCCCGACGCCCGACGCCGCGACGCCCGACGCCGCGACGCCCGACGCCGCGACGCCCGACGCCGCGACGCCCGACGCCGCGACGCCCGACGCCGCGACGCCCGACGCCGCGACACCCGACGCCCAACGCCGGAGCGTCGGCGTCGCGACGCCCGACGCCCAACGCCGCGACGCCGGGAAGCCCGACATCGCGACGCCCAACGCCGCGACGCCCGACGCCGCGACGCCCGACGCCACGACGCCCGACGCCACGACGCCCGACGCCGCGACGCCCGACACCGCGACGCCAATTTCGCGACGCCGAGGCCTGACGCCGCGACGCCCAACGTCGCGACGCCAACGCCCCATGCCGCGACGCCCGACGCCACGACGCCCGACGCCGCGACGCCCGACGCCGCGACGCCCGACGCCGCGACGCCCGATGCCCGACGCCCAACGCCACGACGCCGGGACGCCACACACCACGACACCCGACGCCGCGACGCTCGACGCCGCGACGCCGAGGCCTGACGCCACGATGCCTAACGTCGCGACGCCGACGCCCGACGCCCGACGTCGCGACACCCGACGCCCAACGCCGGAGCGTCGGCGTCGCGACGCCCGACGCCCAACGCCGCGACGCCGGGAAGCCCGACATCGCGACGCCCAACGCCGCGACGCCCGACGCCGCGACGCCCGACGCCACGACGCCCGACGCCACGACGCCCGACGCCGCGACGCCCGACGCCGCGACGCCAATTTCGCGACGCCGAGGCCTGACGCCGCGACGCCCAACGTCGCGACGCCAACGCCCCATGCCGCGACGCCCGACGCCACGACGCCCGACGCCGCGACGCCCGACGCCGTGACGCCCGACGCCGCGACGCCCGACGCCGTGACGCCCGACGCCCGACGCCCAACGCCACGACGCCGGGACGCCACACACCACGACACCCGACGCCGCGACGCTCGACGCCGCGACGCCGAGGCCTGACGCCGCGATGCCCAACGTCGCGACGCCGACGCCCGACGCCGCGACGCCCGACGCCAACGCCCGACGCCGCGACGCCTGACGCCGCGACGCCAAACGTCGCGACGCCGAGGCCTGACGCCGCGACGCCGACGCCCGACGTCGCGACGCCGACGCCCAACGTCGCGACGCCGCGACGCCCGATTCAGACGCCGACGCCCAACGCCGCGACGCCCGACGTTGCGACGCCCAACACCGCGACGCCTGCGCCCGACGTCGCGACACCCGACGACGCGACGCCCAACGTCGCGGCGCCGACGCCCGACGGCGAGACGCCGACGCCCGACGGCAAAACGCCTAAAGTTGCGACGCCGACGCCTGACGCCGACTTTCACTCCGACGCTGCGCTCCTGGCGCCGACCGCCAAATTTTTAGGCGTCGGCGGTCTACTCTCGGTGCGCAATTCTAACTTGCACATGCCCGGTTTTTTATTAATTAATTACCATTTATATGCTTGCAGTATAAACGATTTCGAAATTTCCAAACGTATAATAAATATCTTCAAAGACTAAGTAGTAGTAGTATTACATTAATATTTAAAATCGGTTCATAAACGACGAATATCCACGAACAAACATAATAAAAAAACATATATTTACGAATTGAGAAACCACCTCCGTTTTTGGAAGTCGGTTAAAAATATTATGTTGATTATTTCATGTTACAATCTACCTTTGTGCCCAGTTTCATTTCAGTATGTTGAGTAGTTTGGCTGAAATACCGTCAAATAGGTAGTTACAATTTTTTGAAGATCCCGCGGGAACCCTTTCGTTTTTCGGGATAATAATTTCCTATAGTGCTCTTCAGGTCATAAGCTACCTGCCTGCCAAATTTCATTTAAATACGTTGAGTAGTTTGGCTGAAATACCGTCAAATAGGTAGCTACAATTTTTTGAAGATCCCACGGGAACCCTTTCGTTTTTCGGGATAATAATTTCCTATAGTGCTTTTCAGGTCATAAGCTACCTGCCTGCCAAATTTCATTTAAATACGTTGAGTAGTATGGCTGAAATACCGTCAAATAGGTAGCTACAATTTTTTGAAGATCCTACGGGAACCCTTTCGTTTTTCGGGATAACAATTTCCAATAATGCTCTTCAGATCATAAGCTACCTGCTTGCCAAATTTCATTTAAATACGTTGAGTAGTTTGGCTGAAATACCGTCAAATAGGTAGCTACAATTTTTTGAAGATCCCACGGGAACCCTTTCGTTTTTCGGGATAATAATTTCCTATAGTGCTTTTTAGGTCATAAGCTACCTGCCTGCCAAATTTCATTTAAATACGTTGAGTAGTTTGGCTGAAATACCGTCAAATAGGTAGCTACAATTTTTTTAAGATCCCACGGGAACCCTTTCGTTTTTCGGGATAATAATTTCCTATAGTGCTTTTCAGGTCATAAGCTACCTGCCTGCCAAATTTCATTTAAATACGTTGAGTAGTATGGCTGAAATACCGTCAAATAGGTAGCTACAATTTTTTGAAGATCCTTCGGGAACCCTTTCGTTTTTCGGGATATCAATTTCCAATAATGCTCTTCAGATCATAAGCTACCTGCTTGCCAAATTTCATTTAAATACGTTGAGTAGTTTGGCTGAAATACCGTCAAATAGGTAGCTACAATTTTTTGAAGATCCCACGGGAACCCTTTCGTTTTTCGGGATAATAATTTCCTATAATGCTCTTCAGGTCATAAGCTACCTGCCTGCCAAATTTCATTTCATTCCATAGAGCGGTTTTAGCGTGATGCGATGACAAACATTCCCATACGGACAGACAGACAGACAGACAGACAGACAGACAGACAGACAGACAGACAGACAGACATTTTTTTCAAAAATGTTATTTTTTGGTTCTGTGGCTCTTATAGACCCCCTTTTTTTGATTTTCACTAAAATATTCTTAATGTACAGACATGACCCCTCTACAGATTTATTATATGTATAGATTATCAATGAAATGTGGGTAGTACGATTGTAAATTTGCAACGCAAAAGTTATTTTTATCTTTACCAAATCTTTTACAAACGTTAGCACGTTTTCTTACGACACAAAATATTGTGTAGGTACCCACATAATACCGACAAAAGTACTAAATTATCCACAGAAATATATTCACTTTGCAATAAGTAACTCCTGACACTACAAAGGACACAACATAAAATAAGTATAACATTCTCTGAAACAAAGAAAGATTCCTTATTTCTTGGATATTTAAAGAATATAAAATTCTATGAATAGTATGCAAACGGTAAAAACCGTTAGCAAGTTAGCGTAAAAAAGCTTAGAATCTTTCCATGAGTTTCAGAGGTTCAATAAAGTTATAATTATAAGAACTCACCGGAATCCTGCGGCAGCACTTCGATAATGACTATAGTATCGAAAGTGAACCGCCGTTGACGGAAAATTTAACGCCAATGAGGCAGGTATCAGAGCTCAATTTTCAGCTCCACACTAGCCCCTGGTGGGGAATGTGCGAGCGAGATATATAGAGATAAAGGTTATAAAGGATAGAAAAGGACGAAAGATTTGATGGAAACTAGGTGTTGCCACTCTCAAGGTTGTAAACTTTAACTAACGGTCAAGTGTTTAATAATTATTTAGGAATTTAATAGTTTAAA
Organism: Celastrina argiolus; assembly: GCA_905187575.2. Lineage (NCBI taxonomy): Eukaryota > Metazoa > Arthropoda > Insecta > Lepidoptera > Lycaenidae > Celastrina > Celastrina argiolus. The sequence goes on from LR994598.1 coordinate 2,628,515, forward strand.
GACTTTAAACTACTAATAGTCCAGTCATTTTAGTAAGTTCACCTCGGAATTCGAGATACCCAGCTGTAAATCTGTAAATACTTGTATAATGACACCCTAAAAGTTGTCTCAAAACCTACATATGGTAGGGTGTGCGCAACTATTAAATTTCAAGGGTCAAAGGTCACAAAAATCGGTTTTTTGTAAATATCTCATTTTCTATGGGTTTTTGCTATTTGCTTTAATTATAAATATTGTAGAATACAAAATTCTCTACAAGTTTTGATTAAAATTCTTTTTATACGGTGTACCGTTTTCGTGACAGATGGCGGGGAGCGCGCGGTCACAGCATCACTTCAGGTCAACCGGTGCCTTCGGTCGAAAACGCGCGATATACAGTTGATGAGCTATTGATAACTCAATTATTATAAATACTTGTAAATTTTTACTGACCATTATATTATATATATTTTTTTCCTAACCTATCGGCTTTTTTTTCAGTAATAATTTATTTGACAACATTTACCTGCCCATGTAATTGCAGAATTGTTAATGAAATTATAGGAATTATATTTGAATTTTAACCTAATTAAAATTAATAACATCTTACTATATTTATACCATATAATTTTGATCATATTCTTTCTCTTTTACGTCGTCTTCCGGCTACTGGTAAATTACAAACTGGTCTTCATAATCGTCTTCAACGACATTTATCTCAAGTTCTTCCATAATTTCGGGGTCAAAGGTTCCATAAACCGCTTTATAAACCGGTTGTGGTTTATAAACCTTTAATAAACCTGCGGTGCTTTCAAATATTCCACCAACAAGTGCAGCTGCTCATCAACATTTCAAAAGTGTATATAATCGAGTTCAAACTTGGTAGGGCATGATTTGGAACCCAGGTATGGGGTTGGGCAATGCAAAACGATTTTCGGGAGCCTATCATGACAATTTTACTACTTGCTCCAGAATATTTGCTAAATACAATTTTCTACAACTAATAGAGTGGTTGTGGTTCGCGAGGCAGATGCAAGAAAACGGGCTTGCAATGCTCTTTAGCTTGTGGCCAATGTAATGGGCAAGCTTGTCTAAATGCTCTACCATTAAATCAGATCAGATCAGAGCGACATTAACTGTCTGCGATATCAAATGTCGTTGAAGACGATTATGAAGACAAGTTTGAAATTTACCAGCAGCCGGAAGAAGAAGAAGAGGAAGAGGATAATTAAAATTATATGGTATAAATATAGTAAGATGTTATTAATATTAATTAGATTAAAATTCAAATATGATTCCTATATTTTCATTAACAATTCTGCAATTACATGGGCAGGTAAGTGTTGTTAAATAAATTAATACTGAAAAAAAGTGGATAGGTTAGGAAAAAAATAATAATATAGGTAGTAAAATTTACAAATATCTATAATTAATGATTTATCGATAGTTCATCAACTGTGACCGAAGTCAGTCGGAAGAAGCGGCACCGGTTGACCTGAAGTGATGCTGTGACCGCGCGCTCTACGTCATCTGTCACGAAAACGGTACACCGTATAAAAAGAATTTTAATCAAAACTTGTAGAGAATTTTGTATTCTACAATATTTATAATTAAAGCAAATAGCAAAAACCCATAGAAAATGAGATATTTACAAAAAACCGATTTTTGTGACCTTTGACCCTTGAAATTTAATAGTTGCGCACACCCTACCATATGTAGGTTTTGAGACAACTTTTAGGGTGTCATTATACAAGTATTTACAGATTTACAGCTGGGTATCTCGAATTCCGAGATTCTTACCTAATTTAAGCTTAAATGACTGGACTATAAAACTATTTGGATTTACAAAAATATTAATCCAAATAGTTTAAGCTGATTTTATTACAGTATTTATAGCATTTCATAATTTTTATTTTTTATTACCATGACAAATATTAGACGTTCCCCGTGTTCCAGATGTAGCTCAAAACGCTCAAAACGCTCAGAATGATCACGTCATTTTGCATATTTTTACCCATCTTGTTTTTGACGTTTACTTAGATTTCACAGATTTCACTGATCTCGATGTTATTTTTAAATTATGGATCGAGCAAATTTATTCTAGATTCTTTTTTAATGTAGTTATTATTGTTAATTTAAAATATTAATAGAATTTATGGGATATAAAGGAAATGTTAAATTTTGACATCTGTCAGTCGTTCCACTAGCATTAAGAATGATCTGAGCGTTCAGAGTAAAAAGAGCGCCTAAAGGAACAGACTAGTTATAGACGTTAAAGACTGGCCAAGATCGAGCCGAGGCGTTCCAAATCGATAAAAAAATTAAAAAAAAAACGGTATACAGCCAAATGTGATTTGATTTGAAATCCAGAAAAGCCAACAACACGTATAAGAAAACTTACAAAAACTTCGACAGTTACAACAAAAGTAGGAATACGTGTATTACGTATTCCTACTTTTGTTGTAACTGTCAACAAAACAAACATGAACCTTTGAATTATACTCTCCGCCATGGTAATGTTATCGAATGTGAATGAAATAAGCGCTATTACGCTTTTCATGTAATGAGCGGTTTTTATTTTGACAGTTCTACTAGTTTAAGAAAAATGCTGATAGATGGCATTAAACCTAAGTAATATGTCAAATCCTGTGTAAAATGTCAATTTCCGCTTTGTTTTTTGTTTGTTTATCTTACAACTTTCTTTCTTTCACTTGCAATAGTTTATTATTAATTGTGCCCTGAGAACTAAACTAAACATGGCTAGTCCATGCGTAGTACAATTTTGTAAAAATATAGGTAACCACCGCTTTCCCCAAGATGAAACTCGGAGATCAAGATGGATTAAATGATTACGCCAGCCTGCAGATTTCATCTCTCCGTCATCACATTTGGCAAGAAGCCCAAGATGGAAAATACATATTTATCTTAGCTTGCAATAAGAAATAATAATAAAGTTTATTGACATTAGACTTAAATTAGTAACATTTTTTTAATTTCTTAACCTAAATATATGTACTTACCTACATATCTTTATGTTTGTTACCTATCTTGGGTATCATAACTTAATGGAAACATAATACAGTAGGTACCTATCTTAGGAGTTTATACCTAAAAACCAAACTTTTGTTTGCAGCTCATCGCCTAAAAATACTTAAAAGAAAAGCTGTTCCTTCTATATTCCCATGGAATGAAGCTTGTCAGCAAGCTAACCAACTCCAGCAGCAGTCAGAGCCAATGTTTAATCCAACTGCAGTTCAGGCTACATATTCTCAATATACCTATATATACCAACCACTTAAGAGTCGAAAATACTCGGCAGCAGGCTGAAATTTGGCATGTATCTTTCATAGAATGTAAGTATAGGGGAGTACTAAACAAGAACTTCCCGAAATCCCTACGGAAACGGGAGAAAAGTGTAATTAATTATTTGTTTGAAAAATCAAAGATATTGAAGCCAGCTAGCTATAATGTATGTAGGTTTCCTCGGAAGTGTAGGAGATCACTAAGAAAGGAATTTGAAAGGATTATTTTTGTGTATGAAACAGCATACCTACAGCGACTTAACCACTTTATGAATAATTTCTCTACCAGAAAATGGATAATAGCTTTATTCAGGCAACCCTATTAACCACCCAACAAAGATCAAAGATTTTTTTGACATATTACATTATGCAAGCGCCATCTTACGGTAGTCTCTGTACCTAAAAGTGACACTTCGAAAACCCCGTTATTAGGTATCATTCGTCGACATCCTTTTACGTTACTTTACCTTGCTGTCAAATGTTTCCGGTTGGCCTACATTATGAGGAATAACTGTAGTAGGTACTCTAGATGCGAGTTCCGCATACCAGTTTTCGCGTTGCGGGTTCCTCGTTTAGAGTTCTACGTTGTAGGCTTCACGTTGCGGGTTCGGGTTTTGTTTTTCTTTAAACTGAATTTCATCACAAACTGTCGTATGCTCAACGAAATGGGCACATGTCAGCTAGTCTTACGTTTTCGTAAAATGCTATGAAGCAATTCAATCATGAAATCATAGATTAATAATTGGTCCCTTTGACTAGATACCGTCCAGCGTATTGAAAAATGCGGCAACAAATAATACGCCGAATTCGGCGTACCCGCGCCAGTCGCGCTACAAGCATAGATTAGAGTAATTATTTTATAGGCATTGTTTTACACACACTACAATAAGAAGTTGCCGCATTCAGTAATCTGTCATTTCTTGACATCGCTCCATCTAGTCGAAGGCGCTGAGACCAATCAATAATCTAAGCATGAAATATAAAAGATCCAAACAACGAAAAGGATCAATTACCTACATATTATAGTTGTAGGGGTGTGCCCTATATGTGGTCGTTAAATAAAAGTTACACTTCAGACTTCATAATATATTATCACGTATACATATTATCTACATAGGTACACATAGGTAATTACATAGGTACCGACAGGGCAACATACCCTTACGGATACTAAATTATAAACTGAACAATAAAAATATTAGTCTTAAAGACTAAGCGGGGCATCTCATTACGGGCTACATCACACATGCATTATGCGTATGTGCATATCTGCTTACGCTGCACGTAACATGTTACATAGTGAATACTTACTTATTTTATGAGTTATCAAAATAGGTTTTGGACTTTCCATAGGTCCATTTTTTGCAAGGAAATAACAATCTAACATTAAATAACATTAAATAACAATAATATGCCAAATTAATGTCAATTATGCATTTCGTTCGTTCTTTGAGTGGCAAAGTGGGAATCAATTGTTTGACATAGCTGTCCGGTTTTTTTAATGATTATATGTTATTAAAACGTATTTTAAAAAGATTTAGCATCACAATGACGGTTGATAATGACGTATGACGAAGAAGAAGAAGTAGATATCCACGGAGAATTGATGCCCACGGAGTTGCGTAATCAGGCCCCTGATGCTAAATCTTTTTAAAATACGTTTTAATAACATATAATCATTAAAAAAACCGGACAGCTATGTCAAAAAATTGATTCCCACTTTGCCACTCAAAGAACGAACGAAATGCATAATTGACATTAATTTGGCATATTATTGTTATTTAATGTTATTTAATGTTATATAATGTTATTTCCTTGCAAAAAATGGACTATTGTTGTAGTCACATATTAGAATAGTACTAATGTGGTTGTAGTTCAATATGCGTCTCGTAATGGTAACTTAATTCTATGCTATTAACCAATTACGATACATAATAAGTACATATTAACAGCATTTTAGCACTATATACTATGTACTTTTAAATACAGATACCAGAATATAAATAGCTATTTACAATAAATAATATACAATAAATAAGTTGTAAAGGGCATATGAGATTCCATGATTGGAAATTTTTACAATAATTTACAAACAATAGGTATTTATCATTATTAACTTACTGTTTTGTGTAGTTTCCCTAAAAGTGTGAGTAAATTGTAACTTATAAATGATTGCCAGTAATTGCCAGTAAATAAGAACCCGGAACTCGCAATGCGGAACTTTCAAAGCGGAACCCGAAATTCGGACACTGCAAACGCGAAAATCTTCTCATATTAATCTTCGTCTTCTTAAAACACGATTTAAAAAGTTAAAATATCAAAAAAACCGGACACTTATGTCTAAAAATTGATGTCCATTTTACCACTCAAAGAAGGAACGAAATGCTTTTAAACCTTAGTTAAAGAATCCTATAGATTTGACACAGTGCCACAGCCGAAAGAGACAAACGAAAAGTATATACAATATCTGTGTTGCCAACCCCATTTAAATTTACCCAATTTATTCAGTAATCTTACAACTCGGGACTAACAAAGACTAGTACAGAACAGTAAAATACAAAATTATTAATGAGAGAAAGTTTGTATATCTATATATATTTGTTTCCATTAAATTATGAAATTTGGAACGGATAAAGCAGGAAACAATATGTTACGTTTATGACGTGTAAATGTATCAACGGCATTGCGCATACAAAGTAGCATTGGCTGCTACTTTGTATGCCCAAAACATACCATACAACAAAACCCAAGGTTTCAAAAAAACGTCTTTACATCATAATTATTTTCATCACAGACGCGGACGTAATAATAATTTATATATATGTCGGTTCTCTATTTATGTTATCGAATGTACTATAATTTCTTGGCGGACATTCTTTTTATGTAGTAATAAAACACAAACTATGTACTTGCACTTTTTTTCACTTTATTATAAATATTATAATATATACCTACACCGACGATGACTTCGTCGAAACCGGTCGTGTATTTTAACAAATATAAAAATATTTAAATTAATGTAAAATAACTAATAAAGTAGGTATATACGTAAAAAAGTATATAAAAACAATAAGGTGTTTAAAGGTAATCTGTGCATATAGTCATTATTTAAATGATTTTATTATAATATTTGCATTTTTTTTATAATTATTGGTATATTACAACATACATGGGTCGTTATTAAAAATGATTATTTCCGTAACTGTATTCATACCGTTTGCTATTGGAAGTAGATGCACAAATTTCTTCCTCCTCGTTTAAGCATTTGGTATTTTCCTTCCTTCCTTCCAAGGGTATCTGGTACAGGACTCTGAATAGTGAGTTAGGGCTAAGCCCATGGTTCCAGGATGCTAATATTCCCAGAATCAGTTTAGTTGCAGCTATGAGGTTACGATCGGGCCATGTTCCACTCAACAAGTTTAATTATATGATTGGGAGAAAGGAGTCACCTACCTGTGATCACTGCGGAGTTACAGAAGACCTAATGCACTTGTTGGTGGAGTGTGGTCGGAATCGTGACCTCAGAAGCCGGATGTTCCCGGAAAATTTGTTTGGGGAACAAATTAAAATTATTTTGGCGTCGCCACTATCTAGGGATGCCCGTTTATTAATTAAATTTTATATTTTATCGGTAAAGAAGCGCACTTGAATACATTATACTAGTTTATAATTTTATTTTGAATAAAACTATGAGGCTGGCATAGATGCCTAGTGCATCATAAGCCTCGTTAAATAATATATACCTAGATAAAAAAAAAAAAAAAAAAAGTTTGGCTTCGATTTTGTTAAATGAATATTTTATTAAATATGTAAATTATTTAACAAAGCCAAACTTTATTAACTTGAATACAAGTAAAATATAAGCTGAAACTATACTGCAAATCATCTGCAAATATAGGTACTGGTATATTTATAGGTAGCTATACATACCAAAAGTTTGCGGAAGATGATAATATCAGATGGCGCTATGTAGCCATCAAATGACATTAGTGGTAGTCTAAAAAAAAGAGGGTACCTACTCTCTTTATCTATGTATATTATTTTATTATAAGAGCTATACATACCAAATTGGCCGTGTGGTGACGGCATTAGAATACAATTATCACCACCCCCGATACTATCCTAGGGGAGTTGTAAGAGGCGACTAAAAGGAAACACACACACATCAACAGCTAGTGTGAGAGAAGGAAAACTCGAAACAAAACCCTGTACCAACCCGTCTAGCCAGCGTGGTACCAGTAGGCTAAACTTCCTTCTAATACAAATGTATGGGAGAGGCCTATGTCCAGCAGTGGACAAAATAAAAGGCTGAAACGAACGAACGAACATACCAAAAGTTTGCGGAAGATGATATCAGATGGCTGTAGCCATCAAATGACAATAATGGTAGTCAAAAAAACCTGAGAGGGTACTCTCTATACCATAGATGAAGAATAAACATTCTTTATCTAAGCTTTAGACCTATATAAATTAATATACTTTATGGTACAGTGTGAGCCTTAGAGAATCCTCATATTCTGTATATTCTTTATCTTAGATAAAGAATCCTATAGATTTGACACATTGCCACAGCCGACAAGGACAAACGAAAAGAATATACAATATCTGTGTTGCCAACCCCATTTAAATATACCCAATTTATTCAGGAATCTTACTACTCGGGATTAACAAAGATTCGTACAGAACAGTAAATTACAAATTTATTAAAGAGAGAAAGTTTGTTCATCTATATATTTGTTTCCATTAAATTATGAAATTTGGAACGGATAAAGCAGGAAATAATATGTTACGTTTATGACGTGTAAATGTACCAACGGTTCCCATTTGCGCATAAAAAGTAGCATTGGCTGCTACTTTATATGCCCAAAACATATCATACAACAAAACCCAAGGTTTTAAAAAAACATCTTTACAATATCATAAATCATAATTATTTTCATCACTTACGCGGACATAATAATAATTTATGTATGTCGGTACTCTATTTATGTTATCGATTGTACTATAATTTCTTGGCGGACATTCTTTTTATGTAGTAATAAAACACAAACTATGTACTTTTTTTCACTTTATTATAATATATACCTACACTGACGATGACTTCATCGAAATCGGTCGTGTATTTTAACAAATATAAAAATATTTAAATTAATGTGAATAAATAAGGTGTTTAAAGGTAATCTGTGTATATAGTCATTATTTAAATGATTTTATTATTTGCATTTTTTTTTAAATTATTCTTATATTATAACATTTATGTGTCGTTATTCAAAATGATTATTTCCGTAACTGTATTCATACCGTTTGCTATTGGAAGTAGATGCACGAATTTCTTCCTCCTCGTTTAAGCATTTGGTATTTTCCTTTTCATGCCTGTATATAGTGTGGATCCCTTACCAGCATTTCCGGGGACATTTAAATTTTTAATTTATTTCTTATACCAACTACAATTTATAGATATAATCTCATTCGACTATTCACCGCAGTTCAAGAGTTCATGAATGGAAACTTTTGGAGTGACTTTTACGACTTATATTCACTATACGTCTTCCAATAAATATTTCTTCGGCTTTCCTAAAACAAAGCAATAATATATAAAATAGGAGTAGTAGAGGTGTTCGTTAAATGTAGTCAAGATTTCCATTTCCATCGTTATTTTACAGTAAAAAAATAGTACTTTTAGTGAACTTATGTAAGTAAATTTCAGTAGGCTCTACACAAGACTCTGAATATAATATGTTTATAACATTATAATAATCACTTTTATAGTACGTAAATAAATACCATAAAAGTAACTAACCTGCTCGATGACATGACGCGTAGGAATAGATAAAGGGTTTAAATATGTCATATTTGCTGTTTTTCTAAAACAACTTTGTTCAAAATGTCTAGAGCATACTCGAGTATATTTGGTTGGTTGCTAATTTTGTCGGCCTGTGGCACGAATCCATAATTGGCGGGTTGAAGAGTCCTTTGGAAATCTGTAACAACAGTTTCACTATTGCACAGCTTAAGATTTAATAATAAAATTAAAAATATAATATATATACGGTCGAATCGAGAAACCTCCTCTATTTTTGAAAGTCGGTTAAAAAAGACCCCACTTTTAGGGTAAATTATGAGTACCTTAGCTGGTATCCCCATAAAATCTTTAACATTACTATGTCAAAAAGTAGTTTAAAATGGCGGACTGCCTGACATTTGTTTCGAGGATGACAATTTAACCTTGTCACATACATTGGTTGGATAATACATTTATTATTGTAATTTTAAATAACATTTTAATTCATTATTTCTATTCACAATAACCTATTAATAGCTTATTAGTGTGCTACGGAACACAACCTGTCGATATTTTATCAAAGCAAGGTGTATTTGTGACTAAAATTGTACTTACGCATGAAAGGAAATATTTCGTGTTTTTTGCTCATTACGGCTTTTACAGCCGATTATTTAACATATATCCATGTAAAGCAGGGTTAGTACACAGAAGAGTAAAAGAGATTAGAATGGCATTGTAGGCGGGGCAGACGCGCCGTACATATGATCAAATGATCATATGTCGGCCGAAACACGTTTTATCGGTCAACAGTCACAATCTTACTGTGACAGCGTACAGAGCTCCATAAAAAGTCGTTAAAAATGCCGTGTTGCGCTGTTTTAACGTGTCGGAAAAGAAGCCAAGTGTGTAGTGTAGCCCAAGAAGGAATTTCTTTCCACCGGTAAGTCCAAAAACTTTAAATTTTATGTGATATTAGTAATTATTTCCATAGCATTATGTAGTTCATGATCGAAAACGATACATTCGTATTTAGGCGCAAAATTATCCATTGCTGCAATACGTGGGTACCATTTTGTGTAATGTCTTTGCGAGTGAGCAATGTATTGCATTCGCAGCGATTGTTCTCCTCGCCGAATGACAGCTTCAATTCTAGGTACTTCGTGCGTATCGATAGTGTTGTACCAAGATGTAAACAATGTCGATATAAGAAAATGATATTATAATTTAAGCAACTCTCTTTATTGATAATTACCATCATATTATTGTTTATTTAATTTAGCTTTCTATTAAGAAATAAAAGATAATTTCATACGGACATTATTATAATTATATTGTTATAATATCTGTGATTAATGTATGTTTTTTTTTGCCTAGTAAATAAATAAATAGATTATTAAGGACCGATTTTTCCATCCTCAGATACACAACCAGATAGTGTTTATTCGACGAATAGCAATATTTTGAGTTTTTCAATACTCAGATAGTTGTTAACTGTCTAATAAGACACCTATTAAAGGAATAAAATTATGTGCTGCTTGAAGAGCCTGATAAGGCTTTATTTCCCCGATAAGTTCGTGTCTGCATTTATATTTAACAGTTTCGTCAATTTCTTTGGGTATCAGAATCTAATAAAATTGATGTTTTTGAAACAATGGACGACTTAGCAATCGAGGAGGTACCTGAATTCCTCAATTATTTACATCTGTCTGGTAGAAAACCCCGACCAGTTAGTATTTTCAACAGTACCTTATGCCTAATAGTAGTAGTGATGATTGTAACTAGCACAAGGAATATTTTGAGTCACTGACAAGCTAGTTTCTTACAAATCACATTATACTAATAATATCTATGGATGTTGTCAACACCACTTCTATCTGGCCCTGTGCTAAGCATACAAAGAACTTTACGAACGATAACGGAAATATATTTAATACTTTTTATACAATACACAAATTATTTTTATTAGATTATACACACATTTAATGCACATCAATGACCCAGGAACATTGGATTTTTTTTTCTCTCGGTGGGATTTGAATGTGCAACCTCTCGGTTGAGCACCAACAACAATGCAGTCGACTATTGTACTATGGAGGCAGCGTAGTGGTTGAGTGCATTGGTGCTCAAGTATTGACATTGAATAAGCTATTACTAACAAGTAACAAATATAAAACAACATATAATGTAACTCTTTAATATTTAATTAATAGGATTTCTTATTTATAGAATTGATTAAATTATCTATACATATAATAAATCTGTAGAGGGGTCATGTCTGTACATTAAGAATATTTAAGTGAAAATTAAAAAAAGGGGGTCTATAAAACCCACAGAACCTAAATATAACATTTTTGAAAAAAAATGTCTGTCTGTCTGTCTATCTGTGTGTGTAAAGTCCATATAAATCTCAGTACAGAGATCTTCGTCGCGTATATGAGCGTACTATCAAGTAGTCCCGTTCGCATAAAAGAAAAAAAAATATTATACATATAGACGAATTGAGAACCTCCTCCTTTTTTTGAAGTCGGCTTATAATACACGGTAATTTTTTGAGCTGGTAGTAGGAATTGTTAGAAACATTCACGACAAAAACGGCCATTATTTGACAGTAAACTATTATTATTAAAAATAAATAAAGAAGCATTACTATAAATTAGTGATTTTAAATATCCAAACGACAGTGTTCATAAACTAAAAATGTATTTGAACTGCTGCCCTAAATCACTTTTCCACGCGTACGAAGTCGCGGGCACAGCTAGTTATTGAATAAAGAAATCACAGCCATAAACTATGTGCGCTAAACTATTGAAATGTTACTCTTTAAACATTAAGGAGAAACAAAAAACATAATATTATAAAGTTTCACATTTTTATTACAAATAAGATGACATTGTCAGTAACACAGTAATTGTTTGCTGCATTTTGCTCTATTTATATATATTTTGTTCTTTCCTCATATCATAATTCTCAAGACATAACATCTTTTATGCTCCTTTTCTAGAAAACAATGCCATCTTTGCTATTGTACTTTTATCAGCTGTCCATCAACTCTGAATCTGCAAAAAATTTATGATTAGATTTATCAGTAATTTCCGGTATAAAATGGCAAACCAAAAACATATTAATCTTTAAATTTCAAGCAATGTTCCAACCTAATTCATGCATTAATACATGAATTTATTTTTGCATATACCTATATTTTGTTTGCAACGAAGAAACCTATATAATAGTTTCGGTTCAATTTTCTTTTTCTCCTTTGAAAAGTAAGCGGTTTTGATTAGCAATATGTTAGATAATAAAATAATAAATACCTTTGGCAATAAAATTCTATACAAGAAAATTACTATTTTGTAGTTTGATATTTTGTCACGAGTTCTATTACAACTAACAAGTTCGGAGTTGGTAAAGTTGCAGAACGTCCTCGCATCCTTTTTTGTTCCAAATGGAACATAGATGTAAATAATAAGGGTTTTATAAAATTATAAAACCCTTATTATTTACATCTATGTTACACAACAAAAATACATAATAATTATTTGTAAGCTTGAATTTTCGAAAGACAATATTGACAACTGACAAGTGACAACTGAAAAAGTTATATCTACCGAACATGTTGCTGTTCTTTTTTAACATATTGAATGGCCGTGTGGTGACGGCATTAGAATACGATTATCACCACCCCCGATACTATCCTAGGGGAGTCGTAAGAGGCGACTAAAAGGAAACACACACACATCAACAGCTAGTGTGAGAGAAGGAAAACTCGAAACAAAACCCTGTACCAACCCGTCTAGCCAGCGTGGTACCAGTAGGCTTTTTAAACCTCCTATTGGAGAGGTCTATGTCCAGCAGTGGACAGTTAAAGGCTGAGACGACGAATGCAATAACTGTGCATCTCACTTGCACACAAATAGTGTGAAGTTGTCTGGTTAAATACCACTAATAGCTATTCTGTAGCTATAAGACGATTGAAAAATCGAAAATATTTATTGGCTTGACAACTAGGGAAATAATTTTATTTGTCAGGCTACTATTTGACGATTTATCTGAGTATTGAAAAATCGGCCCTAAGAACAATACATTAGTCGTACGGTACCCTGTCACCCCTCAAAAATTTAACCGAACTATTGCAAAAAATGTGAGAATTATTTTATCGATTTCAATTATCGACCTTCGGTCGCCCTAGTGTCTATGAGAAAAGTGCGCGTGTGTAAGTGTACATCTAATGCATTGTTTACGTTAGTGTGACAACCAATTACAAATTAGCGATCTAAGTGTGTGAGGTTTATTTGTGTGCGTAACGCTCGTACGTATTGGGTTATTTCCATGTAGTGGAATTAAGAGCGGCGACACGCGTTCTGATACAAATTTGAAACTATTTCCATTCTAACCTCTTTATCTGTTCTGTGGGTTAGTATTATGCGTCACTTAAGATTCTTTTTATTTTCACCACTTAGATCACTATTATTCACTAAAAATCCTGGAAGATACGAGATGTGACCGAACTGTCAACTGATTTGTTGGGCACATAACAGTTGTGCCCAACCTCAGAATAAAGAATCATATGGAACTGGCATAAGCATGTACTTTGCCTGCATACCTACATAAACAAAACTGACAACAAACATGGCGGATTAGGGTTGCCCACTTTCTTTTTTTAAAGAATATTGCGGATTTTATACCCCACAACTGAGCTAACTCAAAGAAATTGATTTTTAAACACTTTATATCAAATAAACTAAACAATATACTACAATTTAATTAAATAAATGTTAGCTACTTACCGGTGATTTTGCATAGGCCACAACTTACTACAGAGGACTTCGTGTTACCTAATATAACGAATTCAGAATTATTTTACAGTTTTGCGCAGTAATTAAATCGAAAATCACTCAAAAACCCTAAAAATCTCACAATAACAACGTTTGACATGTAAACAAAGTGACATGTAAAATGGCGTCCTTGGCAGCAGAAGTATATCAAAGCCAATAAAGGGGGCGTTGATAAAAAGAGTGTAGATACTTATTTCTTACTTAAAACTCTTGTTGTAAGAAAGAGACAGGTAGCCTATTATTATTGCCGTGTGAAATTGAACTATTAGTACAGTTCCATATGATCTTTGTTCTGAGTGCCATAACAAACAAAAACAGGAACTCTGACAACGACAGGCAATATTGTCGCCTTCCTTTTCCTTCCTTAAAGTTTTTGTATGTTGTGATCTCGTTCACACACTTTATTGACGTATTGTAGCAAATCTATTTGTTCTTAATCTATGTTTATCTTAGATATAGAATCCTTTATTCTTAATCTATGATTCTTTATCTATGGTGTGAGCGTATGTTTCTTCATTTAGTTAAGGCGAGGAGTAACCGCAACTAGTGCCACTCTTTTAGAATAATTTTTACAATGACACAACGATCTAATTAAAAAAAGTAATCGGTTCAAACTTTAAGTAAGTAGTTAAACTCACAGAAGAGTAAAAGAGATTAGAATGGCATTGTAGGCGGGGCAGACGCGCCGTACATATGATCAAATGATCATATGTCAGCCGAAACACGTTTTATCGGTCAACAGTCACAATCTTACTGTGACAGCGTACGGAGCTCCATAAAAAGTCGTTAAAAATGCCGTGTTGCGCTGTTTTAACGTGTCGGAAAAGAAGCCAAGTGTGTAGTGTAGCCCAAGAAGGAATTTCTTTCCACCGGTAAGTCCAAAAACTTTAAATTTTATGTGATATTAGTAATTATTTCCATAGCATTATGTAGTTCGTGATCGAAAACGATACATTCGTATTTAGGCGCAAAATTATCCATTGCTGCAATACGTGGGTACCATTTTGTGTAATGTCTTTGCGAGTGAGCAATGTATTGCATTCGCAGCGATTGTTCTTGTCGCCGAATGACAGCTTCAATTCTAGGTACTTCGTGCGTATCGATAGTGTTGTACCAAGATGTAAACAATGTCGATCTAAGAAAATGATATTATAATTTAAGCAACTCTCTTTATTGATAATTACCATCATATTATTGTTTATTTAATTTAGCTTTCTATTAAGAAATAAAAGATAATTTCATACGGACATTATTATAATTATATTGTTATATCTGTGATTAATGTATGTTTTTTTTGCCTAGTAAATAAATAAATAGATTATTAAGGACCGATTTTTCCATCCTCAGATACACAACCAGATAGCGTTTATTCGACGAATAGCAATATTTTGAGTTTTTCAATACTCAGATAGTTGTTAACTGTCTAATAAGACACCTATTAAAGGAATAAAATTATCTGCTGCTTGAAGAGCCTGATAAGGCTTTATTTCCCCGATAAGTTCGTGTCTGCATTTATATTTAACAGTTTCGTCAATTTCTTTGGGTATCAGAATCTAATAAAATTGATGTTTTTGAAGCAATGGACGACTTAGCAATCGAGGAGGTACCTGAATTCCTCAATTATTTACATCTGTCTGGTAGAAAACCCCGACCAGTTAGTATTTTCAACAGTACCTTATGCCTAATAGTAGTAGTGATGATTGTAACTAGCACAAGGAATATTTTGAGTCACTGACAAGCTAGTTTCTTACAAATCACATTATACTAATAATATCTATGGATGTTGTCAACACCACTTCAATCTGGCCCTGTGCTAAGCATACAAAGAACTTTACGAACGATAACGGAAATATATTTAATACTTTTTATACAATACACAAATTATTTTTATTAGATTATACACACATTTAATACACATCAATGACCCAGGAACATTGGATTTTTTTTTTCTCTCGGTGGGATTTGAATGTGCAACCTCTCGGTTGAGCACCAACAACAATGCAGTCGACTATTGTACTATGGAGGCAGCGTAGTGGTTGAGTGCATTGGTGCTCAAGTATTGCCATTGAATAAGCTATTACTAACAAGTAACAAATATAAAACAACATATAATGTAACTCTTTAATATTTAATTAATAGGATTTCTTATTTATAGAATTGATTATCTATACATATAATAAATCTGTAGAGGGGTCATGTCTGTACATTAAGAATATTTAAGTGAAAATTAAAAAAAGGGGGTCTATAAAACCCACAGAACCTAAAAATAACATTTTTGAAAAAAATGTCTGTCTGTCTGTCTATCTGTGTGTGTAAAGTCCATATAAATCTCAGTACAGAGATCTTCGTCGCGTATATGAGCGTACTATCAAGTAGTCCCGTTCGCATAAAAGAAAAAAAAATATTATACATATAGACGAATTGAGAACCTCCTCCTTTTTTTGAAGTCGGCTTATAATACACGGTAATTTTTTGAGCTGGTAGTAGGAATTGTTAGAAACATTCACGACAAAAACGGCCATTATTTGACAGTAAACTATTATTATTAAAAATAAATAAAGAAGCATTACTATAAATTAGTTATTTTAAATATCCAAACGACAGTGTTCATAAACTAAAAATGTATTTGAACTGCTGCCCTAAATCACTTTTCCACACGTACGAAGTCGCGGGCACAGCTAGTTATTGAATAAAGAAATCACAGCCATAAACTATGTGCGCTAAACTATTGAAATGTTACTCTTTAAACATTAAGGAGAAACAAAAAACATAATATTATAAAGTTTCACATTTTTATTACAAATAAGATGACATTGTCAGTAACACAGTAATTGTTTGCTGCATTTTGCTCTATTTATATATATTTTGTTCTTTCCTCATATCATAATTCTCAAGACATAACATCTTTTATGCTCCTTTTCTAGAAAATAATGCCATCTTTGCTATTGTAGTTTTATCAGCTGTCCATCAACTCTGAATCTGCAAAAAATTTATGATTAGATGTATCAGTAATTTCCGGTATAAAATGGCAAACCAAAAAGATATTAATCTTTAAATTTCAAGCAATGTTCCAACCTAATTTATTTATTATTAATACATGAATTTATTTTTGCATATACCTATATTTTGTTTGCAACGAAGAAACCTATATAATAGTTTCGGTTCAATTTTCTTTTTCTCCTTTGAAAAGTAAGCGGTTTTGATTAGCAATATGTTCGATAATAAAATAATAAATACCTTTGGAAATAAAATTCTATACAAGAAAATTACTATTTTGTAGTTTGATATTTTGTCACGAGTTCTATTACAACTAACAAGTTCGGAGTTGGTAAAGTTGCAGAACGTCCTTTTTTGTTCCAAATGGAACATAGATGTAAATAATAAGGGTTTTATAAAATTATAAAACCCTTATTATTTACATCTATGTTACACAACAAAAATACATAATAATTATTTGTAAGCTTGAATTTTCGAAAGACAATATTGACAACTGACAAGTGACAACTGAAAAAGTTATATCTACCGAACATGTTGCTGTTCTTTTTTAACATATTGAATGCAATAACTGTGCATCTCACTTGCACACAAATAGTGTGAAGTTGTCTGGTTAAATACCACTAATAGCTATTCTGTAGCTATAAGACGATTGAAAAATCGAAAATATTTATTGGCTTGACAACTAGGCAAATAATTTTATTTGTCAGGCTACTATTTGACGATTTATCTGAGTATTGAAAAATCGGCCCTAAGAACAATACATTAGTCGTACGGTACCCTGTCACCCCTCAAAAATTTAACCGAACTATTGCAAAAAATGTGACAATTATTTTATCGATTTCAATTATCGACCTTCGGTCGCCCTAGCGTCTATGAGAAAAGTGCGCGTGTGTAAGTGTACATCTAATGCATTGTTTACGTTAGTGTGACAACCAATTACAAATTAGCGATCTAAGTGTGTGAGGTTTATTTGTGTGCGTAACGCTCGTACGTATTGGGTTATTTCCATGTAGTGGAATTAAGAGCGGCGACACGCGTTCTGATACAAATTTGAAACTATTTCCATTCTAACCTCTTTATCTGTTCTGTGGTTAAACTAATTTATTGGCATTTAATTACAGCTCTAAATCCTAAACTGTATTTACTCTCGTAAGTAATAACTTAAACGGCCGTTTTAGTTATTACTTACGAGTTATAATACATAATATTAGTTTAACTATTATATATTACTATAATAAATTAGTTTAGCTACTTACTTAAAGTTTGAACCGATTAGGTACTTTTTTTAATAATTATAATATTTATAATAATTCTTCTCTTTCTTCTTCTTTACTAATGTCAAAAGGATCTCATTAAAATATCATAGGCCATGGCTGGCTAAAATAATGGACCTCACTATTCACTTACAAATAAGTAGGATTGACCCTAGTTGTCGATTTTCTGTATTAATTTAATAATTTATATTATTATTTTAATATTATATGGGTTATTGTTACGTATAATGAATAAATTCTGCAATATTCTTTTGACATTAGACAACAAGAACAAGAAGAAGAATTCGCCATTTGTGTTTGATTTTACGTAGTAACCAGGGGCCTGATTACGCAACTCCGTGGGCATCAATTCTCCGTGGATATCTACTTCTTCTTCTTACGTGTCCGGCTGTCATAAAACCGGACAAGTGAACTGAAATATGAACTATTGTTGTAGTCACAGATTAGAATAGTACTAATGTGGTTGTAGTTCAATATGCGTCTCGTAATGGTAACTTAATTCTATGCTATAAACCAATTACGATACATAATAAGTACATATTAACAGCATTTTAGCACTATATACTATGTACTTTTAAATACAGATACCAGAATATAAATAGCTATTTACAATAAATATTAAACAATAAATAAGTTGTAAAGGGCATATGAGATTCCATGATTGGAAATTTTTACAATAATTTACAAACAATAGGTATTTATCATTATTAACTTACTGTTTTGTGTAGTTTCCCTAAAAAGTGTGAGTAAATTGTAACTTATAAATGATTGCCAGTAATTGCCAGTAAATAAGAACCCGGAACTCGCAATGCGGAACTTTCAAAGCGGAACCCGAAATTCGGACACTGCAAACGCGAAAATCTTCTCATATTAATCTTCGTCTTCTTAAAACACGATTTAAAAAGTTAAAATATCAAAAAAACCGGACACTTATGTCTAAAAATTGATGTCCATTTTACCACTCAAAGAAGGAACGAAATGCTTGTAAACAGTGCATTTTGACATATGAACACAGCTTTGAACTGTCAAATGAAAGCGGCAGATATCGAGCTGCCGGCTTGGATGTTTCATGACTACTTTCTTCTTCTTCTGGGTTGAATTCCAACCACAGACTATTTTTTTTTACTGATAGTAGTATTATCTATTAAGTTTTTTAAATTATTTATTCATCTAAAATTACACTTAAATATAATACACTATTATCTCGCCAAACACATGTTTAACGGCAAGTGTTTTGACAGCGGATTGTGTGTGGGGTATTCGAGTAATACTTTTAAATAAATTACTCTAATCTATGGCTTTGGTGAATTTAATTTCCCTAGCTGGGTAAAATTAGCCCCACTTATAACGATTTTTTATTTTATTAGCCATAGCAAGTTGACTGGCTAGACAAGCACATGGTGAATGCAGCCGTAAGGTTAAACCTAAAATTAAGCCGTATGGTTCGTTTATTGATAGAAAACTAATTACTAGGCAGTATGGTCTATGACCTTAGCCTGTGCATCATGAAGACCTTTTAAAAAAAATTGGATAATTAATAATTATTTAGGAATTTTATAGTTTAAACTACTAAAACTATTTGGATTTACAAAAATATTAATCCAAATAGTTAAGGCTGATTATAATACAGTATTTATAGCATTTCATAATTTTTATTTTTTATTTGTAAACAATATTGTTACCATGACAACTATTAGACGTATAGACGTTAAAGACTGGCCAAGATCGAGCCGAGGCGTTCCAAATCGATAAAAAAATTAAAAAAAAAACGGTATACAGCCAAATGTGATTTGATTTGAAATCCAGAAAAGCCAACAACACGTATAAGAAAACTTACAAAAACTTCGACAGTTACAACAAAAGTAGGAATACGTGTATTACGTATTCCTACTTTTGTTGTAACTGTCAACAAAACAAACATGAACCTTTGAATTATACTCTCCGCCATGGTAATGTTATCGAATGTGAATGAAATAAGCGCTATTACGCTTTTCATGTAATGAGCGGTTTTTATTTTGACAGTTCTACCTACTAGTTTAAGAAAAATGCTGATAGATGGCATTAAACCTAAGTAATATGTCAAATCCTGTGTAAAATGTCAATTTCCGCTTTGTTTTTTGTTTGTTTATCTTACAACTTTCTTTCTTTCACTTGCAATAGTTTATTATTAATTGTGCCCTGAGAACTAAACTAAACATGGCTAGTCCATGCGTGGTACAATTTTGTAAAAATATAGGTAACCACCGCTTTCCCCAAGATGAAACTCGGAGATCAAGATGGATTAAATGATTACGCCAGCCTGCAGATTTCATCTCTCCGTCATCACATTTGGCAAGAAGCCCAAGATGGAAAATACATATTTATCTTAGCTTGCAATAAGAAATAATAATAAAGTTTATTGACATTAGACTTAAATTAGTAACATTTTTTTAATTTCTTAACCTAAATATATGTACTTACATATCTTTATGTTTGTTACCTATCTTGGGTATCATAACTTAATGGAAACATAATACAGTAGGTACCTATCTTAGGAGTTTATACCTAAAAACCAAACTTTTGTTTGCAGCTCATCGCCTAAAAATACTTAAAAGAAAAGCTGTTCCTTCTATATTCCCATGGAATGAAGCTTGTCAGCAAGCTAACCAACTCCAGCAGCAGTCAGAGCCAATGTTTAATCCAACTGCAGTTCAGGCTACATATTCTCAATATACCTATATATACCAACCACTTAAGAGTCGAAAATACTCGGCAGCAGGCTGAAATTTGGCATGTATCTTTCATAGAATGTAAGTATAGGGGAGTACTAAACAAGAACTTCCCGAAATCCCTACGGAAACGGGAGAAAAGTGTAATTAATTATTTGTTTGAAAAATCAAAGATATTGAAGCCAGCTAGCTATAATGTATGTAGGTTTCCTCGGAAGTGTAGGAGATCACTAAGAAAGGAATTTGAAAGGATTATTTTTGTGTATGAAACAGCATACCTACAGCGACTTAACCACTTTATGAATAATTTCTCTACCAGAAAATGGATAATAGCTTTATTCAGGCAACCCTATTAACCACCCAACAAAGATCAAAGATTTTTTTGACATATTACATTATGCAAGCGCCATCTTACGGTAGTCTCTGTACCTAAAAGTGACACTTCGAAAACCCCTCATTGTTATTAGGTATCATTCGTCGACATCCTTTTACGTTACTTTACCTTGCTGTCAAATGTTTCCGGTTGGCCTACATTATGAGGAATAACTGTAGTAGGTACTCTAGATGCGAGTTCCGCATACCAGTTTTCGCGTTGCGGGTTCCTCGTTTAGAGTTCTACGTTGTAGGCTTCACGTTGCGGGTTCGGGTTTTGTTTTTCTTTAAACTGAATTTCATCACAAACTGTCGTATGCTCAACGAAATGGGCACATGTCAGCTAGTCTTACGTTTTCGTAAAATGCTATGAAGCAATTCAATCATGAAATATAAAAGATCCAAACAACGAAAGGATCTAGATGCGAGTTCCGCATACCAGTTTTCGCGTTGCGGGTTCCACGTTTAGAGTTCTACGTTGTAGGCTTCACGTTGCGGGTTCGGGTTTTGTTTTTCTTTAAACTGAATTTCATCACAAACTGTCGTATGCTCAACGAAATGGGCACATGTCAGCTAGTCTTACGTTTTCGTAAAATGCTATGAAGCAATTCAATCATGAAATATAAAAGATCCAAACAACGAAAGGATCAATTACCTACATATTATAGTTGTAGGGGTGTGCCCTATATGTGGTCGTTAAATAAAAGTTACACTTCAGACTTCATAATATATTATCACGTATACATATTATCTACATAGGTACACATAGGTAATTACATAGGTGCCGACAGGGCAACATACCCTTACGGATACTAAATTATAAACTGAACAATAAAAATATTAGTCTTAAAGACTAAGCGGGGCATCTCATTACGGGCTACATCACACATGCATTATGCGTATGTGCATATCTGCTTACGCTGCACGTAACATGTTACATAGTGAATACTTACTTTCTTTATTATATATTTATTTTCTGAGTTATCAAAATAGGTTTTGGACTTTCCATAGGTCCATTTTTTGCAAGGAAATAACATTAGGTATATAACATTAAATAACATTAAATAACAATAATATGCCAAATTAATGTCAATTATGCATTTCGTTCGTTCTTTGAGTGGCAAAGTGGGAATCAATTTTTTGACATAGCTGTCCGGTTTTTTTAATGATTATATGTTATTAAAACGTATTTTAAAAAGATTTAGCATCACAATGACGGTTGATAATGACGTATGACGAAGAAGAAGAAGTAGATATCCACGGAGAATTGATGCCCACGGAGTTGCGTAATCAGGGCCCAGATTACGTAACTCCGGTCGCTTTCCCGTCTCTCGAGATCAACTACCATTGTGACGTTACATCTTTTTAAAACACGATTTAAAAAATGAATATGTCATAATTTTGACGTTTTAACTTTTTAAATCGTGTTTTAAAAAGATGTAACGTCACAATGACAGTTAATTTCGAGAGACGGGAAAGCGACCGGAGTTAGGTAATCAGGGCCCAGGCCCCAGGGGTCGGACACTTCCATACAATGACAAATTCTGTGATTTTTTTACTCAAAATGCGACATCTGTAATCATTTCCCAAAACAACTAGTTACTGTAAAGTGTCACAGATGGTAGCATTGTCGATAATTTTATACAATAATTTATTTCTGAAATTTATTTATCTATAATATTTATTTCAGTATCTAATTATTTTACTGAACTCGTTTTATAATTAATAAATTTAAAATTTTGAATACCTTACAACTTTAAGTAATAATTACTATAGCAACACAGTGAAGTGATTGATAGGTACTTGGTCAAATTGCTTAGCAAATATGGCGACTGCTCCTTGCGTTTGTACTTTGTAGTTTTGTTCCTTATTTTTTGTGCTGTTCTTTGTGTGAAGTGCGTATTTCCAGAAGATATTGTGTGAGTTGAGCTTTTAGTTCCTCCACTATTTCAGTGCAATCGTTTTTTTGCGACCAGGACGCTACGTTTGTGCTATTTGTTTGCGATATAGACGCTTGTGATTTGTGTAGTAAGTACATAATACATTCTATGTTCAATAATGTAAGTGTATAACCTGAGAATAAATAAATAAACT
The DNA here is from genome assembly GCA_905187575.2 of Celastrina argiolus. Lineage (NCBI taxonomy): Eukaryota > Metazoa > Arthropoda > Insecta > Lepidoptera > Lycaenidae > Celastrina > Celastrina argiolus. The sequence continues at coordinate 2,651,855 of LR994598.1, forward strand.
GTAAAATAAAAATGGTTTTATTATGTACCTACCCATTTATTGTGAAATTCAAGGTTTCTGTAAAGTATTAAACTTTACTGTATAGTAGTTGATAAAGTTTGGCTATGATTTGTTAAATGAATAGGTATTTATTATGTAATAATGTATATATGATAATGAATATAAATATGTAAATTATTTAACAAAGCCAAACTTTATCAACTTAAATACAAGTAAAATATAAGCTGAAATTATACTGCAAATAAACTGGTATGTAAAGCTATACATACCAAAAGTTTGCGGGAGATGATATCAGATGGCGCTATGTAGCTATCAAATGACATTAGTAGTAGTCAAAAAAACCAGAGAGGGTCTCAGAATAAAGAATCATAGAGGGTACCCTCTATACCTTTATATATTATTATATTCTATGGTAGTAACTAATTCTTAATCTGTGGTTTGATCAAAGATTATTATTAGTATGGTTTGATTCTCTGTTTGATTTGTGTACATAAATGTGTGGTTGTAAAATAGACTTAAAAAGTTTAAAATTAGTATTGTATTTTGAGATTGGGGTAAGCTCCATCTTAAAAAATGTTAAATGAAACTTATTGCACTTTATGCTTATCACACAATAAAAGAACTATAAACATATTTAAAACAGAAGTGCAATGTGTCTACGAAAACCTCGCAAACATTACGGTACGTAACGTAACTTAATAAAACGTAATGGTATTTAAAATATCCGGCATTAGGGTAAACCATGTAATGTAGCTATTGTATATTACTTCCTTAATAAATGAAGGCATTAATGGATGAAGGACTGCGAAGGATGCATAGCAAAATTCTAATTTCGTGAAAATTTTACTGAAACTGTCACTTAAACATTTTAGAAATTAGAGTATGTCATGAGTATTATGAGTATGTATGTTTATGTTAGTATGTATGTATTTTTAATAAATTAAATAGTTCTATCGTTTTAGATATTAAACTCTCCTTATTTAAAAGTTCTCATAAGGGACTTAACGTGACTCTTGTATGGATACCAGGACATGCTGGCATACGAGGAAACGAAGTAGCAGATTCCCTTGCAAAACAAGCTACTTCACAACAGGTTGATCGTAAATATTATATTCACCAAACATATGATTTGCTCTCCATACCAAAAAAAGACATGCTTAAACTATGGCAAACAGAGTGGGAAAGAAGTAACAAGATCAAAGGCAGACATTATGGGTCAATCCAACCCATAATTCCCAATAAACCATGGTTCTGGAAATACAAAAAAATCTGCAAGAAAACTGTCTCAATATCATGTACACTACGTTTAGGCCATGTATGTACTCCAGTTTTTTTTAATAAATTAAGAATCAAAGATTCATCTTTGTGTGAATGTGGCCTGGATGAAGGTTCTTTAGAACATATATTCTTTTCCTGCCCTAATAATACTAACTGCCCTTTGTATGCTCAACTACATAAAATAAATATTCCTTTGCCCACAGATTTTAACTGTCTTTTATACTATTTTCATAAGCCTCAACTAATATTTGTACTAGCAAAATTCATAAAAGACAATAATTTACAACTGTAACACTATTTTTCTATCTATTAAACTTATTAGATGTATCATAATATTTGCTGTATTGCATGTATATTGTAGTTGCAACAGTATAAAAGTTACATTCAGTTCATGTAAGACAAAAGTTTTATATGTATTGTGTTAATTATTATTATAGCATAGTTACTACACATATTATATTATTGTAACAATTGATAAGTTATGTACAGTATTATTAGTAAAAAATATATATTTTCTTTATTATTATGTAAGTATATGTAAGTAATTTATAGTATTCTGTAAGTAGTTATGATTCTGTTGATGTAAATTACTAAATATTTATATGAGAAATCAAATAATTTGTTTGTAACAATAATAACTACACAAAATTTGGCTATGCCCTAAAAATCTATAAATACTCGACACTGGCAGAATGGTGCAAAACTCTTGCAACCTCTGTTGCCAAAAATAAAAGAAGAAGAAGAGTATGTCGTAAAGTGTTAAGTAAATTAATGTAAATCGGTCAGTAGAATCGTAGAATCAATGTACCTACTTAATATGTAAATGTAACTACACATCCTAAAATGTTTAAGTAACAGTTTGAGTTAAATTTTCACGAAATTAGAATTTTGCTCTGTATCACCTTCATCCATTCATGCCTTCATTTATTAAGGAAGTAGGTTACAATAGCTATATTACATGGTTTACTCCAATTTTTTGGGATACCTTCCTCAAAGACCTTCATCAATTTATGTTTTCAGATATTATGTACACATTTTTAATCATTTACAGGTTACATATCAAACATGTTGGATGTGTTTCATTTGCCACGAGAGACTACGACAGTGTTACCTTTTAAAGAAGTTGGCTGTAAAGACTCGCGGTCTCATTGAAAATGTCTGTGAGAATGAGGTACTTCTGTTGAATGCACACTTAACAATATATTATAAGTACTATAGATAACATAATATATTTTATTCTGATTCATTCTGATCATTTAGTGAACAAAAAAGCCATTAACTTGACTATAGACTGTTTAGTGATGCAAAGACATACAATGACTGGGAAAATCAATGAATTCAATTTTGATTACTTTTTGTTTGGTAGGTAGAAAATTAAACAATGTAGCTGTATATCTATTATCAATTGTAATAAACCTTGTCCCACATTGTTATCCAAACTTTTTGTGTGGTTTATATGAAAACTGCAAAATCTCACCCCCCCAAAATTGAATATCCGTAATGTACATTTTATCCCTTTTATTGTTTCTAATATACTTATTTATCTATGATTTATATGTTGTATGATATGGTTTCACAAATATCCCCCTCCAACAGCCTTTTATTTTGCGTGGCTGGATTATTCCACAGTTGTTGTTGATATTGATATGATCTACGAACATACCTGCATCATCCCATTCTAGATCCACCTGGCCTTCGAGTTCACAGGGAGATCCAAGCATGTTTCTATTTATAGTTTGGGAAGACATCTCGTTATTAATTACAGGGTTCCAACACAGCTTCTTCAGATTCACTCATAATTACGAAACTTGTGGGTAGTTCGAAAAAAATATATAGGTACATGAAAAAAACTGTACTTTTCATTTATTCATCTGAAAAGTATTATTAAAGATCACCGAAAAAGTCATAATCAACACTATTACACAGCTAACACTAAAAACCAACGCACCCCTGTTGTTGGTTTGCTCACTTCCGTTCTGGAAATTTCGACCTGAAAATTGAACCTTGCGGTCGTGCGAAGACTTTGGTCGACAGTGGCGAATTAAATAAAGGCTTCGTTCGGCACCTAAACAATGCCCTAAACGTAAACTTACCCCTAGAAAAGTGATTGTTATTAGGTGGTCTAGAGCCGGTGTGGTTCATCACAGCTTCTTACCAAACAGGGTGAGCATAGTAATGCTAACGAACAAACTGCAGATGTGTACTGTAAAGAACTGAACACAATGATAGAGAAGCTACAGGCATATCTCCAACCAGCATTGATCAATTGCTTGTCTCCGCTGGTCCGGCACGACAACGAGCGACCTCATACTCCACAGCAGACGGTCTCCAAGTAGCAAGAACTTGGTTTGGTTCTCTCTCTCTCAATTTAATCAGCCATACTCACCAGACCTCGCGCTTACAGACTGCTACTTTTTCCAGAATTTGGATATTTTTTTGGCGATAAGAAAATTAAATCCCGAGAGGCAGTACAAAATGCCTTTGAAGAATTTTCTGCTTTCCGTCCAGCTGATTTAAGAAGGGCATCAATAAACTGCCACTGCGTTGGCAAAAATGCATTTATTGCATGTTTGATTGCTTCGATTAATACAAATAAAAAATACATGTTACAATTTTTTCATACACGCGAAAATAACGCGACTAGGTAACATGAACTAAATATATAATATTTGTATCAAATATACTATGCGTTTTCTTTACAAGTTTTTCATTTCATGTTCAAATATACATGTAGGTATATACATTCTTGTATAATTAATTATTCCAGTCACGTATGATCCTTTAAGATTCTAGCATAAAATAAGATGGATTATATTAGATTTAACATTGGATCAGAATGTATTAGAACAAAGTATATACCTAATACTATGAATTAAACTTTTTCTTGTAATGAAGTTTATAAGTTAAATATTTTGTTAAATAAAAAACAAAAGGATCTGGATTTAAACATGTTTTTTTTAGATTGATATGAAGTTTGGCGTATTTGAATCATTGTTAAACTTATCAACTTCCAACACAAAGATTATTTCCACATTGCCACCAGCTCATTGCGACATCAAAACGGAGCCAGAGGAAAAAACCGAAATTAATTTGAATGATACAGGTAGGTAATAATCACTATCTAGCTAAATATCAAGCAAAGCAATGTATTTTTAATGTTATGCTGTATTTCAAGACTGAAGTTTAAGAGGCTAGTCTCACTATGGTCCAGTAATGATAAACACGTTTAGCCTCAATCTGCAAATAAATTCCGACTGAGCTGAACTTTGGTATTATTATACAACTTTCTTTACAACTTTTTTTATTAATGTCTACACCCACACTGATACGGGCTATTGCTTATGGGAGATTTTATCTATGAAGAAGAAGGGCTCCTGTCTGGAGGACTCATTTTTATCCTTCAGACAGGAGCCCTAAATATGATACTTATAATACACACATATGTGTATAAATTTTTTATAAGAAATACCTATAAAAATATAAATTGAATTTTAAATAAGCATTGTCATACTTGACTAAACACTTATGGATGTTCTAATTTGTTTTTATTTGCTTAGAAATTGAAGATGGAGCTGTAGAAACAACAAACAGCTTTGTAGATGATGAACAACCTTCGAGCTTATCATACTCTGATTCAAAGGATTTACAAGTTGTTGATTCTGATCATAGTCAGGATTCATTGAAAGTGGAGAGAAGTAATACTCGTCACGATGTGAAGGAGCTGAAATTGATTATAGAAAGGCTTAGTCCAAGTATTATTGAGAAATATGTTCGAACAAAACACATAGAACAGTTAGAGGGGGAAGGAGAAGCAACTTACACAACTGAACAAATCAAACAAGAGATAGAAGAGGAGGTAGCTGATGAAGGTAAGTCCTACTTATGACCATAATGCAGTAGGCAGCAGCATATAAATAGGCGTACAGCGGATATATTAGGATGTAACAAATACTGTTTAGCTCCTTCCTTTCCTCTGTTATATACGTCTCCAGCCTTATATTTTTAATGAGGTAAATAAGTAAGGTAAGTGTCCATTTGTATCTTCAGCGTCCTAAGGCTCTTATAGCTTCAATAAAATATGTCGGATGGGCTCTCATGATTTAGTATCATTCCTTCGGATACTGTGGGCTTTCGTGGGTAAATCGTGAAAAGAGAACAGAGTAACAATATCACTTGTTTATTCATAATCACAATTTTTGTATAAACGTATAAATTCGCTATTCACTACACTTTATAAATTTACTTTACTTTAAAGAACAATGGCCAAATCGTACCAGATGATAAAATGTGGCGTATGTCATTAGTAGGAAAAAATCCCTTATATTTTAAGGCATCGAAAAACATTAGAAATGTGTTTTTAAATAGCCACAAAAAAAGATCATAATATAATTTAGTTTTGTTGTTGTCTTTTATAATATGTTCTGTAGGTCATCAAAATAAATAAAAAAAATAAAATAAAAATAAATGATGATAATCATGATATTCAGAATCAGAACGCACCCTGCATTCATGATTCATTTCACGTATAATTAAAATGACATGCTTTTTAAAAAAATATATTTATTTTCCGTTTCTGTCAAATTATTCCTCGTAATTACGAGTATACTAAACTATAATATAATAGCGTTAAAATGATTATCCTATTTTTATTATAAAGAAACGAAAGTATGTTAAATATAAAAAATATCATAATATTATTACAGTTTTATTTTCAATGCTTCGGAACGTCATTTGTCATCGACCCGGGTTATTGATTGACCGGGTTATCATTATCCGGCGATCATTCGCATTCATAGATAAGAGTGTTCGCGTTACTCGCGTGCCGGTTCCCTTGTTGTTGTGAATTTCAGCCCACAATATCGCGCCAGCAGCATTCCTTGATGCTGTAGTTGTAAGAGAGGATTTTGAATAAATAGTTGCCTGATATTTTTATATTACCATCATGGACGTATAAAAAAAGGCGGACAGAGTTCCTGCTAAGATAAAACTGTGTCCCGTAATGGCGGCGGTTGTCTATGTGTGAATCAATTGTGGGTTGCCATGTCAGTCAAATTTACCCATCTTTTAATTTTTTTAAACAACTAAATTAAAATTATTTGCCGTATGTAATTTATAAAATTAGTTGATGAACGAAAATTGCATGTGTGTCAGACTAATATGTATGGCATATAAATTGTATGGCAAGAAGTGCACGTATGAGTGGTGAAGTGTGTATGTAATAATGAAAAGAGATGTTGAGTCCGAAAACGCTTTTTATGATTGATTGCTTTTCACTATTAGAGCATGTATGTGCTTTGTAAATTAATTATCAGAAGAAGACGTATACAATAAAATACAGTTAATGATTTTGCACAAGTTTTATTGAAATAGTTCAACATCCCAAGTGCTGAGTAACTTTTTTATAATGGTGTCTTTTACTTTGACAAGCTCTTAAATCCCCTTTTAATTTTGAAATATGATGAAATCGAATCGTTAAATATTTTTCTGCAATATATTTTATAAGACTTAATTTGTGTTCAGTTCCAGCGAATGTATGTTCATTTTCTAAGTTTATAAAAACGTATTCGTCTCCTACGAATTTCTCTAGAATTTTTGTAAGAATAAGTATATTGATAAATGTATGTGATAAATGTTGTTTTTCATTGTACAATGTGATGTTTTCCTTTATAATCTTTCGTACAACCATTTCACACATGCAACAAATCTTGAACATATCATTCGAGGGAAAACGTAATCCTCCTCTGGTTTTTAACTTTATCAACTTATGGAAATATAGGTTTTCTGTCGTAGACAATCGTGCAATGCATTTTATTTTCTTTGCTGCGTAGTGGCATATGCTACCAGCTAGGTACCCGATTATTAATGTTCGATAATCATTAAATTCTTATATGTTTAACCTTTTCGCTAGATCACTGTCTTCTTTAGTAATTTCGTTTAGGAATCCTTTGAATTGTTTTACGTTTGGATTGTCGTTGAATCCGCCCTGCATTCTTATGCACGAAAAGAACATCTCGAGGTGGTCCTGACTAAGTTTATATGTAGGCAGAAAAAGTATTTTTTTTTCATTTTGAATAAGATTTTCTTACAGATGTTTCAGACTTTGTATCTTCATCAATGTGCCGAGAAAACCAGCAGGGCAATCGCGCTAAAATACTCAAGCTGAAACGCAACCGAAACTTGAACGTTACTCGACTTTATGACGTATTCGGTATCGCGCTATCCTTTTGACAGCTAGTTGAGACGAAGCTGGAACGTAGTTGTAACTCAAACGCTGTCAAACAAAAAGTTCGTACGGAGTTAGTTTACCTCGCACGCAGCTCGAACGTTTGGAACAAAGTGATCGTATATAAGTTAAGTTTTTGAATCTAAATAATTGTGTAAAGGACCAAAAATGTTCAGCTGGATTGTAAACGAAACGCAGCTGAAACACAAACGAAACTAAGTTGAACCGCAAATGAAACGTTGTACAATAGCGCGATTGGCCTGCAGTTTCACATTTGGCTTTTACAACAGGTTTGTAATATCGAGTTAGAACAAAAGTATATTTTCCGTCTCTTTTAACTTTTCTTTTAGATACATATTTAATTTGCAGATTCAATATATATTCTTTGAGGTTATCTAAAAAATCAAACACAAAGTCTTTGTTCTCAGTACATAGCGGCTTTCTAAAGTCAAATTGAGTCATAGCACGTGTGTTAAAAATGTCGAACATGTCATTTATATATTTAATAAATGTTTCCGTTGCCTCTGTGTCTTGAAAAGATTTGAGTTTTAAGTCTTCTCTGCAAGCTTTTATCGCAGTAGAAACAGTAGTACTGAAAACTTGGGTGGGCCAGCTTAACTTTCATTATATTGTTTTTTAAATTTATATGTTTTTGTGATAATTTATTAGCTAAATGTAATCCCTCATCCTGTTTGAAGTTTATCGAGTGCTTCTAATGTAGATCACTTAATAATACTGTTGTTTTTATCATAAAATCCTTTTTTTGGTTGAAATTGGTTTCGGAGTAACTTTACTATATGGCTAGGGTCTAAAAAGCAGGCTATTTCAGAATTATTGCACGGGTGCTTAAATGTGGTTTTAAGCAATCCCGGCTGCAAATTACAACCAAGTAATTGTAAGGCGGTAAAATTGGTGGCATGTCCATCGCAAGTTATAGAAACCACATCAACGCCAGATTCAAAACACTTTGTGAGACAAATTTTAATCAGATTTGCTTTCTGTTCCCCTGACAATAAGTTGCTTAAAAATATCCCACAGGAAGTTTAAATCGGTGATTAATGCCAACAAGAAGAAAAACTAAAGCTTGGGAAGCTAAAGCGGCACCTTCTTCAACTCCTTGTCCCATGTCTTCTAAGCCAATATATTTCTTGCCGTTCCATATTATTTGACGTATAGCAACTTCATCAAATGTCAAAGAGCACAATTGTTTTGGCTTATTTGCGCTTTTGCTTTCAATGCCTGAAAGGATTCCTCTGTAAATGGCTGTACCACTTAGACAAAGTCAAAAGTTTGTCTTACGTAGCTATACGCTTTTCGTCGTTCGTCGTCGTTCGTCGTCGTCGTCGTCGTTTCAGCCTTTTACTGTCCACTGCTGGACATAGGCCTCTCCAATACATTATTGAAGGAAGTTAAGCCTACTGGTACCACGCTGGCTAGACGGGTTGGTACAGGGTTTTGTTTCGAGTTTTCCTTCTCTCACACTAGCTGTTGATGTATGTGTCCCGACGTACATACGACTCCCCTAGGATAGTATCGGGGGTGGTGATAATTGTATTCTAATGCCGTCACCACACGGCATGGTCCTTCGAGCCGGATCCATACGCTTTTGGGGCATAATAATTAAGTGTTAGACAAAACTTTTTAATGGCAGGGGTATATTTAATATTCTTTTTTAGTTTTTTGTATTGAGATTGTTAAACAAATCAACAGCAATTACGTTTTCTTTTAATCTTGTGAATGTGTCCGCATCAACGTAATTGTCATCTTTAAGAGGATTTTAAAATATCTTTCAAAGATTTGTTCCTGTTTTGAAGTCGTTTGACTTTTTGTTTCAATGTTTTTAGTTCCCTTTTTTGTGTTTTGATAATTTGTTTCTTGATGAGACTTTTTTTAAAAAGCCGTTTTCATTGGAGACAGAAGTATTGACATAACCTGTTCTTTAGCTTCTCTAATTTGAGATGATTCCTAAAAATATAATTATAACTTAATAAATATATAAATAAATAATATATATATTTTAAACTAATTCAATTCACTTTTTCACGTCTAATTTTACCAACACACAATAAATTAATGAGTAGGTACTACATTCAGATTTGAGGCGCAACTATTCAATTACCCACCTCTTGTATAGTACTGGAAGTATTTGGTTCTGTAGATTGCTCAACTCGAAAAATTTGAACTATGTTTTTTTTTTTTACTAAAAAGTAAATACATAATTATTAAAAAAAGTGTATGTTTTATAAAATTAAGACTATAGTGAGATGTTATAAAACAACTGAACATATAAAGTATTTTTTCTTCCGTCTGTCTGGCAAAAAAAGAAAACGTGGTTTTTGTTTGTGCTCCTTATGAGCCGACCAAAGCTCTGTCCACACTTTAAAAATTGTAAATAAATAAAATTTCAATATATTTTTTTACCCACCAATATAATGTTAAATAGTGTTTAATTTTGTAGCATGTTTCTTACATTAGGTTCTATAATTTATATTTTACGGTGCTACTAGTACTATATTTAAGTAAACAAATGTAATTAAGTAATAAATGAAAAAAAAAAAAAACAAATATATAAATAAGAATCTGTATCCAAGAAATATATTGAGTTAGTGTGCGATTATAAAACGTCATCGCGGATCAAGCTACGGGAAGATCACTAGGTATACATCATATTATTCCGCACCTCCTGATCAACGTTCGTAGTTGAAGGAACAGCAGCCGCAGGGTCCTCCTCTGCCATTGTGGACTCAAATAAAAACTAAAACAAAATAACGTAGTATAAACTTTCTACATAGTTCTGGTAAAAAGTGTGAAGAAAAGTAAATAGAAAAAACGCTGGGTTAGGTAAGAATTTTATGTCACCTTTTGTGGAACTGCAGTTTTTGTGAAACCCAAACAAATTCAGTGTAATTTGCAGTAATCATTTTGAAGCTAATGATTTATACACAACAAAAGGGGGACTCCGGCGTCTTGTTATATAGTTATACAACAAGACGCCAGAGAATCATTAGCTTCAAAATGATTACTGCAAATTACACTGAATTTGTTTAGGTTCCAAACGTTTTCACCATTAGATTGTCTTATTATTTCAATCCAATCCTTTCTCCATACTTCGTTTTCTTTAGGAAATCTAGATAAAAATTTTAAAACTTACTTTTATAAAATAAAATTATAATAACCATAAACACCCACTATTTCGGGTGATTTGCATTCGTTAATATTAGCAACATTGACAATTATGGAGATATTTTGCTTTAAAAATAAAGGTAAGTTTTAATTGTTAAAATCGGGAATAACGTGATTGAATTATTCACTCACCTATGAAACGAGGTTTCTGGACACTTTTCCCTTCGATCACTACGGTTTTTACACCATATCACCACACAAGACATTTTATTTTTATTTATGTTTAGGCCGCGTACCCGTGTCGACTGTGTTGACGTTTGCGCCCTAATGGCTGACTAGTGTGTGAATGTGTGCGTGCGGGCCGTGTACATACAGTCAGCTGGCCGACTATTCCGACTAAAGACACACTGTTGTGTTTAATGATACTCTGTCCGCCTTTTTTATACGTCCATGATTACCATATATGTATTTATTACTAGCTGTCCCAACAGAAGTTGTTCTGTTATAAGGCAAATAACGAAAGCGACTTGCTTTCACAAGTGTTTTTTTAGTTTCTTATTGCGGTTTCACAGATATTCAATTTTTTAGATAATTCTCTAGGATAAATTGAAATAATTAGAAACGAGATCGCCGAATATACACTTGTAGCCTACAAGTTGTAGGCTACACCGCAGTCGGGAAAAAGGTAGTTCTTAATTCGAACCTGAAAATAATTGTTAACGATATTATAAAAAATCGTGGCTATTTAGAAAGAATTTTTAAACGGAATTATGTTTAGAGCATAAGAACAATCAAATCTAACTATAGTTTATTTTAGGACACCAAAAATAAAAGTCGAGTCCTATACAAATTTGGCCATGATTCTTTACTTTACTTTTCAAGTATTGACACTAACGAAACATGACAGTTTCAAGACGTCTCGACTTGGCGACCAAATGACGAATGAATTCAGTCTCGCCGACTCATGTCAAAGCGCGCCATAAACAAGTTTCGCCATTTTGCCACTTGGGGCCGCACTTCCGTCTCGTTTTGTGTCCATATTCGTATCCGGCTCCGATATATATCGGTTTAATTGATTTTTAGGGTTCCGTACGTCAAAAGGTAATAATCGGTGTACATTCATTGAAAAACAGACCGCATTGAGAACTAACGGAACCCTTACAGGATCACTTTGTTGTCCGTCTGTCTGTTTGTCAAGACGTCGATCAGCTAATCTAAACTCTCATTTAATATAATATAAATACTTACAATGACAATAATAATTTTAAATAACTTAATAGTATTCATACCTTTTACAGTTATTATGCACAACATTAATTACTTAAAAACACAATTGAGTATAAAATTTTATAAAAAATAATATATTGAGATAAACACATTAAATTATAGGGACATTTGTATTAAACACTAGCTGTGCCCGCGACTTCGTACTCGTGGAAAAGTCATTTAGGGCAGCAGTTTAAATCCATTTTTAGTTTATGAACACTATCGTTTGGATATTTAAAATCACTAATTTATAGTAATGCTTCTTTAAACACGGTATTAGACGTGCATAGGCAAAAGAAGTAGGCCGATGGAGTAATAATAAGAGTTTACTGTCAAATAATGGCCGTTTTTGTCGTGAATGCTTGGAGGTATTAAATTAAAACTTATATGGGACTCTCAGTTAGACATGGGCGCCGCGACACGCCGCGGCCGTGTCGATTTTGCCCGACGCGCTCCGCGCCGCCGCCGGAATCCAGCTCGGCGCGCCGATCTGTTCGAGTCGCGTTTTTTTCTATGGAAATGCTAACAATTCCTACTACCAGCTCGACAATTGCGAACGGGACTACTTGATAGTACGCTCATAAACGCGACGAAGATTATTAGAGAAGTACTGAGATTTGTAAGGATTTTACGCCGCATATAATTCCTGCTGTACCCAGAGGTCCGTTAAATGTATAACAGAGTTTAATTTTGTTGTTAACCCCACAAAGTCGCAAGCTATTTTAATTGGCAGCAGGCAGCTGCGATCTAGGATAGATTTCAGTCTTTAAGTAAGGTTATTCACAATGGTAGCGTGTTAGAGTTCAAAGACAGTGCCAAAAACCTGGGTGTAATCTTCGACTGCCACCTTTCCTGGTCTGCGCATATTAACGAGGTGAGCTAAAGACTACATTACTCATTGCATGCTCTGAAGAGGTTGCAAAATTTCCTTCCCACTCCGGTGAAGTTACTATTATTACCACTTCTAGATTACGCCGACGTCTGTTACTTGGATGTAACCGAAGGGCTAATTATCAAATTGGAACGTCTACAAAATGCGTGCATACGTTTTATATATGGATTGCGCAAATATGACCACATAACCGACGCCCGTAACAAGTTACAATGGCTTCCTATCCGCCTTCGCCGGAACACACACAGTTTAATTACAGTTTTTAAAGTTCTTAACTTATCTTCTCCTCTTTCTTATCTAATTGACCGTTTTTTTACACGACTCCGAGAGGAGGATTCTAGACACCCCCTGGTATATCTTTTACGGTAACTCTTACACCGTTTGAGCTGCCCAGACGTGGAATGCGCTGCCTGTAGTCGTGCAGAAGAGCCTTACTTTGAGCACGTTCAAAACACGGCCGCTCGGAGTGTAGACGGACGCCTGCTCCAGCACCTTGGGATCTTCTGCTTCCGGAGTCGCTGCTGCTGGCGAAGTTACTGTTCCGGCCACCAGCTTTCAGGTTGCTCCTCGCCCCCTCGTCCGGTCGCAGTATCTCGTCCGGTCGCAGAATTCCTCGCTGATCGTCAGTCTTCCAGTCCACCTCCAGTCTTCCAGGGCCCCAGATTTTCTCCCAAATAATGCACAGGCCACAGCGAATCTTTACGACACCGAAGGACCAAGAACCACTTTCTACTAATAAAAACTACAGTATTATTACTAGTTACTAGGTTAGTACAGTAATCTACTAGATTACTGTGTATTAATAAATTTCCAAATACAATTAAACTTAAACTCAATACAGCCGAAATAATACAAGAAAATTACCTTCAATTTTGGCATAAACATGATATATGAAAATCAAATATAAAATCTTTATAAAAACAGTAAAAGAGGTTTAAACACAAAACCCCAAGTAATATCTCCAAGACCACGGCTCTCTGCCTAAATATGCCAACACTTTACCACCACCACCGCGGCTAACCCGTCTGTATCACCTGCTGAGTACACAACATATGGTCTGTGAAGACCACGGCCTCCGCCAGTATCACACGCCACCCACGCACCCACGCCCTACCTGAGTTGCCTCCACAGAAACCGATTTAGACCGGGCTACAGCTACGTAACGATGAATGGTACGGTCGAATACGTTCGTTAGAATTTTACCCGAATTTCTGTCATACTTTCAACTACCTCAATTATTCACTTACTCTTCAATATTAATTAATACATAGTATAAAACAAAGTCGCTTTCGCTGTATATCTGTCCGTATGTATGCTTAGATCTTTAAAACTACGCAACGGATTTTGATGCGGTTTTTTTAAATAGATAGAGTGATTCTTAAGGAAGGTTTGTATGTATAATACATGCATAATATAGTATATAACCCTACGAGATAGACCAAAATAATGTACTACAGTATTGTTCACCTTAAAAAGTTCAACAAAAAAGTCCGCGATGGTATATGTCTATCTCTTAGGGATAACCCACCATAACCATTTTTATCCTTTACTAAAAAATGGTTATTTACGAAGTGATTTTAAACAATAAAGCATTAATCCTTATCCAATTAATTACCTGAAATAAATTGTGCATTTATTATAGATCAATATGCTTTTTACAGCATGTAATTTAAGCGAATATTACCGAAGATATTACAAATTTAAAATGCAGGGTCGTAGTTGTTTGCGCCGCAGCGGTACCGACCCGCGGCCGGCCGGGGGTCGGGCGGCGCGTGCCTAACTTTTAACGTTGCAGGATTAGACTTGAGCGTTGAGTGTTTTTCACATGGCCAATTATATGTCGCGCTGTCAAGAGTAACGTCTAAGCAAATCATGTTTGTATCGGCTAATGACAAAAAATCTGTGAACGTTGTGTATAAGGACATTCTGTAGTAGGTATATTTTGCATTACACCCGTGCGAAGCCGGGGCGGGTCGCTAGTAATTATTAATCGTTAATATCATCGCAATAGTTTATCAAGGACGCTACATCCTTTAATTATATTATGTATAATTCATTGCATACAAAAACTTTAAAGCGAAGTAGAAGTAGAGTAGTAGTAAAGAGATAATAGTTATATGCATTATTATATTTTTATAATATTCACACCTCTTTATTTAGGTATCGGACGTGGCTACGAAATGGACATCTCAGACAACTGCGAAGAACTAGACCAAATAAGTGATGCACCATCAGAATGTTACAATGAACCGTTCGGCTGTGATGTGTCTTTGAATACATTTTCACGAAAAGGACAGTTACTAAGACACAGTAGGGTTCATACGGGAGACAAACCATACAGCTGTGATGTGTGTTTGAAGAAGTTTTCAGAAAAAGTAAGTTTAGAAAGACACATTCGTATTCATACGCGAGATAAACCATACAGCTGTCATGTGTGTTTGAAGAAGTTTTCAGAAAAAGGAAATTTACGAAGACACAGTAGGGTTCATACGGGAGACAAACCATACAGCTGTGATGTGTGTTTGAAGAAGTTTTCAGAAAAAGGAAGTTTAGAAAGACACATTCATATTCATACGCGAGATAAACCATACAGATTTGATGTGTGTTTGAAGAAGTTTTCAGAAAAAGGAAATTTACGAAGACACAGTACGGTTCATACGGGAGACAAACCATACAGCTGTGTTGTGTGTTTGAAGAAGTTTTCACAAAAAGGAAATTTACTAAATCACAGTAGGGTTCATACGGGAGACAAACCATACAGCTGTGATGTGTGTTTGAAGAAGTTTTCAGAAAAAGGAAATTTACGAAGACACAGTAGGGTTCATAAGGGAGACAAACCATACAGCTGTGTTGTGTGTTTGGAGAAGTTTTCACAAAAAGGACATTTACTAACACACAGTAGGGTTCATACGGGAGACAAACCATACAGCTGTGATGTGTGTTTGAAGAAGTTTTCACAAAAAGGAGATTTACGAACACACAGTAGGGTTCATACAGGAGACAAACCATACAGCTGTGATGTGTGTTTGAAGAAGTTTGCACAAAAAGGACATTTACGAACACACAGTAGGGTTCATACGGGAGACAAACCATACAGCTGTGATGTGTGTTTGAAGAAGTTTGCACAAAAAGGACATTTACGAACACACATTCGTATTCATACTGGAGACAAACCATACAGCTGTGATGTGTGTTTGAAGAAGTTATCAGAAAAAGGAAATTTAGAAAAACACATTCGTATTCATACGCGAGACAAACCATACAGCTGTGATGTGTGTTTGAAGAAGTTTATACAAAAAGGAAATTTACGAAGACACAGTAGGGTTCATACGGGAGACAAACCATACAGCTGTCATGTGTGTTTGAAGAAGTTTGCACAAAAAGGACATTTACTAAGACACAGTGGGGTTCATACGGGAGACAAACCACACAGTTGTGATGTGTGTTTGAAGAAGTTTTCAGAAAAAGGAAGTTTACAAAGACACATTAGAGTTCAATGAAATAATAAAATATAAATAAACTAGAAGCTTGTAGAAGTAATGTATGTACTTACCATTTGAACTAAAATATTATGTATTTAAAAAGATTAGTCCTGGACACAATGAATTGTAATACTTTTAAGTGATTATGAAATATGCATGTAGTACCTAACATTAATTGATAATTTGGCATGCACAATTTTCTAACAATAATTCCACGCCCAAGAGGCAGAAATTTAGAGCTGAACTAAATAATTGTGAGACCTGATTATACAAATTTCTTGGAAATAAATGAATTCTATTCTATTCTATGGGAAACAAACCATACAGCTGTCATGTGTGTTTGAAGAAGTTTTCAGAAAAAGGACATTTACAAAGACACATTAGAGTTCATATGGGAGACAAACCATACAGCTCGGATGTATGTTTAAAGAAGTTTTTATCAAAATAAAACCCAGTTTCATGAAACAATGTTACATAAATAACGCCTTGTTAAATCACTTGATAAACTCATGAGCTATCGACCGTCCCACCATGTACTAATCTTGTCAATTCCTGCTGTAGAGGTCCGTTAAATGTATAACAGACTTTAATTTTGTTGTTAACCCCACAAAATCGCAAGCTATTTTAATTGGCAGCAGGCAGCTGCGATCCAGGATAGATTTCGAGTCTTTAAGTAAGGTTATTTACAATGGTAACGTGTTAGAGTTCAAAGACAGTGCCAAAAACCTGGGTGTAATCTTCGACTGCCACCTTTCCTGGTCTGCGCATATTAACGAGGTGAGCTAAAGACTACATTACTCATTGCATGCTCTGAAGAGGTTGCAAATTTTCCTTCCCACTCCGGTGAAGTTACTATTGGCACAATCTTTATTATTACCACTTCTAGATTACGCCGACGTCTGTTACTAAGATGTAACCGAAGAGCTAATTATCAAATTGGAACGTCTACGAAATGAGTGCATACGTTTTATAGGTATATGGATTGCGCAAATATGACCACATAACCGACGCCCGTAACAAGTTACAATGGCTTCCTATCCGCCTTCGCCGGAATACGCACAGTTTAATTACAGTTTTTAAAGTTCTTAACTTATCTTCTTCTCCTTCTTATCTAATTGACCGTTTCTTTACACGACTCCGAGAGAAAGGCCAGCTCGAACATGCTATCCAAGGAGGATTCTAGACACCCCCTGGTATAACCCCATCTTTTACGGTAACTCTTACACCGTTATAGCTGCCCAGACGTGAAATGCGCTGCCTGTAGTCGTGCAGAAGAGCCTAACTTTGGGCACGTTCAAAACACGGCCGCTCGGAGTGTAGACGGACGCCTGCTCCAGCACCTTGGGACCTTCTGCTTCCGTAGTCGCTGCTGCTGGCGAAGTTACTGCTCCGGCCACCAGCTTCCAGGTTGCTCCTCGCCTCCTCGTCCGGTCGCAGTATCTCGTCCGGTCGCAGAATTCCTCGCTGATCGTCAGTCTTCCAGTCCATCTAAAGTCTTCCAGGGCCCCAGATTTTCTCCCTAATGATGCACAGGCCACAGCGAATCTTTGCGACACCGAAGGACCAAGAACCACTTTCTACTAATAAAAAGTACAGTATTATTACTAGTTACTAGGTTAGTACAGTAATCTACTAGATTACTGTTTATTAATAAATTTCCAAATCCAATTAAACTTAAATTCAATACAGCCGAAATAATACAAGAAAATTACCTTCAATTTTGGCATAAACATGATATATGAAAATCAAATATAAAATCTTTATATAACAGTAAAAGAGGTTTAAACACAAAACCCCAAGTAATATCTCCAAGACCACGGCTCTCTGGCCTAAATATGCCAACACTTTCGTTTACCACCGCGGCTAACCCGCCAGTATCACACGCCGCCCACGCACCCACGCCCTACCTGAGTCGCCTCCACAGAAACCGATTTCGACCGGGCTACAGCTACGTAACGATGAATGGTACGGTCGAATACGGTCGTTAGAATTTTACCCGAATTTCTGTCATACTTTCAACTACCTCAATTATTCACTTACTCTACAATATTAATTAATACATAGTATAAAACAAAGTCGCTTTCGCTGCATATCTGTCCGTATGTATGCTTAGATCTTTAAAACTACGCAACGGATTTTGATGCGGTTTTTTTAAATAGATAGAGTGATTCTTAAGGAAGGTTTGTATGTATAATACATGCATAATATAGTAGAGAAACTCTTATAAATTTAAAGGTTTCTAATGTGATGTCGTAAATCAGCACGTTTTTTTGCGCTTATATTGCAAACGCTGGCTGAACCCTACGAGATAGACCAAAATAATGTACTACAGTATTGTTCACCTTAAAAAGTTCAACAAAAAGTCCGCGATGGTATATGTCTATCTCTTAGGGATAACCCACCATAACCATTTTTATCCTTTACTAAAAAATGGTTATTTCCGAAGTGATTTTAAACAATAAAGCATTAATCCTTATCCAATTAATTACCTGAAATAAATTGTGCATTTATTATAGATCAATATGCTTTTTACAGCATGTAATTTAAGCGAATATTACCGAAGATATTACAAATTTAAAAAGGAGGGTCGTAGTTGTTTGCGCCGCAGCGGTACCGACCCGCGGCCGGCCGGGGGTCGGGCGGCGCGTGCCTAACTTTTAACGTTGCAGGATTAGACTTGAGCGTTGAGTGTTTTTCACATGGCCAATTATATGTCGCGCTGTCAAGAGTAACGTCTAAGCAAAACATGTTTGTATTGGCTAATGACAAAAAAGCTGTGAACGTTGTGTATAAGGACATTCTGTAGTAGGTATATTTTGCATTACACCCGTGCGAAGCCGGGGCGAGTCGCTAGTAATTATTAATGGTTAATATCATCGCAATAGTTTATCAAGGACGCTACATCCTTTAATTATATTATGTACTAGCTGTGCCCGCGACTTCGTTCGCGTGGTGTTTGATTGCCTTAAACCGTTTATGCAGCACATGCAACGAAAGTCCCCAAATGTGAATTGTTTATTTGTTTAAACGCGCTAATCAGGCTCAGGAAGTACTGGTCCGATTTGAAAAAAAATTTTTGTTGGATTGTCCATTTATAGAGGAAGGCATAACATTACGCTGCGACCAAAACCAGACGGGCATCGTCGTTGCACGACGCCGCGATGCGATGCCGACGCCCGAAGTCGTGACGCCGACGACCCGACGCCGACGCCCGACGCCGCGACGCCGACGCCCGCCGTCCCGACGCCATCGTCAGACGCCACGACGCCGACGCCCGACGTCGCGACGCCGAAGCCGCGACGTCGCGACGCCGACGCCCGACGCCGCGATACCGACGCTCGACGTCGCGATGCCGACGCTCGACGCCGCGACGCCGACGCCCGACGCCGCGACGCTGACGCCAGACGTCGCGACGCCGATTCCCGACGCCGCGACGCCGACGCCAGACGTCGCGACGCCGACGCTCGACGCAGCGACGCCGAAGTCAGACGTCGCGACGCCGACGCCGACGCTTCCGCTCGCCTTCCTCTCGAGGTCGAGCCGAAGCTGAGTCAACCAGCGACCCAGCAGAAGAAAAGTTTTGCGGGTGTCACTGCCCTCTCCCCCGCACCTCCCCAGGGGGTGAAGACGAAAGGGGTGAAAGAGAGCCGCAAGGCTAAGGAAAGCCGTAAGGCAAAACCTTCTCGATCAAATAAAAATCTTAAAATTGTTTCGAGGTGTTCCCTCGATTCCTCGCGACGCCATCATCAGGCATCCACTTTGATAACTATGAGACCATGTTCGAATGTAATTGACGTAGTGGCATATGCTTGCATTTCTTTAAACAACGCTGAAATCTTCAAACATGTATATCTAAGGACTCAGATGTTCTGTTTAGTACTTTTAGATCCAGGATATAGTGCAAAACCTTACTGTTTGGTAACATATGCTTAGACTACTTCAGACAAAATCAAAATTGATATATTATTCCATATAAATTTCGAGGTGTTCCCTCGATTCCTCACGACGCCATCATCAGGCATCCACTTTGATAACTATGAGACCAAGTTCGACTGTAATTGACGTAGTGGCATATGCTTGCATTTCTTTAAACAACGCTGAAATCTTTAAACATGTATCTCTAAGGACTCAGATGTTCTGTTTAGTACTTTTAGATCCAGGATATAGTACCTTACTGTTTGGTAACATATGCTTAGACTACTTCAGACAAAATCAAAATTGATATATTATTCCATATAAATTTTGAGGATTTCCCTCGATTCCTCACGGATCGGTGACAATGGGACCAAATTTAAATTGTACCCTACACAACACAAAAAAGAAATTAAAATCGTTTCATGAGCAATGAAGATATCCGCGAAGAAACATTAAAAAAAACATATATTTACTAATTGAGAAACCTCCTTCTTTTTTGGAAGTCGGTTAAAAGTATTATGTTGGTTATTTCATGTTACAATCTACCTTTGTGCCAAGTTTCATATAAATATGTTGAGTAGTTTGGCTAAAATACCGTCAAATAGGTAGCTACAATATTTTGAATATCCCACGGGAACCCTTTCGTTTTTCGGGATAATAATTTCCAGTAATGCTCTTCAGATCATAAGCTACCTTTTTTACTGAATTTCATTTAAATACATTGAGTAGTTTCGCTGAAATACCGTCAAATAGGTAGCTACAATTTTTTGAAGATCCCACGGGAACCCTTTTGTTTTCGGGATAATAATTTCCAATAATGCTCTTCAGGTCATAAGCTACCTGCCTGCCAAATTTCATTTAAATATGTTGAGTAGTTTGGCTGAAATACCGTCAAATAAGTAGCTACAATTTTTGAAGATCCCACGGGAACCCTTTCGTTTTTCGGGATAATGATTTCCAATAATGCTTTTCAGATCATAAGCTACCTGTCTGCCAAATTTCATTTAAATACATTGAGTAGTTTGGCTGAAATACCGTCAAATAGGAACCTACAATTTTTTGAAGATCCCACGGGAACCCTTTCGTTTTTCGGAATAATAATTTCCAATACTGCTCTTCGGGTTGTAAGCTACCTGCCTGCTAAATTTCATTTCATTCCATACAGTGGTTTAAGCGTGATGCGACGACAAACATTCCCATACGGACAGACAGACAGACAGACAGACATTTTTTTCAAAAATGTTATTTTTAGGTTCTGTGGCTCTTAAAGACCCCCTTTTTTTGATTTTCACTTAAATATTCTTAATGTACAGAAATGACCCCTCTACAGATTTATTATATGTATAGATAATTCATTGCATACAAAAACTTTAAAGCGAAGTAGAAGTAGAGTAGTAGTAAAGAGATAATAGTAATATGCATTATTATATTTTTATAACATTCACACCTCTTTATTTAGGTATCGGACGAGGCTACGAAATGGACATCTCAGATAACTGCGAAGAACTAGACCAAATAAGTGATGCACCATTAGAATGTTACAAGGAACCGTTCGGCTGTGATGTGTCTTTGAATACATTTTCACGAAAAGGACAGTTACTAAGACACAGTAGGGTTCATATAGGAGACAAACCATACAGCTGTGATGTGTGTTTGAAGACGTTTTCACAAAAAGGAAATTTACGAACACACATTCGTATTCATACTGGAGACAAACCATACAGCTGTGAAGTGTGTTTGAAGAAATTTTCAGAAAAAGGAAGTTTAAAAAGACACATTCGTATTCATACGCGAGATAAACCATACAGCTGTGATGTGTGTTTGAAGAAGTTTTCAGAAAAAGGAAGTTTAAAAAGACACATTCGTATTCATACGCGAGACAAACCATACAGCTGTGATGTGTGTTTGAAGAAGTTTTCACAAAAAGGACATTTACGAAGACACAGTAGGGTTCATATGGGAGACAAACCATACAGCTGTCATGTGTGTTTGAAGAAGTTTGCACAAAAAGGAAATTTACGAAGACACAGTAGGGTTCATATGGGAGACAAACCATACAGCTGTCATGTGTGTTTGAAGAAGTTTGCACAAAAAGGAAATTTACGAAGACACAGTGGGGTTCATATGGGAGACAAACCATACAGCTGTGATGTGTGTTTGAAGACGTTTTCACAAAAAGGAAATTTACGAACACACATTCGTATTCATACTGGAGACAAACCATACAGCTGTGATGTGTGTTTGAAGAAGTTTTCAGAAAAAGTAAGTTTAGAAAGACACATTCGTATTCATTCGCGAGACAAACTAACAGCTGTGATGTGTGTTTGAAGAAGTTTTCACAAAAAGGAAGTTTACAAAGACACATTAGAGTTCAATGAAATAATAAAATAAAAATAAACTAGAAGCTTGTAGAAGTAATGTACTTACCATTTGAAGTAAAATATTGTGTCCGTTACCCCAGCCAGATATTGTGGATTTTGCTAACTTTTTATCTACGCTCAATTAGAGCATTGTCTTCTCTAATTGAGCGTTATATTTTCGTAATTTGCTTGATTATAGTTTTCTTGAAAAACGCAAAAAACAAATCCGGCTGGAGTAACGTTTCCAAACGTTACTCCAGCCGGACGTTTCTTTAAATAATAATATTTTCAAGAAAATTTTATGCGGATAATTTGAGCGTTCCGGGGCTGTAATTGAGCGTGCAAAAATTTCATTTGTATCTTGATCCGTTGTGAAGATATTCAAAATCCTGCTGAAATGACGTTTGGTGATTTCTTATATCTCGGAAACTGCTGGGTGCAGTTCAACAATTTTTGGCACACGGCTTCGCCTGAATTTGCTTGAATTTGCTTGGTAATAAAATAATGTTAATAATACACCACTTAAAAGTTATTCGATATTTTAGAAAAACTACTTAGCACGGCCTTACACTTATATTAATCGATCTAGAGACCTAATTCAAATCGTATATTAAAGCTCATATCGGTCTTCAATTGAGCGTAACTTTCCATAAAGATCTAAAAGGTAACTATCCAGATATGAAGAAATTTACCCAGAAAAGCGCACAATAATAGTGAGAATCTTTAAAATCATTATTATGCACATTTCCTATTTTTTGATGATACAAATAATTAGAGCGTTGCTTTAATTATATACAGGTAAATTTTTAGATGAAAACACTCAATATTTAAGGAGTTATGCGAAATAATAACAAATCAATAAATAAGGTTAACAACCCGACCAAGCTAAGATGGTCACAAAAAAGCGGCCGTTCTATACATTAAGCTGTCATTCTGAAATGTATTGGATATTATCGGCTAGGAAAGTACAAGTATGTAAAAAATGTTTATGACATTCTCCATACTATCCTAATATAATCACATTTTGACATTTTAAACAAATTTTCAAATAAGTTTTCCGTAAATACGGGAATACTTATTTCAAATAATTATGTACTTAAAAATCATTACATATTAACAGTTGGTAAGTTTTACTAAATACCTAATCAATACAAAGGCAGCCTAGTATTACTATAGTGTTACTATGTTATAAGGGAATAGTATTTTCTATACTAATTAGTTTTTTTAATAGATACAGTTTTAGGATGTTTCTTAAACTTGCTCTCGTAGTAGGTATAGTACTATTTTAAATTGTTTTATTTTATGACATAAATCGTCGTATAAATTAGAATATCTTTTGAGGAATTGGAATTTAGTTATTTTGTAAATAACTTTTTCTCGCGACATCGTCCGAACGACATAAAACAATTACATTTTTTTTGCCACAAATCACAATTCTCAATAAGGTTCTGCTTCTGTTTGTCGTAGTACGTAGTACCTTTAGGCTTCATGGATCGAACACTAAGATTTTTTTGAAATCTGAGCAGAAATTATAATATCAGTATAGACTAGCTTTTGCCCGCGACTCCGTCCGCGTGGAATTAGTTACTACGGCAGCTAATAAATAATCTGTTTATTTTGTGTAGTGAAATGCCTCCCATGTTAGTACTCCGTCGAAATGAACTTCTCCATTGCCGCTCCACATTTAAGACACGTCTTCTTTGCTCCACATATTTAAAGATAAGCCAAAAAAGTGAAATTGAAAAATGTTAAGAGAAAATTAAAAATTATTCTTAAATACTTATTCAACGATACTCCAATTGATATTGTATGGTGCCCAGTAATCGCCAAATTAATTTTTCACTAATGTCACGTCTTTGGTGAGACTTGCTGTACAAAGAAGAATTGTCAATCAATTCTTCTTTGTACAGCAAGTCTCACCAATGGACATTATTAAAATCGGCCCAGCGGTTTGGTCTGTATAATGCTTTAAAGGAACATACGTACATACACAGGCTGTTAAATACTATACAACTCCTTTGCGTCTCACAGTCGGGTAAAAAGGATATACCAATATAGTGTCTTATATTTACCCGACTTCGGCGAAGCCAAAAGGAAGGGTAATGATTTTGGCAGTCTATGTATGTATGTATGTATGTATGTATGTATGTATGTATGTTTGTATGTATGTATGTATGTTCCCTCGTAGCGGCTAAACTACTGGTCCGATTTTAATAAATGAGGTATCAATCGATTGGTGATGATACCGCGAGTAACATAGGCTATATAAATTTTCAAAAACTTTTGGATTTTGAAAATTAAACCTCAAAAACTATCTGAAAAAAAAAATTATGATAATTGTCTCGTGTTTGGTATCAAAAGATAGGTCTTGGCAAGCACGTAACGAATATGTATATAAATATTTTATTAATTATTGTATTTTCTCGTTAAATTCTAAATAAATATTTAAAATTCGGTCGTACAAGTAGTATCTAGGAGTTGTTTAATTACTTACTATGGGTTAATTTAACGTTAATTTAATGAAAATATAATGTTAAATTTGATGTAGAAACAAAAAAATATGAAATAAAATAAAAGTTTAAAAAACTATATCCCGACTTCGCAAAAAAGGGGTCTAAAAAGGCTGAAACAAGAAAATAAATCAATTTGAAATCCAGAAATACATAGGTACAAAAATGGTCAAGGTAGAGCCGAGGTCGGACCCGTTTAACAAATCAAAAATCATAATATTCGTCTGCTGTTGCAATTATACAATCCCAATAGCGGGTACGACCACGGCTCTACCTTGACCATTTTTGTACCGTTGCATTTCTGGATTTCAAATTGATTTATTTTCTTGTTTCAGCCTTTTTAGACCCCTTTCTTGCGAAGTCGGGATATAGTTTTTTAAACTTTTATTTTATGTTTATTATACTTCCTGTACATTGCTGATAGTTGTGAACTGAGAACTCTTTTTTGTTGTTACCTTCAATAAACTTTATAACTCGCTAAGACCTTTACTTACTTACTAGATTTTGTTTTATAAATTTTCCCTAACTTTTTTGGATAGTTTCATTTAATAAAGTAGAGTTTCATAATATCTTAGTTTGTAATTAGTTAAAATTTTAACACTTTTTGCCATACCAGTACCAGTACTATCCAATATATTTCGGAATGACAGCGTAATGTATAGAACGGCCGCTTTTTTGTGACCATCTTAGCTTGGTCGGGTTGTTAACCTTATTTATTGATTTGTTATTATTTCGCATAACTCCTTAAATATTGAGTGTTTTCATCTAAAAATTTACCTGTATATAATTAAAGCAACGCTCT
Organism: Celastrina argiolus; assembly: GCA_905187575.2. Taxonomy (NCBI): domain Eukaryota; kingdom Metazoa; phylum Arthropoda; class Insecta; order Lepidoptera; family Lycaenidae; genus Celastrina; species Celastrina argiolus. The sequence goes on from LR994598.1 coordinate 2,677,706, forward strand.
AATTATTTGTATCATCAAAAAATAGGAAATGTGCATAATAATGATTTTAAAGATTCTCACTATTATTGTGCGCTTTTCTGGGTAAATTTCTTCATATCTGGATAGTTACCTTTTAGATCTTTATGGAAAGTTACGCTCAATTGAAGACCGATATGAGCTTTAATATACGATTTGAATTAGGTCTCTAGATCGATTAATATAAGTGTAAGGCCGTGCTAAGTAGTTTTTCTAAAATATCGAATAACTTTTAAGTGGTGTATTATTAACATTATTTTATTACCAAGCAAATTCAAGCAAATTCAGGCGAAGCCGTGTGCCAAAAATTGTTGAACTGCACCCAGCAGTTTCCGAGATATAAGAAATCACCAAACGTCATTTCAGCAGGATTTTGAATATCTTCACAACGGATCAAGATACAAATGAAATTTTTGCACGCTCAATTACAGCCCCGGAACGCTCAAATTATCCGCATAAAATTTTCTTGAAAATATTATTATTTAAAGAAACGTCCGGCTGGAGTAACGTTTGGAAACGTTACTCCAGCCGGATTTGTTTTTTGCGTTTTTCAAGAAAACTATAATCAAGCAAATTACGAAAATATAACGCTCAATTAGAGAAGACAATGCTCTAATTGAGCGTAGGTAAAAAGTTAGCAAAATTCACAATATCTGGCTGGGGTAACGGACACAAAATATTATCGTCACTGGAAAACCTACTTTACTGAAACGCCAAAATGATGTTTTGAGAAAAAGCCGTTTAAAGATTTTTTTTACGAAAAAAATTCGTTATCTTTTCATCAAACCATCTAAAAGTGATGAAGCTGCATGATTTGGGAATCTTATTACTTCTAGTATTTATATTTATATAGTTTATATTGTTATCATGGCTATTTTGGGAGATAAGTGGCGTTTCAGTAAAACAACTTTATTTTGTTGTAAGTCTAATTTTCTTTAGCGACATGAAATATTTTATTCATGTATATTGATATTACGTACAGGCATATTCAAAATAAACAAAAACACGTCAAGTTTACTTCTATTGTGATTTTGTTTTTTGTTTTGAAGTAAAATTACTTTAAAATAAATTTTACCACAGTGAAAAACTAACAGATCGTATTGTATTTTTTGAATTATTTAAAATTTTTTTGGAAATACGAGTAAATTAAAGAAAAACAGTCATGAATAATCGTGTATTTTTCAATTCCACTATATATACGTAATAGAATATCTGCAAAAATAAAATAAAAATAACACTTTACAGTTACGAAACAATTTTTTATGTAGGTAACTAAGAAATAAGTAACAGTAAGTACTTAGTTTTGTACTTGAGTTCTTGGTCAGTCTAATAAATATTATAAGAGCTACAAATTTTTTAATGTCTAAAGAACTAATGCTTTACATCGATACCTATATATTATATACACTATATGTGGCTGATATTTTTTAAGTGTTTTTGCTTTTCTTCTTCATTAATATTACTGTCATTTTAAAATTTTGTAGATTTTAGGCATTTGTCTTTACCGGGTTAATGAAATCCAATATCAAATTCGTTAGTTAAAGTTAAAGTTGTATTAATAAGATGTTACTTAAGGAATTTAAAAAGACATTTAAAAAGAAAATATACTTTAAATTTACGCAAATGACAAATATAGGTACCTAAAACACACTTCAAAGATTACCAGAAAAATAACTTATTGCGTATAGTTCAACATTAACATAAGAAAGACAAAATACTTTCATGCCTACAATGTTGTAATCATGTTTCATGAAATTTCTGAATTACAGTAAGGATAAATGACTAATACGATTATCACAACTCAAAACCGAGAAGGCAATATTACTTATATGCCATGCTTTATTCCTGGTAAAATGAGCCAAAATTACTTAAACGATTTACTTTTGCTTTCTAAGCAAAATCAAAACTACTCATATACATTATTTATTCAGTACACAGCAAATCAACTTTACTCAAACTCTTATTTATTTATTCACAGTGTAAGGAAACATGACATAAGCGACATACGTAATTAAAATACCAAAAAATACGTCGTTTCAGCAATGACAAAAAAAAATACCTCGAATTTTACGGGTTACTTAAACGACATAAAAGTGCTCCGATCGTGATGATACCAAGACAGATAGACGCGGAAAAAATTGCTGATTCCGAATATGTATATAAGTCAATATGCCCTAGTTGGCGGATAAGTAATTTTGCTTTTCCAGTGACGTTATGTATTTATGAAGATTACTCCTGGACACAATGAATTGTAATATTTTTAAGTGATTATGAAATATGCATGTAGTACCTAACATTAATTGATAATTTAGCATGCACAATTTTCTAACAATAATTCCACGCCCAAGAGGCAGAAATTTAGAGCTCAACTAAATAATTGTGAGACCTGATTGTACAGTCGGCTGCACTAACATGGATACATCTACAAATTTGCAAAAATATGTCTACGTTAGTTTTTCAAAAATATCGTCACCTTATTGCATTCAAAGCGATGTAACCAGCAAAGTGTTTCAAAATTATGAATACATTATTTCCATAATGAAGTAAACAGCAGTATTTCAGTGAATAGTATGCACACTTAAATTCATAATTATGAATACGCGACAAATTTGAATAATATGTAAACATTGTTTACTTCATTACAATGTAAACATTAATTGTATCAATAATATGGATACACTTATAAAATTTTAGCATTTTTCACTTTTCTGCAAATATGTTTTAAATGCCACAAAAATGTACTCGTGGTATGTTTCAATAATATGTAAACATTGTTTACTTCATTACAATGTAAACATTAATTGTATCAATAATATGGATACACTTATAAAATTTTAGAATTTTTCACTTTTCTGCAAATATGTTTTAAATGCCACAAAAATGTACTCGTGGTATGTTTCAACAATATGTAAACATTGTTTACTTCATTACAATGTAAACATTAATTGTATCAATAATATGGATACACTTATAAAATTTTAGCATTTTTCACTTTTCTGCAAATATGTTTTAAATGCCACAAAAATGTACTCGTGGTATGTTCCAATAAGATGTATACATTCATTTTTTTCTTTTTCTTTTCGCACAGCTAACTACAAATGGTAGAAACATGAAATTTGGACTACTAAATTCGTAAAAAATCCCTTTTTGCACCTCCGACAAAAACAAAGGGATTTTTCGAGTCTGTCTGTATGTCTGTCATCGTAGCTCCCAAACGGATGAACCGATTTTGATGTAGTTTTTTTTGTTTGAAAGCTGACGTGGTCATGTTAAAACACTAAAGCTATGATTTAACAAAACAAATTTGCTTACTGCTGAACAATTCGAGTATTACTTAAAAAATAATTTTACTTTTATGACTAGAAAAAACACAAAAAGAAAAGAATGATGAAGTTTATAACAGTCAATCAGGCATTTTACCTAAACATATATTTCAGAAACTATTTTTGTTAGGTTTTTACTTCTACCCTCAAACTATATCTATGATTTTTTAATATTATATTAATTTTGTTTATCATACAAAATGTTAGCTTGTGTGTCTGCAAACTACATAAACTTACACTATGATATAAGTTTGACGTTTATTTATGTATGTTCGTCTGTTTGCTTGTGGCATCGTAACTACTAAATAGATGGACCGATTTTGATATAGGTACTTTTTTTATTTTTATTCAAAACTGATGAGATCGCAATAATTCGTCATCAGTTCATTCACTGTTTGACTATTCAGGGGCTAGTTAAAAAAATAATTTTGCTTTACTGACCAAAAAAAACAGGAAAAGACAAGAATTATCCAATTTATTGCAATCGATCAGAAATTTTAGGCGAACATAATATTATATTTCAGAGACTGTTTTTATCAGGTTTTTACTTCTACCCTCAAACTATACATAATATGATGATAACGAAACCAGAAATATTTAGTCACGAGTTTGTCCAAGAGAGTTAATTTACAGTCATCGTTCGCACTTCGCAATATTCATTATTCAGTATTTTTTTTTGTGGTTTGTTTTTTGTTTTTAAGTTTAGGTAATCCAAATGGAGTCATTTAAAACTACAATTTTTATTATTTTAAAATATGGGATGTTTTTGTTGTTTTGATTTCATGTTCGATGTTTGCCCGTGGTAGTTTATATTATTTATATTTACAATATTACTAATATAGAACGATATTAACATTGTTTAGTTTTGATCATATTATAGTTTGAGGGTAGACTATAAAAACTGATGAAAGTATCTTTGAAATATATACGTTCGCGTGTATCAGAGTTATACCTATTACACTAAAGAATATAATCAATATTTTAATGGATGTGTGATTTTTAAATAACCGTCAATAATAATACCCGTCAATATATCACCTCTATTATTTATAGAATTCATTATTGTATACATTGCAATGTAATGGAATTTTGCCCAGCCTTTTCTGAAACACAAAATTAACGTTTACATTATAATGAAATAAACAATGGTTACATGCTACTGAAATTTGTCGCGTATTCATAATTATGAATTTAAGTGTGTATACTATTCACTGAAATACTGCTGTTTACTTCATTATGAAAATAATGTATTTATAATTTTGAAACACTTTGCTGGTTACATCGCTTTGAATGCAATAAGGTGACGATATTTTTGAAAATTAAAATTATCCATGTTAGTGCAGCCGACTGTACAAATTTCTTGGAAATAAATGAATTCTATTCTATTCTATTCTATTCTATTCTATGGGACACAAACCATACAGCTGTCATCGTGTGTTTGAAGAAGTTTTCAGAAAAAGGACATTTACAAAGACACATTAGAGTTCATATGGGAGACAAACCATACAGCTCGGATGTATGTTTAAAGAAGTTTTTATCAAAATAAAACCCAGTTTCATGAAACAATGTTACATAGATAACGCCTTGTTAAATCACTTGATAAACTCATGAGCTATCGACCGTCCCACCATGTACTAATCTTGTCAATTCCTGCTGTAGAGGTCCGTTAAATGTTATACTTTAATTTTGTTGCTAACCCCACAAAGTCGCAAGCTATTTTAATTGGCAGCAGGCAGCTGCGATCCAGGATAGATTTCGAGTCTTTAAGTAAGGTTATTTACAATGGTAACGTGTTAGAGTTCAAAGACAGTGCCAAAAACCTGGGTGTAATTTTCGACTGCCTCCTTTCCTGGTCAAAAGACTACATTAATATATCTATGGACGCTTCACACCACGTCAATCTGGCCCTGTGCTAAGTATCCGAAGAACTTGTGTTACAGGTACCGGACAACGGAAATGTATTTAATACTTTTATATTATACATATATTTAAGATTTTTATTATATTATACACATCCATGACCCAGGAACATTGAAAACTTTTTATGCCCTCGGCGGGATTCAAACCCGCGACCTTTCGTTCGAGCGCCAACGCGCTCAACCAACTGCGCTACGGAGGTCGTCAAAAGTCACATTACTCATTGCATGCTCTGAAGAGGTTGCAAAATTTCCTTCCCACTCCGGTGAAGTTACTATTATTACCACTTCTAGATTACGCCGACGTCTGTTACTTGGATGTAACCGAAGAGCTAATTATCAAATTGGAACGTCTACAAAATGCGTGCATACGTTTTATAGGTATATGGATTGCGCAAACATGACCACATAACCGACGCCCGTAACAAGTTACAATGGCTTCCTATCCGCCTTCGCCGGAATACACACAGTTTAATTACAGTTTTTAAAGTTCTTAACTTACTTCTTCTCCTTCTTATCTAATTGACCGTTTTTTTACACGACTCCGAGCGAAAGGCTAGCTCGAACATGCTATCCAAGGAGGATTCTAGACACCCCCTGGTATATCTTTTACGGTAACTCTTACACCGTTAGAGCTGCCCAGACGTGGAATGCGCTGCCTGTAGTCGTGCAGAAGAGCCTAACTTTGGGCACGTTCAAAACACGGCCGCTCGGAGTGTAGACGGACGCCTGCTCCAGCACCTTGGGATCTTCTGCTTCCGGAGTCGCTGCTGGCGAAGTTACTGCTCCGGCCACTAGCTTCCAGGTTGCTCCTCGCCTCCTCGTCCGGTCGCAGAATTCCTCGCTGATCGTCAGTCTTCCAGTCCACCTCCAGTCTTCCAGGGCCCCAGATTTTCTTCCAAATAATGCACAGGCCACAGCGATTCTTCACGACACAGAAGGGCCTCTTTCTACTAATAAAAAATACAGTATTATTACTAGTTACTAGGTAAGTACAGTAATCTTGTATTAATAAATCTCCAATTCCAATTAAACTTAAAGTCAATACAGCCGAAATAATACAAGTAAATTACCTTCAATTTTGGCATAAACATGATATATGAAAATCAAATATAAAATCTTTATAAAAACAGTAAAAGAGGTTTAAACACAAAACCCCAAGTAATATCTCCAAGACCACGGCTCTCTGGCCTAAATATGCCAACACTTTCGTTTACCACCGTGGCTAACCCGTCTGTATCACCTGCTGAGTACACAACGTATGGTCTGTGAAGACCATCCTCCGCCAGTATCACACGCCACCCACGCACCCACGCCCTACCTGAGTCGCCTCCACAGAAACCGATTTAGACCGGGCTACAGCTACGTAACGATGAATGGTACGGTTATTAGAATACGGTTGTTAGAATTTTACCCGAATTTCTGTCATACTTTCAACTACCTCAATTATTCACTTACTCTTAATTAATAATCATTAATATCATCGCAATAGTTTATCAAGGACGCAATATCCTTTAATTATATTATGTATATAATTCATTGCATAGAAAAACATTCAAGTGAAGTAATAGTAGAGTAGTAGTAAATATATGGTACTAATAAGCAGTTATATATTTGTATAACATTCACACCTCTTTATTTAGGTATCGGACGAGGCTACGAAATAGACATCTCAGATATTTAACAAAACAATTAAAAATTAATTAATTGTTAATTGTTACTAATACAGTTAACAATTAAATAATTGTTAATTATATTTTTTTACAATTATAATTGATTAATTGTTAGTTGTTGTGGTTACATTTACCAAATAATTGTTCTTGCAATTAAAACTTGCCCAACACTGTTACAATTAAAAATAAATAATATATTCGATTTGAATTTGGAATCTGTCATTTTTACATGATTATTCATTGTGTTTTCTCATTTTGGCGTCATTATATTGTTTATTAATTTGCGATATTGAAATGGAGGGGTGTGATAAAAAGAACAGAATCGCTGTGATTGCGTTACACCAAAGTAGGTATGGAACCCAATGCAATTTTTAAAACTCTCCATACGCTTGGTATAAGCAAAATGTTAGTGTACCGGGCTATTAATATGTACAATGAGACCTCTCAATTGGTTGAGAGACTGCAACGTGGGCACTATCCGACCTCAGTAATGGTTTGGTGGGGTATTAGCTATGAAGGAGTGACTGAGCCATACTTTTGTGAAAAAGGTATTAAATCGTCGGCACAAGTGTATCAAGATACCATTCTTGAGAAAGTAGTGAAACAAACCCCTTAACAAAACTGTTCGATAGGCAAGAATGGTCCTTCCAACAAGACTCGGCACCAGCTCATAAAGCCCGCTCTACGCAGTCTTGGTTGGAAACAAACGTTTCTGTCGTCATAAAAGCTGAAGATTGGCCATCGTCTAGTCCCTTAATCTTAATCCGCTGAATAACGATTTATGGTCAGTTTTAGAGAGTATGTCTTGCTCTAAACGCCATGACAATTTGGAGTCCCTGAAGCAATCTATACGATTGGCAGTGAGGAATTTTCCCATCGAAAAAAAGAGTGTGCTTCTATTGATATCTGGCTTCAACGTTTAAAGGATTGTATTGCAGCTAACGGCGGCCACTTTGAATAAACTTTTCATATTTTAAATACCTTTTTATTTATGAATAAAATTAACACACTGTAAAAGAAATAAATTTTATTTGCAATAGAAAAAAGTATATTTTTCTTTGTATCAGTATTTATGGCAGGACTCGGTACATATAAGATTTAATAGGTGACCTAATTTCTATTTAAAGAACATATCTAATCGAATAACAATATAAACTATCGATATTATAAACTTATATAATTTATACACTTGCATAATAAGGAATAATTATCCAAATTAAGATGAAATAACATTATAGCTATAAATACACTGTAACTATATACGAAAAATATTAAAACGCACTGTATTTTATTAGCTTTACAACATTACAAAACAATTTAATCACCAAAAGAATAACCAAAAATAAGGAATATTTAATTACAGAAATAAGAATTAAATTACGGAAATAAGAATTAAATTACAGAAATAAGAATTAAATTACAGAAATAAGAATTAAATTACAGAGATAAGAATTAAATTACAGAAATAAGAAAACAATTACGTCACCTGACTATCTCAGCTTCCAGTTTGATACCCTAAAAAGGGGGTCCTGAAGCTGTGGCAGCCCTTTTTATCACAGATTAAGAATTAGTTACTACGTAACAGATACGACAGTGATATTTTACCGAGTTTCCAGTTGTTACGTTTTGGCAGCACTGTCGCATCTGTCATTTTGACCGCACACCACAGACCATAGCACATCACAGACTACAAACACACATTGTATAAGTGGTTGAATAATCGAGTCCAGCTATCGATACTTTAGTAAGGTATCGATTTTTTTTGTAGGTAGGTTTTTGTAGTTCAGGTAATTTATTTTTATTAAGTAATACAAAATAAAAACAGGTTACATTTATCATTTATTTATTGTTTTTTTTCAAAATTTCTAATAAGCCCTGATTGATATAGCAAGAATATTAATATTTAACAGAATATTTTTTTTATAGTAGTTTAATAATTATCCTAATAAAACTCTCTAATGTCGTAATCCAACCATCTAGAGATGGTAACACACAAGTCCAGGTTTTCCTGTTTCTAAGGTCACTTGCCTTACTTGAAGTGTGCTCTTATTTAAATTGTTTTCATTTCTTTGACGACACAAAAGATGATCAGTAACTTCTGTAAATAAATAACACAATATTTAAGATGAAAAAACAGTACATAAATTGGCCGGTCACTTAGTCCGGCCAACAACAACAACAAAACAAGGAGGGTTTCTAGTAAAAACTTTAGTTAATTGGCAAAAATAGATTAACTAGATTTGTTCTTCAACACTATAAGTTGATTACCCTAAATAAAACTGCAATAATGTTCTACTATCAAATATGCTTAAACTGCCATAACACTTGTTTAACATTTATGAAAAGACCATCTTTTCATAAATGTCAAACAAGTGTTACATAAATTTTTTGTTGTTTCAATGAAGTTATCGAAACCACAAACTCCAATTCCTGAGCCAAGTTCCAAACCACTAAACCTTGGTATTTCACAAAAATAAAACAATTTCAGTATCTTTTGATATGTTAAAATATCATATAGAATGAGTGTCAATATGCCATAGTACTTAATACATACCCGCTCTTCCAATGACCAACATTTCATCAGAAGCATTTACATCCTCATTGGAGTTCTCTTTGTAATCATTGTGATCACTTAGGCCTAGGGGTATTTCTGTCTGAAACAAATGAGTACATTTAAGATTAATATTGTTATACAAAAGCAAAAAACATTGGCAAACTTAATGAGTCAAAGATTAAGTATAATTGTAATATACTGTTCATACTTTATATTACACTAGCTCTAACTATAACGTGTTAAAAGTAAAACTCACCTGATTCACAGGACGATAGAGGCATGCCGTGCTCTGTATTTCATCATCCGTAAGGAGAAATGGATTAGAATGTATAAATATCTTGGCCTTCTTCGTCAAATTGATATTTATGAAAGTGTTTTTCAGTAACAAGTTTTCGAAGTTGCTCTTTAGAAAGACCGATAAGGTTAGTTGGCACCAGGAAGGACAGCCACAGGTTTCTAAAATGAATGTTCTTTGGGAAAGAAAAATGCCGTTTCATGAACTAATAGTTGCGTTGCAACCGCCAACACAAGACTTAAATAGTCACTTAAAACGAAAAACTAACACCATTTACACTAAATTAATGAACACACTATAAAAGATTGATATAATGTATCAATACTATACGGAGTAATTGAATATTTTGTATCAAATCAAGCAAGAAACGAGGATAAACAAAATACTAACAAACTACACGCGGCCATATTTGAGTTTTGACAACATAGATAACATAGATAACATTAGACACATATACAAATAGATAAACTTTACGTGTGTGACGTCACAAAACGACGCCATTTTGCTTTCGACCGCAGCGCCAAAACGTAACAAATGGAACTACACTGTCAGCCCCCTGCTTTTTATAACATACCGGGGTTGCCACAAATATAGGGTATAGACATATATATATATCTACCCTACCAACATTATTTTTTATACCGATTGACTTTTAAATTTTGGTCGTTATAGGTAAGTAAAATATAAAGACCCCATATATACACCTAAACAATTTTACCCCTAAAAACCGCCTGTAGAATAACACCAAAATTAGGGGAAAAACTCCTAGGTTGGAAACACTGGCACTCGGTAGTTTGTTGTCTTGTAACATGATAGTCTAGTGACGGATTTGACAGTTGACACGGTTGACTCTTGACAGCGAAAATTACGTTAGATGGCGCCGGAACCAGAGACAAAACGTTATATAATTTAGTGAGCGATACGCCACAACGCAGCGAAATCTCTTGGCGCCAAGAGATTTCGCTGCGTTGTGGCGTCTTTATATTTAACTTACCTATAACGACCAAAATTTAAAAGTCAATCTGTTAATCTATACCCTATGTTTGTGGCAACCCCGGTATGTTATAAAAAGGGCTGCCACAGCTTCAAGGCTGCCAAGCTTGGGTACCTAATCAATGTCGTTATCTCAAAAGAGATAACGTATCTACAGAACTTTTCGTAACTTAGCGATGTCATCTTGGTAAGCGCCCTTCTCTGCATACGATATCCTTTCGTAGACACGGCCATTCTGACCAGTCACACGTCCTCGTGTGATGCTCCTGTAAAAGAGAAAACCAGCTGCAACATAACAAGGCTTTTGTTCGGCCTACTCTGACTCTACAATAATAGACCAATTTGCTAGTTTCTTCTCTAATAGTAATCACAACACATGACACTGAGTCAGGTAACATAACCACGTTCAATTATTATTTAATGCACTACAATGCACAACACAAACTGAACAACTCTCTACTAATAAAAACTACAGTTTTACTAGTAGATTACTGTGTATTGATAAATCTCCAATTCCAATTAAACTTAAACTCAATACAGCCGACATAATACAAGAAAATTACTTTCATTTTGACATAAACATGACATATAAAAATGAAATATAAAATCTCTATAAAAACAGTAAAAGAGGTTTAAACACAAACCCTAAGTAATATCTCCAAGACCACGGCTCTCTGGCCAAAATATGCCAACCGGGTAACACTTTCGTTTACCACCGCGGCTAACCTGTCTGCATCACCCGCTGAGTACACAACGTATGGTCTGTGCAGACCACGGCCTCCGCCAGTATCACACGCCCACCACGCACCCACGCCCTACCTGAGTTGCCTCAAGAGAAACCGATTTCGACCGGGCTACAGCTGCGTAACGATGAATGGTACGGTCGAATACGGTCGTTAGAATTTTACCCGAATTTCTGTCATACTTTCAACCTTCCTCAATTACCTCAATTATTCACTTACTCTTAATGAATAATCTTTAATATCATTGCAATAGTTTATCAATGATGCTACATCCTTTAATTATAATATTATGTATAATTCTTTGCATAGAAAAACATTAAAGCGAAGTAGAAGTAGAGTAGTAGAAGAAAAGAGATAATAGTAATATGCATTTATATATTTTTATAACATTCGCACCTCTTTATTTAGGTATCGGACGAGGCTACGAAATGGACGTCTCAGATAACTGCGAAGAACTAGACCACACAAGTGATGCACCATCAGAACGTTACAAGGAACCGTTCAGCTGTGATGTGTCTTTGAAGAAATATTCACGAAAAGGACAGTTACTAAGACACAGTAGGGTTCATACGGGAGACAAACCATACAGCTGTGATGTGTGTTTGAAGAAGTTTTCACAAAAAGGAGTTTTACAAAGACACATTCGTATTCATACGGGAGATAAACCATACAGGTGTGATGTGTGTTTGAAGAAGTTTTCACAAAGAGGAAGTTTAAAAAGTCACATTCGTATTCATACGGGAGATAAACCATACAGGTGTGATGTGTGTTTGAAGAAGTTTTCACAAAAAGGAGACTTACAAAGACACATTCGTATTCATACTGGAGACAAACCATACAGCTGTGATGTGTGTTTGAAGAAGTTTTCAGAAAAGGGAAATTTACAAAGACACATTCGTGTTCATACTGGAGACAAACCATACAGCTGTGATGTGTGTTTGGAGAAGTTTTCAGAACAGGCAAATTTACGAAGTCACAGTAGGGTTCATACGGGAGACAAACCATACAGCTGTGATGTGTGTTTGAAGAAGTTTTCAGCAAAGGGACATTTACAAAGACACATTCGTATTCATACGGGAGACAAACCATACAGCAGTGATTTGTGTTTGGAGAAGTTTTCAGAACAGGCAAATTTACGAAGTCACAGTAGGGTTCATACGGGAGACAAACCATACAGCTGTGATGTGTGTTTGAAGAAGTTTTCAAAAAAGGGAAACTTACAAAGACACATTCGTGTTCATACTGGAGACAAACCATACAGCTGTGATGTGTGTTTGAAGAAGTTTTCAAAAAAGGGAAACTTACAAAGACACATTCGTGTTCATACTGGAGACAAACCATACAGCTGTGATGTGTGTTTGAAGAAGTTTTCAGAAAAGGGAAACTTACAAAGACACATTCGTGTTCATACTGGAGACAAACCATACAGCTGTGATGTGTGTTTGAAGAAGTTTTCAGCAAAGGGACATTTACAAAGACACATTCGTATTCATACGGGAGACAAACCATACAGCTGTGATGTGTGTTTGGAGAAGTTTTCACAAAAAGGAGTTTTACAAAGACACATTCGTATTCATATGGGAGATAAACCATACACCTGTGATGTGTGTTTGAAGAAGTTTTCACAAAGAGGAAGTTTAAAAAGTCACATTCGTATTCATACGAGAGATAAACCATACAGGTGTGATGTGTGTTTGAAGAAGTTTTCACGAAAATATATTTTACAATTACACATAAGAGTTCATATGGGCAACAACTTTACAGCTAGGAAGTATGTTTAAAGAAGTTTTCTCAAAATAAAACCCAGTTTCACCAAGCAATGTTAAATAAATAACGCCTTGTTAAATCACTTGACAGACTCATGAGCTATCGACCGCGTACTAATGTCTTGTCAATTAACTAATTCCTGCTGTAGAGGTCCGTTAAATGTATAACAGACGAATTAGACGTGGGTTATAACGGGTCATACTCGATACCTGTTATAACTGTTACTGTTTTATTTAAATACGTGTTATGACTACCTGTTAAAAAAATAACAGCTAACTTTCACATGAAGTGGAAAACTTAAAATATCGCATTATTTACGAGTACGAGTTCCACCGTGGTATGGGGTGGTGGTGTGTATGGGGGTGGTGTCGCAAAAGAAAACACGGTCCGTTTTTGGTTTCAACGCTTTCGTTCTCGAAATTTCGACCTGCAGAACAAGCCCCGTGGACGGCCGGAGACCAAGGTCGATAATGATGAATTGAAGGCTGTTGTGGAAGCAGATCCATCGTAAACCATATCAGAGTTAGCTACAGGCTGCGGTGTTAGTGACAAAACTGTTTTAATCCACTTGAAGCAAATTGGGAAGGTGAAAAAGCTTGAAAGGTGGGTACCTCATGAATTGAGTGAAGCAAACCGACAAACACGCGTCGACTGCTGCATTACATTGCTCAACCGGCACAATAATGAAGGAATTTTAAATTGGATCATTACATGTGATGAAAAGTAGATCCTGTACGATAATCGTAAACGCTCATCGCAATGGCTGACGCAAACCCTGGTGAACCAGCAAAGTCTGGGGCACCCAAGCGAAAATTGACTGAAAAAAAGTTACTTGTAAGCGTTTGGTGGACTAGTGCCGGTGTCGTACACTATATCTTTCTTAAATCTGGTCAGACGATTACGGCTGATGTCTATTGTCAGCAACTGCGAACCATCATGGAAAAGCTCGCCGTTAAACAACCGAGACTTGTCAATCGCTCTACGCCACTGGTGCTTCAAGACAACGCTAGACCACACACAGCCCAACAGATGGCTACCAAATTAGAGGAGCTTCAATTGGAATGTCTAAGACATACACCGTACTCTCCGGACCTTGCTCCAACAGATTACCATTTTTTTCAAAATTTGGATAACTTCTTGCAAGGAAAAAAAATCAATTCCGATGGGTCAGTCCAAACCGCTTTCAAAGTTTTCATTGATTCCCGTCCGAATGGTTTTTTTAGTAAAGCGATCAATGAACTACCTATAAGATGGTAAGAGACATATAGCTAGGTTGCTATTAAACTGTATTTTATTTTTAAAACCAGCCAATGATTTGGCTTTTTCGACTTCTGCTTTTATTGAGCAGAATAATAGTTATAGTATTAACGAATTGGAAAATGTTCCAAATACTTATTTAAATTAGATATGTTTGGTATTATCTGTGTCCTTCAATTCCTGAACGTACAAAGTAACAACCGTTGTAAATACCTAAACCAATCAGCTGATCGTGTTAATACGTCACAGCGTACACGCATGCGCCAATGTCACTGATTGGCTAATTGTTCCCAAATCCTTTGTCCCTGATTTTTGTAACAATTTATTTGAATATACGCTCAATTCTTTTCACTGAGGCTAGACGTATTATTTCATCTCCACAAAAACCACGATCTTATAATAATCTAATTCGTTGATACTAGTTTGCAATTATCTAATAAGTAGCTAATCATACGCGGCTACATAAACTGATCCTTCTGAGCCAAATATACGGGAATTCGAGTATCAAATCCGTTGGAGCAGCGACCTCCTGGATCACAAGTCACAACGGCGACCAGATCATCTCGGGTAGAGTGCCAGCTGACTGCTTCCGCAGTGACTATTTCACGTGAGTACCTCTTTCTTTCATAAGCCACAGAGATAGACGGGGATATGGAAGGTCAAACTAGTCAGAATCGCGACAAGTCACCGTATAAAAACGTTAACGATGGTAAAACTGAGCAAATCATGCGAGACCTAATCAGAAAACGCGGTATACTCAAAGGCAGACTAACTAAGTTCACGAATTATGTACATATTAGTGTAACGCCATTGAGTAAAGAATTAAAAATAGATTTAAAATTTAGAATGGACGGAGTCCGTACATTATTTGCAGAATTTAATAATATTCAAACACAGTTAGAAAATACGGTCCCTGACTGTGACGTTGATGACCAGCTAGATCAGCGTCAGCAGTTTGAGGATAGTTACTACAGTGTTCTGTCTCGGGCAGAATCTTTTCTCAATGTCGATGGTGCTGCTGCAGATTGCTCCAAGGTATGTTCGCATTATACACAATCATCTGTAAAACTACCGATTATCACTTTACCTACATTTGACGGCTTGTACGAACACTGGCTAGAATATAGGGACACCTACGTATCGTTGGTACATAATTCACAGGAAATTAGTGATATACAAAAATTTCATTACCTGAAATCCTCGCTAAAAGGAAGTGCAGAGATGGTGGTAAATTCACTTGAAATATCAGCCTCAAATTATTCTGTTGCGTGGGAACTAATGTTGAATAGATATGACAACACAGGTTATTAGTTCAGAGTCATGTAAAAGCACTATTTTCTATTCAACCACTGCCTAAAGAGTCACCTTCACTTCTTAGAAAACTAATAGACACAATAATTAATAATTTACGCGCTTTGAAGATCCTCGGTGAACCTACAGACTCCTGGGACACATTAGTTATTTATATAGTAACTTCTAAGGTAGACAAAATAACAGAACGACACTGGGAGGAACACAAAGGTTCTCTTTTGTCTGACTGCAACTTCAATGTAATTTTGAAGGTTGACCATTTACTTAAATTTCTTAGGAATAGAGCCGATTTACTCGAAACTTTAATTTTATCTCATAGCAAAGACCACACTAGCACTGATATTAGTAGAAAACCGAATATTGCAGTGAGAAGTAACATAAGTGGAATTGTGTCGTATGCAAAGCTAAGCATCCAATTTACACTTGTGCACAGTTTATTTCTATGGATTTAAAATCCAAACTAAATGTTGTCCGAGAACACGACTTATGTAATAATTGTTTACGTCCCGGGCACACGGTTAGTACTTGTCTATTTGGGCCTTGTAAAAAATGTAATTTGAAACATAATTCTCTAATACATCCTAGTGATTATAACAGTACATCGAGCTTTGTATCAAAGATTTCGACTGACGTACCTGTGGTCAGCGCGAGCGCATCGCAGCCCCCACTCAACGGCGCTCACACAGACACGCATTTAATAAATACGCAATGCATTAATGTGCAACCTGTTTTGTTATCTACTGCGAAAGTCAAGATTCTCGATAGGTACAATAACTATCATGTAGCATGCGCGTTACTCGATAGTGGCAGCCAAAGTAGTTTTATAACTAATTCATTTTGCAAAAAATTAAATATCTCGCTAATACAGTCCACTAAAGAAATAAGGGGAGTAGGCAATTTCGTATCGCATTCTTCACATTCTTGTAATATACGTATTAAATCACAGATAAATGCCTACTGGACGCAACTTCGATGTTACGTTTTAGACGAAATAACGCCCACATTGCCTGCTGTTCAGGTACATAATAATATTAACGCACGCTTTCATGTACCTGATAACGTTCAGCTAGCAAATACGCAGTTTTTAGGGCCACAAAATATTGATATTTTGATAGGATCTATTTTGGGACTTGCTTATCGATGGCAAGATGCGTTTACCTAACGGTCCGTTTTTACAAAATACTAAGTTAGGTTGGATAATTTCGGGTCCTATCAATTATAACGCTGTACACAAGGGACATGTCCAATGTAACATTAGTACTGAAGTCAGTACATCTATAGACGATCAATTACGTCAGTTTTGGGAACTCGAGGAGTTACCGCTACTTCGGAATACGCACACTGAGGACGAGGTGGCCTGTGAACAAAACTTCATTACAAATACTACACGCGATAATAATGGTAGATTTGTGGTTCACATTCCACTCAAAAACTCAGCCGAAGTATTGGGTGAATCTTATAACCAAGCTGAACGCCGTTTTCTATCATTAGAGAAGCGATTATTACGCGGACCGTCTAGTTACAAACAATTATACGTTGATTTCATGCGAGAGTATATTGACCTAGGTCATATGACTAAAGTGAATACCTACTCGAAACCAAATTATTTTATGCCACACCACGGTGTGTTTCGCGAACATAGTACAACTACAAAACTCCGCGTTGTATTTGACGCGAGTGCCGCGACTAATAACGGAATTTCATTCAATGATATTCAGCGCGTCGGGCCGCCCATTCAGGGGGATCTGTTAGGTATATTATTAAGGTTCAGACAGTACCGATATATAGCACGAGCCGACTGCCTGAAAATGTACCGGCAGGTCGCAGTAACGCCCACGCAACGTGACCTACAACTTATCATATGGCGCGACGATCCATCGAATCCGCTAGACGTTTATCGCTTAAATACTGTAACATATGGTACGGCATCCGCGCCTTTTCTCAGTGTACGCTGTCTGAAGCAATTGGCGTTGGAATGTTCAGACCCTGACGTTAAGAGGGTCATAAATAATGATTTTTACGTGGATGACCTCTTGACCTCTTGTGAGGTCAAGGTTAAACTTTTAAAAATTTGTAAGGAAACCGCTAACGTATTAGATACCGCCTGTTTCCCATTACGAAAATGGGTTTTTAACTTTGAATGTGATGAAGACGCAGAATTTTCGTCGCTGAATAATAATAATAACCCACACAGTTCGTTTCGCGACCTAAACTTAGGTGAGAACACTCAAAGCAAAACGTTAGGTTTAGGATGGTGCAATGTCGCTGATGAATTCAAATTTAACACACAGTTACGGGGAGCCGATAATTTAATCACTAAGCGTACAATTTTGTCAACAGTTTCCCAAATATTCGACCCGCTAGGCTTATTGAGTCCATCTGTAATGATCGGTAAGGTACTATTACAAAAGCTTTGGTTGCTTAAGTTACAATGGGACGACCCCCTTCCTAGTGACGTCATACGGACATGGAACCGGTTCGTTAGCGACTTGTCTTATCTTTCCTCGATCAAGGTCCCGCGTTATGCATTTCAGTGTAACGCCAATCGTAGCGAGTTACACATATTCACAGATGCGTCACAGACTGCATACGGCGCTTGCGCATACGTACGGTCTATAAGTGAGAATACTGTGGTAGTGAGATTACTAATTGCTAAAGGCAAGGTAGCTCCATTAAAACCTGTAAGTATACCTAGGCTGGAACTGTGTGGTGCATTGCTAGGTGCCAAACTTTACGCAAAAATTAACGTTTCACTTACTCGTAAATTTGATGACGTCAAATTTTGGACTGACTCAACAATCGTGTTAGGCTGGTTACGAATGCCTCCTAATTTACTAAAAACATTTGTTCAGAACCGTGTCGCTGAAATACATGAACTGGCGGGCAAGTTCACCTGGCAACACGTTAGTGGGAAGGAAAACCCGGCCGACCTTGTATCTCGTGGAGTTAGCCTTGAGAGTTTGGCTTCCTCAAAGTTATGGTGGGAAGGACCCATGTTTTTAAGCGACTTACATTTTAATAATAATTATGCACCATTTACTACTAATATTAACGATAATTTAATTAATAACTTGCCGGAACTGAAATCGATGGTTTTGAATGCATTTACGTGTAAACTTAATAGTAATATAGATGAAACATTTTTTCCATTTAATAAATTTTCACAATTTAATCGTATGAGTCACACCGCCGCCTATGTTTTACGATTCATTCACAACTCCCGGCCGCGCAACAAGGCAAAACAGCTGACGGGCGCGTTAGGTATTGACGAAGTGAGGCGGGCCGTGTTAATGTTAGCTAGATGGTCGCAACAAAATTCATTTTCACATGAATATGAATTACTTAAAACCGGGAAAGGCGCCAAGTTAAGTAGTCGACTTGCTAGTTTAAATTTATTTTTAGACGAGATGAATTTAATTCGCGTAGGCGGCAGAGTTAAAAATTCTGTCGAATTTAATTTTGATAAAAAACACCCTATACTGCTATGTACAAAACACAATTTTACGCGTTTGTTATTTTTACACGAGCATAAGAAATCGTTGCATTGTGGACCGCAGACGCTTTTGTATCATTTGCGTGAGAAGTGGTGGCCTGTATCTGGTAGGAATCTAGCTAGGAAGGTGACTCATCAGTGTGTTATCTGCACGCGAGTTAGAGGTAAGACACTAAGCCCTCTTATGGGCAACCTACCTAAGGAACGCCTAATAGCCAGTTACCCCTTCGATCGTACCGCAGTAGACTACGCAGGGCCAGTGTTCGTTCTAAACCGTAAAGGCAGGGGTGCAAAATTAGTTAAGGCATACATTTGTTTATTTATTTGTTTTACCACACGCGCCATGCACTTGGAGCTTGTAAGCGACCTATCCACTGACGCATATCTACTCGCTCTCAAGCGTTTCATCCCAAGTAGCATTGCAAGCTGTATAGTAGCTGTATATCAGTTTATTTGAATACTATAAGCTGTACGTTTAGGCTGTACTACAGCTGTATAAGCGCTTATACAGCCCTTATAAGTTAAAAAAGGGCCCCAATTATACAGCTTTTAGCATCATTAGAGCTGTACAGTAGCTGTACAGTAGCTGTACAAGCAATAGATAAGCTGTATAACAGCTGTAATTCGGTGTAAAAGGAAACCTTAGCACTACAGATTATCTCTTATAAATATGATTTAAGAATAAAAGTTTGAAATAGGTTTTTAAGAAGAATTACAAAAGATTATTAATTATTTAAGTCTAAATGTCAATTCTGTTCATTCGTTATATTTGTAATGACGACAATGACAAATAATTGAGTGATTAAGTAATAAAGTGCCGTTAAGACACAGGATCTTGAGAGCAGATATAATATTATTGGTAAGTGCCGTTTATTATTTATTGTGAACATGTGTATCTTTTCTGGCAAAATATTCACGCGCCTGCTTAACAATCAAGAGAAACATAACAAAAATATCTAAAACTGTATTACATAAGTTATACTGTGTTTGTTTTTCAGGTAAAATTTTTTTTTAAGTATCAATTCTAAGGCTAAAGTCAATTTATTTTAGCTGGTTATCATAATATGACTTTAGTTATTGTTAAATATTTGCAAGCATATATTTAATTATATTTTTAAATATGTTTTTGTTTATAAGTAAAATGGTGACAGTTTTAAACAGCCTATGAGATAGTTGGAGAGCATTATAATCTTAGTAGCTGTACTATGTAATTAATGGAGTCACTTCTCCAGCTTTTGGATTTAAATCAGCTTTGTAATAGAATATTTTATACGTTTGACTGTATTTCGGCTTTCCGTACATAAGTTATAATTCCCGTTTGAGATCCGTATTATAAATAAAAAAACCTTAGGGCTTAAATATGCCACACCGTTTGTATTTTTCCTAGCGGTGTAACTGTCTAGCTATACATACACACTATAATTATAGACCTATTCTAACCAAAGCAGCACTTGTATCTGCGCTCACTATTCGTATCGAAACCTTTAGAATGTATAGATTTATTATTATTTATATATATGTATAGATTAGAACAGATAAAAATATGATCAACTATATATTGTTAAGACGTTGTAGGTACATACAATACACACGTTATACCAATTATATATAGAAAGTGCCTTCTTTTCATTTACCTACAAGTAATGCAAAATAGCAACTGATTTATTAAATTTGAATGCGGTTATAATATACAATTCTTAACTTCTTACAACATTAGATATCTATGTTGCGAACGAGTTTGACCGTCCGTAATGTATTGTTTACTTTAGTTTATCGCAAGATTCGAACAAGAGCGGATGCGTCACGTTTGTTTTAAATTTCGGTGCGTGGTTAAACTCGTACGTTACATAGGTAAGGATAGCAATAATAATAAAATAAATATATTTTACATATGTATAAATTATTTAAACTTGTTGTGAAGTAAGATTTGTTTTTTATATCATGTGTTTTACTTTATATTTCAGAAAAACATGCCATTTAAAATTATAGAGACATATGAGAAGGGCCAAAGTAGACTCACTATTATACCAAGTTTATGGGAGTCGCAAGGCATGTTAAGATGGCCAAGAAAAAGATTAAATCTAAAGCAACTAACTAAGGATGAATATTCTAAACCTGCGAATGATTGGTCTACCTCTAAGTGCACAATTAAAAGGCAATCATTATCGTCATACGAAGAAGCAGTCAGAGAATTAGATCTCATGGTCCAAAACAGTGACACAGAAATTGACAATGCAACAGAAACGATTAGAACAGATAAAAATATGATCAACTTTAACGGTTTAGCGGATCAATTGGTAAGTATTCTTTTGTTATTATAACTATTTACATGTATTGTACTATCGAACCAATGGAACCCTGATCCACCATGGAACTGTAAATTTTAGACTCTTTTAAAACAACGTACGGTTTGTATTGCTTTAGAATTTAATTTTAGTGATATGTTGATCTATATATTGTTGCAGGTGAATAACCAGCCAGAGAAATCAAGAATTTCATCCACAGTTACAACATCGATGTTAAATTCAGAAGAATCGACAGCAGCACAATATATATTTCAATATGTAGATAATTCAGAGTTGCAAACTGTTCCAGTTGACAGTCATCAAAATGAGCTAGGCACCCCTCTAAACACAGACGCAAATCAGATTGAAAATTGTTTTAAAATAATTATTGACAATCAAAATAAGTTAGCACTATTAATAAATGGTTTAGAAGAAAATCAAAACAAAATTTTCCGCAAATTGGCAAATCTAACTGTGCAAATTGATGAGGGTTTTTCATGTTGTAATCAAACAAAAAATAATGACGTGGTTACATTGGGCAATTCTAACCCGGTTGATAGCGAGGTTTTCTATATAAAGCCTATTGATTCTGCTCAGGAGCTACAGGAAATCGATTTACGTTTGTCTGATAAAAGTCTAAAATCAAAAATGTTAAAGCAGTATTCTTTTGTATGCTCACAGTCGGATGGAAAGGGAGGAACATGTGCATACAAAGTATTGGATTTATTCTTTTCTCGAGAATTCTTATGTAAGTGCTCTTGGACAGGCGGAAGCAGAGGCAGTGAAGAGGTAAAAATTGGACTAAAAGGATATAAGAACATCCTCAACTTTTTCTGTGATTTAGTACGTTCATGGGATAAAACTTATACTGCTGAGGAAAACGAAAACTTTTTCAAAATTGTCTTGAAAAATTCTGTTAAGAGGAAACTCAGTAAAAATAAAAGAGCTTCAACAAAACGCAGGAGAACCAAAAAAGCTGCACCTCAAAAGATGAATATACCTGATGATCCTTCAGCTGGGCCATCTAGTAAAATTGAATGGGACCAGAGAAATCAAGATAATCAAGGTGAAACGGATTTAGATAAAAAAAAACACTAAACTAAATGACAACGGAGCAGAAGAAGAATCTCTTTGTTAATGCCTTTTACAAAATCAAAAGTGTACCTTTACTCTTTTACTCTTAATAATCATGTCAATAACTTAACGTTACCTAAATTTCAATTTTACTATTAATGTGATTTTCGAATAACAAAATTCTAGAATAAGTTTCTTATTTCTTATTATTAAAATGTAAAACCTTAACATACCCGTAATGTAAATAAAATACCAGTCATACCATATACAGCGTGTAAATCCAATATGAGCAAATATTGTAACGGTGGTTAAAGTAGGCCTAATATACTATATTTAGATAACTTTTGTCTATAATTACAAGTAAAAAAATAACCATGCAAATTACTTCGACCCAAAATGTAATGCACCGCGTTAAGGCGTTGACAGTTTTTGAGGAGTTACGTGGAAAGAAAGTTTTTGTTACATTGTTGTTCAGTGTTTCTTTCTTTTATTAACAACAGATTCCCAATAAAGTGTAATTAAAAAAAATAACTAAAAAATTTAGACGGGGTTGGTTTTTAACAAAACTATAATTACAAACATATATTGTTATGGCTAAGGTTGTCCTTAAGCCTTATATTTTATTACTGTTTACTGAATGTTTAAATACTTTTGCTAGATTTGTAAGAAATACGTAATCTCGTGACTTGTGGCTGTGATTGTCCTTATGACAAAATTTATTTCTGTTTGATTTTTTTTCTTATCTGAGAGCTATTATGCTTAAGAGAAACACGTGATTTTGATGCTGTGGTTATCGTTAAGACAGAAATCCTATTACTGTTTTGGCATATCTAGTAACCGTACAGAGATTAACATGACTTATAATGATTGAACATCTTGAATTATACTTAAGTGTATTGATAAAACAGCAGGTGAAAAATAAAAAGCATTTTCTCAATAAAAAGTTTTTTATTTCGTTTCAAACTGTATGCAAGAGGGGAATGAAATATAATAGATTTTTGTGTTCTACACATACTAGTTTAATCTTTATATCCTGAGGACGAACGATGATCTCGGTCCTGCTGTTGGTTTGTAAGTTAGCTTTGAATATATTCAAATATGATGATTTCAGGGGTTTCTCAAAAACATCTATTAAGTGTACAATTTTATAACCGTGTATTTGTATATCATCATTAACAACAATAATTTTTTTTACCTCCAAAACGTTATTGCTGGCTAATAAAAAATATTTGTCATTAAATTTTGATGATAACTTATAATCCTTAAAATGTAGAACAGTTTTTCCCCTACTACTAGTAGTTATGAAAGGTTCACGATTTTCGAGTTCTTGCTTTTCTCTGCTCCTAGTCATTTTCACAGATGCCGAATCTTCACTAAATCTCTTTGCAACTTGAGCAAGAGGTCTATGGCCATGCCTTAGCATCCTTTTAATTAAATATAGTTTGTTCTCAAAAGGATAAGTGCTGAATGTATGAAGTGGGCCAAATTTATCAACTTCGTCCGTGACATGTACTATATTGTGAACATTACTAGTTAAATAATCTGCTCCGTAAAAATCTTTATAGTGTTGAACAAAATACAGCAAAAGTTCTTTTGCCAAAGGAAGTAAGTACATATAGTTTTTACTAGAACATATTGTTATGCCGCAGAAAAAGGTCAAAAAATGAGAAAATGCATCTTGTGATAATACGTCTGGAAGTATAACAATACTCAAATATAGCAAAAAAGATCTATATTCAGATGCTTTCCAATGAGAAAGACTGTGTAGTCCTCTCACAGCCCTGTGGATTTCAGATGGCAGTTTGCGTTTAATCAGAAAATTTGAAACCGTTTCGGTATCTTTGGCATTCCATTTGGTTATGTACCTTCCAAAATTGCCATTGCGCCAACCAACAAGTAACCGTTTCATTATCCCTAAGTCAACAAGGTGTAGAGAATCTGCTACCGGGAAGTCTTGTACCATATCTACGGGAAGCCGCAATAATGGAGAATCTGTTTTATGATGAGACCCATACTTTCTTTCGCGAAATTCTTGGTTGGTTCTAGGTCGGCAATTAGTTTCAGGAAAAGTAACTGTATGGGATAAATGTGAATACTCTCCAACGGTAACACATTTTAAGCAACCGTGCTTGCCGTTGAAATTGCAAACCCCTTTTATGTAAGCTCTGGCTGGCGAATCACATATGAAGCATCTTATTTTAATAGAGACTTTATTATTTATTTTTTTAATATATATTCCGTCTTTCATTAAATGCTCCATTTCCGTTACAAAATCATCTAAATATTGGTCAATTTGATGTGGTTTTCCAATACCGAAATAGATTCCAACTACAAACGGTTCAATATCGGGTCTTTCAAATATAGTACACAAAATTGGCCAAAACTCTTTATTTGAGCTCTTAAATATTGGGAGACCGTCGAAATTGAAGTTTAAAAAAATTTTTGTTGGAATATCAATCCATGTCTCCAGCGATTTCTTAAGAGAATTAGTGAGGCCATTATGCCAGTATTCACCTCGCTCTAATGTTTTAATACGTATTTCTTTGACGGTACCTAAAATCGTTCTAGCATCTCGAGGCAAAGTTTCTGGAAATCTTCTATTAATAATTGAAGCCAAATCATTAACAGCCACTTGAGATATATTTCTTTCTATAGCCCATTTCTTTATTTGCTGACGAAACAACTCATTTAATTCGTCATCATCAATATTTGAGCTACTTGCGCTGCTGCTGCAAGAAGAAACGTCATCGCCAGGTCTCGGAGATTCAAATAAATCCACACATTGTTCATTATTGTCGCTGTTGAATATTTTTGCTACGGAACCCTCATTAGACGTTGGTAGAAGTGATGCTTGACTGGATGTTTTTTCTTCCTCATTAAATGTCGATTTACTATTATTACTTATATTTGTGTCGTAGTTTTTTATATTTAAGTATTCATTTTTGATTCGTCTCTTGACTGCACCCAATCTTTTTCTCTTGTTCCACATATTTACACTGTCCGAAATAGATTCAAGAAACTGTCAGTAATACAGACTAAAGATGTAATATGACTGCCATTTATTCATTTAGTTTTATAAAACACTCATTGTCAGTCATCATAAAACTACTATACTTATACGAATGCAAAATTATGCCAAAAAATTATAGCTTACGACTTGGTCAGAAATACAGACAAAAACTGTACTATAGCTGACAGTTATTCTTTTAGTTTTATAATAACCTTACAGACAGAATTTGTAACACTATCATACTTATAATATTGTAAAATTACGCCATAAGAATTAGTTTTAAATCGGAGTTGACAAACACTTTTGTACAGCAACAACTGCCAGGTAATCATACACTACAGCCTCTATACAGCTTTAATAATAGAAAAAGCTTGTAGCGTTACACAACACTTAAAGTTTTATAACGGAGTTCACAGGTACTTTTTACAGCAACAAGTGCCAATTGATACTATAATACAGCCTGTATACAGCTTTAACGATAGAATTAGCTCGAAGTGTCACACAACACTTGAAGTTTTATAGTAGATTTTTTATTTTCTGATATAACACCCCATGCGTACGCAGATTCCTTTATAATGATTTTATACAGCATGAGCTCAGGTTAGTTTTCTCTGACACTCTTATAAGTTCCTTAAAACACTCTAAGTTCCAAATTGGCTGGTATATTGATTTTACCGACACTTAAATGTTACTTGGGATTTCACGACGTGGAAAACCATGTCAAATATTTTCTGACAATGGACGCAATTTTGTAGGTCTATGTAATGATTTTGCTCAGTTTCTAACGTCATGCAGCTAGGATTATCGATTACGCTAGGAGTCAAAATATAGACTTTAAATTTATACCTCCATATTCTCCGCATTTCGGTGGCTTGTGGGAAGCGGGGGTGAAATCGTGTAAATACCACTTGCGGCGAGTGGTTGGTGGTGCCCGCCTGAACTTCGAGGAGCTCACCACAGTACTGTCACAGATAGAAGCCGTACTGAACTCACGGCCGCTAGTACCTCTGTCTTCCGATCCATCAGACTACACTCCACTTAGTCCTGGACACTTCCTCATCGGTCGACCCCTTACCGCTCCAGTGTGCGAGGAGAATCTCACCACGGAACCATCACATCGCTTGAGCCGCTACCAAATGGTTGAACAAATACGACAGCATTTCTGGACGCGCTGGGCTAAAGAATACGTTTCGGAGCTGCAAACCAGGGTAAAATGGAGGCAAAATACGACAGACCTTACACCTGACCAGCTTGTATTAATCAAGGACGTCTCTCTTCCACCGCTAAAATGGAAACTCGGTCGTGTCGTGAGGACAATTCGTGGCAGCGACGGAATTGCTCGGGTGGCCGATATCAGAACATCGTCGGGTATCTTGAGGAGAGCATATACCAAGATATGCCCACTATTGGACAAAGAACCATGATGATTGGCAAGACAAAACGTTGGAAGCTACTGCTTTCAAGGCTGCGGGCATGTTTGGTATTATCTGTGTCCTTCAATTCCTAAACGTAAATACCTAATCCAATCAGCTGAGCGTGTTAATATGTCACAGCGAACACGCATGCGCCAACGTCACTGATTGGCTAATTGTTCCCTAATCCTTTGTCCCTGATTTTTGTAACAATTTATTTGAATATACGCTAAATTCTTTTCACTGAGGCTAGACGTATTATTTCAACTCCACAAAAACCACCATCTTATAATAATCTAATTCGTTGATACTAGTTTGCAATTATCTAATAAGTAGCTAATCATACGCGGCTACATTAATAAACAAAACTAAGTATTAAACCTTAAACATAAAATAGCAAAAACAATATTTTCTTATACAAAACAAAAAAAAAACGAAACTTATGATACATTATAAAAATAATAACAAAAATTATTACAATGTAATATTATACAAAAAAAATACAATTATTACAAAATAAATAAAAACATAATATGAATTATTCTTCCCATTCCATGAACCAACAAATCTACCCAACATTGTTAGTACATTCATTGGTCTTCCAATATATACCTCTTTAATTTTTTCTTTAGGGTTGCCATGCTCATTATTTTGCTATCGTCTCTAATAAAATCTATTTTGTTAAATATAACTGGAGTCAAGTATTTCCTGGTTCTTTTCCCGTAGTAATTTTTTATCGTTGGTATTATATATTTGCCTTGTGTAACATTCCTGGTATGATGTTGATGATGAACTATAATTTCCTTATATTTATTTATGTTGTATTGCTCTAAAGCTATAATGTATTCTACTTTTGAGTGCACAGGTAAAATTTCATATATTTTAAATAATTGGTCATAATTATTACTAACTTTACACTCTAATTTTAGTTTTTTACTTGCGAAGTATTTAATTAATCTAACTTGTAATTGCTTTATTTTAACTAATTGTGTTTTAAATGTAAGGCCATAACTGCTAATACCGTAGCTTATTATTGAATCTGCAAGCGCGTAGTAGATTACATACAAAAGTTTCCTATTTAAAAACCGGCTAAGATGAAAAAATGTACCTAAAATCGATTGTAATCTATTACACACTTCGCTCACCTGCCATTTCCAACTAATATTACTGTCGACTGTTAATCCCAAGTATCTGTATTTTGTGACTACTTCTATGTATGTGCATTGACAATTATTTTTATTATTATGTAAGCAATCGTAACTGTGGCCAACTATATCTATATTTGTCTCCCCCTTTTTAGCATGTTTATTATATGGTGAAATTATGTGCATGACCTTTGTTTTACTGAAATTAATAATGATACCATTATCATGTGCCCATTTAGATATGTTTTCTAAGTCTACTTGCAAATAATGTTTTATTTCTGTCACATTTTTGGAAGAGTATAATAAACACATATCATCTGCGTACATAAAAGTCTTACTGTGTTTTATGACATTTGTGACACTATTTACGTGCATGATGTATCCAACTGGACCATATACAGAGCCAGTGGGCACTCCCAGGTAACACTTAGCTCATCCCCAGTTACTCCTTCTATCTGAGTGCGAAGTGATCGGTGTTCTAGATAGCATTCGAACCACCTACTGACAGGCCCTCTGATACCGCACTCATCCATCGCTCTGAGCAGCACACCATGGTCAAGTGTATCAAAGGCCTTTTTAAAATCAATAAACAGAGCACCAACAGCATTACCCCGGTTAAGACTATTGTTGACAAAGTCGGTGAACTCTGCAAGTGCAGTGGCAGTGCTGCGGCCTCGCTGGAACCCATGTTGCGCATCAGATATTATCTCATGCCGCTCTAAATGCTGACTAACCTGATTTACAATAACCTTTTCTACTATTTTGTTAATTACGGATAATATTGCAATCGGTCTGTAATTACCGTAGTCTATATGACTGCCTTGTTTATATACAGGACGGATAATCGATTTTTTTAGTAAATTCGGATAGACGCCTTTGTTTACACACATATTTACAAATTTAGCCAATACTACACTTATTTCTTTCTTTACGTTCTTTATGTCTTGGACTCTGATCTTATCTATTCCAGGCGCTTTATTACACTCTAATCTATCTATATATTTCTCAATAGTACATGGTTCTACATTTCTAAAATAAAAGGACTTATTACTGGGCACTACATATGAACTTCTATCCAAAAAAGTACTATTACAGTCATGCTTTATGTTCTGTATCTCCCTAGTGAAGGTTTCCGAAAACTTATTACAAATGTTGTGCATTGTGTCTGTCTGCCCTAGGTATTTTATAATAACATCATCTAAGCTATTTTTAGTATTTCCTAACCATTTGTTTATATTACCCCAAATTTTTCTAAAATCACTATTACATTTTTCTATCTCTATTTGTCGATACTTGTTTTTAGCAGCGTCTATTAATTTATTGACCTTATTTCTATATCTTGTATATATTAATCTATTGTTCATATTATTTGGCGATGATTTCCATATTCTAAAGAGTAAATCTCTATGTTCTAGTTTTTTTTCTGAGTTCTATATCTACCCATGGCTGCGTTATTCTCTTTGTCGTTGGTTTTTTTTGTACCTTACTTTTATCATATATATCTGTGAAAACCGTGTACAATTTGTCATACAGTAAAATAGGACAATTTTCTTGCATCAAATCTGACCAGTTAATCTTTTTTAAATACTCGCAGACAGTTTTTTCGTCTAATACAATTTTAATTTATAATCACTATTATGTCTAAAGTCTTTTTCATTACCATCTCTAATTAAACTAATCCCAATCATGTAGTGATCTGATAAAGTGCAGTTCAGGAGGTGCCCACGCGCGTCGATCAGTTTCCCGCGCCTGGCTCGGACGCAAACATGGTCGATATTTGATGAAGACACCCGGCCGTCAATGATCGCCTCTCGCGTCGTCTCCGACGTGGGTATTACAGATTGTAGGCCGTTTTCACACAACATATTTTTATAAGCTGTTACATATGAGTTTTGCATGTTTTGATATGTCGATGTTGGTATCTCCAATTATTACTACTTCTTCTGAATAAGGGATATTTTTCAATAATGTATCTATTTCTGAAATGAAATGTAGCTTGTTTGTGTTTGGTGGCTTGTACACAGCTAGTATATTCGTAGTTTTATTTCCAATTTTTAGTTTCCCATGTGTTAGCTCAGTTGTATTCAATGATGGTGTTTCCATTGTGAATGTCACATCTTCTTTAACATACATTAGTATCCCACCACCTTTTCTATTTCTTCTTGTGTTTGGGTATACAATATAACCTGGGATCTTGTAAAAAGGAACCTCATCCTCTTTTATATTAACTTCTGTAAGTACTATTACTGCTATTGTTCTTTGGATTATAGATTGCTTTAATATGACAAGTAATTGATTAAATTGTTTACGTATAGATCTAATATTTAAATGAATTATGTTTATATTATTCTTCGAAAATTGTTGGGTCCATTGATTTATATTTTCATATCTATTGTATTTTGCTTCGGATACATCCGATACAGCTTCCCACATATCGAATTTTGTAGCTTTTGAAATCACTTAGTGCTAATCTGTGTTGTGTTATTTACTTTTGATTTAATGGTTTCGAAGGGTTATTGTCATTGTTTTCACATAGCAACTTCGTAATGTCATTTCCACTTTTTACTCGAATAATCTTCCCATTATCATTTTCTTTTATTAGTATGTTACTGTTCTGAATCCATATGTACTTAAAGTGATGCTTTAGCTGATTTCTAGCTTCCCAAAACAACAATCTAGTCGACTTTGTTAAATCCTCGTTTATGTATATTGGTGTTTTATTGTCATTGCCATAAATATCATTATTTGTTAGGCGAATTTTTCGTTTCAGTAACCATTGATCTCGTGCTTGTTTTGTACGCAATTTAACTACAACTGGACGTGGTCGTTCTACTCCCGGTTTTGACGTGCTAGTAGAACTCATCCTCTCTACATCTTCTATTTCTTCAGGGTTTAAATTGAGTTTTACCGCCATATTTTTAACTACTTCCTTAATATTTTCATCGTTTCCGTTCTGTACAAGGCACGCAATTTCTATACTTTTTTCTTTTTCTTTTTGCTCTAGATTATTTACTCTTTCCTCCAGGGCAAAATTGCATTTTTCTAAATATACATTTCTTTGCTCTATAGCTTTCAATTTGTTTTCAGTTGTCTTTTTAAATTCCAGCATTTCTTGGTACTGTTCAGCATAGAAATCAACTGTCTCTGTCAGATCATCAATTTTTTTCTCCAACTTAAATATTATCTCTAATTTTTTATTCATCTCAATAAGTAGGAGTTCAACTGTAACCTTTTGCGGATCTATAGTAATAACTGCAGTGTCACTGTTAGTTTTTGAGCTCAATCCCTGACATTCATCACATATTTCAGTTTGCAAAACTTTCTTCTTTACACATCTCTTGTGAAATACACTGTCACACATTCCTTTACACTTTAGTATATCGTCCTTTGCCATAGATAAAAACAGTTTACATTTTTTGCACTGCACCATTTTTGTCGAGTCTCCTCTCTCTAGTACTTAATAATATGAATCTTATATCATGCACCGCACCAAAGCATTAAGTTATATTTAAAAAAAAAAATGTTTACACAAGCTAGCTTATAACATGCATTATGCACAAATATAGTTCCATAAAAAAAAAAGTTAATAAAGCAAAAATAAATGTTATTAAATCAAAATTGAAGGCCACAGGTTCACTGAACTCTACGCGTCCTCGATGCGCCCGCGCTAGCCGGACAGCCGCCGCGCGTTATGCGACCGTTTGAATTTTTTTAAAATATAAACGGTGTTATCACTTAGCCGGGACAGTGCCCAAAAAATATATTACGACAGTTTTGAAGGTTGTTTAACACTGATTCTATTTATATACAATTCTAATGTAAACTGTAACTTTTACCACTGATTTCGAATTAAAATTTGCGGAGCAAAATGATACACGACTACATTCTGTGACGAACCGACGACCTCTCAACCTGCTGCTGAACCTGCTAGTTTAGCTGCAGACCCAAGAGCCAGGCTAACACGACACTATACCGAAGACATCCCGGACATCAGCCTGTACGAGATTAGGGTAGCTCTCAAACAGCTTAAGAACAACAAGGCTCCGGGCGAGGATGGAATCACTACAGAGCTTCTGAAAGCGGGCGGCACGCCGGTACTAAAAGTCCTTCAGAAACTCTTCAATTCCTCCTTACTCGATGGGAAAACGCCAGAGGCATGGAACAGGGGTGTTGTGATCCTGTTCTTCAAAAAAGGCGACAAAACCTTACTGAAGAACTATAGGCCCATAACACTGCTGAGCCATGTCTACAAGCTGTTTTCGAGAGTTATTACGATGCGTCTCGAACGCAGGCTGGATGACTTTCAGCCTACCGAACAAGCCGGTTTCCGAAAAGGCTATAGTACCATAGACCACATACATACGCTGCGGCAGATTATACAAAAGACTGAAGAGTATAATCGGCCATTATGCTTGGCGTTTGTGGACTATGAGAAAGCCTTTGATTCCGTCGAAATATGGGCGGTCCTTAGATCTCTCCAGCGTTGCCGTATTGACTTTCGGTATATCGAAGTGTTGAAGTGTTTGTATAATAACGCCACCATGTCAGTCCGAGTACAGGAGCACTGCACGAAGGATATCACTTTAAAGAGAGGAGTAAGACAGGGGGATATCATATCCCCGAAACTGTTTACCGCTGCTCTGGAGGATTTCTTCAAGCTCCTGGAATGGCAAGGACTTGGCATCAGCATCAATGGCGAATACATCACTCACCTTCGATTTGCCGACGACATAGTAGTCATGGCAGAATCGCTGGAAGATTTGGGGTGCATGCTCGGTGGCCTCAATAGAGTTTCTCAACAAGTGGGTCTTAAAATGAACATGGACAAAACAAAGATCATGCACAATGTCCATGTTGTACCCACCGCACTAACTGTTGGGAGCTCTACTCTTGAAGTTGTTGACGAATATATATACCTAGGGCAGGCTGTCCGATTAGGTAGGTCCAACTTTAAGAGAGAGGTCAGTAGACGGATCCAGCTCGGCTGGGCAGCGTTCGGTAAATTACGCAACGTCTTCTCGTCCAAAATACCTCAGTGCCTTAAGACAAAGGTATACAACCAATGTGTGTTACCAGTGATGACTTACGGTTCTGAGACGTGGTGCTTCACGAAGGATCTTTTCAAAAGGCTCAATGTCGCTCAGCGAGCTATGGAGAGGGCAATGCTCGGTATTTCTCTACGTGATCGAATCAGAAATGAGGAGATCCGTAGAAGAACTAAGGTTGCTGACATTGCCCGTAGGATCAGTCAGCTGAAGTGGCAATGGGCCGGCCACATAGCTCGAAGATCGGACGGTCGATGGGGCAAAAAGATCCTAGAGTGGAGGCCACGTACTGGCAAGCGCAGTGTGGGACGGCCACCTACCAGATGGACCGACGACCTGGTGAAAACTGCCGGGTCACGTTGGATGCAGGTGGCAATGGACCGGTCGCACTGGAAATGTATTGGAGAGGCCTATGTCCAGCAGTGGACGATAAAAGGCTGAAACGACGACGAAACCGATTAATGTTGGTAATAAAATTTCACACTTGGGAAACGAATAGATCGATTTCGATCTAGCTACTATTTGGACCGACAAAGAAATACAGACATACGTGTTAAACTTATAACATCGCTGTTTTCGTCGAGTGGCCGTGTGGTGACGGCATTAGAATACAATTATCACCACCCCCGATACTATCCTAGGGGAGTCGTAAAAGGCGACTAAAAGGAAACACACACACATCAACAGCTAGTGTGAGAGAAGGAAAACTCGAAACAAAACCCGGTACCAACCCGTCTAGCCAGCGTGGTACCAGTAGGCTAAACTTCCTTCAATAATGTATTGGAGAGGCCTGTGTCCAGCAGTGGACAGTAAAAGGCTGAAACGACGTTTTCGTCGAGGGCTAAAAATATTTAATGTTTATTGTTAGATAAATAAAAAATACAGATGAAAATATTATAAATAAGTAATTGGCAATTTAATAACTTATTCGTTCAATAGATGGCGCTATCCATAATATATTACATTTTTCAGTCACGCAATGTTTGTGTAGGACGTGTATTAGACAAAATTATTGTTACAAATATTTTATTTCAATATTTGACGTTGTGTAGGAATAGCTAGTTTGTATGTAATTGTTAATTTTATAAAAAAATAATATGTTTGTAAATACGGGTAGTTATATTTTATTATTTTAATAAAATAAATATTATGGAAACAGAAATATATGAAATAAAATAGGGCTGAAAAGGCTGAAACAAGAAAGTAAGTAAATATTCAGACAGAACTAGAAATGCGTACCTAAGTACAAAAATAGTCAAGGTCAGACTCGCTAATAATATCTAAGTGTCAGTTCACACAGAAATACGGTAAAAAATTACCTTCTTGAAAAAGCATTTTATTCGTCTGCCGTTGCAATAGTATTAATTCCAATAGCGGGTCCAACCACAGAACAGATAAAGAGGTTAGAATGGAAATAGTTTCAAATTTGTATCAGAACGCGTGTCGCCGCTCTTAATTCCACTACATGGAAATAACCCAATACGTACGAGCGTTACGCACACAAATAAACCTCACACACTTAGATCGCTAATTTGTAATTGGTTGTCACACTAACGTAAACAATGCATTAGATGTACACTTACACACGCGCACTTTTCTCATAGACGCTAGGGCGACCGAAGGTCGATAATTGAAATCGATAAAATAATTGTCACATTTTTTGCAATAGTTCGGTTAAATTTTTGAGGGGTGACAGGGTACCGTACGACTAATGTATTGTTCTTAGGGCCGATTTTTCA
Organism: Celastrina argiolus; assembly: GCA_905187575.2. Classification (NCBI taxonomy): domain Eukaryota; kingdom Metazoa; phylum Arthropoda; class Insecta; order Lepidoptera; family Lycaenidae; genus Celastrina; species Celastrina argiolus. Next base: position 2,712,756 of record LR994598.1, read on the forward strand.
ATACTCAGATAAATCGTCAAATAGTAGCCTGACAAATAAAATTATTTGCCTAGTTGTCAAGCCAATAAATATTTTCGATTTTTCAATCGTCTTATAGCTACAGAATAGCTATTAGTGGTATTTAACCAGACAACTTCACACTATTTGTGTGCAAGTGAGATGCACAGTTATTGCATTCAATATGTTAAAAAAGAACAGCAACATGTTCGGTAGATATAACTTTTTCAGTTGTCACTTGTCAGTTGTCAATATTGTCTTTCGAAAATTCAAGCTTACAAATAATTATTATGTATTTTTGTGGTGTAACATAGATGTAAATAATAAGGGTTTTATAATTTTATAAAACCCTTATTATTTACATCTATGTTCCATTTGGAACAAAAAAGGATGCGAGGACGTTCTGCAACTTTACCAACTTCGAACTTGTTAGTTGTAATAGAACTCGTGACAAAATATCAAACTACAAAATAGTAATTTTCTTGTATAGAATTTTATTGCCAAAGGTATTTATTATTTTATTATCTAACATATTGCTAATCAAAACCGCTTACTTTTCAAAGGAGAAAAAGAAAATTGAACCGAAACTATTATATAGGTTTCTTCGTTGCAAACAAAATATAGGTATATGCAAAAATAAATTCATGTATTAATGCATGAATTAGGTTGGAACATTGCTTGAAATTTAAAGATTAATATCTTTTTGGTTTGCCATTTTATACCGGAAATTACTGATACATCTAATCATAAATTTTTTGCAGATTCAGAGTTGATGGACAGCTGATAAAACTACAATAGCAAAGATGGCATTATTTTCTAGAAAAGGAGCATAAAAGATGTTATGTCTTGAGAATTATGATATGAGGAAAGAACAAAATATATATAAATAGAGCAAAATGCAGCAAACAATTACTGTGTCTAATGTCATCTTATTTGTAATAAAAATGTGAAACTTTATAATATTATGTTTTTTGTTTCTCCTTAATGTTTAAAGAGTAACATTTCAATAGTTTAGCGCACATAGTTTATGGCTGTGATTTCTTTATTCAATAACTAGCTGTGCCCGCGACTTCGTACGCGTGGAAAAGTGATTTAGGGCAGCAGTTCAAATACATTTTTAGTTTATGAACACTGTCGTTTGGATATTTAAAATCACTAATTTATAGTAATGCTTCTTTATTGATTTTTAATAATAATAGTTTACTGTCAAATAATGGCCGTTTTTGTCGTGAATGTTTCTAACAATTCCTACTACCAGCTCAAAAAATTACCGTGTATTATAAGCCGACTTCAAAAAAAGGAGGAGGTTCTCAATTCGTCTATATGTATAATATTTTTTTTTCTTTTATGCGAACGGGACTACTTGATAGTACGCTCATATACGCGACGAAGATCTCTGTACTGAGATTTATATGGACTTTACACACACAGATAGACAGACAGACAGACATTTTTTTCAAAAATGTTATTTTTAGGTTCTGTGGGTTTTATAGACCCCCTTTTTTTAATTTTCACTTAAATATTCTTAATGTACAGACATGACCCCTCTACAGATGTATTATATGTATAGATAATCAATTCTATAAATAAGAAATCCTATTAATTAAATATTAAAGAGTTACATTATATGTTGTTTTATATTTGTTACTTGTTAGTAATAGCTTATTCAATGTCAATACTTGAGCACCAATGCACTCAACCACTACGCTGCCTCCATAGTACAATAGTCGACTGCATTGTTGTTGGTGCTCAACCGAGAGGTTGCACACTCAAATCCCACCGAGAGAAAAAAAAATCCAATGTTCCTGGGTCATTGATGTGTATTAAATGTGTGTATAATCTAATAAAAATAATTTGTGTATTGTATAAAAAGTATTAAATATATTTTCGTTATCGTTCGTAAAGTTCTTTGTATGCTTAGCACAGGGCCAGATTGAAGTGGTGTTGACAACATCCATAGATATTATTAGTATAATGTGATTTGAAAGAAACTAGCTTGTCAGTGACTCAAAATATTCCTTGTGCTAGTTACAATCATCACTACTACTATTAGGCATAAGGTACTGTTGAAAATACTAACTGGTCGGGGTTTTCTACCAGACAGATGTAAATAATTGAGGAATTCAGGTACCTCCTCGATTGCTAAGTCGTCCATTGCTTCAAAAACATCAATTTTATTAGATTCTGATACCCAAAGAAATTGACGAAACTGTTAAATATAAATGCAGACACGAACTTATCGGGGAAATAAAGCCTTATCAGGCTCTTCAAGCAGCAGATAATTTTATTCCTTTAATAGGTGTCTTATTAGACAGTTAACAACTATCTGAGTATTGAAAAACTCAAAATATTGCTATTCGTCGAATAAACGCTATCTGGTTGTGTATCTGAGGATGGAAAAATCGGTCCTTAATAATCTATTTATTTATTTACTAGGCAAAAAAAACATACATTAATCACAGATATAACAATATAATTATAATAATGTCCGTATGAAATTATCTTTTATTTCTTAATAGAAAGCTAAATTAAATAAACAATAATATGATGGCAATTATCAATAAAGAGAGTTGCTTAAATTATAATATCATTTTCTTAGATCGACATTGTTTACATCTTAGTACAACACTATCGATACGCACGAAGTACCTAGAATTGAAGCTGTCATTCGGCGAGGAGAACAATCGCTGCGAATGCAATACATTGCTCACTCGCAAAGACATTACACAAAATGGTACCCACGTATTGCAGCAATGGATAATTTTGCGCCTAAATACGAATGTATCGTTTTCGATCACGAACTACATAATGCTATGGAAATAATTACTAATATCACATAAAATTTAAAGTTTTTGGACTTACCGGTGGAAAGAAATTCCTTCTTGGGCTACACTACACACTTGGCTTCTTTTCCGACACGTTAAAACAGCGCAACACGGCATTTTTAACGACTTTTTATGGAGCTCCGTACGCTGTCACAGTAAGATTGTGACTGTTGACCGATAAAACGTGTTTCGGCTGACATATGATCATTTGATCATATGTACGGCGCGTCTGCCCCGCCTACAATGCCATTCTAATCTCTTTTACTCTTCTGTGGGTCCAACCACGGCCATGGTTCTCTATGAAAACAGGCGTGAGACTTGCTTTGCCGAGGGAATGAGGATACGTGGCGTAAACGAGATAAGTAGGTACTTAATTTCATGGGTAAGAAACGCATAATATTAAGTAGTCTGCCTAGGTACAGTATAATATTTACCTAACATCATATTATTATCATATATCTGACCGCTTACGGGCATAGGTACTATATACTTACGTTTAAGTGTGAAATATTTAATAGTAACAATTCCATTTGTTGGCATTATTTAGGAAACAGACACATTTTCGTATAGTAGAGTAAAAGGTATTCTCAAATAAAATCGAAATTATGGTTACCCTACTCAAACATTGTATGAGAGAGCCCATTTTTGGAGATCACACGCGTTGAAAACTATTCTGAGGGTAAAACGATATGCCATTCTAATCAGGTTAATGTGCCGAATAACTGGATATAAAAACTGAAATCCTAGCAATTACAGATAATGAGATATCAGCGTACAAAGAAGCGTTACGCTGGCGCGGCAATGTAATTTTTTGTTTTGGTCCGATTTGTCTGTTTAAATAACATTTTGTTGTATTTATTGCTTTCATTAGCTTCGACAAATTGAGCCCTTACTTCCTGTATCAGTTTTTTGTACTAAGTCTTATGTTAATAAAGAAATAATCAACATTAAAGAAACACGAAGTGCACGTCTGCGCCGCCACGGCTTCTGAGGTGAATATCTCTTAAAATATCGATTTCTAGTTTACGCTGGCGCGGCAATGTAATTTTTTGTTTCGGTCCGATTTGTCTGTTTAAATAACATTTTGTTGTGTTTATTGCTTTCATTAGCTTCGACAAATTGAGCCCTTACTTCCTGTATCAGTTTTTTGTACTAAGTCTTATGTTAATAAAGAAATAATCAACATTAAAGAAACACGAAGTGCACGTCTGCGCCGCCACGGCTTCTGAGGTGAATATCTCTTAAAATATCGATTTCTAGTTTATAATTTCTTTTTCGACAAATTTCGCCAAATTCAATCTTCATACTAGAAAAAGAATTAGATCTCTAACCCACGTAGTTCCTGAGATTTCCATGGCCGCGCCATCGTGGACGTTACGTTGGCGCGGCCAACTTAAAACCCTTATAAATAACTTCTTTGTTTCTACTTCGACAAATTTTTGGTTTGGACCCATCGATTTTGTCAAATTTCGCCTAAATTTTAGGCGAACATTTTCATCATATTTCCACCGTGGCGGAGCAATCGTGACGGACACCCTCAATTATTCACTTACTCTTCAATATTAATTAATACATAGTATAAAACAAAGTCGCTTTCGCTGTATATCTGTCCGTATGTATGCTTAGATCTTTAAAACTACGCAACGGATTTTGATGCGGTTTTTTAAATAGATAGAGTGATTCTTAAGGAAGGTTTGTATGTATAATACATGCATAATATAGTAGAGAAACACTGATAAATTTAAAGGTTTCTAATGTGATGTCGTAAATTAGCACGTTTTTTTGCGCTTATATTGCAAACGCTGGCTGAACCCTACGAGATAGACCAAAATAATGTACTACAGTATTGTTCACCTTAAAAAGTTCAACAAAAAGTCCGCGATGGTATATGTCTATCTGTTAGGGATAACCCACCATAACCATTTTTATCCTTTACTAAAAAATGGTTATTTACGAAGTGATTTTAAACAATAAAGCATTAATCCTTATCCAATTAATTACCTGAAATAAATTGTGCATTTATTATAAATCAATATGCTTTTTACAGCATGTAATTTGCGCAAATATTACCGAAGATATTACAAATTTAAAATGCAGGGTCGTAGTTGTTTGCGCCGCAGCGGTACCGACCCGCGGCCGGCCGGGGGTCGGGCGGCGCGTGCCTAACTTTTAACGTTGCAGGATTAGACTTGAGCGTTGAGTGTTTTTCACATGGCCAATTATTTATTTAGTTATTTATTTATTTAACACAAACTATCATTACAGGCATAACCTAATGCGATAGAAGTGACATCAACATTTTAAAACAATAATACCTTTTCCATTAATAATTTCAAATTCGACAAATTGTTAAACAGAAAATAAATTAAATTTTTTTAATAACAATCAGGATTTAAAATATATAGATTATTAAAAATAATTAATTAATCTGTTATTCGTCTGAATTAATTTATATTGTATTCCCATAACTAATCATAAACAGACAAATACGTGAGAATTCGCAGAGAGTACAACAGAATAGATCTATTCGCTGCGCAACTTCATTTAAAGTACATAGCGCCCGAACGAACGGGGAGTACTTGAGCAGGTTGGTCCTGCAGCGCGGCACGTGCAGCAGTGGCGGGTGGCGGCGGCGCCACACGTATCGGTCGGGCACGCTCAGCGACAGCCGCCCCAGCACGGCGGCGTCGCACTGTTACAACCCTAGCTAGTATGTAGCATAAGCTAATACAGCACTTTTACCACGCGCTTACTATTTTCCGTTTACTTAGCATTTTTGTCTCAGGTTCTTTTAATTATTAATTATAATATTCAGTTAGATTCTGGAAGCCGCCGCGAACAGTGCATTTATTAGCACCCGGTATAATCTGTGGGAAGTCATAGTGTAGTTTGTGTGTGTTAAAGTTAATAAAGTAGTTAAGTGTAAAGTGTAGTTTTTTTTTAAAAAGACAAACAGGGACGGCCGCCTAACAAATTGGTGTCAGAAGTGGGATTCCGTAGAAAGTCTTACGACGAGAGTCAAAAAGACCAGGAATCCGAACCAGGCACCCCTGTCACTGTCAAAAAATTTTGGACGACGGTAAGACTCCGCTATTGAAAGCGCGAGCCCGCTCCGCTATATCTGGACGACAATAAGCCTCAGCTTTTTGTGTGAGCCTGCTCCAGCCAGTTTACACCTGGACACCAGTAAGCCTCCGCTCTGTGCGTGAGCTTGTTCCAGAACCGGACGACGGTCAGCCTCAGGCCTTAGCCTTGAGCCGCTCCGACTACTTCACACCAGGACGACGGTCAGCCTCAGGCCTTAGCCTTGAGCCCGCTCCAGCTACACCCCACCAGGACGAAGGTCAACATCAGCAGCCTCAGCAGCAGCGCTGTCTGAGCCCGCTCCATTCCAGCTCCAGGTCTAACTCACCACACCGGGCAGATCAGATCCGCCCCAGTTCCAGGAAAAGTCCAGTTGCAGACTCCAGTTCCCACACCACGGCATGCAGGTTATCAGCGTGTTACTGTGAGTGTCTTGTGTTTCTAAATCCTAAATCGAAGTTTTTCTAAATGCTAATTTCTAAATCTTAAAGTGCTAAATCTGAAAAGTCCCAAAATCTTAAAGTGCTAAATCCTAAAGTGTTCTTAATCGTGAAATCCTAAATCGTGAACTTTTAAATCAAATAAAATTATAGACTCTAATTCTAAAATTAATTCTAATTTCTATTATAAATTAATAAATTTTCACTGTATCCTAAAATATATTTTTTATAGAAAGTTCAGCATAACATAAATTTTAATGTCAGTCAAAGGAGAGTCATCTGAGGAAAACAAAATGTCCGAAAAAATTACTTTAACATTTTTAACTAAATTTATTAAACCATATAATGGGGACAGGGAATCACTCCCTGCATTTCTCACAAATTGCGAAAATGCAATGCTTTTAGCTAGCCCCGATCAACAATTAATTTTATCCAAATTTATTATTTCTCAATTAGAGGGAAAAGCACAGGTTGCTTGTAGCTTAAAAACTTTTTCTAGTTGGCAAGAATTAAAAAGCTTTTTACGTTCAACTTTCGGTGAAAAGAAACATGCAACACATTTATTGTCGGACTTACAAAATTCTAGGCAATTGCCTAACGAAGATGTAATTAAATACTCCCTCAGAGTCGAACAAATTTTAACAAGAATTCAGTCAGATATTCATTATAGCACTAAAAATGAGGAAGAACTTCCTGGCCGAATAGCCGCTATGGAAGACCTCGCATTAAATACATTTTTATTGGGCTTAAATTCTTCTATTTCTACTATTGTAAGGTGTAAAAATCCTTCAACCCTCAGTGATGCAATTCAATATGCCACTGACGAGGAAAAATTATTTAATCTTTCTAAAAATAGCAGTAGGTCTCAGAGACAGTGCTCTATTTGTAATAAACTCGGACACGTTTCATCCGAATGTTTTAAAAATAAAAAGCCTAATTTCCAAAAATCTTATCACGTAAATCCTCAATTTCATTTAAATTCAAATCCTAATACTAATTTTAATACTAACTCTTATAATAATTCTTATGCTAAAAATAATTTTATTCCTAAGTCGAATACTAATTCCTATGCTAAATCATGTAATTATTGTAAAAGCGTGGGTCACACGCTTATGGAATGTCGCAAGCGTCAATTTAATATGAAACGCCGCGAAAATGCTAACGACGCACAACGTCGTCACGCCACTGTTGCAACACACCTTTGTGAGGACTCTAATAATTATAATTTTATTCATGATCATCAGTCTCAATCTGTTCAAGATGATTTAAATTAAACAGGATTTTGGTGCCGTGTCTGCCAAAATCCAAACAAAATCATAAGGACACGATATATTCTAACTCTTATACAAATCTTTCTAAATCTACACCTCAATCTATGAGATTGAGTTCATCTCAACCAAAGACGTTGAGTCCATCTCAGCCAAAGATGCTGAGTCATTTTAATTATACACCTCAACGAAAAATGTTGAGTCAAATTACACCTCAATCCACGAGATTGAGTCCATCTCAACCTAAGATGTTGAGTCCATCTCAGTCAAAGATGCTGAGTCATTCTAACTCTAATTTTACATCTCAATCCACGAGATTGAGTCCATCTCAACCTAAGATGTTGAGTCCATCTCAGTCAAAGATGCTGAGTCATTCTAACTCTAATTTTACATCTCAATCCACGAGATTGAGTCCATCTCAACCTAAGATGTTGAGTCCATCTCAGTCAAAGATGCTGAGTCATTCTAATTCTAATTTTACATCTCAATCCACGAGATTGAGTCCATCTCAACCAAAGATGTTGAGTCCATCTCAGTCAAAGATGCTGAGTCATTCTAATTCTAATTTTACATCTCAATCCACGAGATTGAGTCCATCTCAACCTAAGATGTTGAGTCCATCTCAGTCAAAGATGCTGAGTCATTCTAATTCTAATTTTACATCTCAATCCACGAGATTGAGTCCATCTCAACCTAAGATGTTGAGTCCATCTCAGTCAAAGATGCTGAGTCATTCTAATTCTACATCTCAACCTAAGATGTTGAGTCCTACTAAATTTTCATCTCAACCAAGAGAGTTGAGTCATTTAAATACTACATCTCAGCCAAAGCTGCTGAGTCATACTAATTCTACTATTTCTACATCTCAGTCAAAAGAACTGAGTCCTATAATTTTTAATGGTAAAAATAAATGCCAAAAATGTAAAAAGGTTATTTTTAATACTAACTCAAATTATTCTAATTCTATGTCTCAATCGTCTCAATCGTCTCAATCAAATGAATTAAATTCTACTAATTTTAATGGCAAAATAAATTGTCAAAATAATATACAAAAATCTTATACTAATTCTAAATCTAGCGTAAATTATCCTAAATCTACATCTCAGTCGCATAAGCTGAGTCGCACTAATTCTAATTTACTTAATTCAAACTTAAATCCTAATTCTATGTCTAAATCTATATACGAAATTAATTATAGTAAAAAGGTGTCATTACCTCATACTTACTTATATTCTAAGCATGCACCGGAAATGCTATGTTTTCTAGTTGACACGGGATCAGCTATCAGTATTATAAAGGGGTCCTGTTTGTTACAAATTCCAATTCTTTCACGTGAAATTGTTAAATTAAAAGGCATTAATAGTTCAGAAAATCCTGTTGAGACATTAGGTACTTTTCAGTTGGAATTCAATATATCCAACGAAACATTAAATTACAAGTTTCATGTGACAAGTGATGATATTAATTTAAATAATTACGACGGAATTATCGGTAGCGATTTTTGCAATTTTTTCAAGTCTAATATTGATTATTCTTCTAAATCTATGACTATAAATAATCATTATATTCCTATTGTTTACACTCAGCCAACTTATATCATACCGGCACGTGCCGAAGCGGTTATTGAGTGCACTGTATCAAATTTCTCGCCCGAGCTGTATCATAACAATGAAGCTCTCGTTCTAGATCATACCTTATGTGAAGGTGTTTATGTCGCTAATTGCATAGTGAAAATTAAACCTAATAATAAAGTGAATCTTTCTATTTTAAATACTACTGAGAATAGTATCGAAATCAAAGACTATTATGTCGAATTAACGCCACTAGAGCGTAATTGTTTAAATAGTTCCGAAAATTGTATTCATATTAATTCTATTTCAAGTTTTAAATCTGATCGCGTAAACAAAGTTTTAAATTTAATTCGCTGTTCTCATCTTAATAACGAGGAGAGAAAAACTCTTCTCGACTGTGTTTCATCTTATACGGATATTTTTCATTTAGACGGCGAACCTTTAAGTTTTACGAGTGCCATCGAGCACACTATTAACACAGGAGACGCTCCACCTATCCATGTCAAATCCTATCGTTTCCCTGAGTGTCACAAAGAAGAGGTCGATTCCCAAATTCGCAAAATGCTTGATCAAGATATAATTCGCCCTTCTACTTCGCCTTGGAGCGCCCCAGTTTGGGTAGTCCCGAAAAAAATAGATGCTTCTGGCAAACAAAAGTGGAGGATAGTCATAGACTATCGTCGCCTTAATGACGTCTCTGTTTCCGAATCCTATCCGCTGCCTCTTATCACAGACATCCTAGATCAACTTGGTCATTCCAAATATTTTAGTACACTAGATCTTACAAGTGGCTTTCACCAAATTAAAACTTGTCCCAAGGACGCCCCTAAAACAGGGTTCACAATTAGTACAAATTCAAGCATGTCTGGACATTATGAATTTACCAGAATGCCTTTCGGGTTAATAAACGCCCCAGCCACATTTCAACGGTTAATGAATACCGTATTGTCAGGTTTACAAGGTCTAGATTGTTTTATATATCTTGATGACTGTATAATTTACAGTCAAAATTTACAAGATCACATGTTAAAATTACAACGCGTTTTCGACAAGTTTCGGCAATATAAATTGAAACTTCAGCCGGACAAATGCGAATTTTTAAGACACGAAGTCACTTATCTTGGCCATATCATCACCGATAAAGGTGTTTCTCCGAATCCCGAAAAAGTCAAGGCCGTTTCCCATTTTCCCGTTCCTAAAAATCCTAAAGATATTAAATCCTTTCTAGGTTTGATAGGCTATTATCGCCGATTTATTGAAAATTTTGCTAAGTTAACTAAGCCTCTTACGTGTCTCTTAAAGAAAGATGCTGTTTTCCAGTGGAACGCGGAACAACAGCACGCATTCGAATTTTTAAAAAGGAAAATTAATTTCAGCTCCTCTTCTCCAATATCCAGACTTTTCTCAAATTTTTAATGTCACCACGGATGCTAGTAATTATGCCGTAGGTGCGATTTTGTCTCAAGGTCCTATAGGAAAGGACAAGCCGATAGCATATGCATCGCGAACTTTAAATAAGCCTGAAGGTAATTATTCTACAACGGAGAAAGAGCTATTAGCCATTTTATTTGCTGTCAAAACTTTTAGACCATACTTATATGGTAATAAATTTAAGATTATTACGGATCATAGACCACTTGTGTGGCTATTTAATGTAAAAGATCCCGGTAGCAGACTCATTCGCTGGCGCTTGAAACTCGAGGAGTACGATTACGAGATTGTTTATAAACAAGGTCGTCTTAATTCTAATGCCGACGCGCTATCTCGGTGCCCAGTTAACGCTATTAATATTAAAAGTTTAAATAATTTAACTTATGAAAAGTATTTTAAAAGTCAATTTACAAATCAACTTCCTATTTCTAATACTATTATCGAAGAATGTACACAAGGATTACATTTATCTAAACTAAATAATATCGCATGTCCAGTATCTCTAGATTTTGATTTTTCTATTCCACATTGCGAAGAAATAATATCTCAGCTTGAAAATGCTGACGAGTTGCTAAACTCCGAACGCGAACCTTTTACAATCAAACATGTTAATGTTAAGGATAAAAATTATTATTTTCTATTTTCTAAGGTTCATCATTATGAAGAAACGCATTATAAAGACGTTTTCAATTTATTAATAAAATTAAGAAATACTTTAATTGATTGTGAAAATATTACGGATCTTGCTATATCAGATTTCTCAGATCCATTTTCTAAACTAGCTTATACTAAAATTTATAATATGATTTCTTATATTTTTCATAATACTAATATTAAAATACATATATACAAAAATCAATTAATATATCCTACTCCGGTAGAAGTTCCTAAGATTTTAAAGGAAAATCATGATTCGCCTATTGCGGGTCATCCAGGTTCACAACGCATGTATAAACGTATTAAAGCCAGTTATTACTGGAAAGGAATGCGCTCTGACATAGAATATTATGTTAAAAAATGTAAACTTTGCCAAATTAACAAACCTTTACGAAAATCTAACAAAGCTCCTATGGAGATTACTTCTACATCTACAAAGCCGTTTGAGAGACTAGCTCTCGATATTGTAGGCCCTTTACCCGAAGCGGGTTTCCAAAATTTTAAATTTATCTTAACATTGCAAGATGATCTAAGTAAATTTACTAGTGCATATCCTATGGTCACGTCGACTAGCGACGAAATTGCTCGAAATCTAATTCATTTTATGTCTCTTTTTGGTTTTCCTAAAATGATTTTAACAGACTTAGGTACACCCTTTACGTCTGATTTATTCAAACAATTAACAGAAATCTTGAAGGTCAAAGCTTTATTTACTACTCCTTACCATCCTCAAACAAATGGCGCACTAGAACGCTCACATGCCACTTTAAAAGAATATTTAAAATCATTCGTGAATGAAAATCAGAATGATTGGCATTGTTATTTATTTACCGCAATTTTAGCTTATAATACTACGCCTCATTCTTCTACTAATTTTACGCCGCACGAATTATTATTCGGTTATAAACCTTCTATTCCATGTTCTTTATATGAAAGTAGCAGTAATACTACTTATAACGAATATATACGTGCTTTACAATATAGAATGCGCTTTAGTCGCGAAAAAGCTATTCAAAATCTTATAAACAGTAAAGAGAGATCTAAACAATATTATGATTCTAATTCTCGTGAAGTTACTTATAAAGCAGGTGATATGGTGTATTTAAAACACCATCACAGATTACGTAAAGCCTTATCGCCTATATGGAAAGGCCCTTATAAAATTCTAAAAGTGCATAATAAGCATAATGTGACTCTACAGATAGGTCGCAAAAACGTTAAACATCATGTTAACGAAATAAAACCAGCTAATTCTTAAAATATTTCGTCTCTTTCTTTTCAGACTTTTATGCTGTCATGGCATTTGCCTCAGCAACGCGGAATCAAATATCCTTCCTATATCGCATAGCCCAGGAATTTATTTTGAACCGATTACTTATGTTAACTTTTATAATGACTATTGGAAAGTTGTTACACATATTGATTTATTCACTCTAGAACCTTATTTAAATAAAATACAAAATCTTTTGCACGATACTCTCGATCTTTGTAACAAGATTCAATCGCAAGATTTAAGTTCTTGTAAAGACATTTCCAGTCCTATTGAAATTTTAATTCAGTCTAATTTTATTAAATTACAATCTTTATCTCATATTATTGTTGATCATAAGATTAGTAAAGTCAAACGGTCATTAGAATTTGGTGGTGAAATTTTGAAGTTTTTCTTCGGCACGTTAGACGCTGACGATGCTAGAAAATATGATGCTGCAATTGAGTCTTGCAAAAAGAGCGAATCTGAAATGTTTCATTTGATGCGTGACAATATACACGTTATAAAATCTACTATTAATAATTTTAATACTACTATTCACAAATTAAATCAAAATGAAATTAAACTAAATACCCAAATTAATAATATGAATAATATTCTTTCTAAAATTACGGATACAGATAATTTATTATTATATGTCTCAAAATTAAATAGTTTACTAAATATTATTGAAAGCTCTTTACTTACTATTTCTAATTTACTAGATACTACCTTAAATTCTATCTTATTTTCTAAGGTAAATATTCTACATCCTAGCGTAATTACTCCTATAAGTCTCTATAATGAGCTAGTTAAGCATAGTAATCAAATAAGTAAAAAAATTAGATTTTCCTGTAGCTCTTAATATACAAAATATACATTCTTTAATTGATGTTTCTAAACTTAGTTCTTATTACGTAAACAATAAAATCGTATTTGTTTTACAAATTCCTCTTATTACGCCGGACAAGTTCATGGTATATAAAAATATTCCTTTACCGACTCCTCATGATGAGTCACATAATACCTTCGCCTTAATTCAACCTTCTGACTCGTACATCGCCTTAAGCGACGACAGGCTGCATTATGTTATGCTGAGCTCACTAAATAATTGTAAGTTGATTAGTAGCAATTATTCTATATGTGAATTGTTTAATATCTACTCTTGTATTAGTAGTCCAAATTGTGAATCTAAGATTTTAACCGAGGTCACACTTTCGTTGCCCTCTGAATGTAATTCGAAGCTTTTATTTGGTAATATAGATATTTGGCAAAAGCTACAAAATAATAGATGGATTTTTGTTCAATCCAAAATAAATAAATTAACTATTCGTTGTGATGATGATATTAATGACTATTCTATTCAAGGTACAGGAATTGTAAAATTAACTCCTGATTGTGTCGGTTATTCCAAAACTGTTCAATTATTGCCGACTAATTCTTATTCTTTTCTAATTAAGTCTCCTTTAGACATAAGTTTTGATATTACAGCTGATGATTGCTGCAAAAAGGACATATTTAATAAAAGTTTGCCACATTTATCTCCTATTTCTTTAAGTAAAATTAATTTAGACTCTTTAAAGTATGCTTCACATCAAATAGATAATTTGGAAAATGAATTAAATAATTTAGAAAAGGAATCCCATTTTATTAAATATGGCCAATATTATTCTACATTCACTTATGTTTTAATTGTGTGTTTATTTTTATATTTTGTGTACAAAATTTACAGATGTTTCTCAAATAGGAAATCTTCTAATTGTAGATGTTGTATTCAAATTTTTAATCAATGTAATAATAAAAAGTCTATAAGAAACAAATCTAAAATTTCTAATTCATTGGAAATGACAGAAATGTCGTCATCTGAAGACGATAAAAAGTCTGTCCACTCTTTGCCAATTCGGCAATTAAATTTCAAAGACGCTAATAAGCAACAATCTCTATCAAATAGAAATTTGAATTTTTAAAAAATGTATACACTGAAATTTATATGTTTAAATTTTATACTTTTTCTATATACACATTTATAATTCTAGAATCTAATCTTATTATTTTCTATGTTTTGTCTCTTTTTATGTTTTGTCTTTTTCTATGTTTTGTCTTTGAAATGTTTTATTTGTAATTTTATAATTTTCTATTTCTTGTAGACTTCTCACACATTATCAGTCGATTCTTTTTCTACTTCGCTTCATCTTAAAAAGATAAAGCTCCGTCAAAAGGGGGGAGCTGTTACAACCCTAGCTAGTATGTAGCATAAGCTAATACAGCACTTTTACCACGCGCTTACTATTTTCCGTTTACTTAGCATTTTTGTCTCAGGTTCTTTTAATTATTAATTATAATATTCAGTTAGATTCTGGAAGCCGCCGCGAACAGTGCATTTATTAGCACCCGGTATAATCTGTGGGAAGTCATAGTGTAGTTTGTGTGTGTTAAAGTTAATAAAGTAGTTAAGTGTAAAGTGTAGTTTTTTTTTAAAAAGACAAACTGGGACGGCCGCCTAACAGCACGTCTGGCCCCGCAGCACGCCGAGTAGGTACCGCGCCACCGACAGCTCCCTCCTGGCAGCGAGCCGCTCGTATCCTACCATACCCATCACGAATAGCGTCGGATAGTGTAAGGGGAAGAACGGGTATACACCGTAAAGCCTCTTATAAATAAACCGCAAAAATTTATTTTGGATACGCTCCAGCATCATAGAATACTTCTCCTCGTGAGGGGACCAGACCATCGCGCCGTATTCCAGATGACTTCTAACTAGACAGTTGTAGAGGCCGGTGATCGCCTTGATGTTAGTGAAGCTATGACTCGACCGCAGAACGAAGCCTAAATTTCTGTACGCCTTTTTGCAGCAAATAGTTATGTGCTCTTTAAACGACAGCTCGCTACTGATGTGGATGCCCAAGTCCTTGACGGTCGCTACCCTTGTCACCGGTTTAGTGTATACGGTATAATTCGCATTGTATTGTGACATAGCGCGTACTCTAGTAAACGAAATAGCTAAACATTTTGAGCTATTAAATTCTAGTTTATTTTTAAAACTCCAGACAACTACATTATGAATGTCTTCCTGTAATTTAATGCAATCCTCAAGACGTCTTATAGTCAAATAAAGCTTAAAATCATCCGCGAAGAGTTTGCATTTACAATGTTTAATTACTGTAGGCAAATCATTAATCATTATAAGAAATTGAAGAGGCCCTAAATTACTGCCCTGGCTGACGCCGGAATTAGTGTCGTACAGGAAAGATGTATAGCCATCGTACTCGACGTATTGCCGACGATCGCGTAAGTAACTGGCAGAAAGTTTTAGGAGCTGCGGGGAGAAACCTATCGCCGCCAGCTTTATCAGCAACACGTCTTGGTCTACTAGGTCGAATGCTTTTTTAAAATCAAAGTATACGGCATCTACCTGCATTCCACTATCCACTACCGGTAAAATGTCCATTGTATAGCCCAGCAAGTTACTCGTGACACTTCTCGAAGGTCTAAATCCGTGCTGCTCGTCGGCAAGCTGCGAGTTAACTTGTCGGAAAATCAGATCGTACAGCACGGACTCGAACGCCTTAGATACAGTCGACAATACCGCTATCGGCCTATAACCTTCTATCTGTGATCCCAAGTCTCCCTTCGGCACCGGGACCACCCTCGTAGTTTTCCATCTAGAAGGGAAAGAAGACGATTCCAGAATTAAATTAAATATGTGTAGAAGCGGTCTACTCAAAACAGAGCAACAATCCTTAAATATATAGGGCGGGATACCGTCAGGGCCGGCGGCGTGCGAGGGCTTAAGTCGTCTCAGCGCGCGCAGCACGTCGCGCGGCTGCAGCGGGTCGGCGTGCACGCGGGCGGCCGCGTTGCGCGCGCCGGCCGCCGCCACCGCCGCGTCCACGCTCAGCTGGGGCCGCTCGCTCCTATATACCGAGTGGAAATATTTGGCGAACTCCTAGGTACATCTGTCGCCTTTTGATATTTCCCCGTCTTTTATAATTTGCTTTTCGTTGGTTAGACGACGCTTGGAGTTAACAAATTTCCAAAAAACCTTGGGGTTTTCTAGGATCTGGCTTTCAACGCGAGTCTGATGGGCTGCGTATGCAATTTTTGTTAACCTCTTAACTTCCGCTCGGCAAATTGAAAATTCACTATAATGTCCCTGTAACTTTGACATTTTATATTTTTTGTGTAAACGCGCTTTTAATTTTAATTTTTGTCTAATTTCAATCGTGAACCATTCGGGATAAACAAATTTAGTTTTATTTTTACGATAATAATTTTTTCTAGGTACGTATGTGTCAATTATTGCGTTAATGTTACTGTAGAAAAAGTCAAGACTAGATTCTAACTCTAATTCGTACATCGGGGTCGCGCTGTCAAGAGTAACGTCTAAGCAAAAAATGTTTGTATCGGCTAATGACAAAAAAGCTGTGAACGTTGTGTATATGGACATTCAGTAGGTATATTTTGCATTACACCCGTGCGAAGCCGGGGCGGGTCGCTAGTAATTATTAATCTTTAATATTACCATCGCAATAGTTTATCAAGGACGCTACATTCTGTTTAGTGCCACAGCATAATAATATGTTATTGTTAATAGGATCCGACTATACGTCCAATAATAAACACTTCTAGTTAATCGTATTTGGCTTTATTCACGTAGAATATATTACAATATACATTAGCTATAAATAACTAGATACACAGATCCAACCTAGAAGGGCCTCGCTAGAGGACTAATATTAATATCTACTAAGTTAGGCATCAAAGTCAATGTCATCTTTGACATCTAATTGTTTTAAACCTAATACATAATGACATAGCATTATGTAACACATCCTTTAATTATATTATGTACTAGCTGTGCCCGCGACTTCGTACGCGTGGAAAAGTGATTTAGGGCACTTTAGTATTTTTAAACATATTTTTAGTTTATTGGCGCAACCGCTGAGAACTTTCGCTAATAGGTATTAGGTACTTCCCAGTGCATCCCAGTGTTGATACCGATCCAGCAAGACACGTACCCGGTAAGCCTCTTGGTATGCAGGGTATAATAATAATATATTACTATCCTTTCGGAGCTCGGCAAAAGAAGTAGGCCTTCGAACAATATGTAGAAGTCAGCAAAGGTATTCGAAGTTAGGATAATAGTTATTATTCGAATGCACCGTATAGACCCAGACAATTTTTCACGTTAATTTAGTAAAGTATTTAACTTCGATGTCCGTCTGTCTGTCTGGGTGTCAAAACTTTAACACGTGTAGGTATCAAGCTAAAAATCATATTAAAAACTCAGCTCTACTGTCCCTTCTGGCTGTGAAAAGAAACAGGCATCTTGGCCACATCTACCCACAGATTCAGCCGTTTATATCGCTAATTTTCGCAATTTTCGACACGCCAAAGGGAACCAAAACCTAAAGGGTACTTCCCGGGAATAGAAATTTGATATGAAGCAACATCTTAATGCACTATTAAAATGTTGCTTCATATCAAATTTAAACGACATAGGATAAATTGCGAAACCATAAAAATATTTTCAATTTTTTCAACTTATTTACCGTTTTTGTCATTAATGTTTTGAAGTAATATTAAATTTAAACTTATATTGCAATTACTAAGGTCTTTAAAACGGAACTCTCGGTTAGACATGGGCGCAGCGGCATGCCCCGCCGAGGATCCAGCAGGTTCAACACAACTGAGAATCGAATCAGTTCGATCTTAACGGTTTTTGGTGTTTTATTTGGTAGATTACTTTAAAATTAATTAGGTTAAAGAAAACCGTTAGAACGTAACTTTTTGTACACCAGACTATATCAATCGAAAGAGAATAAAAATAAACAAACGTCAATTTCTTCGAGAGTATGCGGCACGATCGAATCTGAATTAAAATCGAATCAGTTTGGAGAGTTAGGCCCCAGCTCGGCGCGCCGCGCCGATCGGCTTTAGTAGCGTTTTTTATAACCTACCCTAAGATTAATAATAATAATATAAATAAATGAAATTTTGTTTTAAACAAAATATAAAATAAAAAAAGAATAAATTTGAATGTTTGAAGCAGCGCGGTTCCCGCCGCGCTTCATACAAACGTCCAGTATTTTTTTTATTGTCATATATCTTCAAATCAAAGCGACATCTATACGCCATACGCGGTACTTTTAACACGATTATTACTGGGGGCACAGTTAGCGGCTGTGCGTGGTTAAATTCATACTACAGGTACTGCCTGTTAGCACATTTTAATAGTATTTTTTACCCAGCAGTCATGGGGTGGAGTTCCTTTGGTTGACCTTCGCCAAAATTCCTACCTACCAGCATCTGATACCTACACTACACCCCGACTCGGATATAAGACGTCACGCATCAGCCTGTATCGCGCGGCGAATCGAATCACGGCGAAACGATTTTAATTTTGCTATATTATCTCCTAAACTATTAATTATATTTGCTAGGTATAAAGGGCAAATATAGTCTTCATGAAATTCTTAAGCCAACTAACGTATTAAAAATGATAAGGATTCGATCCGTGATGGTATAAATAGTTTACCAAAAACCGCTTAATTGCCCGTTTTTTTAGATTATCGCGAAAGGCTTTCTTTTAATAATACAGTTAATTAAGTTGATTTATACAATAAATGATAATTTATTTAAATTTGTGAAGCAAGTTCAAAAATACAATTTTTATATTATTATGACACTGTGGAAACACTCTTCTCAGAAAAAAAAATCTGTTAGTTAGGTACTTATTTCAAGTTCTAATTCTAATCTACTTTAGTGCCACATTCTATTGCTTCGCGTCACTGTGTAAGCGATCCCCCCGCGCCCCCCGCATGAACCGTTCGTCCGCAGACCGCAGCCCGCGCGCGCGAAATTCCTCCGACTTGCTTCAAATTTATCGTCACTGCTCGGCTCCTATGTATCGTAGCGTTATGTTATATAGCCTATAACTTGCCCAGGAATATGGGCTACAATCGTACCAAGTTTGGTTAAAATCCCTTCAGTAGTTTTTGTTCCTATCGCGCACATACAGACAGACAGACAGACAGACAGACAAAAATTTTACTAATTGCATTTTTGGCATCAGTATCGATCGCAATTCATCCTCCAATATGTATTTTGAAAAAATATTCAATGTACAGAATTGACCTCTCTACAGTTTTATTATAAGTATATAGATAATTCATTGCATACAAAAACTTTAAACCGAAGTAGAAGTAGAGTAGTAGTAAAGAGATAATAGTTATATGCATTATTATATTTTTATAACATTCACACCTTTTTATTTAGGTATCGGACGAGGCTACGAAATGGACATCTCAGATAACTGCGAAGAACTAGACCAAATAAGTGATGCACCATCAGAATGTTACAAGGAACCGTTCGGCTGTGATGTGTCTTTGAATACATTTTCACGAAAAGGACAGTTACTAAGACACAGTAGGGTTCATGCGGGAGACAAACCATACAGCTGTGATGTGTGTTTGAAGAAGTTTTCAAAAAAAGGAAATTTACTAAGACACAGTGGGGTTCATACGGGAGACAAACCATACAGTTGTGAAGTGTGTTTGAAGAAGTTTTCAGAAAAAGGAAGTTTAAAAAGACACATTCGTATTCATACGCGAGATAAACCATACAGATGTGATGTGTGTTTGAAGAAGTTTTCACAAAAAGGAGATTTACTAATTCACAGTAGGGTTCATACAGGAGACAAACCATACAGCTGTGATGTGTGTTTGGAGAAGTTTTCACAAAAAGGACATTTACGAAGACACAGTAGGGTTCATACGGGAGACAAACCATACAGCTGTGATGTGTGTTTGAAGAAGTTTTCACAAAAAGGAGATTTACGAACACACAGTAGGGTTCATACAGGAGACAAACCATACAGCTGTGATGTGTGTTTGAAGAAGTTTGCACAAAAAGGACATTTACGAAGACACAGTAGGGTTCATATGGGAGACAAACCATACAGCTGTGATGTGTGTTTGAAGAAGTTTTCAATAAAAGGAAATTTACTAAGACACAGTGGGGTTCATACGGGAGACAAACCATACAGTTGTGATGTGTGTTTGAAGAAGTTTTCAGAAAAAGGAAGTTTAGAAAGACACATTCGTATTCATACGGGAGACAAACCATACAGCTGTCATGTGTGTTTGAAGAAGTTTGCACAAAACGGACATTTACTAAGACACAGTGGGGTTCATACGGCAGACAAACCATACAGTTGTGATGTGTGTTTGAAGAAGTTTTCAGAAAAAGGAAGTTTAGAAAGACACATTCGGTTTCATACGCGAGACAAACTAACAGCTGTGATGTGTGTTTGAAGAAGTTTTCACAAAAAGGAAGTTTACAAAGACACATTAGAGTTCATTGAAATAATAAAATAAAAATAAACTAGAAGCTTGTAAAAGTAATGTACTTACCATTTGAACTAAAATATTATGTATTTAAAAAGATTAGTCCTGGACTCAATGAATTGTAATACTATTAAGTGATTATGAAATATGCATGTAGTACCTAACATTAATTGATAATTTAGCATGCACAATTTTCTAACAATATTTCCACGCCCAAGAGGCAGAAATTTAGAGCTCAACTAAATAATTGTAAGACCTGATTGTACAAATTTCTTGGAAATAAATGAATTCTATTATATTCTATTCTATGGGAGACAAACCATACAGCTGTCATCGTGTGTTTAAAGAAGTTTTCAGAAAAAGGACATTTACAAAGACACATTAGAGTTCATATGGGAGACAAACCATACAGCTCGGCTCCATACATGTTTCAAGAAGTTTTTATCAAAATAAAACCCAGTTTCATTAAACAATGTTACATAAATAACGCCTTGTTAAATCACTTGATAAACTCATGAGCTATCGACCGTCCCACCATGTACTAATCTTGTCAATTCCTGCTGTAGAGGTCCGTTAAATGTATAACAGACTTTAATTTTGTTGTTAACCCCACAAAGTCGCAAGCTATTTTAATTGGCAGCAGGCAGCTGCGATCCAGGATAGATTTCTAGTCTTTAAGTAAGGTTATTCACAATGGTAACGTGTTAGAGTTCAAAGACAGTGCCAAAAACCTGGATGTAATCTTCGACTGCCACCTTTCCTGGTCTGCGCATATTAACGAGGTGAGCTAAAGACTACATTACTCATTGCATGCTCTGAAGAGGTTGCAAAATTTCCTTCCCACTCCGGTGAAGTTACTATTATTACCGCTTCTAGATTACGCCGACGTCTGTTACTTGGATGTAACCGAAGAGCTAATTATCAAATTGAAACGTCTACAAAATGCGTGCATACGTTTTATATATGGATTGCGCAAATATGACCACATAACCGACGCCCGTAACAAGTTACAATGGCTTCCTATCCGCCTTCGCCGGAATACACACAGTTTAATTACAGTTTTTAAAGTTCTTAACTTATCTTCTTCTCTTTCTTATCTAATTATCTAATTGACCGTTTTTTTACACGACTCCGAGAGGCGGATTCTAGACACCCCTTGGTATATCTTTTACGGTAACTCTTACACCGTTAGAGCTGCCCAGACGTGGAATGCGCTGCCTGTAGTCGTGTAGAAGAGCCTAACTTTGAGCACGTTCAAAACACGGCCGCTCGGAGTGTAGACGGACGCCTGCTCCAGCACCTTGGGATCTTCTGCTTCCGGAGTCGCTGCTGCTGGCGAAGTTACTTTTTTTTTAAATACCATTTATTGCAGGCTGCATAGGCCCATATTATAAATACCTTAAAGACTAACTAACATACATAATATTTAATGCGTCGGTACTCTCACCACAAAGGAACTGAAGTTGACCTTGTGGCGAGACTCCAGACGCTCAACCCTCAAGGGGAGGGACGTCTTCTTCCGGATGTAGTCCACGACGTCCTTAACCTCCATGAACCCGTGCAGGCGAGGTACGTACAGCGGCGTGGAGCGTACTTCACACCGCAGGCGCTGTTTGGGTCCGCAGGGTGCGGTGCCGCGATGGTTGCGGACGGCGGGCTTCTTATTCCTTTTCTCCACCAGTATGAAGCCCTCCTCATCGCACCTCCTGCTCTCGTCCGTGTCAGGTTGCGGTGGCTGAGCCTTGCGGCTTTCTGTAGCCTTGCGGCTCTCTTTCTTTCCCTCTGTCTTCGCCCGCGGGGGAGGTGCGGGGTGAGCGGCGATACTCGCAAAACTTTTTTGCCGAGTTACTTGGTTACTCAGCGACGGCGCGACCCGGAGGGGAAGGCGGGCGGAGGCGGCGGCGGTTGCTGACGCATCAGATTCTGCTGACACGCAAAACGATGTGTCGGCGCACGCGCCACCACGACGTGTGTTGACGTAGGCAGTTGAATAATCGGCTGACCCACTTAATGAATTATTACATTTTAATTGTAATAATTCACTACGTAAGTCACGGATGGTAGATTCTGATGCATCCAATCTACCCCGCATCTCGTCCAGCTCTGCCTTCATACTATTGAAGTTCTTACTGATCCGGCCACCAGCTTCCAGGTTGCTCCTCGCCCCCTCGTCCGGTCGCAGAATTCCTCGCTGATCGTCAGTCTTCCAGTCCACCTCCAGTCCTACAGGGCCCCAGATTTTCTCCCAAATAATGCACAGGCCACAGCGAATCTTTACGACACCGAAGGACCAAGAACCACTTTCTACTAATAAAAACTACAGTATTATTACTAGTTACTAGGTTAGTACAGTAATCTACTAGATTACTGTGTATTAATAAATTTCCAAATACAATTAAACTTAAACTCAATACAGCCGAAATAATACAAGAAAATTACCTTCAATTTTGGCATAAACATGATATATGAAAATCAAATATAAAATCTTTATAAAAACAGTAAAAGAGGTTTAAACACAAAACCCCAAGTAATATCTCCAAGACCACGGCTCTCTTGCCTAAATATGCCAACACTTTCGTTTACCACCGCGGCTAACCCGTCTGTATCACCTGCTGAGTACACAACGTATGGTCTGTAACGACCACGGCCTCCGCCAGAATCACACGCCACCCACGCACCCACGCCCTACCTGAGTCGCCTCCACAGAAACAGATTTAGACCGGGCTACAGCTACGTAACGATGAATGGTACGGTCGAATACGGTCGTTAGAATTTTACCCGAATTTCTGTCATACTTTCAACTACCTCAATTATTCACTTACTCTTCAATATTAATTAATACATAGTATAAAACAAAGTCACTTTCGCAGTATATCTGTCCGTATGTATGCTTAGATCTTTAAAACTACGCAACGGATTTTGATGCGGTTTTTTAAATAGATAGAGTGATTCTTAAGGAAGGTTTGTATGTATAAATACATGCATAATATAGTAGAGAAACACTGATAAATTTAAAGGTTTCTAATGTGATGTCGTAAATTAGCACGTTTTTTTGCGCTTATATTGCAAACGCTGGCTGAACCCTACGAGATAGACCAAAATAATGTACTACAGTATTGTTCACCTCAAAAAGTTCAACAAAAAAGTCCACTATGGTATATGTCTATCTCTTAGGGATAACCCACCATAACCATTTTTATCCTTTACTAAAAAATGGTTATTTACGAAGTGATTTTAAACAATAAAGCATTAATCCTTATCCAATTAATTACCTGAAATAAATTGTGCATTTATTATAGATCAATATGCTTTTTACAGCATGTAATTTGCGCGAATATTACCGAAGATATTACAAATTTAAAATGCAGGGTCGTAGTTGTTTG
Organism: Celastrina argiolus; assembly: GCA_905187575.2. Lineage (NCBI taxonomy): Eukaryota > Metazoa > Arthropoda > Insecta > Lepidoptera > Lycaenidae > Celastrina > Celastrina argiolus. The sequence continues at coordinate 2,737,009 of LR994598.1, forward strand.
CGCCGCAGCGGTACCGACCCGCGGCCGGCCGGGGGTCGGGCGGCGCGTGCCTAACTTTTAACGTTGCAGGATTAGACTTGAGCGTTGAGTGTTTTTCACATGGCCAATTATATGTCGCGCTGTCAAGAGTAACCTCTAAGCAAAACATGTTTGTATCGGCTAATGACAAAAAATTTGGAACGTTGTGTATAAGGACATTCTGTAGTAGGTATATTTTGCATTACACCCGTGCGAACCCGGGGCGAGTCGCTAGTAATTATTAATCGTTAATATCATCGCAATAGTTTATCAAGGACGCTACATCCTTTAATAATATTATGTATAATTCATTGCATACAAAAACTTCAAAGCGAAGTAGAAGTAGAGTAGTAGTAAAGAGATAATAGTAATATGCATTATTATATTTTTATAACATTCACACCTCTTTATTTAGGTATCGGACGAGGCTACGAAATGGACATCTCAGATAACCGCGAAGAACTAGACCACACAAGTGATGCACCATCAGAATGTTACAAGGAACCGTTCGGCTGTGATGTGTCTTTGAATACATTTTCACGAAAAGGACAGTTACTAAGACACAGTAGGGTTCATACTGGAGACAAACCATACAGCTGTGAAGTGTGTTTGAAGAAGTTTTCACAAAAAGGAGATTTACTAATTCACAGTAGGATTCATACGGGAGACAAACCATACAGCTGTGATGTGTGTTTGAAGAAGTTTTCAGAAAAAGGAAGTTTAGAAAGACACATTCGTATTCATACGCGAGATAAACCATACAGCTGTGATGTGTGTTTAAAGAAGTTTTCACAAAAAGGAGATTTACTAATTCACAGTAGGATTCATACGGGAGACAAACCATACAGCTGTGATGTGTGTTTGAAGAAGTTTTCAGAAAAAGGAAGTTTAGAAAGACACATTCGTATTCATACGCGAGATAAACCATACAGCTGTGAAGTGTGTTTGAAGAAGTTTTCAGAAAAAGGAAGTTTAGAAAGACACATTCGTATTCATACGCGAGATAAACCATACAGATGTGATGTGTGTTTGAAGAAGTTTTCACAAAAAGGAAGTTTAGAAAGACACATTCGTATTCATACGGGAGACAAACCATACAGCTGTGATGTGTGTTTGAAGAAGTTTTCACAAAAAGGAAGTTTACAAAGACACATTCGTATTCATACGCGAGACAAACTAACAGCTGTGATGTGTGTTTGAAGAAGTTTTCACAAAAAGGAAGTTTACAAAGACACATTAGAGTTCAATGAAATAATAAAATAAAAATAAACTAGAAGCTTGTAAAAGTAATGTACTTACATTATGTTTTATTTTATTATTATGTTAAACCCAGTTTCATGAAAGAATGTTACATAAATAACGGCTTGTTAAATCACTTGATAAACTCATGAGCTATCGACCGTCCCACCATGTACTAATCTTGTCAATTCCTGCTGTAGAGGTCCGTTCAATGTATAACAGACTATTTTGTTGTTAACCCCACAAAGTCGCAAGCTATTTTAATTGGCAGCAGGCAGCTGCGATCCAGGATAGATTTCGAGTCTTTAAGTAAGGTTATTTACAATGGTAACGTGTTAGAGTTCAAAGACAGTGCCAAAAACCTGGGTGTAATCTTCGGCTGCCACGTTTCCTGGTCTGCGCATATTAACGAGGTGAGCTAAAGACTACATTACTCATTGCATGCTCTGAAGAGGTTGCAAAATTTCCTTCCCACTCCGGTGAAGTTACTATTATTACCACTTCTAGATTACGCCGACGTCTGTTACTTGGATGTAAACGAAGAGCTAATTATCAAATTGAAACGTCTAGAAAATGCGTGCATACGTTTTATATATGGATTGCGCAAATATGACCACATAACCGACGCCCGTAACAAGTTACAATGGCTTCCTATCCGCCTTCGCCGGAATACACATAGTTTAATTACAGTTTTTAAAGTTCTTAACTTATCTTCTCCTCCTTCTTATCTAATTGACCGTTTTTTACACGACTCCGAGAGAAAGGCCAGCTCGAACATGCTATCCAAGGAGGATTCTAGACACCCCTTGGTATATCTTTTACGGTAACTCTTACACCGTTTGAGCTGCCCAGACGTGGAATGCGCTGCCTGTAGTCGTGCAGAAGAGCCTAACTTTGGGCACGTTCAAAACACGGCCGCTCGGAGTGTAGACGGACGCCTGCTCCAGCACCTTGGGATCTTCTGCTTCCGGAGTCGCAGAATTCCTCGCTGATCGTCAGTCTTCCAGTCCACCTCCAGTCTTCCAGGGCCCCAGATTTTCTCCCAAATAATGCACAGGCCACAGCGAATCTTTACGACACCGAAGGACCATGAACCACTTTCTACTAATAAAAACTACAGTATTATTACTAGTTACTAGGTTAGTACAGTAATCTACTAGATTACTGTGTAATTACCTTCAATTTTGGCATAATTATGATATATGAAAATCAAATATAAAATCTTTATAAAAACAGTAAAAGAGGTTTAAACACAAAACCCCAAGTAATATATTCAAGACCACGGCTCTCTGGCCAAAATATGCCAACACTTTCGTTTATCACCGCGGCTAACCCGTCTGTATCACCTGCTGAGTACACAACATATGGTCTGTGAAGACCACGGCCTCCGCCAGAATCACACGCCACCCACGCACCCACGCCCTACCTGAGTCGCCTCCACAGAAACCGATTTAGACCGGGCTACAGCTACGTAACGATGAATGGTACGGTCGAATACGGTCGTTAGAATTTTACCCGAATTTCTGTCATACTTTCAACTACCTCAATTATTCACTTACTCTTCAATATTAATTAATACATAGTATAAAACAAAGTCACTTTCGCAGTATATCTGTCCGTATGTATGCTTAGATCTTTAAAACTACGCAACGGATTTTGATGCGGTTTTTTAAATAGATAGAGTGATTCTTAAGGAAGGTTTGTATGTATAAATACATGCATAATATAGTAGAGAAACACTGATAAATTTAAAGGTTTCTAATGTGATGTCGTAAATTAGCACGTTTTTTTGCGCTTATATTGCAAACGCTGGCTGAACCCTACGAGATAGACCAAAATAATGTACTACAGTATTGTTCACCTCAAAAAGTTCAACAAAAAAGTCCACTATGGTATATGTCTATCTCTTAGGGATAACCCACCATAACCATTTTTATCCTTTACTAAAAAATGGTTATTTACGAAGTGATTTTAAACAATAAAGCATTAATCCTTATCCAATTAATTACCTGAAATAAATTGTGCATTTATTATAGATCAATATGCTTTTTACAGCATGTAATTTGCGCGAATATTACCGAAGATATTACAAATTTAAAATGCAGGGTCGTAGTTGTTTGCGCCGCAGCGGTACCGACCCGCGGCCGGCCGGGGGTCGGGCGGCGCGTGCCTAACTTTTAACGTTGCAGGATTAGACTTGAGCGTTGAGTGTTTTTCACATGGCCAATTATATGTCGCGCTGTCAAGAGTAACCTCTAAGCAAAACATGTTTGTATCGGCTAATGACAAAAAATTTGGAACGTTGTGTATAAGGACATTCTGTAGTAGGTATATTTTGCATTACACCCGTGCGAACCCGGGGCGAGTCGCTAGTAATTATTAATCGTTAATATCATCGCAATAGTTTATCAAGGACGCTACATCCTTTAATAATATTATGTATAATTCATTGCATACAAAAACTTCAAAGCGAAGTAGAAGTAGAGTAGTAGTAAAGAGATAATAGTAATATGCATTATTATATTTTTATAACATTCACACCTCTTTATTTAGGTATCGGACGAGGCTACGAAATGGACATCTCAGATAACCGCGAAGAACTAGACCACACAAGTGATGCACCATCAGAATGTTACAAGGAACCGTTCGGCTGTGATGTGTCTTTGAATACATTTTCACGAAAAGGACAGTTACTAAGACACAGTAGGGTTCATACTGGAGACAAACCATACAGCTGTGAAGTGTGTTTGAAGAAGTTTTCACAAAAAGGAGATTTACTAATTCACAGTAGGATTCATACGGGAGACAAACCATACAGCTGTGATGTGTGTTTGAAGAAGTTTTCAGAAAAAGGAAGTTTAGAAAGACACATTCGTATTCATACGCGAGATAAACCATACAGCTGTGATGTGTGTTTAAAGAAGTTTTCACAAAAAGGAGATTTACTAATTCACAGTAGGATTCATACGGGAGACAAACCATACAGCTGTGATGTGTGTTTGAAGAAGTTTTCAGAAAAAGGAAGTTTAGAAAGACACATTCGTATTCATACGCGAGATAAACCATACAGCTGTGAAGTGTGTTTGAAGAAGTTTTCAGAAAAAGGAAGTTTAGAAAGACACATTCGTATTCATACGCGAGATAAACCATACAGATGTGATGTGTGTTTGAAGAAGTTTTCACAAAAAGGAAGTTTAGAAAGACACATTCGTATTCATACGGGAGACAAACCATACAGCTGTGATGTGTGTTTGAAGAAGTTTTCACAAAAAGGAAGTTTACAAAGACACATTCGTATTCATACGCGAGACAAACTAACAGCTGTGATGTGTGTTTGAAGAAGTTTTCACAAAAAGGAAGTTTACAAAGACACATTAGAGTTCAATGAAATAATAAAATAAAAATAAACTAGAAGCTTGTAAAAGTAATGTACTTACATTATGTTTTATTTTATTATTATGTTAAACCCAGTTTCATGAAAGAATGTTACATAAATAACGGCTTGTTAAATCACTTGATAAACTCATGAGCTATCGACCGTCCCACCATGTACTAATCTTGTCAATTCCTGCTGTAGAGGTCCGTTCAATGTATAACAGACTATTTTGTTGTTAACCCCACAAAGTCGCAAGCTATTTTAATTGGCAGCAGGCAGCTGCGATCCAGGATAGATTTCGAGTCTTTAAGTAAGGTTATTTACAATGGTAACGTGTTAGAGTTCAAAGACAGTGCCAAAAACCTGGGTGTAATCTTCGGCTGCCACGTTTCCTGGTCTGCGCATATTAACGAGGTGAGCTAAAGACTACATTACTCATTGCATGCTCTGAAGAGGTTGCAAAATTTCCTTCCCACTCCGGTGAAGTTACTATTATTACCACTTCTAGATTACGCCGACGTCTGTTACTTGGATGTAAACGAAGAGCTAATTATCAAATTGAAACGTCTAGAAAATGCGTGCATACGTTTTATATATGGATTGCGCAAATATGACCACATAACCGACGCCCGTAACAAGTTACAATGGCTTCCTATCCGCCTTCGCCGGAATACACATAGTTTAATTACAGTTTTTAAAGTTCTTAACTTATCTTCTCCTCCTTCTTATCTAATTGACCGTTTTTTACACGACTCCGAGAGAAAGGCCAGCTCGAACATGCTATCCAAGGAGGATTCTAGACACCCCTTGGTATATCTTTTACGGTAACTCTTACACCGTTTGAGCTGCCCAGACGTGGAATGCGCTGCCTGTAGTCGTGCAGAAGAGCCTAACTTTGGGCACGTTCAAAACACGGCCGCTCGGAGTGTAGACGGACGCCTGCTCCAGCACCTTGGGATCTTCTGCTTCCGGAGTCGCAGAATTCCTCGCTGATCGTCAGTCTTCCAGTCCACCTCCAGTCTTCCAGGGCCCCAGATTTTCTCCCAAATAATGCACAGGCCACAGCGAATCTTTACGACACCGAAGGACCATGAACCACTTTCTACTAATAAAAACTACAGTATTATTACTAGTTACTAGGTTAGTACAGTAATCTACTAGATTACTGTGTAATTACCTTCAATTTTGGCATAATTATGATATATGAAAATCAAATATAAAATCTTTATAAAAACAGTAAAAGAGGTTTAAACACAAAACCCCAAGTAATATATTCAAGACCACGGCTCTCTGGCCAAAATATGCCAACACTTTCGTTTATCACCGCGGCTAACCCGTCTGTATCACCTGCTGAGTACACAACATATGGTCTGTGAAGACCACGGCCTCCGCCAGAATCACACGCCACCCACGCACCCACGCCCTACCTGAGTCGCCTCCACAGAAACCGATTTAGACCGGGCTACAGCTACGTAACGATGAATGGTACGGTCGAATACGGTCGTTAGAATTTTACCCGAATTTCTGTCATACTTTCAACTACCTCAATTATTCATTTACTCTTCAATATCAATACATAGTTAAAAAACAAAGTCGCTTTCGCTGTATATCTGTCCGTATGTATACTTAGATCTTTAAAACTACGCAACGGATATTGATGCGGTTTTTTAAAATAGATAGAGTGATTCTTAAGGAAGGTTTGTATGTTTTTTTTTTTTTTTATTTATTAAACTTAATGCACAAACTGTACAAAGGCGGACTTAATGCCATGCGGCATTCTCTACCAGTCAACCTTTAGGCGTTACAAAAGCAAAATTGTATAGGTGCCGGTAAAGTTACAGAATGATTATTATCTATCTTATTTATAAAGTCAAAAAAATAAATACAACATTACATATATATATCGTCACTGGAAAAGCAAAATTACTTATCCGCCAACTAGGGCATATTGACTTATATACATATTCGGAATCAGCAATTTTTTCCGCGTCTATCTGTCTTGGTATCATCACGATCGGAGCACTTTTATGTCGTTTAAGTAACCCGTAAAATTCGAGGTATTTTTTTTTGTCATTGCTGAAACGACGTATTTTTTGGTATTTTAATTACGTATGTCGCTTATGTCATGTTTCCTTACACTGTGAATAAATAAATAAGAGTTTGAGTAAAGTTGATTTGCTGTGTACTGAATAAATAATGTATATGAGTAGTTTTGATTTTGCTTAGAAAGCAAAAGTAAATCGTTTAAGTAATTTTGGCTCATTTTACCAGGAATAAAGCATGGCATATAAGTAATATTGCCTTCTCGGTTTTGAGTTGTGATAATCGTATTAGTCATTTATCCTTACTGTAATTCAGAAATTTCATGAAACATGATTACAACATTGTAGGCATGAAAGTATTTTGTCTTTCTTATGTTAATGTTGAACTATACGCAATAAGTTATTTTTCTGGTAATCTTTGAAGTGTGTTTTAGGTACCTATATTTGTCATTTGCGTAAATTTAAAGTATATTTTCTTTTTAAATGTCTTTTTAAATTCCTTAAGTAACATCTTATTAATACAACTTTAACTTTAACTAACGAATTTGATATTGGATTTCATTAACCCGGTAAAGACAAATGCCTAAAATCTACAAAATTTTAAAATGACAGTAATATTAATGAAGAAGAAAAGCAAAAACACTTAAAAAATATCAGCCACATATAGTGTATATAATATATAGGTATCGATGTAAAGCATTAGTTCTTTAGACATTAAAAAATTTGTAGCTCTTATAATATTTATTAGACTGACCAAGAACTCAAGTACAAAACTAAGTACTTACTGTTACTTATTTCTTAGTTACCTACATAAAAAATTGTTTCGTAACTGTAAAGTGTTATTTTTATTTTATTTTTGCAGATATTCTATTACGTATATATAGTGGAATTGAAAAATACACGATTATTCATGACTGTTTTTCTTTAATTTACTCGTATTTCCAAAAAAATTTTAAATAATTCAAAAAATACAATACGATCTGTTAGTTTTTCACTGTGGTAAAATTTATTTTAAAGTAATTTTACTTCAAAACAAAAAACAAAATCACAATAGAAGTAAACTTGACGTGTTTTTGTTTATTTTGAATATGCCTGTACGTAATATCAATATACATGAATAAAATATTTCATGTCGCTAAAGAAAATTAGACTTACAACAAAATAAAGTTGTTTTACTGAAACGCCACTTATCTCCCAAAATAGCCATGATAACAATATAAACTATATAAATATAAATACTAGAAGTAATAAGATTCCCAAATCATGCAGCTTCATCACTTTTAGATGGTTTGATGAAAAGATAACGAATTTTTTTCGTAAAAAAAATCTTTAAACGGCTTTTTCTCAAAACATCATTTTGGCGTTTCAGTAAAGTAGGTTTTCCAGTGACGATATTAATAACATAAATAGAAAAATAAATAATATATATTAAATACTATAATAATAATAAATAATTTATACTATAATAATATCAAGTAATATATATTAAATAAAATAAATATATTATACTATAACTACAAGATACTGAAAATTTTAAGAATCTGCCAATTGCTTAAGATAAAAATCACGAATTCTGCGCTTAAACATGTATCTGGTGTTGGACAGCCTGATTTCCAGAGGAAGAGCATTCCAGAGAAGAATAGCCTGTACGTTAAAAGAAGAGTGGACGATACTAGATTTATGGGAAGGGCAAAGTAAAAGCTCGTTATTAAAAGATCGGAGGTTCTTGTTATGGCTGCTGCAGAGATATCGAAAGTGGGAGGAGAGATACGCAGGAGCGTTTGGTTGGTGCAGCAGCGAGTAAAGCATGCACAATGCCCGCACGGATCGTCGTTGACGAACTGGCAACCAGTTCAGTTTAGAGCGATAGGAAGAAACGTGATCGAATTTTCGCAAGTTGAAGATAAATCTTAAGCAACTATTAAAAAGACGATCAAGCTTATTCAGTTTATCGGCGTTAAGATCGAGGCAGCACACATCACCATAGTCGATTATTGGAAAAATAAGGGATTGAACTAACAAGGTCTTGATAGGAATGGGAAGGAAATTTTTAAGTCGATAAAGGGACCGCAAGATACCCGTGACTTTACAGGAAATGCTGGTGATATGGGTATGCCAAGCGAGTGTAGAATCGATGTGTAAACCAAGATCTTTAACGCTTGTACTAAAATCAATTACAGAACCATATAATAATAACAGGTGGAAGGGTCCCTAGGTCAATTTTACACAGTTGTCTAGGACCTCCTAACAATATAGCCTGGCATTTAGAAGGATTAACAGTTAAACCAAATTTCTCACACCAATCTCTTATTGCATGTAAATCCTGATTTACCTCCACAATGGCTGTTGATAGCTGTTCTAATCTTGCCAGTCTATAAAGTTGCAGGTCATCGGCATAAAGATGATACGTACTGCGAAGTCTATTGGTAACGAGATTTATAAAAATACTGAAAAGTATAATACATGCATAATATAGTAGTTATATAACCCTACGAGTATAATTTTCAAAACCCAACATTTTTCGAATAATTATATAGCCTATGTTACTCGCGGGACCACTACGAATCGATTGACACCTTATTTATTAAAATCGGACCAGTAGTTTAACCGCTACGAGGGAATACATACTTACATACAAACATACATACAAACATACATACATAGACTGCCAAAATCATTACCCTTCCTTTTGGCTTCGCCGAAGTCGGGTAAAAAGTTCAACAAAAAAGTCCGCGATGGTATATGTAATCTCTTAGGGATAACCCACCATAACCATTTTTATCCTTTACTAAAAAATGGTTATTTACGAAGTGATTTTAAACAATAAAGTATTAATCCTTATCCAATTAATTACCTGAAATAAATTGTGCATTTATTATAGATCAATATGCTTTTTACAGCATGTAATTTAAGCGAATATTACCGAAGATATTACAAATTTAAAATGCAGGGTCGTAGTTGTTTGCGCCGCAGCGGTACCGACCCGCGGCCGGCCGGGGGTCGGGCGGCGCGTGCCTAACTTTTAACGTTGCAGGATTAGACTTGAGCGTTGAGTGTTTTTCACAAGGCCAATTATATGTCGCGCTGTCAAGAGTAACGTCCAAGCAAATCGTGTTTGTATCGGCTAATGACAAAAAATCTGTGAACGTTGTGTATAAGGACATTCTGTAGTAGGTATATTTTGCATTACACCCGTGCAAAGCCGGGGCGGGTCGCTAGTAATTATTAATCGTTAATATCATCGCAATAGTTTATCAAGGACGCTACATCCTTTAATTATACTATGTATAATTCATTGCATACACAAACTTTAAAGCGAAGTAGAAGTAGAGTAGTAGTAAAGAGATAATAGTAATATGCATTATTATATTTTTATAACATTCACACTTCTTTATTTAGGTATCGGACGAGGCTACGAAATGGACATCTCAGATAACTGCGAAGAACTAGACCAAACAAGCGATGCACCATCAGAATGTTACAAGGAACCGTTCGGCTGTGATGTGTCTTTGAATACATTTTCACGAAAAGGACAGTTACTAAGACACAGTAGGGTTCATACGGGAGACAAACCATACAGCTGTGATGTGTGTTTGAAGAAGTTTTCAGAAAAAGGAAGTTTAGAAAGACACATTCGTATTCATACGGGAGATAAACCATACAGATGTGATGTGTGTTTGAAGAAGTTTTCACAAAAAGGAGATTTACTCATTCACAGTAGGGTTCATACGGGAGACAAACCATACAGCTGTGATGTGTGTTTGAAGAAGTTTTCAGAAAAAGGAAGTTTAGAAAGACACATTCGTATTCATACGCGAGATAAACCATACAGATGTAATGTGTGTTTGAAGAAGTTTTCAGAAAAAGGAAATTTACGAAGACACAGTAGGGTTCATACGGGAGACAAACCATACAGCTGTGATGTGTGTTTGAAGAAGTTTTCAGAAAAAGGAAGTTTAGAAAGACACATTCGTATTCATACGCGAGATAAACCATACAGATGTAATGTGTGTTTGAAGAAGTTTTCAGAAAAAGGAAATTTACGAAGACACAGTAGGGTTCATACGGGAGACAAACCATACAGCTGTGATGTGTGTTTGAAGAAGTTTTCAGAAAAAGGAAGTTTAGAAAGACACATTCGTATTCATACGGGAGACAAACCATACAGCTGTGATGTGTGTTTGAAGAAGTTTTCAGTAAAAGGAAGTTTAGAAAGACACATTCGTATTCATACGCGAGACAAACTAACAGCTGTGATGTGTGTTTGAAGAAGTTTTTACAAAAAGGAAGTTTACAAAGACACATTAGAGTTCAATGAAATAATAAAGTAAAAATAAACTAGAAGCTTGTAAAAGTAATGTACTTACATTATGTTTTATTTTATTATTATGTTTAAAGAAGTTTTTATCAAAATAAAACCCAGTTTCATGAAAGAATGTTACATAAATAACGGCTTGTTAAATCACTTGATAAACTCATGAGCTATCGACCGTCCCACCATGTACTAATCTTGTCAATTCCTGCTGTAGAGGTCCGTTCAATGTATAACAGACTATTTTGTTGTTAACCCCACAAAGTCGCAAGCTATTTTAATTGGCAGCAGGCAGCTGCGATCCAGGATTGATTTCGAGTCTTTAAGTAAGGTTATTTACAATGGTAACGTGTTAGAGTTCAAAGACAGTGCCAAAAACCTGGGTGTAATCTTCGACTGCCACGTTTCCTGGTCTGCGCATATTAACGAGGTGAGCTAAAGACTACATTACTCATTGCATGCTCTGAAGAGGTTGCAAAATTTCCTTCCGACTCCGGTGAAGTTACTATTATTACCACTTCTAGATTACGCCGACGTCTGTTACTTGGATGTAAACGAAGAGCTAATTATCAAATTGAAACGTCTACAAAATGCGTGCATACGTTTTATATATGGATTGCGCAAATATGACCACATAACCGACGCCCGTAACAAGTTACAATGGCTTCCTATCCGCCTTCGCCGGAATACACATAGTTTAATTACAGTTTTTAAAGTTCTTAACTTATCTTCTCCTCCTTCTTATCTAATTGACCGTTTTTTACACGACTCCGAGAGAAAGGCCAGCTCGAACATGCTATCCAAGGAGGATTCTAGACACCCCTTGGTATATCTTTTACGGTAACTCTTACACCGTTTGAGCTGCCCAGACGTGGAATGCGCTGCCTGTAGTCGTGCAGAAGAGCCTAACTTTGGGCACGTTCAAAACACGGCCGCTCGGAGTGTAGACGGACGCCTGCTCCAGCACCTTGGGATCTTCTGCTTCCGGAGTGGCTGCTGCTGGCGAAGTTACTGCTCCGGCCACCAGCTTCCAGGTTGCTCCTCGCCCCCTCGTCCGGTCGCAGAATTCTTCGCTGATCGTCAGTCTTCCAGTCCACCTCCAGTCTTCCAGGGCCCCAGATTTTCTCCCAAATAATGCACAGGCCACAGCGAATCTTTACGACACCGAAGGACCATGAACCACTTTCTACTAATAAAAACTACAGTATTATTACTAGTTACTAGATTAGTACAGTAATCTACTAGATTACTGTGTAATTACCTTCAATTTTGGCATAATTATGATATATGAAAATCATATATAAAATCTTTATAAAAACAGTAAAAGAGGTTTAAACACAAAACCCCAAGTAATATCTTCAAGACCACGGCTCTCTGGCCAAAATATGCCAACACTTTCGTTTACCACCGCGGCTAACCCGTCTGTATCACCTGCTGAGTACACAACATATGGTCTGTGAAGACCACGGCCTCCGCCAGAATCACACGCCACCCACGCACCCACGCCCTACCTGAGTCGCCTCCACAGAAACCGATTTAGACCGGGCTACAGCTACGTAACGATGAATGGTACGGTCGAATATGGTCGTTAGAATTTTACCCGAATTTCAGTCATACTTTCAACTACCTCAATTATTTATTTACTCTTCAATATCAATACATAGTTAAAAAACAAAGTCGCTTTCGATGTATATCTGTCCGTATGTATACTTAGATCTTTAAAACTACGCAACGGATTTTGATGCGGTTTTTTTAAATAGATAGAGTGATTCTTAAGGAAGGTTTGTATGTATAATACATGCATAATATAGTATATAACCCTACGAGATAGACCAAAATAATGTACTACAGTATTGTTCACCTTAATAAAATAAAAGATTAAAATACTATAACCCGACTTCGCAATAAAATAAAAGTTTAAAAAACTATAACCCGACTTCGCAAAAAAGGGGTCTAAAAAGGCTGAAACAAGAAAATAATTCAATTTGAAATCCAGATATGCATAGGTACAGATATGGTCAAGGTAGAGCCGTGGTCGTACCCGTTAAACAAATCTATAATATTCGTCCGCTGTTGAAATATACAATCCCGATAGCGGGTACGACCACGGCTCTACCTTGACCATATCTGTACCTATGCATATCTGGATTTCAAATTGAATTATTTTCTTGTTTCAGCCTTTTTAGACCCCTTTTTTGCGAAGTCGGGTTATAGTTTTTTAATTTAAACTTTTATTTTATTGCGAAGTCGGGTTATAGTTTTTTAATCTTTTATTTTATTTTACATTTTTCTGTGTCCAAATAAACTATAACATTATATTTTCACTAAACTAACGTTAAATTAACACATAGAAAGTAACTAAACAACTCCTAGATACTATTTGTACGACCGCATTTTAAGCGTTTGTTTTGAATTTAACAATAAAATATAATAATTAATGAAAAAAATAAATACATATTTGTAATGTGCTTGTCAAGACCTATCTTTTGATACCAAACACTATACAATTATCTTAATATAATTTTTTTTTGAGATAGTTTTTGAGGTATAATTTTCAAAACCCAACATTTTTCGAATAATTATATAGCCTATGTTACTCGCGGAACCACTACGAATCGATTGACACCTTATTTATTAAAATCGGACCAGTAGTTTAACCGCTACGAGGGAATACATACTTACATACAAACATACATACATAGACTGCCAAAATCATTACCCTTCCTTTTGGCTTCGCCGAAGTCGGGTAAAAAGTTCAACAAAAAAGTCCGCGATGGTATATGTAATCTCTTAGGGATAACCCACCATAACCATTTTTATCCTTTACTAAAAAATGGTTATTTACGAAGTGATTTTAAACAATAAAGTATTAATCCTTATCCAATTAATTACCTGAAATAAATTGTGCATTTATTATAGATCAATATGCTTTTTACAGCATGTAATTTAAGCGAATATTACCGAAGATATTACAAATTTAAAATGCAGGGTCGTAGTTGTTTGCGCCGCAGCGGTACCGACCCGCGGCCGGCCGGGGGTCGGGCGGCGCGTGCCTAACTTTTAACGTTGCAGGATTAGACTTGAGCGTTGAGTGTTTTTCACAAGGCCAATTATATGTCGCGCTGTCAAGAGTAACGTCTAAGCAAATCGTGTTTGTATCGGCTAATGACAAAAAATTTGTGAACGTTGTGTATAAGGATATTCTGTAGTAGGTATATTTTGCATTACACCCGTGCGAAGCCGGGGCGGGTCGCTAGTAATTATTAATCGTTAATATCATCGCAATAGTTTATCAAGGACGCTACATCCTTTAATTATATTATGTATAATTCATTGCATACAAAACTTTAAATCGAAGTAGAAGTAGAGTAGTAGTAAAGAGATAATAGTTATATGCATTATTATATTTTTATAACATTCACACCTCTTTATTTAGGTATCGGACGAGGCTACGAAATGGACGTCTCAGATAACTGCGAAGAACTAGACCAAATAAGTGAGGCACCATCAGAATGTTACAAGGAACCGTTCGGCTGTCATGTGTGTTTGAAAAAGTTTTCACAAAAAGAACATTTACGAACACACAGTAGGGTTCATAAGGGAGACAAACCATACAGCTGTGATGTGTGTTTGAAGAAGTTTTCACGAAAAGGAGATTTACGAACACACAGTAGGGTTCATACGGGAGTCAAACCATACAGCTGTGATGTGTGTTTGAAGAAGTTTTCAGAAAAAGGAAGTTTAGAAAGACACATTCGTATTCATACGCGAGATAAACCATACAGATGTGATGTGTGTCTGAAGAAGTTTTCACGAAAAGGAGATTTACGAAAGCACAGTAGGGTTCATATGGGAGGCAAACCATACAGCTGTGATGTGTGTTTAAAGAAGTTTTCGCAAAAAGAACATTTACGAACACACAGTAGGGTTCATATGGGAGACAAACCATACAGCTGCAATGTGTGTTTGAAGAAGTTTTCACGAAAAGAAAATTTACGAACACACATTCGTATTCATACTGGAGACAAACCATACAGCTGTGATGTGTGTTTGAAGAAGTTTTCAGAAAAAGGAAGTTTAGAAAGACACATTCGTATTCATACGGGAGATAAACCATACAGATGTGATGTGTGTTTGAAGAAGTTTTCACAAAAAGGAAATTTACGAAGACACAGTAGGGTTCATACGGGAGACAAACCATACAGCTGTCTAAATTTACGAAGACACAGTAGGGTTCATACGGGAGACAAACCATACAGCTGTCATGTGTGTTTGAAGAAGTTTTCGCATAAAGAACATTTACGAACACACTGTAGTTTTTTCGGGTAGTTGTACAAAAAGAGAAAAACGTTTTTTGAATAACTCTTTAATTTAAAAATAGAAATAAAATATTTTTTGCTATTCAAACAACCCTATTATGCTCTAAAGTATTTATTTTACCTACCAGTATATTAGTCTCCTATATTCCACAAGTTTATTTTAACATCAAGATCACTATCACCTTATCACTCTCACTAAATCAGTAAAAACATAAGTTTTGCACAATGGAAGATATCAAACAGTCCACAGAGGAGCTTACTGCTATGTTCCACTCACAAATGGAAAACTTCCAGCAAGATCTTCGGTCGGCAGCTGATAATGGACCACGTCCTTCGGATAAACTTAGTACAGAATTCCATACATTTAAAGCTTTTGTTGTAAGCTCACGTAAATCTCTTCAGTCGCAAGTGCAAATGCTGTATGATCTGAATGATCACATGGAGATGAGAAGCCGAAGAAAGTGTTTATTATTTCACGGGGTTCCAGAAAGTGGCAGTAATGTTCTTGATTCTGTTTCTAGTATTATCACTAATCGACTGAATGCACCTGATCTGGAATCTTCATGTATAAAACACTGCAACAGACTCGGTAAGCCGAACAAGGATAAGCCCAGGCCAATTTTGGTTAAGTTTTGTGATATGTCTGTACGCTCCAAGATATGGAATTTGAAAATCAATTTGAAACAGACAGGCATTACAATATCAGAGTTTCTAACAAAAAAGCGTCACCAGCTATTCACTGCTGCTCGTCAGCGTCATGGGGTGAATAAGTGCTGGACAAGGGAAGGCAATATTTTTGTAATTGGTCCTGATGGCTCTAGATACCGTGTACGAAGCATGACTGATCTCGAGAACATCAAGAATATAAATCCAATGCCAGGATCGAGCCAGCCCCCAGTACCACCATCTCAAGCTGAGGTAACCACTGAACGAGCTGCACCTAAAACCAAACGCAATGTTAATAACTACCTTTAAGTATATAATTTGAATATATTCTGCTTACTTCTGTTAAATTTGCTGATTGTTGACACCATTATTTCTTAAATCAGGTTTTATTAATAAGTATAACATCTTTTTAACTAATATTTTCTATATATCTGTCTGTAGTGCATGATAAAATTCAAGAATACTTGTACTTTGGGTTTAGTTTTTGATTTTGGTAATCATGATGATTAAAATTTATTGAATTGATTTAATCACGCTTTTAAAAAATACATATTTTGTTTTGAATATTTTAAATTACAAAATTATTGTACAGTCGGCTGCACTAACATGGATACATCTACAAATTTGCAAAAATATGTCTACGTTAGTTTTTCAAAAATATCGTCATCTTATTGCATTCAATGCGATGTAACCAGCAAAATGTTTCAAAATTATGAATACATTATTTTCATAATGAAGTAAACAGCAGTATTTCAGTGAATAGTATACACACTTAAATTCATAATTATGAATACGCAACAAATTTCAATAATATGTAAACATTGTTTACTTCATTACAATGTAAACATTAATTGTATCAATAATATGGATACACTTATAAAATTTTAGCATTTTTCACTTTTCTGCAAATATGTTTTAAATGCCACAAAAATGTACTCGGGGTATGTTCCAATAAGATGTATACATTCATTTTTTCTTTTTCTTTTCGCACAGCCGTAACTACAAATGGTAGAAACATGAAATTTGGACTATTGAATTAGTAAAAAATCCCTTTTTGTACCTCCAACAAAAACAGAGGGATTTTTCGAGTCTGTCTGTATGTCTGTCATCGTAGCTCCCAAACGGATGAACCGATTTTGATGTAGTTTTTTTTGTTTGAAAGCTGACGTGGTCATGTTAAAACACTAAAGCTATGATTCAACAAAATAAATTTGCTTACTGCTGAACAATTCGAGTGTTACTTAAAAATAGTTTTACTTTTATGACTAGAAAAAACACAAAAAGAAAAGAATTATGAAATTTATTACAGTCGATCAGATATTTTACCTAAACATATATTTCAGAAACTATTTTTGTTAGGTTTTTACTTCTACCCTCAAACTATATCTATGATATTATTTTAATATTATATTAATTTTGTTTATCACACAAAATGTTAGCTTGCGTGTATGCAAACTAAACTTACACTATGATATAAGTTTGACGTTTATTTATGTATATTTGTCTGTTTGCTTGTGGCATCGCAACTACTAAATGGATGGACCGATTTTGATATACTTTTTTTTTTATTCAAAGCTGACGAGATCGCAATAATTCGTCTTCAGTTCATTCACTGTTTGACTATTCAGGGGCTAGTTAAAAAAATAATTTTGCTTTTCTGACTAAAAAAAAAACAAGAAAAGACAAGAATTATCCAATTTATTGCAGTAGATCAGAAATTTTACGCGAACATAATATTTTATTTCAGAGACTGTTTTTTATCAGGTTTTTACTTCTACCCTCAAACTATACATAATATGATGACAACGAAACCAGAAATATTTAGTCACGAGTTTGTACAACAGAGTTAATTTACAGTTATCGTTTGCACTTCTCAATATTCATTATTCAGTAATTAATTTTTTTTTGGTTTGTTTCTTGCTGTTAAGCTTAGGTAATCCAAATGGAGTCATTTAAAACTACAATTTTTATTATTTTAAAATATGGGATGTTTTTCATGATGCCCGTGTTAGTCTATATTATTTATATTTACAATATTACTAATACAGAACGATATTAACATTGTTTAGTTTTGATCATATTATAGTTTGAGGGTAGACTATAAAAACCGATGAAAGTAGTCTTTGAAATATATACGTTCGCGTGTATCAGAGTTATACCTATTACACTAAAGAATATAATTGATATTCTAATGTATGTGTGATTTTTAAATAACCGTCAATAATAATACCCGTCAACATATCACCTCTATTATTTATAGAATTCATTATTGTATATATTGCAATGGAATGAAATTTTGACCAGCCTTTTCTGAAACACAAAATTAACGTTTACATTATAATGAAATAAACAATGTTTACATGCTACTGAAATTTGTCGCGTGTTCATAATTATGAATTTAAGTGTGTATACTATTCACTGAAATACTGCTGTTTACTTCATTATGAAAATAATGTATTCATCATTTTGAAACACTTTGCTGGTTACATCGCTTTGAATGCAATAAGGTGACGATATTTTTGAAAATTAAACGTAGACATATTTTTGCAAATTTGTAGATGTATCCATGTTAGTGCAGCCGACTGTACAAGCTTGTAATTATTGTAATTCAGTTGTCACTTGCAAAGATTATATCATATGCTCAGAATAAAGAATCATATGGAACTGGCATAAGCATGTACTTTGCCTGCATACCTAAATAAACAAAACTGAATACAAACATGGCGGATTAGGGTTGCCCACTTTCTTTTTTTTAAGAATATTGCGGATTTTATACCCCACAACTGAGCTAACTCAAAGAAATTGATTTTTAAACACTATATATATCAAATAAACTAAACAATATACAACAATTTAAATAAATGTTAGCTACTTACCGCTGATTTTGCATAGGCCACAACTTACTACAAAGGACTTCGTGTTACCGAATATAATGAATTGAGAATTATTTTACAGTTTCGCTCAGTAATTAAATCGAAAATCACTCAAAAACCCTAAAAATCTCACAATAACAACGTTTGACATGTAAACAAAGTGACATGTAAAATGGCGTCGGTGGCAGCAGAAGTATATCACAGCCAATAAAGGGGGCGTTGATAAAAAGAGTGTAGATACTTATTTCTTACTTAAAACTCTTGTTGTAAGAAAGAGACAGGTAGTCTACTATTATTGCCGTGTGAAATTGAACTATTAGTACAGTTCCATATGATCTTTGTTCTGAGACTCTGAATAAGGAAACTAATGGAACTGCCATACCTACAAAAAAAGCGTGTATACCTACGCGGCACAATATGGCGATTTAGTGTTGTGTCACTACGATTGTTCTAGCGAATCGATAAAGTGATTGTTGATTAATTATTTATTTTTGATTTAATACGACATGATTACTATTTATTAACTTGCTGAGAACTTTGCACGGGCAAGACGCAAACACTATATAAAATAAAATAGGTGCAACTTGGCAAAAATGTCATGTATACAGGGTGTAAAAAGAGCAGTCACTATAACTTTGAGATACGATTATATTATCTTGCTTTATTTTGGAAATGTTTTTTTTTTTTTTATCAATAACTAAAAAAATGTAATAGAATGGGATAAGGTAGTATAATCATATCCCAAAGTTATAGTGACTGCTCTTTACACCCGTTTATACATATTATATACTTAGTCTGGCCATAAATACTGTTGCGCCATTACATTGTTTATTATTTTGCGATATTGAAATGGTGTGGGTGATAAAGAGAACAGAATCGCTGTGATTGCGTTACACAAAGTAGGTATGGAGCCCAATGCAATTTTTAAAACTCTCCACATCTCCACGCTTGGTATAAACAAAATGTTTGTGTACCGGGCTATTAATAGGTACAATGAGACCTCCTCTGTTTGTGACAGAAAAAGATCTGGCCGGCTAGCTGTGTTCGTACGGAAAAGGTGGTTAAGGCAGTAAGAGAAAGAATTCGAAGAAATCCGGGTCGAAAACAAAAGATTTTATCTCGGGAGATGAAGATAGCCCCTAGAACCATGTCGCGTATTTTAAAAGACGACTTAAGACTTTTAGCCTATAAGAGACGTACTGGTCTTTTTTAACTGATAATTTAAAAAAGAATAGGGTGCTAAAATCAAAACAATTACTGGGGCAGTACGCAAAGGGTCACAGAAAAATTTTGCTTACTGATGTGAAATTTTTTACAATTGAACAACATTTTAACAAGAAAAATGACCGTATTTATGCTCAAAGCTCTAAGGAAGCTTACCAATTGGTTGAGAGAGTCTAACTCGTAGTCGTCGTACGTCTAACGGTTGTCATGGTAAAAAAATTGATTACAAATGGAAAATAGCAATGATGAAATGCTATAAATACCGTATTTATATCAGCTTAAACTATATGGATTAATATTTTTGGTGATCCAAATAGTTTAAGCTTATGTAGATACGTTATTCATAGCATTTCATAATTTTTATTTTCCATTTGTAAACAATTTTGTTACCATGACAACCGTGTCATATAAGACTGGCAGCGACACAGGAAAGATCGAGTCCAGGTTCAAACCCCGCGTGACCAATACGTATATTTTCTTGTTTTTCCTATTTTTTGATTTTTTTTTCAACATTTTCTTTCATAATAACCTTTTCATGATAATAACGAACATAGTGTAAAAAAAATTGCGAAATCGGTCAAGCCGTTGTCGAAGCGCACACGATATAAGAAATTTTGAAGGTCGTTTTTAAACTTTGGGCTACATTTTTGGGGTTTTAGTAAGGAACCCTATTTTTATTGAAAATATAATATAGCCTATTTTCAGCGCTAGGAATGTATCTTTCCAACGGTGAAAGAATTTTTCATATTGGTTTAGTGGTTTCAGAGCCTATTCCATTCAAACAAACAAACAATCAAATGTTACCTGTTTATAATATTAGTATAGATTTATTTACTGATCACTGTTGATAAAATTTGGGTTACTTAATGCAAAATAATAAGAATATTTGTGGGTATCTAATATTTATAATTTGTTTATTTATATCACTCATTTCTAAACAAGATAATGTTGTTCAGATAATTTCTGATAGACAGTTTTTCGGTACTTTTTTTCCAAAATATTTAAATCTTATATCATCTTTTAATCTTATGACATCTAGTGTTCTGTTAAATGAATTTTCATGAAAATGTAAAGAACATATATGTAAATGTGTTTTAAATCGGTTCTCAGATTTTCCTTGCCTATGATCTCCAACCAAATAGTTATTTTATATTTAGTTTGTGGCAGCCTGAAAACAAAATACTTAGAAAATACTGCAAACAGCAACAAAAATATTGATAAGTCATCCAATATAACAAGAAGTAATATCATAACTACAAACAAAAACAATCAAAATCTAACAATAATATTCGAATGTGTTTATCAAAATAACAAGACTAAACACTAATACTTAAAACAATAACAATAACTTACCGGTGAAATGTTAGATTTGGCCGATTTCGATTTGATATTACACCACAACTAATTATTCTGCACTTAGTAGGCATCGTAAATTAATGTTTTACCAATATATTTCTGCACAATCTTTAAAATTTCTTAAGCTAATTATTATCTTCACAGCGGTAAATAGTGTTAAACGATACAGGAATTAGTTCACATCACTATTAAAGGCAGTGTTTCCACTGTAAAGATTTCGTTTCCCCACGCCTCAATTTAGATTTCCCCTTTAAATTTAATATTTATTAAAAAAAATTGTGGTTGGTGTAATTGATTGAGTGCTCTACAATTACTAACTTCTGTACAACTAATGAAAGATCAGTTAGAAATAATACACCTTAAGTTTGTACAGTCCAATGCAACTGCATGCCACCTAAACGTGCTGTCATTGTTTCTTTCGTACGGTAGCACGCTAGTCCACGGTACAGCTAGCTAAATTATCTATAATTTCCCGCAATTTCCCCTTTTATAGTCTTTCTCCTTTTTCTTCCCCTCTGGACCCTAATTTTCCCTTGAAAGGGGAATTTCCCCTCATTGTGGAAACACTGATTAAAGTACATATCAACATAATATGGCGGACACGGCACAATCGTGACGTCACGACAATTATTGCCAATATAGCGATACTGATAAGTATACTATTGTTTTGCTTTAATTACATACGTTAGACAAAGACGTCACTACTTTTATTGTTTCGTTTTTAGACTATATACATAATGAAGTATCTATATGTCAATATGGCATTTCCATTAGCTTCCTTATTCAGAGGTTCTGAGATCATATGTCACTTGTTTGTCAAGTGTCAGTTGTCATAATGTGATGGTTAAATGACTGGATACTTGTAATTTGCTTTTGTTGTTACTTGTGGTAATTATATTTAAGTGATTAAAAAAGATGCGGCGGGTGATAAGTGGCTAGATAAAGCCCAAGGGAGAGAGATGTGGACTTGTCTGGAGGAGGCCTTCACCCTCGAATAAAGAGGGGTTCGTTATAGTGTAATATTATAAAATTATGTAATAAAAATGAATATTAAAAATGTAAAATACAGTAAAAATTCTAATGTTATATTAAACTAAAATCTAATTAGTATTGCTAACAAATTTATATAAACTATTAAAAAAATATTATGTAATTATTTAAATCATTTTGTAAATTGTTAAATAACGAAATAAAAGGCTTTTTTATTTTTATTTTTTATTTATTTATTTAATTAAAAAAGATACGTTATACTGCTATTAAAATATTCATATAATTTATTATACTGAAATATATATATTATATTATATAAAGTATATATTTAATACATATTACTATATCTATTATTAATAATTGGTTAGGTTAGGTTACTATTTGTTTTTATTGTGTTTGTTATTACTATAGTATAGTATAGTATAAAGTATAAAACTATATTATAACTAAATGAATTCTGTTATTGATAATATTAATGACGATTTCTTTTCACTTTCCTCAAGCGAATCCGGTGACGAAAGTTATTATAGTACCAATTCGCTTAATCTCAATGACTCGCTTTTGGCTACCTTCGCTGATGTAAAAAAGAGCTTCAATGTTGTGCATTTCAACGCTCAAAGCATTCCAGCACACTATGCAGACATGCTTACCTCTTTCGAGTCGGTAAATCTGGATGCCATTTTAGTATCGGAAACCTGGCTAAAACCATGTCTTCCTTCAACCAGTTACAGTTTGCCAGGTTACCAGCTCATACGAAATGACCGAGTTGGCAGGGCGGGCGGTGGTGTTGCTATCTATTTACGTTCTCACATTCCATACTCTGTGGTAGCAACTTCTGATCAGACCTCCTGTGACCTTGAGTGCATTCTTGCAGAGGTAACACTGTCCCACACTAAAATTCTAATAGGTGTCTTCTATTGTCCTTCCTCTCATATTAATTATTTTTCTCTTTTTGAAAATATTCTTGAGTAACACACACCTACTTACTTGCACAATATCATTATGGGGGATTTCAACACCTGCTTGATTAAGGACAATGATAGATCAAGGAAATTAAAATCTATCCTAGACAGTCAAAACCTCCATATTCTGTTGCCTCTTAAAGCTACTCACTGCGCACCAGGTTGCACGCCGTCTCAGCTAGATTTAATGGTAGTGTCATGCCCAAATTATGTCATTAAGGAAGGCCTATGTTCAGCAGACATCTTTTCCCATCACGATATTATTTACTTATCGTATCATGTACGTCCACCAAAAGCTAAACCTACTATTAAATATCAACGAAAATTTTACAATATGAATTGTACTAATATTTTCGAGACCGATGATATCAATACAAAAATTGAACTTTTCAATAAACGTATCATTGAGTTATTTGATAAATATGCTCCTATAAGACGAATAAAAATTAAACATCTCCCAGCGCCGTGGCTCACTGATGAAATCAAAACATTAATAGCTCAAAAACATCAAGCAAAATCTAAATTTAAAAGGAGTGACACGGTCGAGCATCGTGAAAGGTACTTAAAACTCAGAAATCGCTGCAATACAATTGTTAGGGATGCGCAAAGACGCTATATTCACTCTTCTGTCGAGAACAGCGACCCTGCTAAAATTTGGAAATTCCCAAAGTCCCTTGGTGTTGGCAAAACTATTGATTCTTCTCCGTCATTAAATAATATAGATAAAAATCTCTTAAATATCCAATTTACCTCTCAAAGTCCACTTGATCCTACTTCTAAATCGCAACTGATTTAGCTTCTCTCAACCACACCAACACCTGATTATCCCCCTTTCCTCTTCAAACAAGTCACTGTGGTCGAAATAAAGAGGAGTGTCATGTCCATTTCATCAAATGCTATTGGAGAGGACAATATAAGCAGGAAGATGGTGACACTAATTATAGACGAGATTGCACCAATCCTTATGTACATCTTCAACTTCTCCATAACTAATATTGTGTACCCATCGGTCTGGAAAATGGTACAAATTATTCCTCTGCCTAAAAAAATAAACCAGTGTCTACAGCAGATTTCCGATCGATTTCTATCTTGCCGTTTTTGTCGAAAGTTCTGGAAAGGTTAATTCAACAACAATTACTAACCTACATTGATGAAAACAGTCTACTGAGCGTATATCAATCTGGATTTAGACCTGGCCACAGTACTACCACAGCGCTAATAAAGGTCACTGATGATATCCGATCTGCTATTGACAACAAGCAACTTACTATATTGGCTCTTTTGGACTTCAGTTGTGCGTTTGATGGTGTGGACCATGATATTCTATTAAGTAGACTTGGAGCTCTAAATTTTTCGCCCACAGTGACTGGTTGGTTCCAAAGCTACCTTGGGGGGCGCCAGCAACGTGTTCGTGTAAATGACGAATTCTCGTCATGGTCCACTAGCACTGCCGGTGTTCCACAGGGCGGCGTGCTATCTCCTCTTCTCTTTATTTATTAACTCTATAACGGTATTAGGTTCTTCTCTCTTTCACTTGTATGCAGACGATCTTCAGATCTATGCCCATTCTTTCTTAGATACTCATCCTAGCAAGATTAGAGAGTTTAATAGTGACCTGAATGCAATATGTGAGTGGAGTAGGTGTAACGGCCTCGCTATTAATCCAAATAAATCACAGGATTGACTGGGTGAATCTACCTCCGGTGCTCGTACGTGGTACTCCGGTACCGTTCAGTAGGAAGGTAAGAAACTTGGGTGTTTTACTGGATGAACATCTTTCCTGGTCCGATCATATATCAATGATCAGTAGCAAGGTGTACACGGTTTGGCACTCTCTAGGAAGGCTTAAGAACTTATTACCGATAAAGACAAAAATTTTATTAGCAGAGTCCTTATTCCTGTCCATATTGGATTATGCGGATTCGTGTTTCATTGACCTCACGGAAGAAAAATTAAATAAGCTAGAGCGTCTCCAGAACATGGCAATTCGCTTCATCTTTGGCCTGCGTAAATATGACCATATATCGGAGTACCGTTCTAAGCTTTCTCGGATGCCCATACGTCTACGGCGTAATGTGCGTGTTCTCTCCTTACTGTACACTTTGCTATTCGACCCAAGAGCACCCTCTTACCTTAAGGATCGTTTTAATTTCCGAGTACCTAAATTTAAGGAACTGCGCTCCTCGACCAACCTCCTTCTCCAAATTCCGATCCACAACACCAATTTCTATGGACAATCCTTCACGGTCAGGGCGATACTTTTATGGAATTCTTTACCTGCCAACATCTGACAAGCAAAAAGTGTCAGCATTTTTAAAAACATGCTCAAAAAACACCATCGAACACTGTAAGCATACATATTATGTAGTATATGGTATAGTAGGTTATTGTTTTATAATTTAGTAGTATATATTTATTAGTCTATTATATTGAACAATATTTGTGTATTAGAATGTAGTAGATAAAAATAATGTATTTAATTATGCACGTACTATTTATAAGTAAGTATAGTATCTGTAGTTATTTTAATTTTATTATTTTTTATATATTAAGTTATTTTAATTTAGATTTATAATGATTAGTTGTTTTATTTTTAAGTAGTTCTAGTTGTATATTATTTCCTGATTGTTTTTGTTTTTCTTTTCCTATGCCAAGGGTTGTTTGGAAGAAATCGCTTTAAAGCGATAAAACCGCCCTTTGTGTTCAATTTTTTTTGTTGTTGTTTCTTTCTCGTGCTTGTATATTTTTTGTATTTGTTTTGGACACAATAAAGTATATTCATTCATTCATACATTCAGTAGGGTTCATACGGGAGACAAACCATACAGCTGTGATGTGTGTTTGAAGAAGTTTTCACGAAAAGGAGATTACGAAAACACAGTAGGGTTCATATGGGAGGCAAACCATACAGCTGTGATGTGTGTTTGAAAAAGTTTTCACGAAAAGGAGTTTTACTAAATCACAGTAGGGTTCATATGGGAGGCAAACCATACAGCTGTGATGTGTGTTTGAAGAAGTTTTCAGAAAAAGGAAATTTAGAAAGACACATTCGTATTCATACGCGAGACAAACTAACAGCTGTGATGTGTGTTTGAAGAAGTTTTCACAAAAAGGAAGTTTACAAAGACACATTAGAGTTCAATGAAATAATAAAATAAAAATAAACTAGAAGCTTGTAAAAGTAATGTACTTACCATTTGAACTAAAATATTATGTATTTAAAAAGATTAGTCCTGGACACAATGAATTGTAATACTTTTAAGTGATTATGAAATATGCATGTAGTACCTAACATTAATTGATAATTTGGCATGCACAATTTTCTAACAATAATTCCACGCCCAAGAGGCAGAAATTTAGAGCTCAACTAAATAATTGTAAGACCTGATAGTACAATTTTCTTGGAAATAAATGAATTCTATTCTATTCTATGGGAGACAAACCATACAGCTGTCATCGTGTGTTTGAAGAAGTGTTCAGAAAAAGGACATTTACAAAGACACATTAGAGTTCATATGGGAGACAAACCATACAGCTCGGATGTATGTTTAAAGAAGTTTTTATCAAAGTAAAACCCAGTTTCATGAAACAATGTTACATAAATAACGCCTTGTTAAATCACTTGATAAACTCATGAGATATCGACCGTCCCACCATGTACTAATCTTGTCAATTCCTGCTGTAGAGGTCCGTTAAATGTATAACAGACTATTTTGTTGCTAACCCCACAAAGTCGCAAGCTATTTTAATTGGCAGCAGGCAGCTGCGATCCAGGATAGATTTCGAGTCTTTTAGTAAGGTTATTTACAATGGTAACGTATTAGAGTTCAAAGACAGTGCCAAAAACCTGGGTGTAATCTTCGACTGCCACCTTTCCTAGTCTGCGCATATTAACGAGGTGAGCTAAAGACTACATTACTCATTGCATGCTCTGAAGAGGTTGCAAATTTTCCTTCCCACTCCGGTGAAGTTACTATTGGCACAATCTTTATTCTTACCACTTCTAGATTACGCCGACGTCTGTTACTTGGATGTAACCGAAGGGCTAATTATCAAATTGGAACGTCTACAAAATGCGTGCATACGTTTTATATATGGATTGCGCAAATATGACCACATAACCACATATATTCATACATCATATTCTATTTTCACTTATATTATATACAAATTTATATATCTAGGATTGCTTGCTAGGTCTGTCGTACGTCATACAGTTTGGGGCCACGGAAGACCAGGTACTGCGG
This sequence comes from Celastrina argiolus, assembly GCA_905187575.2. NCBI lineage: Eukaryota > Metazoa > Arthropoda > Insecta > Lepidoptera > Lycaenidae > Celastrina > Celastrina argiolus. The sequence goes on from LR994598.1 coordinate 2,764,633, forward strand.
CGTGCCGTGTCGCGGTGATACACCTGAGTGGTACTCCATTTTGGTTTTAGGCAATACACTTCCTTCCTTCCTTCTATCCATTTTTATTGTTCGTTTTTTTTTATTCTTTTTTTTCTTGTTATCTGGTTATTTTGTATTTTAATCATGTATGTGTGAATGTGTTGTCTAAAATGTCCAAATAAAGTTTTTTTATTTATTATATTTTATTTAACCGACGCCCGTAACAAGTTACAATGGCTTCCTATCCGCCTTCGCCGGAATACACACAGTTTAATTACAGTTTTTAAAGTTCTTAATTTATCTTCTTCTCCTTCTTATCTAATTGACCGTTTAACACAACGACGAAAGGCCTCGAACATGCTATCCAAGGAGGATTCTAGACACCCCCTGGTATAACTTTTACGGTAACTCTTACACCGTTAGAGCTGCCCAGACGTGGAATGCGCTGCCTGTAGTCGTGCAGAAGAGACTAACTTTGGGCACGTTCAAAACACGGCCGCTCGGAGTGTAGACGGACGCCTGCTCCAGCACCTTGGGATCTTCTGCTTCCGGAGTCGCTGCTGCTGGCGAAGTTACTGCTCCGGCCACCAGCTTCCAGGTTGCTCCTCGCCCCCTCGTCCGGTCGCAGAATTCCTCGCTGATCGTCAGTCTTCCAGGGCCCCAGATTTTCTCCCAAATAATGCACAGGCCACAGCGAATCTTTACGACACCGAAGGACCAAGAACCACTTTCTACTAATAAAAACTACAGTATTATTACTAGTTAAGTACTAGGTTAGTACAGTAATCTACTAGATTACTGTGTATTAATAAATTTCCAAATCCAATTAAACTTAAACTCAATACAGCCGAAATAATACAAGGTACCTTACTAGTTACTAGGTTAGTACAGTAATCTACTAGATTACTGTGTATTAATAAATTTCCAAATCCAATTAAACTTAAACTCAATACAGCCGAAATAATACAAGGTACCTTACTAGTTACTAGGTTAGTACAGTAATCTACTAGATTACTGTGTATTAATAAATTTCCAAATCCAATTAAACTTAAACTCAATACAGCCGAAATAATACAAGAAAATTACCATCAATTTCGGCATAAACATGATATAAAAATGTGCTCTCTCATACAATGTTTGAGTAGGGTAACCATAATTTCGATTTTATTTGACAATACCTTTTACTCTACTGAGACGAAAATGTGTCTATTTCCTAAATAATGCCAACAAATGGAATTGTTACTATTAAATATTTCACACTTAAACGAAAGTATGTAGGTACTAACCTATGCCCGTAAGCGGTCAGTTGTAGATATGATAATAATATTATGTTAGGCAAGTATACTGTACCTAGGCAGGCTACTTAATATTATGGGTTTCTTGCCCTTGAAATTAAGTACATACTTATTTACGACAAGTATCCTCATTCCCTCAGCAAAGCAAGCCGGCGTAACGCCGGTTTCATAGAGACCCATGGCCTCTATTGGAATTAATATTATTGCAACGGCAGACGAATAATATGCTTTTTCAAGAAGGCACTTTTTTACCGTATTTCGGTATGAAGTGACGCTTAGATTTTACTAGCGAGTCCGACCTTGACTATTGTACTTATGCATTTTTAATCATCTGCCTAATATTTACTTTCTTGTTTGAGCCTTTTTAGACCTAGATTTTATTAAATTTTTTTTTTATTTTTTTTTTATATCTTTATTTATTATAAAAGGGAATTTAATCTACAAAGATTAAGTCATCCCTATAGGTAAGTACAAGAGTATAATATTATGTTAAGTTATAGATTTACATTCCTACGCTTAATTGAGCACTCTACAAGTTTATATAACATCTTGGCCTCGTCCGATGTAGGAGAAGCCAAAACGATATTGCATACACCACTTTCCTGTAAATTAATACCGTAAACAGTGCAAAAGGTGTTTTTCTCCGATTCGTTCCGAACACATTCCGCTATTACGTGATAAACGTCTTCTACTTTGTCACAATCTGTGCAATTTCTGGAATTTACTTTTTTCATGATAAACGCGAAACTGTTCAGGGGAATGTGTCCGGAACGAAGTCTCATAGCTGTAACTATAGTGTTTCTAGTAAATTTAGAATCCGCAAACCAGGCAGATGACCGTAAGTTATGTTGTATGGTCCTATACCATATTCCTTTAGTTAGCGAGCGCTCATCGAAATATTCCTTCCAGATTTTTGTACAGCTTTGTTTTACTAAATATAATGTGTCAGGGTAATAGGGCAGCCAAGTTCGCGTTATGCCATCAGATATAGCTTCTCTAGCGAGACGGTCTACTGTTTCGTTACCCGTCAGCCCTACATGTGACGGTATCCACTGCAGCACTACCCGATAACCCTGAGATAAAAGTGTTAGAATTGCGTCAATCATTTTGTAGGCTATCGGTGCTCCTCGACCGTTCGAGGTGCACCGAGCCACATGCTGAAGCGCACTTTTGGAATCAGTGAGCACTACAAAGTTGCCTGGCTTAAACGAAGATATGTAGGTGATGGCTTCCAAGATGGCAATTAATTCTAACGACATAATTGATATTTTTGTATTGACGCGAAATTTAATTGAAATGTCTAATTGTGGATCATATATAGCTAGACCGCACTCGTTATTATATTTGGAACCATCTGTATAAAGCTTATAATATTGGTCAAATTTTTCGTTTATAAATTCATTACAAATCCTTTTTAAATCCGATATTTTAAAGTTTCCTTTTGCACTGTTCACGGAATCAATGTTATGACTTATTACACCTTCAAGATTCACATTGCCGATCCATGTTTCGAGTGAAAACATGCCCAATTGTGGACATATGTCTATAAGAGTCTCTTTAAGATAGCTATGAACTAATATAAGAATAGGTTTATTTTTACATCTCCAATAAGAATTTTGACACAAAAGTTCTAGTTCTTGTAAAATACGTAATACACTGTGATTCGAGAAGGATTTAATTTTTAGATAGTATTTACCAGCGAGATAATGTCTTCTAATAAACAAAGGAGGTAAGTTTAGCTCAGATTCCATTACATGGATAGGCGTGGTTTTTATAAATCCACCTACAATTCGCATACATTGGTTTTGTATTTTATCTATTTTAGCCAAATGAGTCTGAGTACAAGCGTTACCATAAATAAAAGTTGCATAATCCAGTTTACTTCGAACACAAGAAATATACAGTTTTCTCAGGTGAATAGGGTGAACCCCTCATCCCGGTCCAGATAATACTTTAAAGATGTTTGTAAATTTAGACATCCGACTTACTAAATTATTTATTTGTTTAGACCAGCGTAATTTTCTATCCAACCAAATACCCAGATATTTGACCTCATTAACTACTTCCAAAGGGCTGCCATTAACATATAGAGAAATCGAATCACATGTATGTCTATTATGAAAAATACATACTTTGGTCTTTGTCGCCGACATATTTAAGCCTACGTTAGTTAGTTCTCTAACAGTTTTATTTAACGCGATTTGTAATTTAAGTCTAGACATTTCTATGTTATGATTCGTGGTGTATAATACAAAGTCATCAGCATATTGAGATATACATACTTCAAACTGCGGAGTACCTATATATTTCGTCAGAATATTGAAGAGAATTGGAGATAAGGGGTCACCTTGAAATAATCCCAACGAAGCACATCTACTAATTACACCATTATCTGTAAATATGTTTAATTTCCTATGTTTTAAAAATTGCCATACATACACACAAATTTTATGACCTAAACCAAAACTATCCATTTTTTTAATCAAGCATTCTATATTTACGTTATTGTAAGCATTATCTATGTCAATGAAACAAGACAATGTATGCTGTTTTTTTGAAAATCCTACTTGTATACTCGATACTAATCTCGACCAATTATCTATAGTAGATCTACACTTACGAAAACCTGTATTATTCTCCGACAGCATACTATTTCTCTCGATATACCATTCTATTCTATTCAAAATAATACTATTAAGAACTTTGCACACACACGAGATCAATGAAATGGGTCGTATAGCAGACACAGACTGAGGGTCTCTGCCAGGCGTAACTATTTAGTAATCTGTGGCCAGGCTTAGGTATCGGAACGATGTTTATGTTACGCCACTGATAAGGTATAATGCCACTTGTGAATAATATGTTATAAATATATAATAAAATTTCTTTTCCGTTTTCTGGTAAATTTAAAAGCATAAAGTAAGATATGTTATCACTACCCGGAGAGGTATCAGTGTGACGCAGGCAGACGTCTAACTCATGTCTGGTTACTGTCGATTCCAATATCAAATTCGAGGAATTAACTATTGGACATTCATTTAAAACATATTTAGGTGCTAGGTTCTGTAGTAATTGATATGCCATATCTTTACTTATATGCTGTCTAGGGCTATGGAATCCTTTTAACCACCTCATTTTTCTCCATAACATAGTTTGGGAGGTATTTTCATCAATATGTGAGCAAAATTCTTTCCACCCTTCATTTTTGGCTATACGTATATGTTTTTGTGCTATTTTTATTTTATTTTTTAAAATATTAAAATTTCTGGGCGTAGGATTACGTCGGAATCTAGATAAGGCCAGTCGTCTCTCAGCGACTAGTTTGGATAGCGAGCTATTCCAATATGGCTTGGGGGTAAAATTATCCGCGGGGTTTTCATTAATTTTAATAACTGGAATGTGTCGATCTGCCGAAATATATATTGAGCTAAGAAAAGAATCATACAAGTTTTGAAGGTCTTTAGAAGTGTTAAAATTTTTAAAAAGATTTTCTAGTGTTGTACGATATTGTATCCAATCCGCTTTTTTATAATTATATTTTTTTCGTAAATAACTGTTATTGTTACTAATGTGTGTAGTGATTTTTATAATAAGGTGGTCGCTTCCCAAAGATTCACTACTAACATCCCAGTGAAACCTCCAAGCCACATCTGTAGATGCCAATGATATATCTGGGGAAGATTGTTGAATTTCATTGTTAACTAATTTGATTCGTGTGCATCTCCCATCATTCAAGCTTATCAGACCGGAGTCTGTGAGTGCATCATATATTTGAGAACCCCTTTGGTCTATTTTGTGGGACCAACTTGTATATTGTCCATTGAAATCGCCTAAGATTAACAACTTGCCTTTAATTTTTGAAAAAATATAATCCCAATCTTCCTTGGATGTATGCACTGACGGCGCGCAATATAATGAAATAACATATTCCAGATGCGAGCAATTATAAATTCTTACACAAATGAGTTCTATACCGGGATTTCTGCTATCTAATGTTATAAAAATTGATTTAATCGACTTGTGCACCAGAATAGCGACACCGCCGTAACCGTCGTTTCTGTCCCTACGGTAAACAGTATAATTATTCACCTTAATATGACTGTCCTCAAGTAGCCACGTCTCACAAAGACCGGCAATGTGAATCTTCATATTAAATAAAATGTGTTCTAAGTCTATTAATTTTGGCCTTAAACTCTGACAATTCCATTGAGCTAAATTTACTCTATAACTAATTTTATGATATTCCATAATTTAAATTAAAATAATCAAACATTAACTTACAGAGGGGCCAGTCTGAAATATACTGTACAACACTCAAAATAAGCCATTCTAAACAACATTTGAGCACACTAGTAAATTTTGTACCTATAGATGTCTCTCTTAAAAATAAAATGTCTTTTATGCGGGTGATCAACTCTTCCAGTCGTACAGGTTTATGCGGTATTTTTTCTTCTTTTCTGTCTTCTGCTTCCGGCCCGGGGTCTGATGGAATCTTCTCTACTGAGCACTTATGACTTGAGGCGACTCCTATATTTTGGATATATTCTGTAGGAACACTATCCTTAACATTTTGGGAAACATTTCGTTTCGGTATAAGATTAGTCATCGCAGCTTCTAAGTACGAAAAAGTTGAAGTATTTTGTTGTTTTTTATGAGTAGAATTATAGTCTGTCAAGTTGGAAGGTTGTTGCGAATCAGAAACAACAGTAGGACGAGAAGGAGGAACGTAGATGGTTAAAGCTCTTCTATAAGTGCAATTAAATTCCACCATAATCTCTCTTAATCTTCTTTCTTTCTGGTAAACAGGGCATAAGGTTTTATGCAAAGCCATATGGTTCCCAGCACAGTTAACGCACTTATAATCGCGAGTTTCACAATTAATATGGCCATTACCGCATTTTGGGCACACAATCTTGTTTGTGGGACATTTTTTTGACGCATGACCATATCTCCAGCATTTTGAGCACTGAGAAACGGGAAAGACGTATGGATTAACCCTAATACGTATACTATCAACAAAAATATATTGTGGAATAAATGTGCATTTAAAGCAAACTTGTACGGCCTCACTTGGTATCCATCCATCTCCTTCTCGGTTACGCTTTTGTAACCGTCGCACTGATATAATTTTAGCTGGATCGTGACATGAAATAGAATTCAATATATCTTCTTCCGATAAATCTTGGTCGACGTCCTTTATAACTCCAAAAGAAAAGTTTCTTTCCATCGCCCTTGAAATTCTCCATCCCATTTCTATAAATTCTTGACAATTTTCAATTTTATTTGCACTAAGTTCACTTCCAATATCCAAACGAATTTTAAAAGGGTTAATGTATTTAACATTTTCTATATCTACAATGTTATAAACCTTAAACAACTTAGCTAAAGAAAAGTGCTTAGGCATTTTCTCGCTAGATGAAATATATATCTCGATCTTATCTTTCAACTGTGTTTTCATTTTTTTCTCTTTGCTTTCTATTTTAGTCCATTCCCCTCCCTCATCAATTTCTTCACTAATCTCGTCTCTTCTTCTCTTGTCTCTCCTGCAATCCGGGTCCTCTTCCACTAGCGCTGTAACTATTAGCTCTTCTGAACATTCTTCTATTTCTATATCTGACGTCATATCTTCAGCGTATAATTCCGTATTGTCCATTATAATAAATGTGGAATGCCGCTAGCGATAAGATAATTATCACTCGCACACACGGTAGGTACCGGGCCACGGTGCGCCGCGCCGATGCGACGGCGCGCGCGACGTAAACACTTGTTTATTATTTAGATTCACTTAATAAGTGCACACGACCGCCTCGTACGCATACCGCAACGAGTCTCATTTAATTTATTTCTGTTTCCATGATGTTTAATTTTATAAAATATAATATTGCTACTTCCAAACTACAACTAACTACAAACAAAATAAAAGAACTATTTCCCGCTAACCCGTCTTCGAAAAAGGGGTCAAAAAGGCTGAAATAAGAAAATAAATATTCAAACAGAAAACAAGTACCGTATTGCATTATGGTTAAAAATGGTCAAGGTATAGCAGTGGTCGGACCCGCTATTGGCATTAATTACTGCAACGGCAGACGAATAATATTATATTTTTTCAAGTAAGTACTTTTCAATTTTGATTTGATTGGTGTGAAATGACGCTTAGGGCGTTCGCTGCGTTGATCGTGTAGCGTGCTAGTTTCATGTCATCCCATAGACCAGCGCTGCGTTAAGGCGGGCGGGGTCAGCCGCCGCGCGTCGCACGCGGCGCGTACAGCGGTGCGCGGGCACGCGAGTGGTGCTATTTCTAGAAGCATAACAAAAATATACAGTATATTAAGTTATGAATTTTATTAATACGGAACGTATCATTTTAGAGGTACAATGTTACCCCGTTTTATGGAATATGAAAAAAGTTCGTCAAATGTAGCTACGTTGACATTTTAAAATAAATAAAAAAAGTTTCTCATTTTATCTCAAAGAAAACTTGGTTACAAATTCTACATACAACAATCTAGACGTGACAAATGGGCTGATTGGCTGACGTCTTTTTACATGTCGGCGTCGTCGTCTGTTGGCTAGGTAATATATCAATAAATATCTGTACTGTATCGACTGTACACCCGCGCAATCGAAATTATACAGGCCGCTTGTGAGTGACGGCAGATCGTCGCGGCCGCCCGCGACACGCAGGCGGGCGCACGGCGCGGGCGGCCGCGCTGGGTAGCCGCACCGGGAACACGCTCAACGCAGCGAACGCCCTTAGTCCTAACTAGAGACTTGCAATTATATTACTCAACATCTAACTCTATTTGCAAAAGTGCCATTAAATAAAAAGAACTTGAATATTTCAATAGCTAATTAGATATTTATTTGTCGCAGATTGCGAAATTAACAACAATATATAAGTAGTTACGACATATTACAAATATTTCAACAAATAAAATAATTTCAAACCCACTACAGAATCATTTTAAAGATACTAAATAATAAGTACCTAATTATTCGCAAAATCAGCGCAAAAAAAATATTTTGGTTACACTCTTACAAAACGATGTTATAAAATTATCTAAACACGCAGCAGCGCGTCAAGCTATCAAGCTATATATTATTTATTCATCACAGCTTGCAAAATTAATAAAATATTTACGTCATGTTACAAAAATTTTACATTAAAAATAAAATAATTAACAAACCGCTACATAATCATTTAAAGGGTAATAAACAATTATTAATCATTTAATTTTGGTTACACGTCTACAAAACTATGTTATAAAATTATCTAGACACGCAGCAGCGCGTCAAGCCAAGTTCGAGCTATATATTATTGATGATTCATCACAGCTTGCAAAACATTGCATACGACGACCTCCGTAGCGCAGTTGGTTGAGCGCGATGGTGCTCGAACGAAAGGTCGCGGGTTCGAATCCCACCGAGGTAACAAAAAGTTATCAATGTTCCTGGGTCATGGATGTGTATTAAATTTGTGTATAATATAATAAAAATCTTAAATATGTGTATAGTATAAAAGTATTAAATATATTTCCGTTGTCTGGTACCTGTAACACAAGTTCTTCTGATACTTAGCACAGGGCCAGATTGACGTGGTGTGAAGCGTCCATAGATATTATTATATTATTATTATTATTCCCACAAACAACGTAAGTACGCCATTAAATATGCTCTCGGAGAATAATTTTATACTATCGGTGGTTGAATTTTTTTAATGTATTCATATAGTTTTAAAATTGTTGTGATATAGAATGAATGTGGTAAGTGATTTAGCTTCATTATCTGCTTTCAAATTTATCTTAGGTACATATAATGCTTTTCTTCTAATTTCCTAAAAAGTGTGACTTTTCTCACGTCGCTGCTCTCATATCGGTGTAATCGGTGGTCATTTTAACCACCGATATGATAATTTACACCGAAATTATAAGAAAAAACCAATCGGTGTCTTAAATCTAATATCGGTGTTTCGAATCATGACCAATGCATAGTTTTGTCACATCGGTGGATTGCTTTATCATATCGGTTGTTAATTTTATCATGTCGGTGAATTTAATAACTTTATTTCGTTTTAGAATGCCAAAACTAAATGAGGAGGAGAAAAAAAGAGAAAATGTTTGCTGGAAAGAATAAGAAAAGCAAAAATTAAAAGCGACCCTGTGTTAAAAATTAAAAAAAAATTAAAAAAATGACGGCACATGCACGACGCATTGCACGAAAAAAAAACAAATATTATCAGAGGAAAAAAGCTAAAGAAAATGTTGCTCGAAAAAGAAAAACTAATTATTAAATTTGTGATTATATTGAAGTTCTGCTGTGATTAATGTTAAACCTTAAAATAAATAAAATAAAATAAAAAAGCCTTTTATTTCTTGCAAAAAACACACAACTTTTTTACACTTTTCAACTTTTTATTAGGTTTTAATAAGTTTTTACTAAAACACCAGTTACGATTAAATACACCTAATAATGATTTAATCGAAACCGGTCGTGTTGTTTGTTTTTTTGATTGAAAAAGTGTAAAAAAAATTGGAAAAGTGTAAAAAAGTTGTATGTTATTATTGAATATTGAATTTCCATCAAGAACCAACAGTACATTCAATCAATTACATTTGGTACTATAACAGTTTTTTTTAATTAAACACGTTTAACTTTAAATGCTGATAAATGTTCCTATCTTATAATAAACTAGAAGGATGTAAGTATGTTTAAAGTGTAGAAACGGCTAAATATTGTTTATATGTCTTAACAATAAGCTGGATGTTTGGTCTGTATTCGGCAATTTTAAGTTTTTACCACGTTTTTATCTATATGAGATTTTTTCACGTCTAGTTCATTTTAATGAAGACAAAGATGATACATTTTTTTTTAGTCTCTACATAAAATATTGTATCACATTTAAAGAATATTTTAATGTAATTTTAAGAAATCTGTTCTTGATCAATATAAATACATATCTAAGTACTTAAATATAATATTTTGAAGATAATATTATTATCATATCGCTGGATTAGTATGTAATTTCGGTGTTTACACTTATCACATCGGTGCACAGAAATAAAAATCGGTGCCGGTTTATCATTTCGGTGGAAACCAGAATTCAAACTGAATTTTCTCCATAGTCCTAGATGATACATTAATGATATTAAACTTTGGAACATTTTGTGTCCTAAGGAATACATAAAACCTGAAAAGTATATAAAATATATATAAATAAGAAAGTTCACCAATATGATAAAAATATGGGCATTTGTTGAAATTGACCCAAATAATTAGGAATTCATATTCCACCTCGACTGCTAAGTTGTTGCTTCAAAACATCAATTTTATATTCAGATACCTAACAAAATTGACTAAACTGTTAAACAGCTAAAACGAACTTATTGAGGATAAAGCCTTATCCTCTGATAAGGGTCTTTTTTAACAGTTAACAACTATCTGACTATCGAAAAACTCAAAATATTCATCGAATAAAGGTTGTTGTTGCAGTTCTGGTGCGTTGAAATCTGAGGATTGAAAAATATTTATTGTCTTACTTAAATCTAAACTACATATAAAAAATCACCTACCGTGCCTGCCATAGTGAATTATTTCAAACACATCACACAATAATTATAAACATCCGTGTCCTTAACGGCTCTATTAAACTAAGCGGGTAGCCCGCTGGCTAACAGCTACTTTTTATTTATTTATTAAGAGCTGGAAACTAAGTCCTTTGCTCGAAAAATACATATAATAATTATAAAACATAAAAACAAACAATAAAATAAAGATCCTTATCTATCAAAACAAAAAATAGTCTTTCTTCTTTAAATAAAAAAAATACTTCACTCTACACTTTCTCCATAGTTGCACATACAAATCTAAACAAAGATTTATAAAATAAAGGGATAAAAGGTATTTCATTTTCTTCACAAATACTATCCTCTTCCGAAACTAAACAGCTGCTGTGCGAGCAGTGTCGCCAGTGCCCAGTATGGTTTCCCGAAAAAGTACGACTGGTTTTCTGAAAAGGTATGGTTAGTATGTACGTTTTTGCCAAAACGTTTAAAAGGCGATGGCAATTATAAACTCTATCCAACGTAGGTAACTAATTTGTATCTATACATAATATTATGTCATAATGCTAAATTCAAAATAAAAGTTTAAAATGCGATTGTAGTGTATGAGCTAATGATAATGTATTATATTTTAAAAACAATCTCTATTCTATCGGCTTTCAAACAAAATACACTAGACCAAAACCGATTAATGTTGGTAATAAAGGTTCACACTTGGGAAACGAATAGATCGATTTCGATCTAGCTACGATTTGGACCGACAAAGAAATACAGACATACGTGTTAAACTTATAACATCGCTGTTTTCGTCGAGCCCTAAAAATATTTAATGTTTATTGTTAGATAAATAAAAAATACAGATGAAAATATTATAAATAAGTAATTGGCAATTTAATAACTTATTCGTTCAATAGATGGCGCTATCCATAATATATTACATTTTTCAGTCACGCAATGTTTGTGTAGGACGTGTATTAGACAAAATTATTGTTACAAATATTTTATTTCAATATTTGACGTTGTGTAGGAATAGCTAGTTTGTATGTAATTGTTAATTTTATAAAAAAATAATATGTTTGTAAATACGGGTAGTTATATTTTATTATTTTAATAAAATAAATATTATGGAAACAGAAATATATGAAATAAAATAGGGCTGAAAAGGCTGAAACAAGAAAGTAAGTAAATATTCAGACAGAACTAGAAATGCGTACCTAAGTACAAAAATAGTCAAGGTCAGACTCGCTAATAATATCTAAGTGTCAGTTCACACAGAAATACGGTAAAAAATTACCTTCTTGAAAAAGCATTTTATTCGTCTGCCGTTGCAATAATATATATTCCAATAGCGGGTCCAACCACGGCCATGGGTCTCTATGAAAACAGGCGTGAGACTTGCTTTGCCGAGGGAATGAGGATACGTGGCGTAAACGAGATAAGTAGGTACTTAATTTCATGGGTAAGAAACGCATAATATTAAGTAGTCTGCCTAGGTACAGTATAATATTTACCTAACATCATATTATTATCATATATCTGACCGCTTACGGGCATAGGTACTATATACTTAAGTTTAAGTGTGAAATATTTAATAGTAACAATTCCATTTGTTGGCATTATTTAGGAAACAGACACATTTTCGTATAGTAGAGTAAAAGGTATTCTCAAATAAAATCGAAATTATGGTTACCCTACTCAAACATTGTATGAGAGAGCCCATTTTTGGAGATTACACGCGTTGAAAACTATTCTGAGGGTAAAACGATATGCCATTCTAATCAGGTTAATGTGCCGAATAAATGGATATAAAAACTGAAATCCTAGCAATTACAGATAATGAGATATCAGCGTACAAAGAAGCGTTACGTTGGCGCGGCAATGTCATTTTTTGTTTCGGTCCGATTTGTCTGTTTAAATAACATTTTGTTGTATTTATTGCTTTCATTAGCTTCGACAAATTGAGCCCTTACTTCCTGTATCAGTTTTTTGTACTAAGTCTTATGTTAATAAAGAAATAATCAACATTAAAGAAACACGAAGTGCACGTCTGCGCCGCCACGGCTTCTGAGGTGAATATCTCTTAAAATATCGATTTCTAGTTTATAATTTCTTTTTCGACAATTTTCGCCAAATTCAATCTTCATACTAGAAAAAGAATTAGATCTCTAACCCACGTAGTTCCTGAGATTTCTATGGCCGCGCCATCGTGGACGTTACGTTGGCGCGGCCAACTTAAAACCCTTATAAATAACTTCTTTGTTTCTACTTCGACAAATTTTTGGTTTGGACCCTTCGATTTTGTCAAATTTCGCCTAAATTTTAGGCGAACATTTTCATCATATTTCCACCGTGGCGGAGCAATCGTGACGGACACCCTCAATTATTCACTTACTCTTCAATATTAATTAATACATAGTATAAAACAAAGTCGCTTTCGCTGTATATCTGTCCGTATGTATGCTTAGATCTTTAAAACTACGCAACGGATTTTGATGCGGTTTTTTAAATAGATAGAGTGATTCTTAAGGAAGGTTTGTATGTATAATACATGCATAATATAGTAGAGAAACACTGATAAATTTAAAGGTTTCTAATGTGATGTCGTAAATTAGCACGTTTTTTTGCGCTTATATTTCAAACGCTGGCTGAACCCTACGAGATAGACCAAAATAATGTACTACAGTATTGTTCACCTTAAAAAGTTCAACAAAAAGTCCGCGATGGTATATGTCTATCTGTTAGGGATAACCCACCATAAACATTTTTATCCTTTACTAAAAAATTGTTATTTACGAAGTGATTTTAAACAATAAAGCATTAATCCTTATCCAATTAATTATCTGAAATAAATTGTGCATTTATTATAAATCAATATGCTTTTTACAGCATGTAATTTAAGCAAATATAAAGATATTACAAATTTAAAATGCAGGGTCGTAGTTGTTTGCGCCGCAGCGGTACCGACCCGCGGCCGGCCGGGGGTCGGGCGGCGCGTGCCTAACTTTTAACGTTGCAGGATTAGACTTGAGCGTTGAGTGTTTTTCACATGGCCAATTATTTATTTATTTATTTATTTATTTAACACAAACTATCATTACAGGCATAACCTAATGCGATAGAAGTGACATCAACATTTTAAAACAATAATACCTTTTCCATTAATAATTTCGAATTCGACAAATTGTTAAACAGAAAATAAATTAAAAAATTTTAATAACAATCAGGATTTAAAATATATAGATTATTAAAAATAATTAATTAATCTGTTATTCGTCTGAATTAATTGATATTGTATTCCCATAACTAATCATAAACAGACAAATACGTGAGAATTCGCAGAGAGTACAACAGAATAGATCTATTCGCTGCGCAACTTCATTTAAAGTACATAGCGCCCGAACGAACGGGGAGTACTACTACACTAGTAGAACGGGTATACACCGTAAAGCCTCTTATAAATAAACCGCAAAAATTTATTTTGGATACGCTCCAGCATCATAGAATACTTCTCCTCGTGAGGGGACCAGACCATCGCGCCGTATTCCAGATGACTTCTAACTAGACAGTTGTAGAGGCCAGTTGTGATCGCCTTGATGTTAGTGAAGCTATGACTCGACCGCAGAACGAAGCCTAAATTTCTGTACGCCTTTTTGCAGCAAATAGTTATGTGCTCTTTAAACGACAGCTCGCTACTGATGTGGATGCCCAAGTCCTTGACGGTCGCTACCCTTGTCACCGGTTTAGTGTCTACGGTATAATTCGCATTGTATTGTGACATTGCGCGTACTCTAGTAAACGAAATAGCTAAACATTTTGAGCTATTAAATTCTAGTTTATTTTTAAAACTCCAGACAACTACATTATTAATGTCTTCCTGTAATTTAATGCAATCCTCAAGACGTCTTATAGTCAAATAAAGCTTAAAATCATCCGCGAAGAGTTTGCATTTACAATGTTTAATTACTGTAGGCAAATCATTAATCATTATAAGAAATTGAAGAGGCCCTAAATTACTGCCCTGGCTGACGCCGGAATTAGTGTCGTACAGGAAAGATGTATAGCCATCGTACTCGACGTATTGCCGACGATCGCGTAAGTAACTGGCAGAAAGTTTTAGGAGCTGCGGGGAGAAACCTATCGCCGCCAGCTTCATCAGCAACACGTCTTGGTCTACTAGGTCGAATGCTTTTTTAAAATCAAAGTATACGGCATCTACCTGCATTCCACTATCCACTACCGGTAAAATGTCCATTGTATAGCTCAGCAAGTTACTCGTGACACTTCTCGAAGGTCTAAATCCGTGCTGCTCGTCGGCAAGCTGCGAGTTAACTTGTCGGAAAATCAGATCGTACAGCACGGACTCGAACGCCTTAGATACAGTCGACAATACCGCTATCGGCCTATAACCTTCTATCTGTGATCCCAAGTCTCCCTTCGGCACCGGGACCACCCCCGTAGTTTTCCATCTAGAAGGGAAAGAAGACGATTCCAGAATTAAATTAAATATGTGTAGAAGCGGTCTACTCAAAACAGAGCAACAATCCTTAAATATATAGGGCGGGATACCGTCAGGGCCGGCGGCGTGCGAGGGCTTAAGTCGTCTCAGCGCGCGCAGCACGTCGCGCGGCTGCAGCGGGTCGGCGTGCACGCGGGCGGCCGCGTTGCGCGCGCCGGCCGCCGCCACCGCCGCGTCCACGCTCAGCTGGGGCCGCTCGCTCCTATATACCGAGTGGAAATATTTGGCGAACTCCTAGGTACATCTGTCGCCTTTTAATATTTCCCCGTCTTTTATAATTTGCTTTTCGTTGGTTAGACGACGCTTGGAGTTAACAAATTTCCAAAAAGTCTTGGGGTTTTCTAGGATCTGGCTTTCAACGCGAGTCTGATGGGCTGCGTATGCAATTTTTGTTAACCTCTTAACTTCCGCTCGGCAAATTGAAAATTCACTATAATGTCCCTGTAACTTTGACATTTTATATTTTTTGTGTAAACGCGCTTTTAATTTTAATTTTTGTCTAATTTCAATCGTGAACCATTCGGGATAAACAAATTTAGTTTTATTTTTACGATAATAATTTTTTCTAGGTACGTATGTGTCAATTATTGCGTTAATGTTACTGTAGAAAAAGTCAAGACTAGATTCTAACTCTAATTCGTACATCGGGGTCGCGCTGTCAAGAGTAACGTCTAAGCAAAAAACTGTTTGTATCGGCTAATGACAAAAAAGCTGTGAACGTTGTGTATATGGACATTCAGTAGGTATATTTTGCATTACACCCGTGCGAAGCCGGGGCGGGTCGCTAGTAATTATTAATCGTTAATATTACCATCGCAATAGTTTATCAAGGACGCTACATTCTGTTTAGTGCCACAGCATAATAATATGTTATTGTTAATAGGATCCGACTATACGTCCAATAATAAACACTTCTAGTTAATCGTATTTGGCTTTATTCACGTAGAATATATTACAATATACATTAGCTATAAATAACTAGATACACAGATCCAACCTAGAAGGGCTTCGCTAGAGGACTAATATTAATATCTACTAAGTTAGGCATCAAAGTCAATGTCATCTTTGACATCTAATTGTTTTAAACCTAATACATAATGACATAGCATTATGTAACACATCCTTTAATTATATTATGTACTAGCTGTGCCCGCGACTTCGTACGCGTGGAAAAGTGATTTAGGGCACTTTAGTATTTTTAAACATATTTTTAGTTTATTGGCGCAACCGCTGAGAACTTTCGCTAATAGGTATTAGGTACTTCCCAGTGCATCCCAGTGTTGATACCGATCCAGCAAGACACGTACCCGGTAAGCCTCTTGGTATGCAGGGTATAATAATAATATATTACTATCCTTTCGGAGCTCGGCAAAAGAAGTAGGCCTTCGAACAATATGTAGAAGTCAGCAAAGGTATTCGAAGTTAGGATAATAGTTATTATTCGAATGCACCGTATAGACCCAGACAATTTTTCACGTTAATTTAGTAAAGTATTTAACTTCGATGTCCGTCTGTCTGTCTGGGTGTCAAAACTTTAACACGTGTAGGTATCAAGCTAAAAATCATATTAAAAACTCAGCTCTACTGTCCCTTCTGGCTGTGAAAAGAAACAGGCATCTTGGCCACATCTACCCACAGATTCAGCCGTTTATATCGCTAATTTTCGCAATTTTCGACACGCCAAAGGGAACCAAAACCTAAAGGGTACTTCCCGGGAATAGAAATTTGATATGAAGCAACATCTTAATGCACTATTAAAATGTTGCTTCATATCAAATTTAAACGACATAGGATAAATTGCGAAACCATAAAAATATTTTCAATTTTTTCAACTTATTTACCGTTTTTGTCATTAATGTTTTGAAGTAATATTAAATTTAAACTTATATTGCAATTACTAAGGTCTTTAAAACGGAACTCTCGGTTAGACATGGGCGCAGCGGCATGCCCCGCCGAGGATCCAGCAGGTTCAACACAACTGAGAATCGAATCAGTTCGATCTTAACGGTTTTTGGTGTTTTATTTGGTAGATTACTTTAAAATTAATTAGGTTAAAGAAAACCGTTAGAACGTAACTTTTTGTACACCAGACTATATCAATCGAAAGAGAATAAAAATAAACAAACGTCAATTTCTTCGAGAGTATGCGGCACGATCGAATCTGAATTAAAATCGAATCAGTTTGGAGAGTTAGGCCCCAGCTCGGCGCGCCGCGCCGATCGGCTTTAGTAGCGTTTTTTATAACCTACCCTAAGATTAATAATAATAATATAAATAAATGAAATTTTGTTTTAAACAAAATATAAAATAAAAAAAGAATAAATTTGAATGTTTGAAGCAGCGCGGTTCCCGCCGCGCTTCATACAAACGTCCAGTATTTTTTTTATTGTCATATATCTTCAAATCAAAGCGACATCTATACGCCATACGCGGTACTTTTAACACGATTATTACTGGGGGCACAGTTAGCGGCTGTGCGTGGTTAAATTCATACTACAGGTACTGCCTGTTAGCACATTTTAATAGTATTTTTTACCCAGCAGTCATGGGGTGGAGTTCCTTTGGTTGACCTTCGCCAAAATTCCTACCTACCAGCATCTGATACCTACACTACACCCCGACTCGGATATAAGACGTCACGCATCAGCCTGTATCGCGCGGCGAATCGAATCACGGCGAAACGATTTTAATTTTGCTATATTATCTCCTAAACTATTAATTATATTTGCTAGGTATAAAGGGCAAATATAGTCTTCATGAAATTCTTAAGCCAACTAACGTATTAAAAATGATAAGGATTCGATCCGTGATGGTATAAATAGTTTACCAAAAACCGCTTAATTGCCCGTTTTTTTAGATTATCGCGAAAGGCTTTCTTTTAATAATACAGTTAATTAAGTTGATTTATACAATAAATGATAATTTATTTAAATTTGTGAAGCAAGTTCAAAAATACAATTTTTATATTATTATGACACTGTGGAAACACTCTTCTCAGAAAAAAAAATCTGTTAGTTAGGTACTTATTTCAAGTTCTAATTCTAATCTACTTTAGTGCCACATTCTATTGCTTCGCGTCACTGTGTAAGCGATCCCCCCGCGCCCCCCGCATGAACCGTTCGTCCGCAGACCGCAGCCCGCGCGCGCGAAATTCCTCCGACTTGCTTCAAATTTATCGTCACTGCTCGGCTCCTATGTATCGTAGCGTTATGTTATATAGCCTATAACTTGCCCAGGAATATGGGCTACAATCGTACCAAGTTTGGTTAAAATCCCTTCAGTAGTTTTTGTTCCTATCGCGCACATACAGACAGACAGACAGACAGACAGACAAAAATTTTACTAATTGCATTTTTGGCATCAGTATCGATCGCAATTCATCCTCCAATATGTATTTTGAAAAAATATTCAATGTACAGAATTGACCTCTCTACAGTTTTATTATAAGTATATAGATAATTCATTGCATACAAAAACTTTAAACCGAAGTAGAAGTAGAGTAGTAGTAAAGAGATAATAGTTATATGCATTATTATATTTTTATAACATTCACACCTTTTTATTTAGGTATCGGACGAGGCTACGAAATGGACATCTCAGATAACTGCGAAGAACTAGACCAAATAAGTGATGCACCATCAGAATGTTACAAGGAACCGTTCGGCTGTGATGTGTCTTTGAATACATTTTCACGAAAAGGACAGTTACTAAGACACAGTAGGGTTCATGCGGGAGACAAACCATACAGCTGTGATGTGTGTTTGAAGAAGTTTTCAAAAAAAGGAAATTTACTAAGACACAGTGGGGTTCATACGGGAGACAAACCATACAGTTGTGAAGTGTGTTTGAAGAAGTTTTCAGAAAAAGGAAGTTTAAAAAGACACATTCGTATTCATACGCGAGATAAACCATACAGATGTGATGTGTGTTTGAAGAAGTTTTCACAAAAAGGAGATTTACTAATTCACAGTAGGGTTCATACAGGAGACAAACCATACAGCTGTGATGTGTGTTTGGAGAAGTTTTCACAAAAAGGACATTTACGAAGACACAGTAGGGTTCATACGGGAGACAAACCATACAGCTGTGATGTGTGTTTGAAGAAGTTTTCACAAAAAGGAGATTTACGAACACACAGTAGGGTTCATACAGGAGACAAACCATACAGCTGTGATGTGTGTTTGAAGAAGTTTGCACAAAAAGGACAGTTACGAATACACAGTAGGGTTCATACAGGAGACAAACCATACAGCTGTGATGTGTGTTTGAAGAAGTTTGCACAAAAAGGACAGTTACGAATACACAGTAGGGTTCATACGGGAGACAAACCATACAGCTGTGATGTGTGTTTGAAGAAGTTTTCAAAAAAAGGAAATTTACTAAGACACAGTGGGGTTCATACGGGAGACAAACCATACAGTTGTGATGTGTGTTTGAAGAAGTTTTCAGAAAAAGGAAGTTTAGAAAGACACATTCGTATTCATACGCGAGACAAACCATACAGTTGTGATGTGTGTTTGAAGAAGTTTTCAGAAAAAGGAAGTTTAGAAAGACACATTCGGTTTCATACGCGAGACAAACTAACAGCTGTGATGTGTGTTTGAAAAAGTTTTCACAAAAAGGAAGTTTACAAAGACACATTAGAGTTCAATGAAATAATAAAATAAAAATAAACTAAAAGCTTGTAGAAGTAATGTACTTACCATTTGAACTAAAATATTATGTATTTAAAAAGATTAGTCCTGGACACAATGAATTGTAATACTTTTAAGTGATTATGAAATATGCATGTAGTACCTAACATTAATTGATAATTTAGCATGCACAATTTTCTAACAATATTTCCACGCCCAAGAGGCAGAAATTTAGAGCTCAACTAAATAATTGTAAGACCTGATTGTACAAATTTCTTGGAAATAAATGAATTCTATTATATTCTATTCTATGGGAGACAAACCATACTGCTGTCATCGTGTGTTTGAAGAAGTTTTCAGAAAAAGGACATTTACAAAGACACATTAGAGTTCATATGGGAGACAAACCATACAGCTCGGCTCCATACATGTTTAAAGAAGTTTTTATCAAAATAAAACCCAGTTTCATTAAACAATGTTACATAAATAACGCCTTGTTAAATCACTTGATAAACTCATGAGCTATCGACCGTCCCACCATGTACTAATCTTGTCAATTCCTGCTGTAGAGGTCCGTTAAATGTATAACAGACTATTTTGTTGTTAACCCCACAAAGTCGCAAGCTATTTTAATTGGCAGCAGGCAGCTGCGATCCAGGATAGATTTCGAGTCTTTAAGTAAGGTTATTCTTTTTACTATTTTAGTTTAGTTATGCTTTTTACAGCATGTAATTTAAGCGAATATTACCGAAGATATTACAAATTTAAAATGCAGGGTCGTAGTTGTTTGCGCCGCAGCGGTACCGACCCGCGGCCGGCCGGGGGTCGGGCGGCGCGTGCCTAACTTTTAGCGTTGCAGGATTAGACTTGAGCGTTGAGTGTTTTTCATGTCGCGAGTCGAGTCGCTAGTAATTATTAATCGTTAATATCATCGCAATAGTTTATCAAGGACGCTACATCCTTTAATAATATTATGTATAATTCATTGCATACAAAAACTTTAAAGCGAAGTAGAAGTAGAGTAGTAGTAAAGAGATAATAGTAATATGCATTATTATATTTTTATAACATTCACACCTCTTTATTTAGGTATCGGACGAGGCTACGAAATGGACGTCTCAGATAACTGCGAAGAACTAGACCAAATAAGTGAGGCACCATCAGAATGTTACAAGGAACCGTTCGGCTGTGATGTGTCTTTGAATACATTTTCACGAAAAGGACAGTTACTAAGACACAGTAGGGTTCATGCGGGAGACAAACCATACAGCTGTGATGTGTGTTTGAAGAAGTTTTCAGAAAAAGGAAGTTTAGAAAGACACATTCGTATTCATACGCGAGACAAACCATACAGTTGTGATGTGTGTTTGAAGAAGTTTTCAGAAAAAGGAAGTTTAGAAAGACACATTCGTATTCATACGCGAGACGAACTAACAGCTGTGATGTGTGTTTGAAGAAGTTTTCACAAAAGGGAAGTTTACAAAGACACATTAGAGTTCAATGAAATAATAAAATAAAAATAAACTAGAAGCTTGTAAAAGTTATGTACTTACCATTTGAACTAAAATATTATGTATTTAAAAAGATTAGTCCTGGACACAATGAATTGTAATATTTTTAAGTGATTATGAAATATGCATAAATATGCATATAGTATCTAACATTAATTGATAATTTGCACGCCTAAGTGGCAGAAATTTAGAGCTCAACTAAAAAATTGTAAGACCTGATTGTACAAATTTATTGGAAATAAATGAATTCTATTCTATTCTATTCTATGGGAGACAAACCATACAGCTGTCATCGTGTGTTTGAAGAAGTTTTCAGAAAGAGGACATTTACAAAGACACATTAGAGTTCATATGGGAGACAAACCATACAGCTCGGATGTATGTTTAAAGAAGTTTTTATCAAAATAAATCCCAGTTTCACTAATAAAAACTACAGTATTATTATAAAAACTAAAATATAAATGTAAAATAAGAAACTGTCAAATGGTCAACATGTCAAACTTTTTCTCCATATTATATTAAATTATTTTTCAGTAAATTAGGTTGTAAAAAGGGTATATACTATTTCCAAAAACTATAATACTTAAAAGAAAACGAGTACAATATTGTTCATGCAAAAGAAATTGCTGTATCTGCAGTCTTGTGATTACCAGTCAGGTACCAGCTGTCAACTGGCGTATTGTGTCGATGACTGCGATTTGGATAATATGTCTGACTACTGAGCCCTAGTGGAAATCAGGAGAACAACCGACACTAGAAGAAGCTGCTTTGCACCGAATTTCCTCTGCAATTCCCTACATAATATAGACCCAATCAAAGGACCTTTATCATAGTTTGTGTCCAATGCTAGCGATGGATTTTTCTATGGTTTTTCTGTTTTTCTCTTTACGCATTTATTAGAGTTTTTTATTTTGGTAGGTATTTTTTTTTATATGTTTTCCTGTATATTATAATATAATAGTTGTACCATGTTTAGATTATTATTTTATTTATTTTTATTTTAATGGCGGACTTAATGCCACAGGGCATTTTCTTCCAGTCAACCATAGGGTGATGCAAAGAAAAAATTAAAGAGACGGTGCTTAATCATAATATGGGAGATAAAAATATGTACAGACAACAAGAGAAATTATTTTTAAGAGTAGAAGGAAATATAACTAATAGTACTAATACCAATTATATATATTATAAACAATATTATAATATATGATATAATTATAACAAATACAGATTAAAATAAAATACCACATACTATACGATATAAATACACAGTTACACATATACATAATATTAATATATACATTCGAAAGTAATATATATCTATAATCTATACTATTCATAAAGATGATATTACAATGATTAGGATTCTGCCAACAGATTAGAGTACCACTGTCGGAGCTTCCGCTTAAACGTTTCTCTAGTTGTTGCCATTCTGATTTCAAGAGGGAGAGCATTCCAGAGAAGAATTGCTTGTATGTGGAAAGAAGAATGAACGAGACTAGAGGTATGAGGAGGGCACAAGAGAAGGGCATTGTTTGATGAACGAAGGGTTTTATCATGACTATCACAAAGGTATTGGAAATGAGATGTTAAGTAAGTGGGAGAATTGGGAGAATGAAGGAAAGAGAAAAGCGTACACAGGGCCCGTATTGAGCGACGTTGGCGTATAGGGAGCCAGTGCAGTTTGGTGCGAAAGGAGGCTACATGGTCATAGTCATTCCGAAGATTGTAAATAAATCTGATGCATTATTATAAGACTTTTTAATCCATAAGTTATATGTCCATAGATTACCAACTAACGATAAGCAGTCAGGATGCAGGGACCTCCACCGACAACACAGCGACCGTGTCTTTGGGAAATTTGTTGCAATGTGACCACTGTCCTCAAGCACGTTTTTTCAAAAGCCAGAGGGGCTTAAATATCCTTATAGGCAGATGCCATAAGCAGTTTTCCGCCACTGTTCCCCCAACAACCCATGGAGATGTTGTTTCAAACCCTACCTGTCAACAAGTTTTCTGGCAATAAATATCCAAATTTAAATGTTTCACCCCTGTGCTCAAGCGGATTCCTAGGGGTGCAAGAATAGCCGTGGCTCAGAAGCTTACAGAGACTGTACGCCACACAGTACATGAGAACTCGAAGCAGGCTTGGGAAAAACTTCTCACCTTTCCCTATCGTATTCTGCATGTCCCTAGGGATCCGCTTAATAATGCCTCCCTCACTGCACGAAAAAAAAAGAACTGTTTTTTAGATTTTTTTTTTTTTTTTACGGAAAAAGGGGGCAAACGAGCAGGCAGTTCACCTGATGTTAAGTGAATCCTGACGCCCATAAACATCCGCAACTCCAGAGGAACTGCAGGTGCGTTGCCGGCCTTTGACGAAGAGGTAGGCTCTTCTCTTGAAGGCTCCTAAGTCGTATCGGTTCGGAAATACCGTGGGTGGCAGCTGGTTCCACAAGATGGTGGTCCGAGGCAGGAAGTGCCTTGAGAATCTCACGGTGGTTGATCTGTGGAGATCAAGATGATGTGGGTGGAACTTCCGGCGCGAGCTTCGATGTCGAAATGTAGCTGCAGGTATTAAGCCAAACAGTTCCTCGGAACACACCCCATGATAAATGCGATAGAGGATGCAGAGTGAACCGACATCTCTACGCAAGGCCAAAGTGTCAAGCCGCTCGGAAAGAGCCTGGTCGTCGACGATTCGAGCCGCTCTACGTTGGATGCGGTCAAATGGAAGGAGCTGGTATTGGGGAGCCCCCGCCCAAAGGTGAGAGCAGTACTCCATATGGGGCCGAACCTGCGCCTTGTACAGTTGTAGGCGGTGAGCAGGTATGAAGTACTGCTTCGCCCTATTGAGAACCCCCAGCTTTTTGGAAGCTAGTTTAGCCTTCCCCTCCAGATGACCGCGAAACTGAACGTCGCTCGATATGTCAACTCCAAGAATTCCGATGCTAGCTGTGGCAAATAGGGGAGTGTTATCAAAGCGAGGAGATACGACAAAGGGTGTTCTTTTAGCGGTGAACGCGCAAACTTGAGTCTTCTTAGGGTTGAATTGGACTAGATTTAGTCGGCCCCAGTCCGAGACTTTAGTTAACAAAGTTTCGACTTCAGACACAAGTTTGTTCCGACACTCGTTGACATGTTCCCGAGAAATATTTGCTCGGCCTGTGTAAAAGGCATCTCCAGTACTGTCATCCGCATAGCAATGAATGCCACCAATTTGCAACAAGTCATTGATATGCAGAAGAAACAGCGTCGGAGATAGCACACAGCCTTGTGGAACACCAGCATTGACAGATTTGGGGTCCGAGCATGCTCCGTCAACAGCGACCTTGATGCTACGATCTGTCAAAAAGCTGGTGATCCAATTGCATAATCTCTCGGGAAGCCCGTAGGAAGGGAGCTTCGAAAGAAGCGCCTTATGCCAGACCCGATCAAAGGCCTTCGCTACATCTAAACTAACGGCCAACGCCCCTCCCCCTTGCTCTCAACTGCCTCCGCCCATCGGTGCGTAAGGTATGTTAGAAGATCACCAGCTGAGCGTCCCCGACGGAAACCGTACTGGCGGTCGCTTATCAGGTGGTGCTCCTCCAAGTAACCTAGGAGCTGGCAGTTGATAATAGATTCCATTATCTTAGAGAACAAGGACGTTATCGCTATAGGCCTATAGTTCGATGGATCTGAGCGGTCGCCTTTTTTAGGGATCGGATGGACTAAGGCTGTCTTCCATGAATTCGGGACTATGCCTAAGGAATAAGAGTGCCGGAAAAGACGCGTTAGAACCGGTGCCAACTCGGGAGCACATGTACGCAACACAATCGGAGGAATGCCATCCGGCCCGCACGACTTATGAATGTCCAAAGAGGCAAGTACTTTTCGCACAGAGCTCTGCCGGAATTTTACTTCCGGCATGAGAGTATCACACCATCCAATAGTAGGAGGTGGATTTCCTTGGTCATCCAGAGTCGAGTTTGACGCAAAAAGAGAGCCTAGAAGATCGGCCTTCTCCTTTGCGGTATGGGCCAACGAGACATCACACCGGTGCAGAGTTGGAAGGGAAGGCTGACAGAAGTTCCCTAAGACAGCCTTGGCGAGAGACCAGAACGCACGCGTTCCCGAAGGAAGGCGAACTAGTCTCTCGCCAATTCTGCCAATGTGCTCCGACTTTGCCTCGGCGATAACCCTCTTGAAGGATCTAGAGGCAGAGTTGTACTCCCTTTTTAATGCGCCAGTTTTTACATCCTGTGATGTTGAGGCATCAACCCAGGCCCGGTAGCACTTCCGCTTACGGCTAGACGCCATTTTGCAGGTGCGACCAAACCAAGGCCGAGACTTGCCACCAATGGGTACCGAAGAGAACGGAATAAAGAGTTCCATGCCCTGAAGCACGACATCAGCAACGGAGTCAGCAACAACGTCAGGATCATCCGGCGAGAAGCAAACCCGCCCCCATGGGTAGGACGCAAAAAAGGACCGCATCCCGTCCCAATCTGCCGACCTATAGTGCCATACACGGCGGCATCCCATAAAACAAGGCCTCGATGGGCGCAGAATTGGCACCATACTACGAATGAGACAGTGATCCGACGAGCCTAAGGGGACATCGACGGAGACACTGTAGCCATCCGGATGAGAGGTCAGCAGAAGATCCAGCAGAGAAGGTTCTTGGCCTTCCACATCCGGAACTCGCGTGGGCGAAGTAACGAGTTGTGTCAGGCCATAAGCCAAGGCAAAATCGTGAACAGATCTTCCCGCATGATCGGTGGTACGTGAGCCAAGCCATTCGGCATGGTGGGCGTTAAAATCGCCAAGAATCACGATCTCTGCGGAAGGGATCTGCTGCAGAACGAGATCTGTAGCCACTTGAATGTACTCCAAGAGTCGGTCAGTTTCGGTATTACCGCTATGGGACCTATATAGGCACGCATAGATGCGGGGATGGTCGTCGCTATCTATGCGTAACCAGAGGATGGAGAGGTCCCCACCTTCAAGACTGCTGAGGCGACGAGAACAGTCATCCTCCCTAACGTAAGCGCACACTCCAGCCCGTGGTACAAAGGAGTGTTCCAGTTTGTACCCCGGGTAAGAGAGGTAGGATGTATCAGTCGGAGAGGATATCTGCGTCTCAGTGAGAAAGAGTAAAGCCGGCTTCGCTGTCTCGAGATGGTAGTGGACAGCGTTTAAATTTGAATGCAATCCCCTGATGTTGCAGAATTCAACACTGAGCGTGGCAGGAGGATCTTTCGGCTTATTCCGTTTGCCCCCAGCAGAACGATTGTAGAGCACAGTTTTGCCCCCCCCAGAGTACGCGGGGCAGCCCAGGCGCTGACACCTAGGGAGGGATTCTCCAGCGCTGTCGCAGCTGGTACCCTCCTGGGGTATGCTTCTATTTAAAGACTGTGCTGCCATAATCGCGGGGAGGGGGGGGGGGTCTCCGGCGCTCCCACAAACCGGACGAAACGCGATGACGTGACCATCACTTCAAGCCGGTATTATGTGGGAGAGTGGTACTTCCCCGGACGTGCCGACCCAATTCGGTTGCATACGAGATGCAGCATGGCACTACCACTATAAATTTTAATTAATTAATTAATTAATTAAAATTTATAGTGGTAGTGCCATGCTGCATCTCGTCATCAAATATATCATCTCATCTCTCATCAAATAATTGAAGATTCAGACACGAACCCAGATTTTTCAATACACTCCTCGACCAAATATAATGTTATGAAAAATGTGGAAAATAAAATAAGTGAGGGAGACATTAAGGGTGCAGCGCGACTTCTGTTTTCCAATGACACGATTGCCCCCGACTGCCCAGAAACCTTTATCGCCTTACAAAATAAACAAACCTCACAGTTAACTCCTAATCATTTCACAGATATTGCCAATACAGCATCACCCTTACAAACGTCGACAGACAAAGTGCGCGGGGCCATTATGTCCTTTCTTCCGGGTTCCGCCGGAGGTCTCGACGGTCTCACCCCACAACATCTCAAGGATCTCACCAGCGGCTGTTGTGGGGAAGCCGGCGAGAAGCTCCTGCACGAGCTCACGAATCTATGCAACCTGATGCTACGCGGAGAGGTTGCATCAGATATCGTGGACATCTTGTACGGAGTTAACCTCTGCGCCTTGAAGAAGAGAGATGGTGGCATTCGTCCAATTGCTGTTGGCTGTACATACCGGCGCCTTACGGCCAATCTGGCCTGCAAGTCAGTCACTTCCCTTGCTTCATATTTCCAGCCCATACAACTCGGTTTCGCCTGCAGGGGGGGCTGTGAGGCCGCTGTTCACTCATTCAGGACAGCTGTTCAAAACCAAGACGATAATGTGTTTTTGAAGGTAGACGTCAAAAATGCATTCAATTCAGTTGACCGAGCAACCATGTTGGCTAAAATAAAATCCAAAGCACCTGCCATTTTGCCTTTCATGCTCCAGTGCTATAATGACCCCACTAAACTCATTTACAAAAATAATCTCATCCAATCTGAAGTTGGCTGCCAACAGGGCGACCCACTAGGTCCAGCAATTTTTAGCCTCGCAATACACCCGGTCATCGAGCAACTCAATTCAAAATTTAATATTTGGTATCTGGACGATGGGACACTTGGAAGCGATGCAACCACAGTTCTGTCCGACTTCAACACCCTGATACGTGAGTTCAAAAATATTGGTCTAGAGCTGAACCTGGGCAAGTGTGAACTATTTGTGCCAGATAGTTGTGGGAATAGAAACGATATTATATCCAGCTTCCAAAAAATTGCTCCCCAAATATCTGTCATAGACAAGGACTCACTCTTCCTCTTGGGCTCCCCTATTCTGAATGAGTCCCTTCCGGTATTTGTCAAAAATAAATTACAAAATTTTAGTGAATCTTTAGATCGCCTTCTCCAAATCAATTGTCACATGGCCTTCACTTTAATCCGTTACTGTCTTTTTGTACCTAAATTTACGAATGTCTTGCGGTGTTGCCAGTTATGGAAATTCCCTGAACTTCTTAAACAGTTGGATGACGCCGTAAGACATACACTATCCACTATTTTAAATATAAATTTTAATGACCGCTCATGGACCCAGGCAACTCTTCCAGTTAGGTTCGGTGGCCTGGGTGTTCGAAAACCATCAAACATATCACTTCCCGCCTTCTTGTCATCGATTTATCCAACCATAACCTCATATCCCAAATCCTCCAAAACACATCTTTGTCCATTATAGTTCCGTTCTTGGATAAGGCGAAGGACGCTTGGCTCGCGTCTAGTGCTTGTAGCGAATTGCCCGTCAATACCTCATCACAGAAGCTCTGGGACGAGCCACTCTGCAGACTGACACGGAATAATCTTCTGAATACGTCGTCCAGTTCTGCGGATCAGGCTCGCCTCTTAGCCGCTGTAAAATGGGAGTCGGGACTTTGGCTGCAGGTACTACCGTCACCAAATACCGGAACTTTATTGGACAAAACAACTTTCCGGTTAGCCACTTCCCTGCGTCTTGGCATCCCCCATGTCGTCCCCCACAGCTGCGTTTGTGGTGCCCATGTAGACAGCCTCGGACACCACGGCCTCTCCTGCCGACGAAGCGCCGGTCGCATCTCTCGCCATCACTCCTTGAACGACCTCATCCGACGGGCTCTTGCAACCGCTGGAGTACCGGCTGTGTTGGAGCCCGCGGGTTTGGCGCGTGATGATGGCAAGAGACCAGACGGAATGACCTTGGTCCCTTGGAGAGTGGGACGGGCTCTTGTATGGGACGCTACTTGCGTCGATACACTCGCTCCGTCCCACGTCCAGGGTACCTCGAGCGTTGCAGGTGCGGCCGCAAACCAGGCGGAGAACCTCAAGCGGCGCAAATATGAGAACCTTAGTGGGGATCTCATATTTGAACCGTTTGGGGTTGAAACTCTAGGTCCATGGGGTCCGGGTGCGCATAAATTATTTGGTCAAATTTCAAAAAATCTAGTAGAAGCTACCCGAGACCCCAGAGCA
This sequence comes from Celastrina argiolus, assembly GCA_905187575.2. Taxonomy (NCBI): domain Eukaryota; kingdom Metazoa; phylum Arthropoda; class Insecta; order Lepidoptera; family Lycaenidae; genus Celastrina; species Celastrina argiolus. The sequence continues at coordinate 2,794,134 of LR994598.1, forward strand.
GGAACCTATCTGGCTCAAAAAGTAAGCATCGCTATCCAGCGGGGAAACTCTTTGAGCCTTCTGGGGAGTACCCAGAAGGCTCAAAGAGCCTGAGGGGGACGATCTTGGGGTTACTTTTTATTTGTAGTTTTAGAAGTTAATTTATAGTACTGATATAGTTTTTTTTTATTATTTTTGTTTGTTTTAGTTTTTAGTTTTAGAATCTAGGCTAATGTTATTTTAATTCCCTACTGTTCCTGTACTTTGTAATAAAATAATTAATAAGTTTTATTACTAGTTACTAGGTTAGTACAGTAATCTACTAGATTACTGTGTATTAATAAATTTCCAAATACAATTAAACTTAAACTCAATACAGCCGAAATAATACAAGAAAATTACCTTCAATTTTGGCATAAACATGATATATGAAAATCGAATATAAAATCTTTATAAAAACAGTAAAAGAGGTTTAAACACAAAACCCCAAGTAATATCTCCAAGACCACGGCTCTCTGGCCTAAATATGCCAACACTTTCGTTTACCACCGCGGCTAACCCGTCTGTATCACCTGCTGAGTACACAACGTATGGTCTGTGAAGACCACGGCCTCCGCCAGAATCACACGCCACCCACGCACCCACGCCCTACCTGAGTCGCCTTCACAGAAACCGATTTAGACCGGGCTACAGCTACGTAACGATGAATGGTACGGTCGAATACGGTCGTTAGAATTTTACCCGAATTTCTGTCATACTTTCAACTACCTCAATTATTCACTTACTCTTCAATATTAATTAATACATAGTATAAAACAAAGTCACTTTCGCTGTATATCTGTCCGTATGTATGCTTAGATACTTAAAACTACGCAACGGATTTTGATGCGGTTTTTTTAAATAAATAAATAAATAAAATAAAAAAGCCATTTATTTCATGCATTCAAAGAATAAGCAATACACAGACAAATTTATACATTTTTCAATATTCATTTATGTATTAATATTATCTACTACACAATAATAATATTATGTTGTAATAATTAAAACAATATTTAAATTTTATTACTTTCTAACATTTCACATATTATTTTGTAGTATTTTATTATTTAGAAAATATTTATATTGTATCTATAGTATACCTACATTAATATTTTAACAAATTTTGACATAATAATGTTCTTAATTTGAATTTTATTAATTTTCTATCTTGAGCTTCATTCACTAGGATTTAAGTTTCATATTATGTTACATTTATACAAAACAGATAATTAATAATATGCATGAACCCTCTTTTTTGAGGTATAGGCCTCCTCTAGTGCTTTTTTTGTAGTTTTAACACTTTAAGTGCATTATTCACCATAAAAATATGTATTTAATTTGACTTACTCGTAATTATTAAAATCTGATAACATTACATTTTTGTACATAATATATTTAATTACTTATATAAACTTATAACAACTTTATAACATTTTCTGCACTGGAGGGTTGTGGTCTACTGCTCCCACGGTGACCAGCCGTATTGGGAGAGGATGAGGTTGGGGGGACATTCTTTTGTCTTTTTTCTTCTTAGTTCTTCTTAGTCCCGACTGGTGGAGGCAACTCCCGCGGTGACCAGTCGTATTGGGAGATGAGGGGTGGGTAGAGGGTCCGTCGTTTGTTGCTATACCTACATCGTGATTTTCTGTTTTCTTAGCATGGTTGGTAGAGGTGTCATTTGGAGTGAAGACAAGTTTTGGTTTCTGTAAAATATAATCTTTTATATTTACAGGCTTATTTTTCTTGGGTGGTTGTTTTCTAATATGATGAGCTTGCTGCCCACCAGTATTTATTTCAGGGGATTCGGACAAATTTCTTTTGTTATTCTGACTACGAGGGGACTTCAGCCTATCTTTGTCCAGTACAATGAGTTTGTCATACTTAATGAAGGCCATTTTACCTTGTTCTTTTTCTTTTTCAAGCTGAGTTTGCAACTCTTTGCGTTTGTTAAGGACTTCGATTGGGTAGTCTTGTTTTATGTAGTATGAGGTGTTGTGTAAAAAGTGTTTGTTCTTTTCAATTTTATATTTATAGCCCATTGTATTGAACGAAATCACAACTGGCCTCACCTTTTGGCCTTTCTTTCCTAGTCTCCAAACGGCCTCAATGTTGTTTTTATCGCAAGGAAGGTTGAAGTAAGTTTTTATTATGTTTATAATTATTTCCTCTAATTCATAATAGGATTTTTCTTGCTCTTCTACCCCAAACATCACTAGGTTTTTGCGCCTTATGTATCTTTCTAAGTTATTTATTTTATTGCTTTGTTCCTCTATTTTTTTTCTCCAGAAGTTCGTTTTTTAATTCCAGGCTGCCAAACTTTTCATTAATATTGTTATTAATTGTCCTTGTTATATCTTCCTTCATTTCCAATATGTCTGATTTTTGTTGTCTTATTACTTGTTGTAGATTTACTAATAGCTGTTTTATTTCTTCCATTTTAGTTTAATTCTGATAAAATATGTCTAGTAGCAGCGTAAATCCTCAAAAGCGCCCTCTCGTATCAAGTGGCAGAAATTAGTAAACTAGTGTCTAACGAGGCTTGCAATATTCGACGATAGATGGCGTTGTGCAGCGTAAGATTTATTGATTGTAATGACGTGCAATTTTGTCCGTTTTAGGTTAGTTTTATAGTTTTATGTTTACAACACTTCTGAGTTCAATTTTTTTAGATTATAGTCAAGAATCCACTCCAATATTACTAAAACTGTTTCCGTATCGACACTTAACTTGTTATTAGTCACTGTTTTGTTGCTTGATTGCACTGTTAACGGTTAGACTTTTTCAATTTGTTTATACACATAGTGTTTGGTATTATCTGTGTCCTTCAATTCCTGAACGTACAAAGTAACAACCGTGTAAATACCTAAACCAATCAGCTGATAGTGTTGATACGTCACAGCGAACACGCATGCGCCAATGTCACTGATTGGCTAATTGTTCCCAAATCCTTTGTCCCTGATTTTTGTAACAATTTATTTGAATATACGCTAAATTCTTTTCACTGAGGCTAGACGTATTATTTCATCTCCACAAAAACCACCATCTTATAATAATCTAATTCGTTTCGACAAGTTTACTATTCAATTTAATAAGTAGCTTATCATACGCGGCTACATAAACTGATCCTTCTGAGCCAAATATACGGGAATTCGAGTATCAAATCCGTTGGAGCAGCGACCTCCTGGATCACAACGGCGACCAGATCATCTCGGGTAGAGTGCCAGCTGACTGCTTCCGCAGTGACTATTTCACGTGAGTACCTCTTTCTTTCATAAGCCACAGAGATAGACGGGGATATGGAAGGTCAAACTAGTCAGAATCGCGACAAGTCACCGTATAAAAACGTTAACGATGGTAAAACTGAGCAAATCATGCGAGACCTAATCAGAAAACGCGGTATACTCAAAGGCAGACTAACTAAGTTCACGAATTATGTACATATTATTGTAACGCCATTGAGTAAAGAATTAAAAATAGATTTAAAATTTAGAATGGACGGAGTCCGTACATTATTTGCAGAATTTAATAATATTCAATCACAGTTAGAAAATACGGTCCCTGACTGTGACGTTGATGACCAGCTATATCAGCGTCAGCAGTTTGAGGATAGTTACTACAGTGTTCTGTCTCGGGCAGAATCTATTCTTAATGTCGATGGTGCTGTTGCAGATTGCTCCAAGGTATGTTCGCATTATACACAATCATCTGTAAAACTACCGATTATCACTTTACCTACATTTGACGGCTTGTACGAACACTGGCTAGAATATAGGGACACCTACGTATCGTTGGTACATAATTAAAATAAATAAATAAATAAATAGAACTTTATTTGACATTTTAGACAATACATACTCTTACATTAAGTGAAGATATACATAGGTATTTAAAACACAAAATTTAACACCAGATAACACAGCAAAAAAGTAACAAGAAAGAACACAAGGAATAACAAATAGCATGTTCATATCCGGTGGGAAGTGTAGGTAGTAGGTATTGCCCAAAATCAAAATGGAATACCACTCAGGTGTATCACCACGACGCGACGCGTCGCGCCGCGATACCTGGTCTTCCGTGGCCCCAAATCGTATGACGTACGACAGACTCAGAAAGCAACCATATAAATTATTATAAATCAATACATTACATACGATAACAAAGGAAAAATAATATAGTGAAAATATAATATTATTATTATAGTGGTGTGCGCTGCTAACTACTCTATGCTAGCTGAACAATAGCGCGCTCACACCATCCGTGACGCGGCCATGCCTCGGCTCAGTGGCTGTAGTGATGCTGTGTGGGGAGCACGCGCGCCCGCGCCACAGCGCTTCCCTACCGCCCACAGGCCACAATATCAGCCATCACGCACACCAGGCTTATATACATACAATATACATACATAAAGTGTTAATATTAATACAATTATCTTGTTATGACGAATAATAATAGTAATGCGAGTAACAGTAAAATGGTAAGTGCATTGTTGATAATTTTTAAAGTACACAATTGTTATAAATAAATTCAGAATCAAATTAGATAATTTATTATTATAGAATACTATATTAATAGACTAAACTAATTATTTCAGGAACACTATATACTATACGTTGCGTGTAAACTCGAGGCTCGACTGCATAAACTACAGAATATGTTATTATTACGGGGAGCTACAACAACACAACAAAATATAAGTATCGAAAAATGTCGATACCGGGCAAGCGTCTTGGAACTTCATGGATACCACTATGCCCTACACCGAGAGAAAGCTGCGTAGTCTGCTGTCAATTTACTGGTCTTATAAATTTTGTGTAACTCGTATTTATGCTTTATATTTCTAATAATATCGGCAGTGTACCAAACGGGATATTTATACTTGGAGCCTAAATAATTATTTTTTTGAGGGACGCAAACGTCAAAAGCTTCATAAATTTTATCATAAAATAAATTTAACGCAATATTTGGATCACGTAAACTATACAATTCAGACCAGTCTATTTCATTTAATAAAAAGTATAAACGATGAAAGTCAGCCTTATTAAAATTCCAATGCTTACTCGTCGTAGCAGGCGTAGTCGACGTAAAGCGCTCCGACGCCGGCGTCGGCGCGGGCTGCAGCACGCGGTCGCCAAGCGCGAGGCGCACCGCGAGCGGCGGGTGATAGGCGTCCACGGGCTCCAGCGCCTCGTCCGCCGCGGACACGGCTACATCGCCGAGCGCGCTCAACACCAGATCCAATTGGCGCCCGTTGCAATTGGGCACCGCATTACGTTGAATGAATTCACCGAAGGCCACAAAGTATTCATAATAATTACTTACATTATTGTTACATGAAAACAAGTTAAAATCACCTAAAATAACTAAATTTTTACCATACTTAATACATATTTTTTCTAACACACTAAACATTAGCATATATTCACTTTCATCAGCCTGCGGAGGAATATAAACTGAACAACAAGTAAATAAAAATCTTTTCTGCGTATGAACTGTAGCACAAATCACTTCAAACTTGTGATCGTCGACATCGATATCGATCATCACATGACGTAACTCGAAGCGCGGTGCGGCGACTAGAAGTACACCGCCGTGCTTGCGCCCATCCGCCCTATCACATCGTAGGACGTGGTACCCGGGAAGCGAAAATTCCGCATTTTCTATAGCGTTATTTAACCCGGTTTCGGTTATAATAAATAAATCTGCGCCTGACGACTCTAACAAGGACATGAATTGCGTAGTCTTGGTGCGCAACCCTATAACATTTTGGTATAAAATGTTGAAATATTTATTGGGTTTGTAGCAGGGCTGGTTTGGTTGAGCGACGAAACCAAACCCATTCGCTAAATTCTACGTGAAGAGGCCACGCTTCCGGTTCACACAGCTTTCCAAAATTACCTTCTGTAACCCCGACTTTGAAAGAGGCGTAATCCCTTTCCGTTCTAGGATTAAGTTTTTGGATTTCTAATTCACAGTCATTGCCGAGTATATTTTTTATGTAATCGTTTACATTTTTTTCGCTTGTATTCTTATCCAGTCTCCATACATGTAAAAATCTCTTTCGTTCGACAGCTTTTAAGGATACCGTAGACGCATTTCCACCTCTTCTTATCGGGTTATTCCGTTTAATATGTCTCACTTCTTTCCAATCGCTACCTCCAACTTCTGTGTCGACTGGATTTCTAGTAACCGCCGCGTAACTAGCAACCACCGGCGGCGCGGGCACCGGCGGCGCGGGCATCGGCGGCTCTAGATCCGGTGGTTCGGTCGCCTGCAGCTCGGTCATCGGCGACTTCGGCTCGCGCGCTTTCCGCTCAGCGCTACAAGTGACACCGGGTGTGCTCGCGATGCGGGTGGCGCGGACGGTGCCGGTGGTAGGCTGGGACGGGCCAGCGACACACAGTTCGCGTTGCTTTCCAGAGTTGATGTCTAAGCTGTTATTAGCGATTTTCTCCTTCTGTTTTAACTTTCCAGTTTTTAATACAGTAATTTCACGTTCATAAGCGAGACATTTTTTTTCCGACTCATTTAAATCCTGTCTCAGCTTACTATTCTCAACTGCCAGTACCTTTATTGTAGACTTAATTTCGTCTAATATTTTGGTTTCAAGAACACTAAGTTTAGCTATTATTACGTTGTTGACTTTATCGATTAAGTCATCTGAAGTCAAAGTAGTTGACCCCATTTTTTCTTTACGAGCGCGCAATCAAATTTCATCAAGTCGAAATCGCCGCGAGAGACGATATCGACTCACACAGACGCATAACAACACGCATGTGTGGGTTAACGCTAGGTCGAGCGTACGTAGCGCGCGCGAGTAATATTGGTAGTTTGATCCTAATGAATTTTAATATTACCTACCATTTCAATACTTCTATAAAATTAAATGGTATTTAAGTTATAAAATACAAATTATACATACTCGACATGCTAGTAATCGCCCGCGGCTCAGTCCGCGTTACTGTCTAACCGTCGGGAATAACTTTCGCGATGATTGTGTGAAAAGAGTTTCATGGTGGTTGGTCAGTAGATGAGACGTGAAGAAAGTAACAAACAAACACACGAACAAACAAACAAACTTTCACATTTATAATTTAGGATAAGTAAGTAATGAGAATAAAAAATTCAACAACCTAATTTTAATAAAAATATACCAAGTTATTTATTTTTCATCTTTGATGTCCAGAAATGTTTGTCCCTAAATATTTTACTGACCCACTTCCGACTACCCACTAAAATGTACTAAAATACCAATTTTTAGTGGGTAGTCGGGATGGACATGCTTTTTTCAGTGACAAAAATGTTGTCACTATACTAACTAGCATTTTGCAACCGTCTGATTATTGAATGAAAATGAAATAAAATTAAAGATTATTTGGATAAAATGTACATTATGGTCGGTTGAGTTGGCGGCTGCAATTTTTATGGCGAATAGAGCTATATGTAAGGAGTCATTAACCAAAATTTAAACTTGCGGAAACTCGTAGTTTTTTAGTTATTGAAAAAATAAAATTCGTATTTTTGTATGAATATTCGACTACTTTTGACGTAATTCTGCCCGATTATCTAGTTAAGAAAAATAGGTGATTGAACTAGAATAAAAATGGCTTTTGGCGCTATATAAAAAAAACTGTCAAAATTACGTCAAAAGTAGTCGAATATTCATACAAAAATACGAATTTTATTTTTTCATGAACTAAAAAACTAGGAGTTGCCGCAACTTTTAATTTTGGTTAGTGACTCCTTACATATAGCTCTATTCGCCATAAAATTTGCAGCCGCCAACACGACCGACCGTAATGTACATTTTTTCCGGCATAACATGTATCTCACAAGTTTTTACTGTAGAAGAACTAAGTAGCGAGACTTGGCAATTTTTACAAGATATGTTTTTGATGGGATCTCAGTTCTTTTTGTAGAAGATTTACTAAACGCGTGTTTTTGTCAAAAGGGCAAATACAGCTTTGTAATCCTATACATTTAAATGACATTACAAAGTTAATTATGCAGTTAGTCTAGATAATTCTACAGAAATATTTTTTTAGGTTTTTCCCTTATGTATACACTAAACACTACTTGTATTCCAAATGTGAAGCTTCTATGTCTGCTAGAAGTGCCTAATACTTTTGATGATCGGTCAGTGAGTGATTGAGTCAGTGACAAAAGTAAGGAGTTTGACAAGTTATAATTATGTAACTTCTGTTTCAAATTGAATTACATTTGAAATATACTGTGTTTGTACAATGCTTTCCTAGTAACTAAAAATGAAGGCTTCTTTTAATCCACAACAAAGTTATAGGGAGTTGAAAATGGCCTAAACTGCTACGAGAAATTGATGGTACGGCCGTGCTCAAGTTGACAGAAGCACTGCCGTGCCCCCAGATACTCGGTTATATTGATGACAGTTACATTAAAGCAGACATACACTCAGGGGCTGATGATGATTAGTATAATTTTTAAATAATATATGAACCACACCATCTTTTAACTAAAAAAAACCGCATCAAAATTTGTCAATCATTTAGGAACTGCGATATAACAAACAGACATACAGGGGCTGATGATGATTAGTATTATTTTTCAATATATAAACCACATCAGCTTTCAACTAAAGAAATTGACATAAAAATTTTTTGATTAATTTAGGGGCTGTGATATTACAGACAGACATACAGGGGCTGATGATGATTAGTATAATTTTTAAATATACAAATCACATCAGCTCTCAACATAAGAAATTGACATCAAAATCTTTTGATTAATTTAGGGGCTGTGATATTACAGACTGACACACAGGGGCTGATGATGATTAGTATAATTTTTAAATATATAAACCACACCAGCTTTCTGCTTAAGAAAACCGCATCAAAATCTGTGATGCATTTAGGAGCTACGATATGAGAAACAGACACACAGGGGCTGATGATGATTATTATATAAATTTTAAATTTTATAAATAAACTCTGAACAAATTACACACCTTTTTTGTGGTAACCTCTTAATATATTTTTTTCTATATAAATATTATGAACTTTGTAATCGACATAATATAATCTCTGTAAATTTCCCCCATTTCTCATAAAAATATTAATGCTCGTCAAAGCGTCAATTCTGCGTAGTCGCACTATAAGTCCATGAGCGGACCAGGTCGGTGAACCTTTATACTTTGATGGTCCCGCGCAGAGCGACACAACCTCCCCTCACGAATTCTCAGCGGGTACTAAATAGATCGCGATTTACATGACGCGTGCGCCTGCGCTTGGTTGAAAACAAGTAATTTTTAAAAAATTGAATAATGGGATAAACATCGTTTTTTAATTAAATAAAAAATAGTGTCAACTTACCAATAGTATGATTATCAATTATAAAAATAATATCATCGAAGAAATTTAGTTTTTCCAGTAGAAATACAGCACTGAAAAACGTAAATTATGATTTAAAATTTAAAAGATTTTTTATGCAGTTAACAATACATATATTTTTAATTTTTTATCAATATTTCATTGAAGGACTTTATAATCTTTTTTATAAAAATAGAAATTAAACTATATTAACACGATTTAATTGTTATTTTCTTTATCAAAGTGAGCTAAAATCGGCATTTTTGCGATTCGGCGTTCCGAAATCTTTAAATTTACTCAAATGTACTACTTAAAACTTTAATTTTATAAAATTATGTCCAAAATAAAGAGTTTATCTTCATATATTTCTAATTGTTTTATTTAATTTAGTTATTTTATGCGTGTGAGGGGCAGTCAAAAACACCGAAAAACTGAAACTTCGTCGTAAATTGAATGCACGCTCTTAAAGTCAATTTCCTCTAACGAATGGTTATACATTTCCTTGTCCATACAATCAGAACGAACACCACGTACTGGAGTGTCGTCAGTAACTCGTATGCGCTGGGTAACATTCGAACAGGCGTCACATTTAAATGTGAGCTTTATTTGTCCTTGCATTTCCCTGAAGGCAGCCGAGGTGATATTAACGCATCCATAGTGGTAACCATTTTTGCATCCAGTACATTTTAGTAAATCACCCACATCCACTTTTCTATTGCAAATCACGCAATTCATTTTATTGAATTATGTATCACAATATATGAAAGAAAGAAATAAAAATTTAAAAAGAAAAAGTCATCTTCCAGCTCGGGCTCGAACGCACAGCAACTTGAGAAAATTGTATGTAATAGAGCGCACTGCGCACCCAACCGCGCCACTAGCACTTATTAAAAGTTTTTGAAGTTATAGAATAGATACTAATACTAAATATACGTTAGCGTCTAATTTTGACCTTCAGGGTTTTTAAAAAATTTCAGCGCGTCAGACGCTATCGAATTATTGCAGTTTTTTTAGTTAATTACACATTTCACCAAATTAACTTGTCACAAACTTAATATTGATAATAGTTTATCGAGTCCTTTAATTTTACTGACTTTAAATAAATGTTTTTTAAATATTAAAATAGTCCATCAAGTTGAGTAATATTAATTATATTATTTCTTTTTTAGCACTTAATCACTGCTTCGAAAGAAAATAACATTGTCTCTTTAATATAATCCACAAATGAACACTTTAAACCGAATAATAGTAATTAAATTGCGATTTAAGTATTTTTAAAATTTAATTTAAGCGGAGCCGATGTTTACGCGCGCGCGGGCGGCGGGAATATAATTAACGTAATAGTATTAACGAATTGGAATATGTTCCAAATACTTATTTAAATTAGATAATAAGACAATGGAGGATGTCTCTTGCAGGAATAACTTAAGTTTAAGTTTAAATATACAAAATACTACCAACAATGTAAAAATTTCAAATATATTAAATAATAATAAATCCTGTATAGTAAACCTGGTGCATCAAAATTTACAAGGAATGGTAGGTAAAGAACTTGAAATTGAGTTATTCCTAAAGGAATTTACCATTGATATTATTTGTATATCTGAACATTGGTTCAAAAATCATGAACTCTTTTTCATCTTCAAAGATCACCAGGTAGCAAGTTCGTTCAGTAGAGAAAATGCCATTAGAGTCGGCTCTTTAATATTAATCAAGAAAAACTTGACATTTAAGGAACGTAAGGATATTGTGAGTCTCTCAACTGAACGAATAATTGAAGTAGCCTGCATAGAGTTGAGTCAACTTATTATTGTAAGCGTATACAGACCTCCTTCAGGGTTATACGAAACCTTTGAACAAATAATGGTATAATTATTGTCAAAGATATGTGCATCTAACAAAAAGTTAATTATATGTGGTGACTTAAACATTAATTTATTAGATTTAAACTCCTCCACCACAGTTAGATCTCATCATTGTTTAGATCGTATAATCTTTTTAATTTATTTTATGAACCTACGCGAATATGCAACGCAACTGCTACTTGTATTGAAATTGAAATTGAAATATTTATTTGCATATTGACGTTTGACAAAATACAAAGTCTACCCTTACGGGTGTACATGCAGTATATATATATATAGATAATATATTCACCAATCTTACACCATACAAAAAAGAAATAATTAATAAGCTCAGCTCTGATCACCATGGACAGTTAGCTTCTTTTAGTATCAACTGCGATACTAACTTAAAGGAAAATCTTGTGTTTGTTCCTGTGTACAAAACGTATTGAGAAATTTAGAAGTAATTTAATTTCAAATATTCAATTATTGGATGGGTCAAACAGCTCAGATGAAGCTTTTAATAAATTATTCAAAATTGTAAGAACCCAATTTAATTCAGTATTTACTCCTAAAACGGTTAGAATTAATAATAAAAAAAGTAAATTTGTTGAATGGGCAACTGCAGGAATTAAAATTAGTAGGCAAAAATTGTATGATTTATATAACGAAAAGTGTATTAATAATAGTGAAATATTGGCATCGGCGTCGCGACGTCTGGCATCGACGTCGCGGCGTCGGGTGTCGGTGTCGTATAAATAATTTTCAAATCGGAACAGTAGTTTCTGAGATTAACGCGTTTAAACAAACAAACAAAAAAACCAAACAAACAAACTCTTCCGCTTTATAATATTAGTATAGATATAAGAAGAAAAGTTTACTTACGGCCAGAGGAGCGGAAAAAAAATATAATATATAAGTACTATAGACTTTCAATAGTATAGATTATAAGCTCTCATAGATGACAATATATAATATTATTTATAAAGTTGATCGACTATAAAATGAAATACAAATTTTCATAATAACAAAATCGGTACCATCCAAACTCAATATTATTAGTTGTATAAAATAACTCTTTTATTATTTTAAGTCAGTTTTCATTGTTTTATTTGGCTAAAACTATTTTTTCCCCTTTTTTAATACTTGCCTATTTCATTCTATTGTTATGATGGTATATATGGATGGTATATATGCTTGCAGTACTTTAAGCGATGTCGAAATTTCCAAACGTATATCTTCAAAGACTAAGCAGTAGTGGTTTGATAGTTGCTTTAAAATTATGTTTTTAGTCGGATATGCTTATGTTACTCGAAACAAATACATAATTACTATGAGTGTCCCTATAAATTTCGAGGAGTTCCCTCGATTCCTCACGACGCCATCATCAGGTCTCCACTTTGATAACTATGAGACCAAGTTCGACTGTAATTGACGTAGTGGCATATGCTTGCATTCCTATAAACAACCTTCAGACATGTATCTCTCGGACTCAGAAGTTCTGTTCAGTACTTTTAGGTCCAGGATATGATGCAAAACCTTACTGTTTGATAACATATGCTTAGATTTCTTCAGAAAATATCAAAATCCATATATATTTCCATATAAATATTGTGGAGGGATCGAGGGAACGATTCCTCACGAATCCCATCATCAGGTCACCATTTTGGTGACAATGGGACCGAATTTAAATTATACCATACACAACACAAAAACAATATTTAAAATCGGTTCATAAACGACGAAGATATCCGCGAACAAACATAAAAAAACATAATAATAATATATACGGTTGAATTGAGAAACCTCCTCCTTTTTTCTATTGCTCCGTGCGTCCCGCACACCCCGCAGTCCACACGCGTCGAAATTCGTCCGACTTACTTCAAATTTATCGTCACTACTCGGCTCCTATGTGTCTTAGCGTTATGTTTTATAGCCTACTAGCTGACCCTTGCCCACTTCGTTGAGCATAAAAACAGTTTATGATGAAATTCAACTAAAAAAAACAACCCCTAACTCGGGAACGCGGAACGCGCAACGCGAGAACCCGGAACCCGCAGCATGGGAACCCGAAACCCGCAACCCGCAACGCGGGAACCCGGAACCCGCAACGCGGGAACCCGGAACCCGCAACGCGGGAACCCGGAACCCGCAACGCGGGAACGCGGAACCCGCAACGCGGGAACCCGGAACCCGCAGCATGGGAACCCAAAACCCGCAACGCGGGAACCTGGAACCCGCAACGCGGGAACCCGGAACCCGCAACGCGGGAACCCGGAACCCGCAACGCGGGAACCCGGAACCCGCAACGCGGGAACCCGGAACCCGCAACGCGGGAACCAGGAACCCGCAACGCGGGAACCCGGAACCCGCAACGCGGGAACGCGGAACCCGCAACGCGGGAACCCGGAATCCGCACCATAGGAACCCGAAACCCGCAACGCGGGAACCCGGAACTCGCAACGCGGGAACCCGGAACCCGCAACACGGGAACCCGCAACCCGCAACGCGGGAACCAGGAACCCGCAACGCGGGAACCCGGAACCCGCAACGCGGGAACGCGGAACCCGCAACGCGGGAACCCGGAACCCGCAGCATGGGAACCCAAAACCCGCAACGCGGGAACCTGGAACCCGGAACCCGCAACGCGGGAACCCGGAACCCGCAACGCGGGAACCCGGAACCCGCTGTAGTGTAGTAAGCATTAGTGTGCATCAACGTGATCGTGACGATCGTGACGTGATTGAATACGTTAAAGGGAAAGAGAACGTAGTCGCCGACGCGTTGTCTCGTGTGTCGATTACATCAGACGGTTTAAAAGAAATGAATAATAAGTTGACGTGCGTTATTACTCGCGCTCAATCTAAAATAATGAACAGACTACCGGATTTGACAGATACCCTGGATAATTCTTTGGATAGTACTAGTAGGTCTCAACCTAAAATGGTAGAGGTACTAAAGAAGATTGAAACGGACGTGGAGTTAATTATATTACCCGAGAGAAGTCTACGTAGAATGTTGAATAATAAAGATTTAAAGATATGTTTATCACAAAATGAGAATTTTAGTTATTGTGAAAATAAAAATAATTTATTTGCAAGCTCATATTCTTTATCAGGGAACTCGCGAGACGATTTGCTGAAAGAAATGGCATCATTTTGCAATAAATTAAATATAAAAGAAATCGTTATAGTAAAAACAAATAAAAATAAAAAAGTTATAGAGATTTTATCAAAATATATTTCGGAAAATCCACATGGGTTTCCGAGAATTTGTATAGTGAAGGACGTACAAAGAATTTATTCTGATGACGAAAAGAAAGTTATAATGAACGATTTTCATTTATTGCCTAGTAGTGGCCACGTAGGTGTTAGAAGAATGGTAAACAATAAAAAAAAAATATTATTATTGGCCATCATTAGAAAAAGACGTCAGGTGCTATATCGAGAAATGTAATAAATGTCAAACACAAAAATATACTAAAATTCATAAGCAACCCCTATCCATTACAACCACAGCATCATCGTCATTCGAAAAAGTTTTTTTGGATATAGTTGGCCCATTAGACAGAGACGATTTAGGGTTCGTTTACATTTTAACACTGCAGTGCGAACTAAGTAAATATGTGGAGGCATATCCCTTAAAAACTAAGACAACTGTGGAAGTCGCTAAGACATTTGCTGAAAACTTTGTTTTACGGTACGGAATTCCAAAAGAAATTGCTAGTGACAGAGGTACTGAATTTATTTCAAAAACAATGTCAGAAATGTGTAAAATTTTGAATATAACTCAAACTATTGCAACTGCTTATCATCACCAGAGCATTGGATCATTAGAAAACTCACATAAAGTTTTAGGTGCGTATTTACGCATACAAACTAATAATAATACATCTAATTGGAGTTCATGGTTACAGTTCTGGTGTTTTTCCTATAACACTACGGTACATTCTGAAACTAAGTATACACCCTTCGAGTTGGTGTTTGGTTACAGATGTAGATTACCTAATAATTTATGTAATGATGTTGAACCATTGTACAATTTTGGAGATTATGTTTTTGAATTTAAGTACAGACTACAAAAAGCACAAAATGATGCAAGAAAAAATTTAATTTTAAGTAAACAACGTAGAAAGTGTAATTATGATAAATCTATTAATCCTATTTTTTATACACCAGGCGACACACTGTTATTAAAAAATTAAACTGGAAATAAATTGGATACCTTATATACAGGTCCATATATTGTAATAGAAGATCTTGCACCTAATGTTAAAATAAGTCTAAATGGTAAGCATGTTATAGTACATAAGGATAGAACTAAGTTGTTTAAGAAATCATAATAAAAAGAAATATTGTACTTTGTTATAGTATTGTAAAAAAAAATGTGTTTGTGATTTTTTTTTCTTTTTTACTAAGGGAGGTGGTGTAGTGTAGTAAGCATTAGTGTGTATGTTACCTTATAATATCTTAGTAAGCGTATTAAGTATTTGTGCAACTGTTTAGATTTACACAATATACTGCTAATGTATTTTTGAATTCATTAATAAATTGGGTCTTAACTTGACTGGTCGTTTGCATCTACCTTGACCCATGTGCCCACTCTGGCACATTCCTAGTGGCTACCCATAGTCACACCTCACCGCAACGCGGGAACCAGGAACCCGCAACGCGGGAACCCGGAACCCGCAACGCGGGAACGCGGAACCCGCAACGCGGGAACCCGGAATCCGCACAATAGGAACCCGAAACCCGCAACGCGGAACCCGTAACGCGGGAACCCGGAACCCGCAACGCGGGAACCCGGAACCCGCAACGCGGGAACCCGGAACCCGCAACGCGGGAACCCGGAACCCGCAACGCGGGAACCCGGAACCCGCAACGCGGGAACCCGGAACCCGCAACGCGGGAACCCGGAACCCGCAACGCGGGAACGCGGAACCCGCAACGCGGGAACCCTGAGCCCGCAACGCGGGAACACGGAACCCGCAACGCGGGAACCCGGAATCCGCACCATGGGAACCCGAAACCCGCAACGCGGAACCCGCAACGCGGGAACCCGGAACCCGCAACGCGGAACCCGCAGCATGGGAACCCGAAACCCGCAACGCGGAACCCGGACCTTGCAACACGGGAACCCTGAACACGCGACGCGGAACCCGGAACCCGCAACACGGGAACCCGGAACCCGCAACGCGGAACCCACAACGCCAAACCCTTCCGTGAACGTTGCTGGTTCTGCGCTGTCAAATGGAATAAATAGTATCCTATGTCCGTCTACTGGCTCTAAGTTACTTCCTCACCAATTTTCAGCCATATCGATAAAGCCGTTCTTGAGTTATAAATAATTCAACTAACACGACTTACTTTAATACAAATAGCTGATGTATAGATTACTCCTACTAACATAAGCTAACGCCCGGTGAATGCTCCCGTCACAGTCGGTCCAGCCGATTCGGTGATCATTAGTTAGATAACGATGATGATGATGATGATAAAAAGAAGCCTAAATTAATCCTTATAACTTTAGCTATCTACCAGTGAAAGTGTCGTTAAAATCGGTCCAGCCGTTCCAGAGATTAGCCGGAGCAAAGAGACACGCTAACAGACAGACAGACATTTTTTTTTAATTGCATTTTCGTTTTCAGTAGCAAAAAAAAAAGACAGAACAGACAGACGTTAACTTCGCACAAAGACAAATGACGACAAAAGACATAGTGGCGTCATAACGTGACGTTTTCGATTATTTTTTTTAATTGTTCGTGAATTATGACCATGGATCTAACTCCTTCGATCTGATTTTTAAATTAACATTTATAATATATTCTTATTACAACTTATAAGTTAAGTACTTTTTTTTAAATAGGTATATTTATAGTTGTTAAAAGATTAATCGATATTTTGAGTAAGTCCCTAGTGTTTAATAAGAAAAAGTGTTAACTGACGTAACATTATCACGACGTTTATTTCATTAAATCATAATTTATATATTATATTTAAGATCGTTTATCAGTGAAAGCAAATCGTAAAATAACTCATATTGGTTATGTTGACAATAAATATCTAATAATTATTAAATAAAGTTTAGTAAATTCTGCAGTTTTAACAAAAAGAAAATATTTATTTTATTATGTCGTCGTTACAACGTTACGTCGCTCATTTTCGATAAATTGTCAAATGTTACCTATTAAAATGACCCGACTATTTATTAGTGGTGGACAAATAGTTTAATAAATCCAAATAGTTTAAGTTTATGTTAATACGTTATTTATAGCATTTTATGATTTTTATTTTCCATTTGTAAACAATGTTGTTACCATGACACCAGTGTCATATAGATAAATCATAGATAAAAAGGTATATTACAAATTATATAAGTTATACAGCTTCATTATTTGTACCTACTAAACAAAACAGTGATCAAAATTGATTTGATTAATTTCCCTGTCATTTCCTGTCATCAAAGACATATCTTTGCATCACTTAACAGTCTATGGCATTTTTGTTCACTTAAAGATCAGAATGAATCAGAATAAAATATATATTATATTATGGTTTCTATAGTACTTATAATCTATACTAATATTATAAAGAGGTAACATTTGATTGTTTGTTTGTTTGTTTGTTTGTTTGAATGGAATAGGTTCTGAAACCACTGAACCAATATGAAAAATTCTTTCACCATTGGAAAGCTACATTCCTAGCGCTGAACATAGGCTATATAATATGTTTAAAAAAAGTAGGGTTCCTTACTAAAACCCCAAAAATGTAGCCCCAAGTGTAAAAAAACGACCTCCAAAATTTCTTACATCGTGTGCGCTTCGACAACGACTTGACCAATTTCGCAAATTTTTTTTACGGTATGTTCGTTATTGTCACGAAAAGGTTATTATGAAAGAAAGTGTTGAAAAAAATAAGCAGAAAATTAAAAAAAAGAAGAAAATACGTGATGGTCACGCGGGGTTTGAACCTGGGCTCGATCGATTCACGTCGTTGCCAGTTTATATAACACGGGCCCTCGATTCACGTCTTTGCCAGTTTATGTGACACGGGCCGCCTCGCCCCGCGTCAATGGAAACGCAGCCTAACGTCTTTAACGTCTAACGGTCGTCATGGTAACAACGTTGTTTACAAATGGAAAATAAAAATTATGAAATGCTATAAATACCGTTTTTATATCAGCTTAAACTATTTGGATTAATAAA
Source organism: Celastrina argiolus (assembly GCA_905187575.2). Classification (NCBI taxonomy): domain Eukaryota; kingdom Metazoa; phylum Arthropoda; class Insecta; order Lepidoptera; family Lycaenidae; genus Celastrina; species Celastrina argiolus. The sequence continues at coordinate 2,812,541 of LR994598.1, forward strand.
ATTATTAGGATTAACAAAAACATTAATCCAAATAGTTTAAGCTGATATAAATAGGGTATGTATAGCATTTCATAATTTTTGTTTTCCATTTGTAAACAACGTTGTTACCATGACATGATGTTAGACGTTATAGACATTAGGCTGCGTTTCCATTGACGCGGGGCGAGGCGGACAGGAGCTTGCGGTACCCGAATTGACCAATCACTATGCTCGAAATCACCGCTCCACTCCGCTTAGAAACCACTAAGTTCCTATGCGCCCCGCTCCGCGTCAGTGGAAACGCTAAGATTGGAGAAGTTTTCCAAATCTATACATCTATACAAATAAATAAAATTGAAGTGTCAGTTTGTGACTTTCAATTAGCAACGTTTTTCTAATTGCATATAACATTTTAAACGATATCTTCTATTTTTTTTTGCATTGGCAACGAAATTTACTGAAAACGAAAATATAATTTAAAAAAAAATGTTTGTCTGTCAGCGTGTCTCTTTGCTCCGGCTAATCTCTGGAACGGCTAGACCGATTTTAACGAGACTTTCACTGGTAGATAGCTAAAGTTATAAGGATTAATTTAGGCTACTTTTCATCATCATCATCATCGTCATCTAACTAATGATCACCAAATCGGCTGGACCGACTGTGACGGGAGCATTCACCGGGCTTAGATTATGTTAGTAGGAGTAATCTATACATCTATATGTATAAAAGTAAGTCGTGTTAGTTAAATTATTTATAACTCAAGAACGGCTTTATCGATATGGCTGAAAATTGGTGAGGAAGTAGCTTAGAGCAAGTAGACGGACATAGGATACTATTTATTCCATTTGACAGCGTTTCCGTGAACGTTGCGGGTTCTGCGTTAGGGTTTCGCGTTGTGGGTTCCGCGTTGCGGGTTCCGGGTTTCCGTGTTGCGGGTTCCGGGTTCCGCGTTGCGGGTTTTGGGTACCCATGCTGCTGGTTCCGCGTTGCGGGTTCCGCGTTGCGGGTATCGGGTTCCCATGCTGCGGGTTCCGCGTTGCGAGTTCCGGGTTCCCGCGTTGCGGGTTCCGGGTTCCCGCGTTGCGGGTTCCGGGTTCCCGCGTTGCGGGTTTCGGGTTCCCATGCAGCGGGTTCCGAGTTGCGGGTTCCGCGTTGCGGGTTCCGCGTTGCGAGTTTCGGGTTCCCATGCTGCGGGTTCCGGGTTCCCGCGTTGCGGGATCTGCATTGCGGGTATCGGGTTCCCATGCTACGGGTTCCGCGTTGCGAGTTCCGGGTTCCCGTGTTGCGGGTTCCGGGTTCCCGCGTTGCGGGTTCCGGGTTCTCGCGTTGCGGGTTCCGGGATCCCGTGTTGCGGGATCTGCATTGCGGGTTTCGGGTTCCCATGCTGCGGGTTCCGCGTTGCGGGTTCCGGGTTCCCGCGTTGCGGGTTCCGGGTTTCGGGTTCCCGCGTTGCGAGTTCCACATTGTTTTTTTTTAGTTGAATTTCATTATAAACTCTTTTTATGCTCAACGAAGTGGGCAAGGGTCAGCTAGTATATTATAAAGTGTGCATTCAATAGAAGTACCTCATTCTCACATACACTTTCAATGAGACCGCGAGTCTTTACAGCCAACTTCTTTAAAAGGTAACACTGTCGTAGTCTCTCGTGACAAATGAAACACATCCAACATGTTTGATATGTAACCTGTAAATGATTAAAAAATATAGAAGAAGAAGAAGAAGAAGAAGAAAGAAAATTTATTTGGTAAACATAAAAAAGAAACAAAAAGTATAAACACTAAAGAAAAAAAAAAAACAAAATTTACCAAATTGGTGTTCACTCAGCATAATGTTGCGAACATAACAATTCGCAACGCTGATTTTCAGTGAACACCGTAGACAAGTAAAAATTATGATAAACTAAATAGAAGATATAAACTAGTGTCATAAATAGTGTGATAAATACATTAAGTAATTTAAATTACAATAACTGTTTGTTAAACATCAATCTAAAACTATTTTAAACAATAATAGGTGCATGGTTACAATTTAACAAAATTAACAATTACATCTTATTAATAGGTCTTATTTTCTAGACCTAGAAAACTTATTTTATAGCAGGGACCGAAAAGGTTACCCATTTTGGTGTTTTAAACTGTTTAATTTATACGATTCTCTGAAAAACCCTAACATGCGCACCAGCCGTATATATGGCTGAATCAACGGTATAAATAAACCGTTTATGAATAAGGTTCATTTTCGTTCGATTTTCTGTGTTAAAAAAGGATGCGTGATAAGTAAGTACCGCGGAACGCTATTGGCTGAATTTGTTCCATCATGTCACAACTAGACTGGCGCACCATTTTACGCAAAAATGAGTGTGCGTTACAACTGCTCCGCCACGGTAGAAATATGATGAAAATGTTCGCCCAAAATTTAGGCGAAATTTGACAAAATCGATGGGTCCAAACAAAAATTTGTCGAAGTAGAAACAAAGAAGTTATAAGGGTTTTAAGTTGGCCGCGCCAACGTAACGCCCACGATGGCGCGGCCATGGAAATCTCAGGAACTACGTGGGTTAGAGATCTAATTCTTTTTCTAATATGAAGATTGAATTTGGCGAAAATTGTCGAAAAAGAAATTATAAACTAGAAATCGGTATTTTAAGAGATATTTACCTCAGAAGCCGTGGCGGCGCAGACGTGCACTTCATGTTTCTTTAATGTTGATTATTTCTTTATATCATAAGACTTAGTACAAAAAACTGATACAGGAAGTAAGGGCTTAATTTGTCGAAACTAATGAAAGCAATAAATACAACGAAATGTTATTTAAACAGACAAATCGGACCGAAACAAAAAATAACATGGCCGCGCCAACGTAACGCTTCTTTGTACGCTGATATCTCATTATCTGTAATTGCTAGGATTTCAGTTTTTATATCCATTTATTCGGCACATTAACCTGATTAGAATGGCATATCGTTTTACCGCGTGTAATCTCCAAAAATGTGCTCTCTCATACAATGTTTGAGTAAAGTAACCATAATTTCGATTTTATTTGAGAATACTTTTTACTCTACGAGACGAAAATGTGTCTATTTCCTAAATAATGCCAACAAATGGAATTATTACTATTAAATATTTCACACATAAACGTAAGTATGTAGTTAGTACCTATGCCCGTAAGCGGTCAGTTGTAGATATGATAATAATATTATGTTAGGTAAGTATACTGTACCTAGGCAGGCTACTTAATATTATGGGTTTCTTGCCCTTGAAATTAAGTACATACTTATCTACGACAAGTATCCTCATTCCCTGCAGCAAAGCAAGCCGGCGTAACGCCGGTTTTCATAGAGACCCATGGCCGTGGTTAAGACCCGCTATTGGAATTAATATTATTGCAACGGCAGACGAATAATATGCTTTTTCAAGAAGGCACTTTTTTACCGTATTTCGGTATGAAGTGACGCTTAGATTTTATTAGCGAGTCCGACCTTGACTATTGTACTTATGCATTTTTAGTCATCTGCCTAATATTAACTTTCTTGTTTGAGCCTTTTTAGACCTAGATTTTATTTCATTTATTTCTGTATCCATGATGTTTATAAAAGTACTAGCTGTGACCGCGACTTCGTACGCGTGTAAAAGTGATTTAGGGCACTTTAGTATTTTTAAATACATTTTTAGTTTATGAACACTGTCGTTTGGGTATTATGCTTCTTTATACATGGTCACACGGAGGCCGATGAAGTAATAATAATAGTTTTAAATAATGGCTCAGATATGCCATATTAAGACATAGGATTAACCCCAATAGACTTAACAGTACTCCAGCCCGGCTCGGACGCAAGACACGTCGCGCAGCAGCCAGCATCACGTGGCGCCCGGTCGAATCACGGAGAAACGATTTTAATTTTGCTATATCCTAAAGTATTCATTATATTTGCATGGTCTAAAGGGCAAAATATGTAGTCTTCAGAAATGCTTAAGCAGAATAACGTATTTTAAATGATAAGGATTAATACCGTGATGGTAGATGGCATTCATCTAATTCAAATCGCGTTCAAATTGTCATTGAGTGACTATCGTTTTTATCGAATAGCATATTTATATATATAGTGTGTAAAAAGAGCAGTCACTATAACTTTGAGATACGATTATACTACCTTTCCTCATTTCGGAAATGTATTTTTTTTTGTCAGAAACTAAAAAAAAATGTTTTTTTTTTTACTATTTCTTATTTTTTTGACGCAAAAATAATAATAAAGCCAAAAAAATTATATTTTTTAATTTTTGTAAAAAAAATATGAAAAAAAAAATACATTTCTAGAATGAGAAAAGATAGTATAATCATATCCCAAAGTTATAGTGACTGCTCTTTTTACACCCGTTATAGCTTCTCAAAACCGCTAAATTGTCCGTTTCTTTAAGTTTATCGCGAAAGGCTTTCTTTTAATAATACCAAAAGTTGATTTTATACAATAAATGATAATTTATTTCAGTTTGTGAAGCAAGTTCAAAAATACAGTTTTTATATTATTGACACTGTGGAAACACTTGTCTTTTTAATAAAATCATGTTAGTTACTTATTTAATGTTTTAATCTACTTTAGTGCCACGTTCTCTAGCTTCGCGTCACTGTGTAAGCGATCCCCCCGCGCGCCCCGCCCGAACCGTTCGTCCGCAGTCGCGCGCGAAATTCATCGACTTGCTTCAAAGTTATCGTCACTGCTCGGCTCCGATGTATCGTAGCGTTATGTTATATATCCTATAACCTGCCTAGGAATATGGTCTACAATCGTAATAAGTTTGGTTAAAATCCCTTCCGTGGTTTTTGATGTTGCACATACAGACAGAAATAGAGACAAAAAATATAGATGAGTGTATAAAAGAATTGTAACCCGTCTTCGCAAAAACGGATCAAGGGCAAGAAATGCATAATATTAAGTAACCTGCCTAGGTACAGTATACTTACCTAACATAATATTATTATCCTATCTACAACTGATCGCTTACGGGCATAGGTACTACATACTTACGTTTAAGTGTGAAATAATGATTAATAATAATTGTTCCGTTTGTTGGCATTATTAAGGAAATAGATACATTTTCGTCTAGTAGAGTAAAAGGTATTCTCAAATAAAATCTAAATTATGGTTACCCTACTCAAACATTGTACGAGAGAGCACATTTTTGGAGATTACACGCGTTGAAAACCATTCTGAGGGTAAAACGATATGCCATTCTAATCAGGTTAATGTGTCGAATAAATGGATATAAAAACCGAAATCCTAGCAATTACAGATAATGAGATATCAGCGTACAAAGAAGCGTTACGTTGGCGCGGCCATGTTATTTTTTGTTTCGGTCCGATTTGTCTGTTTAAATAACATTTCGTTGTATTTATTGCTTTCATTAGTTTCGACAAATTAAGCCCTTACTTCCTGTATCAGTTTTTTGTACTAAGTCTTATGATATAAATAAATAATCAACATTAAAGAAACACGAAGTGCACGGCTTCTGAGGTAAATATCTCTTAAAATATCGATTTCTAGTTTATTTTTTCTTTTTCGACAATTTTCGCCAAATTCAATCTTCATACTAGAAAAAGAATTAGATCGCTAACCCACGTAGTTCCTGAGATTTCCATGGCCGCGCCATTGTGGACGTTACGTTGGCGCGGCCAACTTAAAACCCTTATAACTTCTTTGTTTCTACTTCGACTAATTTTTGGTTTGGATCCTTCGATTTTGTCAAATTTCGCCTAAATATTGGGCGAACATTTTCATCATATTTCCACCGTGGCGGAGTTGCATCAAATAGTCTCGACGTTAAGAAAACATTTTGTAAAAATTAATTCTGAATAAAATGTTTTGATTTTGATTTTGATTGTTAATTCCCATCTTATTATTTTTTTTCTAATTATACGGAATTGTAATTTAGGTAGGTAATTCAAATTAGTAAATAAACATGCGAAAGGGTCAAAAAGATGCAATGCACGCATGATTTGCATTTGAAACCGGTAGCTAATAGCTATACAAAAATCTTGACTTGTCATTGTAATTATTATAAAATATAATGTTTAAAGTGACAAAATCAATGTTGCATAATGCACAGCAAGGCTATTGAAACCTCAAGTCACTGATGAAAAAAACCGCTTTTCATAGATTTGATCCCAGCCACGGCGTGTACCACAAATTTTTTGTCTCTTTCGGTTATTGGCGCAGCTGTATTAAACGGTTTAATACCGCTTAAGACAAGAGCATAGTTAAAAACCCTTAATATGGATATTTAAAATAAAACGGTTTGTATTGATACCGCTACAGCCGTATAGCGAATTAATCGGTCCCTGTTTTATAGATACAAATTTCTATACAGTATTATACTTAGCTTAAACAGGGGTGCAATTTTGAACAATAATTATATAGCATTAATCAATGTAATAAACGATATAATATAGGTACTAAGATGGGGTTAAATTTGGGAGTTACAAATATACCTATTTAATATTTTTGCTCGTTTAAAAGGTGTTCCCGTAATTTTCGTTTAATTGTTATTGAATTGTGTGCATAATATTTGAAGACATTGATGTATGAAGGTGAAATGTCACAAAAACAGAATCCCAGAAAATTGAGTTCCAACTGTTACTTCTGTGATTTGATGTTAGTTTATTCTACTGTAATGTGTGTTTCTGTACCAGTTTTCATTCAATTCAGTTGAGCCTTGTATTCATGAAAAACTGGCAAAAATATTCACATTAAATCATTGTCCAACTGTGACAGAGACTAACTTTCCTATTTTATATAATATATTCTTAATAGATTTGAAATTTCATCTGAATAACATTTACTTACTTAATACTTACTGGTAATTCTGTTAAGTAAGTATAATTTTATAATAAGCATGTGTTTATATATTTTTATTCTAAATTTAGTATCATTACTGTGTATAGAAGTTAATTTTTTACCTGCCAGCTACCTGTACTATAAGCAGATAGGTAATAGACTGCCAAAATCATTTGACACACCGTAAGGGCTTCGCTGAAGTAGTGTAAAAATGAAAGTAAAACAAATATTAAAATTAAGGATTAATTCATGTTTACTTTTACTAAAAGATAGGGATTATAATATCTAAAATCTAAATACACCATAGGCTATTATAAATATTATGTTTTATTCGTTTACGTACCGTAATGTTCGCGAGGTTTTCGTAAACACATTGCACATCGGTTTTAAATATTATGTTTATAGTTCTTTTACTGTGTGTTAAGCATAGAGTGCAATAAGTTTTATTTAACATTTTTTAAGAAAATGTCTTGAGCTTCCGTCAAACTTAAAATTTGATATTTTAATATTTAAAACTTTAATAAAATCACTAATAAACACACTAACGACTAGGTAAATAAATAAGTAGGTAGGTAGGTACCTACCTATATTAAAATAATTACTCTAATCTATGGGTAGGTAGGTACCTAGGTACCTAATTAATACTAATTCTTCTCCTTCTTCTTCTTTACTAATGTCAAAAGGATCTCATCAAAATATCATGGGCCATGGCTGGCTAAAATAATTGGCCTCACTATTCACTTACAAATATGTAGGATTGACCCTAGTTGTCGATTTTTTGTATTAATTTAATTTATATTATTATTTTAATATTGTTACGTGTAATGAATAAATTCTGCAATATTCTTTTGACATTAGACAACAAGAACAAGAAGAAGAATTATTCGCCATTTGTGTTTGATTCTCTGTTTGATTTGTGTACAAATTCATTAAGTCTTGTGTGGTTGTAAAATGTAAATACTTAAAAAGTTTAAAATTATTATTGTATTTTGAGATTGGGGTAAGCTCCATCTTAAAAAATGTTAAATGAATCTTATTGCACTTTATGCTTATCACACAATAAAAGAACTGTAAACATATTTAAAACAGAAGTGCAATGTGTCTACGAAAACCTCGCAAACATTACGGTACGTAACGTAACCTAATAAAACTTAATGGTATTTAAAATATCCGGCATTAGGGTAAACCATGTAATGTAGCTATTGTATACTTCTTCCTTAATAAATGAAGGCATGAATGGATGAAGGACTGCGAAGGATGCATAGCAAAATTCTAATTTCGTGAAAATTTTACTCAAACTGTCACTTAAACATTTTAGAAATTAGAGTATGTCGTAATGTGTTAAGTAAATTAATGTAAATCCGTCAGTAGAATCAATGTATCTACTTAATATGTTACTACACATCCTAAAATGTTTAAGTGACAGTTTGAGTTAAATTTTCATGAAATTAGAATTTTGCTATGTATCACCTTCATCCATTCATGCCTTCATTTATTAAGGAAGTAGTTTACAATAGCTATATTATATGGTTTACCCCAATTTTTTGGGATACCTTCCTCAAAGACCTTCATCAATTTATGTTTTCAGATATTATGCACACATTTTTAATCATTTACAGGTTACATATCAAACATGTTGGATGTGTTTCATTTGCCACCAGAGACTACGACAGTGTTACCTTTTAAAGAAGTTGGCTGTAAAGACTCGCGGTCTCATCGAAAATGTCTGTGAGAATGAGGTAATTCTGTTGAATGCACACTTAACAATATATTATAAGTACTATAGATATCATAATATATTTTATTCTGATTCATTCTGATCATTAAGTGAACAAAAAAGCCATAAACTTGACTATAGACTGTTTAGTGATGCAAAGACATACAATGACTGGGAAAATCAATCAATTCAATTTTGATTACTATTTTTGTTTGGTAGGTACAAAATTAAACAATGTAGCTGTATATCTTTTATCAATTGTAATAAACCTTGTCCCACATTGTTATCCAAACTTTTTGTGTGGTTTATATGAAAACGGCAAAATCTCACCCCCCCAAAATTGAATATCCGTAATGTACATTTTATCCCTTTTATCGTTTCTAATATACTTATTTATCTATGATTTATATGTTGTATGATATGGTTTCACAAATATCCCCTTCTAACAGCCTTTTATTTTGCGTGGCTGGATTATTCCACAGTTGTCGTTGATATTGATATGATCTACGGACATACCTGCATCATCCCATTCTAGATCCACCTGGCCTTCGAGTTCACAGGGAGATCCAAGCACGATTCTATTTATAGTTTGGGAAGACATCTCGTTATTAATCACAGGGTTCCAACACAGCTTCTTCTTCAGATTCACTCATAATTACGAAACTTGTGGGTAGTTCGAAAAAAATATATAGGTACATGAAAAAAACTGTACTTTTCATTTATTCATCTATCTACAATATAAATTAACTTTAATACGAAATTTAGACTAATTTTCCTTGTACTCTCACAAAATACCGAAATTTTCTATTTTTATACTATTATATATATTGGCGATAAAAAATTAAATCCCGAGAGGCAGTACAAAATGCCTTTGAAGAATTTGCTGCTTCCCGTCCAGCTGATTTAAGAAGGGCATCAATAAACTGCCACTGCGTTGGAAAAAATGCATTGATTGCATGTTTGATTGCTTCGATTAATACAAATAAAAAATACATGTTGAAATTTTTTCATACAAAATGGCATTTCAAACGTATTAAAAATTATATAATTAATTAATGCATATTCATAGTGATTGAAAATAACGCGACTAGGTAGCATGAATTAATTATATAATTTTTATATCAAATATACTATGCGTTTTCTTTATAAGTTTTTCATTTCATGTTTAAATATACATGTATAGTTAATTATTCCAGTCACGTATGATCCTTTAAGATTCTAGCATAAAATAAGATGGATTATATTAGATTTAACATTGGATCAGAATGTATTGGAACAAAGTATATAATACTATGAATTAAAACTTTTTCTTGTAATGAAGTTTATAAGTTAAATATTTTGTTAAATAAAAAACAAAACGATATGGATTAAAACATGTTTTTTTTAGATTGATATGAAGTTTGGCGTATTTGAATCATTGTTAAACTTATCAACTTCCAACACAAAGATTATTTCCACATTGCCACCAGCTCATTGCGACATCAAAACGGAACCAGATGACAAAACCGAAATTAATTTCAATGATACAGGTAGGTCATACACTATCTAGCTAAATATTAAGCATAGCACTGTATTTTTAATGTTATGCTGTATTTCAAGACTGAAGTTTAAGAGGCTAGCCATGCTATGGTCCAGTAATGATAAACATGTTTAGCCTCAATCTGCAAATAAATTCCGACTGAGCTGAACTTTGGTATTATAACTCTCACCAAACGCCCAAGATAAGTTTTTAAGATGTCATTTACACACATGAATAAAAAGCAACAGAGCAATGCGGCGCTCAAGGATTATCCATTATATACCGGGCATCATGTATAATTATTCAAATAATGGTGTATTACTAATATGTACTTTTTTAAATTTGAAATAAATGTTTAAATTGCCGTCATGCAAGTAGTGTCTAGGAGATTTGTTTAGTTACTTTCTATATAATGTAATATTAAATATAATATATTTTTTTTTGAAATCAATAAAAATATATTTATAAAATTATATTTCATGTGAAAACAGAAAAAGTTGAAAAAAGTAACTAACTTTTTGAAGTCGGGTTATAGTTTTTTCATCTTTTTTTATGAACGTCTACACTCCACACTGATACGGGCTATTGCTTATGGGAGACCATTTTATAGATGAAGAAGAAGTATTAGTAGTAGGGACTCATTTTTATCCTTCAGTCAGGAGCCCTAAAAATACTTATAATACTCATAATTTTTTTATAAGAAATACCTATAAAAATATAAATTGAATTTTAAATGAATTTTCATACTTGACTAAGCAATTATGGATGTTCTAATTTGTTTTTATTTGCTTAGAAATTGAAGATGGAGCTGTAGAAACAACAAACAGCTTTGTAGATGATGAACAACCTTCGAGCTCATCATACTCTGATTCAAAGGATTTACAAGTTGTTGATTCTGATCATAGTCAGGATCCATTGAAAGTGGAGACAAGTAATACTCGTCATGAGGCGAAGGAGCTGAAAATGATAATAGAAAAGCTTAGTCCAAGTATTATTGAGAAATATGTTCGAACAAAACACATAGAACAGTTAGAGGGGGAAGGAGAAGCAACTTACACAACTGAACAAATCAAACAAGAGATAGAAGAGGAGGTAGCTGATGAAGGTAAGTCCTACTTATGACCATAATGCAGTAGGCAGCAGCATATAAATAGGCGCACAGCGGATATATTAGGATGTAACAAGTACTGTTTAGCTCCTTCTTTTTTTCTTCCTTTTTTTTCTTCCTTTTTTTTCTTTCTTTTTTTTCTTTCTTTCTTCCTTTTTTTTCTTTCTTTTTTTTCTTTCTTTCTTCCTTTTTTTTCTTTCTTTCGTTATCAAGCTAAAAATAGACACAGTTTCATATGTATTTTTTTTTATTATTGTCGATTTAAACACATAACACACGATGAATTAAAAGTCTCACAACTATTCCGATAGCAAAAACAATCAAATTGTTGTGAAAAGAATCAAAAACAAATCTTAGTGACTTTCATACATTTAAATGTGTATTTAAAAACTATAGGTCCCATACTAGAAAATTATCGCATAGACCGACCCTATCCATCTGCAAAATGCCTACACTCATCCCCAAAACACCCTGTATATCGGTTTAATTGATTTTTAGGGTTCTGTACGTCAAAAGGTAATAATCGGTGTACATTCATTGAAAAACAGACCGTATTGAGAACTAACGGAACCCTTATAGGATCACTTTGTTATGTGTCTGTCTGTTTGTCAAGACGTCGATCATCTAATCTAAACTCTCATTTAATCTATACATATCTATCTATATCTATACATATCTATCTATACATATAATAAATCTGTAGAGGAGTCGTGTCTGTACATTGAAGATATTTGAGAAAAAATGTTATAGGCGACCTTTATTTACGCAATAGTACCCAAAACAATGATTTTTGAAATTTTTGTCTGTTTGTCTGTTTATCTGTTTGTCTGTGGGTTTGTGCACGCTAATCTCAGAAACGGCTTATCCGATTTAGATGTTCTTTCAGTAGTATATTGCGGCAAGCTTCACTTAACATTTAGTGTTTGTTTCATGTAAATCGGTTCATAAATAAAAAAGTTATGACAATTTAAAAACATCATGTCGTACTTGCTGTACATTTGTAGGAAGCGCGCCCGGGATCCGCGCGCCGCCGCTTCAAATTTTATTCGCAGCGAATGCACCGGGGGAGAATGGCATTCGATAAAAGTGAATTTCATTTATTTATATTATATTATATTATGTATTTTATATTTTATATTATTATAAAGGGTTTGTAAATACAATTATTTTTGTATAGGCGTAGGATAGTTTGTTTTCAAGTAAACTATTATACAATATACCTACCTAGATACTAAATAGAATTTTGATTTACACGTATTATACTTAAACTAAAAAGTTAGGTCAATATAACTTAGATTTATGTATTTCTTGATCATTTATTTCTTAGTTTTTATACTAGGCAGGACAATCTAAGTTTTTTTTCTTGACTTTCTTTATTACGAAAGTTTTTGTATAAAATCAGTTACGGTAAACGGTAAGTAGTAAGCTACAAAAAAATTATGGTTTCGCAATTTATCCTTGTCAGCACTCAGCACTACATAAAACGTTGTTGCTTCATTTATCTTTAAAGGTTCAGAGTTCCCGGGAAGAAGAAGAGTCTTTTTAGGTTTTGATTCCGTTGCAAGTGTCGAAAATGACAAAATTTTGCGACATAAACGGTGGTATATTTTGGTTGCGGTGGCTAAGAAGTATGATTTTTTCACAGCTTCAAGGGTCAGTTATAGATCCTGAGTATTTGATATGATTTTTAGCTTGATACCTACACGTGTTTTTGAGATAAAGGGTTTTGCAATACAGACAGTCAGATGGACCACGAAGTTAAATCCTATACTAATTTAACGAGAAAAATTGGCCGGGTTTATACTGTGTATCCGAATAATATTATCCGAATAACTTCTCTACTATCTACATGTTGTTTGGGGCCTACTTTTTTTGCTGAGCTCCGAAAGGATGGTAATATACCTAATATACCCTACATACAAGCGGCTTGCCGGACATGTCACTAACTGGATCGGGATCAACATTTGCAATTAGCGAAAGTCCTCAGCGGTTGCGCCATTTCTTTGTAATCATGATGGAACACCATATGACATAACTATGTCTAACTATTCAAGATATAGTTACATCTATTGGGGGTAATCCTATGTCTTCATGGCATGTCCGAGCCATTATTTGACGGTAAACTATTATTATTACTTCAGCGGCCTACTTCTTTTGCCTATGCACGTCTATTGTTAAAATGTATGTTATTAAAACAGAATTATTATAACACTGCCCTATATCACTTTTCCTCGCGTACGAAGTCGCGGGCACAGCTAGTATAATATAAATACTTACAATGACAATAATAATTTTAAATAACTTAATAGTATTTATACCTATTACAGTTATTATGCACAACATTAATTAATTAATAAATAATAGTTTAAAAAAACTAAAAAAAACACGCTTATTGCATTGTCATTGGTCCTTGATACGTATGCAAAGTTTCAAATTAATCAGACTTCTGGAAACTGGTGAAAAATAAGTTCAAAGATTCCGTTACATAGATACAACCCAAGCTAATAAAAGCGTGTTAAAAACACAATTGAGTATAAAATTTTATAAAAAATACAATATTGAGATAAACATATTAAATTATAGGGTATTGGGCATTTGTATTAAACATAATTTATTAGTAAAATAATAATATAGAAAGTAAATGTTACCATTTGAAAATGGAGCTAGCGTAAAAAAAATGTCAATGATAATAGAAATAGATATAATATTTATAAAATTACAAATCAACGGGTTAAAATTATATTACAAAAGTTCATTCCACTGGAATGCATTTGAATGAAACAAAGAGGTCTCAGTTCCAAGGATTATATTTCAATGAAGAATGTTCACTAATTTTGATTTTTTACGTTTCATATAGTCCATATAAAATAAAAAAAGTGTGTGTAATGTAAAATAAAAAAAATATTTCGATATGTCGCTTAGTTCCCGAGATATTGAACTTTAAAGGGTGCGAGTGACGGTCAGCCGGCGCTCGGCGCGGTGACGTCACGAGTCATACGCTCACACAGTACGTTGCGCGCTCCAGTACGGTGTACTACGAAATAACGCTAATATTATTCGAAATGTTGAATTCAATTAGAAGAAAATCATCTGTTGTGCCAAAATGTGAAAGCACTACCACCAAAGCACGGGAAAAGTTTTTTTTTGGTTCCAATGGATATTAAAATTACGTAGGTATTTTAAATGGCAGTTTAAAAACGAAATGGCTAAGAGCAATCTGAAATATGAAACAGTCACAAAATATCATAAAGTGTAATTCGTTTTCGGTTTTTCGTGATATCGCACTTGTCAGATTTGATTATTAATATGTCAATTTGTAACAAATTTAAATTGTAACTAACTATAAATTTATTATTTTGTGAATAATATAATAAACACAAATAATTATGTCATTCTTAACAAAGTAGTTTTTAAGTCACTTTGACATTTGTCAGTGCTAATATTATTTCCGGTTCTAGAATTTGATAATTTGAGATGTTTCATAAAAATGTAATTATTAAGGTTAAATTCTGAAATAATGTGAAAATAATTGAACATTCATTGTAAACATTTTTGTATGTCAATTTCAGTATTTCATATTGTAAATTATTCTTCGAACTTCCGCTTTAAAATAATATTGTCATTGTGTTATATCTTCCGGTGTAAATGGCGCCAAATTATACTTATAAAAGTATGTGTCCGCTAGAATAGCTTCAGTTCTATAGAAATAATAATAAATAAAAAAAAAAACACGATGTGTGATCTGTATACATATATAATATAGTAAATGTTAATAATTGATGCCTATTTTTTTGGTTGTCTTTATTGAACATTATGTAGTACTTCAGAGAGCGAAGTACATGTCAGTATGGCCGTGTCAGATTTGATTATTAATATGTCAATTTGTAACAAATTTAAATTGTAACTAACTATAAATTTATTATTTTGTGAATAATATAATAAACACAAATAATTATGTCATTCTTAACAAAGTAGTTTTTAAGTCACTTTGACATTTGTCAGTGCTAATATTATTTCCGGTTCTAGAATTTGATAATTTGAGATGTTTCATAAAAATGTAATTATTATGGTTAAATTCTGAAATAATGTGAAAATAATTGAACATTCATTGTAAACATTTTTGTATGTCAATTTCAGTATTTCATATTGTAAATTATTCTTCGAACTTCCGCTTTAAAATAATATTGTCATTGTGTTATATCTTCCGGTGTAAATGGCTAGTCCGGTCTATTTACACATTCAAGTTTACATAAATTCCCATAAAGCTGAATATTGGCATAGTTGTTCAAAACATCATTATAAAGAAAATCTCAAAAGTCCTCATCGTTCCGAGGTGTGCTAAAAATTTGGCACGGGGTCAAAGGTCAAAAAAATGAGTTTTTTGCGATTTTTAGCGAAACGGTGAGTTTTTTCGCAAAATTACCCCAGTACGAAATTGTAGATCACAAAATTCTCTACAAAAAATATATCAATAATTTTTTTCCTAAAAGCCACCATTTTGGAGATATAACGTTCCGAAAAGTTGGATCAGTCGTAATCCCTCTATTTTGCACACGTTTCCACGCCACCTATGAGGTAGTGTACAAAGCGCGTTTTTTTTAACGTGGTTTCCCCAGTAGGCCTATTCCACGGGTCGGCTGAGATTTTATATGTTTTAAAACTATTGCAAAATAATATTATATATTATAGTGGGCAAAAACAACGGCGGTGTAATTAAATAAAATACTTAAAATAAAAAGTTAGTCGTCTGATTCATAACTGTCCAAGATTTCTGTTTCTTCTTCTTCTTGATCTTCTTCTCCTTCTTCTTCCTGTTCATCCTCTTGTTCTTCTTCTTCTTCTTGTTCTATTTCACACGTAAACTGCCCCAATAGCGATTCCTGATCGGTATCAAACGAATCTTCAAGAGTTGGTGACTCAACATTCGAGCATGATCGGCCTTGACAGTGTGTGCATGCCAGGGAACAAAACAGTCCAACTTTTCTGCAACCACATTTTGCACTACACCCTTTCTTGCAGTTGCAAAATATTGTGTTGAGAAGTTTCTCAGGTGCTGGTGGAAGTAAAGTTTGAACTGGCTCTAGTGTATTGTCGATCAACTTCCAACCCCAGTCTTTAGGGTCCAGCTGATTACCAAGCCACACTTGAACTTGGTAATATACCCGAAACAGATGTTGATGAGCAGCTACTGAGGTTGGAGGAAGAGAAGCTAAGTTGACTTGTTTTTTATTACGCGTATTTTTCACGAAAGATGTGTATCGCAACTTATCTAAGCAAGTGGTTTTTTTGGGGGCTCCGTACATAGCAAGAAGAAATTGAACTCCGTTGGTGATAACATGTTGTTGAGTTGAATTACTATTTTTAAAAACTTCAGCACATTGTAGTAAATCTTTTTTTTCAAACATTTTGAAAACTGTTGTTTTTCCTCTCCTGTAAAAAGCAGATGTCGTATCGCAGCCAGTTATTGCGTGTAGAAACAATACATGATTTTGACATTTAGGAAAATTGGATAAACTGTTTGATGAATATATTTTCGATTGATTTTGGGCTTTTCCGGGTTTAAAAAAATAAATAATTTTTTCAGTTGGAGTTCGAGCAGTAAGCAAGACGAGTAAATCAACATCCTCACCAACAACAACAGTTGTATTTGTCACACTGAATTTCTTTATCGCTGTTTCAATAATCAATACATCAGCATCATCATTAGCTTGTTCAACGGATATATTCTCAGCAGTAAATTTTGCTTTCAACATCGAAATAAACCTAGATTTATTGTGATTATTTGCAAAGAATTTCTGTTGACTGGTAGGAACTGTCATTGATTCATCGAATATAATATCAGAAGAAGTTGATGAAGCAGCATTTCGACGGCGTTGCTCTGCTGCTTTAATATTTCTCGTATAATCATCATATCCGTCAAATACGACAGTAACTCTGGAACCAAAATGTCGACGTACATAATGAACGTATTTATCTAAGATAACGTTAAATGTTTCCTCGCTATCCCACACCACTCGATGTAATAAGAATCCTCCGTCAATTATGTACGTTGAATTAGTGTTATTAATATCAACATTTATAGTCTGAAAACAATCGTAAATAGCCGACTTCTGGGTCTTGCGCATTCCAATGTCATCAAATAATGTTAACGGATAAGGAGCTAATTCATACTCGAAATATTTCTCAATTTCATCTTGAAAAGCCGCAGTAACACTCATACGTTGGAATAATAACACTGGGTCAACAGGTACTTTTTCTTCGTGAACTTTTACGGTGCTACTCATAGCTAAAAGAGGAACAACTTTGTCAGCGCGTTTAAGTTTAATATCTTTAAATGTCAGTCCAGTTATTTTAGCAATAGAGATAAGCCCAAGTTCACGTGCTTTATAGCAATTAATTGTATTATCACCAACGACACCACTTGCAATCGAGATGACTTTGTTAACCTCTGGGAAAGGATCATGAATCGAGAACCACTCAAGAAGCATTCGTATGTCTTTAGCGTCTTTTTTTACACGTGAATCACTGGCATCAACATGCTGTTCAGTCGTATCCATCCTAACATTAGCAAGATCTTCTAATTTCTCACAAACTGTGTTCATTGCATGCATGCTGTAAACCCATTTACTGATTACACTTTGTTTTGTACTTCTTCCTCGAGCAATACCTCCATCTGTCTTCATGGCTTTCATCATAGACTGTTCGATAACCATGTCTGTAGAAGTTCCACAACTCAATTTATCTGAGCGTCTCACGGTGAAAAATCCTTCGGTAAATTTTTCGTAAACTTCAGGATCCATCGAGTCCTGTAATTGCATCATGTCTTGTAAATACAAGTGTGCAGATTTAGCATATGGAAAATGTCCTGACGAGTGGAAATAAGGTAACATTTCTTTTACACAACTTAAATGAGCTTTCCAGTCCCCCATACGCTCAGCTCTCAAAAATTCTTTTGCAAGTGAAACCATATTAAAATATTGTATCCAAAGTTGCGCTGTTGGTCCTCGTTCCTCAAAATCTTTCAATTTCATATTAAATTTATGAAGTAAAGCACCTGATACTTCATTATCATTTTCAATATCTGAATATGAAAGAGTGCTATCTAATATATGGTCAATATTTATGATTAAATCTGCTCCCATGATATCATTAATATCTATTGTTTTTAATATTGTAATTGCTAAAGCCAGCTGGAGTAGTGTATGTGCTCGAACAGCTCTTGCGTAAGCATGACCATTGAGCATTTTTTCTAATGACTTTGGTGCATAGATTTCTGAGAGTACTTCTTTTATCCCGCTACCTTGCATAATATAACCAATTGCTCCGAGATAAGACATGAGTAGATGAAATCCTCCAAGTCTGACAATAATCTTCGATACTTCAGAGCCGTCAGGTGCGGCTGATACAATTTCTCGAGCTTTCGCATACAAGGGTTGGTCGAAAGTCACGATGCATACAGTGTGGCCGTAACGTTTCGCGTTCTCTAATGCACAAAGTAAAGTCGTATAGACAGTATTATAGTTACTAGCTGGTTGATGGATGAATGGTAAAAATGTAATCTGAGATTTTGAATAATTTGTATGGTAATTTGTTAAGCGCTCAATAAAACCGTTCCAACCAGGTAATGATGTATTTTTCCACTTTCCATAAAACCATACTACATCAGAATTTTTATGAAAAGATACTGTTTCAGTTCCATATCCAAAATCTTGGACATATATTTTACTGTAACCAACTACATCACTATTCTGATAGATCTGTATTGGCACATGAGCTTTTGCTTTGAAGTGTTTTGCTGAAAGAACTTCTTTTATTCGTTGCATAGGTTCTTCTAGTAAAACAGAGTGCTTTGGAGTTACAATTTGAATTATACCCATTATGTGGAGTGAATTGTTACCATCTAGCGTATTAACATTTATATCAGCATTATCTGCAACGTATTGAATAAGTGTGCCACTTTCAGGTGGTAGGACATGAGGAAGAGGATGAAAAACTGCTGCTGACTCGTACATCAATGTATCATTATAAGAAGCACACAAACCAAAAGACGACAAAATTTGTATAAGACGCTTAGACCCGAACCTCCGATGAAAAAAAACTGAAAGACCTAACTGTAATTTGGACTTGAACGATCTTGGTCGAATAGCAGTCATGATACTATGACAAATATTGGTGCATACTAGTTTAAAATGATCGAAATTTGATCGTTTATTTTTTAAGATCATTTGCTCCAAAAAAAATGTCAGTGACTGTGGGATGTCATTATTTAAATCTTCAAACATTCGACCTGGTGGAGGGTAGTAGGAATTATCAAATACCGAGGATTGAATATCTTCTCGAATAATAGATGCTGCTGCTTCTAGAGTTTTTAATCGTTCTTCTTGTTTATTAATTTTTTTATTTTCGGACCAAGATTGATTTAAAATTTCATGGTGACTGTTTATCAAACATACAAATGTTAACGCTCCCGGTTTTTCAGTGATAATAATTTTATCGCCATATTTCAGTTTAAGTCGCAGCTTAATAGTCCTGTTATCTAAAGTTAAAATTTTGCTAACATCTTTTAACTCAGCCAAAGTAAACTGACAGTCATTGCTACTCTCAATGTATGTAAATATTTCCTGCATTGCCAGATCTGTTGCTTCATCTTTAGGACGACCAACTGTACCGCCAGTAGTCGGTTTCAAAAAAGAAGTATAACATTCTTGGTGATACTTTGCTTCAGCAGCAACTAAATCATAGTCAAATTCGATTCGAGCAACAACAGCTTTCGATATAGCATCGGAACGAGTTCGTGCTACTTCCAAAATTGAATGTTTGAATTGGAGTGTACTTACTTGACAAATTTTACTGCGACGATCTAAGGATTTTTTTCTCTGCAACTCTTCATTCAATTTATTGCCACAAAATAAACATAGTTTTTTAAAACAAAAAGCTGAATCACTTGAACGGGATTTAGTACGAGGAGGACTACTTACTGTAGATCCTGTAGATGTGTTAGGTTCTTGTTCTTCGCGTTTTCTTTTGATGGCAGCAGCAATAGAACACTTCCGCGTATAAATTTTACGACAGTTGCTATGTATTGTCACAGATTTTTGTTTTTTAAGAAATTCCGAGTATCCATCATCTCTTTCAGCACTTGCATTAATCAGTGTCTTCATACCACGATCAACAGTTACAGTTTCACTTTCAGTTAAAAGATGAGTACAAATAAAACAATATTCTGACATTTTTCTTATAAAAATCTAAAACGCACAAAATAGGTTAAAAGATAGGTTAAGATAAGCACATGTTTTCCCTACACAGTGCCGCTCAAGACTAACGGTATGTATTTCATATATTGGGCATGCCAACATAAAGCAGGTATACGACCCTAGCCACGCGGACAATAGAATAAAAGACAGATGTTATCCCAAGGTTATACTGACGTACAAATTTAGGAACGGGGTTTCATTATACCTGAGATTCTCGTAGTTTAACTTATATTTTACATAAGCAAGTTACAATAAATAATAGCGAACTTATTTTAGTTCTATTACACCTTTAGTGACTTTCATATGTGGCGTACGTGTGCAAAATAGAGGGATTACGACTGATCCAACTTTTCGGAACGTTATATCTCCAAAATGGTGGCTTTTAGGAAAAAAATTATTGATATATTTTTTGTAGAGAATTTTGTGATCTACAATTTCGTACTGGGGTAATTTTGCGAAAAAACTCACCGTTTCGCTAAAAATCGCAAAAAACTCATTTTTTTGACCTTTGACCCCGTGCCAAATTTTTAGCACACCTCGGAACGATGAGGACTTTTGAGATTTTCTTTATAATGATGTTTTGAACAACTATGCCAATATTCAGCTTTATGGGAATTTATGTAACCTTCCTCCTGATTTTAGGCTTAAATAGACCGGACTAGGCGCCAAATTATACTTATAAAAGTATGTGTCCGCTAGAATGGCTTCAGTTCTGAACCAGATATTAAGTGAACAAATTTAAGATAAGTACCATATTTTCTGAAAGCCTCTATATTATTATTATGTTGTAGCTAAGTAATATTATTATGTCTCGTTTTATTATAGTGTTTAAATAAGTAAATAAGTAAATAATTTATTATTATTTACTTGGAAATATATTTTGATGATAAATTATTGGTATATTGTAAAAATAGTCTAATTTGCTAAAGTATCATGTGATTGGTACTTTTAAATAAAAGTAAATTACTAGGCTATTAAATACATTTTATTTTATTCCATTGTAGTATATAAAATGGTGTGTTGCTGATTGTATTAATTTCTTGTAATTAAAATATAAGTAGTGTGATACAATAAAACTTATAAATACATTGGTTTATCGTTTTACTTTGAATTTTGATTTTAGTAAATCTACACTTTAATATATTTTTACAGTTAACTTTTGGCCATTCTACTTTATCATAATTTAGCTTCCTTTAATTTTATTATATTTTCTTTCCCCTTTTGACACACTTATTAAAAAAACACATATTTTTTTTTAATAAGTGCGATATCACGAATAAGGTTTTGTACACCTTTCCGAACAAAATTCATAATAACAATAGGTAGCAAACTAATAAATTAATCTATCATTGTCTATGTATTTAATTACAAGTATTTGTACGAGTAGATACAATATAAGATGCGTGTGATTAAACAATATATATGTTGCAGACAAAACTCTTAACCAGTCAAAAGTACTATTGACTAGCAAAATCAGTCAAAAGTGCTTTTGACTGAACAGGTTGGTCAAAAGTGGTTTTGACTTAAAATTATTGGTTATTAGTACATTTGACTGCTAATTTTCAGTTAAAAGTACTTTTGACTGACGCTCTTTTAACTGTTATTTCAGTCATTAGTATTAATAACTAAAGTAGTAGTAGTAGTAAGGTCAAAAGTACTTTTGACTGGTTAAGAGTTTTGACTGCAACATCTATATGTTTTTTTAATAAGTGTGTCAAAAGGGGAAAGAAAATATAATAAAATTAAAGGAAGCTAAATTATGATAAAGTAGAATGGCCAAAAGTTAACTGTAAAAATATATTAAAGTGTAGATTTACTAAAATCAAAATTCAAAGTAAAACGATAAACCAATGTATTTATAAGTTTTATTGTATCACACTACTTATATTTTAATTACAAGAAATTAATACAATCAGCAACACACCATTTTATATACTACAATGGAATAAAATAAAATGTATTTAATAGCCTAGTAAGTTGAAAAACCCTTGGAGCCACATATACATATACATATACATATACATATCTATATATAATATTGTGAGGAGCAGCGATTCCCCACCACAACATTTTGTCGTGCTAGCTATATAAGGCGTGACTCAAGCGCCGGCGCGCCTCTTTTTCCTTGGCGCCAACATCGGCTAGACGTTTACACGAATCTCTGTCGGTTGGTTTAAGGGTCACGTGAGCTATTTTTCTTTGTTTAAATTGTTAAAAGTGTGCAATCGTAATTTCATTTATTTCTTGTTAGTTTATTAAAGTTTAGGAAAGTAAATTAATAATTGTTTCGTATGAATAAAACGGTGTTCTTGTTCAGTGTTGTTTTCTTTAAATAAATTCTACTTCCGATCCTAAAATCCGAATTGGGATAAAAAACTCAGTACGCTCACTTTATCTATTTCAAGAATAGGAAAACCATTATTCAGATTGTGTTTTTTTTTTAAATGTTACGATTGCTAGCTTTTATTAATAGTTCTGTGCTTTATAATGCGTGGTTAAGTGGTAGAAGTAATGCGTGAAAGATCACGAGACCGTGAACGTCGACGTTTTCGAGCTAGGCTACGCGTTCAGAAACGGCACAAGTGAGCCTCGCGAAGTAGGTCACGGTCCAGTGACAATAATTCGCAGCACTCGAGCGACGAACGGCGTGATCGGTAGACTGGCTCGCGTGTCCTAGACCGACGGGATTCACGTAATACTGTAAGATGATGTTCGCGTAGTAGAAGTAGGCATCGGTCGTGCGATTCCGACACCTATCCACCGTCGGGATAGGTCGCGCAGTAGCTCCCGTGATGAGTCACATTCTCGTTTGCGTAAACAAAGACGCCGCGCCCGCGTCGATCGTGAATTTACTTCCGAAATACGGCTTATAGCCATATTCTAATGTGTTATTTTGACGTAGGCCCCTGGTGGCTCCAAGGGTTTTTCAACTTGACGAATTTATAGAAAAATATCGGACAGACGGCATGTATGAATACGGTCTATATGTCGATTTGGCTTACATGTATGAATACGGTCTGCATGTTGAGCGACCTCTCACGTATGGATACGGCCTGCGTGTTGAGTAGGATTTCATGTATGAATACGGTCTACATGTCGATTTGGCTTACATGTATGAATACGGTCTGCATGTTGAGCGACCTCTCACGTATGGATACGGCCTGCGTGTTGAGTAGGACTTCATGTATGAATACGGTCTACATGTCGATTTGGCTTACATGTATGAATACGGTCTGCATGTTGAGCGACCTCTCACGTATGGATACGGCCTGCGTGTTGAGTAGGATTTCATGTATGAATACGGTCTACATGTCGATTTGGCTTACATGTATGAATACGGTCTGCATGTTGAGCGACCTCTCACGTATGGATACGGCCTGCGTGTTGAGTAGGACTTCATGTATGAATACGGTCTACATGTCGATTTGGCTTACATGTATGAATACGGTCTGCATGTTGAGCGACCTCTCACGTATGGATACGGCCTGCGTGTTGAGTAGGATTTCATGTATGAATACGGTCTACATGTCGATTTGGCTTACATGTATGAATACGGTCTGCATGTTGAGCGACCTCTCACGTATGGATACGGCCTGCGTGTTGAGTAAGGTTGCATGTGTGAATACGGTCCACATGTCTATTTGGCTTACAGGTATGAATACGGTCCGCACATTGAGCGACCTCTCACGTATGGATACAGCCTGCGTGTTGAGTAAGGTTGCATGTGTGAATACGGTCCACATGTATATTTGGCTTACAGGTATGAATACGGCCCGCACGTTGAGCGACCTCTCACGTATGGATACGGCCTGCGTGTTGAGTAAGGTTGCATGTGTGAATACGGTCCACATGTCCATTTGGCTTACAGGTATGAATACGGTCCGTACATTGAGCGACCTCTCACGTATGGATACGGCCTGCGTGTTGAGTAAGGTTGCATGTGTGAATACGGTCCACATGTATATTTGGCCTACAGGTATGAATACGGTCCGCACGTTGAGCGACCTCTCACGTATGGATACGGCCTGCGTGTTGAGTAAGGTTGCATGTGTGAATACGGTCCACATGTCTATTTGGCTTACAGGTATGAATACGGTCCGTACATTGAGCGACCTCTCACGTATGGATACGGCCTGCGTGTTGAGTAAGGTTGCATGTGTGAATACGGTCCACATGTATATTTGGCTTACAGGTATGAATACGGTCCGCACGTTGAGCGACCTCTCACGTATGGATACGGCCTGCGTGTTGAGTAAGGTTGCATGTGTGAATACGGTCCACATGTCTATTTGGCTTACAGGTATGAATACGGTCCGCACGTTGAGCGACCTCTCACGTATGGATACGGCCTGCGTGTTGAGTAAGGTTGCATGTGTGAATACGGTCCACATGTCTATTTGGCTTACAGGTATGAATACGGTCCGCACATTGAGCGACCTCTCACGTATGGATACGGCCTGCGTGTTGAGTAAGGTTGCATGTGTGAATACGGTCCACATGTCTATTTGGCTTACAGGTATGAATACGGTCCGCACATTGAGCGACCTCTCACGTATGGATACGGCCTGCGTGTTAAGTAAGGTTGCATGTGTGAATACGGTCCACATGTCGATTTGGCTTACATGTATGAATACGGTCTGCATGTTGAGCGACCTCTCACGTATGGATACGGCCTGCGTGTTGAGTACTCAGGCATGCATGTGTGAATACGGTCCACATGTCGATTTGGCTTACATGTATGAATACGGTCTGCATGTTAAGCGACCTCTCACGTATGGATACGGCCTGCGTGTTGAGTAGGCTTGAACGTATGAATACGGTCTGCGTTCAAGCCTCAGGTATTAGTATTACGAACAGAGACGTCTGTTTTATTTAAGAACGATGGATATTTGTGCTGTGTAAAAGTTGAACAAAAGTCGATGTTTGAATTAATTGAGTGATGACCGAACGAATCGTGGACAAGACAAATGCTTCACTGTATATGCTTGCAAAGAAAATTTCCTCACAGTCTGTTATTTTCTTTTAGTTATACGGTCTGTAATGCAGACAAAGATACGGTACTGACAGAGTCAGTTACTACTGCCAATCGATTAATGCTTTCATTGGATGATGACGTGGAGGCCGGACCATCAATGGCACGCACATCAGGACAGAGTGGCAATCCCAGAAGAGCCAGTGTCGAGGACGACACATTATCAGGAGAGGCCGTGTGAGGAGCAGCGATTCCCCACCACAACATTTTGTCGTGCTAGCTATATAAGGCGTGACTCAAGCGCCGGCGCGCCTCTTTTTTCTTGGCGCCAACATCGGCTAGACGTTTACACGAATCTCTGTCGGTTGGTTTAAGGGTCACGTGAGCTATTTTTCTTTGTTTAAATTGTTAAAAGTGTGCAATCGTAATTTCATTTATTTCTTGTTAGTTTATTAAAGTTTAGGAAAGTAAATTAATAATTGTTTCGTATGAATAAAACGGTGTTCTTGTTCAGTGTTTTTTTCTTTAAATAAATTCTACTTCCGATCCTAAAAATATATTTAAATAGATAAAATGCTTTGGGAAGTAGGGGTAGCACCGCGGCTATGAGGTTACCTTCATTGAGTACCTGGGTACCTTATTACTTTGTTGCTTACAAAGTAATAAGGTAACATAATGAGATTAATGAGTTATCACATACTATTTTCGAAATAGTTGTTATAAGTGGCAAAAATTATGCTTTTTAATTTTTACTCCTCGCATTTCGGCAGCAACAAAATTACTTTTTGCACATTTTTTGCACAATAGAAGGAAGTTAGTCCATCTATTTTGGGTAAATTATCCGATTGCCTTTTTTCATATCCTTCACCCATGTTGATGTTGAAATAACAAATGAAATAAAACAACAATTTACTGAGAAGCGTTAACTTATGTCTCCGGTGACATACGCGCGCAGCGCGGGCGGCAGGAGCTGTACGACTCGTGACGTCACACTAGCACTGCGCCAACGCGCGGCGATTTTAAATTACCGAGATTTTTAAATGTCTATAAAATCTAAACTAATTAATATTTTGGCATG
Source organism: Celastrina argiolus (assembly GCA_905187575.2). Lineage (NCBI taxonomy): Eukaryota > Metazoa > Arthropoda > Insecta > Lepidoptera > Lycaenidae > Celastrina > Celastrina argiolus. The sequence goes on from LR994598.1 coordinate 2,838,998, forward strand.
AAACAAAAAATAGTGTATTTATATTCATATAGGCTTTACTGTGATAAAGTTTTAATCAATTTCGCATAGCCAGTAACATTCACCATTGTAAGTAGGATAATATATTTATAGTGTTTTATATATTTTATTTATATTTAGTTTGTTTGTATTATTATCATGAATGTAAGTGTTGACTCATTTGCTTCAGATGATTTTTTATCCATTTCATCTAACAACAGCGATGATAGTTTTGAAAGTGCCACATTTATGAATCTTAGGGATACCATAACTTCAAATTTTAACACAGTTAACAAATGTTTCAAGGCCGTTCATATTAATGCACAGAGCATTCCGGCTCATTACTCCTACTTGCTTACGTCCTTTGATCGGGCTAATGTTGATGCTGTCTTTATATCGGAAACGTGGCTTAAGCCTTGCTTACCATCAACCTGCTACAGTTTACCCGGTTTTAAGTTAATTCGCAACGACCGCATTGGGAGGGGTGGAGGTGGTGTTGCGATTTATTTACGTTCAGACTTGTCCTACACTATTATTAGCTCGTCAGCGCAACCCCCTCCATCTGATGCTCTCGAGTTTTTGCTGGTAGAAGTCCAGGTATCGCACTATAATAAATTATTACTCGGGGTCTACTATTGCCCATCAATGCACAATGATTACTTTTCATCCTTTGAAAATACGCTTGATGCATTTACATCGTACTTCGATCATTGTGTTATAATGGGCGATTTCAAAACCTGTCTACTTAAGGGTGATAGTCGATCGACTAAACTTACTTCAATTTTAGTTTCGTATAATATGAAATTACTACCTCTGAATCCTACCCACTGCTTTCCAGGTTCCCGTCCTTCCCTGCTCGACCTAATCATAGTTTCCTCTCCTAATCGTGTTACTAAGCATGGACAAGTCTCAGCTGATATGTTTTCATACCATGATCTTATCTATGTCGCCTATAATGTTCGCCCTCCCAAAGCTAAGGTAAAAACTCTTCTTCAAAGAAATTTCTCTTCGATGAATATTGAAAGCCTAGAGGAGAACGCACATAACATAGACTGGTCAAACTTACTCTCAGCTGATTCCATTAATGACAAAATTGATATATTTAACGCTAAACTTAAATCTCTTTATGATATTCATGCACCTGTTAGGCCCGTTAAAATCAAACATCTTCCCACTCCCTGGTTATCAGAAGAAATCAAATCTCTGATAAATGCTAAGCATGCAGCCAAAGCCAAGTTTAAAATAAAAAAGACAAAGGAATATCGTAACAAATATATTAAAATCCGGAATCGCTGTAATACGATGTGTCGTGACGCATAAAGACGTCATATCCACGCCTCCGTCGAGAACGGGGATCCGGCTAAAACATGGCAATTTCTCAAATTCCTCGGCGTGGGCAAATGATCTGAACCGCAAGACTCTCATAATATAGATATAGATTCACTTAATAACCATTTTACTTTCTCTTTTAATCTCGACTCCAAAATTAAATCACAAACGTTAAATTATATTTCTTCGCTACCTATATTGAATTCTGATCCGTTCCTTACTGTTCCAGTTTTCTAAATCCTCCTGTCCTAAGACTGTGTCCGTCCTATTTCCATCCTACCCTTTTATCAAAAGTTTTAGAGCGGATCATTCATCACCAGCTTACGAAATTTGTTACCTACAACAGCTTACTCCGTACCCACAGTACGACTACCGCATTGGTAAAGGTAGCTGATGATATACGGTCAGGTATGGATAATAAAATGCTTACTATTCTCACACTTCTGGATTTTAGTAACGCCTTCAATTCCATAGACCACGATATTCTGCTAGCCCGGCTTGAATCTTGAAATATTTCACCATCAATAATTAATTTAATTCGTAGCTACGTTGTAGGATGACGGCAGAGAGTTAAATCATCTGATTATTTCTCCGACTGGAGTTATATCTATGCCGGCGTGTCTCAGGGTGGTGTGCTATCTCCTCTTCTGTTTGCAATTTTTATAAACTCTATAACAATATCGATTTCATCATCCTACCACTTGTATGCGGACGATCTTCAAATACACACACAGTCTCCTTTGGACAATCTGAATTCCGCTTTTGATCTAGTGAATCACGATTTGTCGAAAATTTGTGAATGGAGCAAGAATCATGGACTTCTTATAAATCCTATAAAAACTCAATTAATTGTAATTGGTAGCCCCGGGCTAATTGCTAGAGTTGACCTTGATTCTTTACCTTCTGTCCTTATAAATAGTATAATAATATATAATTCATTGCATAGAAAAACATTCAAGTGAAGTAATAGTAGAGTAGTAGTAAAGATATGGTACTAATGAGCAATTATATATTTGTATAACATTCACACCTCTTTATTTAGGTATCGGACGAGGCTACGAAATAGACATCTCAGATAACTGCGAAGAACTAGACCACACAAGTGATGCACCATCAGAACGTTACAAGGAACCGTTCAGCTGTGATGTGTCTTTGAAGAAATATTCACGAAAAGGACAGTTACGAAGACACATTAGGGTTCATGCGGGAGACAAACCATACTGCTGTGATGTGTGTTTGAAGAAGTTTTCACAAAAACGAGACTTACAAAGACACATTCGTATTCATACCGGAGATAAACCATACAGCTGTGATGTGTGTTTGAAGAAGTTTTCACAAAAAGGAGTTTTACAAAGACACATTCGTATTCATACGGGAGACAAACCATACACCTGTGATGTGTGTTTGAAGAAGTTTTTATTAAAAGGAGATTTACTAAGACACATTCGTATTCATACGGGAGACAAACCATACAGCTGTGATGTGTGTTTGGAGAAGTTTTCAGAACAGACAAATTTACGAAATCACAGTAGGGTTCATACGGGAGACAAACCATACAGCTGTGATGTGTGTTTGAAGAAGTTTGCACAAAAAGGAGATTTACTAAGACACATTCGTATTCATACGGGAGACAAACCATTCAGCTGTGATGTGTGTTTGAAGAAGTTTGCACAAAAAGAAAATTTACGAACACACAGTAGGGTTCATATGGGAGACAAACCATACAGCTGTGATGTGTGTTTGAAGAAGTTTGCACAAAAAGGACATTTACAATATCACAGTAGGGTTCATACGGGAGACAAACCATACAGCTGTGATGTGTGTTTGAAGAAGTTTTCAGAACAGACAAATTTACGAAATCACAGTAGGGTTCATACGGGAGACAAACCATACAGCTGTGATGTGTGTTTGAAGAAGTTTGCACAAAAAGGAGATTTACTAAGACACATTCGTATTCATACGGGAGACAAACCGTACAGCTGTGATGTGTGTTTGAAGAAGTTTTCAGCAAAGGGAAATTTACAAAGACACATTCGTATTCATACGGGAGACAAACCATACAGCTGTGATGTGTGTTTGAAGAAGTTTTCACAAAAAGGACAATTACAATATCACAGTAGGGTTCATACGGGAGATAAACCATACAGCTGTGATGTGTGTTTGAAGAAGTTTTCTCAAAAAGGAGTTTTACAAAGACACATTCGTATTCATACGGGAGACAAACCATACACCTGTGATGTGTGTTCGAAGAAGTTTTCACGAAACGGAGATTTACAAAGACACATTCGTATTCATAAGGGAGACAAACCATACAGCTGTGATGTGTGTTTGAAGAAGTTTTCACGAAACGGAGATTTACAATATCACAGTAGGGTTCATACGGGAGACAAACCATACAGCTGTGATGTGTGTTTGAAGAAGTTTTCACGAAACGGAGATTTACAAAGACACAGTATTGTTCATAGGGAGACAAACCATACAGCTGTGATGTGTGTTTGAAGAAGTTTTCACGAAACGGAGATTTACAAAGACACAGTAGTGTTCATAGGGAGACAAACCATACAGCTGTGATGTGTGTTTGAAGAAGTTTTCACAAAAAGGAAGTTTAGAAAGACATGTGGGCAACAACTATACAGCTGGGATGTAAACCCAGTTTCACCAAACAATGTTAAATAAATAACGCCTCGTTAATTCACTTGACAGACTCATGAGCTATCGACCATCCCACCACGTACTAATATCTTGTTAATTGACTTATTCCTGCTGTAGAGGTCTGTTAAATGTATAACAGACTTTAAATTAGAGATGGGTTATAACAGGTCAAACTCGATACCTGTTATTATACTGGGTGACCGGTAAAAGGGCTGTTTCCTTTTGACATGTAAAAATACATCACTTTTGCAGCCTAAGAAGCTATATCGTTCCCTATCCAAAAGCTAATGGTTACAAAGATATTCAAGATCTTTATTTTTTTTTTAAATACCCGATTTTAAAGGAAAAATTGTAATAAAAAAGAATCTACCCATTAATTTCTCAATCTTTAACATAATTTCACTTACACACAAAAAAAGAATAAAGTGCTGACCATCGAAGGGGTCTACCCTGTTGTCAAATTACCTAAAGGTAACCCCTAAGGTTTCATAAGTGTCTAGATCCATACACTGGTTTTGTTATTAACAATTTGTCGTTCGAGCCGATTGTCTTATTTATACATGTGAAAGCATTTGTTACTGTCACTTGTTTCTTGATTTGGCACGCTTTTTCTGTCCAAGCTGATATAGCTTTCGGTTTATCTATTGCGTGGATTGTACTTGTTACTTGTAATTAATAATAACAAGCTATATTGTTTAGATAACCCGAATAGTTTTGCAATTACTTCTTCTTCTTTTTCAAAAATGGCTCCATCACACTCTGACATTGGCGACTCACTAAGAGTCGCCAATGTCAGAGTGTATTGACGAACTCTGCTTTAAGAGAAGGTTTTATGGAAAAACAAGAGTACGGTAGAATGGTGAAAGATAGTTGAAAATTTTATAATCTGGAACAAACACAAACATTTAGGGTTAGTACTAAATACCTTACAGTTTAATTTTATTAGTGAGTATATCTATACTAATATTATAAAGAGGTAACATTTGATTGTTTGTTTGTTTGTTTGAATGGAATAGGCTCTGAAACCACTGAACCAATATGAAAAATTCTTTCGCCGATGGAAAGCTACATTCCTAGCACTGAACATAGGCTATATTAAATTTTTAACAAAAATAGGGTTCCTTACTAAAACCCCAAAGTGTAAAAAACGACCTTCAAAATTTCTTATATCGTGTGCGCTTCGACAACGGCTTCACCGATTTCGCTATGTTGTTACCATGACAACCGTTAGGCGTTCTAGACGTTAAACTGCGTTTCCACTGACGCGGAGCGAGACGGAGAGGAGCTTGCGGTACCCGAATTGACCAATCACTATGCTCGAAATCTTCGCTCCGCTCTGCTTGGGCACCACTAAGTTCCTATCCGCCCCGCTCCGCGTCAGTAGAAACGCAGGCTTATAAACGGGCCAAGATCGGGGAGGTTTTTCAAATGTGTAGTTACAGACCACATAATAAGAAAATTTAACACCAACAATATATGAACAAATTACATTAATACTGAAGTCCAATTCCAACCATACACAACATTAATTAAGCTTAAATACTACAGATTACAACAAGTGAAACAGAAAATAAAAGAAAGAACAAAACATACTAAAGTGATATGTAAAACTGACATTAAAAAACATACAATAACACTGATTTCACAACATTCATTTTACTAGACAGAGCCATATAAATATAAGTACTTAATTATGAAAAATTTGTTGTAGAATCTTTGGCTAAACCATTTTTAAAAAGACATTAGACTATCATTAAAAATATCTGAACGACCACAAATTTTATTATACATGTAACATATTCTGTGTATCGGATTATTTTTGGACACATTATTAAAGAACCACCTCTTTATTTTGGCATTCTCCCGACTGAACGAGCTAGCAACCTGGTGACCACAAAAATTAAATATTAATTCATATTTTCTAAACCAATTTTCTGATAAACACATAATATCAATGTTGTGCTTATTTAAAAATAATTCAATCTCTAATTCTTTACCTACCATTCCCTGTAAGTTTTGGTCCACCAGATTTATATTAAATTTACTATTTTTGCTAAATATTTGGGTAGGTAGGTATTTATTTATATTATTATTTAAAGTATTGCTAGAGTGGGCCTCTGTTGTCTTAGAACCTAATTTAAATTATTTGGAACATATTCTAAGCTGTTAATTATGTTATTGTCAGAATAAGAGCACTGCTCAACAAAAGCAGTGGCCGGTTTGGCTGGTTTTAGTATCATAAAAAATAAAAATCCTTAGTCTCTTTATTTACTTCCTTAATTATTTTATTGTGATTGGAAGTAAATTTCTGCCAATAAGTCTCTAGGCTCTCTAGACGAGTCTCTATGTGAGCCGTCGTTATGTCCTCCTTTAGCGACTTCTTAACATTGGCTTGAGCTTTGGTAACTCTGCGTACGGTCCCTTTTTGTAGGACTATCGCCTCCATATTTGATGAATATCACAGAACTATGAAACTGGTGAGTTTTTGCACAATAAGGTTTAGAATCGCTCACTCGGGACTTCTATTTAAAAACTTGTTTAAGTCCCGGTTCGGCCGCTTCGGAGTGTAGACGGACGCCTGCTCCAGCACCTTGGGATCTTCTGCTTCCGGAGTCGCTGCTGCTGGCGAAGTTACTGCTCCGGCCACCAGCTTCCGGGTTGCTCCTCGCCCCCTCGTTCGGTCGCAGTATTCCGCTGATCGTCAGTCTGCCAGTCCACCTCCAGTCTTCCAGGGCCCCAGATTTTCTCCCAAATAATGCACAGGCCACAGCGATTCTTTACGACACCGAAGGACCATGAACCACTTTCTACTAATAAAAACTACAGTATTATTACTACTTACTAGGTTAGTACAGTAATCTACTAGATTACTGTGTATTAATAAATCTCCAATTTCAATTAAACTTAAACTCAATACAGCCGAAATAATACAAGTAAATTACCTTCAATTTTGGCATATAAAATATAAAATCAAATATAAAATCTTTATAAAAACAGTTAAAGACGTTTAAACACAAAACCCCAAGTAATATCTCCAAGACCACGGCTCTCTGGCCTAAATATGCCAACACTTTCGTTTACCACCGCGGCTAACCCGTCTGTATCACCTGCTGAGTACACATCGTATGGTCTGTGAAGACCACGACCTCCGCAAGTATCACACGCCCACCACGCACCCACGCCCTACCTGAGTTGCCTCAAGATAAACCGATTTCGACCGGGCTACAGCTACGTAACGATGAATGGTACGGTCGAATACGGTCGTTAGAATTTTACCCGAATTTCTGTCATACTTTCAACTACCTCAATTATTCACTTACTCTTAATTGATAATCGTTAATATCATCGCAATAATTTATCAAGGACGCAATATCCTTTAATTATATTATGTACATATATAATTCATTGCATAGAAAAACATTCAAGTGAAGTAATAGTAGAGTAGTAAAGATATGGTACTAATAAGCAGTTATATATTTGTATAACATTCACACCTCTTTATTTAGGTATCGGACGAGGCTACGAAATAGACATCTCAGATAACTGCGAAGAACTAGACCACACAAGTGATGCACCATCAGAACGTTACAAGGAACCGTTCAGCTGTGATGTGTCTTTGAAGAAATATTCACGAAAAGGACAGTTACGAAGACACATTAGGGTTCATGCGGGAGACAAACCATACTGCTGTGATGTGTGTTTGAAGAAGTTTTCACAAAAACGAGACTTACAAAGACACATTCGTATTCATACCGGAGATAAACCATACAGCTGTGATGTGTGTTTGAAGAAGTTTTCACAAAAAGGAGTTTTACAAAGACACATTCGTATTCATACGGGAGACAAACCATACAGCTGTGATGTGTGTTTGGAGAAGTTTTCAGAACAGACAAATTTACGAAAACACAGTAGGGTTCATATGGGAGACAAACCATACAGCTGTGATGTGTGTTTGAAGAAGTTTGCACAAAAAGGAGATTTACTAAGACACATTCGTATTCATACAGGAGATAAACCATACAGCTGTGATGTGTGTTTGAAGAAGTTTTCACAGAAAGGACATTTACGAACTCACAGTAGGGTTCATACGGGAGACAAACCATACAGCTGTGATGTGTGTTTGAAGAAGTTTTCAGAAAAAGGAGTTTTACAAAGACACATTCGTGTTCATATGGGAGACAAACCATACAGCTGTGATGTGTGTTTGAAGAAGTTTTCAGAAAAAGGAGTTTTACAAAGACACATTCGTGTTCATACGGGAGACAAACCATTCAGCTGTGATGTGTGTTTGAAGAAGTTTGCACAAAAAGGAGTTTTACAAAGACACATTCGTATTCATACGGGAGACAAACCGTACAGCTGTGATGTGTGTTTGAAGAAGTTTTCAGCAAAGGGAAATTTACAAAGACATATTCGTATTCATACGGGAGACAAACCATACAGCTGTGATGTGTGTTTAAAGAAGTTTTCACAAAAACGAGACTTACAAAGACACATTCGTATTCATACAGGAGATAAACCATACAGCTGTGATGTGTGTTTGAAGAAGTTTGCACAAAAAGGACATTTACAATATCACAGTAGGGTTCATACGGGAGACAAACCATACACCTGTGATGTGTGTTCGAAGAAGTTTTCACGAAACGGAGATTTACAAAGACACATTCGTATTCATAAGGGAGACAAACCATACAGCTGTGATGTGTGTTTGAAGAAGTTTTCACGAAACGGAGATTTACAATATCACAGTAGGGTTCATACGGGAGACAAACCATACAGCTGTGATGTGTGTTTGAAGAAGTTTTCACGAAACGGAGATTTACAAAGACACAGTAGTGTTCATAGGGAGACAAACCATACAGCTGTGATGTGTGTTTGAAGAAGTTTTCACGAAACGGAGATTTACAAAGACACAGTAGTGTTCATAGGGAGACAAACCATACAGCTGTGATGTGTGTTTGAAGAAGTTTTCACAAAAAGGAAGTTTAGAAAGACATGTGGGCAACAACTATACAGCTGGGATGTAAACACAGTTTCACCAAACAATGTTAAATAAATAACGCCTCGTTAATTCACTTGACAGACTCATGAGCTATCGACCATCCCACCACGTACTAATATCTTGTTAATTGACTTATTCCTGCTGTAGAGGTCTGTTAAATGTATAACAGACTTTAAATTAGAGATGGGTTATAACAGGTCAAACTCGATACCTGTTATTATACTGGGTGACCGGTAAAAAGGCTGTTTCTTTTTGACATGTAAAAATACATCACTTTTGCAGCCTACGAAGCTATATCGTTCCCTATCCAAAAGCTAATAGTTACAAAGATATTCAAGATCTTTATTTTTTTTTAAATACCCGATTTTAAAGGAAAAAATGTAATAAAAAAGAATCTACCCATTAATTTCTCAATCTTTAACATAATTTCACTTACACACAAAAAAAGAATAAAGTGCTGACCATCGAAGGGGTCTACCCTGTTGTCAAATTACCTAAAGGTAACCCCTAAGGTTTCATAAGTGTCTAGATCCATACACTGGTTTTGTTATTAACAATTTGTCGTTCGAGCCGATTGTCTTATTTATACATGTGAAAGCATTTGTTACTGTCACTTGTTTCTTGATTTGGCATGCTTTTTCTGTCCAAGCTGATATAGCTTTCGGTTTATCTATTGCGTGGATTGTACTTGTTACTTGTAATTAATAATAACAAGCTATATTGTTTAGATAACCCGAATAGTTTTGCAATTACTTCTTCTTCTTTTTCAAAAATGGCTTTATCACACTCTGACATTGGCGACTCACTAAGAGTCGCCAATGTCAGAGTGTATTGACGAACTCTGCTTTAAGAGAAGGTTTTATGGAAAAACAAGAGTACGGTAGAATGGTGACAGATAGTTGAAAATTCTATAATCTGGAACAAACACAAACATTTAGGGTTAGTACTAAATACCTTACAGTTTAATTTTATTAGTGAGTATATCTATACTAATATTATAAAGAGGTAACATTTGATTGTTTGTTTGTTTGTTTGAATGGAGTAGGCTCTGAAACCACTGAACCAATATGAAAAATTCTTTCGCCGATGGAAAGCTACATTCCTAGCACTGAACATAGGCTATATTAAATTTTTAACAAAAATAGGGTTCCTTACTAAAACCCCAAAGTGTAAAAAACGACCTTCAAAATTTCTTATATCGTGTGCGCTTCGACAACGGCTTCACCGATTTCGCTATGTTGTTACCATGACAACCGTTAGGCGTTCTAGACGTTAAACTGCGTTTCCACTGACGCGGAGCGAGACGGAGAGGAGCTTGCGGTACCCGAATTGACCAATCACTATGCTCGAAATCTTCGCTCCGCTCTGCTCGGGCACCACTAAGTTCCTATCCGCCCCGCTCCGCGTCAGTAGAAACGCAGGCTTATAAACGGGCCAAGATCGGGGAAGTTTTTCAAATGTGTAGTTACAGACCACAGAATAAGAACATTTAACACCAACAATATATGAACAAATTACATTAATACTGAAGTCCAATTCCAACCATACACAACATTAATTAAGCTTAAATACTACAGATTACAACAAGTGAAACAGAAAATAAAAGAAAGAACAAAACATACTAGAGTGATATGTAAAACTGACATTAAAAAACATACAATAACACTGATTTCACAACATTCATTTTACTAGACAGAGCCATATAAATATAAGTACTTAATTATGAAAAAATTGTTGTAGAATCTTTGGCTAAACCATTTTTAAAAAGACATTAGACTATCATTAAAAATATCTGAACGACCACAAATTTTATTATACATGTAACATATTCTGTGTATCGGATTATTTTTGGACACATTATTTAAAGAACCACCTCTTTATTTTGGCATTCTCCCGACTGAACGTTGCTAGCAACCTGGTGACCACAAAAATTAAATATTAATTCATATTTTCTAAACCAATTTTCTGATAAACACATAGTATCAATGTTGTGCTTATTTAAAAATAATTCAATCTCTAATTCTTTACCTACCATTCCCTGTAAGTTTTGGTCCACCAGATTTATATTAAATTTACTATTTTTGCTAAATATTTGGGTAGGTATTTATTTATAATATTATTATTTAAAGTATTGCTAGAGTGGGCCTCTGTTGTCTTAGAACCTAATTTAAATTATTTGGAACATATTCTAAGCTGTTAATTATGTTATTGTCAGAATAAGAGCACTGCTCAACAAAAGCAGTGGCCGGTTTGGCTGGTTTTAGTGTCATAAAAAATAAAAATCCTTAGTCCTCTTTATTTACTTCCGTAATTATTTTATTGTGATTGGAAGTAAATTTCTGCCAATAAGTCTCTAGGCTCTCAAGACGAGTCTCTATGTGAGCCGTCGTTATGTCCTCCTTTAGCGACTTCTTAACATTGGCTTGAGCTTTGGTAACTCTCCGTACGGTCCCTTTCTGTAGGACTATCGCCTCCATATTTGATGAATATCACAGAACTATGAAACTGGTGAGTTTTTGCACAATAAGGTTTAGAATCGCTCACTCGGGACTTCTATTTAAAAACTTGTTTAAGTCCCGGTTCGGCCGCTTCGGAGTGTAGACGGACGCCTGCTCCAGCACCTTGGAGCCTCCACATCTTCTGCTTCCGGAGTCGCTGCTGCTGGCGAAGTTACTGCTCCGGCCACCAGCTTCCGGGTTGCTCCTCGCCCCTTCGTCCGGTCGCAGTATTCCGCTGATCGTCAGTCTGCCAGTCCACCTCCAGTCTTCCAGGGCCCCAGATTTTCTCCCAAATAATGCACAGGCCACAGCGATTCTTTACGACACCGAAGGACCATGAACCACTTCTAATAAAACACAACTACTAATAAAAACTACAGTATTATTACTAGTTACTAGGTTCGTACAGTAATCTACTAGATTACTGTGTATTAATAAATCTCCAATTCCAATTAAACTTAAACTCAATACAGCCGAAATAATACAAGTAAATTACCTTCAATTTTGGCATAAACATGACGTATGAAAATCAAATATAAAATCTTTATAAAAACAGTTAAAGACGTTTAAACACAAAACCCCAAGTAATATCTCCAAGACCACGGCTCTCTGGCCTAAATATGCCAACACTTTCGTTTACCACCGCGGCTAACCCGTCTGTATCACCTGCTGAGTACACATCGTATGGTCTGTGAAGACCACGACCTCCGCCAGAATCACACGCCCACCACGCACCCACGCCCTACCTGAGTTGCCTCAAGAGAAACCGATTTCGACCGGGCTACAGCTGCGTAACGATGAATGGTACAGTCGGCTGCACTAACATGGATACATCTACAAATTTGCAAAAATATGTCTACGTTAGTTTTTCAAAAATATCGTCACCTTATTGCATTCAAAGCGATGTAACCAGCAAAGTGTTTCAAAATTATGAATACATTATTTTCATAATGAAGTAAACAGCAGTATTTCAGTGAATAGTATGCACACTTAAATTCATAATTATGAATACGCGACAAATTTCAATAATATGTAAACATTGTTTACTTCATTACAATGTAAACATTAATTGTATCAATAATATGGATACACTTATAAAATTTTAGCATTTTTCACTTTTCTGCAAATATGTTTTAAATGCCACAAAAATGTACTCGGGGTATGTTCCAATAAGATGTATACATTAATTTTTTCTTTTTCTTTTCGCACAGCCATAACTACAAATGGTAGAAACATGAAATTTGGACTACTGAATTCGTAAAAAATCCCTTTTTGCACCTCCGACAAAAACAGAGGGATTTTTCGAGTCTGTCTGTATGTCTGTCATCGTAGCTCCCAAACGGATGAACCGATTTTGATGTAGTTTTTTTTGTTTGAATGCTGACGTGGTCATGTTAAAAAACTTAAGCTATGATTCAACAAAATAAATTTTGCTTACTGCTGAACAATTCGAGTGTCACTTAAAAAATAGTTTTACTTTTATGAATAGAAAAAACACAAAAAGAAAAAAATTATGAAATTTATTACAGTCAATCAGACATTAAATTATCTAAACGGTAACAAAAATAGTTTCTGAAATATTCTTCTACCCTCAAACTATGATATTTCAATATTATATTAATTTTGTTTATCATACAAAATTTTAGCTTGCGTTTCTGGAAACTAAACTACATTATGATATAAGTTTGACGTTTATTTATGTATGTTCGTCTGTTTGCTTGTGGCATCGTAACTACTAAATGGATGGACCGATTTTGATATACTTTTATTTATTTTTATTCAAAGCTAAATTATAAATATTAAAAAAAAATCGACGAGATCGCAATAATTAGTCATCAGTTCATACACTGTTTGATTATTCAGGGGCTAGTTAAAAAAATAATTTTGCTTTTCTGACCAAAAAAAACAAGAAAAGACAAGAATTATCCAATTTATTGCAATGGATCAGAAATTTTACGCTAACATAATATTATATTTCAGAGAATGTTTTTATCAGGTTTTTACTTCTACCCTCAAACTATACATAATATTATGATGATAACGAAACCAGAAATATTTAGTCACGAGTTTGTACACCAGAGTTAATTTACAGTCATCGTTTGCACTTCGCAATATTCATTTTTCAGTAATTAAATTATTTGGTTTGTTTTTTGTTTTTAAGCTTAGGTAATCCAAATGGAGTCATTTAAAACTACAATTTTTATTATTTTAAAATATGGGATGTTTTTCATGTTGCCCGTGTTAGTTTATATTATTTATATTGACAATATTACTAATATAGGACGATATTAACATTGTTTGGTTTTGATATATTATAGTTTGAGGGTAGACTATAAAAACCGATGAAAGTAGTATTTGAAATATATACGTTCGCGTGTATCAGAGTTATACCTATTACACTGAAGAATATAATCGATATTCTAATGTATGTGTGATTTTTAAATAACCGTCAATAATAATACCCGTCAACATATCACCTCTATTATTTATAGAATTCATTATGGTATATATTGCAATGTAATGAAATTTTGACCAGCCTTTTCTGAAACACAAAATTAACGTTTACATTATAATGGAATAAACAATGTTTACATGCTACTGAAATTTGTCGCGTGTTCATAATTATGAATTTAAGTGTGTATACTATTCACTGAAATACTGCTGTTTACTTCATTATGATAATAATGTATTCATAATTTTGAAACACTTTGCTGGTTACATCGCTTTGAATGCAAAGGTGACGATATTTTTGAAAATTAAACGTAGACATATTTTTGCAAATTTGTAGATGTATCCATGTTAGTGCAGCCGACTGTACGGTCGAATACGGTCGTTAGAATTTTACCCGAATTTCTGTCATACTTTCAACTACCTCAATTATTCACTTACTCTTAATTAATAATCGTTAATATCATCGCAATAATTTATCAAGGACGCAATATCCTTTAATTATATTATGTACATATATAATTCATTGCATAGAAAAACATTCAAGTGAAGTAATAGTAGAGTAGTAGTAAAGATATGGTACTAATAAGCAGTTATATATTTGTATAACATTCACACCTCTTTATTTAGGTATCGGACGAGGCTACGAAATAGACATCTCAGATACCTGCGAAGAACTAGACCACACAAGTGATGCACCATCAGAACGTTACAAGGAACCGTTCAGCTGTGATGTGTTTTTGAAGAAATATTCACGAAAAGGACAGTTACGAAGACACATTAGGGTTCATGCGGGAGACAAACCATACTGCTGTGATGTGTGTTTGAAGAAGTTTTCACAAAAACGAGACTTACAAAGACACATTCGTATTCATACCGGAGATAAACCATACAGCTGTGATGTGTGTTTGAAGAAGTTTTCACAAAAAGGAGTTTTACAAAGACACATTCGTATTCATACGGGAGACAAACCATACACCTGTGATGTGTGTTTGAAGAAGTTTTTACTAAAAGGAGATTTACTAAGACACATTCGTATTCATACGGGAGACAAACCATACAGCTGTGATGTGTGTTTGAAGAAGTTTTCAGAACAGACAAATTTACGAAATCACAGTAGGGTTCATATGGGAGACAAACCATACAGCTGTGATGTGTGTTTGAAGAAGTTTTCGCAAAAAGGAGATTTACTAAGACACATTCGTATTCATACGCGAGACAAACCATACAGCTGTGACGTGCGTTTGGAGAAGTTTTCAGAACAGACAAATTTACGAAATCACAGTAGGGTTCATATGGGAGACAAACCCTACAGCTGTGATGTGTGTTTGAAGAAGTTTGCACAAAAAGGAGTTTTACAAAGACACATTCGTATTCATACGGGAGACAAACCCTACAGCTGTGATGTGTGTTTGAAGAAGTTTGCACAAAAAGGAGTTTTACAAAGACACATTCGTATTCATACGGGAGACAAACCATACAGCTGTGACGTGTGTTTGAAAAAGTTTATACAAAAAGGAAATTTACAAGATCACATTAGGGTTCATGCGGGAGACAAACCATACAGCTGTGATATGTGTTTGAAGAAGTTTGCACAAAAAGGAATTTTACAAAGACACATTCGTATTCATATAGGGGACAAACCATACAGCTGTGATGTGTGTTTGAAGAAGTTTTCACAAAAAGGAGTTTTACAAAGACACATTCGTATTCATACGGGAGACAAACCATACAGCTGTGATGTGTGTTTGAAGAAGTTTTCACGAAACGGAGATTTACAAATACACATTCGTATTCATACGGGAGAAAAACCATACAGCTGTGATGTGTGTTTGGAGAAGTTTTCACGAAACGGAGATTTACAAAGACACAGTAGTGTTCATAGGGAGACAAACCATACAGCTGTGATGTGTGTTTGAAGGAGTTTTCATAAAAAGGAAGTTTAGAAAGACACATTTGATTGTTTGTTTGAATGGAATAGGCTCTGAAACCACTGAACCAATATGAAAAATTCTTTCGCCGATGGAAAGCTACATTCCTAGCACCTGAACATAGGCTAAATTAAATTTTTAACAAAAATAGGGTTCCTTACTAAAACCCCAAAGTGTAAAAAATTACCTACAAAATTTCTTATATCGTGTGCGCTTCGACAACGGCTTCACCGATTTGGCTATGTTGTTACCATGACAACCGTTAGGCGTTTTAGACGTTAAACTGCGTTTCCACTGACGCGGAGCGAGACGGAGAGGAGCTTGCGGTACCCGAATTGACCAATCACTATGCTCGAAATCTTCGCTTCGCTCTGCTTGGGCACCACTAAGTTCCTATCCGCCCCGCTCCGCGTCAGTAGAAACGCAGGCTTATAAACGGGCCAAGATCGGAGAGGTTTTTCAAATGTGTAGTTACAGACCACAGAATAAGAACATTTAACACCAACAATATATGAACAAATTACATTAATACTGAAGCCCAATTCCAACCATACACAACATTAATTAAGCTTAAATACTACAGATTACAACAAGTGAAACAGAAAATAAAAGAAAGAACAAAACATACTAAAGTGAAATGTAAAACTGACATTAAAAAACATACAATAACACTGATTTCACAACATTAATTTTACTAGACAGAGCCATATAAATATAAGTACTTAATTATGAAAAAATTGCTGTAGAATCTTTGGCTAAACCATTTTTAAAAGACATTAGACTATCATTAAAAATATCTGAACGACCACAAATTTTATTATTTATGTAACATATTCTGTGTATCGGATTATTTTTGGACACATTTTATTAAAGAACCACCTCTTTATTTCGGCATTCTCCCGACTGAACGAGCTAGCAACTTGGTGACCACAAAAATTAAATATTAATTCATATTTTCTAAACCAATTTTCTGATATACACATAATAACAATGTTGTGCTTATTTAAAAATAATTCAATCTCTAATTCTTTACCTACCATTCCCTGTAAGTTTTGGTGCACCAGATTTATATTAAATTTACTATTTTTGCTAAATATTTGGGTAGGTAGGTATTTATTTATAATATTATTATTTAAAGTATTGCTAGAGTGGGCCTCTGTTGTCTTAGAACCTAATTTAAATTATTTGGAACATATTCTAAGCTGTTAATTATGTTATTGTCAGAATAAGAGCACTGCTCAACAAAAGCAGTGGCCGGTTTAGCCAATTCTTTGGCTGGTTTTAGTATCATAAAAAATAAAAATCCTTAGTCCTCTTTATTTACTTCCCTAATTAATTTATTGTGATTGGAAGTAAATTTCTGCCAATAAGTCTCTAGGCTCTCTAGACGAGTATACTCGGGACTTCTATTTACAAACATGTTTAAGTCCCGGTTCGGCCGCTCGGAGTGTAGACGGACGCCTGCTCCAGCACCTTGGGATCTTCTGCTTCCGGAGTGTCAGTCCACCTCAAGTCTTCCAGGGCCCCAGATTTTCTCCCAAATAATGCACAGGCCACAGCGATTCTTTACGACACCGAAGGACCATGAACCACTTTCTACTAATAAAAACTACAGTATTATTACTACTTACTAGGTTAGTACAGTAATCTACTAGATTACTGTGTATTAATAAATCTCCAATTCCAATTAAACTTTAACTCAATACAGCCGAAATAATACAAGTAAATACCTTCAATTTTGGCATAAACAAGACGTATGAAAATCAAATATAAAATCTTTATAAAAACAGTAAAAGACGTTTAAACACAAAACCCCAAGTAATATCTCCAAGACCACGGCTCTCTGGCCTAAATATGCCAACACTTTCGTTTACCACCGCGGCTAACCCGTCTGCATCACCTGCTGAGTACACAACGTATGGTCTGTAACGACCACGGCCTCCGCCAGAATCACACGCCACCCACGCACCCACGCCCTACCTGAGTCGCCTCCACAGAAACCGATTTAGACCGGGCTACAGCTACGTAACGATGAATGGTACGGTCGAATACGGTCGTTAGAATTTTACCCGAATTTCTGTCATACTTTCAACTACCTCAATTATTCACTTACTCTTAATTAATAATATTTAATATCATCGCAATAGTTTATCAAGGACGCTACATCCTTTAATAATATTATGTATAATTCATTGCATACACAAACTTTAAAGCGAAGTAGAGTAGTAGTAAAGAGATAATAGTTATATGCATTATTATATTTTTATAACATTCACACCTCTTTATTTAGGTATCGGACGAGGCTACGAAATGGACATCTCAGATAACTGCGAAGAACTAGACCAAATAAGTGATGCACCATCAGAATGTTACAAGGAACCGTTCGGCTGTGATGTGTCTTTGAATAAATTTTCACGAATAGGACAGTTTAGTAACTGTCCTATTAGACACAGTAGGGTTCATACCGGAGACAAACCATACAGTTGTGAAGTGTGTTTGAAAAAGTTTTCAGAAAAAGGAAGTTTAGAAAGACACATTCGTATTCATACCGGAGATAAACCATACAGATGTGATGTGTGTTTGAAGAAGTTTTCAGAAAAAGGAAGTTTACGAAAACACAGTAGGGTTCATACGGGAGACAAACCATACAGCTGTGATGTGTGTTTGAAGAAGTTTTCACAAAAAGAAAATTTACGAAGACACATTAGTGGTCATATGGGAGACAAACCATAAAGCTGTGATGTGTGTTTGAAGAAGTTTTCACGAAAAGAAAATTTACGAAGACACATTAGTGGTCATATGGGAGACAAACCATACAGCTGTGATGTGTGTTTGAAGAAGTTTTCAGAAAAAGGAAGTTTACGAACACACAGTAGGGTTCATAAGGGAGACAAACCATACAGCTGTGATTTGTGTTTGAAGAAGTTTTCAGAAAAAGGAAGTTTACGAAGACACATTAGTGTTCATACGGGAGACAAACCATACAGCTGTGATGTGTGTTTGAAGAAGTTTTCAGAAAAAGGAAGTTTAGAAAGACACATTCGTATTCATATGCGAGACAAACCATACAGCTGTGAAGTGTGTTTGAAGAAGTTTTCAGAAAAAGGAAGTTTAGAAAGACACATTCGTATTCATACGCGAGATAAACCATACAGATGTGATGTGTGTTTGAAGAAGTTTTCAGAAAAAGGAAATTTACGAACACACAGTAGGGTTCATATGGGAGACAAACCATACAGCTGTGATGTGTGTTTGAAGAAGTTTTCACGAAAAGAAAATTTACGAAGACACATTAGTGGTCATATGGGAGACAAACCATACAGCTGTGATGTGTGTTTGAAGAAGTTTTCAGAAAAAGGAAGTTTACGAACCCACAGTAGGGTTCATAAGGGAGACAAACCATACAGCTGTGATGTGTGTTTGAAGAAGTTTTCAGAAAAAGGAAGTTTACGAACACACAGTAGGGTTCATACGCGAGACAAACTAACAGCTGTGATGTGTGTTTGAAGAAGTTTTCACAAAAAGGAAGTTTACAAAGACACATTAGAGTTCAATGAAATAATAAAATAAAAATGAACTAGAAGCTTGTAAAAGTAATGTACTTACCATTTGAACTAAAATATTATGTATTTAAAAATATTAGTCCTGGACACAATGAATTGTAATACTTTTAAGTGATTATTAAATATGCATGCAGTACCTAACATTAATTGATAATTTAGCATGCACAATTTTCTAACAATAATTCCACGCCCAAGAGGCAGAAATTTAGAGCTCAACTAAATAATTGTAAGACCTGTTTTATTAATAAATAATTGTAAGACAAATTTCTTGGAAATAAATGAATTCTATTCTATTCTACTCTACTCTATTCTATTATATTCTATTCTATTTTATTCTATTCTATTCTATTCTATTCTATGGGAGACAAACCATACAGCTGTCATGTGTCTTTGAAGAAGTTTTCAGAAAAAGGACATTTACAAAGACACATTAGAATTCATATGGGAGACAAACCATACAGCTGTCATTTGTGCTTGAAGAAGTTTTCACAGAAGGGAAGTTTAGATAGACACATTAGAGTTCATATGGACTATAAACTATACAGCTCGGATGTATGTTTAAAGAAGTTTTTATCAAAATAAAACCCAGTTTCATGAAACAATGCTACATAAATAACGCCTTGTTAAATCACTTGATAAACTCATGAGCTATCGACCGTCCCACCATGTACTAATCTTGTCAATTCCTGCTGTAGAGGTCCGTTAAATGTATAACAGAGTTTAATTTTGTTGTTAACCCCACAAAGTCGCAAGCTATTTTAATTGGCAGCAGGCAGCTGCGATCCAGGATAGATTTCGGGTCTTTAAGTAAGGTTATTTACAATGGTAACGTGTTAGAGTTCAAAGACAGTGCCAAAAACCTGGGTGTAATCTTCGGCTGCCACGTTTCCTGGTCTGCGCATATTAACGAGGTGAGCTAAAGACTACATTACTCATTTCATGCTCTGAAGAGGTTGCGATTTTTCCTTCCCACTCCGGTGAAGTTATGGTTTATGAGTTTGTTTTTGTTGCAGTAGCGGATAACTCTGTTTAGTTGGAAGCAAAATTAGTTTGTTTATGGGACGTTTAATGCTGTCATTGTTCTTTGTTTTCAGCGTACGTGACCGTCACTTCCAGGGTGAGTTTGTGTAACTCTTCCCATTAGCCAACGGGCGGGAGGAATGTGATCTTCTTTGGCAATGGCGAAGTTACCAACGTTCTTGCCAGCGTAGTGCCACTTGCTTCTTGTTTGCAGAGTCTGTAGATATTCCATTGACCATTTGTTCCAAAAGTCCTTCTTAGGTATAATTTCGTGGACGAGTTAAGATAGAAAGTCCTAATCGACCTCCTACTCGTAAAATTCCTTCGTTATCAACCATGGATTGAAGGACAACAGCTGACTTTTACGATGTACTCTACCCATCTGTTTTAATTGTTCAATTTCCCGCATATAATATTTCGCTTGTACAGCTTTTATAATTATGTAATGAGCGCCTCGTATTTCATATAATTTCAAATCCAGTGTTAATTGTTTGCTGCTACGGTGTCGTAGGTTATGGATGAAACGAGACACCCAAGCTAATATGCGAGTGATTCTTTCCATAGAGCTGTGACGTCCTAGAAGTTCTTCTATAAATGTTGTTTCATAGTAGACCTTTTTCTTTTCTTCCAGATAGTATTTATTTATTTCTATCGGTTGTTTTGTAATTGGTTCTTTCAGCCATCTTGGGCCTTCCCTCCAAAGAGAGTGTGATAGAAGCTGAGATGGTAGAATACCTCTGGACGCGCAGTCTGCGGCATTCTCTGCGGTCTTTACGTGTCTCCAGGTTGCGGATGGCATGTTGTTCAATATTTCGATTACCCTGTTGGCAACAAATGTCTTCCACCGTCCTATGTATGATGAATGTAAACTGATCCGTGCGCGGGTTCCACGATAGGCCTAGTGTCTTGTTTGTTTCAGCATGTTTGAAATCTAACAATCTTATGACGCCGTGGTGAGGAAGAAAACAGCTAGGCTCACTCATGTGGCCTAATCGTAGGTATTCGTTAATGAAATCTACATAATTTTTGGCCAGTTGTTCGTTTTTTAGAAAATCGCTTTTCTAGCTGTTTAAACTGAGCGACCGCCTTAGGTTTTGATGGACTTAGATGATTCTCATAGTTATGTTTCATCGGCAGTTTAACTTCATAGCGTCCATCAGGTTGGCGAGTTGTTGTTTGTTGATACAGAAGTCGGCCGAAGCGTATTGTGATCAATACGCTTCGGCCGACAACAAGTTGGTGTCGGTTGACGTTATTTCTTCCATTTCCCAGTATTTCAAAATTTCGCTGATGTTGTTAGTAACCGCATAATAACAGGTGAAGTGTTTCATGTTGCCGACTAATACCCATCCTAATTTGGTCTGTTGTGCGATTGGGGAATTAGACGAGCCCTCAAAATTCCATTCATTAATATTTCCGTAAAGATCTTGGCGTCTAGAAGCACGTCGATCGGCTTTGAGATGTTGTAGTCCGGGTCCGCTAAGTTGATGTTTTGTACGTGTGGCCAAGACGGTTTCTCGAATGTAACGTTCGGTAGGCTTCCGATAACTTTAGGCATTACTAAGGCGTTTGTGATGAAGTTGTAATCATCGTATCGTGATGCGCAGATTAGCTTTACAGATCAGTTGCTTTGTGTTCCTTTCGAGCCCACTCAAAATACAGATGTTCTTTGGTTACATCTCTGTAGTTGTGACCGTTGAGCAGCAGATTCTGTAATTAAGTTAATCTGCGATCCTTGGTGGCCGGCCAGTTAACGTAGTTGCCAGTAAATACTGGTAGTTCAAGATGTGGTATAGACTCCTGTTGATGTTTAATGTTGTTGAGCTTTCTGTGAAGACACGATTTTGTTTTCTCGTTGTTGTCTCGTCTCTTCGTGTTCACAGAAAACATTCTCATATTTCTTGTCAGCCCCTTCCAACAAATTATGTATCTGCCAATGCAGCGGGATTGAAGCATCTGCAGCTTATCTTCAATTTCCCATCGTTCACTCAGTGAGCAGAAGTCGATGTTCTTAACTACTCGTGGCAATGTTCGGAAGTTTGTTTGCTGCTGACTCAATAGTTGATCGGCACGCGTACCGATGAACTATTGAGTCAGCAGCGACCCCTTGTTCTTTCCTGATGTTCCTCTGTTACTTCTATTTTGTCAGTGTTGTTATTGCTCGTAGTTTTAACAACTGGAGCTGTTTGTCAAATCAATTGAACCCCATTCTTATATAGTTGTTCCAGGTGTTGAAACCGTTTAGATGTGAAGTACTTGTCGGACCTGTCTTCCTCTAGCTGAAGCAAGGTGTGGTTCGACTGTAATTCTTCCCACAAGTTATTAAGAGTCACCAATCTTGTTTGAAGATACTCTGATGTTTTTCGAGTCGGAGGATCCTTTTTGAAGTTGGTGATTATCCTCTCGACGGTGTTAATAATATGTTGTTGACGTTCCAGCAAAGTTTCCATGATGATGGTTATTTACTGTACGACGTGAAATTGAACGTTGTCAATGTTGAGTTGTTGTTTACGAAAGCTAGTAGAGCTTCTCGTGGATGTTCTTGATGTTCACGAAAGCTAGCAGAGCTTCTCGTGGATGTTCTTGATGTTCACGAAAGCTAGTAGAGCTTCGCGTGGATGTTCTTGATGTTCACGAAAGCTAGCAGAGCTTCTCGTGGATGTTCTTGACGTTCACGAAAGCTAGTAGAGCTTCTCGTGGATGTTCTTGATGTTCACGAAAGCTAGCAGAGCTTCTCGTGGATGTTCTTGATGTTCACGAAAGCTAGCAGAGCTTCTCGTGGATGTTCTTGATGTTCACGAAAGCTAGTTGAGCTTTTCGTGTATGTTCTTGACTTCGATAGGTGCTAGTTCAAATCAGGGCTTTGGAAATGCGTCCTTACTGTGATCGTGGAGCGCCTTCTCAATCCAACAGGTGAGACCCGCTTCTGGGAAGCCTGTCAGACCGATCGCTAATCACAGCACAAACACAACCCCCGCAGCACTGAGTTAGTCGAAGGACCAAAATGTAGGGGTAATTCCTTACAGATGTGTTGATGGTGATGCTGGATGTACTTAAGTCCAAAATGTATAGAACTTAAGGAATGACGACAGCAATACCCGTTCAAACAGTTTATTGTCATTAACATAATATTGTTGTGATACATCATTTATAATGTTTGTAAAGTGTTCGTTCGGTCACCGGTTATATGAAACAAGTGAGTATGTACGACTCCGCTCGTAAGGCAATAGCCCGCTCACCGCGTTTGTTAACTATATAGAAATATGGCTAACATAGTGATGAGGAGATATATAAATACTATAGACTATAGATTAATTGGTATTTTACTAAAATAATTCAAAGCCAAGTCAAAATGTATCTAAAGTTTATTGTAATGGTTTACTTTCGACAATGGATATTCGAATGTAAATACTTACAAGATTATCAACCAGATGCTACTATTAAATATTACTATACAGATACTATTACATTTTATTTACTAAAAGTAATGACATAATATTTTTTTACCAGGAGTTTATACAATTGATATTTCGACTTAAATAGTTAAGCTCTACAGAAATACTTTATATTAAAGTACCCTAAGCAATTCAAAATGTAACTAAACATCAATCAATACATAGTATAAAACAAAGTCGCTTTCGCTGTATGTCTGTCCGTACGTATGCTTAGATCTTTATAACTACGCAACGGATTTTGATGCGGTTTTTATTAATAGATAGAGTGATTCTTAAGGAAGGTTTGTATGTATAATAAATGCATAATATAGTAGAGAAACACTGATAAATTTAAAGGTTTCTAATGTGATGTCGTTTTTTACGTTTTTTGCGCTTATATTGCAAACGCTGGCTGAACCCTACGAGATAGACCAAAATAATGTACTACAGTATAATTGTTCACCTTAAAAAGTCCACGATGGTACTCATATATGTCTATCTCTTAGGGATAACCCACTGTAGTGTTTGACTAAATGGTGGTCTCTTTATCGTGGACAATATAAGTACTATAACTATATACGTTGGTGGGGGGGCAGCCCCACTCAATCAGTATTAAGACAGACGTACTAGGAGTGAGACGTACTAGAGATTGTTGACGGTACAAGGAGCCTGCCTTTCGTATAATTTAGTGCACAGTACAAATGGCGACGAGGATAAACCTATAAGTATAGTAAGTCAGTAATAAGGTCAGTAAATTTATTTAATTTTGTAAATCGCGTGCATATTAAGAAACAAAATTGAAAAAGAAGGATGAGCTCATTGGCACTTGTACACTGAGGTATTATTATTATTATACTGTATTGGAATTCATAAGAGTTTCAAAGATATGGAAATGGTATTCTACGTATATTATGGATCCAACAGTGGGTACTTTTGTAAAATTATATGGTTATCTAAAGTGGTGAATTCATTATTTAAATTAAAGGATGACGTGCTTAAGTGTAAAATGACTTTTAAAAAAAAAATTAAACCGACTTAAAAAAAAACACAAACGACAAAAACTTTAACCAAACAAAAACAGTACCTACCTACATAACTAAAAAGCGATAAATAACCTAATTTATCTACTTAATGCATATTATATATCTACAACTATTTAAATATTTACTACTAAATACCTAATACTTTAACAAAGTCATCTTCAACTATTTAAATATTTACAGTTATCACTTATTTTTGAAGTCGGTGCCAGCCAAATAAATAAATTTAATTAAGAAAACTGGCCGACACTAAAATTTTTCAAATTTTCCAAAAATATTTTTTCTAATTGGACCAGTGGTTCTTGAGATTAGCGCGTTTAAACTAACAAACAAACCCTTCCGCATTATAATTTAATAGTATAAATTATATTTTGCCGTGTGTGTGGCTTTGCGTTTGCCGGCCGCGCGCGTCAAACAACACAACAGACTACGTTACCTAGGCTGCAGGCTGGCACCGACTTCAAAAATAAGTGATAACTGTAAATATTTAAATAGTTGAAGATGACTTTGTTAAAGTATTAGGTATTTAGTAGTAAATATTTAAATAGTTGTAGATATATAATATGCATTAAGTAGATAAATTAGGTTATTTATCGCTTTTTAGTTATGTAGGTAGGTACTGTTTTTGTTTGGTTAAAGTTTTTGTCGTTTGTGTTTTTT
This sequence comes from Celastrina argiolus, assembly GCA_905187575.2. Classification (NCBI taxonomy): domain Eukaryota; kingdom Metazoa; phylum Arthropoda; class Insecta; order Lepidoptera; family Lycaenidae; genus Celastrina; species Celastrina argiolus. Next base: position 2,864,572 of record LR994598.1, read on the forward strand.
TTGAAGTCGGTTTAATTTTTTTTTTAAAAGTCAGTTTATTTCTCGATTTTTAGTTGTGCTAATGCGTTGTGAACTTAAATAGATGCTAGTTCATTTACTCAAGGGTTTCAGTTTATTTAATATATACCTATAGTCACTAATTACAACGTCCGTTTGACGAATTGTTCATATTTTTAGGAAGCTATAATTATTATTAATAGGTACTTACTTGAAAGAGTTTGATATTACTTATAAGTTATTTATATTTTTTATTATCATAGGTAGACCCAACGACATTGACAAAGTTATAATATGCAATGGCACACAGAGCCAAACCTGCTGCAGTTTTAATTTCGTCAATGTCGTCCATACTGCATAGGAAACAGATCTCAAATGAGAGTGTGAATAAAATGCTTGTTCTCGCGAGAAGGCCCGGCGAGACTTCTCGGTGAGATTTCTCGCCGTGAGTCTGGATGGTATATTACAAATATCACGTTAGCCCTGCATATTAAGTCCTTACTTATGAAATTGGCGTTTTGTATTGAAGGAATTATCCAATTCCACAGCTGTTCTTGCGTTACACTACCCATCCACATAATGTATGTCTGTTTATGTTAAGTTTTAGTTTATGATACTGTTAATACTTTGTGATGTAGTGTAATGTGAATGTGACTGTTGAATAAATGTAATTACTTACTTACTTACTTAAGGAACATAAAGGCGATTTTTTCATATTAAAATATGTTTCATTAATCAAAATATGTACTGTTGCGATCTATACACTTTTGCCATCTTATAGGTAGTTCATTGATCCCTTTACTAAAAAAAACCATTCGGACGAGAACCAATGAAATCTTTGAAAGCGGTTTGGACTGCCTCATCGGAATTGAATTTTTTTCTTTGCAAGAAGAAATCTTGATTACATTTAAACTTTATCAAAAGTTTAAAAGGATTCATATACTTGATAGTTTCTATTCCCTGAACATTGTATTTTGCCAAAAGCTTTGCAAATGCCAACTGCTTCGGTAGGATAATAGTTTTGGAGGTTACAGAAACTTCAAAATTGTTACTAAAATCTCCCGGTGGATTAGGAGATACAGATGGGGGGGTGTTTTGCAGGTTTCGTCGTTTGTTTCTATTGACGAGCGTAAAACCATCATCAAGTAAAGGATCTTGGGAATCCCCTTCTAACTGCCTTTTATTGCGTGGCTGGATTATTCGACAGTCGTCGTCGATATTGATATTATGATCTACGGACATACCTGCATCATCCCATTCTAGATCTACCTGGCCTTCGAGTTCACCGGGAGATCCAAGCACGATTCTATTTATAGTTTGGGAAGACATCTCGTCATTAAACACGGTTTCCAACACAGCTTCTTCTTCAGATTCACTCATAATCACAAAACTTGTGGGTAGATCGAAAAAAATATATACGTGAAAAAGACGAAAATATTCACTATTATACACTATTAATCTAAAAAGTATTATTAAAGATCACCAAAAAAGTCATAATTAACCAAAAAATAATATTTAAACAATAAACGCACTAAGATTTTAACTTAAACTTGCGTCACAGATACTGTAACTAAAGCGCGTCCAAGCGTGTCGGACGCAAACGCCATACTGAAATACGGTCTTAGTATCCTACAAGTAACTGCAAGATGAAATAGATTTATATGTTAGTTTAATCGCATTAGATATGGGTTCTAAATCAGTAATTAACCGTGACCGGTAACTATAAAATGTGTTATTTATATCTGCGAATAAGTACAACGCATATTCAAATTTATAAAAAAAAATCTAGGTACCTATACCTAATATGTAGCTTTGGGTGGTACAAACTGTCTGAAGCGAGTTAGTATATTGGATATTATTATAGAACAATGCAACGAAAACTTATCTAGCTCCAATATTGCAATGCTACGCAGTATTCTAAAAAGCGTCTGCTTCAGAATGAATTATTTAATTATATTAATATCAAGTTGTAGCATACAATGCAGAAATTTAATCTTTGACAACTACAATAAAAAGCTAAGCTAAGATGTAGGTACAATCTTCATTTTCATATATTTTATCTATATCTATACATATAATAAATCTGTAGAGGAGTCGTGTCTGTACATTGAAGATATTTGAAAAAAAATATGATAGGGGACCTTTATTTACGCAATAGTACCCAAAACTATGATTTTTAAAATTTTTGTCTGTTTGTCTGTGGGTTTGTGCACGCTAATCTCAGAAACGGCTTATCCGATTAAGATGTACTTTTCACTAATATATTGCGGCAAGCTTCATTTAACATTTAGTGTTTGTTTTATGTAAATCGGTTCATAAATAAAAAAGTTATGACAATTTTAAAAGACCATGTCGTTTTTGCTGGACGTTTGTAGGAAGCGCGCGGCGCGTCGCCTCGCCGCGCGCCTCTTCAAATTGTATTCGCAGCAAACGCACCGGGGCCGCGGGGGTGAATTTTATTTGTTAGTTTTAGGCTTGCTAGGTAGTAAAAAAATCTTGGATTGTCCCTATCCAAGATTTTTTTCTTGAGTTTATTACGAAAGTTATTTGTATAATAAAATCAGTTAGTACTTTTACTGTAAAGTCCTTTGTGATAAGTAGTAGGTACCTACTGTAAACATATTTGTTAGCGTAGGTTAGTAATAAGTAAATAAATAAAAACCGGCCAAGTGCGAGTTGGACTTGCGCACCGAGAGTTCCATACAAACCTGATTGACATAGAATTTTGATTTGGTTACAGCTTGGATATATTAGAGACCTAAGTATTTGTTATAAGTTTCAATTATACACATTCATGACAAACGGTACTAAGTTTAAAAAAATCAAAATATTTTTACTATCTAGGTATATAATGTTACTAAAAACGTATGGTTTTAGACGTAGCTTGGTTTAAAATTTTATGATTTTGAGTTCACGGGAAGTACCCTTTAAGTTTTGATTCCCTTACGAATGTCGAAAATGACGAAATTTAGCGACATACTTACTTAAGCGACTGCATTTGGTTGTATTGGCTAAGAATTCAGATTTTTTTCTCTGCTTCAAGGAACAGTAGGTATCCTGAGTATTTTATATAATTTTCATCTTGATACCTACACGCGTTTCTGATTAAAAGGGTCTTGACAGATAGATGGACATGGAAATGATCTTATAATATGTGTTTCGTTTTTTCCTTTTGAGATACGGAATTTTAAGAACAGTTTTAAGATTTTCATAAATATATTGCTCTCTTTTTTTTGTTTTTTCTATTTTATAATAAGATATACGTTAAAAAACATCTCGATATAGTTACTAAACTGTGTTACAGGGGAAAACTGTTGATACAACTCGATTCCAATCGAGATACCTTTTGAAATTCTAGCCTTTTGCGGCCTGTCCTGGATATGTGTTAACAGATTATTATGGATTTTTTTGCCAAATATCATAATATTGATAGAGTATTCTCATAAACAAATCTATCTATAGAGATAGCGCGATGCAGAGCAGACCATAATAGCGACATCTATACGCCAAATGCCGTACTTTTAATACAATTATAGCAAAGTTGAGTAAGTACCTACATTTATACAATACGTTATCCGTGAGTTATACTCAGCGTACATCATTAGCAATGTATAATATTATTTTGCATTGTATATTATAGTTCTCATTCCGTCCGTTAAAATTCATACTACAGCCTACTATTACTGTAAATTTTTATAGTCTTCTTTGTCCAAATTATGTATTCGATAACTGCATAGGTAAATTAGGTAATACATAGAATTTTGATCAACATAAGTATTGTGTTTACAGGTAAACTAAAAAAGTTATGTCAATATACCTAAGTTAGATTTATGTTTTTCTTGATATTTTTATTTCTTAGTTTTTTTTTATGGATTATGGACCGAATGGTTTTTATGTTAGGTACAACTTAGGTTTGTTTTCTTTCTTTTGGGACTTTCTATATTTTGCTACTTTTCTGTATAAAATCAGTACTTTAACAGTGAAGTGATTTATAATCAGTACCTACATGGTTGGTTTATAATATAAATTAAAAACCGGGCAAGTGCGATTCGGACTTACGCACCTAAAGGCTAAAAGACCGCAAAATTTTGCGGCGCGCTGTCTTAATATCATTGTCATTGTCGCCACACCAGCAGCGTCGGCGTGCAGGTTATAGGCTATATAACATAACGCTACGATACATAGGAGCCGAGCAGTGACGATAAATTGGAAGCAAGTCGGAGGAATTTCGCGCGCGCGGGCTGCGGACGAACGGTTCATGCGGGGGGCGCGGGGGGATCGCTTACACAGTGACGCGAAGCAATAGAATGTGGCACTAAAGTAGATTATTTTTTTTTGAGAAGAGTGTTTCCACAGTGTCATAATAATATAAAAATTGTATTTTTGAAATTGCTTCACAAATTGAAATAAATTATCATTTATTTTAACTGTATTATTAAAAGAAAGCCTTTCGCGATAATCTAAAAAAATGGGCAATTAAGCGGTTTTTGGTAAACTATTTATACCATCACGGTATTAATCCTTATCATTTTTAATACATTAGTTGGCTTAAGAATTTCATGAATACTATATTTGCCCTTTATACCTAGCAAGTATAATTAATAGTTTAGGAGATAATATAGCAAAATTAAAATCGTCTCGCTGTGATTCGACCGCCGCATCGCGGCGCCGCGCGATACAGGCTGATGCGTGATGTCTTACATCCGAGTCGGGGTGTAGTGTAGGTATCATATGCTGGTAGGTAGGCGAAGGTCAACCAAAGGAACTCCACCCCACTGCTGGGTAAAAAATACTATTAAAATGTGCTAACAGGCAGTACCGGTAGTATGAATTTAACCACGCACAGCCGCTAACTGTGCCCCCAGTAATAATCGTGTTAAAAGTACGGCGTATGGCGTATAGATGTCGCTTTGATTTGAAGATATATGACAATAAAAAAAATACTGGACGTTTGTATGCAGCGCGGCGGGAACCGCGCTGCTTCAAACATTCAAATTTATTCTTTTTTTATTTTATATTTTGTTTAAAACAAAATTTCATTTATTTATATTATTATTATTAATCTTAGGGTAGGTTATAAAAACGCTACTAAAGCCGATCGGCGCGGCGCGCCGAGCTGGGGCCTAATTCTCTAAACTGATTCGATTTTAATTCAGATTCGCTCGTGCCGCATACTCTCGAAGAAATTGACGTTTGTTTATTTTTATTCTCTGTCGATTGATATGGTCTGGTGTACAAAAAGTTACGTTCTAACGGTTTTCTTTAACCTAATTAATTTCAAAGTAATCTACCAAATAAAACACCAAAAACCTTTAAGATCGAACTGATTCGATTCTCAGTTGTGTCGAGAGTAAGCCTGCTGGATCCTCGGCGGGGCGTGCCGCTGCGCCCATGTCTATCCGAGAGTTCCGTTTTAAAGACCTTAGTAATTGCAATATAAGTTTAAATTTAATAATACTTCAAAACATTAATGACAAAAACGGTAATAAGTTGAAAAAATTGAAAATATTTTTATGGTTTCGCAATTTATCCTATGCCGTTTAAATTTGATATGAAGCAACATTTTAATAGTGCATTAAGATGTTGCTTCATATCAAATTTCTATTCCCGGGAAGTACCCTTTAGGTTTTGGTTCCCTTTGGCGTGTCGAAAATTGCGAAAATTAGCGATATAAACGGCTGAATCTTTGGGTAGATGTGGCCAAGATGCCTGTTTCTTTTCACAGCCAGAAGGGACAGTAGAGCTGAGTTTTTAATATGATTTTTAGCTTGATACCTACACGTGTTAAAGTTTTGACACCCAGACAGACAGACGGACATCGAAGTTAAATACTTTACTAAATTAACGTGAAAAATTGTCTGGGTCTATACGGTGCATTCGAATAATATTATCCTAACTTCGAATACCTTTGCTGACTTCTACATATTGTTCGAAGGCCTACTTCTTTTGCCGAGCTCCGAAAGGATGGTACTATATTATTATTATACCCTGCATACCAAGAGGCTTGCCGGGTACGTGTCTTGCTGGATCGGGATCAACTCTGGGATGCACTGGGAAGTACCTATTAGCGAAAGTTCTCAGCGGTTGCTCCAATAAACTAAAAATATATTTAAAAATACTAAAGTGCCCTAAATCACTTTTCCACGCGTACGAAGTCGCGGGCACAGCTAGTAATTGAATAATATTAATGAAGTTTTACATTAATATCAGAGTCATTGCTACCGGTGTACAATTAACAAAAAACATGGTAAATGTACAAGTGAAGATGTAAATGAACTAACTATTCTATTTAACTATGACTTTTCTGTTACTTTGATTGAATCATAACGAAAGTCACTTGTGAATTTTTAACTGGGGTTTGAGGGCTTACAAGACTTATCTTCTCAAGTCAGTCTCAAGTCTGTGAGAATACTGTTTTATATATCTCAGTACTGGGTTGTTTCTGCAAAAGTCGAAACATACAAGAGTCTAAAAATAAACTTTGTTGTGTGCTATTAAATATCACCAGATATTCATTAAAACACATATTTCAATACTAGCTGTGCCCGCGACTTCGTACGCGTGGAAAAGTGATTTAGGGCAGCAGTTCAAATACATTTTTAGTTTATGAACACTGTCGTTTGGATATTTAAAATCACTAATTTATAGTAATGCTTCTTTATACACGGTATTAGACGTGCATAGACAAAAGAAGTAGGCCTATGGAGTAATAATAATAGGTGACTGTCAAATAATGGCCGTTTTTGTCGTGAATTTTTTCTATGAAAATGCTAACAATTCCTACTACCAGCTCGAAAAATAACCGTGTATTATAAATCGACTTAAAAAAAGGAGGAGGTTCTCAATTCGTCTGTATGTATAATATTTTTTTTTCTTTTATGCGAACGGGACTACTTGATAGTACGCTCATATACGCGACGAAGATCTCTGTACTGAGATTTGTGTGGACTTTACGCCGCAGCGACTGCAGACGATGATCGTTTTCACACCAACGCTGCGCTGCTGGCGCCGGGCGCCAAATTTTTTAAAAGTCTACTCTCGGTGCGCAATTCCAACTCGGACTTGCCCGGTTTTTTATTTATTAATTACCTACGCTAACAAACATGAAGCCTACTTTGTTTACAGTTAAAGTACTAACTTCTTTTAGACGACAAAATAACAAAAGTTCAAAAGAAAGAAAAAACCCAAGCCGTACCTAGCATGAAAACTAATAAATAAAAATATCATGAAAAACATAAATCTTACATATATTGACATAACTTTTCTAATATAAATGTACCTATGACATCTCATTCATATCTTGAAAACAAAATCCTACGCCTATACTTCATTAATCGTATTTGCAAAACCTAAGTATAATAATAAATTATTTCGCACAAAGTAATAATTATTTTCACTCATACCTTTTGAAGTCGTTTTTTTTTGTGATGGTTATAGACTGAGTAGGGATAATTCTCGAATGATCAGACTACGATTATTTGAGGACGGAAAATGAAAAACAAAAACGATTAGATAAAAAAATTGTAGAAAGAGGAAAAGTCTACCGCACCACAGCAGCACACATTTTCTTAATATATATATATGTATATTGTATGTATAGCTTAAAGCGAAATTTTTCAATATAACTATATGTATATATATAGTTTGCTGAAACGCGAAATTTTTTTATATTATAGATCCAGGATATGGTGCAAAACCTTACTGTTTGGGGTAATACATTTTGAGCATTTCCTTCGATTCCTCACGGATCCCATCATCAGGTCACCATTTTGGTGACAATGGGACCAAATTTAAATTATACCCTACACACCATAAATAAAAATCGTTTCAGAAACGATGAAGGTATCCGCGAAGAAACATAAAAAAACTTTGTTGAGTAGTTTGGCTGAAATACCGTCAAATAGGTAGCTACAATTTTTTGAAGATCCCACGGGAACCCTTTCGTTTTTCGGGATATTAATTTCCAATAATGCTCTTCAGGTCATAAGCTACCTGCCTGCCAAATTTCATTTAAATACGTTGAGTAGTTTGGCCGAAATACCGTCAAAAAGGTAGCTACTCATTTTTGAAGATCCCACGGGAACCCTTACGTTTTTCGGGATAATAACATCCAGCAATGCTCTTCAGATCCCAAGCTACCTGCCTGCCAAATTTAATTTCATTCCATAATGTGGTTTCCGCGTGATGTGTTGACAAACATTCCCGTACGGGCCAATAGACGGACAGACAGACATTTAAAAAATATATATTTTAAGGTTCTATGCCCTTTAAAGACCCCCTTTTTTATTTTCACTTAGATATCCTTAATGTACAGCCATAACCCCTCTACAGATATATTATAATTATATAGGTATAGATATTTCAATGCATAGAAAACATTTTAAGTGAAGTAGAAGTAGAGTAGTAGTGAAGATATAGTAGTAATATGAATTTATATATTTTTATAACATTCACACCTCTTTATTTAGGTATCGGACGAGGCTACGAAGTGGACATCTCAGATAACTGCGAAGAACTAGACCACATAAGCGATGCACCATCAGAACGTTACAAGGAACCGTTCAGCTGTGATGTGTGTTTGAAGAAGTTTTCACTAAAAGGAAATTTACGAAGACACAGTAGGGTTCATATGGTAGACAAACCATACAGCTGTGATGAGTGTTTGAAGAATTTTTCACTAAAAACACATTTACAAGATCACAGTAGGGTACATAGAGGTGACAAACCATACAGCTGTGATGTGTGTTTGAAGAAGTTTTCACTAAAAGGAAATTTACGAATACACAGTAGGGTTCATACGGGAGACAAACCATACAGCTGTCATGTGTGTTTAAAGAAGTTTTCACAAAATGGATATTTACGAAGACACAGTAGGGTCCATACAGGAGACAAACCATTCAGCTGTGATGTGTGTTTGAGGAAGTTTTCACAAAAGGGAGATTTACGAAGACACATTAGTGTTCATACGGGAGAGAAACCATTCAGCTGTGATGTGTGTTTGAAGAAGTTTTCACAAAAAGGATATTTACGAAGACACATTAGTGTTCATATGGGAGACAAACCATACAGCTGTGATGTGTGTTTAAAGAAGTTTTCAAAAAAAGGAAATTTACGAATACACAGTAGGGTTCATACGGGAGACAAACCATACAGCTGTGAGGTGTGTTTGAAGAAGTTTTCACAAAAGGGACATTTACGAACACACATAAGTTTTCATAAGGGAAATAAACCATACAGCTGTGATGTGTGTTTGAGGAAGTTTTCACAAAAGGGAGATTTACGAAGACACATTAGTGTTCATACAGGAGACAAACCATACAGCTGTGATGTGTGTTTGAAGAAGTTTTCACAAAAAGTATATTTACGAGAACACAGTAAGGTTCATACGGGAGATAAACCATATAGCTGTGATTTGTGTTTGAAGAAGTTTTTACGAAAAGGAGATTTACGAAGACACAATAATGTTCATACGGGAGACAAACCATACAGATGTGATGTGTGTTTGAAGAAGTTTTCAAAAAAAGTAAGTTTAGAAAGACACATAAGAGTTTGTCAGATTTGATTATTAATATGGCAATTTGTAACAAATTTAAATTACACTAACTAACTATGAATTTATTATTTTGTGAATAATATAATAAACACAAATAATTATGTCATTCTTAACAAAGTAGTTTTTAAGTCACTTTGACATTTATGTTAGTGTTAATATTATTTCCGGTTCTAGAATTTGATAATTTGAGATGTTTAATAGAAATGTAATTATTAAGGTTAAATTCTGAAATAATGTGAAAATAATTGAACATTCATTGTAAACATTTTTGTATGTCAATTTCAGTATTTCATAATATTGTAAATTATTCTTCGAACTTCCGCTTTAAAATAATATTGTCATTGTGTTATATCTTCCGGTGTAAATGGCGCCAAATTATACTTATAAAATAATGTATCCGCTATATTGGCTTCAGTTCTGAACCAGATATTAAGTGAACAAATTTAAGATAAGTACCATATTTTCTGAAAGCCTCTATATTATGTTGTAGCTAAGTAATATTATTATGTCTCGTTTTATTATAGTGTTTTAGTAGTAAATAATTTATTAATATTTAATACTTGGAAATATATTTTGATGATAAATTATTGGTATATTGTAAACATAGTCTAATTTGCTAAAGTATCATGTGATTGGTACTTTTAAATAAAAAGTAAATTACCAGGTTGTTAAATACATTTTATTTTATTCCATAGTTTATTAATTTATTGTTTAAATTTTATTCCTAGTACAGTAAAAATATTACAAAGCTGTTTAAGATATTTTGGTTACTTCCATTTACATTTATTTATTGATAAAAGGAAGTGTAGTATATAAAATGGTGTGTTGCTAATTGTCTTAATTTCTTGTAATTAAAATATAAGTAGTAGTAATATACGATAAAACTTATAAATGCATTGGTTTAGCGTTTTACTTTGAATTTTGATTTTAATAAATCTACACTTTATATATTTTTACAGTAAACTTTTGGCCATTCTACTTTATCATATTTTAGCTTTCTTTAATTTTATTATATTTTCATTCCCCTTTTGACAAGTTTTGACAAGCGCTCATTGATTGCAAAACAGCCGCAAAGCCGAAAAATAATTTTTAGCAGGATAGCCAAAACAAAATTTGTAAAATGTTTTTTTGAAAAAAAAAAAGTTTTTATGTTTAAAGTTTAAACATTATGATGTTAATATATCATTGTTTTCCTTATTTATTATTCTATTTTTTAATAATAACCACTATGATAGCACTATCCTAACCTGATAAAACAACAAAAGCCCTTTTTGCATTCAAAATATGAACCAATGTTAGGGATAATTATTCTAAACATTTTAACAAATGTTGAAAAGAAATGTGCTTTATTTGAAACATGTTGTCCCGTAGGTTTGCTCCTTGTTCCAGACGAGTGAAGATTACGCTTTTTGAAGCATACTGTCACTCTCTGTACACGTGCAGTCTGTGGGTCAATTACACTCAAACTACGTACAGAGCCCTGCGCACCCAATATAATAATGCCTTCAGGGCGCTGCTGGGGCTCCCACGACACTGTAGTGCTTCGGGGATGCTAGCTTCAAACGATGTTGATAGCTTCTCAGCCATAATCGAAAAACGTGTGGCATCCCTGTTACAACGTGTGCGTGGCAGCACCAACAGCCTCCTGAGGACAGTCGCGGAGAGGTTGGACGTGGACAGCGCTATCATGCAGCACTGGACTCGTCTCCACCGTGACAAAGATACTAATATCACGTATAATAGTTATACATATTATACGTGATATTAGTATCTTAAGCTAATATATAACGTATATACTAATATAGTTCTTAAGAAATTTGTTACTAACACTATGGGCATCTAGACCGAAATAAATGTATTTTATTTTATTTTTATTTGTGATCATAAGGAAAAAACAATCAATTTGCAGTAAATATAAGAAACACAAACTATTCAAACCAGCGCCACATAATTAGACACTGTTTAATAATCATCAAACGTCAAAAATAATATTATATATTTTTCCTTAATCGTTATCATCAATATAATATCTCAAAACAATATACTTCAAAAGCGATAAACACAAACCGTAACTTAATTTTTTTAAAGTTTAATAATAAAATACTTAAATGAAATTATGTTTTAATTAATACAAATTATACAATATTACCTTTTACTCGTCGTTCGTCGTTTCAGCCTTTTATTTTGTCCACTGCTGGACATAGGCCTCTCCAATTAGGAGGAAGTTTAGCCTACTGGTACCACGCTGGCTAGACGGGTTGGTACAGGGTTTTGTTTCGAGTTTTCCTTCTCTCACACTAGCAGCTGTTGATGTGTGTGTGTTTCCTTTTAGTCGCCTCTTACGACTCCCCTAGGATAGTATCAGGGGTGGTGATAATTGTATTCTAATGCCGTCACCACACGGCAAACCTTTTACTACTTATCATAAATAATCACTGGCTATTCTTATGGCTATTAACGCAAAAATTATATATAGGACACTCTTTAAATCGAAAATTATCTAAAATATACTTTTAAATCTTACTTAATCATTTTGCTTTGTTTTCCTAACGCAACAAAGCAACGAAGCAACATTTTAATAGTGCATTAAGATGTTGCTTCATATCAAATTTCTATTCCCGGGAAGTACCCTTTAGGTTTTGGTTCCCTTTGGCGTGTCGAAAATTGCGAAAATTAGCGATATAAACGGCTGAATCTTTGGGTAGATGTGGCCAAGATGCCTGTTTCTTTTCACAGCCAGAAGGGACAGTAGAGCTGAGTTTTTAATATGATTTTTAGCTTGATACCTACACGTGTTAAAGTTTTGACACCCAGACAGACAGACGGACATCGAAGTTAAATACTTTACTAAATTAACGTGAAAAATTGTCTGGGTCTATACGGTGCATTCGAATAATATTATCCTAACTTCGAATACCTTTGCTGACTTCTACATATTGTTCGAAGGCCTACTTCTTTTGCCGAGCTCCGAAAGGATGGTACTATATTATTATTATACCCTGCATACCAAGAGGCTTGCCGGGTACGTGTCTTGCTGGATCGGGATCAACTCTGGGATGCACTGGGAAGTACCTATTAGCGAAAGTTCTCAGCGGTTGCTCCAATAAACTAAAAATATATTTAAAAATACTAAAGTGCCCTAAATCACTTTTCCACGCGTACGAAGTCGCGGGCACAGCTAGTAATTGAATAATATTAATGAAGTTTTACATTAATATCAGAGTCATTGCTACCGGTGTACAATTAACAAAAAACATGGTAAATGTACAAGTGAAGATGTAAATGAACTAACTATTCTATTTAACTATGACTTTTCTGTTACTTTGATTGAATCATAACGAAAGTCACTTGTGAATTTTTAACTGGGGTTTGAGGGCTTACAAGACTTATCTTCTCAAGTCAGTCTCAAGTCTGTGAGAATACTGTTTTATATATCTCAGTACTGGGTTGTTTCTGCAAAAGTCGAAACATACAAGAGTCTAAAAATAAACTTTGTTGTGTGCTATTAAATATCACCAGATATTCATTAAAACACATATTTCAATACTAGCTGTGCCCGCGACTTCGTACGCGTGGAAAAGTGATTTAGGGCAGCAGTTCAAATACATTTTTAGTTTATGAACACTGTCGTTTGGATATTTAAAATCACTAATTTATAGTAATGCTTCTTTATACACGGTATTAGACGTGCATAGACAAAAGAAGTAGGCCTATGGAGTAATAATAATAGGTGACTGTCAAATAATGGCCGTTTTTGTCGTGAATTTTTTCTATGAAAATGCTAACAATTCCTACTACCAGCTCGAAAAATAACCGTGTATTATAAATCGACTTAAAAAAAGGAGGAGGTTCTCAATTCGTCTGTATGTATAATATTTTTTTTTCTTTTATGCGAACGGGACTACTTGATAGTACGCTCATATACGCGACGAAGATCTCTGTACTGAGATTTGTGTGGACTTTACGCCGCAGCGACTGCAGACGATGATCGTTTTCACACCAACGCTGCGCTGCTGGCGCCGGGCGCCAAATTTTTTAAAAGTCTACTCTCGGTGCGCAATTCCAACTCGGACTTGCCCGGTTTTTTATTTATTAATTACCTACGCTAACAAACATGAAGCCTACTTTGTTTACAGTTAAAGTACTAACTTCTTTTAGACGACAAAATAACAAAAGTTCAAAAGAAAGAAAAAACCCAAGCCGTACCTAGCATGAAAACTAATAAATAAAAATATCATGAAAAACATAAATCTTACATATATTGACATAACTTTTCTAATATAAATGTACCTATGACATCTCATTCATATCTTGAAAACAAAATCCTACGCCTATACTTCATTAATCGTATTTGCAAAACCTAAGTATAATAATAAATTATTTCGCACAAAGTAATAATTATTTTCACTCATACCTTTTGAAGTCGTTTTTTTTTGTGATGGTTATAGACTGAGTAGGGATAATTCTCGAATGATCAGACTACGATTATTTGAGGACGGAAAATGAAAAACAAAAACGATTAGATAAAAAAATTGTAGAAAGAGGAAAAGTCTACCGCACCACAGCAGCACACATTTTCTTAATATATATATATGTATATTGTATGTATAGCTTAAAGCGAAATTTTTCAATATAACTATATGTATATATATAGTTTGCTGAAACGCGAAATTTTTTTATATTATAGATCCAGGATATGGTGCAAAACCTTACTGTTTGGGGTAATACATTTTGAGCATTTCCTTCGATTCCTCACGGATCCCATCATCAGGTCACCATTTTGGTGACAATGGGACCAAATTTAAATTATACCCTACACACCATAAATAAAAATCGTTTCAGAAACGATGAAGGTATCCGCGAAGAAACATAAAAAAACTTTGTTGAGTAGTTTGGCTGAAATACCGTCAAATAGGTAGCTACAATTTTTTGAAGATCCCACGGGAACCCTTTCGTTTTTCGGGATATTAATTTCCAATAATGCTCTTCAGGTCATAAGCTACCTGCCTGCCAAATTTCATTTAAATACGTTGAGTAGTTTGGCCGAAATACCGTCAAAAAGGTAGCTACTCATTTTTGAAGATCCCACGGGAACCCTTACGTTTTTCGGGATAATAACATCCAGCAATGCTCTTCAGATCCCAAGCTACCTGCCTGCCAAATTTAATTTCATTCCATAATGTGGTTTCCGCGTGATGTGTTGACAAACATTCCCGTACGGGCCAATAGACGGACAGACAGACATTTAAAAAATATATATTTTAAGGTTCTATGCCCTTTAAAGACCCCCTTTTTTATTTTCACTTAGATATCCTTAATGTACAGCCATAACCCCTCTACAGATATATTATAATTATATAGGTATAGATATTTCAATGCATAGAAAACATTTTAAGTGAAGTAGAAGTAGAGTAGTAGTGAAGATATAGTAGTAATATGAATTTATATATTTTTATAACATTCACACCTCTTTATTTAGGTATCGGACGAGGCTACGAAGTGGACATCTCAGATAACTGCGAAGAACTAGACCACATAAGCGATGCACCATCAGAACGTTACAAGGAACCGTTCAGCTGTGATGTGTGTTTGAAGAAGTTTTCACTAAAAGGAAATTTACGAAGACACAGTAGGGTTCATATGGTAGACAAACCATACAGCTGTGATGAGTGTTTGAAGAATTTTTCACTAAAAACACATTTACAAGATCACAGTAGGGTACATAGAGGTGACAAACCATACAGCTGTGATGTGTGTTTGAAGAAGTTTTCACTAAAAGGAAATTTACGAATACACAGTAGGGTTCATACGGGAGACAAACCATACAGCTGTCATGTGTGTTTAAAGAAGTTTTCACAAAATGGATATTTACGAAGACACAGTAGGGTCCATACAGGAGACAAACCATTCAGCTGTGATGTGTGTTTGAGGAAGTTTTCACAAAAGGGAGATTTACGAAGACACATTAGTGTTCATACGGGAGAGAAACCATTCAGCTGTGATGTGTGTTTGAAGAAGTTTTCACAAAAAGGATATTTACGAAGACACATTAGTGTTCATATGGGAGACAAACCATACAGCTGTGATGTGTGTTTAAAGAAGTTTTCAAAAAAAGGAAATTTACGAATACACAGTAGGGTTCATACGGGAGACAAACCATACAGCTGTGAGGTGTGTTTGAAGAAGTTTTCACAAAAGGGACATTTACGAACACACATAAGTTTTCATAAGGGAAATAAACCATACAGCTGTGATGTGTGTTTGAGGAAGTTTTCACAAAAGGGAGATTTACGAAGACACATTAGTGTTCATACAGGAGACAAACCATACAGCTGTGATGTGTGTTTGAAGAAGTTTTCACAAAAAGTATATTTACGAGAACACAGTAAGGTTCATACGGGAGATAAACCATATAGCTGTGATTTGTGTTTGAAGAAGTTTTTACGAAAAGGAGATTTACGAAGACACAATAATGTTCATACGGGAGACAAACCATACAGATGTGATGTGTGTTTGAAGAAGTTTTCAAAAAAAGTAAGTTTAGAAAGACACATAAGAGTTTGTCAGATTTGATTATTAATATGGCAATTTGTAACAAATTTAAATTACACTAACTAACTATGAATTTATTATTTTGTGAATAATATAATAAACACAAATAATTATGTCATTCTTAACAAAGTAGTTTTTAAGTCACTTTGACATTTATGTTAGTGTTAATATTATTTCCGGTTCTAGAATTTGATAATTTGAGATGTTTAATAGAAATGTAATTATTAAGGTTAAATTCTGAAATAATGTGAAAATAATTGAACATTCATTGTAAACATTTTTGTATGTCAATTTCAGTATTTCATAATATTGTAAATTATTCTTCGAACTTCCGCTTTAAAATAATATTGTCATTGTGTTATATCTTCCGGTGTAAATGGCGCCAAATTATACTTATAAAATAATGTATCCGCTATATTGGCTTCAGTTCTGAACCAGATATTAAGTGAACAAATTTAAGATAAGTACCATATTTTCTGAAAGCCTCTATATTATGTTGTAGCTAAGTAATATTATTATGTCTCGTTTTATTATAGTGTTTTAGTAGTAAATAATTTATTAATATTTAATACTTGGAAATATATTTTGATGATAAATTATTGGTATATTGTAAACATAGTCTAATTTGCTAAAGTATCATGTGATTGGTACTTTTAAATAAAAAGTAAATTACCAGGTTGTTAAATACATTTTATTTTATTCCATAGTTTATTAATTTATTGTTTAAATTTTATTCCTAGTACAGTAAAAATATTACAAAGCTGTTTAAGATATTTTGGTTACTTCCATTTACATTTATTTATTGATAAAAGGAAGTGTAGTATATAAAATGGTGTGTTGCTAATTGTCTTAATTTCTTGTAATTAAAATATAAGTAGTAGTAATATACGATAAAACTTATAAATGCATTGGTTTAGCGTTTTACTTTGAATTTTGATTTTAATAAATCTACACTTTATATATTTTTACAGTAAACTTTTGGCCATTCTACTTTATCATATTTTAGCTTTCTTTAATTTTATTATATTTTCATTCCCCTTTTGACAAGTTTTGACAAGCGCTCATTGATTGCAAAACAGCCGCAAAGCCGAAACATAATTTTTAGCAGGATAGCCAAAACAAAATTTGTAAAATGTTTTTTTGAAAAAAAAAAAGTTTTTATGTTTAAAGTTTAAACATTATGATGTTAATATATCATTGTTTTCCTTATTTATTATTCTATTTTTTAATAATAACCACTATGATAGCACTATCCTAACCTGATAAAACAACAAAAGCCCTTTTTGCATTCAAAATATGAACCAATGTTAGGGATAATTATTCTAAACATTTTAACAAATGTTGAAAAGAAATGTGCTTTATTTGAAACATGTTGTCCCGTAGGTTTGCTCCTTGTTCCAGACGAGTGAAGATTACGCTTTTTGAAGCATACTGTCACTCTCTGTACACGTGCAGTCTGTGGGTCAATTACACTCAAACTACGTACAGAGCCCTGCGCACCCAATATAATAATGCCTTCAGGGCGCTGCTGGGGCTCCCACGACACTGTAGTGCTTCGGGGATGCTAGCTTCAAACGATGTTGATAGCTTCTCAGCCATAATCGAAAAACGTGTGGCATCCCTGTTACAACGTGTGCGTGGCAGCACCAACAGCCTCCTGAGGACAGTCGCGGAGAGGTTGGACGTGGACAGCGCTATCATGCAGCACTGGACTCGTCTCCACCGTGACAAAGATACTAATATCACGTATAATAGTTATACATATTATACGTGATATTAGTATCTTAAGCTAATATATAACGTATATACTAATATAGTTCTTAAGAAATTTGTTACTAACACTATGGGCATCTAGACCGAAATAAATGTATTTTATTTTATTTTTATTTGTGATCATAAGGAAAAAACAATCAATTTGCAGTAAATATAAGAAACACAAACTATTCAAACCAGCGCCACATAATTAGACACTGTTTAATAATCATCAAACGTCAAAAATAATATTATATATTTTTCCTTAATCGTTATCATCAATATAATATCTCAAAACAATATACTTCAAAAGCGATAAACACAAACCGTAACTTAATTTTTTTAAAGTTTAATAATAAAATACTTAAATGAAATTATGTTTTAATTAATACAAATTATACAATATTACCTTTTACTCGTCGTTCGTCGTTTCAGCCTTTTATTTTGTCCACTGCTGGACATAGGCCTCTCCAATTAGGAGGAAGTTTAGCCTACTGGTACCACGCTGGCTAGACGGGTTGGTACAGGGTTTTGTTTCGAGTTTTCCTTCTCTCACACTAGCAGCTGTTGATGTGTGTGTGTTTCCTTTTAGTCGCCTCTTACGACTCCCCTAGGATAGTATCAGGGGTGGTGATAATTGTATTCTAATGCCGTCACCACACGGCAAACCTTTTACTACTTATCATAAATAATCACTGGCTATTCTTATGGCTATTAACGCAAAAATTATATATAGGACACTCTTTAAATCGAAAATTATCTAAAATATACTTTTAAATCTTACTTAATCATTTTGCTTTGTTTTCCTAACGCAACAAACTTAAAAAACAATTACTCCCATTAAATCTTAAAGGTACAAACTTTTCAAACGAACCAAACTTCCAAACACCACTTTCAAAACAGTTTATCGTTTTATGTAAAAAATAATATTAATGCGCGAAAGAAGACATGGTCTGTGGTGCAAAGTGTAGGCTTGCCCTACAACAGCTTACTTATTACTGAAAATGATAGCAAATAGGTTAGACTGCAGTTCTGAGTCGCTTCTTCGATCCACATATCGTGAGATGTGTGGTTCGTTGAATTAACTCAGAACCTTATATGTAAAATGACTAACATGAAACAGCATTAATGGCCTACCGCGCGTTTGTAATGTCAGCACTTAGATATGGGCAGATTGTATGGGGCTACGATATAGGGCGTTTATTTATTGGACAGAAAAAATGTATCCAAGCTATCTGTGGAGCCCATCCTATAGAATAATGTCGTCCCCTTTTTAGAAAACGAAATATTCTAACATTACCTTGTTTATACATTTTTGAGATAAGCATATTTGTGAAAAAACATATGTCAGAATATTGTAAAAGAAAGTGTGTCAGTACTACATAGAAATACAAGGTATCCTAACCAGTTAGTCTTACCAGACTAAAAAACGACACTTGTTAGTAAGGGGTGCTAGAATATGTCAATAAAAATATATAACAATTTGCCCAAAGATATTAAACAACAGTGCTATTAACAACTTTTAAGAAAAACTTGGCCTTTTCCGACAGAGGTATTTCCCATAGATGCCCATATGAGCAGCGACTAAATCACTACCATATTCAACCCCTAAGTACTCGGAGGAAAATTCGCGATCTTACCATACTCCACAAAATCATCAATGGCAATTTGTCATGCTGTGAGCTCTTGGAACTCTTTTCTCTGTCCGTCCCATATAACCGACCACGTCACCCAATAACTAAGATTTTGCGTGGACCATCTTGGAAAACTAACGTGGGGAAACATGCGCCGACCCAGCGTATGTGCGATTTATATAGCTATATATGCGTAATGGACAAAGGTGTTGACATTTTTCATGATGAATTCAAGGCATTTAAAAAGAAACTTTATAGTATCTTTAACTTTAAAGATCCCATCACTAGTCAGTAATCATAAGTTATGTGTTATTTTGTTTTCATAATGTATAGTTTGAAATTCCAAAATTAATTAATTAATCTATTAAAAAATGTATATTTGTAGTAAGTATATTATTAGTTTTTTATTTTATTTATAATTTGTTGTTTAAAATTTATTATGTAATTGTTGTGTTGCCTACAAAGGCGTATGCATCAGATACTTATTCTTGTGCAATATTGTTGATTGTGAATGTTTTCATGTATATGCTGCTGGTAACCTTAATAAATAAATAAATAAATAAATAAAAACATTACAATTGGCTGACAAACAAATGTTTTTATTCTATAAATGAATTGATGTGATGATTGATTGATGTATTGCTATACTATATTAAAATTAAGTATTTCAATTATTATTGGACAACAAAACTAAATGTATCTTTATAATGTAATCTTTATAATATTATTATATTATACTTACTTATTATGTTTGACTTGCTTTTAGTTATAACTACCCGCTTCGTTGATCATTAAAAAAAACGTTTAAACATTCCCTGGGCTTCCACGAATATTTCAAGACCAAAAATAGCCAGATCGTGTCAGCCGCTCTCAAGTTTGATATCTATTATAAATATTAGTTATAAATATATTATAATTATTATTGACTTAAACTTTTTCACATAACCTATCATTCTTCGCATGTTTCCAATCAAAATCCAAAGGGTTGCCTGGAAGAAATTGCTTTCAAGTAATAAGGCCGCCCTTGTGTGCATGTCTGACTTAATGTTGTATTTTTAAAATTATGTAATGTAATGTACACAATAAAGTACATTTGTATTTGTATAATTTAATTGTAGGATGTTAATAGTAAAATATTTATAATACAATTTTGACATTACATTTTTCTAATAATATGTATAATTTGGTAATGTATACTAAGTAAGTTAAAACTAAAAAGTTGGTTATTGTAATGATTTGCTAACAGTTTATAATTTTGACGCTCATAAGTGTTACTGTGTGACCTATGTGAATATATGATTTTCATTTGATTTTGATTTAATTTGACTAACGGACAGCTATTGGACTTACTATGAAATTATGGAAAAACCTACCATCTAATGATATTTAATTAATCAACTTTAATAATTATAATTTTGATTTTGATATCTTAGACTTAAATTGTGATTTGTAGATCTTCTTTTATTTTTCCAGCCACATTTGAAAGCACATTTCACCTTACTATGGAGTGCTGAAAGTTAATAATAAAAAAATGTTATTATTATAAAATACTAAAGTAAAGTAATAAAAAATAAAACAACTTAAATGAAATATGTAAGTACCCACCTGCCATGCCACCTCAAGCAGAATGTCTGTCGCGACGATCACAGGCAGCGAGACGTCTCACCTCACGTAGTTCCCCGGCGACGATGATCGAGGCACGCGCGTGTCGCGGATTTTATTAGCGAACCGCGGAAAAGCAGGACAGAGATATAGAGATATTAATAGCGCGACAGCGATAAGCGCTATCGCGCAGCCAGTTGCACTTCACATTTTATCAACTAATTATAATTCACCTTTGTAAAATCATCATTTGTGTAATAATAATTAAGCTGAAAATTTTGTAGGTATATAAAGAGGCCACACTCACACGGCGAACTATCCTTAACCCTATTTTTTGTTTCTCCTTTCCACTTTTAATTACTTTCAAATACATAAAAAAAAACATTTTTTTAATGCTAGTACCCTATAACTCCATTTATTTTAGGTCACTTATTGTAGAATTGATTTCATATTGTTTGGTTTTTGGTGACAAATCTACAAACCCTATTATTTATGAAACACGAAAGTTAAATAGATAGATAAATTGGCTATAGCTTAAATTATACCGATTTTGAATTAAGCTTGTTAATAGATAATATCTAAAATATAATATATTATGTACTTATATTATGTTTAATTCATTGTATTGAAAAACTACGAAGCAACGTAGAAGTAGAGTAGTAATAAATAAATAATAATGATAAGCAATTATAATATTTTTTTTAACATTCACATCTCTTTATTTATGTATCGGACTAGGCTACGAAATGGACGTCTCAGATAACTGCGAAGAACTAGACCAATGTGTCAATAGAAAATAGTGATTTTGTTGCTGCCGAAATGCGAGGAGTAAAAATTAAAAAGCATAATTTTTGCCACTTATAACAACTATTTCGAAAATAGTAAGTGATATGATAACTCATTAATCTCATTATGTTTCCTTACAAAGTAACAAGGTACCCAGGTAGTCAATGAATGTTACCTCATAGCCACGGTGCTACCCCTATTTCCCAAAGCATTTTATCTATTTAAATATATTATATCTATATGTTGCAGTCAAAACTTTTAACCAGTCAATAGACTAGCAAAATCAGTCAAAAGTACTTTTGACCGTATGCTTTAGTTAATAATACATAAGCCTGAAATAACAGTTAAAAGAGCATCAGTCAAAAGTACTTTTAACTGAAAATTAGCAGTCAAAAGTATTAATAACCAATAATTTTAAGTCAAAACCACTTTTGACCAACAAGCGGCCTGGGGCCTGATTACGCAACTCCGTGGGCATCAATCATAGATTAGAGTAATTATTTTAATAGAGGTAGATACGCCACTTCCGCTGTTTGACGGTTCAACATTGAACGTTTGATCTAGCGCCACCATGTTTTGAGGAAGTGGTACTAAATTCTATATATATATATATAAATAGATATTAATAAATTACTTCAATTTGCTGCGGAATTAGTCTGTTAGATTTTTATGTTTCAAAGACCTTAGTTTTTAGAGAAGTGTTTATTTGTTAAGTTTCATTAACAAATAAACAATTCTTACAAAGTCTTTGAAACATAAAAATCCAACATAATAAAACAAAACATAACCAAAAATGTAAAATATTTTATTTTTATATAGGAACTCTTTATACCTACTGATACATTTTAATTGCATACTCTGTTCGGATCCAATTTAATACAAACATAAACGACAGAGATACGGTATTATAATGCTACAATAATTAAAACATCACTTATTTACCGTAGGAGAAAAAATACTGCAAACCCATTAAATTGGTGGATATAAACTTTTCGTTAACGTTTAGTACAATTGGATCTTAACTGAGATTACAACTGTAAATTCTTACATTATTAAATAATTTTAAATTTAGTTTTTCAGGCAATTTTAACAAAATACATCATCAAAACATAATAGTACCTACTATGAAATGTCTTAAGATACACATTTTGTGTTATGAGTAAATTACGTGATATTACAAATGACCATACGTTAAACAAACATTAAATATTAAAATATTAATTATTATTAGCTTTTTTTTAAAGTTTTGTAGTTAATTTCATTTTTTTATGTTATGGTTTAATCATTAACTTTCTTTATTTCATGAACATACTAAAATCATCAAATAAATGCCAAATTCGTATAACACACTACACAAAAAATATTCTGAGGAATAAGAAATATAACATGACCAGGAAGTTATTTATAAATGAACGATACATCGTTATTACATAAATCTTGCCAGATATCATTTCTTATATAATTATCACAAATTATTACTTAAATACAAAGTGTTATTTTCGATTTCCCATAACTTTAGAGTATTATCACTATAATAATATGAAAACATTAGATGGTTACTATGTGTGGTACTATGTGAAATCAAATTATGTTTATAATATTCGACACACCTCATTATACTTAAAAATTGAAACAGTTGTTATTTTTATAACTATGCAATTTAGATCCTGGGAAATGATATAATATATTATCGTAATATATGAAAGACACGAGTTTAAAGAAATTCCGTTTTGATAAGAGTATAAGTACATAGGCAGAGGATTAAAATACATAATATTACTAAAATAAATTGAAGACATTACCAGGATAATGACATATTCTATACATTTAACATTATTACACTTCGAATCCAGTTATCAATCACTAACATTAGCATTATTAAAAAAATATTTAAAAAATCAACTATAATGCTTTCTTGTAACTTAGAACAATATCATATTATAGAAGCCTACGGTCAGACCTGCCTAGTTTTCATGTACGATTTAATAATTTTGCTTTGCAAATAATTGTAATGAAAACTAAGCCAATTCAGACTTTGGCTTGGGCAATATAATATTATTATTCTAAGTTCTAAGAAGATATTATAGTTTAAGTTGCTACATAGTTTTATGTATTTATGTATTTAGATTTTACATTTTTTTTTGTCTTTGAACTTGGCTCTCATTTCACATTTATATTTTCGTTGGCGAGTATAAAGAATATAATATATAGTTCGTCTCTGATAAATTTAACCTGAACGTAAACAAACAAAAAACACCAAAATATTCACATATTCACTTATTGTGCACACTTATCAACACTTTGACAGGTATATTAAAGGATTACACTTTCTTCTCCAATACATTTTAAAACAATTTTAATAAGTTTAAGCATCAAATGAAAATCTTTCACTGAAAAATACGCCATTTTGACACTAACGATTGCAGAATACAAGCCTATAGTCTATTGGATTCATAGAAAACAAAAATCATTGTAATAATATTGGCCAATTGGCATCACTTACTAGTTTTTGGTTGTGTCATAGACGGGTTTGTTTACGATCAGGTTAAATTTATCTCGGACATACTATAGTATATATCTCGTGGTAAATATTCTTTATACTCATAGGTATATTATTATATTGAAGACAAGAATTAAATAAGCACGTCGCCAATTCGTAACTTAATTGCAGAAGGATAATAATTTCGAATACTATATTATTATCCGCATAGATAAGATTAATATTATAATATTAATCATTTAATTTTGCCAGTCTAATTGCAGTGCATGTTGCGCGCCGCGACATCACTTTCTAGGGGCGGCAACGGGGTTCGTATTCATCAGTCATTTCTTTTTAGTTAGGCTTCTTTACGCTTGTCTTAGTGCTCAGCATTGATTGACACATTGAATACATAATACTGAAAAAATAAAAATAATTTGTTTAGTATACAAACTATTGAATGAACTTTATGGTTTTGTGATGATAATATAAATTAATTATACGAGGTTTGTTAAATACTTAAACAATATATTATTACATACTGGGCATTTATTATTAACTTTGTGATGCAGGGAGAGTACAAGTATTATATTATATATTATTATAAATGTAACTATATTATATAAGACAAAATATATAATAATAATAAAAATATACATTATTCTAATAGGTACTTATAACAATAATAATGCATTTTATATTTTAGGTGTGTACTAAAATATATATCGTTTAGAAAGTTAGATAATGTCGTCGTTACTAACAGAGTATATATGCTTTGGATAGGCCAGTATGGTTAGCTAATAGCTTATTAATATTATTAATTTGACTGGGGAGTCACGGCGTTTGTTGCTAAAGCGTACTAGTCTACTACAGCTGATCACATTACAACACTTGACATATGAATGTCTGTTTGTTTGTAACGCTTTCAAGCCAAATCTACTTAACCGATCATCGCGCACATTGTATGCGCGTGCGTGATGCGGGCAAAAGCTAATATTACATATATTTATTTCTCTTTAGAGTAATGTAAAGTAAGTGCCTGCATTCCCTCTGTTAGTTTCTTATGGCAAGGTTTAAGAGTTCAAAATTGCTACTGCATCGCTGTCACAAGACATTCCAGGGCATCACAATACACAGTTACTAGTTACACACCAGTTACTTTTGTCAATAAATGAAAAATTTCTGATCAAATGTTCTGATGAAAATGTTCTGATTACCTTTTTATTTTATTTTCAATATTTTGTTCACTGTTCATACAGAACTCACTGAAATTATAATTTAGCAAATAATGTCAAAATTAGATCCCCGTTAATGTTACACAAACAAATTGCAGGCAACAATTATTATTTATTATACATGAATAATGTTGCAATTAATATTTTAAAGTAATATTGCATTTAATAATAATAATAATTAAATACTATTTAGATTGGTTATGACCAATCAAAATGGTCAAACCGTTTTTTACGAATTAAGCTATTTTTAAAAGAAATTTATTATTTTGCTCACCTTCATACTAATATTTTCAATATTATGTTTACTGTTTATTCAGAACTCACAAGTCGTGATTTCTTGGACACTGAAAATTAAAAAAATTAAATGTTAGAAAAGGTAATATTATTATGTAACATGTATATTAGCAAATAATACAAACAATGTAATATTATGTAATTTTTTTTTTAAGTTAACATGTATTAGCAAATAATGCAAACAATAAGGTATGTTTGTTTTAAGCAAACATATACCTCTTGATGCTGAAAAATATAAAAATCAGAAATGTATTTTTTTTTAATTGATCACGATGCAATAATATATTTCGGCAAAAGTACATATAAAACTTCTGCACCAAATTATGATTTTTAAATAATGTTAATGGTTAAATGGTTCAACAAATTAGAAAAAAAATGTGGCTTCAAAAAATTTACTTCTTGACACTGAAAATTTTAAAATTACATGTTACAAAAGATAATATTATGTGTCATTTTTTGTGTGGAATTGTAATTTAGCAAATAATGTCAAAATTAGATCCCCGTTTATGTTACACAAACAAATTGCAGGCAACAATTATTATTGATTATACATGAATAATGTTACAATTAATATTTTCAACTAATATTGCATTTAATAATAATAATAGTTAAATACTGTTTAGATTGGTTTTGACCAATCAAAATGGACAAACCGTTTTTTACGAATTAAACTATTTTCAAAAGAAATTTTATTAATTTTGCTTACCTTCATACTAATATTTTCAATATTATGTTCACTGTTTATTCAGAACTCACAAGTCGTGACTTCTTCTTCGTTTTTGGACACTGAAAATTTAAAAAATTTAATGTTAGAAAAGGTAATATTATGTATAATTTATTTTTTAGTTAACATGTATTAGCAAATAATGCAAACAATAAGGTATGTTTGTTTTAAGCAAACATATACCTCTTGATGCTGAAAAATATAAAAATCAGAAATGTATTTTTTTTAATTGATCATGATGCAATATTATATTTCGGCAAAAGTACATATAAAACTTGTGCACCAAATTATGATTTTGAAATAATGTTAATGGTTAAATGGTTCAATAAATTAGAAAAAAAAGTGACTTCAAAAAATTTACTTCTTGACACTGAAAATTTTAAAATTACATGTTACAAAAGATAATATTATGTGTCACTTGATTATTCATGAATAATGTTACAATTAATATTTTCAACTAATATTGCATTTAATAATAATTAAATACTGTTTAGATTGGTTTTGACCAATCAAAATGGTCAAACCGTTTTTTACGAATTAAACTATTTTCAAAAGAAATTTTATTATTTTGCTCACCTTCATACTAATATTTTCAATATTATGTTCACTGTTTATTCAGAACTCACAAGTCGTGACTTCTTCGTTTTTGAACACTGAAAATTTAAAAATTTAAATGTTAGAAAAGGTAATATTATGTAATATTATGTAAGATTTAAGCGCACATAGGGATATAGGGACAGAAAAAGCGACTTTGTTTTATACTATGTAGTGATGATACTGTGTAAAAAAATACATTTCCAAATTGAGGAAAGGAAGTATAATCGTATCTCAAAGTTATAGTGACTGTTCTTTTTACACCCTGTTTAATACTGTGTCAACAAAATGTATATTTTTAAATATTATAATAAAGAGGTTGTCCTGTATACAAGGTGTAAAATAAATGAGTGATAATACTTTAGGGTGTGTATGGATCCCGTATGTAGAGTATACTGTGAAAGTACCAGGACTGAACAAGATACTTTTTTTTATTATTATTGTATGGGCAAATTTATGTTGGGTCATTTCTCGTATAAACCTGAAACTCAAAAGTAAGTCTTTCACCGCTGATACTTCCACAGTAAACTCTATATAAGAGGCACATACACACCCTAAAGTATTATCACTAATTTACTTTACACCCAGTGTAATTTTTTCTTTTTTTTTACAAAATGTAAAAAAATAAATTTACTATTATTTTTGCGACAAAAAATAACAAATGGTAAAAAGAAAAATATTTTTTTAGTTTATTAAAAAAAAAAATTAAAAATACATTTCCGAAACGAGGAAAGGTAGTATAATCGTATCTAAAAGTTATAGTGACTGCTCTTTTTACACACTGTATAGTTAGGAATCAACCAATTAATAATGCCTTTTAAGGCTTAATTTATTTCTCTTTCATAAGTATTATAATTTTCACATTTGATCAGTATTGTAGTGTAATCATCAAATAAGACACACAGTAGCCATAGTTATGTCATTAATATTGGCTAAGAAAAGAAATGGACCCAGTATGCTTCCCTGTGGTACACCTCTTTGAATAAGTTTATATTGAGACTTATTATTTTGTCTTACACTTTTTACATTACTTAGGTAGTTTAAAATAGATGTTATAATAAAGTAAATAATCCACACATGGCTACTATACTTAAACTAGGTAGTATGCAGATTATACAATATCTAAAATAAATTTGTGAGTTGTGACAATTGTCTACTACTCGTATAGAGGTCACTGAAAATAGCAACGCTGAAAGAGTTGTAAATTTTTATACGTCTGTATGGTAAAAAGTATTAAATATATTTCCATTGTCTGATACCTGTAACATATATTATGTGTGGTGTGAAGTATTCAAAGATATAATAATAATAATTATTATAGAATAATGTTAACTCAATAAGAAAATGATTTTTTAATGAGTTCACATTTATTTTGGCAACTAATGCCAAATTAGGTCTCCGTTTGTTTTATGCAAACATATTGCAATGATTGTTATATTTTACTAATATTGAATTTTAAATAATTACTTAATATTGTTAAAATTGGTCCAAACATTTTGGAGAAGTTTGTTTCAAACTGAGTATTTTACAGATTAAACCATTTTCTTAAATAAATAGTGTGCTTACCTTGTTTCAAAAACCATTAATGACCAGCCCAGCTTGTGTTGACCTTCGATTTAAACCTATTAGGTTTCTTCACAAATACCATTAAGAAGTATCCACACTGTTCCTCATGAAGCTGAAAAATATTAATAAAAAAGTTAGAGGTACTAATAATAAATCAAAAAAATTTACAATAATATTATCTATATATATAAAAATGAATTGCTGTTCTTTAGTCTTGCCAAGATTTGAGAATTGCTTAACCAATTTGGCTATTTTTGGTCTTGAAATATTCATGGAAGTCCAGGAATGATTTACATAGTGAGAAAATATCCTCAACAAAGTGGGTACGGGTCAGCTAGTATTATCTATATATTATATTTTAATAGTATTCCATTCTAATGGTGTTATGTATCCATGAATATTAAACAAATTGTCAGAAGACACACATAACAGATAAAATGTGTTTACAGCTTTGTATCAGATAAAATATGAAAATATTCAATAAGAAATAGGTATAACAAGGTAAATCAGAGGAAAGGTAAATTAGAAGAATTGCATTACCCATAGTATGTGTGTGATACTTTATACATAATTAATAAGTTGATGTACAGTACACTTTGTAGATTACATCTGTGGACTCCTTAAAAATAAGTAGTTGGTTTTGATTGGTTTACTCACCTTTCTTATATCCTGCACTTAACATAGTTATTAACAGCAGCTATGAATTTGGACAAATTTCAACCAAGCTTCCAAAATATTTTTGAATTTTCTTGGATTTGGAAAACGATGTACAACCTAAAAGAAAATGTTAATAATTAGATTAAATACCAGAGACTGAAGTATGATCAAACATCTATAAGTATAATATTTTAATTGCGTAGTTGCAAATGTTATAAAACGTTCTTATAGTAGGTACATACAATAACACCTCGTGACATATTATTGTAATATTATAGACGAATTTTTGTTTGTTATTATTATTTGTTTATTACTTTTTTATATAAATACAAACTTTGGAATTATATCGCCGATTTAGTATGTTTAATTGTTTATGAACATTTTTACGAGGTTATGTGATGTAAAACGTGTATTCGTAATACACGTTATTATACTTACTTAATATATTTTGGTGCGCCTTAAATGCTTAAATCTTACACTTACTATTACTTGTTTTAGAAGTTAATAAATTAATTAAAATCAGTTTTTTTGCAGCCGGCAGCCATTTTTTTCTCAAAATATATTTTTTATTCTTCTACTTCTTTTAATTATTATTTTAACAATCTGCAAGTGTTGAATGTGCAAAAAAATAATTAGAACGGAATTTGCTTCGATGTACGCTTACAGCATATGAATGATTATTATTGTACTTAACATTTTAAAAGTTACAGTTACAAGCTTCCATAACTAATCCAGGATTCCTCGGAAAGGAGTCCTCTAGACGCGGCGCTTTAATCGCGCGACGGCATGTTAAATATTTTAAGAGAATACTTAGATTAAATAATCTAAGAGAGAATACCTAGGTAAAAGCTAGTATTCAGTATTCACCGACATTACGGGTTATTCCTACAAATCCTAAAATACTGACCTTCAATATAATAATATTTATTTACTTATGTTTAAGTCCCAATTATTATTGTCGCGAGACTTTTTTCACGGAATGGACTTTACCTATGACAAAGATATTTATTTAATACAATAGTAGCTGCTTTATCCGAGGATATCTTTAACGACAGCTTTAATTGTTTTAAAGATCAATCTAATAAAACGCTTTCTTAAGAATGTTTATCACTTTAAATAATTAATAACTACTACATACTTTAATTAACCTACAATTGTTTTTATTTATTAGGTTATTTTTTAAAAATCTTATTGTGTTTTGTTAATTGAATAAAGTCATATATTTCTATATTCTTTATTTTATAATACGTTTGTTATGTTCTTAAATGTTTATATTTTCTTACGGTCGACCTCATTGCCTTTTATATAAGTAATTAATTAAATTATAATTTAGCAAGATCTTTAAGCTGTGTCACGTATGAGTTGCATGCATCGGAATTTTTAACTATGTTTTACTTTTTATTTACGTAAATGTATTAATAAGAATATCTTTAGACGCTCAATATCACATTGCCTCAAAATATGATATATTTGAGGCAATGTGATAAATAAACGCTATATAATTGAGTACCTAATTAATACACAGTCAAGACAACACAAGTAATAAAAAATAAGATGGTAATCAACCTAACCCCAAACAATAAAAAAAAACATTAATATCATTACACATGCAATATTTAATTAGTGTAATAAAATATAGTATATTTGAGAAAATATGACGCTTTAGAATTGAGAAGTATACAGTCAAGACAACTGCAATAAAAAATAAGATGTTGCTGGTGTAAAGAAATTAATGTTTTTTTATTGTTTGGTGTTAGGTACTTAGGTCTTTTATTCGATTGTTTACTCTTTATTCTGCTGCGACATTTTTTCTTATTGCCTTTTTAATTCTATTTATACTCTCATCTAAAAATACAAATTATTTATATCTATACTTTTTTACATTTTACTTTATATGATTTATTAGTAAATGTGTAAAAAAGTGCCCTTATACTTCTTTCCCTAAAGCTCTTGATAATAAAACAAATGCCAAAGTTTTAAGAAACAAAATATATCCACTCGTGCAAAGCCGGTACGGACCACTAGTACTATATATTCGGTATGTGTGTTTAGAGTGTAGAACGCGTGAGCGTTTTGTATTAACTTCACACAAAAACATTTTTATTACGGAATAGAAACAAATAAGACAAAAAAAAACTGAAGACATTTAACTAGAAGAAAAACTAAGGAAAAAAAATAAATAACTACGGAATAGAAACAAATGAGACAGAAAAAACTGAAGACGTATAATAATACTGGAATAAAAACTTAAGAAAAAAATAATAATACACGGAATAGAATTTTAGAAACTAATGACTTGGCAGTATGGTCTACGACCTTAGCCAGTTCATCATGAACGAACTTAAAAAAAATAAAAAAAGGCGAATGAGGAATGTTCGACGAAAAGTACATACATAGTATGACTGTAGGTAGGAACGTAGCGTTTGTTCGAAGTGGACCCCCCCTGGCATCAATTCTCCGTGGATATCTACTTCTTCTTCTTCGTCATACGTCATTATCAACCGTCATTGTGATGCTAAATCTTTTTAAAATACGTTTTAATAACATATAATCATTTAAAAAACCGGACAGCTATGTCAAAAAATTTATTCCCACTTTGCCACTCAAAGAACGAACGAAATGCATAATTGACATTAATTTGGCATATTATTGTTATTTAATGTTATATAATGTTATTTCCTTGCAAAAAATGGACCTATGGAAAGTCCAAAACCTATTTTGATAACTCAGAAAATAAATATATAATAAAGAAAGTAAGTATTCACTATGTAACATGTTACGTGCAGCGTAAGCAGATATGCACATACGCATAATGCATGTGTGATGTAGCCCGTAATGAGATGCCCCGCTTAGTCTTTAAGACTAATATTTTTATTGTTCAGTTTATAATTTAGTATCCGTAAGGGTATGTTGTCCTGTTGGCACCTATGTAATTACCTATGTGTCCCTATGTAGATAATATGTATACGTGATAATATATTATGAAGTCTGAAGTGTAACTTTTATTTAACGACCACATATAGGGCACACCCCTACAACTATAATGTACCTAGGTAATTGATCCTTTTCGTTGTTTGGATCTTTTATATTTCATGATTGAATTGCTTCATAGCATTTTACGAAAACGTAAGACTAGCTGACATGTGCCCATTTCGTTGAGCATACGACAGTTTGTGATGAAATTCAGTTTAAAGAAAAACAAAACCCGAACCCGCAACGTGAAGCCTACAACGTAGAATTCTAAACGTGGAACCCGCAACGCGAAAACTGGTATGCGGAACTCGCATCTAGAGTACCTACTACAGTTATTCCTCATAATGTAGGCCAACCGGAAACATTTGACAGCAAGGTAAAGTAACGTAAAAGGATGTCGACGAATGATAATAACAATGAGGGGTTTTCGAATTGTCACTTTTAGGTACAGAGACTTTACGGTAGATGGCGCTTGCATAATGTAATATGTCAAAAAAATCTTTGATCGTTGGGTGGTTAATAGGGTTGCCTGAATAAAGCTATTATCCATTTTCTGGTAGAGAAATTATTCATAAAGTGGTTAAGTCGCTGTAGGTATGCTGTTTCATACACAAAAATAATCCTTTCAAATTCCTTTCTTAGTGATCTCCTACACTTCCGAGGAAACCTACATACATTATAGCTAGCTGGCTTCAATATCTTTGATTTTTCAAACAAATAATTAATTACACTTTTCTCCCGTTTCCGTAGGGATTTCGGGAAGTTCTTGTTTAGTACTCCCCTATACTTACATTCTATGAAAGATACATGCCAAATTTCAGCCTGCTGCCGAGTATTTTCGACTCTTAAGTGGTTGGTATATATAGGTATATTGAGATTATGTAGCCTGAACTGCAGTTGGATTAAACATTGGCTCTGACTGCTGCTGGAGCTGGTTAGCTTGCTGACAAGCTTAATTCCATGGGAATATAGAAGGAACAGCTTTTCTTTTAAGTATTTTTAGGCGATGAGCTGCAAACAAAAGTTTGGTTTTTAGGTATAAACTCCTAAGATAGGTACCTACTGTATTATGTTTCCATTAAGTTATGATACCCAAGATAGGTAACAAACATAAAGATATGTACATATATTTAGGTTAAGAAATTAAAAAAATGTTACTAATTTAAGTCTAATGTCAATAAACTTTATTATTATTTCTTATTGTTAATACATTTAGTTCAAGATTTACAGACTCATATAAATAATAATTATTGGAGGAATAAAAAGAAACCTCTTTTGCTTTTAGTTTACACAGATACCAAGAATGATAACATTTTTTCTAGTTATCCACTTGAAATGTACAAACTGGATATTTGGTTGTCAGGAATTGATGTTAAAAATGTTATTTTCTCACATTTAGATAGTATAAAAAATCCCAAAAAAACATATATAATGAATTCGCTAAAAGTGTCTGTTTTAGAAGATATACATGTTAAATATGATCATAATTGGATTAAACTCTACACTGATGGATCTAAAAAAAATAATTTATATGGGGCAGCTTTTTTTGATTCTAAGAATAATGTAAGTTATGGTTTTCAAATAAATAATAATAAAATAAGTATTATGACAGCCGAACTAATTGCAATTTATCAGGCTCTATTGTATATTCAATGTACCTTTATTGGCGAGCATAAAATAGTAATTTTTGTAGATAGCCGAAGTAGTTTACAACACATTGCTCGATGTGTATCTGGTTTAAGAGGCAGTACCTATGCATATGAAATATTAAGACTGGTGTATAATTTTACTAGAAATAACAATTGCGAAGTTAAATTGCAATGGGTTCCGTCCCATGTTGGCTTACCGGGGAATGAAAGGGCCGATTATTTGGCTAAAGATTCTATAGATAATGGAAATCCTTTAATGGTACAAGCAAACTATATAGAAGCTTTAGCCAAGTATAAAATTAATAATTACAAGGACTGGAAGGAGTATTTTAACTTAAGATCTCGTGAAAAAGGAATTTGGTTTAAAACACTACAGTGTGAACCTCCTCGCATTCCCTGGTTTACTAACTGTCAGCTTAAAAGAAAGTTTGTAGTTATAGGCAATAGGCTACGTTCCGGTCATGTTCCTCTCGGCAAGTTTAGACACCTCGTTGGAATCAGTGCCAGCCCTAACTGTGATGAGTGCGGCACTGTAGAGGATGTCCACCACTTGCTGGTGGAATGTTCCCGGACCAAGTTGCTTAGAGAGGCTCTGATGAGGGCTTTCAATTTAAATTTATTAGATGTGGGATTATTCCAAACTTTACTGTCGGAGCCTTCATCAGAACCTGCAATTATGATATATAAATATATAAGTAATATAATATAAGTAAGTATGTACTACATGGTATGAATTAAGTTAATGTATAAGTATATTTAGTTTGTAAGGATATAATGGGACTGACATAGTGAATTACCACTAAAAGTCCCTAATTAAAAATTGAATAAAAAAAAAAAAAAAAAAATATTTCTTATTGCAAGCTAAGATAAATATGTATTTTCCATGTTGGGCCTCTTGCCAAATGTGATGACGGAGAGATGAAATCTGCAGGCTGGCGTAATCATTTAATCCATCTTGATCTCCGAGTTTCATCTTGGGGAAAGCGGTGGTTACCTATATTTTTACAAAATTGTACTACGCATGGACTAGCCATGTTTAGTTTAGTTCTCAGGGCACAATTAATAATAAACTCTTAGATTATTGATTGGTCTCAGCGCCTTCGACTAGATGGAGCGATGTCAAGAAATGACAGATTACTGAATGCGGCAACTTTTTATTGTAGTGTGTGTAAAACAATGCCTATAAAATAATAGATTTTGTATCGCGGGTACGCCGAATTCGGCGTATTATTTGTTGCCGCATTTTTCAATACGCTGGACGGTATCTAGTCAAAGGGACCAATTATTAATCTATGAATAAACTATTGCAAGTGAAAGAAAGAAAGTTGTAAGATAAACAAACAAAAAACAAAGCGGAAATTGACATTTTACACAGGATTTGACATATTACTTAGGTTTAATGCCATCTATCAGCATTTTTCTTAAACTAGTAGAACTGTCAAAATAAAAACCGCTCATTACATGAAAAGCGTAATAGCGCTTATTTCATTCACATTCGATAACATTACCATGGCGGAGAGTATAATTCAAAGGTTCATGTTTGTTTTGTTGACAGTTACAACAAAAGTAGGAATACGTAATACACGTATTCCTACTTTTGTTGTAACTGTCGAAGTTTTTGTAAGTTTTCTTATACGTGTTGTTGGCTTTTCTGGATTTCAAATCAAATCACATTTGGCTGTATACCGTTTTTTTTTTTTTTTAAATATCGATTTGGAACGCCTCGGCTCGATCTTGGCCAGTCTTTAACGTCTGTAACGTCTATAGTTGTCATGGTAACAATATTGTTTACAAATAAAAAATAAAAATTATGAAATGCTATAAATACTGTATTATAATCAGCTTAAACTATTTGGATAATATTTTTGTAAATCCAAATAGTTTTAGTAGTTTAAACAATTAAATTCCTAAATAATTATTAATTATCCAATTTTTTTTAAAAGGTCTTCATGATGCACAGGCTAAGGTCATAGACCATACTGCCTAATCATTAGTTTTCTATCAATAAACGAACCATCACCTTACGGCTGCATTCACCATGTGCTTGTCTTGCCAGTCATCTTGCTATGGCTAATAAAATAAAAAATCGTTATAAGTAGGGCTAATTTTACCCAGCTTAGGAAATTAAATTCGCCAAAGTCATAGATTAGATTATTAAATTAAATTAAATTAAATACCATTTATTGCAGGCTGCATAGGCCCATATTATAAATACCTTAAAGACTAACATACATAATATTTAAAATACTTAAAAACTACACTACACGTGTTGACGGCGACGTGTAGCGCGCTTCATTCCGGAGTCTCCCCCGGAACTTCCGGTAGACCACACCCGTCGGCCAGAACTCCTCCGCCTCAAAGGTCGATAGAAGATGCGTCGGTACTCTCACCACAAAGGAACTGAAGTTGACCTTGTGGCGAGACTCCAGACGCTCAACCCTCAAGGGGAGGGACGTCTTCTTCCGGATGTAGTCCACGACGTCCTTAACCTCCATGGACCAGTGCAGGCGAGACACGTACAGCGGCGTGGAGCGCACTTCACACCGCAGGCGCTGCTCGGGTCCACATGGTGCGGTGCCGCGATGGTTGCGGACGGCGGGCTTCTTCTTCCTTCTCTCCACCAGTATGAAGCCCTCCTCATCGCACCTCCTGCTCTCGTCCTTGCCAGGTTGCGGTGGCTGAGCCTTGCGGCTTTCTGTAGCCTTGCGGCTCTCTTTCTTCCCCTTTGTCTTCGCCCGCGGGGGAGGTGCGGGGTGAGCAGCGATACTCGCAAAACTTTTTTGCTGAGTTGCTTGTTTACTCGGCGACTGCGCGACCCGGAGGGGAAGGCGGGCGGAGGCGGCGGCGGTTGCCGACGCATCAGATTCTGCTGACACGCAAAACGATGTGTCGGCGCGCGCGCCACCACGACGTGTGTTGACGTAGGCAGTTGAATGATCGGGTGACCCACTTAATGAATTATTACATTTTAATTGTAATAATTCACTACGTAAGTCACTGATGGTAGATTCCGATGCATCCAATCTACCCCGCATCTCGTCCAGCTCTGCCTTCATACTGTTGAAGTTCTTCAACAGGCTGGAGACGTCGACGTGGTCCATCGTCACCACCGGCAGCTTGTGGAGATCTTTCGCCACAAAGGCCGGCACGACGTCTGGATCCGTCTGCTTCAGCAGGGAGATAATATCCTGCACGCTTCTCTCTGTTCCATCTCTCCGTCGCGATGGCATATTCGCGCTCTGGCCGAGCGTATCGTACAGCAACTGCTTACCACTGCAAATCTCCTCGCTGGTGAAAGAAGATTTGCAGATCTGCATTATGCTGAGCTCGTCCATGGTGTCTATGGCGTGCTGGATGAACTCGTTGGCCACGAGCGCCATGGTGACATGCAGCGGCACACAGCCGCGCGACTCGCAAACAATTAAATTTTGCTTCTATAGTGTAATGCGGAGCGCGTCCGTTCTGTAGCATTCAACGCAAGACATTGTATTTAAAAGTATTACTCGAATACCCCACACACACAGTCCGCTGTCAAAACACTCGCCGTTAAACATGTGTTTGGCGAGATATTAGTGTATTATATTTAAGTATAATTTTAGATGAATAAATAATTTAAAAAAAACTTAATAGATAATACTACTTTAATCTGTGAAAAATAAAATTCAACCGAGAAGAAGAAGAAAGTCATGAAATATTCCAACCATAGATCCAAGCCGTGAGCTCGCTAGCTGCCGCTTACATTTGACAGTTCAAAGCTGTGTTCGTATGTCAAAATGCACTGTTTACAAGCATTTCGTTCCTTCTTTGAGTGGTAAAATGGACATCAATTTTTAGACATAAGTGTCCGGTTTTTTTGATATTTTAACTTTTTAAATCGTGTTTTAAGAAGACGAAGATTAATATGAGAAGATTTTCGCGTTTGCAGTGTCCGCATTTCGGGTTCCGCTTTGAAAGTTCCGCATTGCGAGTTCCGGGTTCTTATTTACTGGCAATCATTTATAAGTTACAATTTACTCACACTTTTTAGGGAAACTACACAAAACAGTATGTTAATAATGATAAATACCTATTGTTTGTAAATTATTGTAAAAAATTCCAATCATGGAATCTCATAGGCCCTTTACAACTTATTTATTGTTTATTATTTATTGTAAATAGCTATTTATAGTCTGGTATCTGTATTTAAAAGTACATAGTTTAAAGTGCTAAAATGCTGTTAATATGTACTAGTATATATAATATGCGTCTCGTAACGGTAACTTAATTCTATGCTATTAACCAATTATTATATATCGTAATTGGTTAATAGCATAGAATTAAGTTACCGTTACGAGACGCATATTGAACTACAACCACATTAGTACTATTCTAATCTGTGACTACAACAATAGTTCATATTTCAGTTCACTTGTCCGGTTTTGTGACAGCCGGACACGTAAGAAGAAGAAGTAGATATCCACGGAGAATGAGGGGTTTTCGAAGTGTCACTTTTAGGTACAGAGACTACCGTAAGATGGCGCTTGCATAATGTAATATGTCAAAAAAATCTTTGATCTTTGTTGGGTGGTTAATAGGGTTGCCTGAATAAAGCTATTATCCATTTTCTGGTAGAGAAATTATTCATAAAGTGGTTAAGTCGCTGTAGGTATGCTGTTTCATACACAAAAATAATCCTTTCAAATTCCTTTCCTAGTGATCTCCTACACTTCCGAGGAAACCTACATACATTATAGCTAGCTGGCTTCAATATCTTTGATTTTTCAAACAAATAATTAATTACACTTTTCTCCCGTTTCCGTAGGGATTTCGGGAAGTTCTTGTTTAGTACTCCCCTATACTTACATTCTATGAAAGATACATGCCAAATTTCAGCCTGCTGCCGAGTATTTTCGACTCTTAAGTGGTTGGTATGTATAGGTATATTGAGAATATGTAGCCTGAACTGCAGTTGGATTAAACATTGGCTCTGACTGCTGCTGGAGCTGGTTAGCTTGCTGACAAGCTTCATTCCATGGGAATATAGAAGGAACAGCTTTTCTTTTAAGTATTTTTAGGCGATGAGCTGCAAACAAAAGTTTGGTTTTTAGGTATAAACTCCTAAGATAGGTACCTACTGTATTATGTTTCCATTAAGTTATGATACCCAAGATAGGTAACAAACATAAAGATATGTACATATATTTAGGTTAAGAAATTAAAAAAATGTTACTAATTTAAGTCTAATGTCAATAAACTTTATTATTATTTCTTATTGCAAGCTAAGATAAATATGTATTTTCCATCTTGGGCCTCTTGCCAAATGTGATGACGGAGAGATGAAATCTGCAGGCTGGCGTAATCTTAATCCATCTTGATCTCCGAGTTTCATCTTGGGGAAAGCGGTGGTTACCTATATTTTTACAAAATTGTACTACGCATGGACTAGTCATGTTTAGTTTAGTTCTCAGGGCACAATTAATAATAAACTATTGCAAGTGAAAGAAAGAAAGTTGTAAGATAAACAAACAAAAAACAAAGCGGAAATTGACATTTTACACAGGATTTGACATATTACTTAGGTTTAATGCCATCTATCAGCATTTTTCTTAAACTAGTAGAACTGTCAAAATAAAAACCGCTCATTGATGCCCACGGAGTTGCGTAATCAGGGCCCTGATTACGTAACTCCGGTCGCTTTCCCGTCTCTCGAGATCAGCTGTCATTGCGACGTTTAGACTTTTTAAAACACGATTTAAAAAGTTAAAACGTCAAAATTATGACATATTCATTTTTTAAATCGTGTTTTAAAAAAATTTTACGTCACAATGGCAGTTGATCTCGAGAGACGGGAAAGCGACCGGAGTTACGTAATCAGGGCCCAGGCCGCATCTTACAAATAAGTAGGATTGACCATAGATTTACGTAGTAACTAATTCTTAATCTGTGCCATAGATTAGAGTAATTATTTTAATATAGGGGATTAACCCTTGTTGTCGATTTTTTGTATTTATTTAATTTAGATTATTATTTTAATATTGTTACGTGTAATGAATAAATTCTGCAATATTCTTTTGACATTAGACAACAAGAACAAGAAGAAGAATTCACCATTTGTGTTTGATTCTCTTTGTGAGTGCGGCCTAGACGAGGGTACCTTAGACCATATTTTCTTTAATTGCCCAAGAAATCAACCCTCCCTATATGACTTCCTTCCTACCTCGATTCCTCGCCGGTCGCCCTATTAATTTTAAATCCCTTTTATGTTTTGTGAATACTCCTTTTATTGACATTTTATGTACATAATATATTCTTTCCAACAATATAAAGTTGTGATGTCTCTATACTAACTTGTGCTTGTTTTTACTTTAGATTATTCATCAGTTTTGTAAAATAGTAAGTAGGTAATCAAACCCTTGTTACTTCACCGCACCAGCAATAGTAAGAGCAAAGTCTACACCCACTCTGACATTGGCAACTCACTAAGGCCGCCATAAACAAAAGAAGAAGAAGAAGACTTAAAAAGTTTAAAATTATTATTTATTTACGTAGCTAATTCTTAATCTGTGTTTGAGATTGGGGTAGGCTCCATTTTAAAAAATGTTAAATGAAACTTATTGCACTTTATGCTTATCACACAATAAAAGAACTATAAACATATTTAAAACAGAAGTGCAATGTGTCTACGAAAACCTCGCAAACATTACGGTACGTAACGTAACTTAATAAAACTTAATGGTATTTAAAATATCCGGCATTAGGGTAAACCATGTAATGTAGCTATTGTATATTACTTCCTTAAATAAGTGAAGGCATGAATGGATGAAGGACTGCGAAGGATGCATAGCAAAATTCTTATTTCGTGAAAATTTTGCTCAAACTGTCACTTAAACATTTTAGAAATTAGAGTATGTCGTAATGTGTTAAGTAAATTAATGTAAATCACCGTCAGTAGAATCAATGTTACTACACATCCTAAAATGTTTAAGTGACAGTTTGAGTTAAATTTTCACGAAATTAGAATTTTGCTATGTATCACCTTCATCCCTTCATGCCTTCATTTATTAAGGAAGTAGTTTACAATAGCTATATTATATGGTTTACCCCAATTTTTCGGATACCTTCCTCAAAGACCTTCATCAGTTTATGTTTTCAGATATTATGCACACATTTTTAATCATTTACAGGTTACATATCAAACATGTTGGATGTGTTTCATTTGCCACCAGAGACTACGACAGTGTTACCTTTTAAAGAAGTTGGCTGTAAAGACTCGCGGTCTCATTGAAAATGCCTATGAGAATGAGGTACTTGCATTGAATGCATACTTAACAAAATATTATAAGTTCTATAGATAACATAATATATTTAATTCTGATTCATTCTGATCATTAAGTGAACAAAAAAGCCATAAACTTGACTATAGACTGTTTAGTGATGCAAAGACATACAATGACTGGTAAAATCAATGAATTCAATTTTGATTACTTTTTGTTTGGTAGGTACAAAATTAAACAATGTAGCTGTATATCTATTATCAATTGTAATAAACCTTGTCCCACATTGTTATCCAAACTTTATGCGTGGTTTATATGAAAACTGCAAAATCTCACCCCCCCAAAATTGAATATCCGTAATGTACATTTTATCCCTTTTATCGTTTCTAATATACTTTTTTTTTTTTTTTTTTTTTTTTTTTAATCTATTTTTTACAGAGGCTTTCAACACTAGGGTGTTGATGTCAGCCTCATAGGTTCAGTCAATGTTCCCTACACAAGGGACAGATCCATAAAACTGTATATTTTGCTTGCCTCTGGGGACAACGGTTCCGAAAGGATACAATTGATCTGCCCATTGTATAGGCAACCCAAGTCTCCTAAAAACTTTGATCTCAACTCTGCAGTTCGAGCACACTCCAGCAATACATGTAAAAGGTCCTCTGGCTTTTGACACTCTTCACAATTAGGTGAAGGCTTAATTCCTACCAAATAATAAAACTTATTTGCTGGAATGTGCCCAGATCGCAACCTAAAGGCTGACACCAATGACTTTCTCGACATGTTACAAGAAATAAACCAAGGCTCCCATACAGGTTTATTTTGGATGGTACTATACCACACTCCCACACCTCTTCTAAGTTCCTCGCCAAAATGATATTCCCATTTCTGGAGAGACTTTTTCTTAATTTGAGGACGAAGCTCACTGGCAAAAGGTTTAGAGTAAAGCATGAGACCATCTATTACTGCTTCTTTGGCAAGCACATCGGCAGTTTCGTTTCCAAACAAACCTATATGAGATGGAACCCATTGTAGTTTCACAGAAACATTGCTAGCAACCCGGCGTAATAAATCTAATGCTTCGAAGGCGATTGGAAGCCCACGTTGCTTAGTAACACACTGACTTAAGTGTTGGAGAGCACTTCTCGAATCCGATAATATCACTATACTGTTAATGTTATTTAAATTATTAACGTACAATAGTGATTCTTTTATAGCCACAAGTTCAGCCGTCATTATGTTATTTTCTTTGTTCAATTTAAACTTTTGTGAAACATTCAATTGTGAATCAAAAAAGGCGGCTCCAACACCTTGAGTGCATTTAGAACCATCTGTGTATATTTTATAACAATCAGAATAATAATCAGAAATAAATTGCAAAAAATAATTTTTAAGTTCAAAATCAGATAACCTCCGTTTCGGGGGCATATCGCCAGCTTTATCTGCAATGAGTTCCTTTACATCAATAGAAGATACCCATGTACATAATGAATAAGTCTCTAACTTGCCACTTTGATAAACATTAACATCTTTCCATTCCGAACAGATTTGTGCTAGCATAGGATTATTTGTGTTAATAAAATAATTACGAACCAAAGTTAGCTTATTTAAAGAATCTAACACATGACTGCCTATGACAGACTTAATTTTAAGTAGATATCTACAAGCCAACAAGTAGCGGTGTATATACAAAGGGGGAATGGATAGTTCACTCTGCATAACAAATACCGGAGTGCTTCGTATAAATGAGCCACATATTCTCAATGCTCTGTTTTGTAAAACATCAAGCTTTTTAAGATGCGTTTTTGCACAACTGCCATATATGAAACTGGCATAGTCTAGACGACTTCTTACCAGGGACACATAAAGACGGCGAATATACTTGGGATGAACTCCCCACGACCTGCCTGATAGAACTTTTAAAATATTCAAACATTTATAGTTTTTAGCACACAATTCATTTATATGAAGACTCCATCTCAAGGACGAGTCCAGCCATAAACCTAGGTATTTAACTTTGTTAACCATGTTAAGTGACAAGCCATTGACTTCAACATTAACATTTAAAATTCTTCTTGATCTGTTAAAAACACAAATATTAGATTTAGGTACAGATAATTGTAAGCCAATAGTATCCAGATAATTAATCATCGCTTTGATAGCTGATTTAAGGCAGTTTGCCGCTTCTACATCATTTCTATTCACAACAGTTTTATACAAAACGAAATCATCGGCATACTGGGAACTACAGACATTATTTATGATCCTGGTAATGCCCATAGTTACAATATTGTATAAAAGCGGAGAGAGAGGATCACCTTGTGCTAATCCTCGATATGTATTTCTAATTATTAAAGA
Organism: Celastrina argiolus; assembly: GCA_905187575.2. Taxonomy (NCBI): domain Eukaryota; kingdom Metazoa; phylum Arthropoda; class Insecta; order Lepidoptera; family Lycaenidae; genus Celastrina; species Celastrina argiolus. The sequence continues at coordinate 2,908,230 of LR994598.1, forward strand.
TGTATTATGATTATTTGAGTTAATTCTACAACATCGTTTAGAAAGAAAATTGAACAAATATTTACAAATCTTAATACCAACTCCTATCTCATGTAGAATATTAACTAATGCAGTAATATTGACATTGTTATAGGCATTATCAATATCGAGAAAACAGGCAATAGTGGGCTCCCTTCTGGCAAAACCTAATTGAATATTAGACGTAAGCAGGGCTAAATTATCAATACAAGAGTGACCGCGTCTAAAGCCTGTTGATGAGTCGGGAAGGAGGCCCTTGCTTTCAACAAACCACTCCAATCTTTTTAATAAAATCAAATGAAATATCTTACACGGACAAGACATCAATGAAATAGGGCGTAATGAAGAAGCGAGAGTGGGGTCCCTTCCCGGCTTAAGAATAGGGACTATTTGTATGTCTCTCCACTGATCAGGCACGCTACTTGACGTCATTACAAGATTAAATATTTTTAAGAGCATTAATTTAGCATTAAGTGGAAGATAATAAATCATAGTATATGAAATATTATCCATTCCTGGAGAGGTATCTTTCTTCTTTAAACAATTACGAAATTCCGCAAGAGTGATTGGTGTTTCTAATATAGAGAGTTGTCCGTCAACCAAATTTGGCTCTTGTTCAGCGACATAATCGGGGGTCAGCGTATGCAGTAGCTTCATTGCATTATCTGGATCAACACCATCTCGGCGTCCAATGTTGCCCTTAAGCCAGCGCAACTTTCTCCACATAGCAGATGCTGAAGTTTCTTGGTCAATACTGGAACAAAACTCTCTCCACGACTTAGATTTTTCTTTTCTTATAAGTATTTTGGCTTGAGATACTTTGTTTTTCCAACATAACAAATTACAAGGTGTAGGATTGCGTCTTAACTGGACCAATGCAAGACGCCTTTCAGCAACTGCCTTCGAAAGCTCTTTGTTCCAAAAATGTTTTGGTTTAAAATTTGATGTTGGGTCCTCACTGATTTTAATCCAAGGGATGTGCTTATCAGCCAAATATTTAATTTTATTAGTAAATATATCATATCCTACTTGAACATCACTCACTTCGGCAACATCAAACATTGTTGCTGCTTCTTTAGTGTATTCCGTCCAATTAGCTTGTTTATAATTTCTCTTTTTGATGTATCTATTTGATCGTATAAAACCACAATTTAATTTTAACACCAAATGGTCACTACCTAGAGATTCATTGGTAACATTCCAGCCCATGTCAATTGCAATGTCAGTGGATGCAAAAGATATATCAGGAGAGGATTTCTGAAGATTTCCATTAACCCACTTGACTCTAGTAGGTGAACCATCATTGAGGCATATGAAATCATTATCAAACATAGCCTTATAAACAGTCTCACCTCTTCTATCAGATTTACACGACCATAGAGTGTGATGCGCATTAAAATCTCCGATAATAAGACATCCAGATTTAAAAGTATTAAAGATTAAATCCCAATCCTGTTGACTTGTGCAAATGGAGGGAGGGCAATATATAGCAATCACATGCTTTAGTGTAGGCACATTAAATATTTCTATATTAATTATCTGAATATCAGAGTTTGAAATATTAATAATTCGTTCTGAATATTTAATAGATCTATGAATGATAGCGCACAAGCCACCATATGAATCTTCTCTGTCTGCTCTTACTATGTTATAGCCCGAAAACTTCAATGAAATGTGGGGAGAAAGCCATGTTTCACTCACAAAAGCCATATGTATTTTATCTTGTAAAATTAAAAGTTCAAAATTGCTAGCTTTATGTTTTAAACTATTAGCATTCCATTGAAAAATATTGATATGACTGTGCAAATTATTATTATTACTGGCCATTATTGTTTCTTCCCATGAACTTAAGCAACGTCTCGAAATTCAAATATTCTTGTAATAAAACTACTACTTCAGACCAGAAAAACTCCATTAACATTTTGAACTTATCTTCGAAACTTCCTTCTGAGACAAATGCTTCTTTTATTTTATCCAAAACCCTTTGAAACAACTTTTTCCGTTCTTTACTATGGCTGTTGTTACAGCTTTTCATAACAGGAATCTCCGTTCTGGATATATCCAAATTGAGAAATACTTCCTCTTCATTATGTTTTGATATTACACTTCTTTTCTTTGCTTTATTCTTTGACTTCTTATTAACTTCAATATGAGATGTTGACAGTTGCTTTGTAGTAGGAGAAACACATTCGTCTAGTTCCATATTATCATCTTCACTGTCTGAAACATCATTATTATTCCCAGAACCACCAACACATATATCTCTGTAAGTAGGAGACGAAGCAGCGCCGGATCTAACATAAGAAGTGCTAGGGATAGCAATTGGTTCATCTGTTCTAGATGAGCTCATTTTTTGTGTCTCTTCTTTCATCTTATTTAAAGCCAATTTATAAGAGCAATTATTACTTCCCATATATAAACGGATATCTCTCTCCCTTTTAAAAGCTGGACATACCGATTTCATTAATGATAGATGGTCGCCTTTGCAGTTAACGCACTTATAATTTTTCGTTTCACAATTTTCGTGTTTTTCACCACATTTAGGACAAATGGGAGTCTTGGACGGACAAACGTGACTGACATGACCGTATCGCCAGCATTTAGAGCATTGCGTTACAGGATACATGTATGAATCTATAGCCATACGACAACCATAAGCCTTTATAAATCCTGGAAGATTTGACCCTTCAAATCCTATGCGAACTGTTTCAGATTTTATCCATTTACCATTTAAATCTTTTCGCAACAGCCGTTTAACAGATAATATTTTAGTATCACATTCAAAAATTTCTTTCAATTCCTTATCTTCAATATCAATATCAATATCTCTGACTACACCATAACAATAATGCATTTCATTAGTATTTCTACAAGTCCACTCATGATCATTTATAATTTTACTATCCAAAAAATTGCTTGCGTCTTGATTACATTTAAACTTTATCAAAAGTTTAAAAGGATTCATATACTTGATAGTTTCTATTCCCTGAACATTGTATTTTGCCAAAAGCTTTGCAAATGCCAACTGTTTCGGTAGGATAATAGTTTTGGAGGTTACAGAAACTTCAAAATTGTTACTAAAATCTCCCGGTGGATTAGGAGATACAGATGGGGGGGTGTTTTGCAGGTTTCGTCGTTTGTTTCTATTGACGAGCGTAAAACCATCATCAGTTAAAGGATCTTGGGAATCCCCTTCTAACTGCCTTTTATTGCGTGGCTGGATTATTCGGCAGTCGTCGTCGATATTGATATGATCTACGGACATACCTGCATCATCCCATTCTAGATCTACCTGGCCTTCGAGTTCACCGGGAGATCCAAGCACGATTCTATTTATAGTTTGGGAAGACATCTCGTCATTAAACACGGGTTCCAACACAGCTTCTTCTTCAGATTCACTCATAATCACAAAACTTGTGGGTAGTTCGAAAAAAAAATATACGTGAAAAAAACGAAAATATTCACTATTATACACTATTAATCTAAAAAGTATTATTAAAGATCACCAAAAAAGTCATAATTAACCAAAAAATAATATTTAAACAATAAACGCACTAAGATTTTAACTTAAACTTGCGTCACAGATACTGTAACTAAAGCGCGTCCAAGCGTGTCGGACGCAACCGCCATACTGTGTTCTAATATACTTATTTATCTATGATTTATATGTTGTATGATATGGTTTCACAAGATCCACCTGGCCTTCGAGTTCACAGGGAGATCCAAGCACGATTCTATTTATAGTTTGGGAAGACATCTGTAATCACAGGGTTCCAACACAGCTTCTTCTTCAGATTCACTCATAATTACGTAACTTGTGGGTAGTTCGAAAAAAATATATAGGTACATGAAAAAAACTGTACTTTTCATTTATTCATCTGAAAAGTATTATTAAAGATCACCGAAAAAGTCATAATCAACACTTTTACAGAGCTAACACTAAAAACCAATGCACCCCTGTTGTTGGTTTGCTCGCTTCCATTCTGGAAATTTCGACCTGAAAATTGAACCTCGCGGTCGTGCGAAGACTTTGGTCGACAGTGGCGAATTAAATAAAGGCTTCGTTCGGCACATTCATGTTCTATGAAACCTAAACAATGCCCTAAACGTAAACTTACCCCTAGAAAAGTGATGGTTATTAGGTGGTCTAGCGCCGGTGTGGTTCATCACAGCTTCTTACCAAACAGGGTGAGCGTAGTAATGCTAACGAACAAACTGCAGATGTGTACTGTAAAGAACTGAACACAATGATAGAGAAGCTGCAGGCATATCTCCAACCAGCATTGATCAATTGCTTGTCTCCGCTGGTCCGGCACGACAATGAGCGACCTCATACTCCACAGCAGACGGTCTCCAAGTAGCAAGAACTTGGTTTGGTTCTCTCTCTCTCAATTTAATCCGCCATACTCACCAGACCTCGCGCTTACAGACTGCTACTTTTTCCAGAATTTGGATAATTTTTTGGCGATAAAAAATTTTTATCCCGAGATGCAGTACAAAATGCCTTTGAAGAATTTGCTGCTTCCCGTCCAGCTGATTTAAGAAGGGCATCAATAAACTGCCACTGCGTTGGCAAAAATGCATTGATTGCACGTTTGATTGCTTCGATTAATACAAATAAAAAATACATGTTGAAATTTTTTCATACTCGAAAATAACGCGACTAGGTAACATGAATTAATTATATAATTTTTATATCAAATATACTATGCGTTTTCTTTACAAGTTTTTCATTTCATCTTCAAATATACATGTATATACATTCTTATTAATTAATCCAGTCACGTATGATCCTTTAAGATTCTAGCATAAAATAAGATGGATTATATTAGATTTAACATTGGATCAGAATGTATTGGAACAAAGTATATAATACTATGAATTAAACTTTTTCTTCTAATGAAGTTAATAAGTTAAATATTTTGTTAAATAAAAAACAAAAGGATCTGAATTTAAACATGTTTTTTTTTAGATTGATATGAAGTTTGGCGTATTTGAATCATTGTTAAACTTATCAACTTCCAACACAAAGATTATTTCCACATTGCCACCAGCTCATTGCGACATCAAAACGGAGCCAGAGGAAAAAACCGAAATTAATTTGAATGATACAGGTAGGTCATACACTATCTAGCTAAATATCAAGCAAAGCAATGTATTTTTAATGTTATGCTGTATTTCAAGACTGAAGTTTAAGAGGCTAGTCTCACTATGGTCCAGTAATGATAATCACGTTTAGCCTCAATCTGTAAATAAATTCCGACTGAGCTGAACTTTGGTATTATTATACAACTTTATTTCTTTACGTCTACACCCACACTGATACGGGCTATTGCTTATGGGAGATTTTATATATGAAGAAGAAGGGCTCCTGTCTGGAGGACTCATTTTTATCCTTCAGACAGGAGCCCTAAATATAATACTTATAATACACATACAACATATGTGTATAAATTTTTTATAAGAAATACCTATAAAAATATAAATTGAATTTTAAATAAGCATTGTCATACTTGTCTAAACACTTATGGATGTTCTAATTTGTTTTTATTTGCTTAGAAATTGAAGATGGAGCTGTAGAAACAACAAACAGCTTTGTAGATGATGAACAACCTTCGAGCTCATCATATTCTGATTCAAAGGATTTACAAGTTGTTGATTCTGATCATAGTCAGGATTCATTGAAAGTGGAGAGAAGTAATACTCGTCACGAGGTGAAGGAGCTGAAATTGATTATAGAAAAGCTTAGTCCAAGTATTATTGAGAAATATGTTCGAACTAAACACATAAAACAGTTAGAGGGGGAAGGAGAAGCAACTTACACAACTGAACAAATCAAACAAGAGATAGAAGAGGAGGTAGCTGATGAAGGTAAGTCCTACTTATGACCATAATGCAGTAGGCAGCAGCATATAAATAGGCGTACAGCGGATATATTAGGATGTAACAAATACTGTTTAGCTCCTTCCTTTCCTCTGTTATATACGTCTCCAGCCTTATATTTTTAATGAGGTAAATAAGTAAGGTACTTGTCCATTTGTATCTTCAGCATCCTAAAGCTCTTATAGCTTCAATAAAATATGTCGGATGGGCACTTATGATTTAGTATCATTCCTTCGGATACTGTGGGCTTTCGTGGGTAAATCGTGATAAGAGAACAGAGTAACAATATCACTCGTTTATTCATAATCACAATTTTTGTATAAACGTATAAATTCGCTATTCACTACACTTTATAAATTTACTTTACTTTAAAGAACAATGGCCAGATTATAAAATGTGGCGTCCCTATATGTCATTAGTAGGAAAAATTCCCTTATATTTTAAGGCATCGAAAAACATTAGAAATGTGTTTTTAAATAGCCACAAAAAAAGATCAATATAATTTAGTTTTGTTGCTGTCTTTTATAATATGTTCTGTAGGTCATAGATGAAGTATAAGATATACTGTCTGTAGGTACTACTTATGATGTTATTCATGATAGTCAGAATCGGGACGCACCCTGCATTCATGATTCATTTAACATTTAATTAAAAAAACTTGCTTTTTTTAAAAATAAATTTATTTCCGGTTTCAGTCAAATTATTCCTCGTAATTATACTAAACTATAATATAATAGCGTTAAAATGATTATCCTACTTTTATTATAAAGAAACGAAACTATGTAAATATAAAAAATATTATAATATTATTTAAATTTGGCCGGCAACGCACCTGCAGTTCCTCTGGAGTTGCGGATGTTTATGGGCGTCAGGATTCACTTAACATCAGGTGAACTGCCTGCTCGTTTGCCCCCTTTTTCCATAAAAAATAAATAAAAATATGACAGTTTTATTTTCAATGCTTCGGAACGTCATTTGTCATCGACCCGGGTTATTGATTGACCGGGTTATTATTATCCGGCGATCATTCGCATTCATAGATAAGAGTGTTCGCGTTACTCGCTCGCCGGTTCCCTTGTTGTTGTGAATTTCAGCCCACAATATCGCGCCAGCAGCATTCCTTGATGCTGTAGTTGTAAGAGAGGATTTTGAATAAATAGTTGCCTGTTATAGGCATATTTTTCATGTATGTCCTCATAAATCCTATTTTTATATTACCATCATGGACGTATAAAAAAAAGGCGGACAGAGTTCCTGCTAAGATCACAGATTAAGAATTAGTTACTACGTAAGCTAAGATAAAACTGTGTCCCGTAATGGCGGTGGTGGTATATGTGTGAATCTATTGTGGGTTGCCATGTCAGTGAAATTTACCCATCTTTTAATTTTTTTAAACAACTAAATTAAAACTACTTGCCGTATGTAATTTATAAAATAAGTGGATGAACAAAAATTGCATGTCTGTCAGACTAATAGATTGTATGGCAAGAAGTGCACATATGAGTGGTGAAGTGTGTATGTAATAATGAAAAGAGATGTTGAGTCCGAAAACGCTTTTTATGATTGATTGCTTTTCACTATTAGAGGATGTATGTGCTTTGTAAATTAATTATCAGAAGAAGACGTATACAATAAAATACAGTTAATGATTTTGCACAAGTTTTATTGAAATAGTTCAACATCCCAAGTGCTGAGTAACTTTTTTATATTGGTGTCTTTTACTTTGACAAGCTCTTAAATCCCCTTTTAATTTTGAAATATGATGAAATCGAATCGTTAAATATTTTTCTGCAATATATTTTATAAGACTTAATTTGTGTTCAGTTCCAGCGAATGTATGTTCATTTTCTAAGTTTATAAAAACGTATTCGTCTCCTACGAATTTCTCTAGAATTTTTGTAAGAATATATTGATAAATGTATGTGATAAATGTTGTTTTTCATTGTACAATGTGATGTTTTCCTTTATAATCTTTCGTACAACCATTTCACACATGCAACAAATCTTGAACATATCATTCGAGGGAAAACGTAATCCTCCTCTGGTTTTTAACTTTATCAACTTATGGAAATATAGGTTTTCTCTCGTAGACAATCGTGCAATACATGTTCCGCATTTTATTTTCTTAGCTGCGTAGTGGCATATGCTACCAGCTAGGTACCCGATTATTAATGTTCGATAATCATTAAATTCTTCTATGTTTAACCTTTTCGCTAGATCACTGTCTTCTTTAGTAATTTCGTTTAGGAATCCTTTGAATTGTTTTACGTTTGGATTGTCGTTGAATCCGCCCTGCATTCTTATGCACGAAAAGAACATCTCGAGGTGGTCCTGACTAAGTTTATATGTAGGCAGAAAAAGTATTTTTTTTTCATTTTGAATAAGATTTTCTTACAGATGTTTCAGACTTTGTATCTTCATCAATGTGCCGAGAAAACCAGTTTCACATTTGGCTTTTACAACATGTTTGTAATATCGAGTTAGAACAAAAGTATATTTTCCGTCTCTTTTAACTTTTCTTTTAGATACATATTTAATTTGCAGATTCAATATATATTCTTTGAGGTTATCTAAAAAATCAAACACAAAGTTTGTTTGTAGTGTTGGCTTATTTGCGCTTTTGCTTTCAATGCCTGAAAGGATTCCTCTGTAAATGGATGTATGGCTGTACCACTTAGACAAAGTCAAAAGTTTGTCTTACGTAGCTATGCGCTTTTCGTCGTTCGTCGTCGTTCGTCGTCGTCGTCGTCGTTTCAGCCTTTTACTGTCCACTGCTGGACATAGGCCTCTCCAATACATTATTGAAGGAAGTTAAGCCTACTGGTACCACGCTGGCTAGACGGGTTTTGTTTCGAGTTTTCCTTCTCTCACACTAGCTGTTGATGTATGTGTGTTTCCCTTTAGTCGCCTCTTACGACTCCCCTAGGATAGTATCGGGGGTGGTGATAATTGTATTCTAATGCCGTCACCACACGGCATGGTCCTTCGAGCCGGATCCATACGCTTTTGGGGCATAATAATTAAGTATTAGACAAAACTTTTTAATGGCAGGGGTATATTTAATATTCTTTTTTAGTTTTTTGTATTGAGATTGTTAAACAAATCAACAGCAATTACGTTTTCTTTTAATCTTGTGAATGTGTCCGCATCAACGTAATTGTCATCTTTAAGAGGATTTTAAAATATCTTTCAAAGATTTGTTCCTGTTTTGAAGTCGTTTGACTTTTTGTTTCAATGTTTTTAGTTCCCTTTTTTGCGTTTTGATGATAATTTGTTTCTTGCTGAGACTTTTTTTAAAAAGCCGTTTCCTTGGATACAGAAGTATTGACATAATTCAATTACCCACCTCTTGTACTGGAAGTATTTGGTTCTGTAGATTGCTCAACTCGATAAATTTGAACTATATTTATATTGAAAAATTGCCCCTGGCATACCCTAAAAAGTAAATACATAATTATTTAAAAAAGTGTATGTTTTATAAAATTAAGACTATAGTGAGATGTTATAAAACAACTGAACATAATTATAAAGTATTTTTTCTTCCGTCTGTCTGGCAAAAAAAGAAAACGTGGTTTTTGTTTGTGCTCCTTGTGAGCCGACCAAAGCTCTGTCCACACTTTAAAAATTGTAAATAAATAAAATTTCAATATATTTTTTTACCCACCAATATAATGTTAAATAGTGTTTAATTTTGTAGCATGTTTCTTACATTAGGTTCTATAATTTAATATTATAAACATAGCATCGAGATAAACCCTTGTCGGGTTTACGGTGCTACTAGTACTATATTTAAGTAAACAAATGTAATTAAGTAATAAATGAAAAAAAAACAAATATATAAATAAGAATCTGTATCCAAGAAATATATTGAGTTAGTGTGCGATTATAAAACGTTAGTCATCGCGGGTTAAGCTACGGGAAGATCACTAGGTATACATCATATTATTCCGCACCTCCTGATCAACGTTCGTAGTTGAAGGAACAGCAGCAGCAGGGTCCTCCTCTGCCATTGTGGACTCAAATAAAAACTAAAACAAAATAATGTAGTATAAACTTTCTACATAGTTCTGGTAAAAAGTGTAAAGATAAGTAAATAGAAAAAACGCTGGGTTAGGTAAGAATTTTATGTCACCTTTTGTGGAACTGCAGTTTTTGTGGAACCCAAACAAATTCAGTGTAATTTGCAGTAATCATTTTGGATATTTGGATATTTAAAATCACTAATTTATAGTAATGCTTCTTTATACACGGTATAAGACGTGCATAGGCAAAAGAAGTAGGCCGATGGAGTAATAATAAGAGTTTACTGTCAAATAATGGCCGTTTTTGTCGTGAATGCTTGGAGGTATTAAATTAAAACTTATATGGAACTCTCAGTTAGACATGGGCGCCGCGACACGCCGCGGCCGTGTCGATTTTGGCCGGCTCGCTCCGCGCCGCCGCCGCCGGAATCCAGCTCGGCGCGCCGATCTGTTCGAGTCGCGTTTTTTTCTATGGAAATGCTAACAATTCCTACTACCAGCTCGACAAATGCGAACGGGACTACTTGATAGTACGCTCATATACGCGACGAAGATTATTAGAGAAGTACTGAGATTTGTACGGATTTTACACCGCATATAATTCCTGCTGTAGAGGTCCGTTAAATGTATAACAGAGTTTAATTTTGTTGTTAACCCCACAAAGTCGCAAGCTATTTTAATAGACCAGAGTCGATAATTTTTAAAACCAAAAAAAAATAATAGTAGGATGAAACCCATTAGAAAAGGAGGGGAATATTATAAAAATGAAAGGAAAAATAATTTACGGGCGATCTGAGGTCGGGAAGGGGATGGGGGTGAGTTTTTAAGGGTAAAAAACGGTTTTTCTCGATTTCCGGCAAAACTAAAAGTCCTATCGAAAAAAGTTAAATGGCAAAGTTGTAGGTAATAAAAAGATCTAAAACATAGTTTTTACACTTTTTTCACATAACCTCAAAATTTATGTGAAAAATCCAAAAAACCAAGTTTTTGGTTTTTTATTTTTATCTTTTACAATTTTTTTTATTTTTTAACGAAATTTGGTGAAAACTTACCTTTTTATGTCCCAAATACGCTGTAATTTAATTGATTAAAAATATTTATTTTTTCACCTTGGAACCCGCAGCATGGGAACCCGAAACCCGCAACGCGGAACCAGCAGCATGGGAACCCGAAACCCGCAACGTGGAACCCGCAACGTTCACGGAAACGCTGACAAAATATGGAATAAATAGTATCCTATGTCCGTCTACTTGCTCTAAGCTACTTCCTCACCAATTTTCAGCCATATCGATAAAGCCGTTCTTGAGTTATAAATAATTTAACTAACACGACTTACTTTTATACATATAGACGTATAGATTACTCCTACTAACATAAGCTAAGCCCGGTGAATGTCACAGTCGGTCCAGCCAATTCGGTGATCATTAGTTAGATGACGACGATGATGATGATGAAAAGTAGCCTAAATTAATCCTTATAACTTTAGCTATCTACCAGTGAAAGTCTCGTTAAAATCGGTCCAGCCGTTCCAGAGATTAGCCGGAGCAAAGAGAGACGCTGACAGACATTTTTTTTTTAAATTACATTTTCGTTTTCAGTAAATATCGTTGCCAATGCAAAAAAAGCAGAAGATATCGTTTAAAATGTCATATGCATTTAGAAAAACGTTGCTAATTGAAAGTTACATATTGACCTTAGATTATTGATTGGTCTCAGCGCCTTCGACTAGATGGAGCGATGTCAAGAAATGACAGATTACTGAATGCGGCAACTTCTTATTGTAGTGTGTGTAAAAAAATGCCTATAAAATAATTACTCTAATCTATGCTTGTAGCGCGGGTACGCCGAATTCGGCGTATTATTTGTTGCTGCATTTTTCAATACGCTGGACGGTATCTAGTCAAAGGGACCAATTATTAATCTATGATATTGACACTTAAATTTTGTTTATTTGTATAGATGTATAGATTTGGAAAACTTCTCCAATCTTGGCGTTTTCACTGACGCGGAGCGGGGCGCATAGGAACTTAGTGGTTCCCAAGCGGAGTGGAGCAGAGATTTCGAGCATAGTGATTGGTCAATTCGGGTACCGCAAGCTCCTGTCCGCCTCGCCCCGCGTCAATGGAAACGCAGCCAAACGTCTATAACGTCTACCGGTCGCCATGGTAACAGCGTTGTTTACAAATGGAAAACAAAAATTAGGAAATGCTATACATACCGTATTTATATCAGCTTAAACTATTTGGATTCATGTTTTTGTTAATCCTAATATTTTTATTAATCCAAATAGTTTAAGCTGATATAAAAACGGTATTTATAGCATTTAATAATAGCATTTATTTTCCATTTGTAAAGAATGATGTTGCCATGACAGCCGTGTCATATAAACTGCCAACGACGTGAATCGATCGAGCCCAGGTTCAAACCCCGCGTGACCATCAGGTATTTTCTTCTTTTTTCTAATTTTCTGTTTATTTTTTTCAACATTTTCTTTCATAATAACCTTTTCGTAACAATAACGAACATACCGTAAAAAAAAATTGCGAAATTGGTCAAGCCGTTGTCGAAGCGCACACTATGTAAGAAATTTTGGAGGTCGTTTTTTTACACTTTGGGCTACATTTTTGGGGTTTTAGTAAGGAACCCTACTTTTTTTAAACATATAATATAGCCTATGTTCAGCGCTAAGAATGTAGCTTTCCAACGGTGAAAGAATTTTTCATATTGGTTCAGTGGTTTCAGAGCCTATTCCATTCAAACAAACAAACAATCAAACATTACCTCTTTATAATATTAGTATAGATATAGATATAGATAATTCATTGCATACAAAAACTTTAAAGCGAAGTAGAGTAGTAGTAAAGAGATAATAGTAATATGCATTTTTATATTTTTATAACATTCACACCTCTTTATTTAGGTATCGGACGAGGCTACGAAATGGACATCTCAGATAACTGCGAAGAACTAGACCAAATAAGTGATGCACCATCAGAATGTTACAAGGAACCGTTCGGCTGTGATGTGTCTTTGAATACATTTTCACGAAAAGGACAGTTACTAAGACACAGTAGGGTTCATGCGGGAGACAAACCATACAGCTGTGATGTGTGTTTGAAGAAGTTTTCAAAAAAAGGAAATTTAGAAAGACACATTCGTATTCATACGCGAGATAAACCATACAGATGTGATGTGTGTTTGAAGAAGTTTTCACAAAAAGGAAATTTACGAACACACAGTAGGGTTCATGCGGGAGACAAACCATACAGCTGTCATGTGTGTTTGAAGAAGTTTTCAGAAAAAGGAAATTTAGAAAAACACATTCGTATTCATACGCGAGACAAACCATACAGCTGTGATGTGTGTTTGAAGAAGTTTTCACAAAAAAGATATTTACTAAGACACAGTAGGGTTCATACGGGAGACAAACCATACAGCTGTCATGTGTGTTTGAAGAAGTTTTCAGAAAAAGGAAATGTAGAAAGACACATTCGTATTCATACGCGAGACAAACCATACAGCTGTGATGTGTGTTTAGAGAAGTTTGCACAAAAAGGACAGTTACTAAGACACAGTAGGGTTCATGCGGGAGACAAACCATACAGCTGTGATGTGTGTTTGAAGAAGTTTTCAGAAAAAGGAAATTTAGAAAAACACATTCGTATTCATACGCGAGACAAACCATACAGCTGTGATGTGTGTTTGAAGAAGTTTTCACAAAAAAGATATTTACTAAGACACAGTAGGGTTCATACGGGAGACAAACCATACAGCTGTCATGTGTGTTTGAAGAAGTTTTCAGAAAAAGGAAATGTAGAAAGACACATTCGTATTCATACGCGAGACAAACCATACAGCTGTGATGTGTGTTTAGAGAAGTTTGCACAAAAAGGACATTTACGAACACACAGTAGGGTTCATACGGGAGACAAACCATACAGCTGTGATGTGTGTTTGAAGAAGTTTTCACAAAAAAGATATTTACTAAGACACAGTAGGGTTCATACGGGAGACAAACCATACAGCTGTCATGTGTGTTTGAAGAAGTTTTCAGAAAAAGGAAATTTAGAAAGACACATTCGTATTCATACTCGAGACAAACTATCAGCTGTGATGTGTGTTTGAAGAAGTTTTCACAAAAAGGAAGTTTACAAAGACACATTAGAGTTCAATGAAATAATAAAATAAAAATAAACTAGAAGCTTGTAAAAGTAATGTACTTACCATTTGAACTAAAATATTATGTATTTAAAAAGATTAGTCCTGGACACAATGAATTGTAATACTATTAAGTGATTATGAAATATGCATGTAGTACCTAACATTAATTGATAATTTAGCATGCACAATTTTCTAACAATATTTCCACGCCCAAGAGGCAGAAATTTAGAGCTCAACTAAATAATTGTAAGACCTGATTGTACAAATTTCTTGGAAATAAATGAATTCTATTCTATTCTATTCTATTCTATGGGAGACAAACCATACAGCTGTCATCGTGTGTTTAAAGAAGTTTTCAGAAAAAGGACATTTACAAAGACACATTACAGTTCATATGGGAGACAAACCATACAGCTCGGATGTATGTTTAAAGAAGTTTTTATCAAAATAAAACCCAGTTTCTTGATACAATGTTACATAAATAACGCCTTGTTAAATCACTTGATAAACTCATGAGCTATCGACCGTCCCACCATGTACTAATCTTGTCAATTCCTGCTGTAGAGGTCCGTTAAATGTATAACAGAGTTTAATTTTGTTGTTAACCCCACAAAATCGCAAGCTATTTTAATTGGCAGTAGGCAGCTGCGATCCAGGATAGATTTCGAGTCTTTAAGTAAGGTTATTTACAATGGTAATGTGTTAGAGTTCAAAGACAGTGCCAAAAACCTGGGTGTAATCTTCGACTGCCACCTTTCCTAGTCTGCGCATATTAACGAGGTGAGCTAAAGACTACATTACTCATTGCATGCTCTGAAGAGGTTGCAAAATTTCCTTCCCACTGCGGTGAAGTTACTATTATTACCGCTTCTAGATTACGCCGACGTCTGTTACTTGGATGTAACCGAAGAGCTAATTATCAAATTGAAACGTCTACAAAATGCGTGCATACGTTTTATATATGGATTGCGCAAATATGACCACATAACCGACGCCCGTAACAAGTTACAATGGCTTCCTATCCGCCTTCGCCGGAATACACACAGTTTAATTACAGTTTTTAAAGTTCTTAACTTATCTTCTTCTCCTTCTTATCTAATTGACCGTTTCTTTACACGACTCCGAGAGAAAGGCCAGCTCGAACATGCTATCCAAGGAGGATTCTAGACACCCCCTGGTATAACCCCATCTTTTACGGTAACTCTTACACCGTTAGAGCTGCCCAGACGTGGAATGCGCTGCCTGTAGTCGTGCAGAAGAGCCTAACTTTGGGCACGTTCAAAACACGGCCGCTCGGAGTGTAGACGGACGCCTGCTCCAGCACCTTGGGACCTTCTGCTTCCGTAGTCGCTGCTGCTGGCGAAGTTACTGCTCCGGCCACCAGCTTCCAGGTTGCTCCTCGCCTCCTCGTCCGGTCGCAGTATCTCGTCCGGTCGCAGAATTCCTCGCTGATCGTCAGTCTTCCAGTCCATCTCCAGTCTTCCAGGGCCCCAGATTTTCTCCCTAATGATGCACAGGCCACAGCGAATCTTTGCGACACCGAAGGACCAAGAACCACTTTCTACTAATAAAAAGTACAGTATTATTACTAGTTACTCTGTTTATTAATAAATTTCCAAATCCAATTAAACTTAAATTCAATACAGCCGAAATAATACAAGAAAATTACCTTCAATTTTGGCATAAACATGATATATGAAAATCAAATATAAAACCTTTATATAACAGTAAAAGAGGTTTAAACACAAAACCCCAAGTAATATCTCCAAGACCACGGCTCTCTGGCCTAAATATGCCAACACTTTCGTTTACCACCGCGGCTAACCCGCCAGTATCACACGCCACCCACGCACCCACGCCCTACCTGAGTCGCCTCCACAGAAACCGATTTCGACCGGGCTACGTAACGATGAATGGTACGGTCGAATACGGTCGTTAGAATTTTACCCGAATTTCTGTCATACTTTCAACTACCTCAATTATTCACTTACTCTACAATATTAATTAATACATAGTATAAAACAAAGTCGCTTTCGCTGCATATCTGTCCGTATGTATGCTTAGATCTTTAAAACTACGCAACGGATTTTGATGCGGTTTTTTTAAATAGATAGAGTGATTCTTAAGGAAGGTTTGTATGTATAATACATGCATAATATAGTAGAGAAACTCTTATAAATTTAAAGGTTTCTAATGTGATGTCGTAAATCAGCACGTTTTTTTGCGCTTATATTGCAAACGCTGGCTGAACCCTACGAGATAGACCAAAATAATGTACTACAGTATTGTTCACCTTAAAAAGTTCAACAAAAAGTCCGCGATGGTATATGTCTATCTCTTAGGGATAACCCACCATAACCATTTTTATCCTTTACTAAAAAATGGTTATTTCCGAAGTGATTTTAAACAATAAAGCATTAATCCTTATCCAATTAATTACCTGAAATAAATTGTGCATTTATTATAGATCAATATGCTTTTTACAGCATGTAATTTAAGCGAATATTACCGAAGATATTACAAATTTAAAAAGGAGGGTCGTAGTTGTTTGCGCCGCAGCGGTACCGACCCGCGGCCGGCCGGGGGTCGGGCGGCGCGTGCCTAACTTTTAACGTTGCAGGATTAGACTTGAGCGTTGAGTGTTTTTCACATGGCCAATTATATGTCGCGCTGTCAAGAGTAACGTCTAAGCAAAACATGTTTGTATTGGCTAATGACAAAAAAGCTGTGAACGTTGTGTATAAGGACAGTCTGTAGTA